>OU426885.1:25035000-27535000 GCA_911387775.1 Thymelicus sylvestris | reverse complement strand
ATGCTACAGGAAGCATGCATATTCATAATGCACGAAGTTTTCCTACACCGAAGTGATCATTAATTTCAAATATAATTATTATTGTGATGTGTACTATATCATTTAATAATTATTACGTTATCACTCAATGTTAAACGCACATTCGTTACTTAAATAACTACAGGATAATTTATTCTATTAATATACAAGTATACAATTAATTATGTAAGCTTGTACCGTAGTAAAATTTTGTCTACATAATCCAATGAACTAGCTAACCTATTGAGTTTCTTCAATAATTGATTGATACTTTAACAAAATATTTTATTTTTAAACGGTTTTATTTGGTTTACCCTGTTTGTTTGGGTCAAATCTTGCAAACCTAATTAGACCTACTGCCACATATCCTAAAGAGTAGAAATTGTACACATATTGCTTTAGTTGTGATGACAATTTATTTTTGTGATAAGCATGACACAGGTTTTGGCTCCAGCTGAGGGAACTCCTTAATGGTTAACAGCACTGTCCCAATTTTTTGTCTTCACACTAAAAACCGTGTATTTAGTTTATTAAACAATTATTTTTCACAAATACAAAAAAAAATGTTCTGTAAACCGTTAAGGAGTTCCCTTGTCTGGAGCCCAACCTGTCTGTAGCATCAGGGCGTGCTTTTCACAAAAATGAATTGTCATTAGAACTAAAGCAATATGTAGAATTTCAACTCTTAGGAATAAGAGGAAGTAGGTTTAGGCTTGCAAGATTTGATCCACACAAATAGGGTAAGCTAAATAAGACCGTTTTAAAACAATCACCAAAGGCATCATGATGTGTAATCATCTTAGTTACGAACTAAGTACTAAGTATAGTTAAAATACAAACAGAAATAGGATAGTATATTTACAGTACGGCATCCTTTTAAAACTTATTTAGAATAAATATCACCATAGCCAGAAGCGGCTTGGCTAGAATGGCACATACTGTCCTGTTTCCACAAAGATACCCTGATAACCAAGGACTGCGAAAAGTTTTCTGTTAATATCAATAGGTGGCAGCCGAGATGTTGCCTGTTGAGACTGAAGAGGCAAACCACTTGGTGACTTCAATGTGTTGTAATCAAGGCTTTATAATGTTCCTTATCCAATCCAAGTAGTCGTAGACTTTGGTGTAGATGCTGGGCCAGTTGAGCAGGCCGCACGACTTTGTACCGAAGCTGATCACCCCGACTGCTTCGTAGGTGATGTTCTTGAGAAGCATCAGAGGCCCTCCGGAGTCCCCCTTGCACGAGTCCCGGTTCGCTTCACCCCCGACGCACAGTTGAGAGTCTATCAGCGGCTGCCTGCCGAACTTCAAGTAGCGCTCGTTGCATGCACGTTGCTGGAATACAAGAAGACTAAATTTAAAGGCGACCACAACATGCTCATCTTTAGGAAGGTAGAACCTTAGGTGTCTTAGCGACCATCATCAGCATACAAACGAATAAATTGCATGTACAAAGAGTATGAGATTCATATACAATACACCATAGTATTCGAACCAAAGTTTTGTGATTAATTTATTTAAACTTGCTTTCATCTATAAGCATACATGATGCAAAAGGCGGAGATAACGCTAAAATTATGTTCTACCACCCAACCTTAGGGAGTGGGAGAGCATTATAGATGGTTGCAAAATAGGAAAGTTTAAACGTTGTTCCTTTAAAATATCTAGTTTGAAATCTGTGCAAGCTAGCATTGTAGAAATCTGCGATAGTTAGTGTGATAGAGCGCAGCACTCTTGTTTCATAATCACGTGTAGGTGACGCTAATGGTATTGTAGATGTCAGTTTTACAACTTGCCGTCTGAACGTCTGTTCGTTTGAATGAATGCTTTTGACACAAAAAACCTGCTATTGTCACTGGTACATCTTGAAATTTTTGATACAGACACTGGTCTGCGGAACCTTATTTGATTTTGGAAACTTGTTTCACCGTACCATTTCGCATGTACGAATATTATGTCATGTATATGTACCTTCAACAATTAGTACTTGTTTTGCGTGATAAATGCTGAATTGAACAATTAAAATCAAGCATTGCATCGATGTAAGTAGCATTTATAGAATGGTTGCGGTAATAAATGTCTTAATTAGCATTAATAAACCCTCACTATTAGTCCTTGTTAAATGTATAATCTTCCATGTTACACTGTACAGAAAATTGCCAGTTGCAGTTTCATTATAAATAAATTAATAAATAACGCTAGACACACATAAGTCTCCCTGTGCTATGGATAGATAACACACAAAGACAAGAACACGCAAACCCAGACCAAAAACAGTAATTGAACCTTATTCGAATTTCCGCCTCGCTGGGAATTGCACCCAAGACCCTTGGAACGGCAATTAAAAAGTATGGTAACCATTAGGTCACACGGGTCGTATAAATATAACATTGTTTAGATATAAAAAAGTGTTACCTCTTTTTTTGCATATGGCACTTTAGCGAACAGTTTGATATCGCTAGAGGATTGTTGAGCTTCATCAAAAATGCCCCAGCCGGCGATATAAAGTTTCAGGTCATCCGGCGCGGTTATGCTGATGTCTGTGGTTGGTAGGCAGATTGGTCGGATGAAGTCTGGGGAGAAAATATAACGATCAATGTCTGAAAATACTGGATGAAGTAATGATCGCATCATTGTCGTTAGTTTTGAAAGATTTGGTCAATTGGACTGATATTCATATTCAAATTCAATTCCGTCGTGTTTTCGTTTATGAATAACTAGCGTCCCGCTAGCACCCGGTTCAAAAGAGTAGAACATCGATCACCGATGCATTGCTGGCCAAGAAAGAGAAAAGAAAAAGAAAGTAGATTTTTAGTATTTTCGACATCTTCAACAATCGTCGTCATATTTCTGTCAATTTACAAAAAAATCTATTACCCACTAAATGATAATTAAATACATCTTTCTTATGAATCACTCCGTCTATTGATGGAAACGGTATGAAAATCCATCCAGTAGTTTTTGAGATTATCGCGCTCAGACAGACAGACGTGGTGGTAGTTCAATAGTGAAGTGACAGTGATAACGACGTACTAACCTGTGAAGTTCGCCATCTCCTTAAGTCTGATCAAGGCAATGTCATGGTACTGCAGCACGTTTTCAGCAACATAGCCCTCGTGGACAACGTAGCTCTCTATAGGGATGGAGATGTCGCCGTAAGTACAGTCATCCCCGCCACCCGGTGCCTCGACGCAGTCGGGTCCAGGATTTGTCGTGTTGTATTCGCCGAGTCTCACACTCACACTATTAAAGAGATAATATTGAATAGTCACACACTTCACTTTGGACACAAAGACATTCAGGCTTAAGAGAACAGAGAACAAACCTTTACCCATTTGTCTGTCGGTGGAATCGATCCTTGGGCTCAAAGTAATCAAATAAGGAGTAAATACCTTGGCATATTTCACTGATTAATTTCATCAATGGAAAGAAATCTTTACTTCAAATTTCTCAAAGATATACAGTCTTTCGTTAAAGTAGTACTATTATTACACGTTTTAATATATTAGCTTCACCTGTATGTTTGTTTGTTTGTAACTTCTCTTTGGACTTGATTTTTACCCACTTCAAACGGTCAGATTTCTTTCAAACTTCTTAGACTTATCGAGGAACGATGACAATTCAATATTTAAAGAAAAAAAGAAAGAAAGAAAAACCTAATTACACGCTTTAATTAACTTTAAACGCTCGGATTTCTTTCAAACTTCGTAGACTTATCGAGGATCGATGACAATTCAATATTTAAAGAAAAAAAGAAAGAAAAACCTAATTACACGCTTTAATTATTAGCTTTAAACGGTCAGATTTCAGAGATTGCGATTAAAGCAAAGTAAGGCAAAGAGCAGTGGGCTCATAATGAAAGTTTTGGATTGGGGTTATGGATGGATGAATGGATTATAGAAACAGCAGATCTGTCTACCGTGTGGAAGATAACACTCTGATAGTTGACTATTTTATAAGTTGATTGGGAACCAAGGTAACACTTACGCTCCTCTACTTTTTCCCATGGATCCAACCAAGCAGTGCGCGGCAGTCAGTACGTATCGCCCACTGATGAGAGATCCCCCGCAGCTGAATCCAATTCTTGTATACTCTATCATGACCAACCAAGGGAACTGGTCTATCCCAGCCTCCTTTCCACCTGGAATTGAAAATAATAATTAGGTGTTTATGTTTAGCAATAGGTCTCACTCGTTATCTTAAGTTAAAACAAAGGCATTCAGGTGGTATCTGAACTTTAGATACTAACACGTGTTGGCCCCTTCACCAATAACTACTGGAGGATAATAGCAGAGTATGTTCCAAGGCCACTAATTAGTTAAGACTTATTAGCCTAACTAATGACAGGTTTATACACCATTTGCTCGTTCCAGATACTGTAATATTCGTCGTATCTCATCAATATTTTGATTTTGCCGTTTTACATTGTAATCTTGTCGTATCCAAATGACCCATGATTAGACCGTGCAAATGATCGAGCACATACGTTGACAAAAACAATAAGCTCACCAATGATTCTGGAGTCACTGCTAGCCTCCATACCGCAACATTTAGATTCGGGTTGTGGTGGGAATGCGGTTAGGACACATTTCGAATACAGAATCCGATCTTCTGGCTCCGGTGGTGGAGAAGACCCTTGGTTATCTACATCGGAGTTGCAGCAAACATAGAATGATTTAGTACTTCCCGGAGGGGTGCAACTATAACAAAAATATTAACGATACATGGACATAAATTTTGTCATTTTGTTACATACACATTTTAATAGAAGTTTCAGTATGATAATTATGTGTTTAAGTAGTAGGTAGGCACCCTACTTGCGATACTCCCTCCTGAACACCTTGCCTTGGAGCCACTACTATTATTACTATTATTATTTCTCCATGGGGTTCGCCTGGATAGCTACCACCCTCGAGCATGAGTCAGCTGCCTAACGACTCGTCGTGTTTCGGCTGGCGGCCTGAGAGCCAGTTCTTTCTTTCTTTCTTTTTCTTCTCTCTTTCTTGGCCGGCAACGCATCACTGATACTTTTGGTGTTGCTGATGTCCATGGACGACGATAGCCACTTACCATCAGGTGGTTCGTCAGCTCGTTTGCCGGCTATTTCCATAAAAAAAATCTTATCAATTCCCTTACCTAACCTAACCTAACCATCGTATTGCGAAAACTACCAGATATTTTGCAGCTGGATGTCGCATTTACAGGTTTGCGAGTCAAAATGCGAAGATCGTGAAGAAAGACGTATGTACATTACATAGAGCCTGCCTAAGATACAAAACTTACTTGGACCTTTTGACGTATTCCATGTTTTCTGCAGAAACAAATCCTTTACTCTGCAGTTTTTCGTTCATGTGGCCGCATTCCTCCAGCTTGGTGCACGTGCCAACCTCGCCAGAGGCCGTTACGCAACTACTTCCATTAATAATTTCCGTGAACGTGTGCTCCGGCGACGGGCAGCAAACCTGAAGATGAAATTTTGAATTAATGAATTTCTAGATGCATTATTCTGTATGGTGATAAAAAGTAAGTTTGCCTTTCTGATTAATAACTATGCTTATTCAGAAATCGAACGGTCAATGCTTTAGCGTCTATCGGATGCAGCGGAAGATAGCTAGTTGATGAGCATAAGAACCGCTTTCTTATTTTCCAGCAACGTGTCTGTGAACTACGCTCTATTATGGGGTCCGGCTGCCTGGTTGTCAGTGGTTAATTTAAAAATAATACGCGGTTGCCCGGGAATCGAAATTTTTAGAATGGGATCCTCCAAAGCAATGGAACCCAGAATTCACAAGGAAGATCTAAATTGAGTCAAATCAAATTATTAAGATTCCATATTTTACACAGTAATTTTGACTACATGACAGTCACCATAATATTTTACAACATTAGCACGATTTGATTGAAAACAGGAAAATTAACACTATTAAGTGTATGTGATAAGTGTTATTGGTTATAACTAGTCCAGCCATAAGTTCTGTTACAAATGAAAATGCTTTTTTTTTAAATGATGTAATGTAATATTAATAAAATTTATACCTACATATTTATTAAAGTCTCAGCAAAAAATAAAAAAATATTCTATTCGAAATGGCCACCTTTGGCTTTTATACAGGCCTTTAATCTGTTTGGCCACGAATCTATGGATTTACGCACTGTTTCTAAGGGAAATTTCGCCACTGCTTGCTCCAAAGATTTTTTAAGAGACTCAATGTCGCCGTGTCGTTTAGAGCAGGCCATGTTCTCTAAAACTGACCATAATTTGAAGTCTTAAGGGTTGAGGTCTGGGCTAGATGAGGGCCAGTCTTCAGCTCTTATAAAGTCCGGAACATTGGTTTCAAGCCAGGCTTGGGTAGTTCGTGCCTTGTGACCAGGTGCAGAGCCCTGTTGGAAAGTCCACGGTATATTTTTAAAAAGAGTATTGCTGAGAGGTTTCACAACATGATCCAAGACTGTATCTTGATACACTTTGGCTGAAGTTTTCACTCCATTTTCACAAAAATGCAGTTTTGTGACTCCTTGATAAGACGCGCCCCACCAAACCATCACTGACGCAAGATGATGACCACGTTGTACCTTCCCGACCACTTGAGCAGCTTCTTTAGAACTGTGAGCGTACACTTTATCATTTTGCTTATTGTAGTGTTCTTCAATCGTGAAAATTTTTTCATCGGTAAAGAGGATATTTCTGTGCTTTTCACCTGCGTATCGCGACAGAAGGCGTTTTGATAGATCCACTCCCTTTAATTGTAAAGATTGATTTAGGGCATGTCCTTTATATCGACGATAAGCACCGAGCTTCAGGTCTTGTTTTATAATACGCGACAGAGTCCTAGCGGGAATCTTCATTTCTCGCGATAAGATTTTTTGCTTTCTAATGGGGTTTCGACGAATTCTGGCTTTAACAGCATTAACAGCCTTTGTAGTTCTAACAGCACGCGGCCGCCCCGATCTTTTCTGGTCTTCGACAGATGAAGTGTTGTTGTATCTGTTGATTGTACGATATACGAACATACGGCTGAAACCAAGCTTTTGAAGTGTCTGGAATATGGCCGACGGCTCTATACCCACTTTGTGCAAGGCGATCACTGCAATCCTATTTTCTTTAACACCCCCTTCCATATTGTAATTTGATAATGAACACGAAAAAGTATGTGAAATGGCGCGAAATCGAAAGAAGTTTCTAAAATAATATACGTGTTCCAAATTCAAAATAATTAGAAAGCTGAAAAAAAGAAAAGTTTTTATGTAACAGTATTTATGGCCAGACTAGGTAAGTTTCCGTTTGAATTGTATTGTTGCCTTTCGAACCTACTAAGCATTTCAAATCAATCATCAAGGATAGCAGCGCGTCTGACGAAATTTTAATTTAGCTATCGCTGCAGATTTTACCCGATTATATGTAAGCCAAAAGGAGGAATCCAGTCGGGTTTTTATGTTTATCTATTCCAGCAGACTTCTGAACGACTTTAACAAAAACAGAAATCGTTAGAAGCGTTTTGTGCATTCGTCCTGGTTAAAGGCTAGTGACGTTACACTAAAACAAACTAATAGAAAGCTTGTGGCCAGTGTTCATGATGTTTTTGTGCCGTTAGAGATTATAAAAAAGATAATCACACGTCAGTTTAGATTATCAGTTTATTTGCACAAACAAAAAAAAGTATTATTTTATTCTCATGGTTATGACCTCCTAAACGTCATAATTATAAGCCTTATACGAGGCAATATTTTACGGGTTCGTACATCTTATGAAAATAACAAATCTTTTAATACTCACGTGCCAAGTGAAGAGGCTTGATTTGAACGATTTATTAGGTTTTAAATTTTTTAAATGCATGATTTACAAGAATGGGGTTAACTCCTCCTAACATCGTCAGTAAATACGGAGCTTGATTGTATGAAATAGGAATACAGGTACAGGTGACCTTAGATTAAGATCAATTTCTCAGCGTATTGCCCCAAATCCGCCCTCATTTCGCTTCAGAAAAACTATGCTCTAATACCCGCAGGCGAATCAATCAAGAAAGGCATACTTCACAGTCCGAATTTTAATCACATGCAATATTAAGAATGTATCATGTTACGACATTCTGAACCTAAACGGTTTGATGATACATGTGTCCAAATAATATGTCACCTAACAGTATTATTTATTACTTATATCCAAGAGTAATCTGAATTGCTGGCTGTATGTACAGGAAATTTTTAAGAGAGGCTATGTCCAAAGCCTAAAGGAATACTGTTTAAAGTATTTGCTTTACATCAAATCAGAAGGTATTCTCTCGGTTAAGTGGATGGAACATTTGACCTAAGAGTTTAGAGAGAAGAGTAGGAGATGCAACCTGCTGACCAATTGATGTTCATCTGGATACAGTCCTAAGTACCTTTGGAATGTGGGTTGGGACGAAATGTATAAAGTGTCATAACATAACATCATAACATAATAACATCATCTTACTTTTGGATCCATATTTTCGTAGCCGCAGTTGTATTTCCTTAGCATATCGTACACAGCCTGCTTGCCTTTGGATCCATGCAGTAACGATCGTAGTGGTTCACATTCGCTGAGCAACACGCACTTCCCATAGCCCATCTCACTGCAGTCCTGATCTAGAAGTTATTGATGATAATATTGTTATGAGTGATGATGAAATTAATGATGATTATTATTATAAGTTCACACACGCGGCTGCGCTAAGAGACAATACAAGACCGAGAATAGCAATTCAAACTCATTCAAATATATTTTTTCATCATTTCTACTTCGCTTGGAACGAACTTTGTGAAAAACGTTCCAGCGTGGTAACCATTGCGCTTGCAGGGTCGTCATATAAAGGAAACAAAACTACATAAGCTCATCACAACATGTCGTAGCAATTCGAAGCAAGCTCGGGTTTCTTCATGTGTACCAAGCTGGCTTAGTGTAGACTGGCAAATTTCACGTAGCATTGAACACATTGTCAGGTTAACTGATTTCCTCGTGCTGTTTTCCTTAACTGATATTTGATATCTAATACGCCGCACATAACTTTGAAATTAGAGACTGAGGTAAAAATTAATACATTAGTAAGCTAATCAATACATTGAAATATAGATGACACACATTGAAACATGATGATCGTCGTAAGGTACTCTTCTAGCTAGGAATCATCTTTCCAAAATTAAGCGCGTGTTCTAGCTTTGTAAAGAACAATGCCGAAAAATTATTTTTAGTTTTTGTAGCGTCTTAAAACGTCAGTTACACCGAAGCAATTCAATATTTCTTTACGTATTTTAAAATTAATATCTGTACCCGTATTACCCAGGGTAAAATAATTTTAATAATAAGTGATGAATTGACTATTATAATAACAATGATGTCGATATTGTCCATTTTCATGCGGTAAAAATGTTACCATTTCATACTTTTTTCCTTTAATGGTAGAAAATATATTTTGATAGTCGTACATATTTTCTTATTTTAATTATTTCATATTGTATAAAGTGAGTAATTTGGGCAATCTTTAATAAAAAGTAACATTCTGCTTGAACTTTTTTAGTTTTATATTTAAAAATATTTATTTTCGTCATGCTCATGAAATTCTTTTAAGTAATTTAATCTTTCAGTAGTAGTAAAATGGCAACTTCTGAATCGTTTTTAAAATTGACGTTGACGTTTAGTGATCAAATCTTGACATCACATACTCTTCCGGCATCGTTGTTTTGTTGTGTACCAGGTACTCTATGTAATACTTCTATGGTTATAAAACATTCAATATCAAAATACTTTGGTTCTGGGGTGTGCCTGCTGAAAATTCTTATATATCTAAGCTCAGAAATTAATGCTGTATTTTTTAGATTTTTTTTTATTTTAAGACGCTTAAGTTGAAAATGAAATAAAACTATGTATGGCAGTTGGGCATTGTTCTTTGGATATAATCAGCAATCTTCGAAACTAACCAACCCATTCCAAAAAAATTGTTTACAATAGACTTTCATGGATTTCTTGGACATCAACTCTTTTTGTCGAGTGAATGTGTTTTTATGAAAGATGCATAAATGAGTAATAATTCATATTGAAAAATCGTAGAAGGCTAATAAGGGGCCATCCATAAATTACGTCACACGTTAGGGGGGAGGGAGGGGGTCGATGAAGTGTGACAAGGGGTGGGAGGGGGTCCTAAAATTCGTGACGTCACATTTCAAAATCGAATAATTGGTATGTATAGGTAAATATTTAAAAAAAAAATGGAAATAAAACTTATTTTGGAACAGGTGTTTTAATTTAATAATTTCTAGGTGTAAAATTTCATAATATGTGACGTCACACTAGGGGGGGGAGGTCTCACAGATGCGACCAGCTGTGACAAGGGGGGGTAGGGGTCAAAAAGTCATGAAATTAGTGTGACGTAATTTATGGATGGCCCCTAAGGCCTTTAAAAAAGTACGGGACGACATCTAAATTATTTTGTTAAAGCTAAAAGCAAGTCGATAATTAACTTTTATTTGTTCCCTAAAAATTACATTTATTTAAAATCTCTTAATCTGTCAGGGTTAATTTCAGCAGGTTTAATGTAAAATAAGTTTCAAAACTTTGTTTCTCACTAGGGAAATTTTAAATTTAATCATCGCGCGATGAGACAATGTTTTTTCGCTAAGTAGCTTTTAAGAATCTAGAATACCTAAATCAAGTTGATAGTGACATATTTTTAGCGTTTCCGTCGTGAGTCGTGACACTCGTAACCTTAGGTATTTTTGATTGGGAAGATTGAAATTACCCAGTCCAAGAGATTGTCGCTGGAGCAACGAAACGATAAATTGGCACCTTCAATGGCGCCTGTCCTAGACTATCAATTTAAATCATCATCATTAATAGCTATCAATCCAGCAGTTCGGATGAATGATGATAATCACTTGAATTTTAATTGATAACTATGTACGATCAATGAATCACGTGAAATTGACCGCCTCCGAAACCAAAACATGACCATAATTTTTGTGGATGATTTCTGAATTACCTACTCCAGAATGAGATTCTCATTACAAGGAGACCTTTTGTAAAATTGTTTTTCTTTTTCCATTAATGTAAAATCAGTCTTCGTGAAGTAATTGTGGCATTAAAATATTTAAGTGAGCAAATAGTGAAAAATCAACTCTTTGTATAAATCAACTGCTCATAAAAAGTCTAAAAAGTCTAAAATCTTCAAGTAAGTCCGAAGTAAGCTATTCGTTGGTTAAGTTGACATTTCGTGTATGTACAATGACACTTTAACGTCACTTTAACCGGCGAATAGCTTATTCAGTAGCTCGAGCACGAATATTTGCGAGAAAGTATTCGTATGGTTAACGTAAGCAATTTGTCAAATTTGTATGGCATTTTAGTACCATTTACGCACGATAGGGGCGCTTTTGAAAAAATGCCATACAAATTGCTTACGTTAACCATACGAATACTTTCTCGCAAATATTCGTGCTCGAGCTACAGGACTTGGAGATTGTGAAACAAGCCCTAAAACTATTCAAGACAGTAAACTCCGAGCTTAAACTTAGCTGGTTGATAAATAGTTTGTAGATGTTGTCTATAAATAATTTCATCTATAATAGCAAAAGGTTCAATCTATCAAATGATGGATGGGACTAAATAGACAAAGAATTAATCCTACTAGTGGTAGGCTTTTGACCTGTCAGTTGCACTAAATGGAGAAAGTTTTACTCTGGTTCCATTTAGAGTGAAACTTTTATTGTTATCCAGAGAAGGATCATTATACGTTCGTTTTATGAACGATATGGATAAACAAACTGTATAAATAAAAAACCGGATCGTTAAAACGATGGCTCGTTAGATCAATTATCTCTCGATTAATTCATTAGGCCATTGCAGGGCATAGGTGTACTCTAACGCTGCAACAGTGCAAATGAGGGTGTTAAATTGTTCAATTGTCACTATTGTTTTCATTCAGTTGAATATTTTCTTTGCGTACAAGAACTGCATTTTTAGAGTTAGTTTATTTTGTCACGAAAGGGTAACGTATAGACGTAGACGTTGTTTGATATTTCGCGATACTATTTGTATGTCAAGTGATCAACACCAAATATTAAGAAAACAAAAACGTTTAAATGGCTGGCTGCTAGCTTCACCCCTTTAATGGATCACTACTGAGCACGGGTCTCTCTTGAGGAAGCCTAGAGCAAACGCTAAAACGTAAGAGTTATTGTTTATATTCCGATTAAATGAGAATATAGACTTAAGTCCAGTTTGTTAGTATCTTGGAGAACATAAATTTGCGAATGAATAACATACCTGCAGAAACACAGAGACAGAACAGTGATACTAGAAGCACTTTGAGATCCATGGGGATTGATAATCGCACAGCACTTGAGAAGACACAAGACCACTCCTCACACACGTGCGGTCAATGCCAATGCGAATTGACACTGAGGCCTGATCGTTATGCTCCAGCCATCGTCGACATCGTCTTTGGTTCGTGTGATGTGTTTTGCAGGTGGAAACCGGACTTACTACTGACTACAGACCGTATACAACTCTCGTGACGAATCACATCACTTGCACTGATCATTCTGCTCATTACGTCTCTGATAATAATCAGATATAATAAATGCAGCGTGAGAGCGTGATAGTAGATGCGTGCTGTCTTTGTCTTGGTATTGGGATTTGTTTATGTATACGAAGCGTGAGTATCGCTGCTGAATTTTCCAATTTGGCTTGGATTCATGCATTTGCATACAAATTTGCACTCTTTGTACGAAATTTTTCTCTTATTTGAGTCAGCCGCTATACTACTCGTGTTCCGGCTGGGCTTGAGAGCCAGTTCTTTCTTTTTCTTCTCTCTTTATTGGCCGGCAACGCATCAGTGATGCCTTTGGTGTTGTTGACGTCCATGGGCGACGATAGCCACTTATCATCAGCTTGATCGTCAGCTCGCTTGCTTTTTCCAAAAAATGGCTATTACTATTATTATTATTTTCATTTTTATTTTGATTTTTTGAAATGAAATTTAAGTTTTTTTCTTTGTTTTCTTTCTTTAAATATTGAATTGTCATCGATCCTCGATAAGTCTACTCGATAGGGCTACTTTTTACCGCGGTAAAACATCCCCATGGGAAGATCGATATTTTGTTGGTTGTTAGATATTTCGTTCCAGATGTTGTTAATAGATGGCGTTAGTAAAATTCATTTGCAAGTTCTGAATCACGCTATCAAATGATACATGTAAATTAGTTAAGTAATAGGCAACTAAATCTAATTAAGTAAAAGTAAGTAGGATTTGTAAATAATCGATCTCTACAGCAGGCGGAGCTGCGGGCAAAAGCTAGTATTTTATATTACATTACACAATTACACAATATAAAATAACTATTACATTCATATTAATATTATAATTTGTCAATAATTTTCTAGTCATTTATATTTTATTTTATAATTTTATTTATCATGATCTAAGAAGAAGTCCGTCACAGAGTAATAAAATTTTTTTGTAAGCCAGGTTTTCAATTCGTTCCTAAATTTTGGTGTCGGTAAACATTGGATTTTACTCGGCAAAGCATTAAAAACTCTGCCACACATCACATAACTATTTTTTTGATAAAGTGTGGTATTGATTCTTTTCCCCAATACAATACGATCGGGATTACGCGTGTTATTTGCATATAGATACGTCTTTGGCCTTAGCAAAAAGGCTTTCATTATGTTTTAAAAATAACTCTAATATATACATGCAAGGCAACGTAAGCACTTCTAATTCACGGAACAAAGATTCCTAAAGATTTCTATTTCTAAAGCGTGTAAAAATATCTCTTATTCTAACGATAAAAATAACTACTGATTTATTTAACAAGTGTCACTAATAAATTTAAATTGGCGTAACATTTATAGTTAACTAGCTGCTCGGACAGACTTCGTTCTGTCAAAAGTTTTTTATTATTTTGAGATGTAAGCTACCCTAAGGGTGGCCACTCACGGTCGCGCCATTTGGCGTGGCTCCAAATGACATATGTCAAAATGGCGCGATTGGATATACAGATTTTTATGTCACGCCATTTTTTTTCACATTCACAATCAAATTTTGGCTGTATATCACGCCATTTGACGCGATGGACTGACCGTGAGTGGCCACCATAAGGGCCCTCGCCGACGACGACTTTTTGTAGCGATGCTGTCGCGCGTTTCATGAACGCGCAACAGCATCGCTACTAACGCTTGTTAGTCGCATTTGCTACGCGCTACAGAAGCGATGCCAACGCGCTACAACATCGCGACTGTATGTGTTTGTTCATACTGACTCGCGGGCGCGGTCGCGAAATATCAAACATATGAACTACTATGAAAGTGTTCACATATAAAACGCACGTGCGGTGTAAGTAGCGCGCACGCTAGCGACAAGCGCGCGCGGCCCGCTAGCGGCAATATCAAACGCATGAGAATGTATGAGTGTGTTCACACTGAACTAGCGGCGGAGCGCGCGATTCACTCGCGATGTCAACCATTTTGAACTTGTCGCTAGAAACGATAGCTCATGAATTCATTATGTCCCCAGATTAAAGGGTTGTTCTTTCATCTAAGATCATGTCCTTCAATACAGAAGAGATTATTAGTACTATTCAGGCTAGAACTAATTTGATTTGAACTCAGATTTGGCAGAGTAAACACAGGCATCTTATGAACAGAAACATTATTAATAAACTATGGAAGGAAATTGCTGAATTGTTTCCTGATATGGAGGGTGAGTACCTAAATGAAACTTTAGGCATGAATTTTCGGTTAAAAAAAGATCCATCCGTCCAGTCGTCCATGTTTTCAACCTCTGACAACATGTCACAATCGTGCAAACGCCTGGCGGCCAGTAGTCTACTCGATAAGTTCAAAATGGTTGAAATTAGAGATACTGCTCTTAAAAATACGTGCGATAGCTCATTCTGTTCGGAATGATGTCTAGAAAAATGTTTCGGAAGCGTTTACCAGCACGTAAAAAATTGCAAAAGTTATTGACAAAATAAAGTTGAAAAAAAAAAGTATTTTGTTTTTGGTAATCACTTCGAAACTATTAATATTTAAGAAATTTTAAAACAAGATTCTTAAAGTAGAGGAAATTTCCAAACAATGACTCGCGACTCTCGGAACTCTATCTCCATTATTTATAACTTTAATTTAACGCTGAAAATGGGTCTCCACGCTGCATTTTTAGGTTGCGCGTGCGGCGTCAAAACCGAGTTCGTCACACTCAATAATTTTTTAAGGTATTAATTATTAATTAAAAAAAATAAAAAAAAATATGGTGTATTCGAAACACTTCAAAGAATTTGCTCCCGTAGGAAATTTTGCTTAAAGTTAATTTTTCAACAAGTTAGACGATTGTTAATTAACTAAATTTTCTCGAACTTCCATTTTCATTGTACATTAAAAAAAATGTTTAAGTAATTGTCCTATAAATTTTTCGCTTCGTGGAGCCCTTCTTATATACATGCTTAACGAGATCACGTCATAAAAGTTTAAAAAGTTTTAATACTTTGTGTATAATAATTTTATAAGTTGAACAAACAATTTTTTCGTTTTTTTATCGAATCGAAATTAAAAAATTGAAAAATGTTTTTATCTGTACTTTGTTATACATCGTTGTTTTTTTTATTTTTAGGTGTTTCAGAAAAAATATATAAAAAAGTTGAGAATTTGTTTATAAAAAATTGTTAAGTTAAAAAACAATGAAATTGTTGATAAAAAAAATATTTTTTTACATTTCTATTAAAGATGATTAATTATAATTTTTAAGAAAAAAAAATTATTAACTAATTATTCAAACAATAGAAATATTAAAAAACAATTATAAACAATTAAATATCATTATTAAGAAAAAAAATTTTTTTTCAAAAATCATAATGTTTTGTAAAGAATAAGATATTAAGAATTTTTTTCTTGAAAGCATTGAAATAGTCTATTTGTTTATAAAAAAAAATTATAAAAAAATGAGGGAATATTTTTTTTTCAAGTCATTAAATGTCTTTTATGAATGCCAAAACGATTATGTAATAATAAATTGAGAAAAAAATATTTTCAATAATATTATTTGGATTTTTCATTTTTTGTTCAACTTATAAAATTATTATACACAAAGTATTAAAACTTTTTAAACTTTTATGACGTGATCTCGTTAAGCATGTATATAAGAAAGGCTCCACGAAGCGAAAAATTTATAGGACAATTACTTAAACATTTTTTTTAATGTACAATGAAAATGGAAGTTCGAGAAAATTTAGTTAATTAACAATCGTCTAACTTGTTGAAAAATTAACTTTAAGCAAAATTTCCTACGGGAGCAAATTCTTTGAAGTGTTTCGAATACACCATATTTTTTTTATTTTTTTTAATTAATAATTAATACCTTAAAAAATTATTGAGTGTGACGAACTCGGTTTTGACGCCGCACGCGCAACCTAAAAATGCAGCGTGGAGACCCATTTTCAGCGTTAAATTAAAGTTATAAATAATGGAGATAGAGTTCCGAGAGTCGCGAGTCATTGTTTGGAAATTTCCTCTACTTTAAGAATCTTGTTTTAAAATTTCTTAAATATTAATAGTTTCGAAGTGATTACCAAAAACAAAATACTTTTTTTTTTCAACTTTATTTTGTCAATAACTTTTGCAATTTTTTACGTGCTGGTAAACGCTTCCGAAACATTTTTCTAGACATCATTCCGAACAGAATGAGCTATCGCACGTATTTTTAAGAGCAGTATCTCTAATTTCAACCATTTTGAACATATCGAGTAGACTACAGTGTGAACACGAATCCGCCACCGCGCCCGCGCCCGCGACCGCGCCCGCGCGTTCAGTGTGAACAAGCACTATCAATTCAACGCGCGACCGTGTCGGACGACATCGGTATCTTGGAACTGTAGCGATCGCAGTTACCATGGTGCCGTTACTGAATCGCGTTTGCATCGCGACAGAAGCGTGTTTGTATCGCGTTTGTATCGCTACTGAATCTGGGCCCGTGGGCGAGGGCACACAGCTAGCGACCGCTTCGCCACTGTATCGATGCGGACGCGCGACAGCATCGCTACTGCATCGCTACTAAAAGTCGTCGTCGGCGAGGGCCCTATCTTTCACGTTGAATCGAACTGCACACGATGTGCTTTGATTAAAATCAGATAGGTAGTTCAGGAGTCCGTCGCGGACAAACAACGTGACACATAATTTATATATATTAAGATTGTGTATTCCATATTAAGCTCTCTATTTTTTTATTTTCTACGCTTAATATTTTCTCAGTTGTAATCTATGTCGTATAAGCTCGCGAATTCAATGACAAGCTGTCGTATAATTATAATGAAAAGCACGTGCATTAGATATTGTATGGAACGTGAAAACGCCATTTTGTGCGAACTTTAAAACCTACTATAAAGATGCTTGAATACCTTTTTAGGGTTCCGAAGAAAAATCGGAACCCTTATAGTTTCGTCATGTCCGTCCATCCGAAGCAAAGCGCCGAGACCATTAGTGCTAGAAAGCTGTTGTATTGTAGCCTCTACATACCCCATTCCATATTCCCATCTGCACTGTAATTTGGCATGGATATACAAATTAATCAAAACTCCAGAATCGCAGAATAAAATATTGAAGAACAATTTTTTCATAGTACCTCCCCTATAACAGGTAACATGTGGATGATTTTTATATTCGTCGCGTACCCGTATTCGTAGTGTGGGGTATCATTGAAAAGGTCTTCCAAAAATATTATGGTTCTTAGACCATTTTTGGAATTAGGGGTTCGTTTGCGAATTATCTAATATATAAAATTCTCGTGTCACGGTGTTAGAAGTTGAACTCCTCCGAAACGGCTCGATCGATGTTCGTGATTCTTAGCGTGCATATCGGCTAGGGTGAAGAATCGGACAACATCTATTTTTTATCCCCCTAAATGTTAAGGGTGGTCAATTTTTGGCAGAACAACGTTTGCCGAGTCAGCTAGTTTGACTTTAAAATGCTAATTTTGGTTAGAGTCAAGTGTCCCCCCCCCCCCTGCCGGCTACATGATGAATTTACAAGGAAAACTATAGAATAATAAATAATTACTTATACTAACATAGCCGTGATAGTTTTCCTTGTAAATTCATCATATCATATCAATGAGTAATAGTCGATAAACTTATTACTTCGGAACCCTACATTGTGCGTGCCTGACATGTACTTGCTCGTTTTTTGTATATTGTATATTTGTTTAGTAACACTTTATAATATTTTATAATTATGTAGATATTAAAAAGAGGTTTGTAGGGTGATCATCATTCATTACCGTATCAGTCATTAATTTAAAAACATTTGATCAATGTTCTCGTGCTTTCTGTTCAATGATATCCAATGAAAGGATAATGTTTGCCAGGTGTGTTCAAATGATTCACGAACTGTTCGAATTTGTCGAATAAATTTGATTCTACGGTTCTAATTTGTATTGAGAAATGTTTTCCTTCTGCTTGATATCTCAGCCTCTGGTGAACATGATTGCTAGTGGCTAACTATACAGTAACTAAAGTGGGATAATCATTCTGAATAGATGGTAGATCCTTTTCGATTCTTGACATTCCCATGTTCTCGATCGTTTATTCTGCGTACATGCAAACCGCGAAAAGATCTTTTGAGGTTTTCCGGAGCGCTATCTCTTGTGTTTCTCTAATAAAAACAGGCAAGCGCGTGTCAAGCCACGCGCAATGTAGGGTTCCGAAGTAGTAAGTTTAGCCGTGACAGTTTACCTTGTAAATTCATCATTAAAACGTATTTTTGAGATTTTTAGGGTTCCGTAGCCAATTGGCAAAAAACGGAACCCTTATAGATTCGTCATGTTTTTCTGTCTGTCCGTCCGTATCTCACAGCCACTTTTTTCCGAAAGTATAAGAACTATATTTTTGAAACAAAAGTTGTACAGGAAATTTTATTCTCTACAATATTGATGAAAATACAAATAGCGAAAAACCCATAGGAAATTAGATATTTGCAAAGAATCGATTTTTATGACTTTGGCCTCAAATTTTTAATAGACGCGGTCATCCTACCATATGCAGGTTTTGAGACAAGTTTTAGAATGCCAAAATACAACTTTATACAAAAAATCAGCTATCTCACATTCCGCAATTCTTACCTAATTTTGACTAAGATGACTGGACTATGTTAAATTTCAACGTCAAGAAATGTCAAAGGGAACTATTTCACGAATTAATTTATATGGTATGATGTTACTAACAATGATGAATTTACTAGTTGAATATTAATTGATTACTAATATGGTGTATAATACCATAACTGGACATGATCGGTGGTTTATGACACGTAATATCTAACCGCAATGAGCAATCGCCTCTACGGTATTTGTAATACGGTTTTAGGTTGCTGCTAGCTGCTAGTACTTTCCCTCCAACTTTTATTTATTTATTTATTTATTCTTTTGAAACACCTTAAAGTAGGGGTTACAAGGGCGAACTTAATGCCTAATGGCATTCTCTGCCAGTTGACCCTGGGTGATGGTGAAAATGTGAGGTAGGCAAAGAAAAGAAGAGAAAAAAAGAAAAAATTATAAAAACCAAACGGGAAGAAATAATACAATACACATACATCATATTATAATATATATATATAAGGGGTATTCTACGGTGTTGGTTATTCAATAATATTCCTTTTACTTTGCTCCATGATATTATATTTCCATTTCTCTTAACGTTCACATCAATAACAATCTCTACAACTCCGTGATCGCTATCTCAATCCTCCACCATGTCCCACACGTATTGTTCTCAATAGATTGACACATTCCTTATTCTAAATATTATTTAGTTTTCTTCATGACTTCTAGTATGACAGACCAAAGAGGTCGCTCGCCGTCACGGCTATCCTGACCTGCGCTCGTCCTCGAACGCTTCCGCTCCCATGTCTCCAGTGGACCCCTTTGTTCGCTGGGTGCACACCGACACGGCCTCACGTGTCGTTACTCTGCAAGGAAATATCTTACGGCAGTACTTGTTCGCTCGGCCGTTCCTGACCTCGACGGGGCAATACTTTACAACTTTATGATGTTATACCTTAAGCCATGTACCATAGTCGTTTCATTCAATTTTCCAACGTAACAACAACAACAAATCTTGAGTAAGTCTCTTAAACCACAGGAGTGCACCGCTACTAAGAAGCCTGATTACACTCCCCTTCAATTCATTCAACGTCATTTCACCACAACAAGTTTCTTACTCAAGTTCTCATCTCCAACCCAATTCAACACAAATTGCATCTTATCACAGTTAATATCCGCGTTGACTGGTACATGACCTACAGGCATTCATGAAAACTTTAACCACATTATACGGACCTTTAAATATCTTTTTCATTTGGAAACTCAATTCAACATTTGCAAAAGCTCACTATTATTTTTATCACTCAAGACAGTAATGACAGCTCTCAAACGTTTCTATAGCATTTAACAAATTCACAAAATCACCTTTCTAAATACGCCTGAAGATGGTTGTACACCGAATACATCAGCACGTCGCTCTCTCGCGGCCGCGTTCATGCTGCCGTCACCTGGACTGCCACCCCTTGAATGCTGGTTCGCTTGTTTTGTGATGGCACGTCGTTATATCGTTTTCCACAACTGAAAAACACAAGGAAAGTTATTTTCACATGCCTACGATGTCACAATTTACATTTCAAACTACACTAGGGCTACTTATCTTCGATCCGTACTCCTTCGGCCATCGTGACCTTCAAACACGACCTCGTGTTGTGTAGGTTCTCAAACCCAGACGTGAACAGTGTGCATCTCAAGTCTGCACATCTTACTCCGCAATGGTTTTTCATTTTCCCTTTTATTCCTTCATCTGAGGCATTTTCCACGTTGATCATATTATAAACTTCCATGATTCTCGCTTCATCGCGCTTTGGATTGTTTCATTTCTCATTGCAAAATTTTCTTCAAATGTCATCCGAGCTAGTGTCATTCCTCATTTATTTTCCGACTTTTCCGATATATTGGGCGCATCAGTTCTTCCAACACCGATTATTACTCCGGCAAAATAGTAACATTTGTTCCATATTCCACGTTCTATCATCAAATTTATAATTACTGGATGGCTGTTGTAGGCGTTGGTTACGGTCACTTCTGATATAACAAAAGGGGTATTCTACGGTGTTGGTTATTCAATAATATTCCTTTTACTTTGCTCCATGATATTATATTTCCATTTCTCTTAACGTTCACATCAATAACAATCTCTACAACTCCGTGATCGCTATCTGAATCCTCCACCATGTCCCACACGTATTGTTCTCAATAGATTGACACATTCCTTATTCTAAATATTATTTAGTTTTCTTCATGACTTCTAGTATGACAGACCAAAGAGGTCGCTCGCCGTCATATATATATATACAATAGATATATATACATATAAATACATAATATATACGTATAAATACAAAAATATACATAAATTTACATACTTATAATTATAGTTTTGAACAGGTTTTATATAAACTCATCCACTACATGACTTTTTGAGAAAGTAATCCTGGACTAGCTTTTTGAAAATACCTCTGCTTTTCGCCCTCCTAATGTTCAAGGGTAAGGTATGCCAGATCAGTATAGCCTGAATAGCAAAGGAATAATGGAAAAACTTACTAGAATGAGACGGAATATGTAATTTAAGGTTGTTAGAAGAACTTTGAGTTTGTAACAGAACTATATCGTAACCTACTTTTTCTCACTTTTTATACGACTTCAAAAAAGGAAGAGTTTTTCAGTTCAGTTGCTTTTGGAACGAAGTTCCTTATCGCGCGTTGCGAAAGGGGGCTAGGCGGAAAATTTGGTAACGACACTTTTTGCCGGTAACGACACTTTTTGCCGGTAACGACACTTTTTGCCGTCGTAGTTTTTTTTTACATAGAAAGCAAGCCCCTTGATACCTCTCAAGTTTTTTTTTATGATTTTACCTCACATTTATCAAGTGATTTGGATTTTTTTATTTGTAAAATATTCAGACCTGATGATGGGAATCATGAGGAATTGAGGGAACTTCCCAAATATAAGACGTATTCATATTATGGCGATTTTATGGAACGAGCTATGTTCGGTATCTCTCTACGCGATAAAATCTGAAATGAGGAAATCCGTAGACGAACGAAGCTAACCGACGTAGCGCGCGGAATAAGCTGGCTGAAGTGGCAATTGGCTGGCCATATACATAGTTCGAAGGACCGATAACCGTTGGGGAAAAAAGATCCTCGAATGGATACCAGGCTTCGAAAAATGGCACAGGACGCCCTCCGACCAAGTAGACTGACGACCGAAGAAGACAGCGGGCATCCACTGGATTCAGAGGGCTCAGGACCAGTCAGAGTGGCACTTGTTAGGTTAGGCTGTTGTCGTTTCATTGCATTTTCTGAGAACATTTACAAGTAGTGTATAGTTTTTTATATAGATACCATTAGAAAGTAGAGATTCAAACGAACAAAAAGCCCGCCGACTTTTTTAAAAAGTTGATAGTTTGACTTGAGAATTTTCAAAATAAGGATTTTGACTTAATATCAAAAAAAACCTAATTTTCCATCGAAAATTTTCACCTTTGAAAAAAGAAATATTTTAAATCAAAAAATTACAGTATGTTAAAGACATACATATAAAGGCAAGTTTTCACCAAATTTCATGAAAAAAAAAAATTTTTTTTTTGTAAAAGATAAAAATAAAAAACCAAAAACTTGGTTATTTGAATTTTACAAATAAATTTTGAGGTTATGTAAAAAAAGTACAAATACAAAAGTTGTATCTTTTTATTACCTACAACATTGCTATTTAACCTTTTTCCATAGGACTTGTAGTTTTGCCGGAAATTGAGTTAGACCGTTTTTTACCCATAAACCCCCCCCCACTTCCCGACTTCAGATCGCCCTTATAAAAAATTATCGGCACTGGTCTATATAGCAAGTGACTTTTCACCATAGATAAACGTAAGTTTATACGAAGCATTTATCAGCAGCTGATAGGTTAACTACTCAGTAGCGTCTAGTGTACTTTGAATACCTTGCGTGCTTGTGAAGCTTGCCCTGTGACAGCTGGGCAGGTACCAGGTGAGAAAGGTAACTAAAAATAAAAAGCGGCCAAGTGCGAGTCGGACTCGCCCATGAAGGGTTTATGACATGTTAAAAAAACTACTTACTAGATCTCGTTCGAATCAATTTTCGTTGGAAGTTTGTACGGTAATGTACATCATATATTTTTTTTAGTTTTATCATTGTCTTATTTTAGAAGTTACAGGGGGGGGGACACACATTTTACCACTTTAGAAGTGTCTCTCGAGCAAACTATTCAATTTAGAAAAAAATGATATGAGAATCCTCAATATCATTTTTGAAGACCTATCCATATCCCCACACACAAAAAAAAATTTGAGTTTCAGTTCTATGTATGGGGAACCCCCAAAATTTATTGTTTTTTTTTTTCAATTTTTGTGTGAAAATCTTAACGCGGTTTACGGTATACATCTACTGACCAAGATTCAACAGTATTGTTCTTATAGTTTCGGAGAAAAGTGGCTGTGACATTCGGACGGACAGACAGACATGACGAATTTATAAGGGTTCCGTGTTTTGCCATTTGGCTACGGAACCCTAATAAGAGTTATTTTACTTAAATTAGTATGGCTGATTTTTATATATATTTTGTAGAATATTATTCTATAGTATCATAAAGCGTCAGACACTTTTCATGGACCAGAGGGATTGTCAGACGCTATAAACGTAAAAACTGACGAATTTGTTTAATGCCTTTTTTGCAATTTCAAAAACTTTTTTTATTAAATCAAGACTCGTTTGATTATTCGGGTACGTACCAAAAAAAGCGGCCAAGTGCGAGTCGGACTCGCCCATGAAGGGTTCCGTAGCAGCAAGTAACATAATATAAAAGTTCTTGAAGTTCGTTGTAACTTTGATCGAAGTAAATTGCGGTTTACGATTTAAGACGTATTAAAAAAAACTACTTACTAGATCTCGTTCAAACCAATTTTCGTTAGAAGTTTGCATGGTAATGTACATCATATATTTTTTTTAGTTTTATCATTCTCTTATTTTAGAAGTTACGGGGGGGGGGGGACACACATTTTACCACTTTGGAAGTGTCTCTCGCGCAAACTATTCAGTTTAGAAAAAAATGATATGAGAAACCTCAATATCGTTTTTGAAGACCTATTCATAGATACCCCACACGTATGGGTTTGATGAAAAAAATTTTTTTGAGTTTCAGTTCTAAGTATGGGGAACCCCCAAAATTTATTGCTTTTTTTCTATTTTTGTGTGAAAATCTTAATGCGGTCCACAGAATACATCTACTTACCAAGTTTCAACAGTATAGTTCCTATAGTTTCGGAAAAAAGTGGCTGTGACATACGGACGGACGGACAGACAGACAGACAGACAGACAGACAGACAGACAGACATGACGAATCTATAAGGGTTCCGTTTTTTGCCATTTGGCTACGGAACCCTAAAAACATGTTAAAATCTGTACACTCTAAGTTTAAAGCAAACATAAATGACATCTCTGAAGGAAAACATTAAATAACCTAAGTACCTAGAGTGTATTGTTTTAAAACTTTTTTTTTTTCATTTTGATTGTGATAAATATACTGAACTATTATACAAAAACATTCCAGACTTTAATTATAATTTAGCCGTGTCTTTAATTATTTAACGATGCACACAAACATAGCTTCGCAATGAATTTGCCTAAATTCTATAAATTTTTTTTGCACGTGTTAAAACATCACCCAGCAATAAATTGCAACTTTAGAAGGAAATATGTTTCAAATTACTTAAAATGTCATACGTTTAAATGACACATGAATTAATCTTCTATTTTTAAATAATTTTACGTAAATACCTTAAATGTGTAATATAATAAGTTCCCAACCGCGAATGACAAATTCACCCAAATATCGTCATACTCGTAAATAGTTAGAGGGTAAATAATATTCATTTACCAATTTCGTTTTCATTTTCCTAGTAACCAGTATTTATAACATAATTAAAACTGTGGCCGCCAAAATAGAATGACATCATTTTCATATGACACCTCGACGCCTAAGTATGTAAATTATATTGTTTAAGAGGTTGTTAATTGATATTCTTTATTTTGTTATAATCGCCCTCGACATTGGACTCATCTCCCAATGACCTGCGCCATTCGCTCTGGGCTCGATTCTGCAATCGAGGCTATTTTCCTTTCCCTAAGATAAACTTCATTCTGTTCGTATAAGGTTTCATCCATGTGAAAATAAGTCATGTCTGATCGCTCTGGGCTCTTGGTTTAAAAGGCGCGCCATTGACATGATCGTCAGGGTATTAACCGACACGTCAGCAAACTATAATCGTTGAGATTTATCCATTTCCATAGTTGACTAAATAATTAGTCACTACAAAAGACTACTCAGCATGGTATGCTTATTTTAGCATTAGCGTTGTTGCAGTAGATAATTAATTTATCAATATAACTTACGTTTTGAGCTATGAGCCAAACCAAAGTTACCGTTATCAGGCTTATGTAACAAATTATGTAACTATGTTTTCGTCGAGGGTTAAAAATGCGTAAAATATTGCGAAGACCGTCGAAGCGGGGGCCCCTCAAAAAAGTTTGATACAGGACTGGATTCCTCAACTTTAGCCTTATTGAATTTCTTACGGAGGGCGTCCAAATGTTATAGAATGTCTTTAAAAGGATGATGGACAGAAATGTATGGAATCTGGTACCGGCACCAATCGGATTCCCAATTCGCTGTCTGATCGTAGTAATCTTTCCGTGAAAATTATTAATATTTCCTTTCCAGTCCAGAGTATCTTAAATATAGAGTTCGCCTAAATGTTGAGGCTTATAATATTTGATCCAATTAAGACTAGCGACGCTCTTTGATTGCAAGTATTTGATCGATCTGTTCTGTATTTGTTTCAGGAGCGACCAAAGAAATTGGCACAGCCTTGACAAGGGTGTGTCTTCGTCACCGTGCGATCGAGACAAGGATGAAGACGTTTATAAGGTATTTTTTTGTTTTTATAGAAATAGCCGGCAAACGAGCTGACGATCCACCTGATGGTAAGTGGCTATCGTCGCCCATCTGCAACACCAAAGGCATCACTGATATGTTGCTGGCCAAAAAAAGAGAAGAAAAAGAAAGAAAGAAAGAACCTTATAAGTTTATAAGTATCTATAAATTCCCACTCTGCAATCGAATTTGTACTGTTATTCAATATTTGAAAGGGTTACTTCACAGTTACATTTTTGATGTTGTGTGACATTTAGCTTTCTCCACTTCTTCTCGAAAAGGGGATTTCCCATGATGCCTTATTGCTGGTGTCACTTCGTGAATGGAAGATGGGGAATTGTTAGCTCGTTTGTCGACTAGTTACATGAAAGAGGTGGCTTTTAAATGTAATATAGGTTGAAAATACATTAAATTGAATAATAAAACAAAAATCGGTGATGTTCAAATTATCAATCAATGACAATGTAAATATTTAAAATAGTATGTGGTCAAAGTGTGTGAGTGAATCAGAGTGACGTTGAATAACTGACTCCATTTAAATGACATCAAAAGCAGGCAAGACCATGAAATTATGCATAGAAGGATACATTTGTATGAAAATTATTACTTTTTTGTATGGCAATACTGACATTTATCTCCACCACAGTGTACGATCTGTAAGATCCGACAATAGTCCTACACATTTAAATGACATCAAAAGCAGGCTAGAGCTTGAATTTATGAATAGAAGGATACATTTGTATGAAAATTAATTTTGTTTTACGGAAATACTGAAATTTATTTGTACCATCTGTGAGATCCAACAATCGCCCTATATATACATATTAAAATTGTAGATTGTGGGAGTGGGATAATTTTTTTTTTCATTTTCAAAAATTTCAGAGTCCATGACTGATTACTTAAGGGTAATTGACTGATAATAAAATATCATTTAATAAACTAGCTTTGTGGGAAACGGGTTAGTCAAATGGTTCAGTAGCTCTTAGGCTACTACACCATAGAAGAATTAACAGTTGGGACCAATTTAAATTTTACAGGGCTGCTTGGGAAAAAACTAACAAGAGTTGATTGATTGAAAAATGGGCCCGATTGTTATCTATGGTTTAGTTGTTCAGTATTAACATTCTAAACTACTGGGTTTGTTTTTTTCTTTTATAAACATAGATTAAAATTCGTATTCCCTCCCCAGCACACTGATGGACCGTCTAATCACTCCGCTCTCGGAGCGCGCGGACGAGTGGCGCCGCGGCTGCAACGGCTCGGGCGCGTTGAGTCGCGAGCACGCGCGCGAGTGTAAACGTGCGCGCGCGGAACTGCGGCGGCGCGTGCACGAGGCACAGAGACACGCGCGCAAGGCGAGACGCGCGCCGCCGGATGCGAAGAAACGTGCGGACGTGTGTTTACAGGTGGGTTTGAGTTGAATTGGTTTGTTGGTAGGTTGGTTGGTTCGTTGGTTGATTGAACTTGGTGGATGGAGTGTAGTCGGTAGTCGCCCTCTACTATGGTGAGAGGCGCGCTCCTATCCTATCGTAAAGGGGCCGAAGGGGGCCGTGAATGAATGAACGAATGAATGGTGCGTTCAAAAGTTACATGTGAATTGAAAAACAATAATTATGTAAAGAAATGTCATTAAAACTTTATGAAATTACACTTTTTACACCAAGCTACTAGCTGTATTAACTTTTCAATAAAAATAAACTTTACATTAAGAAAAATTAACTTAATGATATATTTTACAAAAATAAAAATATTTCCGTGTATCTTTGATCTTTGGTATCCGAACGCGTATATTGTCAAGCTGAGTCTCTAACGTTGAAGTACTCTGTATCCCTACCTAGCCTGTGGTTTGGCGCCTTTCTGCGGTACTACATATTTTTTGTATTGCTGTCAAAATATTTTGTGAATTTTATAATTTTATAAGTTAAGTAATTCAAAATATAAATACAAATACCTATCTATGGACCCTATGGATATAAACAAGATATGTTTCGAAAAACTCAACTTATTATTTCGATTTTTTTTATTAACTTTAGATTGTAACCAATGTAACCCTTATGAATCCTTTTGAATTCCAGTATTGTAAACCGTCCCGTTCATTTTTTTTTATTGTTTGTTTTTATAACAATTTATTTTAGAATAATTAAGTTTACTGACAGTAAATTAACTTAGAATAAACAAAAAAAATATATATAAATCTTTTCATCTCTTACAATCTGGTTCATTAATATTTAAATTCGAATTTGGGTTTAGTGGCGAGCAGTCGCGTGTGTAAACGCGCGCGCGTGTTGCACAGACTCATATATATGAGTCTGTGGATTAGAGCATATGCTCTAATTCAAAAGTTATTGGCTTATTAAAAGTTAGATCGCGTTTTGCACCGACTTATGTATGTATGCTCTAATTCAAAAGTTATTGGCTTATTAAAAGTTTGATCACTTGCTTCAGTAAAAGAAAGCGTCATAAGGAAACCAGCCCACAAGAGTTCTTCATTAAGGAGAAGTCTCAAAATTCTACCAAATCTGCACTTGGTCAATTCTGACCAAATGCAGATTTGGTACTGTACTGCTTTTGACAGGTGGCAACAGAGAGAAAGTTAAGTCCATTCCGCCACATATCTGCTTCTCATGTTCCAGGACATCCAGGAGAGGAAGCAGCAGCTGGAGGAGATGGAAGAGAAGGCGGTGAAGGCGGCGCTGATCGAGGAGCGCAGCCGCTTCTGCCACTTCGTGTCGCTGCTCAACCCTATGGTGGTAGGTTACTGCATTGGTATTGGTTTGACTGCAGTATATTTTACGATACATAAATATATTGATGGAAACCAGGGACATAGCTACCGCCCTATCAATTACCGCCGACTCAATCTCTCTATCTAAGACTCTATCAACTTACTTAGGCTGTGTTCCCAGTAGGCAAACTGTTAGCGGCCGACTGAGTTTGCGGCGTATCGGTTACCCTTCCATATATTTGAAATGGAGTGTCCACAGTTTGCTAGTTTTGCGCTCACTATACGCAGTTTGCAGCGTTACGTGCGCCGACTGTCTCAGTAGTCAGGCTAACTCACAGCAACCCCCGGTTTCAGTCGGCGGCGGCGATATGGTTGTTCGCCGGGCGTAGTGAGTCCGTTTGCCGCAAACTGTTCATGCGGACAGCTGGACAGTTTTTGTCCTCTTTCAGCGCCTCTAAGATACCAATTACTTCAAAAATATCCATCGTGACCAACACGACCACTCCCTTCGTACAACAATAGTAAAGTGAAAATTCAATCGGTCGACCTAAATAAGCGGCTAACTCATAAGTTTGCTTGCGACGCACGCAAATTGATCTGAGTTTGCAGCTAACTCAGATTTCATTTCGCGACAAATTTGCGGCTCACTCAGTCGGCCGCTAACAGTTTGCCTACTGGGAACACAGCCTTAATGACGCCCGCTCTAATTGACATACCTACTTGGTATGCCCCCTAAGGCTTGCAAAGCGACAATATTGGCTTCCCTTTTTTTTCCCAAAATTTACCAGATAAAATTGGAGCGGGGACCCCTTAACAAATAATGATACAGGGCCTGCTTAGGGCTAGCTACTACGTTACTGATGAAAACTGACTTTTAATCAAATCTCTAATAAACATGATAGCATAACTTACGGCTTAATAACACGTGTTCTGTTCACCAGGAGAGTGAAGTGGCAATGCTAGCGGAGGTGGGCCACCTGCAGGAGGGCAGCGAGCAGCTGGCCAGACACACCGCCGAGCCGAGGAGTCTGCCGCCTGGCAGCTTACAGGTCAGTTGGCACTGGGGACTGGTAGTAGACCGTATTGTGTACATTGGTGTTAAAATGCTACACCTATAGGCTATAGGCATTACAACTATATTTTAGACAACTTTGGATAGATGACCGCTAGTGACAAAAATGTCTTGAGCCATTCGTGCTTCCTCTGAAATCATGAAAACATAACTAGCAAAAAAACGGGCATTAGTATTTTTGCATTGGACATTAGCACGTGTCAATTCACTTTGCGAAATTAAAAAACAGAGTTTAAGAAGAATTATTGATAGCGCGCTATATTTATAGCATCGAACTGAGCAAACTACACCATAATTCCCTCCAGGTGATCTGCGATACGAAGTGCTGCTACAGCGGCTGGGCGGAGTCCGGCTCGGCGCCGCACTCGCCCTCGCCCTCCTCCCGGCTCGGCAGCCGCAAGTCCTCGCTGACGTCGATCTCGTCGCTGGCGAGTCAGTGCTCGGATCGGCAGCATGGTGAGGGTTTGACATGCTTTTGTTTAATTTGAGGGATATTATATAGATAGATAACTCTTTATTGTTTGCAGTTTTGTCTACCACAATGACACTATAAAAGTTTAAAATTAAAAAAAAACCTGATAGAGCTGATAAGCTTGAAACCCTTGAACAGATGCTTAAATATCTCAGGTACTTTTAAGTTACATCATAAAGCACTATTTTAGTATCTATCTGTAAGCTATTTGTACCTATTCATTTGTGAAAGTGAATAAATAAAATATTCTATTCTATTTTATTTATTTTGTTAATCACTAGTAACTAGAGACGATGCTCACGATACAAAATATTTTTTGTAATGTGAGCATTTAATTGGCAATGTGTTCTCTCAGTAAATTCAAGTTTTACCTAAGTTACTTCTGTGAGTGTATAAGCCTTCCTTGTAAAGACTGTAAAAAATATATATATGTCGTGCAGGTGTGTCAAGCTCAACAGTGAGTTGTTCCACTCCGATATCCGACGCGTCCTCCGGCCAACAGATGGAGCCACAGCGCTGCCCCTCGCAGGTATGTATGTACGGACTGCACATTCTTGGACGGTTCACATGCATCTAACTTGTTCAAAAAAATATATTATGTAAAATTAAAATGCCGTGGTATGGGCAAAGGATGAGGCGAGAGGAAACGCAGGTAACTAGAGGAGTGATGGATGTGGATGGACGAGGTCGACCAGAGAAAAGACGTTTCTGTAAATAAAACACGTTGTCTTAACGAATTTTTCATTTGTACATAAAGTAATTGTTACCGAACAATTACTGTAAAATAAGTCGCAGAAAAACAGCAGCAAAAAATACTGTTACAAATTTCCGTTTTAAGATACAAAAGACTTACTTGAAAGTGGGCATAGTTTATCTTTAAAATTGTATATATTTTTTTAATTTTATTTTATTTTGTTTTTTTACATTTTTTGTTTTACCTTTTTTCATATTTTTTTTGTTTCTTTTTGTTTTACCGTTTTGTTTCATATTTTTGTTTATATTCTCTCCATTGTATAGTCAACGAGCCGTCTGGCGAGTGTGTGCAGCTCCGATTCCGGGTTCCGTTCACAAGACACGTTGCAACGACGAGAGAATGACCACGTAATTTGTTTATTTTTTAATTAACAATGTTTTCTTTTTTTTGGTTTCTTTTCGTCAGTTTTTCTGTTCTTATTATGTTTCATGTTGTTTTTTGTTTAGGTAAATTGTATGTAAAACGCGTAATTTTTACGTGTAGTTTAATTGTGTTTTATATGGAACACAACATGACATATTTTTTATGAATTGCTTCTTATCTTTCATGTTTGGTCCCGACTTACACAATTTTGTATGGAACCTAGCATACCTACAAGTCCGCCATTTTGAAAAAACCTCGTTTCGGCGGCTAGTGATCATGGAGGATAGAGTAGAAGGAAGGCCATCTCTGAGTATGAAAAGTGTCCGTAAAAACTCGTCCAACAACGGGTGGCGCTGCGGTGCGCTAAATAGTTGAGGTTTTGTATACTAGCATTATGGAGGGTACCATGAACTTTTTTTAATATTTGAACTCAGCAAGCTTCACTCCGACTAAAATAGCTATGTTCATAATATCGCTATTTCTCAGACACTAGGGCCATTCTGGAATGGCCATTATTGGAATCTCTATTTTCATTAGACAGCTGGACATTTTTTCAACTTTCCCCTCCTTCTACTCTATCCTCCATGCCAGTAATGAAACATGTGTCAATCGACGGAGTAAGTGATTACAATCAAAAAGTATTCAGTGATGATATGTCATAAGTGGTATACTTTCTGAGATATTTGAGTTCAAACCGTAGAAAAATAAAGCATTAAGTAATTAATATTTTTTATTTTTTCATCACTGGCTGCCGAAACGAAGTTTTTTCGAAATGGTGGTACTTGTAAGTATGCTAACAAAGTTCAATGCCCTTTGCCATATGTTGACATGTATCGGACGCACTGTATTCCAGAGTTCGGACAACCAGAGCGTAAGCAGCGACTGCGTGACGCCCCCCAAGACGGGTGGCGATGCTCCGGGCGATACCACGCCAGACATCATGAACGCTGGTAAGAATACCAACACCAATCCCACGCCAGATGATTGTCGTAAGAGGCGACTACATCCGTTGATAGTAGGGCCCGGAGGGATTAAATTAGTAATATGGGACTATTGGTTTTAGTAGTTCATTAATCTACGATCTCCAATTTAAATATTTTTATATGATGTAAACATACACGTATGGTATGTTCATGTTTCATTGTTTTTTATTATGTATTGTATTGGTGTTGTATTGTATTTTCAGCATCAGCGACGTGGCCGGACTTGAAGGACACCGCGCAGTTCGATCGGGCAGCTTCGGCGATCATGGGCGGCCGGCCGCATACTATATCTGGCAGTATGTATTATAGACTTCATGAATGGACCGAATGTGCCTAATGCATGGTTTTAGTGGTCTCAAACCACCTTCGGATTATTGACTTTCAAATGAAACTATTTTGAGGCATATATATAAATAGATAACAGATTCTTTTGTCGACTGTACCTATGAAAGTGAGTCATTATTAAAGTCCCCCCTCTCCCCGCAGCGTCCGAGCGCGGCCACCCGCGCCCCGCACTCAGCGTGCACACGTTCTCCCCGAGCGAGGGGGGGGCTGCGGGCCGGGAGGGAGTCTACGCCCGCCCACCGCTGCCGACCGTGAGTTGTGTTGCTGTGTCTGTGTGTAGTGTGTGTGGTAGTAGCCCTGGGTTCGATTCCCAGTGAGGCAGAAATTTGAATTATAGGTTTGAATTTCTGTTCTTTGTGTGTTGTCTATGGCACCCACGACACAGGGAATCTTAGTGTAGAGCTGTGAATGTGTAGTATTGTTTGTTTATTTTTATTCATAAGACTTCGATGCCCGTCCGTCTGTCGGTCCTAATGTCTGTCACACATTATATCTTGGACCGCAATAGGAAGTACTTGGAATTTTTACTATGAAACCCTACATAGCGCGTGGCCTGATACGCACTTGGCCGGTTTTTAACCCTCGGCGAAAAAAGTGGGGTGTTATAAGTTTGACGTGTATATGTATCTATACGTAGCTCCAAAACGGATGAACCGATTTTGATCTAGTTCTTTTTGTCTGAAAATGTAAATAAAACTGTCGAGGGTTACTTAAATTTTATTTCTATACCCCCCCTGCCCCCACAGCGATGCTCATCCCTCGAACGTCCGAGTGTGCCAGCGAAGGGCGCGGGAAACGCTTACACCGGCCATCTAGACTTCAAGCCCAAGCCTTCGTCGCTGCCGCCGCATCTCACTAAAGGTATGACTGTGGTAACACATGGCAACTGTCAAATCTATTGTCAAACATCAATCGGGTCGCTGAAAGCATGATTAATTCGAATGTATCAACTAACTGTCTTTATGTAATGCTTTGCAAGCTGGCATTCTCTTGTAATAATGTGCATAAATGTACGATTAATATCCGTGTCAATAAATACACTGTATACAGTGTCAATATAGTACAGTCAGCAAAAGAGTTAGGTATGCCTGATATGATACGAAAACGTTCGCTAATGATTAATATTACAGAATTTCTATATTTCTATTAATGTAAAATAATGTTTTACGTTTAATAGTAGCATTTAACTTTAATACTAACACAAAAAATCTGTAATATCAAACACCACTTAACGTTTTCGTATCACACCCAGCATACCGAACTCTTTTGCCGGTCGTGTGTACGCAGGGGGACCTCCCCTCCCCCTCACTGACCGTGTTTCCCCCTCTCCACAGAGATGCCGCAAGCGCTCTACGTGAACATGTCGGAATTGGCCACGCTCGCAGCGTCGCGCGCGCAACACAACCAACACGCTGAGTGTCATCATCAGGAGAAGGTATGGGGGTCATGCGTCGTTGTTTGTTTAGTTATTTGTTTATTGTGTGTAGGTACGTCGATTAACAGGAAATCAGATGTGAAGAGAGGCACTTTTTATTACTAATAATCAACCCCAGACGAAAAAAAGAGGAGTGTTATAAGTTTGCGGGTCTGTGTATGTCTGTCTGTGGCATCGTAGCTCACAAACGGATGGACCCATTTTGATGCGGGTTTTTTTGAAAGATAACGTACGTACGTGATCGAGATGGTTTTTAGTTATGTTTGGTCGGTCTGACAGGGGTTCTTTAAATTGTTTAATTCACTAAACTTTTGTCATGCTTTTTCTTCTGATTTCATACTCTTTTCTATTTGAATACGGAATTAAAATAATAAATTATCACCAATATGACGTTATTATGTTATATTTCGTAAAACCTTAATAAAACTATTACAACCTTATTTTTCTTAAGACCACATTTCTAAAGATTGTAATTGAACACTCTCATTTTCTTGGTTTTATCGAGAATGTAGAGTGGCTTCTCTCTCTTCGGTCGCACTGTTCTGTAAATAAAGTAGTAATATTAATATCTGGCTCGAAGGACCAAATAAATTACTGTGACGTGTTATCCTGTAAAAAACAGGACAGTATATTGTGCTTTGATTGACATTTGTAACAATTGATTTTAGTAAGAGAGTTTTAAATGGAACCCAATCACGCATCGTGATATTAAAATAAATACTCTTTGGCCATCGATTCACCGTCATTGCAAATTTGTTATTAACATTTTTTATCATTATCGAAAGTTGCTTCGAGATGGCTTATTATAAGTTCCGTTTTCTTTAATAAAAAAAAAAACAAAATCCCGCTAAAAACTGATGAAACTCCATACATACTATGTTCATTATATACATACATTTTTCATATTACTGTTATATTTGTCTAAATAAGGCTGATATAAATAAGTACTGTTCACGCAATTATTGTTTTTCTGGCGCGGTTTGAGGTTGTCTACAAAATCTGCGGTTGGTGGGCAGTGAGTTGTGCGCGGACACAAAACGTCACTAAAAAAGGAAAAAATGGGCTGTCAAGTCTCGGTTCTCGGCAAGCGAAAAATTTCGGTTTTCGGTTTCGGATTAAACTAAATATAAAATCAATTTACGGCTTTAATAGAAGAGATAATACGGTGCAGTTACGGAGTACAGAAGAAGTACCTTCCGATCAAGAACGTCGGCTCCAGCCTCCAGCCAAGGTGAGTGGATACCCTTTTTCTGTGTTGGGGAGGCAATATTTGCGTTGAACAGATAATTATGTAAATAGAGAAACTAGGATCAGTCAAACTCTACCAATTTTGCTATCGAAGGCATCATTACCCAAACAAGTACGTACTCACAATCTCTCCCAATGGAACTTGGCGGCTAGCGTTTCCGATATCTGTCCCTCTTTCAGCTGTTTCTTGACCGCCCGCTCCACTAGCCGCAGGGAGGAAAACATGTTCTGAACATTCGATGGCTGTCTGGCTCTTGAGGTTGTCTGGAAATATTCCGATACTGATTTAAAACAAGTCACTAGTTTAAAAAACTAAATACATGGTTTTATGGTGTCAGTGTATTTAGGAAAGAAAAAAATAGGACTGTGCTGTTAACCATCAAGGAGTTCCCTTGACTGGAGTCAAACCTGAGTATAGCATCAGGTCATGCTTATCACAAAAATGCATTGTCATCAGAACTAAAGCAATATGTTAAATTTCAAATCCTAGGGATAAGTGAAAGTAGTAATAAGGCTTGCAAGGTTTGACCCAAACAAACAAACAAACAAACAGGACAAGCTAAATAAAACCGTTTAAAAAGTGATAAGTGAGAAGCTAAATAAAACATTTTTAATTGGTAATGTGTTTGCATTTACTTGAAATCAGTGTTTAAACTAAATTGAAATCAGTTTTAAGGTGTATAAAATGTCTACCCTCAAATAGCAAGTTTTAGGTAATCATAACTTAAACGTAGTCTAGGCTTGTAATGCCTTAGAAATATTGAAATAAAAACTAAAACTTATTTTATCTCATAGAAATAAAAAAAAATGTTAGAAATAAAACTAAAACTAGTTTTACTTCTATTTCAGTTGGTGCGTGACACCAACTTCGGGTAGATTGAGGCGAATTTTTTTGCTACTATTCGTCAAATGAGCTTACAGTTAAACCAGGCTACCACTGATGCATTGCCGACCAAGTAATATAAAAAATATTTTATATGCCAGTAAAAATAAATATATTACCATGATCTCAACGGCGTCAAACAGTTTTTTAAGCTCCTTCCTCTCCCGGTCGCTGAGGGTCCTGTCCTCAGGGTCGAAGATGCCGCTCTCCTTCAGTTTCCGTTTGATCTTGTCCAGGGTGATGGGAGTGGTCTGGTTTACCACCTCGCCGGATTTGTACGTCGCTTTCGCGTCTGCTAGCTCGTGGGGACTGAAAGTTATTAGGATTTTGTAGATGTAATATTTTTAAAGTCTGGCGTCTGGATACGCCCAAATGGTACGTTTCTACCAAACATAGCTGGGAACTATTTGATTTACAAGGGAAGACTATAAAAGTCATTTTCAAAATTCACTTCAAGCGGTAAATATATTTATGGGCATAAAAGTTTGTATGTAAACTTGGGATTTACTCTTATTTGAATTACTAAAAGCGTATTGTAGATTTTTTCATATTCGTTTACTCCGGGGGTTAAAATTCTGGAGGAAAAAGTTTCTTTTGGTAGTTCTATAGTTCTGCGGACAAAGTCTACTTGCCTAGTACCTACTGACCAGTAGGTAACAGCCAGTTAAAAACGTTTGCTAGCAGTAAATAGTCAGTCAAACTTTCAATTGACCTGCAAATGGATGAAACGTCACAAACCAAAATTTTTTTTGTTGCAAGAGTAGCTTTTGTATTAAACAGCATGGTACGGGGCTTAGTGAATATAGAAGACACCTACCGCCATAGCCTCGATGGTATCACTTATCAACAGGTCTCATGCGCATGTAAGGATTAATGGAGCCTTTAGCCTTTAACCTATATCGGAATTACGCTGAGGTTTAAACTTTAGGCTAATTGAATGCTGTATTTGATTTATTGAAATATAAGGCTTTTACGGTTGGCTTTGAATTTACTTTATACTACTAGAAGTACTCAAAGAATAATTAAGATCTACGTATCTAAAAGCATTATATAAACTTACCATTCTGAAGATAAATGTAGGTTTAAGAGTACCCTGTAACAAGTAAATGTGATTTTTAATACAGTTGCTCAAAAATTGGTGTATTGCAGGGATGTATAGCGTTCGGGATGTGGGCTATTACATGCTCGAGCTTTTTCTTTACCTTTTCTACGCTAACTACCTAAGCTACCTAAGCTACTAATTTGTTTCAATATCAGATTTAATGATTTGATTTAATGATTTAGGTTAGGTTTCATTTCATTTCATCTCATTAAATTTCATTTTCATTTAATTTCATAAAAATACCCAGGGTTGACTTGTGGACAATGCCACATTAGGTCTGTTTCTCGTTTTGTTCGTCTGTTCGTCTGTTTCTTTTTTTTAAGAGGTGACATAAACTTGTAAATAAATAAATAAATAAATAAAGACGAATAACTTTCCTAACCTTGGACGACTTTGGTCCACCTCTACATTCCACGGTTGTATCGTAAAATCTATCACTAAGTCAATCTGACTTACGCCCCAACTCAGAGTCTACTCATAATGTGTATGGTGATTCTTTACTAAGGAACGATTAAAGTAACCGTTTGTAACTCTGAGTTGGGGCGTAAGGGCGTGGGTCGTTGGGAGTAAGTAAATTAAATTCCCTTTACGAACACTATATCTTTTCTCGTATCCAGCAAAGAATACCGAATTAGGTAAACACAGTCTATATAATGTTTAAATAATGAAGCCACCAAATATAATACGATTTAACGTCAATACTAAAATGCATCAAAGAATTACGGAAGAACCTATAAAATTGATTGTGTAAGAATTACATTCAAGAAATTTACACCTTAAAACTACTTGCATGCTTAAAATTATTCAACACTTCAAACTTGATAAAAGAAATGATTGAAAATCTGAATCATACTAACAACACTACACATGTGAATTTTTTATGGATATTTATTATTCTTTTACGTAAAACTACTGAACGGATTTCCATGAAATTTAGCACACAGGTAGATCATGATGTGGAACAAGATACAGGGTACTTATTATCTCGGAAAACGCGGGCAAATCCGCGGGCAGAGCGCTAGTAATGTCAATAAATCGTGAACACTTACATCACATTGAAGAAAATTAATTTCTCGTAGTCCATTGCGAAAGGTGTAGCGCTCGCTCGCCGCAGCTGAACTATATTATCGTTCAGTTTGATTCGCTCCGTTAAATTATACATTGTGCGCCATTCAGGGCGGATTGTGTGCGGATTGAGCTCGTTTGATACTTTATTCAAGAAGAAAAAGTTTGTTGTTTATTGAGTAACAATGAAAATCCTGTCCTAATCGGAACGTAAGTTTTTCAGAAATCGTGGACATACAAATCAAATACAGAAACTTCTATGAGGTCGGTTAAAAAGTATGAGTACAATTAAGTACATTTAAGTTGGTGTTGCTGATGTCCATGGGCGACGGTAGCCACTTACCGTCAAGTGGATCGTCAGCGCGTTTGCCGGCTATTTCCATTAAAAAAACAACAAAGTTAAGTTAAAATGTCTGTCTGTCTATATCTATGTATATAAAAATCAATTGCTGTTCTTTTGTCTCGCTACAACTCGAGATGGGCTATACCGATTTGGCTAATTTTTATCTTGAAATATTTGTGGAACTTCAGGGAAGGTTTAAACGGTGAGAAACATAAATAATAAGTAACGGAAAATACTAAAAACGACAATTTAATTTTCCAATACTAGCTGTGAAACATTTGATGTCGTTTGTCAAATTTTCATTTGGTTGTCAAATATTTATAGGTGCGTTCAATTTTGTCTGTTTCATAGCTGTAGTGTGAGGTCCGATTTCTTTGAAAACTTAACAACCATATTAACATTCTAATGTAACCTTAGCAACATAATATCTTTTTTATTTTATACCTCACTATACAGGGGGGGAGTTGTTAGGCGGTACAAAGTTTACCAGGTCAGCTAATCGTAAATAAATTTGACTTCGTACGCGCGCAAAAAAATAACACACATACGCATGTGTGTTATTTTTTTCCTACATTCATCTTACTATAGTTTTAACTTTTTAAGTCGAAAGCAACATACATTAATTAATTGATCGAATTCGTTTGTTTTCTAAGTGCGTGTGGTTCTGTTTTTACTGGATTAGAGTTGTAAATTTAAGGGTAAATAAACCATTCACGGTACATTGTAGAAAGAGGATGTAAACTAGTCAAGCTGATAAAATAACTTTGTATGAATAAGTACCATACAACTATTGGTGTAGCTAGCTATAACTATGACTAAGACTGCAACAGTATTTTCAAATTCCACCATGAGTTATTGAAGATCAAGTATCAAACCGCGTTAGTCGCAGTTGTTATCACGAAGGTATATGTATATCCCAGCAGAAAACTCCATTGTTCGCAGCGCCGTGAAGCCGTGATACACAAACATGTTACAAACAAGCTTATTCGATACGTTGTTTGAGATTGGGGGGTGCGTCATGCGTCTTGCGGCTTGCGTCGTACGTTACGCGTCCTAGGTTTTAAGAGTTGGTTCTATAACAAATCTCCAAATAATTTGTTTTACCTACATGTGCAAACATGCCTGTAAAATTGATTATCCGTAGGTAAACGAGGTTGGAAAGGAAAAAATTATAATAATACCACTTATGTTGTAAATGTGAATGTTTTTGAGTGATGATGTATGTATGTTTGTTACTACAATCTAATTTTGTTACAAAAAATGCAAATTCCCAAATATCAGCTGAACCACTCAATATTGTTAAACATACATGGGGTTAAATTGGTAGGTATTGAGGTCTGCCACCCCTGGGTCACCGTTGATCAATCCCTCCTGAATAAAGTCAAAATAGCTTTTATACTTCATCTTTTCTTTGTTAATCTGCCATTTAGAAATATGTTACAGATAAGCAAGCGACAACATGATTATTGTAACAAATTATATTGTTCGCAACAGTAGTTATAACATCGAATTGAATCCCATTACAATGGGGTGTATTGTGTATTATGGTTCTTTCAATAAAGGAAAACATTTAATTTGACAGTCGTAATAATAAAATACACTTTAAGAAGTTTTGTATGTACTCCCCATGCGTTTTATATGAGAAGCTAATGATTGAATCCCTAGTGATGAAATCTGTACATTAACAATGGATACTACACAAACGATGTATGAAACTTCAATAGCGTAATTTAAGGTTGGGCGTGATGTCACCGTATGACGTATAGTGGACTAGTAGAAGTCGCTTCGGTATATTAATTGGTTTCTTACCTCTTTCTTCCAGGTTTGTTCGGAGAGCAGTGCCAGTGAGTCTTCCCTCGAGTCGTCCAGTGGGTATGGAAGCCAAGGTGCCTTCGCTGGCGAAGACCATGCCCTTCAACACCAGATCCAACACCCCGATGGTATTGTCGACTTTATTGCCTTCACATAAGTCTTAGATTTGCGTGTGCATTGTACTAAGTTATGAGACCTTGTAAGGTAGATATGCATGATGCAGTTTTAATGTGTGCAATTTGATCGTTTGATGTTATATTCTGATTTTAATGTAGATGTTTACTTTTGGTTGCAATTTTTTCAAGGAATTTAAAAATTGTTCACCTTTTTTATTGATAACAATTCAGCACCACATTATATACAACACAAAATAACACAACATAATAAAATAAACTTATACCGTTCAAGAATTTTCAGTTTTAAATTACACAATACGGTGTATCAAATAAGGTACAGAGCCTGAACATTACCTCATAACATTATAATCAGCGGCCCCACTATTCACTAGGCCTTTCTATTTGACTTGAGACGCATCGGTGATACCTTGTACATGAACTGCGATGACCACTTACCATCAGATTATCCGTCAGCTTAGTTTATTATATAGGTTGCGGCAGCGTTACACACACGAAAATTACAAGTAAATAAAACGTCACACACACGAAAATCACACACAAATAAAACATCACACACACAAAAATCACATCCAAATAAAACATCATGATCACAATCGAATTTTCACACTTGTATTGTTTTCCGTTTGTATGTTGTGTAATTATTATTTGTTTTTCTTTTCTTTTCGTTCCGTTTCGCTTCGCATGCGTTTCAAATACCGCTTCGCACAACGCAAACAGTTGAATCGGAGATAGTGACGTTGCGTCGCAACAGTGACGTGTCGATAGCGGCGGCGCGGGATAGTTTCTCGATATCCCTCGGAAGCTTGGAGGAGGCGGTCCGGTCGTTAGACGAAGCCACGGAGCCCCAGGCCTTCGCCACGATTGGCAAGAAGCCTGCGGTCCCGAAACGGAGGCCCGTGTCTATGGCAGGTGAGGTGGTACTCTGATGGCATTTGGGTAAGGGCCTCGGAAATATTGATATGTCTTTTATAGTTAGAGAGAGAATTATTACCGAAAATGTTATTCATTTTGTTAAGTTCATGCCTAATTAGCTCGTAACTCGAATGGTATGAAATATTTAAACACTCAAAATAAAACTTCATTTATAGTTTCCTTCACCTCCTTTTATCTCTCTTTTTTCTCATCTTCTCTCCCAATCTCTCTTCTCCTCTCCGAACTTCTCCTTTTTTTCTCTCATTCATTTTCTTACCATTCCCCGGTCAGTAACGCGCTGTGTGACTTTTGCAGCGACGGTGTGGTCACGGCGCGGGTCCGCCAGTTCGTTGGGCAAGCCGCCGCCGCCCGTGAGGAGGTCCTCGTCTATATCCAGGCCTCAGAGGCCTCCGTATGTACAGGTAAGTTGTTGTGAGGGTGTTTAAGGAAACAGTGTATAGGGTCTTTAGGTTAGTGCTTTAACAACCTTAATTAAATCTGTTGGTTAATATTAGGTGGAACTGTAAACTTTTCATGGAAATAGCCGGTAAAGGAGCTGACGATCCACCTGACGGTAAGTGGTTATCGTCGCCCATGGACATCAGCAACACCAAAGGCATCACTGATGCGTTGCCGGCCAAGAAAAAGAGAAGAAAAAGAAAGAAAGAAAGTACATCTCTCTTTCCTGGCTGGCAATGCATTGGTCGTACGAAGCAACGAGGCAACGAGTATACCACCTGAGTGTTCATACAACCAGGTGGCTTGTCTGCACTTTACTCGTCTGACGGTTAGTAACATTATAAAGAGATTTATTATTATTATTTGTTTACAGAACAACAGCCAAAGCCCCCATCTGACAGCCGACACTGACAACTTGCCGCCGCCGCCCGCCTTCCTGCTACAGCCTGATGGAGAGGCCAACACGCGTGAGTACCTTAACACTGTACAGATTACTCACGTTTACGGGTACTCACTATTATTGCATGTAAGTGAGAGATGTCCTTACATGGAACTTGGTTGAAATGAAAAATTGTAAGTACTTTTGACTGATGCTAGGTAACTTACTTTTGAGGAAATAGAATGTTATGATCGGCCATTAATTTGACTCAGGGCGTTTTTTTAATTTAATATGTATCTTACTTACTAATAAATCATCTTTTTTAAATTTAATATCCACAGCGCATCCAAGCATAAACGTAGCGGAGACAGTAAAACAACTGACGGAACTAAAACACATGCCAGCTTCACCCGGCCTCGTGCGCAGAACAATCCAGAACCAGAACCAAGCTCCGAACCAGAACCAAGCTCAGACCCAGAACCAAGCACAAACCCAAAACCAAGCACAGACCCAGAACCAAGCTTCGAAGCAGAATTACAATCAGCAGAGCCCCACATCAAACCAGCCAGCTCTAAGCACGTTTCAACAGGCGAAGAGTAATTTCTCGTCCAACGCCAGTCTAAATAGCACCGGGAATTTGAACCCGATATACGGACAGACAGGTCATCGTATAATGGCGTACGTGGAGAATTCGATATATGTGAGGAAGAATAGCTTGAACAGTCCCACTTCAGATATGTTTGGTGATGGTAATTCAGGTATGTATTATTATGTAATTAATAAATTGATTTTTGTCTTAAACAAGATACGATAGCTTCATTGGGTGAATATAAACGCCTGAACAGATCCATATCGATCACATCAGCTCTCAAAAAAAACGGCATCTTAATCGATCCATTCGTTTAGGAGCTACAATACCACGATCAGACACACACACACAACACACAGACACGTCAAACTTATAACTCGTTATTCCCCCAGTGGGTATATACGGCGAGAACGCGGGCTCGGGACACTCGGGGCAAGAGTCATCGCCGTCGACCCCAAGCTACGGGGACAACAACTCCTTCACCAGCTTCGGACCGCGAGCTAACGACTCGCACTCGCATTATGGACAGACTGGTGAGGACCATTATCATCGTTATCATTCATTCCTGATATCACCACCTAAAAATCCGCAAAATTGGAACTTCTTGGTGGGGATATTAGTAATAAACCGTCATCATCATCATTATACATCGTGTTCCTGATATGCATTAACTTTTCCAAATGATTCTATACTATTAGTTTTTAAGTTATTTGTGTTACACAAAAATCGTTCCTAGCTATGTCCATTATAGACCAGGTACATTCTGTCCACTCATGAAGTCAATTTTCGACTTTCCGTGTATCCGCTAGTTGGTAATAAGCCGTAGCTAAGCGACAATACGTTTCCCCCTCAGGCTTCAAGCTCCAACAAGACAAGAAGTACCCCGGCGGCGGTATCTACGCCACGCCCTCTATGTCGCGCGCGCTCAGCCCGCTCGCGTTGAGACGCGCGCCGCCCAGGTCGCACAGTGCCGAGCGACACACACACACTCACACGAGGGAACGTGAGTACATACTGTTATGTAGTGTGAAATAGTGTGACGTCATGTTGTAAGCTACAAGACAAGAAGTACCCTGGCGTATACGCACACACTCACACGAGGGAACGTGACTACAGTACTGTGTGTGATGTAGTGTGGGATAGTTTGACGTGCAGTTTTTATGTTGTAGTTGTTCAGTATTACTTTTAACAACATTCTAAACTACTGGGCTTATTTTTTCTTTTTAGTTTATTTAAAGCAGTCGGGTTTTTGTTTTTTTAATAATTATAATTTATTTTAATAAAAAAATAATCAAGGTCCCTGAAAAATAAAATCAGAGGGGGACAATAAATTATAACATATAAAAAAAGATTATGATGAGTTACATCGCACTGACAGAGGGCGGGCTGATTGCGCAGCTGAGCGCCAAGCTCGCGCCGCAGCTATCCCCGCGCACGGCGCGCCGCGCGCTCTGCACTATCGCTGCTGTGGAGCCGCCCGCTAAGGGGAAAGGTCTGTATTACATAGATGGATAGAGTAGTAGTAAGGTCATTTAAGTTTTAACGGTTGTAGTCGCTAATACCTCTATGTAATAAAACGCAGCAGGAACAACAAGAGAATACGTTTATTGCGCTCAAGTTACACAGTGCGAATGATTAGTATTGTCTACACTAGCTATATTACTCGCAAAACCAAAATACCAATAGATTGCAGCTACGTCACAGAGTTGATCAACAGGTGGATCACGATGGTCGATCTCTTAAGAAAATGCGCTGCGCGTACACCATTTTGCAGTAGGCGGGGCAAAGTAACAACTTTGACAACTTAAACATCATTAAAAGTATACGAAATACAAAAAGAAAAACATTAAAACATCGTAAATCATACCTTAACTACATACAGCAGTAATAAGCAAACAGAGTGATTATTTCGCAATTTCTTCTCTATTTATTATCTTGGTATTTTATAACACATCCCCAGGAGTGCCAGCGACAGTCCAACCGGCGTTCTTAGACAAGCTATCGGCCACCATTCAGAACCAGCGCCGCCAGCTGGGGACATCTCGCGCTAGTACTGTACGAGACCTCATTAATGCGCACGCACAGGTATGACATGACAACGTTCCGTACGTCATCCATCCATCAGCTTTTAAAGGTCCACTGCTGGACATAGGCCTCGCCTCGTTCCATAGCCCGCTGGGCGACTCTAAGCTTGCATTAGGCCAATAGTGAAGCACCACGTCTCGGATCCTTATGTCACTGGCAATACAAACTGCTCGAACACGTAACGTACTTACGTATGTGCATTGTGCATACTGTTAAGAAAACAGCAGTATTTTTGTGCGCGTACGTAATATAAGTTTGACGTACGTACAATTTTATTTTAAACGTACTATACATTTAGCTCGCTTGCTAAAGCGGAATATCTTAAGACGTATGTGACTGACACACGTACAGTGAGCAAAAGTGGTATACAGGGCAACAACATTACAGAAGGTTTTTGTATTGTTGTTAAATGTTTGTGTTATTATATTAAAAGGTTTGACATGGGTTAAACTACACCCTACGTATTATTATATGAGTAGTTATAATTTTATAAGTATTTTTTATAATTACTTTTAAATGTAACATTACGTTTTGTATCATGCCCTAACCTAACTCTTTTGCCGACTGTACATATACACAAGTAAATGACATTAACGTTGTGTGACATCCCCAGCCGGACCCGCGAGTGTGTCACACGTCACTCATGGAACAAATTAAACGTGGAGCGACGCTCAAACGAAACAAACATTGCAACGATCGATCCGCGCCCAAGATACGTTGAACACACAGACAAACACACGCGTACCAACATTTATACATCAATATTACCATGTAACTTGTAGTCGGTTTCAATATTCTATCTGTATGTAATCTTCTGTCAACTATCAAAGTCACGTAATGTTAGTTGTTTTATATAATAACATATGTACACATGTCTACCAGAGATTATGTACAGATATAATTTTGGCCGTGGTTCGAATGAATACAAAACGAATGGGTTCAAATTTGTATCACTGATATATCATAGTGTATACTATGATAGGGATTCTCACGATATACATAGTACGCGATGCATATAGTGAGTTATATATCAATTAATCTTGCAATATATGTATATCGTGGGGACCTGTGTCATAGTTGAAAATACCATACACGTAATCTTCATTTTACATAATTCGATAATAATTATAATATTTATATGACTGCTACGTATATATAACTTTTTTATATATATAAATAATAAAAAATAGATTTTTCGGGCCTTCAATATTTGGCCCACAATCAAACTTTCACAGAACAGACGAATTGTTGAAATTAATCGTTTAAAATTAATTAAATAATTGAAATATTCGTACATAGAGACTTTTATTAACTTATATAACATCAAATATTAATAACATTATTTGAAATCTGCACATTTTAATCTTATTTTATTACGTTACGTAATCTCATAAGCATTTTGTGCTAAATATGTATTCAAAATAAGTAAAAAGCCGATATGCGAACACTTGACATTTAACATCCAGCGGGTATTCATTATTAGCGTATTTTATATCGATAATATATCTTGTGTATTGTTTTTGTTCGTCAAGTTTTATAGCCGCTGGCTCGGATTTTAAACCTTGGATATACTGGTACGTTCGATCGTCACCATGTTTTATATTTTATCAATAAACTTTCCCAACATAATTTGCTCATATTTTATCGAAATACCATCATTTTTATTCTTAATTTCATCTTTAGAAAATTTAAAGTATTTGTGTCAACATTATGTCTATTAAAGACAAATAATAATTCATGAGACGAAATTTTTGACGAAAATTTAATAGTCATGGGATACTAAATATTTTAATATCGAACTTCGAACGAAAGTCTGTGTAACTTTTCAAAGAACAGCAATACTGTACCAAGGCAATATTAATATAATTATATAATTGAGCTGTCAAATTAGTTCGTATTGCGAGTAGGATAACATAAGTATTAATACAAAGCAATCATTACAAGGACAATATATTTTTTTACTAATTAGGTCAATTTTATACTTTAGAGCAAAGAATAGTTTTATAAAATGATCATAGTTCGAGGAATTGATGTAAGCGCAAAGACTTGCTATTGTTTTACCCGATTATGACTATGATATGAGGATCATGATTTCAGCTCGCATTTATTAAATGTTCATCTGTTCTCGTAACTAAACTAAGTATTAAGATTCGTCTAAAAAAGCGGACTATACTTATCATTCTACAAATGAGATATTAATAAAAGTGTCTATCAGCCGAATTAAGTCTGTCCTTATCGCTCATTTATAATGAGTGTATTTCCGTCTCGTTCGCACACTTTGTATTTGCTATTTATAACTATTATATTTATAACTATCAGATGAAATATTTCTAGTACAGTAGGCATGGAGAATATACCAATAAGCGTTTTAAACTTAACTCATCGTGGACTGAACACATTTTACTATAATACGGGTACTCACGATGTTTATTTGTACACCGATATTTCGTGAGTTTTGAGTTCAGCCGTGGCACCGTGATAGTCACCTTGCCGGCCGGGCTGAGGGTCCCGGATTCGATTCCCGATGACAAATGATTGCTATCATTTGATGTGCCTGGTTTGCCCTTATCGTAGGTGTTTTCGCTCACACCTCTTACTCTTTAAATGGATTGTGTATTGATTCCATTCTCCATGTCTAAATGTGTTAAGGTAGATAGACGGTCAAAATTGTCAACATCTAATTTAATAATGCTGCTCAATGCAAAATAGTAACAGAGTATTAATCTATATATATTTTCTCTGTGGTATAATTGATCTGTACTTCTATATCAGTAAAGTGTCTGTCCGTACCTAATATTAATATTGTTAAAATATTTTCTATATGGATGTACGCTACTTATGTTGTCAACTGTTTTAAACTCTTGAGTAAGTATCTGTCTGCCTCAGGGGCGTAGCTACCGCTGTATCAGCCATATCAATTATACGGGGCCCCCAGCGTATAACGGCTCCCACAAACACTCCCAAAAAAAAACGCGCCAGCGGTCTACGACCGCTACAGTTGGCACTCCTTTTATATTTGACAGCTTACGTCGAGGGGGCCCTACAACAAATATTGATATGGGGCCTCCTTAGGGCTAGCTACGCCACTGGTCTGCCTAGACTTGTTCAGAATAGAAACGGCTGTATCGATTTTGGCAAAACTTTCAAGACTTATCTAAACTTAACTAAGTCATTTCTAATTTTAACATTTCTAATGAGAGTAATAATTGTAGATGTTACGATGAACCTATTTTTTCCAAATCCAGCCGAAAAATATGTCAAAAAGTACATAAATTAATATCCAGAATCATGTAAATTTTTAAGATCTGACTCAGATGTTATGCCGATATTATCAAGTTTATTTTATCTTACAATAAATTAGTCAGATCTTATAATAATTTACATAGAACGGAATATTTATTGGTATATTTTGACATATTTTTTACACGCTTTATATCTAATTGGCAGAAATACGTATATTTCAAATGTGGTAGGTTTTATTGATTATGGTTTAAACTTAAAATTATAATGATTTTAACTAGTATTAAACACTCAATAATTTTGGGAGTATAAGGATACCTTTAAAGAACATTTCCCGAAGCGAAATAAGGTGGCCAGTAAGGAATTTGTATTGAATTTTGACATTTTTCCACTAGCATTTAAGCGTTCTGACTGACATATCCTATTGTAATGTATTGAAGAGAATTGAATCTACTCACATTTTAACTATGTAACTGTTGTACTGCTTCTGAAACTTTTTGAACCACCGTTGCTATAATAATCAGGTATTAACCTATAATACTACAAAATAATGTTCTTTGATTATTGTGAAGTTATTCTTGAAAATTAACATGTTTAATCCGGTTTAAATGTTTAACAGAACTAAAAAGTTTTTATAAACGTATATTAAAAGTAGTTGTAATACTATACACACAGTCAAATGCGGTAACTTTGAATTAGTATTACTTTGAAGCCAGGTTACTAATTCTGTTTTAATTTAATTTATCCTAACTTAACTTATTTAAATGCACATCTTTCTCTTCAGGACATATCCTACGAGAAAATACGTATATGATTGTCAAAGTTACACTGAAATTCAAAGTTTCACGCAGTTACTGTACTATGCATATTGTACATTGTTCTACTATTATGACTGTTTATCGAATACTTGTATGTTGAAATGTGTTCTCTCTTTATATCGACTCACGTCGCGCCAATATCGTCCCTATTTAGATGCGAATAAGGTCCGCTTCGGTATTAGACGCGTAAGTATTATCCACGTATTATCTAAGTCGGTGTATGTATTGTCGTTAAGTGTCGTGATCTATCCAAATTATTTGTATGACATTTTTCATTCATGTTAAAGGTAGATTTTAAATGATAGTAGATACATTTTGTAACGTTTGAATATAATCGTATGTGTATTTTATTTGATTCAAACCTACTCTTGTTTGATGTAATCAAGGAGCTTGAATGTATTTGATAGGAATTTTGTATTGGTGTGTATAGACGACAGGGAATTCTTGTTTGTCTTTTTAAGTTTTAACGTCATGTATTTGGAATCTCGTGCATTGTGATTCGTTAATCTCACTGATTTGCTCACTGGTGATTTTATCGTGTAAACTTCGTGATATTGCGGTAATAATGATTATCGAGTATCCATAATACTGTAATTATAATTAGTTTACTTATAGCATTATTCAGCGGTGATTGAATGTGTGAGATTTGAGAATCGCATTGGTATTTTGAGTCCTGTTCTTTGATTTGAATGTTACTTCGCGCAAAACTTTTATAATAACATCTCATTTTATTTTACAGCCAAAGTAGTGTGTTAGTTATATTGTAGCTACATTTAATTTATAACGATAACTTTGTCAAAGTTGCACGCTAACTTTTTCAAAGTCGTACGGTAACTTTGGCAAAATTTGACGATATTTTTGGCAGTCACACAAATGGTGAAACGATACGTCTCTTTATAGCATTCATAACAAATTTGGGGTTGATTTATGTTGGTAGTTTAAATTGTTTAAGGAATGTATTGATCATAGGGTAAGAACATATCTTAATACGTGTGTATCTCCTGTCCAGTTTGACGTATGGGCTCCATTATGCCTTTGAATATTACTTCTTCATTAGCAGAGGCGTAGCTACTACCTAGCCGTATCGATTATACGGGACCCCTAGCGTATAGGGAACCCCACTAACACTCCTAAAAAAGCTCGCCAGCGGCCTACGACCGCTACAGTTGGCACTCTTTTTATATTTGACAGCTAACGTCGAAGGGGCCCTACAACAAATATTGCTAATTATTGGCCTCCTTAGGGCTAGCTACGCCACTGTTCATTAGAAACTTTGTAAGCTTAGAAGTTAGATGAAAACTATGTTTTTACTGTATAATTTATATTTCATAGTATCTTGCAGATTTATATGTGTTTAGTTTTTGTAGTTAGATAAATGTAACGGAGGCTAATTTAGCTGTCTATTTATTATTTTTTTACGCGAATAAAACTCAAGAGTAGGTTTATATGCTCGTCTCGAGTGCCGGCTTTCTTCAAGCAGTATTGACGGTAGGTAAGCGTTTCTAAACGGGAATAAATGTTAGGGTAAATGTTTACTACATATCTAATAATTTGTAAATCTATAGAATTCCAATAGTTTACGGTGTTTAACGTTTCGTTGTGTATAACGAGATCACGACGCGACTCACGAGTCGTGTCGTGCGGTGTGAGCCGGCTCCGGTAGCTCTCTGTTTGAATGTTAGGTTAAGACGTTTGCGCATGTAATTGATCATGATTGGTGAAATAAATGAATATTGTCCTCAAGTTTGTTGTTTTATTTGATTCTACATTGACAATTGTTAGGGTGTCGCTAAAGAATAAAAGTAAAAAATTTACTAGCAAATTATGGTTTTTTAATTAAACTGCCGGACACTTGAAGTGAAAGACGCATAAGATATGAAAAGTAAAAATTAAAAACATAATAATAGATGCATGACTCTTTTTATGAAGCCTGCCTGGCTAGATATCACCGTCTTTCTTGAGTCAGGCGCCAAATGATCAGAAGTGTCCCTGCTGAGGACTTGGGAGCCAGTTCTTTCTTTGTCATGTGATGAGAAAATGAACTTGCTACACAAAATAGTTTATTCATAACAATATCTTTTAGCTACAAACCAATAAATTTATAAATAAATTAAAAAGGTTGACAGAGGATCGATACAGAATTAAAATGATGAAATTGATAAATTCATGAATTAATTGGTATTCTTACGAGGCTCGCTTCAACGTATAACGCCAAATTCTTCAGACATCGTCCTATCCATAAGGAGCAAAAGTAATTTTAAAATTAAGGTCAAAAAAATAATTTCAAACTTAAGAGAGGCTTGAGGACCTATACTACTATTTTAACGCAACTAATTAATGAAATATTATAAATCTGAAAATGGCAGTAGAAGGTGGAAAAGCCGACTCCGAATCTATTAGGTTCCTATAATATTGTCCACCTGCAAAGCTCTGATTGAATTTGTGTCTGTGCTGCAGTTATTTTTAACTGATCCCAAGTTATTGATACTATTTCTTTTTATTCCTGACTGTACTTTGTAACCAAACTCGTCGTTTAGATATTTAGAAATTCGTAAGCCTAAAATAGCACATTTTGAAGAACAATAGGCTCTCAGACTCGACGTAAAGGGAACCAACCCTCTTGGGAGGACAAGCTAGGAACTAACAACAAAGTGGTAATTTTATTTTGTACATTCTTATTAATCTTGTCCAATCCAGTTCTGTTACAATCGTTGATATTTGATGTCCTAAGGGCTCGGACACAATGACATGTCTGCGGTGCGGCGTCGCCCGCCGCGTAGCGGTGGTGGACGTCGCGTCGTCGCAACGCGGGGCGGTGCGTCGTTGCACTGCGCCACGCCGCGACGTCGCACGGTGTACAGTGCACCGTTAGGTTTTGATGTTGCTTAGTTCACACGTGTTAATAAAAATGGCTGACAATTTAGATGTCGTCTTCTGTTTTGATATTTTTATATTTATAATCATCGTTTGTCTTGTCCCAGAGAACGGGACGTGCTTCTACTAATGGAATTAAAAATTCGACATCTAAATATTGTCAGCCAATTTTATTAACACGTGCGAACGAAGCAACAGCGAAACTTAATGGTGCACCGTACACCGCGCCGCCACGCGGTGCGATGCCGCACCGCCACGCGGCGGGCGGTGCGCGCTGCAGACATGTGTCCACGCCCTTAGTAATATTAGGTACTATTATCTGTAATGCACACCAATGTACTGTTCAATTCTTTATTTAACCTCCGATATTTCATCACAACTTCATTGTACTAAACTTTCAGTTCATGGATCCATTGGTTAGTAGTTAGAGCCTACTGCTCCATATATGTAGTTACGTTAACAGATACAACTATGCACGAATTATATGGTTCTTGCCATTTGTTTATGTTTGGTGTCATGAACATTTAGAAATTCAGAATTATTAGCAGTGTCTGTTATTTCTTCTGCTTCGTTGTCTAACAGGTCATAACTCCTACTGACTCCTTTATTTTTCTCTTTGTTTTCCTGGTCTGATAATGCAAGATAAATCTCTTTTCTCGTTTGTTCTTCTATAGAAACATCAGATAAAGTACTAGCGACCAAATCTTCAACGTCTGTTTGTGATGGTTCATAATTAGTTACATTTAATTCATTTTCTTCTTCCTTATCTTTATTAACATCATACAATTCATCTTCATTTAAGTCTTCTGCATCGGTATCCGGATCATCACTGTCACTTACATGAGCATCGGCGATCCACTTCTTGACCTCAGGATCATTCACTGACACTTCTTTCGTCTCATCGGCAATTCGTCCAACATCTTCATTTTCAAACACAGTTTCACTGTCCGCTTCAATAATATCTCCTCCAACTAATCGCTCCTTAAGGAAATTGTTTCCGAAATTTTCGAAGATCACTTGATCATTTTCTATGTCTTCTCCACAGCACCGGTGGAAGAATAGGTGAAAGCTAGGTCTTCCGTAAATACAGCTCGCTACGACGAAGATGATGAACGATACTAGCACGCAGAATGTGAGGAACCTGCACCACATTGTTCATTTTCCTCGAGACATTGACAGCGTTAGGCTAGAGGCGATCGGCTTCGTACTGATGACGGGAAATATTTAAAAATCAATCGACGTCCGATCGCATTCAATGGCGATGTTGAGCGCAGACTTGCGACTAATTTGTCGTCTGATAATATTATTATATCGTCGGGAATTCCAATTCCTACTTTTTACGAGTAAGTAGGAGTAAGGTAGACAGAATCTATTGGAGGGTGTCACAGTGTCATATCTAATCGATCGGTGGAATCTACCATCAATTGCCTAGCCCGTAATATTATATTCATGCAAAAGAAACATATTAATAACTTTATAGTTATTGAACAAAGTCTATGAATAGACCATTCACATATCTACTGTAGTTTTGTTCTAACTTATAACATATTATTGACGATATAGTTTTTTGTTAAATTACTAACCCCCGTATTCAAGAATAATACTTATCTAAGTAAAGAAGCAATACTATGCGAAGTAAGGCATTTCTCAGTGCGTTGGTCATGGCAAGCCTTCAGTTTCACAGTCGACCCTTATGTATCACTTGGCTATGCGGACGCACAGAGCTGTATAAAAGCAAAAGCAAAGCAAAGCAACAACCCATAATTGTCCCACTGCTGGGCTCGGGGTCTCCTCTCACAATGTGAGGGGTATTAGGCCATAGTCTACCACGCTGGCCAAGTGCGGATTGGTAGACTTCACACACCTTCGAGAACTTTATAGAGAACTCTCCGGTGTGCAGGTTTCCTCACAATGTTTTCCTTCACCGAAGCAAGTGATAATTAACTTGTAATACGCACATAATATTTGAAAATTAGAGGTGCGTGCCAGGGTTTGAACTCGGGCCCCTTCGTTCGGGAGACCAACGTTCTACGCTAGGCTATCACTTCTGTATTACAGCCATCTTATTGGTCCATTTGATGCGGCTAACTTCACTCTAGTCATTAGATACAGGCAAAAGACAAAGATAACAATACAAATAATCGATCTATTTCTTTCTATTTTGATAGAAGTCAAAGCAACACTATGCATTCGGTAAAGTAGCTCGGCAGCTACTTTATCGATTTTGACAAACGCACAGCGAAGGACTTCAATCAAGTATTGTTTACGAAATGGTTTGAATCACCCTATGCGTCCGTGAGCACTGTGAGACCTCATAGTATTATTCTTGAATACGGGGGTGAGACCTCATAGTATTATTCTTGAATACGGGGGTAAAAGATCATTAATTTCAATATTAAAAAAAATATGTAGACACTGAAAACAAAAATAGACAAACAACATAAAATCGCACGTTTGTTTCTACCGTATCATACATAATTATATGTATAGGTGTCATAGAATGATAGGTGTTAATGTTCATTGTATGATATCCTCTATCCGTAATAAGCTAACCATTCAATTAGTATTCATCATCACACTCTGGTCTCCTGTCTCAATTCCGACGATACAACGAAAAATATTTCTCAAGAAAAAAATTCATTACAATTCCGCATTACTTAATAAAAAATATAAGAATTAAACTGCGTCGTCTGTTTCGATTCTAGTCACTAGCCATTTCACGACGTCATACCCTATTGTTGACCCTGTCTGCAAAGCGAGGCAACCCGGGTTTGATTCAAGGCAGAGGGAGATATTTACCTCATAAATAATAATGAAATTCTATGCAATACAGTGGTGCAATACAGACCGTGCTTGGGCGTGGATAGCCCCATTTCCTGTCCCTAGTTTAGGTAACTCTATAATAAGTAATAGATAATTAATTTGTATTTACTAACCCTTAGTTTTTAAGAATAAAATGTTTTTACTAACTAATATTGGCATATGAGCCTGAATTAAAGATATTATTATTATTATTATGCCCCTACTGCTCATTCGATAACTGTCGATAGTATAAAGTCAATGTAATCTCACCTGTAGTTACTCGCTATCGATGAAGCAAGTGTATGTTTGAGCTATTTATCCTCTCGCGGTCTGTGACGGGAACCGAATACAAACTCATCGATGAATGGAAAAACAGCGCTTACTTGACGACATGATTGAGGACTGTTATTTGAATTAATAGTTGTCCTGCGGCTTCACTTCGAGAAACATGCCTGAGGGTATCTGACCACTACAGTGGTGCCATCTATGAACATCAGACAGCCTAAAATAAGATAGCGAGATACCATCTTGCGATAGGTATAGCTTATATTTTTTGTCTAATAATGAAGTCAATGAATCCTAACTAAACTAGTGTAAAATAAAAAAAATATTTAAAAAAACAAAAACCCGACTTCGTAAAAAAACTAAAAAGAAAAAAATAAGCCCAGTACCTAGTTTAAAATGTTGTTAAAAGTAATACAGTGAACAACTAAACCATAAAAGGATTTTACATTTGGGACCCACTTATATTTTACAGGGCTGCTTGGGAAAAAACAAACAAGATTTGATAGGTTGAAGAAGGGTTTAGTTTAGTAGTTGTTCAGTATTACTTTTAACAACATTCTAAACTACTGGGCTTATTTTTGTCTTTTTAGTTTTTTTACGCAGTCGGGTTTCTTGTTTTTTGTTCATTAAATTTTTTATTCATTATTTCTTATCCTCAAAGATACCTACAGCACTTTTGTGAAACGGTAGCAAAAGGAGGCAGAGTCACATCCGGAGCCAATTACTAGCACTTGGACTATTGATGAGTGAATGTTTGGTGTAAACTGTAAAGGGTGTCATAAAAATTTGTAGTAGAGTTATTTATTTGGTGTAACGTTTTTATCTTGTATCTTGTTTCTTTCTTCAGAGAGCCAGAAATTAAGAGTTCACCTCCATATTACCAGCAACACGTCTGTAACACTGTTATCACGGATGTCCTAAGCAAATATAGGTTTTTCGTTTTTTTTGTACGGAACCCTATAAAACCGTACTGCGTTTTAAAACATTATAATGCATGTAGTAAAACCAGTTTACATACTAATTGGCAATCTAAACCACAATCACAAATGTGAACGTTATTTCAAGTCATATCTTAATATATATAAATTACGTGTCACGTTGTTTGTCCGCGATGGACTCCTAAACTACTGAACCGATTTTAATCAAATTTGCACACCGTGTGCAATTTGATCTAACTTGAAAGATAGGATAGCTTACATCTCAAAAAAAAAACTTTTGACAGAACGAAGTCTGTCCGGGCAGCTAGTAACATATAGTATAACTAGCTGCCCGGACAGACTTCGTTCTGTCAAAAGTTTTTTATTTTGAGATGTAAGCTATCCTATCTTTCAAGTTAGATCAAACTGCACACGGTGTCCAAATTTGATTAAAATCGGTCGAGTAGTTTAGGAGTCCATCGCGGACAAACAACGTGACACGTAATTTAAGTATATTAAGATTATACTAACTATTGTACACCCCCAAGCGGAAGTGCCGGTTTCTGTCGCCCTTTACGATTGTGCTAGAGCTAGACCTGCGCCAATACGTGCAAATAGGCCATTCTTTTTTCGACTAAACCTAAAAAAACTGACTGACTTGACTACTGGTCATATCAGTATGACATGATAGTATGACCACCGAGAAACGCCCGATTTATAGCCGACCATAAGATATGTATAAATAAAACAATGTTCTACTCCATATGAGATTTAATCCATTCCAAGTGAGAATTGAGAGATGTGAAGGCGATGTTCCTATTGAAGCACAGTCCACGGTTCTCGGGGTCTCCGGTTCGAATCCCGCGCAGGTGCCACGTGGCTTGCTTCGTGACGTACAGACCGCCGTAGCTCGGGCATACCGTTATATCTAGAAACCAAATATAGATAAAAGATTTTAAGCAAGCAAGCAACAACCCATAATTGTCCCACTGCTGGGCTCGGGGCTCCTCTCACAATGTGAGGGGTACAGGCCATAGTCTACCACGCTGGCCAAGTGCGGATTGGTAGACTTCACACACCTTTGAGAACTTTATGTAGAACTCTCCGGTGTGCAGGTTTCCTCACGATGTTTTCCTTCACCGAAGCAAGTGATAATTAACTTCTAATACGCACATAACATTTGAAAATCAGAGGTGCGTGCCAGGATTTGAACTCGGGCCCCTCCGTTCGAGAGACCAATGTTCTAACCGCTAGGCTATCACTGCTATAATGACAAGACATTAATGAAATGGTAGGTACTTTTGTATAATGGTAGAGTATTTTAACTTGCGTAAAGTTTTCCTAGGAAAAACTCAGCGTGAAATACCTGTTTACACTTATAAAGCATGTATCTACTTATACATATAACGTATAACCGGCAACGTGTCGTTGATGATTCGGTCATAAAAACCTACAAAACCTATATAAAAGCCTACAAAATCTGGAAAATACTCGTACCGTTTCCATAAACAGCACAAAATGTATCTTCTGGTATGGTCTCTTCACCACATGCGATTTTATCCTTTGCTTCTAATAGAATGGGAGTGAGTTCTCCGGTAGTCGCCCATCCTGTGGTCTGCAATTAAAACTTACAATTAATGACGTAGGTTATCTTAGCAAGTGTTCATGCAATCGTTTTCATTAATCGATCTATGTATCCTTCACAGGTTAATAGGTAAACTTATAAGACTAACCCTATAATGCGTTGGTAGAAATTATAACACTTGATTGGCCCTCAGAATTAAGTCTGATGAACCAATAACCCTGCACCAATTCGCAATAACGCAGCTTGGTGGAGGGTGGATTAAGCCATCTCAGTTAGGAAGAGAGACTCGTTTATTGAAGGCCAGAACGATTACTCACAGCTGCCTGGTCTTCACCATCTTGTCCAAGGGTTGCAGCTTGTACACCATCGGCAAAAATCACGGGTTCTTCGGTGATCAGCATCACTAGATCATTCCCTTGATCTCTTACCGTGAAATCTTCATGTACCTTTATGCTCTTAATCTGTAAGTGCAAAGAAATTTCATGTCGCGGTTATTGGTCACTTCCTTTAGCGAACATAGGTTTCGTATCCTTATTATCCACACTTCAAAAATTTTTTGACGAGATTCTTTTTATATAAAAAAAAACTACACACTCATAGACCCACACTAAGATTCCCTGTATCGTGGGCGCTCCATGGGCAACACACAAGGATAAGAAAAAACACTGACCGTGAACAAATATTAAAATACGTTATTATTTCTGCCTCGCTTTGAGTTCAAACGGCTGTCCTGCATTATAACTAATGTGCCTAATTTACTTATTTTAACATAATTATATTTTTATTTAATTATCAAGAGGATCCTCCTACCGTAATTTGTTCAATAAGGTGCAGCCACAAACAGAGGAGGTAAGCAGTCTGTAGGACGGATTTTATACCTAATTGAAGTCATCTTTAGGTTAATGATGTCTTACCCTCGCCACCTTTTCGTTGTCTCCCACGGTCTTCAACGATGTCTTGCCGAAGAGAAGTATCAAGTCTTCCGCCTTCACAGTAGAATTATTTTTCTGCACGCAACTTGCAGCTGTAATATGAAATTTTATGTTATAGTATAGCCCAACCTAACATTGCTTCGAGCAACAATTTTCAGTTAAACAATCTTTCATACACTCACTCCTCCTTGCTAAGAGTTATACCTAAATAATAAAATTATTACAAAAACTCATTAGTGGTAATGTTCTGTAACATACATATCAGATATATCTGTCTTGGACAAATGGAACTCTGACTGAACCACTACTTCCAGAGACAGTTTCACTTTTTTGCGTTTCGAAGTAAAATCGGAACCCTTAGTTATAGTTTCGTCATGTCCGTCTGTCCGTCCGAAGTAAAGCGCCGAGACCCTTAGTACTATAAAGCTGTAATTTGATGGATATACTTTATATAAACTCCAGAATCGGAGAATAAAACATTTAAAAACATTTTTTTCAGGGTATCTCATCTACACGTAACGTGTGGATGATTATTTATTCGTCGCGTAGCATATAGTGAGGGGTATCGTTGACAAGGTCTTTCAAAAATATTATGGGTCTTCTAATTTGGAAATAATAATTTGACCATTTTTGGAATTAGGGGTCCGGTTGCGAAATAGTTAAAGCTACGCGGCTTTATTATAGTGCTAACTTTGGTTTGAGTCAAGTGTCCCCCCCTGCCCGCTAAACGGTTGAAGTTGGACAAGTGAAAAATTATCAAAAATAGTTTAGATGATATGATGATTTTACAAGGAAAACTATCACGGCGATGTTAGCATAAGTAGTTAATGACTATTCGATAAACTTACTACTTCGGAACCCTACATCGCGCTTTATAGTGCTGATGCTCTCTAGGTTTTTTCTCAAGATATTGTAGGTTCCTCTGTGTTTTTAATAATCAAATATACTTACAAGTATACTTAAAATGTTAAATAAATAATTAAAAAATAGGGTAAACGTACCAGTTATAACAGCTGAATGGGATAACAGTGCGCCATCGCAATAGTAATCAAACTGATCGGTTGTGCTGTTCTTTATAAAGATGGCTGCCAGCCAGGGGAATACAGAAGCTGATATCTCCTTTATAGTGTTGCTAGCCTGGAATAATTTAATATAGTTAATTGAGATTTCGATGTAGGTTTTTCATTTTATCAGACCGACCGACCGACAAACGAATCGACGGACTTCACGATGATGGAAAGGTCACTGCTGTTATCATATCATATTTGATTCTAGTAGATAGATGGTAGATGTCCATCCAGACGTTAAGTTGGATAGTACAGAGCTAAGCTAAGTTTTCAGCTGGGAGGACTTGGTGCCTACTGCCTACTTACCTACCATAACCTCGAAAGTTACCTATAGATTCTAATAAAAATAACATTAATTACTTAACTTTTGTATAGCTAATCAATCAAAATCTCATAATTATCTAAAAAACATAGTCTGTACTAGTTACTGTTTTATATTATGTAACGATGCAAGTTTTTTTTAATAAAAACAAAAGAAAATCATCAAGTGAACGCAAATATGAACAACATACGCATACCATTGTGATTCTTTCTCATTAAAATACTCATTACGAAATGCCACCTAATTAAACGACGCGTGGAATATTACGACATGAAGTATAATAAATACCATCAAAATATTTAAACATCTAATTACTTAATTTAAAGAGTTTTTACTTACATAACCCTTTGTTTCGGTCTCAAGCGTTGAATTAATTATTTTGTTGGGTAAAGGTGAATTTGTGACACCGTTCAAATTATTATAAACGTTAAGTTCAACTGTTGGTTCCAAATTAACATATTCGTTGGTAGTGTCTTTATAAAATTCTATGTAATCAAGTATGGGATAATCTGTAGCGTTGTCCTCATCGTCGTAATAGAGATCAGAACCATCTTTAATATTTATTATATTTTTACGTTCATCTTTTGTAATATTAAATTTATGGGATTTAGTGGTAAAAATATTTTGAGTAAAACGACTACCTATAGAGTTAGTAACTAAAGGAGCTACGCTAGAAACTTCTTCGTCAGTAATATTATTATTATTTCCATCCATTGTTATATTTAAATTAGTTGGACCAGGATTTAAAGTTATTGATTTTTCAATATTTTGATTATCAGGTTTGTAATATGTTTCTTCCTTTTCAGATATTTCACTATCTTGATAAACATCATCGATGTCATAAGTTTTAACGTAAATGGCAGTTTGATTATGAATTTTTCGGAACAACAATGACTTTAAATCCATATCTGGATGCACTTCCAATTCTTCCTGTAGAAAACCTGATACATCGTGTAAGACCTGATCCAGTTCTTTCGTATCAAGATCTACATTACGAGATTCGGAGTTTCGAGCAATAACAGAGTCTAGAGGACGAGGTTTGTCTTTCTGGTTAAAAAATTCACTGAAAAATGAACCCAAGCATGATAAATAATCGTCACATACACACTTAACAGAAACCACTTTCAATATCACTATCAAAACTAAAGCCAGTCCTTTCACATTCATTTTCAAAATTGTTTAAAAAACAAAAACGTCAACACTGAATGCGAGTTCACAAACAAATGCAATTAATCTGTTTCGCAGTAATCTTAAAACATCTCTTAAACAACATACGGACTGTGAGAACTTTAATACAAGTTACTAAGGTTTAGTTTACAATGTCGTTTGATGCTGTAGAGAAGCCTAAACAATGACCTTACCTTGAGAACATCGTGGTAAAGCTGACTTTGATGGATCACCGTGCGATTAGCGGATAATAGGCAATTTGAGTGTAAGCTCAAGCTTCTAGCTCATGATGGCGTGTAAGCGGTGTAAGTCAATAAATTTTCTACCTTATGGCTCTGTATTTAAAGCACATGCAGCACATTTTCGTAAAGTAGAATAGTCTGGATATTAACCGGTCTATGTAACGAAGTTAAGTAACTTTATTGTCCGTTTTAGGGTTCCGAAGTAAAATCGGAACCCTTATAATTTCGTCATGTCCGTCCGTCCGTCCGTCCGTCCGTCTGTCCGTCTGCGCGTCTGTCCGTCTATCCGTCCGTCTATCCGAAGCAAAGCGCCGAGACCCAAGCTGTAATTTGGCATAGATAGGTATACTTATAAAGCGGAAGGGGTGGCCTCACCGACACATATTTATTAAAACTCCAGAATCATAGAATAAAATATTGAAAAACATTTTTTCAGGGTACCTCCCACAGCACAGATATATCTGTGGTTCGTTCCCCACAGGTAACGTGAGGATGAATTTTTTATTCATCGCGTACCCTATGGTGTGGGGTATCGTCGAAAAGGTCTTCCAAAATATTATGGGTACACTTATTCTAAGACCATTTTAGGAATTAAGGATCCGTTTGCGAAATATTTCGGTTTAAAAATGCTAATTTTGGTTAGAGTCAATTGTCCCCCCTCCCCTGCAACTGGTTAAATGATTGAAGTTGGACAAGTGAAAAAATGAAAGTGAAATGAATTCTCAAAAATAGGTTATATGATGAATTTACAAGGAAAACTATCACGGCTATGTTAGCATAAATTTGTTAATGAGTAATAGTCGATAAACTTTCTACTTCGGAACCCTACATTGCGCGTGGCCTGACACGCACTTGCCCGATTTTTTAACATGACTCTGTGTCAAGTGGACAATGCACCTTATTTAATGAATTTAGTTTGTGGGAACAAAAGATTATAATTTTTTATGACTTTTATAATAACGGGTTAATAAAGACCTAGAGTGTATCGTTTTCTAAAAGTTGAGCAACGTCTAATATCTAGACATGAAGCAACGTGTCCAGCTAAAGTTCAAAATCTAGCTAGCTGGCTAATTTTTACAGGCTATAGTATATTTTTATAATCAAATTATCTTCGTTAAGTCATATAGGTACGCCTTTTTTTCATTTTTACAATATAAATACAAACCAATCAGCCAACAGACTGTGTATGTAATGAATGCACATGTAATGTATGTGAATAGGATTTAAGGATTTAAGGACAAACGAATGGGTATACATGGATATGTCATACAGGTTAAAGTAATATAAGTGTTATAATAATAATCTAATATATAAAATTCTCGTGTCACGCTTTTTTGAAGTTGAACTCCTCCGAAACGGCTTGACCGATTTTCGTGAATCTTTGCGTGTATATCGGCTAGGGTGGAGAATCGGACAACAGCTATTTTTCATCCCCCTACCCCTAAATTTTTTGGCAGAACAACGTTTGCCCGGTCAGCTAGTTGTAATATAGAAATACAGCAACACAATATTTCGTGTTTAATACTATGTCTACTCACGTTATCCAGGCGCATAATGGCTTTGAAACCCATGAATGTTATAATATTATTGCGGAATCAAATGGGGTATATAATTTTGCATAATTATTTATCTGCATCTCAACGTTATCGTAACACGAAACAAAAACAAAAAATAAACATTACCTCCATTGAGCGGCCTTTCACACCAAAAACCCCAGCCAGCATTTCCACATCATCAGTTCTCGTCGTAAACTCACTTTCTTCTATCAAATTTTTGACTAAATTTGGTTCTTCAAGATCAAAAAAGTAATCAACCCTCACTGTTTTAATTGGAACTTCGCTATAATCGTTTTCTATGCTTCGTTTCTTCTTATTGAAGTCGATATCCTCCAACGTGAACTCATCGTCTAAATCAAAATCAACGGTAGACTCCCCATCATAGTTCTCCGTCGTCGTAAATTCCATATATTCTTCAGTCGGTTTAACTTCAACCACTAGATAATTCAGTTCGGTTATCGTCGGGATCCTTTTAATAGTTATGTTTGCATTTATGTAATTATACACATCCGGCCAATATTTCACACTATATAAAGTTAATGTCACCATAAACAGCACCACGAATATTATCATTAATATCAGTAGTCTTATAATAAGTTTCATTAATGACAAATTTAATTTCATTGTTGAGTTGAGTTGTTTCGCTGTTTTGAAATATAATCCGCTACTGATGTTTCGATGAGCATCAAAATCTAGTGGTCAGTTTTTTGTATGGGAACATTTAGAAGCCGTATTAGGGTTCGCGAAATCGTTACATGTGTTAACAATGGGTCATAGAATAACAATTGCAGTAAACAAGACTATTATGGTTCAAGGCTGGCTTTGTGCCTAGATCTACTTAATAATGTGTGTTCTTTTATTTTATTGGCTGTTCTTTTTATTTTTTTGACGTGGATACCGAGGGATAATGTGGGTACCGACCGTCTTTCACGAACACCACTTTGTGCGACTTACTATGGCTTTCTATTATATTTTTAAACACTTCAAACATATTACTGAATTGGGTGATATAATATGGAATGCCTTGACTACAGCTGCGATAGATATTAATGACATGGCAAGCAAACTTACATTTTTTTATTTTACACCAAGAAAATCGAGTCAGTGCATACTCGAATAGTGGATAGTCGAACTAGGTATTAGTTCCATAATAAACATTTTCATTACTTCCTGTTTGATATCAACCCATTAATGGCCCACTATAGGAAGCGCCTTAGTAATATTTTCCAGTAGCGGTTATTCAACTACCGAGCGCACCCGCTGTTGCTTAACTAGGACACTTAGGATAGATAATAAAATATACAATTTTGTCCAGTCTTATTCCAGTTTAGGACGAGATATATTTGGTAAACAAACTTATATACGTTTTATGAAAATATAAATTTAAATTGATTCAAAAAAATTAATGGTGAACAGAAAGTTTTGGCATTAAATGTTTAAAAATTATTATCATTTTGCGTCTGTTTTGTTTTTAAATTACAAATAAAGATAAAAAGACAGTGTAAGTTTGATTACTAAATAGGACTCGAAGTAAAAACGGATTACCTAATGGGATGGTGGGATAGACCCTAATTAATACAAACTTCTTTTAAAATTTTCACTTCATTTAATTAACTTTCTTTTTCAATTCATTTTAGCATGTTCTTTATATTCTTCGACATATAATGTTTCATTGTCATTTTCATTAATTTTCACATTTCCATTTGCTTGGCCCTTGTCTGCAAATCTTTAAAAAAATATATGTTATTAAATATGTCATTTTTATCAAAAACTATATTTGTACGTATTTTGTCTCGATCCAGGTATAACTCAGATACGATAATGATAAAAACTATTAAATTTATTTTACATACAAACAATTTTACACATACATAAAACGCAGTATTGTCGATAGTCAATATTCTTTGTCAGTCTCATATTTTGCCGTTATGTATGTACATGCATTGCTTTACTCCTATTATTTACTTTACCTACCTTAACTGTATTACAGTCATTAATTTTTCTTGGCGATATTTCTCAAAATCAAGCTTAACATCGATAGTAGTAAATAGTTCAGACAGGCGTAGATCATATAATTAACTATAACTAACTAACCTTTTGAAGATTATATCAAACAAACTGATGATGGGAGCCTCCCAAAACAGCCACATCAGAAGACTCATAGCGAAGGTTATAGCCATCATACCGAATGTTGCATGCAACTGAAAAAATGTGAATTAAAAATATTACAACGAGGAATCTCTGATATGTATATGGAGGGAAAACGCACACACACAACCCGAGTACCGACCAAAAATGTTTCAGAGTTGATTCCGAATGGACGTTGGTCGCTTAGTTCTTTCTTTTTCTTCTTTCTTTCTTGGCCGGAAACGCACGGGTGACGCCTTTGGTATCACTGATGTCTATGGGCGATGATAACTACTCACCATTAGCTGGATCGTCAGCTCGTTTGTCGACTACTTCCATTAAAATAACAAAATTCACACAATAAAGGGGTAAAATAAAGGTTGAAAGAGTGTTAGAAAATTCGCCGATTTTTAGCACTATGAAAAATGCAAATTAAAAAGGAATAACTTACATCGCCAATAACATCGCTCCACAGCGGCACTCGAGTCGTGGCTACGAACCGTATGGTGAACATCATATGGGTCAGGTACACGCCGTATGACAGCTTGCTGAGAGGAACCAACGCTGACCAGCTGAGGCTCTCGCTGACGAGCGCTGGAACAACATAACGTATATTATAAAATAAGTACATAATATATCCATGCAAAATTATAAACTTCTAGAAAGGCTCTCGGAGCTAAATGTTGCAATAAATATATTATAAACACTTACGCAATGAGCCATATTCGCATAAGACGACTAAGAAGCCGATCAGAGCTGCAAAAACATTTCTCCTCATCACTGAAAATACGGCACCTTCCAGGGGTCCATACTGGCGCCCATGATATATACCGGATAAATGATATAATGATGCAAACGACGACACAAGTAAGAAGAATGCAAATACTGAACATTTCTGAAAGAATAAATATAATAATTATAATACAGAAGGAATATTCGCAACGGAAATAGATAATTTGATGTTTTTATCCTAGGTACTCAATGAACTAATATACTAACGTACAATCAAAATACAAAAAACATAAAAGAGAAGCGTGAGAACCAATAATATGAAAGTAAAGAGTTCTATTTTTCATCTAATTGAAAAGGTCTAAAAAAATTACTTCTGTTAGTGATGATATTAATACGAGGACCATTACTAGAAGTCCTCACAATAGTAAATATTTGGAGAAAAAATCAAATTATTTAAATATGTTTTATAGCCTCAAGGTCTGACGAAAAAGCAGCCGGACCACCTTATGATAAGATATATATACCAGAGGAATTGCCAATACAACACCGACTCTAAAGTAGAACTCTTTTTACACCTCAAAGTTACCTTAGACATTACATTCCGGTACTTCTCAGCCGGTAACACTGCCATCAGGTAGCCAACGGCCAGCCCAACGAAGTATGGGCCGGCTCGGAGATGGGTTCGCACGTACGCCGGGTCCCCTAACAGATTCTTACGATAATTGTCACTGATGCTGAAATCAATAATAAACATTATTGTTTATCGTTGAGTTGACATTACACAATTGCAAACTTTTTTGTTCAATTGTGTATCTATCTACCAGGATACTCCATCTTAAAAAAACTATATACACTCATAGCAAACAACACAAAGAGAACAGAAATGCAAAGTCTCCATTATATCTTCTGGGTTAATCTGGCATAACTTTTAATAATCTTATTTAACTTACGCAAAATTGAAAGATGTAACAGCTCCACTGTTGTGTATGTATCCATGTATGATGGGAAGTAGCACAGAAGCAGCAGCACAGACAGCATAGACCTTGAAGCCAGCGCTTTGGCTCTTGTGGTAGATCCAGCAAATCAGAATCCCGATTACGAATAGGTGAAAATCACACGCCAGGGACCATAAAACTACATAGGCCTGAAACAATTTTATTGTAATTTCAATAAAGATTCGCTAGGTAAATTATATTGAGTTTGTGGCGACGACGCGCACACGTCACACGGTGACGTCACGCCAACCTGAATCACGCTATTGAAGTTCCTACGATCGCCGGCATTATATTCAAATGCTCCGACAAGATCAGTCGGGGCTCGGCCGCCTCCCAGGCAACACACCTCGCCTGGCGGGAGAGCTCCCTTTGCTAAAAGTTAATAAATGGTTACTTACATTACATCATTTTGCCGCATTGAATGTGTCACATGAAAGAGTTAAAAGTATTTTGTAGAAAAAAAAACATTGGTAATCGCGGACACTATACCTTTTATTTGTAAAAGGTTTTCGCGTTTTTGGAAAGTTTTCGTTATGGTTCGCTATGGTTTACAAGACGTAAATTGACGGGATCTTGAATTTCAAGAAAAATAATAGAACTGCTCTTACTATGTTCTCAGAGTAACCGTAGTTGCTGATCATCAATACAATTTTCCACCAGTTCGCAGTCCAAGCTTCAAGTTCAGCGCCAAGACATTTCTTGACCAGCGGTCCTGTGACACCGAAGCGATAAACTATCGGTATCATAAGTAGGATCAGGATTAACGAACATGTTAATCTGTAAAGTAAGAAAAGTAAACTAAAAAATCCCTCTGTATAAAAAGGCAATTACTGTAAAATCCAGAAGACAAAGACAATTGCTGTATATCAAATAAACAAGATCCAATATTTCAATATTTAACAATAATAAGGCATCGAAAGAAATCGTATTAAGATTAAACATTAACTGCAAACTACATGGACGGTAATTCCCCAAAATTTAACGCAACATGAAAATGCAGTCGGCATGCATGAACATGAAGTAATATTAAGTAATTTAATGATTGTTTCATGTTTGTTTATGATAATCATTTCAGGTGCCTTACCATGAACTCTAATAAAATGTGTCATGTTCAGGACAGGTCAGCTTGTAGCTAAAACCTGACAGGAGTGTATTTTGTACCATGAACGTTTACCGATGACCTGCAATGCCTCTACTTCTGTCCTGCATCTTTAGTCTATGACATGCAAGGTACTTGATTTGTACTAATTATGTTCTGAAATAGAGCGTTTTATCGGTTTACCGGTTTTCAAATGAATGCGTAATATTAATGTTTTTAAAAGTTTAAAATAACAATCTCAATTGAAGATTTTGAGATTTGTTATAAATACTTAAGTGTTGTGATTTATTAACCTTTCGTTCTCTAAAATTACCAAAATAAATTATCGCTAAGTGATGCTTACATTTTTGAACGTAATCTTACACCACTTGACACTTGACACAGTGACATGTCTAACCCCGGCCACTCACATGTGCGCAAATGTTTGACATTTTTACGAATGTTTGCACATATGTGAAGGGCGGTCAGGCAAATGGGTTCGCATATGAGTATACAAGCCCATTTCCGCTTCCTCCTAAGCTTTGTTCACGAATGTTCAATCTTGCTGTTGTTATTATGTTGTTGTCATTCAAATCAATTTTCAATACAGAAAATAAATAGTAGTACGATTAGACGCCACGAACCACGAAAAATTAAGAGATACATCACCTTTTTAGTCGTGTGTGCAACTTGTCGCACGAATGTGTGGGAGACTACACGAAGGTTCGAGGTTCGCGCGCTTTGATGTGCGACAAAAAACCGACACAGCTTGGAAAACCCCGAATGTCTCGAAAACTTCGCATAATCATTCGCGAAGGTCGTCCCACACATGTGGGTTCGCGTATTCGCGCGAATGTGAGTGACCGGCATAAAAGTCTATAAAAATGTGTGATTTATGCCGGTCACTCACATTCGCGCGAATACGCGAACCCACAAGTGTGGGACGACATTCGCGAATGATTAGGTATGCGAAGTTTTCGAGGCATTCGGGGTTTTCCAAGCTGTGTCGGTTTTTTGTCGCACATAACATAACCGCGGTCACTCACATGCGCGCAAATGTTTGACATTTTTACGAATGTTTGCACATATGTGAAGGACGGTCAGGCAAATGGGTTCGTATATGAGTATACAAGCCCATTTCCGCTTCCTCCTACACTTTGTTCACGAATGTTCAATCTTGCTGTTTTTATTATGTTGTTATCATTCAAATCCATTTTCAATACAGAAAATAAATGGTAGTACGATTAGACGCCACGAACCACGGAAAATTAAGAGATACATCACCTTTTTAGTCATGTGCGCAACTGGTCGCACGAATGTGTGGGAGACTACACGAAGGTTCGAGGTTCGTGCGCTTTGATGTGTGACAAAAAACCGACACAGCTTGGAAAACCCCGAATGTGTCAAAAACTTCGCATAATCATTCGCGAAGGTCGTCCCACACTTGTGGGTTCGCGTATTCGTGCGAATGTGAGTGACCGGCATAATAACAACAGCAAGATTGAACATTCGTAAACAAAGGAAGCGGAAATGGGCTTGTATACTCATATGCCTGACCACCCTTCACATATGTGCAAACATTCGTAAAAATGTCAAACATTTGCGCGCATGTGAGTGACCGGGGCTAGGAGCAATAATTTAAAAATCATAAGTACAATGAATGTTTTTAAAATTTTCCAAACAAATGAAAAGTATTTATTTTGTGATGATGGTGTATTTGAAATTCGCCATGGCTGCATCCCGTCGTGTTTCATCATCATCAACGAAATAGCCGAAACAGGACAATAAATGTTACTTTCGGTGAGCTGTAATATTTTGACGTTAACATATGCCATTTTCTGATGTCAATACGTCAACAATCGCGTCATGGTACACGAATTGCAGGGCAGAAGATCATTTTTGAAGTCATGTGACCGCTGTCCTGTTACGGTGACGTGGTCGCTGGCTGCCCTGTGTTTTAGCCAGATCATGGTAGGATATAGCAGGACAGGCCAATTATCGGCTAATATTGACCTGTTTTAAGAGTTCATGGTAAGCCCCCAGTATATTAAAGCGTAATTTAGTTTAGATTGATTGTGTGATATAATAATATTTGATACGAATAAAGTACATGACGAAGAAAAGGGGTATTCTTTTTTAAGTTTTTCTTCATGACTTCTCGTATGACAGACCAAAGAGGTCGCTCGCCGTCATACATATATATATTGACAATTTAATGATTCCACGCCTTCATCTACATAATGTGAAGTATAATGTTGCATTAAATTTTCGTGGACCATCCAGTCATGGACAATCCATACGCAGTTTTTCTTGTATGACTTTTTAAGTAGGTAGTTATGATTCCAAAAAAGAGTAACAGCTTAGCCGTATAAAAAAACTAAAAATTAAATTTTAATATGAGTCGTTACAAGTTATTGCAATTATTACAAACCTAAGATATTTTCTGTAAAAAAAGGTTAATGAAAAATAATATTCTAATTTCCTCTAAGCCTCCAAGTTTGTTTATAAGCCTACCTAACGTATCGCCTCACTATAAAAAGGAATGGGTTAAAAGTTTTCATCTTCTTCTCCATGACACTCTTGGCCAACAGAAGTCCAGATATCATGAAGAATATGTCTACAGTTATGTCAATATTGAACATACTGCAATTTGAAGATTCGTTCCATTTCTGCAAAAAACAAACATATTAGTATATTACCTACTACTTAATAAAACTACTTTTTATAAGTACTATTATTTCTTCTGTGATAAAAAATAATTATGTATATGCACATAAACTGCCGGTAATTTGCAACTCTCATTGATTGACTAGTTATAATCGTGATCACTGATTACTTTTGTTAAATTCCATGAGCTCTTCCGTGCTTCTAAAATCGGAGGCCTTTAATTGACAAGAGCTTCCAAAAATCAGTTTGGTCTCTTACTCATCTACCTAATCTGACGTGACTTTATCTTTAATAGAAGCCTTAACGTGTTCTTACATGGGAGCGATAAAAAAAAATAAGTATCAGGTCAAACTTGCTACAAACTGGTGAAGCATTTAATAGACGCTTGACCCTTATCCTTCATTATTACTTACCTTATCTATTTCCCCGGCGTTGGCAACCCCAACAAAATGTTTAGTGAGCCACAAATGGCCAGCAGCCACAAAGTAGCTGCAGACCACGCGGATACCCAGCACAGACCTAACTGATTTGTCTTCCACCTTCATAAGCCGTTGTGCATTTGACTTTATGTCGAAAGCCTTAGCGAAATCTAAAAATAACGTTGTACATTGTTTTGATCGTCATCGTTTGACTTTATATCGAAATCCTTAGCAAACTTTATAAACGGTATGATAATCTTTTATGGTTAAGTACTATTGATCGTAGTAAATTACAAAAAAATCGGACTTGTTTGCGATAGGGCATCTATCTGTAAGAATTTTTTTGCCACTAGCGCTCATCGATCTAACTATTAACTGTATCCGCTGGTACTTTGATGAATCACACTACGTTACGTAGGACTATGTACAGTTTCATTAGTAGCAAAACCTGATACTCTGCTTTTAATAGATCTCCTCAGCGCCTCAATAAGTTTTGAAAAGGGGAAATTATCATCTACTTTTATATGGATCATCGTTAAAATTTTCGTTGAATAAAAATATATCATTACCTGAAGTGGACCCAGCTCCTGTAGAACCCGCGTACCAAGTGCAAATCAACGTAATAATTACGAAAAAAATCGCCATTGACCTGAAAAAAGAAAGGTTTATTATAATATCGGTTCTTTCTTCTTGCTCTCTTTTTTCGCGTGATTTCTTCTGTTTTCATCGGTGGTGCCTTCGGTTTTGATGTCTATGGTAACGGTGACTTATAAGATAAAAGAAACTACTTACACAAATATATATTCTTGAAGTCCATTTTCTTTAATTTCACCAGCAATTTGACAGTGCGCAGAATTCACTGTAACGCGATACTGATTGACCTGCCCCAGATGGGTCGGTCTGAACATTGCAGCGGCGAACTTGACTATTGACTCCTGCTTGCAAACAGCCGGCGCGCATATTCCCCACACCAAATTGTTGTACGTTAAACCGTGTTTGGTTCTTAACTGAAAATCCATATTTTTTTAAGATAACCTTAAGATTAATCTGAAGATAAAATTAAAGACAATCTGATAACCTTATGAGAAGTGCCAAGTAATTTCAAAGGATGTAACTGGGGAGTCTTCAAGAATCGAGTTTTACTAAGTTAGTGCCCATCACTCATGTCTGTTTTTAGTCATTTCACTACAAAGTAATTATACTATTCACACTCACCCGAACATACTTCTGCACAGGACCGTTTAGATCCACATCGGTGATTCCAGAGTCTACATCAGAAAGCTGGATTTCCGCTAGACAGTACTGCGTTCTCCTTTCTGAATGGTCCTTCCACGGCAAGTTTATACACTGTTCGAAGTTCCCCAGGTGGTTTCGAGCCCCATACAGCTGACCCATAGGGATTTGCATTGAATCCCAAACTATATGATGCAAGCAGAGTATAAGATTTGGTACACTTCTGCAGCAGATGAAATTGGGGCAGTTTTTATGGAAATAGCCGACAAACGAGCTGACGATCCACCTGATGGTAAGTGATTATCATCGCCCATGGACATCAGCGACACCAAAGGCGTTGCCGGGCAAGAAAGAGAGAAGAAAAATAAATAAAGAACCGGCTCTCAATCCCCCAGCCGGAACACGAAGAGTCGTTTTACTAAGATTTTAATGATTATTCACATGTTTGTTTATTTGTCTCCAAATGAGAATGATCATTTGTGACGCGGGCCTGATATTAACGAGACCATCTCAGTTTTGTTACGATATACAGATTCACATTTATGTACTTAAATTCAAAATATAGCTGTTACCCACGGCTTCGCAATTCGCACACAGGGCAAAGGAGAAGTAACAATGAGTGACATAATGTTTTTTCGTGACACAGAGATAATATCTAGTGGTAAAAAGTATGTCACTCTAATCCGTCGCTGTGTTTTGAAGTGAAAGGTCAAATAAACACACATTCACAATTATAATATTATTAGTATCCAGGATATCAGTGGCTACATAAATAATGAATATATTGCCTTGTGTTTTCCATCAGGCGTAGCACTAAAATAATTTTTTTCGTCTACTTCCACTCGTATATGTATCATCGAATACTCATTATAAGTACAAAAAACCGGGCAAGTGCGTGTCAGGCCATGCGCAATGTAGGGTCCAAAATAGTAAGTTTATCGAATATTACTACATGCTAACATAGCCATGATATTTTTTCTTGTAAATTCATCACATTATTTTTGAAATTTTTTCACTTGTCCAATTCCAACCGTTTAGCCAGCAGTGGGGGGGACACTTGACTCTAACCAAAATTAACACTTTAAAGCCAAATATTTCGCAAACGCACTCCTAATTCCAAAAATGGTCTTAAAAGATTTTTGGAAGACCTTTTCAACTATACCCACACTTTAAGTTATGCGACGAATAAAAAATTCATCCTCACGTTACCTGCAGGGAAGGTACCCTGAAAAAAATTATATTCATGCCAAATAACAGCTTTCTAGCACGGAGGGTGTTGCCACTTTGCTTCGGACGGACGGACGGACCGACAGAGGGACGGACATGACGAAACTATATAAGGGTTCCGATTTTACTTTGGAACCCTAAAAATCATGATTCGAATACCCGTTAACATTTAAAATATTACAGTGTCCGTGATAATAAGTTTCAAAACATAGGACAGTAGGCACATTTAAGTCAAAACTCAAAGCAACAGGCATATAATTCTGATGAAGGTGGCCATGCAAAATAACTTAAAGTACAATACCCGAAGGAAAAACATAAGGCAATAGATAGCCACTGGTATTGAATATAAACATCAGGTATATACTATTTGTGTAACACTAAACATAAGAAAAACTTAGGTAAGTGTAGTTTATGTCGGGCCTGGGTTTAAGATCATGTAAATGCATATCATCCAGTCAAAAAAAATTTTATTCATTTTAAAGACATTAGCAAATTAAAGACTAAAAAAATTTCGAGCCTCAAGAAAGAAAAGGATTTTAAAATTGCATTTTAGTTTCCAAATAAATACTCTAAGTAATTAATTAAAAGCTAATTAAAAATACTTTGTTTATTATCATAAATACTATAATCTCAAAGTCACCTAACAAGATATCATTTTGTCCGTAAATTCGCGAGATCTTTGTTGAATTTTTAGCTCCACTATCCCATACTGGTAGGATGCATACCAACAGTAATATGTAGGTGGAAAAAAATTGAAAATACCAAAATGTTTCAATCTGAAATTGGTTACTATGGGTTTGTTTTAGGTAAAACCCAAATTTTTTTGTAGATTTTTGTTTGTAGGTACCAAAATTAACTTAGCAACGATTACTTATCTCATCCTAAAGATTTTGATGCCCGTGTGGTGTACATAACGATTACCATGCCGGGTCGCCGCAGTCCGCACCGAGCCTGAGCCTGAGTTCCATTCCCAGCGAGGGAGAAATTTGTGTTTTTTTTATGGAAATACCCGGCAAACGAGCTAATGATCCACCTGATGGTATGTGTCTATCGTCGTCCATGGACATTAGCAACACCAAAGAAAAGAAAGAAAGAAAGAGAGAAGAAAAAAAAGAAAGAACTGGCTCTCAAGCCCCTAGCGGCTAGCCGGAACACGACGAGTCGTTTTTCGGCTGACTCTTGTTCAAGGGTGGTAGCTATCCAGGCGAACCTCACGGAGAAATGATAATAGTAATATGGTATTATTTAACAATAAAATACTTTATTTGCTCTCACAACATGATCTTAGCTCACAGTAGACTTAAACTTACAAAATAAAGGACTTATACCCAAAGATCTACTTTATGAGAGGTTGGTGCCTGAAGTAGGTATCCGAAGAACCTGAGTTACAGGTCACCAATGCCCAATAAAAATCAATATTACCAATATAATCCCTCCGAGTGGCCCTACCACCAGCGGGCTGGATTCAATCGCCTTTTACGACACCCATCCAGCGTGGGTTTGAGGTTAGTATTCTAAGCCGCCCCAATACGGCTAAAATAATGAAGAGTTTTAATTTCTCTTCTCGGTCTGGCCTATGGGTGTGTGTGTTATGAAACCAACGACACATCGAATCCTATTGTGAGGGCTTGACTGTGTAGTGTTATGTATGTATGTTATGTATGTGTAAAGTAATACTTACTCCATGTTGCCCAAAGTGTGGAGTTCTGGACATTTCTGATAACTTTCAGCAACTGGTTCAAACATGGTTTCTCCTCATCTTCCCAGTTCTGATGGAGAAGTTCTTCTTCAACAGCGTGTAAATAAGAGAACCGTTCGTTTCTTCTGTTATCCAATAATTTCATTGACTCATAATATGCTGCATTTTCTAAAAATATAATTAAAAAAACATTTTCCGTTTTAATATCAACTGCGACTGCAGTTGCGATAATCCATTGATAAAAGGTACTTAAGTAGTAGGTTTTTTTTACGTAATCTTGGATTGTGTACATTTTACTTTGATACGGGTACCTACTCAGGAAATGTATCTTGTATTGTATGTATACCAATATTTCAAGTTGATATATTTTAACTTGGGTTTTGAGGATTTTACTGTTAGTGAGTGAATTATCATCCTAGACTTACCATCATTTACTATTCGGTATGTAGTCAATCATTAACTTATCAAATGTAAACAATACTTACGATTCTCATTAGTTAAATTAGATCCATCTGACATAAGTTTCTTCACAAATAATACTGTATTCTGGGCTGGAGTAAGTGCAGAGCTTGTAATAACTAAAAAGAAGTAGTAGTACCTATTAGTTTACGTAGCCGCGAAATGATTCATTGTGTTTCGGCTGGGAAGCCAGTTTTCTTTTTCTCTCTCTTATTTTTTATCGGTGATGTCTTTGGTATTACTTTTGTCCATGAGTAACAGTGGCCACTTAGCATAAGGTTGGCTATTTACATAAAAATTAAAATTAAAGTGTTGCCGTGAATATAACGAGCCTGTAAGTCGACGTCATCAAAATCATTAGCCTCGTTATTCATACGCGTGCCTAAGTGCTTACACCGAGACGTGTAGACGCTACTTACACCGCGCGCGCGTTTTGTTGTGAACACTTTCATAGTAGGTCATATGTTTGATATTTCGCGACCGCGCCCGTGACTGCGCCCGCGACCGCGACCGCGCCCGCGAGTTAGTGTGAACAAGCACTTAGACCTTGTCCAGAAGGGACGAATTCGCCGCGATTCTCTCGTGCGTATCACGCGCGACCGTTGCGTCCAGAAGGAGCGTACCAACGCACGAAAATTTTGGCGCTCCATTTCCCTCGATAGGAAACCTCACTCTGTTGTTCGACTTGTTCGCGCGTTGACTGAACGCAACAAGAAGCCTCTAGTATTTCGACTCGCGCGAATTACGCGCGAAGGTTAATGCGTACCGTGAATGACTATGCCTATGGGATAGCTCGCCTGAGATAGCGTTCCCGTTCTTTGTGTGTTTTTCATAAAGGAATAGGCTTTTAGTAAATTCGCTTATCAAGATGATTGAAAGATATCTCATAAATACTACCACTTAAATTGTTAGCAGGCATCATTAATAAAATTAGTGGTTTTAAGTATTAAAATTGCTAAATTTAGCATGTTTTGCTGCGGCTAGATACGTTTGGGTTGTCTGTAAACTGATCGAAATCATAGCGGCAGTTACTTACCTCTTTCCATCATTTTAATCATCAGGTTGGTTTATCAATAAAAAAAACTTTAAAAAAATGCTACACATAACTCAAATCACTTACCTACAAATAACACAACCAACACATTCATAGTGTAAATTAAATTTCAACTTAAATTTTGCCGATGCAAATGCAATGTGCGTCGAGTAAAATTTACACTTAAAGTGATCATCGCATATTTTAACATCCCTACTTATAGCCTTTGATAAGTACTGCCATGGTAAAGAAAAGAAATAAACAGTAACTAGCGACCCGCCCCGGCTTCACATGGGTAGTAGAGTTGTTTAAGGTAACTAAAGTATAATATTTATTTAACAAATTGATAAGGATTAATACTGTAATTAACTTTCCAGTTACTGTACGTACGCGACCACTTTTTTAGAAGTTAAAATGGTTATAGTGTGCTATTCTTAAAAGATGGATGGACATATGCCATTGCGGACTTTTTACCTGACTGCCAAGGAACGTTTGTTTTTCGCGCGTATCTTGTATGTGTGTAATACCGAACGGATTTATATAAATAACATATCCTAGATTCGTCTTGATAACCAAAAGTGTTCTTAGATAAGTGAAATTAAAACAAATATGGTGGCTGTGAGATGCTATTGTTTGAACTTAGTATCAAAAAATAAAAATAAATCGAATTATGCAATATGGGATATCAAATTAAAGAGCTCACCGTAAGGATTTCAAAAGGTATATCATGATAGCTTTTTTGATGGCAGGTGGTTTTTTTTTATATTTTTAATTTATACTTGTTATTATTTGTAGTTCTATAAAAGAGGAACAATCCCGCCATACATTGTTTTGTGATATTTCAAACGGATTTGGCAGCGTTTTTGATGAAAGCTCCCGGACGGCATGATTTTTTACGACTTCTTCAACATTAATCGTTATATTTCAACCAATATAAAATCTTAAAAAATTATACACGAAAACATTCCTGAAGAATCACTTTACGCACTGGTGAAAACCGAATGAAAATCCGTTCAGTAGTTTTTGAGTATATCGCAATCACAATGTAACTTTTAACTAAACTTCGTGTGTGCGTGTCTCATTCTTTCTCTCCGGCTTCTGCACCGAATCCGACCCCGTCTCCGGATCCATCTCCATCTCCGGCTCCCTCCTCCTGCTCCTCCTCCCCACTTCCTATCTTTCTCTATTTCATTTATTCTCATCCATTCGTTCATTCATTCGTTCATTCAATCATTCCTCATTCATTCATTCACTCATTCATTATTAATTAACTTGGAGAATGCGTCGTTGATGGTGTATATATACTATAAACTGGACTCCAAATATTATTATACTTAAAGTAGCTATTTATCCGTGAGAATATTTACAGGAGTCAGAAAAATGAATGATATAATAGTGGTGTTATTTATATAATTCTGTTACCATTAACAGAAACTAGGGTTGTTTATTTGTGATGATAATATTCAAATGTAGGGTCGCTACTCACTCTTTCATTAATTAATTAATTCATTCAGTCATTCATTCATCAACATTTCATTTTCATTTGTCGTTTGTCATTTGTTTTGATAGCAGGCTGTCATTTGTTCTCTTATTTATGTCTTCTGTGTTTTTATGTTAATTTTCTTATTTTCTTCATGTTTTTCGATATTTTTAACACTGCCTTGTGGTGCCATATTTATTAGTTGTTCTGTCTGATTCATATGTACCTAATACGCGGTCAGTTTTTGTAGTTTCAAAAAATCTAATTAGCGTGGTTTGTGTTCAGGTGTTCTTCAAGTCAAATTTATTTATTAGATCCGTTTTCCCACTTATACGATAACTAAATATATTTACATTTTTGTAAAAACAACATAAAATCTAGCACTTTTAAAAGACGTTAATTTCTTTGACTGGTTTCATTTCGCTATAACCTTGTAAATGTCGTCCGACCGACCGCAAACTGAACCGAGCTGTGTGAAGTGAAGCACAGGTGATTGTTTGAACTAACTTCAAGTGAACAACAGACTAATATATATATTTATACATTGTGTGTATTTATGTAATTTATTAAAATATATTTATTAAAATTAAGAGTATTTTGACCGATAACATCGACAATTTGCGCCTATCTAACTTTTTCACCAACACCGAGGGCTGAAGAATAGAGAATGCAATTTTTTTGCCCTTGTATACCCTAGATTAAGTTGTTGCAAAAATAAATAAATAAATAAATGTTGATCTACATGGTCAAAAGCTTGATCAAAAGCAAAAGCAAATCCATAAACAGCGCAGAAAAATCACTTTTTGGGTAAAATCCTTATTGTTTTAAATAGGTAATTATATTCAATGTACAGACATAATCTCCTCGCACTTTATGTATACATAATATTTTAACACTTTTTTTCTCTCAGATACGTCACTAATCTGTATTGAACGATCGCTATCGAACTTGAATATCTAATTTCAATTAAGTTTTTTTAGTAAGGAATTATACTTAATTATTCCAATAAATAAATTATTATGCACAATATTTTGTAACCTTTACTTAGTTTTAGCAATTTTATTCAATCAAATGCGTAGTAAATTAGACAGTAATTGAAACAGTAATGGCGGAGGGGGCGGTGTGTCATGTTTATAAATTTAGTGCTTTTTTATGAATAATTTAAGAACGAAGGTTAAGGTTTGGTGGATAATCCACGAAATTTTATTACAAAGAAATTAAAAACCCACAGAGACAAGGACATTCACACCCAAACCAAGAACAGAAATTCAAACTCATCGTTCAAATTTCCGCCTCGCTGGGAATCAAACCCAGGACCCTTGGTGCGGCGATCCGATATGGTAACCATTGCGCCACACGGATCATCAGACATTCTATTCCTAAATTTTTTATGTTCCCGTACTGAACATAATGTATGATTTGTTTGTAAGTTAATCGCTCAGTTACACTGTTGCAAATTACAATAGGTAATTTTGTAACATTGTTACAAATCAATACATCGTTACAAATCATCGTTACAACATTTTTACAAATCTTTACAATTCCGTAATAAGCAGTGATAGCCTAGCGGTAGAACGTTGGTCTCCCGAACGAAGGGGCCCGAGTTCAAACCCTGGCACGCACCTCTAATTTTTCAAATATTATGTGCGTATTACAAGTTAATTATCACTTGCTTCGGTGAAGGAAAACATCGTGAGGAAACCTGCACACCGGAGAGTTCTCCATAAAGTTCTCGAAGGTGTGTGAAGTCTACCAATCCGCACTTGGCCAGCGTGGTAGACTATGGCCTAATACCCCTCACATTGTAAGAGGAGACCCCGAGCCCAGCAGTGGGACAATTATGGGTTGTTGCTTTGCTTTTTTTTTACAATTCCTTCAAGGAAAAAAACATATCAAGATAATTCAATGTCCATTTAATATCTTGTAGAATCACAGAAGAAATAATAGTACTTATAATGTAGAACTAAGAACTATGTAGGTAAGATGTATCGAGCTTAGGGTTGCCAGATGGCAAGACTGAAATATCTGGAAAAAAACTTCAAAGAGTCGAGATTTGTCGGGACAAAAAATTTTGAATTGGAAATTGCCGGCAAAGAGCTGACGACAAAAAAAAACGATGTCGGGACATTTTGTATTTAGTCAGGACTTTTCTGGACATCATATTGTGAAATGTTGGGACAATCCAGACGAATCCCGACTATCTGGCATCCCTAATCCCTACATAATATTATAAATGTGAAAGTGTGTTTGTTTGTTTGTTTGTATGTCTTTCACGTCGCAACGAAGCTGTTATAATGTTTGGTTTTTGTGTGTGAAGATAGTGAGGAAGGTGGAGAGTAACGTAGGCTACTTTTTACCGCGGTAAAACATCCCCTTAGGAAGATCGATATTTTGTTAGTTGCTAGATATTTAGTTCCGGGTGTTGTTGATAGATGGCCTTAATAAAATTCGTGTAGGCGATGTAGTCTTGGATCGTCATATATAAATACTGACATAACTTTATATTTATAGTTGGAAGGTCGAGGAGGGTCATAGGTTTTACAGTTGGTTCCTCTTAGTATCTTTTAAATTTTGGATCTGTTATTTATTTATGAATTATTATTATTATGTTATTATATCTAGGAATGAGTCATGCATGTTAAACAACTCATTGTTACTTCCCTTTGAACACGCGGCCAAAGCCGCGGGTAATAGCTAGTCGAAATATAAATAACAATAAAAAAAAAAAATGTGTGCAATTCACACGTGTTAGAAGTGAAACCTTCAAAAATTTTGTTTTCAAGATAATGATACGAATGTAAAATTTCGGGAAGATGATAATTGTAGGTTTTACTACTCCACTCCACTCCACTTAACTCAACTCGACTCAACTCAACTCAACTCAACTCAAGTCAGTCTCCACTCATTTCTAGTCTCCACTGGACAGTTTCGTTTCATTAAATTTCAAGTCACCCCCGTAATAAAGAAGTTTTCACTTCAATAAACCAACCGTGTGGTTAAACGACAAACGATGTAGCAGTTAAAAAGAATGAGTTTCTTCTGAAGCGTTTGTCATGTGTGTATTTAATAATACTTCTGGCATTTGGGCCAGGTTCTAAGACGAAAAGCTCTAGTTTAAGTAGTTGAAAATTACACTTAAAACCCCCCGAGTGACTTGGCTTTGGGATTCATTTAACATTTACTCTTGCTGATCTTATTCGAATTCAAATCCCTGAGAAGCTTCCAATTCTATCTGTGAGTAGGAAAATACATATCTAAACACGCGGTAGCGTGTAAGCCAATTTTCTAGCTAACAGAATTGGAGAGCAGCACCGTGTGTAATATTACACGAACCATTTCGAGCCACTTTTGACCACCTCATAACTCAAAAACTATTCAACATAAACCTGTCTTTGGCTCATTTATTGAGACTTGCGAAATACATACGTCTTCCAAATTTCATAAACACATCTCAAACGGTTATTTAGATATTAACGTCCAAAAATCGAGAAATTTAACACTGACTGACCTATAGATCAAAACTATATCCAACTTCCAGGTGACCTAGAAAGTTAAAATTTGGCATGCAGATAGGTAGTCGGGTGAATACAAAGGAATAAATCTGAAAGTAGTTTATCATTTTACGATAATTTTTCAAAAAATTGATTCTATTAGGAACACTTACTTATAACGCCTGAAATTTATGAACAGCAATCAAAATTGATGACAGGTGGTCATTATGTGGAATATATATAAGGAGTGGAATACGACCCTTAATTTTTTTTAATCGAAACATATCAGTTTTAGTACTTTGTGAAGCTTCTGACGGGGGGAAGATGTTCAGTGTACGTACGTATTATTTACGTACAGATTAGTGAGACGTCAGTAGCCGTTATTTCCAGTGTATTGCATTGTTTCATTTTTAATGTGTGAAAAATTATTCTTCTCTTATCTTGTATGGCATGTACACCACTAAATTTTGTATTATTTCCGAAATTATACCAGTTTAAAGTGATTCGAAGTATTGTTTTCAAATATATTATGGCACGTTATCTCATCGAACACAAACGAAACAAGAGTAAGAACATGTAATTCAAGCTTTACATTTGAATTGGCTAATTTTCATTAGTTAGCAACCAACAAACCAAATTTTAGAAAAGGAACACAGGTCATCAACCTAACAGACTTAACAAAGATAATTATACAAATATAATATTATAGCCTAGATAGGTACGTGAAAACTAACCAAGTCAAATGTGGAGCTTGAATTACGTGTTCTTGTGACAAAAATTTTAGGCTTTTCTACACAGAACTTGGCACCCATTTAGATCTCAATTATTTTTTTTTAAATTGGATTTTTTTTTTCATTTCAGACATCAATTTGATACCCTTAATTTTGAAGGGATATCTTTATCTACTTTAAATGAAACCTGCCTGGCTAGTTAGTAGCTAGTTAGGTAGTTACTAGCAGTAGCTATTACCTATCACCGTGACACCTTGCTTGAGTCAATGACTTGACGTGTTCTGGTTGGGGGCATGGATGGGGCAGTTCATTCTTTTTAATACGCTTTTATTAGATTCAGACGTATGTAACGAATTTTTGAACATGATTTTGACCCCCTTTAAAACGTCGGATTAACTCGAAATTTGGCATACCTATTAAAAGGACCAATGACAATTCAATATTTAAAGAAAAGAAAGAAAGAAAGAAACCGAATTATACGCCTTATTTAGCTTTAAACGGTCAGATTTTTTTCAAACTTCGTATACTTATCGAGGATCGATGACAATTCAATATTTAAAGAAAAAAAGAAAGAAAGAAAAAAAACCTAAATTTCATTTAAAAAAATCAAACTAAAAATGAAAAAATAAATAATAGTTAAAAAAAATAAAAACGATTTTATAGAAAATGCAACTAAAAAAATTGAAAATAAAATTGAATTAAGAATCGTGTAATTGTAATAAAGGCATGGGGTGCATGGTGTCAATGAGTAGAAGGGATAATATCTTTAAAAGCACCCCACGCTTTTATTACAATTACACGATTCCTAATTCAATTTTATTTTCTATTCTTTTTTTTTGACGTGATAACGTCTATTAAAACGATGAGCGCCGGGCGCACCCACGAAAAAATGTAGCGTTCCGCGAGCGAGAGAGCGGCAAAAGCGAGAGAGAGGCACTATCGGCTACGAGCGGCGTATCGTAGCCGATGCCGTAGGCGAGACGTAGGCGATCGTAGTTGAGTGGAGCAGAGCGGGGCGGAGCGGAGCTTTGTCATCACGTTAAACTACCGTCCGTAAACCGACTTTACAGACAACCATTTTTTTAGTTGGATTTTCTTTAAGAGCGTGTTTTTTAGTTTTTTTTTTTTTAACTATTATTTATTATCTTTCTCTTCTTTCTTGGACGGCAGTCGGCAACGCATCGGTGAAGTTCACGGGTGAAGGTGAATATTAAATATTACGTGGCTCAAAATAGCTCTGTAAAAAGTTAAAAATTAAAAAGAAAAATAAACAGATTTTACTGAAACCAATGTTCATTCACCCACAAGTTTATTATTGTAACATAATTCCGTGTGTGCTTGATTATAATAGGCAATGACGCAAGTTATCACCGGCTAACTCAATTAGTTCCGCAAAACAAATTCGCTTATTTTGACTTGTTTATATCTTGTGAAAAGTAAACAAATGAAATAAGGTAGAGCTGTGCATAATTACTTACGCCATTGAAGTATTATTACTAGCGTATAGAAGAGACACCGCGAACACAATGTATGTTCCAATGTATTGGCGCCGCGCGGCTTCAATCTCCAATGGATTCGTTCGATTTTGAAAGGAGAACAGGGGCTCAATTTTGAAAATAGAACCTCCCGGCGCGGCGGGGACATACCTTTTGTTTGAGATGTCTTCTCTTGTATACCTATACCTCAATGACCTACGCACATATTATTATGTCAGAGCGAAATCAAGGAATCCGTCTAGCTAGTGTACCTAACTAAAATCTTTTTGAAATCTCTCAAATTTTAAAGTCGATAGCAAGAGCGCTGCTTTTTAGGGTTCCGAAATAAAATCGGAACCATTATAGTTTCGTCATGTACGTCCGTCTTTCCGTCCATCCGTCCGTCTGTCCCTCTCTCCGTCTGTCCCACCGTCTGTCGTGATATGTGACATGTTTATTAAAACTCCAGAATCGTAAAATAAAATATTGACAAACAAATTTTTTTCAGGGTACCTCCCCAACAGATAACGTATGCGTAAGCATAAATTTTTATTCGTCACATACATACCCTATAGTGTGTGGTATAGATGAAAAGGTCCTCCAAAAATATGATGGGTCTTCTGAGACCATTTTTGGAATAAGGGGTCCGTGAACCCTACATTGCGCGTAGCCTGACACGCACTTGCCCGGTTTTTTTTATAAATATAGCCGGATGTTTTTTAGATAATATGATTTTTAAAACGTTTGAGTACTTATGAGATTGTCGGTACTGGTATCATTGTATTAATTTTAAGTTATATTTCACTTCATCTTTATCCTTGGTGCTAAGGTAAAATCATATTGGTTAACGGCCGGTCTCAATAATGTACTATCAGATGGAAGACTGTGGATAGGGCTACCATTAGTATGTTATCTGTCATATTTGTCAATTTTTGCCTCTGAAAAATTTACAAATATGACAGATGACAGCCCTATCCACAGTCTTCCATCTGTTAGTACATTATTGAGACCGGCCGTAAGACACGTCACTAATGGTTGTTACCACTTGGTTTATTCTTTAGAATTGGTTTCTGAAGCGTAGCTAAACCGATTAAAAAAATATTAAAATTAAAATGTGTGCAATTCACACGTGGTAGAAGTGAAATCACAGAAGAAACAATAGTACTTTTAATAAATAGTGAAACCTTCAAAAATAAAGGTAGGTATTATATTTAATAACGTGTATCAGTTTTATTTATCTTTCAAAAACTATTTTGTACTAAACAATAAACGTGTACTTTATGTACGCGCGTGAGAAGTTATACTTCTTTGGCATCACAAAATAAATATTTAACACTAGCTGTCTTGGCGAACTTCGTATTGCCTAATAATATGCAGTGATTCATGTATTTTTTTGTTATGTCCCCTGGGTCATGACCTCATGACCCCTCCCCCAGGTCTGGAGCCAGGACCTAGGCGGACCACTTGTTAAAATTGTTAAACAACCTGTACCTAATTCCTCAAAGAGTGTGACTTATGTACCTACCTAATTTATTTATTTGGACGAGGGAGTTTGAGGAGCCTAAGCGTACTAATCTAACTAACGGAACTAACCTGACCTAAAATCTTAGATAAATTCACACAATGAAAATTGTGTATCTTCGTGACACAGTGCAATTTGGTAAAAGCAAACTCTTTTAAATACCAAACTGATTTTAATGCTTTTTAAAATAAAATACGAGCGCAAACAACAACGGAATAAATGTATAACAATAGAAGTTTTAAAAAGCACCTAGCGAAAACTTTGATGCATAACTATTGCGCGACACAAAATCATTGCGCTTTATTAACAGGCGTTTACAACAAATAAATACGTAGTAACCTTAATTACCTATCTACTAAGTACTTTTAACTTTATTTATGCATGCGTCTAGCATGTTCGCTGAGGCAAATACTGACGGCTTCTATGCCATCATCAGGAAGAGATGTGCATCACTGATGAGGCGCTTTCGAAGCAGTTCCAACAGCATCCTGAAGTCATTAGCTGGCAGATGGGACTCTCCATTTCTCTCACACTGGATACGTCTCCATTTATTGTAGTGCAGACTGTGTGAGGGGGGGGGGGGGGGGGGCGGCTTGAATGTCACTGGTTTTGTTGTTTGTATTTAGGTATATGTTTTATGTTTGTATTTTTAATTTTGATGTCATTTATTTTGTCTATTTGTTACTAACCCCTAGTTACTAAGTTTTACTAACATAATATGGGCCTGTATAAATTTTTGCCATAATAAAATGTTAAAATAAATATGATGATTGCTGAGACTACTAATAAATAAAAATAACTGGTGGGATTTCTGGTACCTAACTAGGTAACCGATGAATCGCGGGTTCAAACCGCGTCCGTACCTACATGGATAATATTTACGGGATGAACATTTGTTTTGGCTTGATTCGGGGTGTTTTTATATGTACTTAGGTATAATTCATATATGTATTTACAAAAGCCTGTTGTCTGTTGTGGGGTGAGATATTAATTTGCATGGTTTTGCTTACAAGGTAACTCTACGAAGGCAAAAGGAAACCAAAAAAAAAATTTCAAAAGAAACCAAGAAAAATAATTGATTTTGTTAATTAAATATAGGTAGATTTTTAAGATTTTAAGTACAGTAGGTACTTACATTTAATAATAAAATACATCTTTTTTACTTGTATCTATTATTATTAAAATCAAAGCCTAAAGGGACTCCTTTTAATAATAATATATTTTAATTATTGTATTATATTTTTTAAGGTTTTTAGTTTTAGGTCCTTTGTTCACTAAATCAAATTATAACTTCTTGTGATTTGACTACGACCACATGAATACGACTATGTGATGTCATGATGGCGAGATGGCGGGATGTCGTGAACATTTGCCCCCAACTCCACTACTACGTGACGACAACGTCAGCTCTGTCAAGAGCGTACCTATCGGCCGAGAAGAAGATGTGATGTCAAGTAAGAATGCACGATAGCTTTCTGGAATCAATCGAAGAAGATTCTGAATTGGTTTGGCATCAAGCCTATTGTGCAGAAGACACAAGACAGTGATGGAAATTTGTTATAACCGACTCTTAACCAACTTGTTTCTGCATTATTAATCCCAGTGCTGCGGTTGAAAGGATATTTTCTGTATTAAACTTGTTTAAAAAACTTGGAAACGATGGAGCAACTAATTTTAACCAAGCAATTACTCAATAATGAGCCTAACAAACAAGTTGAATGTCGATAACAATTTGATTTCCAAAATGAATAAAAATATGTATAAAAATAAATAAACACATACATACATTTTATGTAAGTAAAAACTAATGTATTATTTAATTTAGGTTATTATTTTGTCAGCTTACCTAATTATCTTATAAATAAACATATCTAACATACCTAACATAACAAATTTTAATAATCGATTCAGATTTACCGATTTGAAATGTGGCAACACTGCAGTAGCCCCACGGCCATCAGCAAGTGCGCATGTATAGTGCTCAGTGCTGTACCATGTACACCAAAATATTACGAGAGTTCGCCGTCCTATTGTTCCTCATATTGGAGTACTGCGATGCACGTGAGTAATGACTAAACAATATTAACATAATTCTTGACAAAAAATAACCAACTTAAAAATTAGGGATAACTCTAAAAGTACTCGTCAGATCTCGCTCAAATTTAAGTGGGACCACATGACAAGCACCAGCTTTCGATGAAAAAAGAATCATCAAAATCGGTTCCCCCAGTCGAAAGTTCTGAGGTAACAACATAAAAATATACCGTCGAATTGAACAACTCCTCCTTTTTAACCGACTTCAAAAAAGGAGGAGGTTCTCAATTCGACTGTATTTTTTTTTATGTTTGTTACCTTAGAACTTTGGACTGGGCGAACCGATTTTGATGATTCTTTTTTTAATCGAAAGCTGGTGGCTGTCATGTGGTCCCACATAAATTTTATTAAGATCTGACAATGGCATCCATGAGAAAACCACATAAGTCGTAAATTTGTGTTAAGATGTGCGCGACAAATTGACGAATAACTCAATATCACGCCAACCGATTTCGATGATTCTTTTTTTAATCGAAAGCAGGCGCTTGGCATGTGGTCTCACATAAATTTGAACGAGATCTGACAAGTATGTAGTTTTTGAGACTTTGAAGTCGGTTATTTTTTGTTAGTAAAATTTAGATTATTTGAAGTCGGTTAATAAAAGGAAGTGATTAGACGTTTTTATCGAAAGCTAGTATGAGTGGACTGTTAGTCACCTATAGGTACGATAGGATTTACTATAGGTATGATAGGAACCAACTTAAACTGGTTTTTTGCGTGCAAGGTTAGCCTAATAAAATATTTCCGCATAGATCTCAACACACAGCAGAATCTAAATTTTTCCCGGCGCATAATAATTTGAATTTTGAATTGAATGTGACTCCAGTCCCCACTCAACTTAATTTTTACTTACATGGTAACTTTGCTGTCAAGTGTGTAGATAATACATAAAAAAGCATTGACATGGCTTGACATTGCTCATAATTAGATAACACCTCAAGTTGTACCACTTGGCTAACAGAAGTTTGGAATGACCGACCCCAGTGACCTTCCTGTACCTCAGTTCTCTCAAGTTGCAAGAATTGTGTCGCCCTTTCACTGATGACTGTCCCCTGGGACCCAGGGTCAATTAAAGCTCGCGACATCGTGATGTGACTCGTCGAACTCCTCACGGGAACCACTGCGGTGGCCAACAAAACATTCCTATTTTCTGAAGGGAAGTGTGAAGCAATAGACATAATATCTGTAACTTCCTTTATTTCTTCTATATTTGTATGCATAGAAGACAACCCTGTTGTACCTTGACTATCATTCCTATCCAAGGATGTTTCTAATTTCTTGAAAGAATGTAGAAGTGAATAGTGTCGTTTCGAACATACTTCACACATTTCCTTCTGTTTGCAGTTATAAAACGTATGCCCCGCCAATAAATAGTTAAAACATAATCCTTTTCCCTTTACAAATTCCTTTCTTTTTACCGGGTCCTATTTACTAAATTCCTTATTATACAGGTTAGGACTACTGTTACAAAAAGAATTAATTAAGAAAATTAAGTAGAAGTTAATTCTAATGTTTTAATTAACTATATTTTCCAAAAAGTTTCTTAAAATATAAGGCACCTGCCTACTTTCTGAACACTCCTTACTTACATAAGTAAGAAAATAATCTTTTTAACAGTGCATCAACAATAAGTCTATTGTGACTGTATCTTGCCTTCAAAACATCCCACGCCGCATGAAAGTTAATCTTAACAATTTGAAAATGTTTTATTATAGTTTTCGCTTAGCCACAAAGACAAGACTTCAAGCAATGCAATTTTTGTACTTCGTTGAGACTGCTGTTGTTGTAGATAAGCGTCATAAATGTGTCTTCAAATGACTGATACTCCTCGTATGCTCCCGAAAATGTAGGCATGTTAATTTACGTCAACTTAATCTCCGCTGCACACGACTCGCGTTCCGAAGCCGTCACCGCCGCGCCGTCGCGTCGTAGTGTTGAATGGGGAAGAAGGCTCCAGCATTTCCAACAAATTCGCTCGTAAGTCCATGTACAACTCTGCACAGGCGGTGTGATCATCTTGAACAAAATAATCAATGGACTCCCGTTGATCTCGCTTAGTAAGTCGTAGCAAATGCACCGCGATATGCATCCCAATATTCTTCTATGCACTTTATTCTGGTCTGTACATAGCCGCGTGTAAATCTACGCTTAGGACTTGCTTTTTGAGTCAATATTTATATAACAGAAAAGAGCAGTACACGCCATCAGCGTAGCCAGCCATGGGCTCAGGGTGGGGCAGCAGTCTAAAATAAGGCCGTTTTTTTGTTTTGTTTGTTTTTTTTTTGTTTTGATTGCATTTCTTTTTGTGTCGACGACTGCAGAGTGTAAAATTTCTTACAGATTAAGTGTTGTAGTTAGTACTTAGATAACTAAGTTTTCAAGTTTGATTAGGTACGTTACAGGCTTACAGGTCAGAGCCACCACAAAAAAACACCCCGGTAGTTTCTTGCTGCTTCTTCTTCCGGGCCCACTCACAGTAGGGCCTTTTTGAAGCATTGACATAGCTTACATGACTTTCAAAAAGTGTTTGTAAACAAAATCAATTTTGAATAAAATATCTGAATTACCGATGAACTGATCCAGTTTCACAAATATTACGATCTTCTTAAAGCTGCAAAGAAAGGTTGGACTTTGTACTTGTTTACTCATTAATCCGTCGAGTCGAACTAGTTACCAGGCCTCGCCGGCCGGCAGTTTTTGCACATAAATTAATATTTCATACTTGATGAATCCGGTTCATATTAGGACCATAATAATTATGTTGACGACACAATGTATAATTTGACAGTTGGGGCCGGCGCCCGGTGGTATTTCCGTTTACTTGTTCAATAGGAGGAAAAATTATTGACACAGAGGTAGTATTTTCTGAGATTTTATACCATGCCACTTTCTGTAGGCATCTGAACTGAGGGCCCATAACATCTTTAATTCACGTTTAAGAAATTTATGAGTGTTTTCTTTAAGTTTTAACTAATTTTAACTAAATCCCCTATAAATAAATTTCAATTTGCTAAAGAGAAAAAAAAGTGGGCCCTCAATCCAGATGCACATGGGACTCGTGCCTTGAATTCAGCACGAGGTTGAAAAGAGAATAGCGTGACAAACCCGTGCGCGTTTCGAGGTAGTGCTGCCTCCTATTGAACACGTAAATTGAAACACGCCGTAAGGTGTTTTGAAATAAAATGCATGTACCTATCAACTGAACGATGATTAATTTGCGACTGATCATATATGAGCAATATACGACTTACAACTGTGGGTGATTTACCTAAAATCCTGAAATGTGTATTTTATTATTTATAACAAGGAGTTCGTATATGAATTTTCAGACTTCTAGCATCAAAGAATGTCCTTGTCTCTGTGTGTTGTCCATGGCACCCACGACACAGGGAATCCTAGTGTGGGGCTATGAGTGTGAGGCGTAAAAAAAAAAAAGTTTTCGGAAATCTCATATAAACTTCCATCCCCTAGTTTAAGGGGTTAAGGGCTAAAAAAAGTTCCAAGTTTTAGAATTTTGCTGTTGTTTGTGTTCAAATTCTAGCTAACATAACAAATTTCAGCCAGCATCAGGAAGTTGATAATAATTTTTATGATCATCATTGAGTTACGAAATAGGCTATTTATGCCCCAACTCATAGTCACTAACGGTTGCTTAAATCATTCCTTGATAAAGAATCATCATACAAATGTATCCGTTTTTAGGGACCAAGAAGTCACTATCATTATTAGATACTAGCGATAGTATTATTTCACTAAGTGACATCAGTCAAGCATTAACTTATTCTGCATAAAAAAGTATCTGTTAATTTGGTCCAGTCCAAGCCACTGGCCATCAGCACCTGTCGATTAAAAAAAAGTTTGATCTTGAATAGCAGATGTAGGTATGTAAGGGCTTATAACAAAAAGCAAGCAACAACCCATAATTGTCCCACTACTGGGCTCGGGGTCTCCTCTCAGAATGTGAGGGTTAGGCCATAGTCTACCACGCTCATAGACATAATACTACTAGACTAGTTTAGCGGGCCTTCTTTGCGTCACGCTATTAGAAAGAGAAAGAGACCAAGGAGACTCGCGTAACTCGTAAGTAAGATAAGACAAGGATAGGTTTACCTCCTTCCTGCCTTTCTTTGCAGCGTGACGGTCTCACTTACATATGCTCCTTATGATACCTTGCCTAGTCTAGTAGTATTATGTCTATGACCTGACCACGCTGGCCAAGTGCGGATTGGTAGACTTCACATACCTTCGAGAACTTTTATGGAGAACTCTCCGGTGTGCAGGTTTCCTCACGATGTTTTCCTTCACCGAACACACGTAATAAGGACTTATAATATTATAGTTATTATTCTAACGGCCATCGTTTAATAACTTCTAATAAATAATCATTATTACAATGTATTGTATGGTAATATCGTCACCACCCACCATTTAAAGCTGTGATTCTTTTATATAAGTAATAGTCAACATTTGAAACAAAATATAATTGATGATTAAATGAACTTACCTAAGTGAAATCAATTATTCCAGAATCTCGTTCGAAGATACGAGTATGTAATTCCCTCCCTTCACTTGATTGAACTTCACGTATAGGCAGGTTCGTTAATTCACAGAACACTAATTATGAGATGTTTAATCAACAATTATTCTTCGAGCTTCGAGCTTCAATTATTCTGCTAATTATAGTGCAATATTGCAAATTTTACGCTGTAACATGTAATAGTTAACATAATTATCAAACAAAATATTCTGCTAACGTGCAAAAAAAAAATTAAAATTGCAATAGGTAAATATATTTTTATATGAAACGTAATGAAGTCCTTTTTTAATCTATTTGTGATACCTATATTATTGCATAATTATTCGGTGAGTGATTTTTTCTATGTCAAGGAGCAAATGGCTCGCCTATACATTTATCACCGATCATAACAATAATGACGCTGACGCGTTGCTGATCAAATAAGTAAGTAGGGAACAAATATCTAATGTATAAAATTCTCGTGTCACGCTTTTTTGAAGTTGAACTCCTCCGAAACGGCTGGACTGATTTTCGTGAATCTTTGCGTGCATATCGGCTAGGGTAGAGAATCGGACAACATCTATTTTTCTTCCCCCTACCCCAAAATTTTTGGCAGAACAACGTTTGCCCGGTCAGCTAGTACTATATATAACCTAGGTACGTATATTCCGTGTTGCACTACAGTTACATATTTTATACTTATGAATAATATTTATTATGCAAACAAACCAACCCTCCCGCTTCCCGTTTGGAATAAACACGTGGTCAAGCATTAACTTATTATAATAAGTAAAAAAACACGCTTACTACACACTGCGCTCAGTTACCCGGAATGACTCTATATTTTATATTCTACTAGCGTTCTGCACTCCACGGCTTTTCTTGCGTTTTCCGGGAGAATAAGGCGCTCCACCCACTGAAGACGCGTCCCGCCGCGGTGCGCAGAGCGACGGATAACGCAAAGCGCGCGGGGCGATTTCCCGCGCGTTTCGGCAGTGTGTTGTGCTAGGCGTGATTTCTATATAAATTGAGATACTTGCATACAATGGTAAAATCTGCCATCCCGCGCACCGCGGCGGGACGCGGTGCAGTGGGTGGAGCGCCTAAGTGTACTTAATTCATGGCAAACGTGCGTGCTACATTTCATGAAAATTTGTTCAGTATTTTTTGCGTGAAAGAATACATTTCCGTACATCCTCACAAAATATATGCTTTCATTTTTAGAATAATAACTATTGTCAGAATTTTGTTCTTATACTGCGAGTATACCTACCTATAGTATTCTAGTGTTATATTCGTTTCAGAAAATGTAACAGCTTGTAAATCGCCAGAACGGGTTATAGTGAGCGATACAAGAAATGGTAGATTTTCATATTTACACGCTATTGAAGAAGATCTTCTCCATCAGAACTGGGAAGATGAGGAGAAACCATGTTTGAACCAGTTGCACAAACTTATCAGAAATGTTCAGAATTCGACACTTTGGGCGACATGGAGTGAGTATGATTTAACATATTTTTTTTATTCATAATAAGTAATTCCATGTTGAAATAATAACAATCAAACACATACTTAACTTGTAAAAAAAATAAACATTTCGAAATAACAACCTCAAAACTGACTTTAACATTTGTGAAATAGTCCAACGTTAAACTAGAGGGCTCGCAGGTTTAGCTTTAGTCTCAGATGAAAGAAATAAAAGGCACATAACGTCGTTCGAATACGACGTAAACCTACCACGGTAAATACAAAATAAAAATCAAATACAATCTCGTGTCACAAAGCGTCAAAATTCTTTCATCTGAGGCTTTAGTATCATAGTTAGGCAATGGCTTAGCGTTAAAACGCATCTTGTATTATTAATTTGTTTAGTCCAAGCTTCAAAGGAGGTTTAGTACCAGGACTAACGATAGACCTCGTTCTGTAATAAGACCGAGAGTTTTGATGATCGGCCAATCAGTCAGTCAGTGAGTGAGTGAGTGACAAAATTAACAAACTTTGACTAGTTATAATTCTTAAACTACTACCTACTTCAAATTGAATGAAATTTGAAATATACCGTATTTATACAATGCCTGCTTGGTTACTGAAAATTTAGACTTATAGTTTTATCCACAACGAAGTTATATGGTTCTGAACTGCTTTGAGAAAAGGATGATACGGCCGCCCAGCCGTGCCGGCTTTTTTGCTTGACTTGGCGGGGTCACTGCCGTGCCCCCAGATACTTTACTTATACGTATTAAGAACCTTGATGACCCGTGTGGCGCAATGGTTACCAAGCCGGATCGCCGTGTTAAGGTTCTTGGGTTCGATTCCCAGCAGGGTAGAAATTTGTCTGGGTGTGTGTTATTGTCTTTGTGTGTTGTCATGGCACCTACGACACAGGGAATCCTAGTGTGGGGCTATGAGTGTGTGAAACATTATTACTTACTTCACAAACTATTAACTTTATAAACATTTTCCAACAGTTTGGGATTCGATGCAGTTCCCGGTTGGTCAATTGTACGGAACCCGGATACACCTGGGCAATTACGACCAGTGTATGAACTTCCCAACAGACCACCCAGAATTTAGGACTCAGTATTGTTTAGCTGAGCTAGGGCTCTCCGAATTAAACCCTGACGTCACTAATGTGGATTTATTCGGATCTGTACAGAAATATATTCGAGTAAGTATTATTATGACTGCTGTGTATCTATGTGACTAATCAATAGATTTGTGCAATCTGATATACACAAGTACAAAGTGTATCTATCAGTTTCTGTATCTATCAGTCTTGTGACAGATACGGATGTGAACGGACCAGCGGACGATCAAGATGCTTCCATTTCCTTCTTTATTTCTTTTGGCTCCGCCGTAGTCGGCTAGAAGTTAAAGTGAAATAAATCATATTTGAATTTTCTTTCAGCATAAAACCAAGCACAACTTGAGGTACAACAGTCTCATCTGGGGAATCTGTGCACCATTGGTTTGCAGGCCGGAGTCCATCTCCAAGCTTGTGAATGCCATGTTCAAGGTCACCCACCTGGGTCGGATGGACGTTCAGGTTGACATTAATGTAAATTCAGAATACTGTCAAGTTCCTCACGAAACAGAAGGAATGGGATTTAGGGAGTACTTTGTTTTGTAAGTATATCACCGATGATGATGAAAATGATGTGTTGTTTTCGTCTTGGTATAAGAAGACGGCTGAAGAAAAGATGGACAGATAATTTGAAAGACGATTATGTGGAAAATAACTCAGTGGTGATGGAAGTAAAGAATGGAAGTAAAGGACAAAATATTGCAACGGCCATAAATAAAATTGGGTACAATAAGCTACTTAATAATCCAGAATATTTTCTTGAATATGTCATCAATTGTGAGAAAAGATTCGTGCTTTGCAGTGGACTATTATTAGGTAAAAGCCATTGCAGCAAATGGTAAACTATCGACTTCATAAAATGGTGTTACCGATGCGATTTAAAAAATTGGAAATCAGCTATATCAGTAAGGTCAACAATGTATGTGATTAATGTATCTGACCAGCATAGTGTCACTAGGATGGACTTTTGCAGTATCTGCCCTTCTCCATCTTTAATTTACCCGTAAAACAAAAAATTTTGTTTTTTTATATAAAGTATAATATTTTTTAGATCACTGATCATGGTTGCCATAATTATGCCACTCCTGTGCACTATTTACGTAAGTTTCAAAGGAGATGAATCAAAGTCTATTGGTAAGTGATCTTTGCACAATCTAATACTATCTTTTGAATGCGAACGGCTAAAACACAATAAAAATTTTAGTTGTAGATTTGGAGAAAGCATTTGACATCAAGACTAATGCACAATGGTTGATAAAATTGGAAGACCAGTCACTCAGGTCTGTGATGGGTGTTCGAATATTTTGCATATTCATAATACTTTTGAGCCATCACTGGATCGGTAAAAATATAGTTGGCGTCAGCAACGCTGGGCAAATTGACAAGGTAATTAATATACGTCAAAAAAAGAAGAAATTCAAAGAATAATACGTAACCAACCGTAATATTTACAAGACAAAATCAATCAAAAAAATACACGTCAAGAAAAAATAAGAAATTCAAAGAACAGAAAAAGAATAATACGTAACCACAGACATGTATACCTGTCTGTGTACGTAACCCATAATAATATTTACTAGACTAAACCAATGTGTGTAAAACAAGCAACTCACTTGAATTTGGTGGATTTAAGTGTAACCTACTTGTTGGGAAATTTATAAGGTTTTTGGGTTCACTGAGTTTGCTTCCAAATTAGGGCAGGTATTAGTGGGACTGTAGGACACACAAAATTAAGTTTTTCCAAGGTTATTAGGTCATTTTTGGTAGATATCATTTGTGACTTGGCTGTCGATTTTATCATTAGAATTCCATGTGAGGGTTTTGGCTAATGTGTGGATGAGTTAACTTATGTTAAACGAGTTACTTATTTTGTTAATCGCATTTTATCGTTTTTTCATTTTACAAATTTTGAATTCATATCCATTTTGTCTTACAGAAACTGGACGATTCTTCACAATGTATTCGTTTTATCGCCGACTTGGTAGTAGACATATTCTTCATGTTATCCGGCCTGCTGTTGACACAAAGTCTCATTGGGAAATCATCCAAAAGTTTCAACATATTTACTGTTATAGTCAAGCGGTATATTAGGTGCTTACATTATTTATCTATAATATTTTGGTCTAAGTAAAACTAGCTATGGAGAAAGGAAACATATATTTTCAAGGCATCACCATCATATCATCTTTCTTTCTTCCTCTTCTTTCTGGGCTGTCAACTGTCTTTAATATCAATTATTTGATTTCAGGTTAATAAGTCCAGTAGTTTTGATCATACTCATCTTCCCTATTGTCTTACTGCGCGGTGAACCAGGTCCCTTGGTGAAAAGATATCTCCAGATTGAAGTTGACAGCTGTGCCGAGAGGTGGTGGAGAACTGTTCTGATGATTGGGAATTATGGCGATACAGAGAAAATGGTGATATTTATTATTTAGTCTCTGTTCCTTTCTCTTTTTTACCGACGAAAAAAAGGAGGAGGTTCTCAAGTCGACACGTATATATTTTTTTAATGTATGATCACGCAGCAATCGGCACAGGGTGGTCAAATTTTGTCGATTCTTTTTTTAAGGGATAGGTTATGTGTCTTGAAGTTGGTCCCATATTTTTTGAAAATTTTAGTCCCAACCTAAAGGTATGAAAATAGGGAATGATTGATTATAATCAATATAATAATAATATTATAAATAATAAAAATTCACCCACGGAATTTTTAAATTCCGTACATTGTACAAAGTTATTGGGGTAAACCCCAATATGTAATTAATTTTGGTTGTTTGTTTGGCATGGTCTCAAAATTATTTATTTACTGTTAATTTAGGATCTTAATTATAATACTAAATGGTTTATTTTATTTTTCGTTTTTCAGTTTTTTATCGTTGGTTTAATTTTTTTATTTAGCATGTATTATAATTATATTCATAATGTCCAACGCTTCTTTTTTGGCAACGCATGTGTAATGCTTTTAGTGTGACTGATATTCATATCCATGCATGGACATATGGAAAGATATGTAGTTATCACTCTTATGCTATACTTACTATAAGCCCAATGACCAACCTACCATTCAAGACAGTCACATTGGATTACGATAAAACATAAAAATATGCTTTTATACAGCTCACCCAGTATGTATGGGTGTACTGTTGCTTTAGTTCTGTTGACAATGCATTTTTGTAATACTCATCTCCTTAACAGTTAACAACACAGTCACCAAATTTTTGGAGTTTAACTCCTTATCTACCGATTTAATGTTTAAGACCGTAGTATGAGATTTTATGAATCAATTTTTTTCCGTTACGTTATGTTAACTTATGCGTTATGGTTGTAATTCGCAACACAGAATCTAGATAGCGTTGGATGGTTGATCAGTAACAACGCCATTTAATGATAAAAATAATTTTGGTACATCCTATTCTGATGATGTGAAACATCGTCATCATCAGTCATCATAATCATCGTTTTTTTGTCAATTTTTTTGTCAATTTATTTTGTCATTTTTTGTCAATTCGCTGTAATTTTTTTTGTAATTTTTGGCATTCTTTTGTCAGTTTTTTATTTAAAAAATTGACGATTTTATTGTAAATTTTTTTGTCCGTTTTTATTTCAATTTTTATGTACATTTTTTATGTCAATTTTTTATCAATTTTTTATCATCATCATCACCATGGCGCGGTTAAACTCCAATCGTGCGTCGGAGCTGACACACACCTTATTTTGTACAGCACATTGACTAATTGATCAACTTGTTTTTTGTAAATTATTGTTCCAGTGCTATGTGATTCTGTGGTCATTGGCTTGTGATTTCCATTTGTTCGTGATCGGAGTCCTGTTGTACTGGGTCTATAGGACGAACAGGAGGGTGGCCATGAAGGCATACATTTTGCTGGCAACCGCTTCGGTGCTCATACCTGTAATACATGGTTACATTTACCACAGCCCGGCTGTTACGAGTTTTGATTTTAGGTAAGATGAAATTAACTCAATGTGTTACCGTGGACTATAATAATAGGCATGATGACAGATTTTGAAATACCACTGTTAACTGTTCTATATTGTTGGAAATATTTTATAATTACAACGTAAGTATATCATATTTCCGCAAAAAATAAGGTTTAGTATAAAATAAATACATTTCAATTTATAAGTTTAAAATTCGCACCAAAACGCTTCAAAGTGTCATGGCGTCGCTTGTGACGTCACTCTTCAGGAAAATAATAGACAAAACGTCATTATCAATATGGTGATATTCGTTTGTTTAAAGAAGTGTGACGTAATTCGCGCTAATTGAGACTGATTGGCGTTCAAACTAACATGGCGGCTTGCTGTATTTTGTAGTTTTATTTTATCAAAAATATTGTTAATCTCGCTCATAATAATACGATAAATGCGCGTTTTTAACCGACTTCAAAAAAGGAGGAGGTTCTAAATTCGACTGTATTTTTTTTATGTGTGTTACCTCAGAACTTTTGATTGGGCGAACCTTTTGTTGTTTCTTTTTTTAATCGAAAGCTGGTGCCTGTCATGTGGTCCCGCATAAATTTGAATGAGATCTGACAAGTAGTTTTTCAGTAACTTTGAAGTCGGTTATTTTTTGTTAGTAAAATTATAGGGTTTCATTAAATAAATACATAATTTTAGTGATTTTACTTACTGTCATCATGCCTATTCCAGATATTGAAATAGGCGAACTAATAAAAGAGCCACCCGATGATAAGGCTGTATACGTGTCTTTATGTATAATATCCTTTTTAACCCGCGACGAAACTTTTTTCGTACACCCCTCTTTAGGGGTGTTGTAAGTTTGACGTGTCTGTGTATCTGTGGATCTGTAGATATATCCGTCTGTGGCATCGTAGCTCCCGAATAGATGAACCGATTTCGATCTGTGGCGACAACGCACACACGTCACAGTGACGGCACGCCAACCTGAATCACGCTATCAAAGTTTTCACGATCAGTTGCATAATATATACAAATGCTCCGACAACATCAGTCTGGGCTCGGCCGCCTCTTAAGCAACACATCTCGTATGGCGGGAAAGGATCACTTTGCCATAAATCTGGCTTTTTTTCTTTGAAAGGTGACTTACTAGAGAGTGTTCTTAGTTGCTCTATATTTAGTGTAAATAAAACTGTCGGGATTCTTTTATTTTAATTTAAAATTATTTGTATAAAAGATTACGCATTAAAAAAGCAATATCTTGGGACGATCAGCAAACTAACTTAGTAGCATCTTGTTACAGAACCAGTGAAAGTATTCGCAAGCATCCCATAAGAGACCCGGCGTATGTCCGGACACATCTCCGAGCGGGGCCATACTTTGTGGGCATCGCCATTGGGTATCTGATGGCTTTGTATCGGCCAGACAAATACAGGAATATCATATCTAAGGTATGTACAGTCAGCAAAAGAATTAGGTATGAAAGGGATGTTTCTAAAACCTTCTGTAATGTTTAATATTACATATTATTTACTTTATTAGCAAAAATAAATCAAAGCTTACGTATACGGGTATCATTAATTAACATTGATAATAACACAAACATTCTGTAATATCAATAATTACAGAAGGTTTTAGAATTATGCCCTACATTACCAAATTCGTCTGCTGACTGTACTATGTACTTAACCTCAAATTAGTGAGAAATCGTGACTCTAGTCTGGAATTAGTAAGTAGCTCATTAAATGCCACATCACACACTCTTTCAATTTTATTGTTTTTAATACTAATGTAAGGGCAATTATTGTTGTATTGTTCGGAAAATGTTCATTGTCGGATATACTTAGAAGCACTTTAAAGGTCCTCAACATATTATATTTCACATTTGGTGAATATTCGTGAAAAAATCATCATAGTCAAAGGAAAAAAGAGCCTGCAACGGGAAACTTCAAAATTACTAAATAACACCATAAATACCTAATATCATTTGTTTTAGACTTCTTTTACCCCATCAATTTACATGTTATTTTGATGAAAATGTGAATCCATATTACAAATCATCTCTAAATATCGACCGAGTTCACAAAATCCATATTATCACGCTTAGTCCTTTAGAAGGCACCACCATCATTATTAACCATAATAATAATATTATTTCAGAAATTATCTGTATTAGCATTCGTCGCATTCTGGTCATTAGCGATTCCAGTAATATTCGCGAACGGAATATATCATAACCGCCAGTATGGACCCTTGGAAGGTGCTGTATTTTCAGTTATGAGGAGAAATGTTTCCGCAGCACTTATGGGCGCCTTAATTATGATATTCGAATATGGATCGTTGCGTAAGTTTTAACAATATTTTTTATTTAAATGAGTCAAGCAAGATGTTATATTTATGTTCCGGAATGAAAGATCATAACACATTTAATTAGTAGCTTTTATTTATAAGTAAACAACACCGTACATTGTTACTACAAGTGACAGCTAACTGAGACTTCAGTTCTAGACATTAACCATAGATCAGGCATCAACTTGCCATAGAGTATACAACATCCCCCTTTCTTTACAAGCTAAGTACACAAATAATCAGAAAGATAAGTTGGTTTTTTCACATGTCTACCAACTCTAGTTGTACACTCATTCTGACCTAAAATAGGATTACTGACACTATTACCTGAATCTAAATTATTTTGCAAATTAGAGTTATCACCTACTTCTACCTGTTCTTCATAACAATCTTCACCTATGTTAGGATAATATTTCCCATTTTTAATCAAACTCTTCCTATTCCTCTGAATCATTCCACCTTCCTCTGTTTTTAATATATATGACCTAGGACCCTTTCCTTTACCCATTACAATTGCACTCTTATTAGGCCCTGTCTTTCCTTCCTCCTTAATTTTTACAACATTACCTTCCTCTAACTGAGGCAACTCCCTAGCACACCTATTATAATATTTTTCTTGTTTCTTTTGTTTTTCTAATAATTCTTTTCTATAATATTTATTATCTTTATACTTAACAACACTAGGTATCATGTTTTTAACTTTTCTATTAAATAATAATTCTGCTGGTGTTTTTCCACTATCTGAGATTGGAGTGTTTCTATATATTAATAATCCTTTATATATATCCTTATTTTCACACATTAGCTTTTTTATCATTCTCTTTACTGTCTGAATATGTCTTTCAGCCAATCCATTTGCTTGGTGATGTTTAGGACTTACAATTTTATGAGAAAAACTCCATTCTCTTACAAACTTATCGAACTCAACACTTGTGAACTGTGACCCAGCATCCGAATATAGCTGTTCTGGAACACCATGCCTAGCAAATATTTCTTTTAATTTTTCTATTGTACATGTAGCTGATAAATTTCTTAATTCCTGTATTTCGACAAACTTACTGTAAGCATCAACAATTAACAAGTATGGTTTATTATCTATAAAAAATATATCGGTCGCTAAAATTTCCCAAGCATACTTAGGTACTTCTTTATTTATTATAGGTTCTGGTCTATTTGAACTTTGAAACTTCTTACATGTATCACAATTATTAATACAATCTTCTATTTCCTTATTCATAGTTGGCCAATACAATGTATTTCTAGCTAGCATTTTACATTTTACAATACCCAAATGAGCATAATGTATTCTATTCATCATATCAGATCTTAAACTTTTAGGTATTACAATTTGTGAACCTTTTAATATTATACCATTACACTCATTTAGTTCATCTCTATAACTGAAATAAGTTTTAGCTTCTGACGACACATCACACTTATTATTTGGCCATCCGCCCTTAATATATTTTAATACTGACTGTAACTCACTATCCTTAGCAGTTTCATCTACAATTAACTTCAACTTCTTTTCAGTAACATCAAATTTACTCATTACAACCGCTACATGAGCTTCTATATCTAGATCACATGCATTCGAAACATCTTTCAAATAAGATCTACTCAAATGATCTGCTACAACCAATTCTTTGCCTGGCTTATATATTACTGTGAAGTTATAGGGTTGCAAAGCTAATTTTATTCTTTGTAATCTCGGAGGACACTTATTCATTGATTTAGCAAAAATTGACACTAAAGGCTTATGATCTGACTCTACAACAAAATGTTGTCCATATAAGTACTGATAGAATTTTTTACAACCAAATAATATTGCTAAACTTTCTTTTTCAATTTGACTGTATAATTGTTCTGTTTGTGTCAATGCCCTAGAGCCATATGCAATAGGTCTATTATCCTGTAAGATTACTGCACCTAAACCTTCCTTCGATGCGTCTACACTTAAGACAATAGGCTTATTTATATCAAAATATTTAAGTACTGGAGGTTCTGAAATTATATTTTTCAACCGATCATATGCTGTCTGTTGAATACTAGTCCAATTAAAAGGAATATCTTTTTTAATCAACTGTCTCAGAGGTGCTGTAATTTCCGAAAAATTCTTAATAAATCTAGACACATAGTTAATCATACCAAGGAATCTCATGAGTTCAGTTCTTGACTGAGGTACATCCATTTTAATTATACTTTTTGTTCTTTCTGGGTCTACTTTAATACCTTCTTCTGACAATATATGACCTAAGTATTTCACTTGATTTACTTTAATTCTACATTTATTTTCATTTAATTTTACATTAAATTCTTTTATTCTGTCTAACACTTTTCTTAATATGATATCGTGCTTATGTTCACTATCTGCATGTATCAATATATCGTCAATAAATATCTCAACTCCTTCGATGTCACAAAACATATCTTTAAATAATTTATGAAAAACTTCTGGAGATGAGTTCAAACCGTAAGGTAAACGATTAAACATATACCTTCCATATGGCGTATTAAAAGTAGTTAGCTCTCTAGATTCTTCGGATAAAACAACTTGCCAAAACCCTCTACTTGCATCTAGCGTACTATAATATTTTGATCCTTTTAATTTACTAGTTATCTCCTCTAAGGTAGGTAACAAATACTGTTCTCTGATTATTTGATTATTCAAATGTTGAGGATCTAAACACACCCTAATAGAACCATCTGGTTTTGCAGTCATGACTAATGAATTAACATATTCTGTAGCCCTATCTACTTTACTGATCACACCATTTTTCTCCATAAAACCTAATTCTTTTTTCAAACCTTTCATAAGTTTAAATGGTACATGCCTACATGGTTCAATTTTTCCTACAGCATCTGACTTTAATTTTATTGTATACTCATAACCTTTTACTTTACCAATCCCCTGAAATACTTCTTGATACTGACTTATTATACTATTCATATTAACTTTACTTATACTGTAATTATTAGCAACTCTTTGTATCAAATTAAAATCTATAATGGTTGGTAACCCTAAAACTGATTGAAAATTACCTTTACACACATAAAATTCTATACTTTTTTCTATCCCATTTATTACACAATTTTGAAATATTTTACCCAATATATTTATCTTAATGCCATTATAATTTGTCAAGTTAGTATTCGTAGGTATATATTTATGAATTTTTAACAACTGATTACATACCTGTTCGGCCAACACATTGCACTGAGCTCCTGTATCTAATTTAAATTGTATAGAACACTTATTATTTTTAAAATAAACAGACTGATACCAACTTAGATTGTAAGCATGATCTAAACTATCGACTTGAATTGAACCCAATGATACATTGTTAATACTTTTAGTTATATTATCTATAGGTTTACTACTTTTATTACGACTCAAACACTGTTTAGCAAAATGTCCCACTTTATGACACTTCATGCACTTCTTATTAAACGCCGGACACTTAGCATATTCATGCCGCTTTCCACATTTCTTACAATTTTTATTGATATTAAACTCCTTCTTAGGCTTATAAGGTTTACTCCTGTGTATCTTATGTACTTCTATATTTTCAGTCTCCATTGCCTTGACTCTTTGTACAGACAGTTCGGCAACTTTACAAATTTGAATTGCCTTTTCTAATGTAAGGTCAATCTCTCTGAGTAACCGGTCTCTTATCTTGCTATCTAATATTCCTGCTACTATTCTGTCTCTAATGAGACGATCTTTCAAGCTTCCGAAATTACACTCGTTACTAAGTTTCTTTAACTCAACCACATATTGGTCTATGCTTTCTCCTGATATTTGGTTTCTCGTAAAGAATATATGGGAATTAACACATTCGTTTTGTTTTGGTATAAAATATTCCTCAAATTTTCCAATAACCTTTTCATACGTAGGTGACTTTATATCAAATGTGTTGTAAATTTCGACACATGCTTCGCCTATGCAATGTAACAGAAGAGCGACTTGAGTTTCATTCTGTAATTCACTCGCACCTGAGGCTGTTCGGTATAATTCGAACGATTGCTTCCACCTTTTAAAAGATTCCGCAGTATGTTCTTGAATGAGCAGCGGTCCTGGGGGTTTTAATCCTGACACACCACATTTTTCTTTCGCCATTGTGCCGTGTGCGATAATATATCCGCATTCATCTAACTCCGGTATTTACTTTTTCTTTATGTCCTCTTCTTTTTATTATTTTTATCCTGTCCGCAGCGCCATGTTATATTTATGTTCCGGAATGAAAGATCATAACACATTTAATTAGTAGCTTTTATTTATAAGTAAACAACACCGTACATTGTTACTACAAGTGACAGCTAACTGAGACTTCAGTTCTAGACATTAACCATAGATCAGGCATCAACTTGCCATAGAGTATACAACACAAGATATGTGACAGCTTGAGCACAGTGACTTTCAGGCCCGTAATATCAATAGCAGTTTAAACTAAATTCTGAGTTTAAACTGTCATTGTTAGAAGCAACAATGACAGTTTAAACTCAGAATTTAGTCTAAACTGCTATTGATATTGCGGGCCTCAGTCTTTTAGACTTTTTTGTCTTTTCAACCTACTTACTAGAACATCTACTACGAGTAGAACAACAGAAGAAATAATAGTACTTATAATACTAGAACTCATATAGATTTAGAACTAGTAGATTCTCCCATACCTTTGACAGAGCGACATCGCCAGTTACAAAATCTACGTGAAAGGCAGAGACAAAAATGTTATTTTTTGTCGCTGCCACCGTGGCCGATTACATTAAACATGACGTAGGTATATTGTTTGTCACAAATGCAAAAAATGAGTGAGTTGTGACAACAAAAAATCGTAGTAAGTTTAAATGTATTTAGTCTGAGTACGATGGTAGATAGCAGTTTTCTGGGTTGCTTGTTAAGTTTTGGTACATTTCTTTAAAAATAACCTCCAAGAATCGTAAATTCTCTGTCTCATATGCGGCCACGCTATGGCTGAATCTATAGGTACCTACTACGCGTTCACTTCAAGTGCGCCCTTACCTCCCGTCCCGCTCCTCGTACCGCACCTCATTTAGTACGGACAGCAACGCTACCCGCGTATTTTTGAGGTCCCGTGCGGCGAGTACGTTCTTGAGTTTGTTGTTGATTTTGATGTTACTTTCGTTAAATTATTTTTCTATTGATTTATTTTACGTTCGTTGATTTTTATCGCTTCAATGACTAAAATAGCAAATGTTTTACACAGTGGCAAACGTAATTTGTTATTTAAGTTAGTGAAATTATTTGATTACTTTTTTGTCTACAGTTACCGTTAGCTGTGAAATCGTAACGGTCGACGAGGGCAAACTTGAAGTAAACGCGTAGTACTACATCTATGACTAAAGCTACTATTTTTACTTGAAGCGAATTCAGAAATACAGGTAGAAAAACACGCAGACGAGCAAAAATTCTAAAAAATATTGTTTCTTTTTTGTTCCTCCTATAATACTCATTATATTGATTTTTCTTCACTGAAGGAATTTAAGTGAAATGCATAATTTGCGGAGGAATTTGGACCTAATTAAGGTTACATTTTACTTTATTCCACTCACAGTTTCATTGTGGGCCTCAATATAAATGTTACAGAATGAAATAAGTCACAATATACATAAATGATCTTAAATTAAAATTTTAAAAACCTCCGACAGTTTTATTTACACTTAACATAGCTATAAACACTCGTCTCGATTAAGTCACCTTTCAGACGATTAAACTAGATCAAAATCGGTTCATCCATACATACATAATACATATATAGTTATACAGATCCACAGATAAACAGACATGTCAAACTTATAACACCCCTCCTTTTTTTTCATATGGGGTTAACAAAACTGTTGTAATGTAACTTTAAAATCATACCAATTTGTGTTTTCTGTAGCGTATCTCAGTAGCGTTGTGAGCTGGTCAGGCCTGGTGTCCCTCAGCAAGCTGTCCTACGGGGTCTACCTGACGCACTTCATGCTGATTATGAGGTTCCTGTCCAGGGCTCGAGGGCCCATGCAAAGTGATGCCTACGATGATGTAAGTAATGACATTTCACTTATTTTAGGGTTCCGTAGTCAAAGCGGAACTTTCGTCATGGCCTTTCGGCCGCAGTATAGCTCAGTGATCTTTAATACTTACTAGAAAGCTGTAATTTTACAATGGTAGATACCTACATACATAATTGCTACGCCCACAAAGTGGTAAAATAAATTCTGTTAAAAATCTTAAATTTTATCTCCCTTACGCCCCAACTCAGAGTCACTAACGGTTACTTAAATCGCTCCTTAGTACAGATTTTGGATGGTGATTCTTTACTAAGGAGCGATTTAAGTAACCGTTAGTGACTCTGAGTTGGGGCGTTACACGATTAGTGGGTGCTTTCGCCATATGAGAAAAAATCGAATTTCAAAGTTTCGCGAGTAACACTGTTTTGTTCCGTAGTTTTTATCGAAATTAACCAGTGTCTTACAGTTTTTTCAACATTGAATACTAAGTTACCAAGTGTATTCGTCCGAGCAATAAGTGAAGGAAATAATACATATATTATGAATAATAAATGTGATAATTTGATTTAAATTCAAAATAATCTTCAAACCAATTAGCTACCGTTCAATATACACAACTTCACGACGATAAAATTTTATTTTTATATTTATCTTATAATACGCACATAGTATTTGAAAATTAGAGGTGCGTGCCAGGATTCGAACCGGGCCCCTTCGTTCGGGAGACCACGTTCTAACCGCTAGGTTATCACTGCTGATTCTAATTCTTCAGAGCGCTTGTAAATTACTATAAAAACACCAAATTAATGTTTTCAGATATATTCAACGTTTGGCTTGCTGACAGTTTCATCAGCGATGAGTTTTGTCATGTGGGTCTTCTGGGAGGCGCCGATAATCAACATAGTCGATGTCATCTTGAGACGGTAAGGGGCCATTCATTAATTATATGTAACGATAATTTTTGCAATTTTTGACGCCCCCACTCCCATTTATATGCACATAAGATTTCTCGGACGCCCCCTCTCCCTTCTTACGTAAGATATATTTAGTTTTAGAAAATAATAAATAAAAGAAACTCATTTTCTTTTTTCCAAATATTTTTAATCTTTATTATTAGTATTTTAACTTATTTACGTAAGAATGGAGGACTCCCCCGCCCCATCGGGACTTTATCTAGTTGACAAGACAGCTGACGATCCACCTAGTAAATGTCCACCATCGCCCATGGACATCAGTAGCACCAAAAACCTCACCAATTTCATCGATGCGTTGCCGACCACGAAAGACGAGAGCAAGAAAGTGAAAGAAAGAAAGAGGATATCTGTCTATCTTCACAGAAGACATAATAGTAGGTACCTATTGGTACTATCGTTCAGAGGCAAGCTTTCTAATGATGGTCGCCACTTACCATCAGGTTACGTCAGCTCCGTTTGTCAACTAGTTACCAAATCAACATTTATACGAAAATATTAATTTTGCGAATTCATATATGTAGGTACTTACTTTATTTAGTACGTTTACTATTACGCGTGTAAGTTTATTTACGTAGGTATTTAAAATATTATTAATATTTTATAGGTGTAATAGTAACGAACAAAAGAATGGAACAGCAAATATAACAGAAAATATGGAAACGACGCGTCTTCGACCCGACGATTTGAAGAATGTATTGAAAGAAAGAAGAAAAAAAATTAATTAAACGTTTGCGTGCTAAAATATTTTGCTTTAATTTTTAAATAACAGTCCTTTCTCTTTTAATTATGAAAAACCAAACAATAATAATTAGTTGCTTCAAAATAGAGAGAACTTTAGAATACGAGTATGTCACTAGCTATTACTAGTTCCCAATTCCCTCAATTCCTCCTGGAGTCCATTATCAGAACTTTATTTTGATAAATAAATAGCGGAGTTCCAAGATAGCAAATACGAATAAAGAGTGTACTTCCTTTTAGCCCATACTTCCCATTGATCTGAATTTTTTGTATACTTATGTACATATTTCGACGCGCTGATAACGAATATCATAGGAAAAATACCCGCGTATTTCATTTTCAAGATCACCTTGAAAAAACAATTTTTCACGTTTATTTGGCAAAATATTCATTTTACAGAATATGTTTCCAGTAAAAGGTGTAGCCCTTATGGAGACTGACATATTATAATACTTTATTTTGTAGGTTTGGGAGAAAAATGCGAATTTCGTTCCACATAATTTCTTGGTACTATTTCACTTTTACTATGAAGATGGCAGATTTTTATTTGGAATATTTTATTTTATATAGCTATATTATCATTTGTATAAAGTTACAATAGCATTTACAGTAATTTAAGCACGGACGTAAAAAAAAGATTTTATTTAGGTATTTTTTTAGGTCCGTGAATTTAAGTAGGTAATTAAATTCTTAAAAAGTCAATATATTATACTACAATATTTAGTGAAAGATACGAATCGCTGCAAGATCGACTCCACGTAGTCTTGTCTTTCCTACCCCTAGACAGCAATGTAAACCCGAGTAGGCGCGGAGGAGCGAAGCGTCTCATGAGCTGAGGAGCAGGGGTTGACACGCACGCCGCAGCAGCTGAAGCTGCCCGGTGAAGATGGCCAGCAAGCCGATGCTGCGGTGATGAGCGTCAAAACCACCTGCGACGATAAGCTCGCGTGGGACCGCGAAGTCCCGCAGCGCCGCGGCCGCGCGGCCGGAGCCCTGACAGAAATTACGCCATTCAAAGAAGAAATGCTGTCCCGACAAAAACTGAACAGTGTATGTGTTTTACTCCGTGTGAGTGCAAAGTTTGTGGTGGCTGATATAAATAAATAAATAAATAAAAAGTATGTCAAGTGAAACTGTACCAAGAAATTATGTGGAACGAATTTCGCATTTTTCTGCCAAACCACTGGCTCTACAAGAAAAACAATCTTTAAATGGGCTACAACTTTTATAGGAAAAGTTTTTCTTTAATATCAATATTTTGTCAAATAAAAGTGAAAAACAAAAAATCATGGATTTTGAAGGTGACCCTGAAAATGAAATACGCGGGTATTTTGCCTATAATATTCGTTATCAGGCCGTCGAAATATTTAGGTTTACCAAAATCCAGATCAATAGGGGGTATGGGCTATAAGGAAGTTTACTGTTTATCCCAAATAAATAAATACACCCGAATTGAGAACCTCCTCCTTCTTTAAATAGGTTGAAAAAAAGGTGAAATAAAGGATAATTTGTATATTTAAACAACACTTACAACTAGAATAACATTAAAAACAGCATTCAACAACAACACAACACAACATTTTCGTAATATACAACAATAAACAACAAACAACGTCAGTCTTAAATTATGTAATAGACGTATTATATACTGACGTATAGATCGGCTGAATCATACAGACAGACAGACAACACAAATATAATATAATATACACACAGGCATTACAGTTCTGTTTTAAGTATACAACGTAAGTATGAGAAGCAATTTTATACAGGCACTCACTAGAGCAATTTACGAGTAATATATAACTTTAATCCCGCTCTATTTCCCTTTAATCTATTAATTATATCTTATGCGAGCCCTTTTTCGTGTGGATGATAGTTTCGTAAACTGGTACCTTGAAAGGAACAGGTTTTTCGATAGGTACGATGATATGCTTCACTACTTCGAAAGGTACATCTTTGATCCTGGGGACGTGAACCGTTTTCTCAACGGGGTAGGGAACAGATTTTTCGACCGGGATCGATACCTCCTTAATAATAGGGATCACTACCGCTTTAGGTACCGGTACTTGTATGGGCACGGGGTGCGGAACCGGTATTAGGATGGGTTGATGGACTTTGAATTCTACGTTCTTGTGAACAGGGACGACTATTTCTTTGTAGTGCTTGATAGGCTCTGGGTTTTCTTCCTCGATGTGTTGGTGGACGGGGTACGAATGGGCTTTGAGGTCGTGGCCCCCGAAGTCGTGACCACCGAAGTCGTGGCCTCCGAAGCTGTGGCCTCCGAAGTCCCCGCTCTCACCCAGGCTCCCTACGTGCCCTCCGCCATATTCTTCAAAGCCACCGGAGTGTTCACTGGGTTGAAACTATAATAATTGAAAAAAATATGAGTAATCGTAGTTATTTTTTGGACAATGCATTAGTTATTCATACTTTTTACAATCCTGATGATTTGAAAGATGAAAGAACTAAAAATTAAAGTAAACACAATAAATATGTTTAAGTAAGACGAGTGTTACGCATTAAGAAAAATAAAATACTTAAGCACAGACATGTAATGATTGGAACATTAATTCTACTATTAAAAGCTTTAAACTGAAACAATTAAGCAATAAACTCTTGAATTCCAAATCTCTTCTTGAAACTCTATTTACCATTATCGAAAAATCTTGGCTCTCGTGAAAGCTTACTTTTATATATTCAATACGAACACAAGTATCTTATCTGTGGAGTATCACCGCCCGCTGGAAAAAATAAAAAGCAAAATGGCGTCCGTTCCGCGTGACGGTCGTTTTTCGCTCGTTTTTTTATCGAACGTTATTAGAATGATGCAACCGTTATTCAATGGATTGTATAACAAGAGTACATTCACAGACCATTATGTATATCAGTTAACTTTTGAAAATAAAGCTAAAACAATAGAAAAGTCAATTTTACCTACTCAATGCTAAAAAAACATTACCTATTCTATGATACCTCATGGATTAATTTATTAATACGTTCATACTCATACAATGCCAATAAAGAATTAAGCCAAATATCCTGGGAAGGAAAGAGTCAGAACAATGTGTAGTGATAAAATTAAGATAAATGTTATCCTAATAATAAATTATACAAAAGACGCACATAGGTAACCTTGCATTCGTGCAATTTCGCTCGTCTAGATATAAAAGTAAGGCATTGAAATTCCTGAAAACTAATTTCAGGTAGCCATCATTATGACTAAAAAGTACCTATTTTCAGGAATTTGACACGGAAAATTCCCTATCCTACATTTTTGATGACGCTTCGCTTGAATTCTACGTGTTTTTTATGTAAAATGTGTTTTTCTCTAAATGTTTGGTGAAGCTTCGCATAGAAGGGTAACTCATAACTGCAACCTCAATCGCGGGCCTTAGCCAAGCGCTTGAAGAGGTTTTATTGAATACTTATGGAGAATGAAATTGTTTATATAGAGTTCAACCAGTCTTGCATGGGATGGGTAACAGACCTTCGAAAGAATATCTCCATAAAAGTTAGTGGTACATAGCTGGTATAGGTACGTTAAAAATACATTATCAAGAATCCTGGACACCTAAAATTTCTACTCGCTCTCGAATAGGTTAAACATGACTTAAACATAGAAACAAGTCGTTAAGAAAACATAATATTACCTGTTGATCCTGTTGAAAGTTGTAGTTCTGTAAGTTCGCATTGTACGGCGTCCATTGCTGGTTTGCCGACGCTGCTCCCAGAAGGAGAATTGGTAAAAGCTGTAATGAAAATGGATTATTATAAACGTTGACTTCTGCTTCTCTAATCTTGAGTCATCCTTGTCCTCTATCCAAGAATCAACATTTGTTATAAATCCTATTGCTGTTGTGTATTATTATTAATCTAGTGATACATTTGATATCTCCCTGGTTTTGGTAAATCAGATCACTATAATAGATCCACGATCTAGCGTATACGTAAAATAGCCTTTCTCCATTAATTATTCGTGAATTGTGATCAATATCATCGGCAACATGTTCTCCATTAATTAATCGTGAATCGTGATCAATATCCCAGGCAACATGTAGGCAACTATCGACCCAACTCAGAGTCACTAATGCATACTTTGATCGCTCCTTAGTAAAGAATCACCATACAAATTCTGTACTAAGGAGCGATTTAAGTAGCCGTTAGTGACTCTGAGTTGGGGCGTATGTTAATTAAAAATCTTTTGATTTTACTGTCAGTTTGGAAAGGTCGATATGAAATGTTGAAATGAAAGAAACTCATCAGCACAACTATTAAAACAATATAGCTGTAATATATATAATTAAATAATCTTTATGTATTTCCAAGAGTGCTTGTCAATAAATCACTCTTTATTACATAAAAGTTCATGAAATATTTGTTTTTAAGTCAGAATTTTTAAATTTTGCACGTGGTGTTTCTGATCTTATAATATCACTTTCCGAGTAAATAATGCACTTAAAATTGTTTTTAACATTTTATTATTGTTCATACGCACAGATTAAAACAATTAAAATATTGTAATTTCACTCACATAAGCTCGGGCCGCGTACATTTTCGTGTATTCCGTTGCAATGTAAACTTAGTGTGATGTCACAAACATTGGCGCGTCCGTTTTATACTGAAGTGACGGGTGGAGTATTCGAACGCATTCCTTCATTTTTTCTACCAAATCGTCCATTACAGCTTAGACTTTCATTCACGACTGCTTATACCTAATGATAGGCCTTTCTAAGTTGGTCATGTAACTGTACCAACCAGAGCAAGATGATACATCGTTTGATACAGATACCTTCGTGTTAAAGATCAAGCGTCTCGGAAGTTATATCACTGGAACAAAAAAGCTCGATCCAATCGCATCATGTACATTTTACACACTAAATAAAAGTAGTAGGTACGCGTTAAATGACACGCGCCCTGAGTTACAGGCGGTCGCGATCATTGAATAATTGGTAAATATGAATAAGAGACATAATACCTATAGGCTATGAGTATAGTACCTACCTGTAATTTATTTCCTGTAAGTAGGTATTAATATATGTATATTTATGTACGTCAAATCTGCCACCGTCTCGGAAAGTTGCTTAAAAAAGGACAGAAGAAACGATGAAAGAAACTCCTAAACACTAATTTCATTGGGTCTAGGTACCCACTGCACTTTAGCAGTATTTTATTATCGTCATAATATCATTCCTGGAAGAAACCGCTTTTAATTTCTGGATATTTTAAAAATCTCAGTTCAAATAATATTGAAAATTAATGCCGTCCACAAACGTAATGAGTTATGAGGTATATTCTTAATGTATTTCATTATATCTTAATATATATAAATTACGTGTCACGTTGTTTGTCCGCGATGGACTCCTAAACTACTAAACCGATTTTAATCAAATTTGCACACCATGTGCAGTTTGATCCAACTTGAAAGATAGGATAGCTTACATGTCAAAATAAAAATAAAACTTTTGACAGGACGAAGTCTGTCCGGGCAGCTAGTTATATTATTATATTTGTATTAATGTATTCATCAATGTGCGGGGAGGTTACATTTACAATCCTACCGTGAACGCTCATCACTTGGGACCTCTACCGGCTGATATGTACAGTTTCCATTGAACACTCACAGTTTTATTTTCATGTTTCATGAACAGAACTCATTAATACAGTAGCAGTTCCGTGTCCGTCTGTCTTACTAAACTAATTTCTTCCTGTACCTGTATCAAACTATTGCTTTAAATGTTAAGAGTATTTCGATTAAACTGTGTGTGAAAATCAAATGGCCTAGGTACTCCACAAGCTCAGAGTAGCGCAGCGGGCTATGGAGAGGGTTATTCTACGTGATCGCATCAGAAATGAGGAGATCCGTAGACAAACAAGTGTAACCGTTGGGAAAGAAAGGTCCTCGAATGGCACCCACGTCTCGGAAAAAGGAGCATAGGACGCCCCCGACAGAGAAGTGCAAGTTAGGGAAGGCCTATTTCCAGAAGGCTGATGGATGGATGGTGTGTGAAAAATCTCTTCCTTTTTAGAGTATATTTAAAAAGGAGAAATTCGTAAATTTCTATTTTTCTTATGTAGCTTGCCATCAAGCGAGCTGATGGTAAGTAGCCACCGCTGCACCGTCGCGGATGGTTTCAGTGACGAACGCATCGGCAACGGCAACGGCCATTCAAGAAAGAAGAGAGAAAGAGCAAGCTGGCCCTGGAAGTAAGCCTGCAGACAGAACACGACAAGTCGAGTCGTGTAAGATCTTAAGAGATGTCAGTTATGTGTTTATGTTTACTTTGGCCTTATTTCGACTGATGTCTTATTTTATTACCGACCAATGATGTTTTTGTTACCGACTTCCAAAAAGGAGGAGGTATTCAATTCGAATGTTTTTTTATGTTTGTTACCTCAGAAAGTCAGAACTTTCGACTGGGTGAACCGATTTTGATGATTCTTTTTTTAATCGAAAGCTAGTGCTTTTCATGTAAAAAAAAAGCAAAAGCAAAGCAACAACCCATAATTGTCCCACTGCTGGGCTCGGGGTCTCCTCTTACAATGTGAGGGGTACAGGCCATAGTCTACCACGCTGGCCAAGTGCGGATTGGTAGACTTCACACACCTTTGAGAACTGTATGGAGAACTCTCCGGTGTGCAGGTTTCCTCACGATGTTTTCCTTCACCGAAGCAAGTGATAATTAACTTCTAATATGGCACATAATATTTAAAAATCAGAGGTGCGTGCCAGGATTTGAACCCAGGCCCCTCCGTTCGGGAGACCAACGTTCTAACCGCTAGGCTATCACTGCCGTTCATCTAGCTTTTCATGTAACCCACATAAAGAGCGAGATCTGACAAGTACCTACTTTTTGAGTTATTTTGAAGTCGGTTATTTTTTTTTTAGTAAAATTTAGATTGTCTATATGCCACTACAGGCACTACAGCACTACTTTTGCAAATAAATTATCATTTAATTTCACAGGTAATGTAGTATAGTATAATTTTATAATGTAGTATGGGGTGTGAGTAGATGAAGGGATATTATATTTTAATTAGCAGCATAGCATAATAATCTTTAAACATCTATAAAAAACTAATTAGTCGTTAAATTAACTGATAGAAAAAGCTACGGATTATGCAACATAATTTTGTAAGTTGGCGATATACTTAGTGATAATGATAAATATCGGCTTTTAGTAAGTACTTTTTAGTACCGAGAATACGTTTCCGGGCTTATGAATTGTCGACGGTGACCACTTACCTACCATCACAATTCTCTTACTCTAATCTGATCTGTTTATGTAAAATGTGACTAGGTACTTCATCTATTGTTCGTCTACTATTATATGTATAAGTATTAAAATATCCATGTTATTTCTCTCCCAACTTTAGATTGTAACTTTAAAACCAAGGCAGATTAAAAGTAATGATGAAAAGTAAGGACAGGGAGCGGGAGAGGGAGTGGGAGCGGGACAGAAATCGGGAGAGGGCGCGGGTGTGGGCGGGAGAGGGACTGGGAGCGATAGAGGAAGAGGGAGAGGGATATGAAGTGGGAGAAAGACCTCGAGCGGGAAAGGGAGAGGGAGAGGGATATTTAAAACTTGTTTACTTTCATTAGCCCATAAAATATCAACAAATAGAATAGCAGTGAATGTAAAATGTACCTAATGATCTTATCCTATAGTAAGCACCTTCAAGCAAGGTTCTTCGAATCTTGCGTTTAATTTCATTTTGGTCCTTCGAGCCGCGTAAACAACAAATATCTAGGTAGGTAAAATAAAAACAGAAAGCCTGCGTCACGTCAAGAGCTGTCATTTGTTTATATTGCGGGACCGGGACATAAAGAAACTCAGGTAGACTTTGGTGACTCAGACTAATTTAAAAGCCACATACCACCGCGTTCATGCAGCTTAGATCAATAAAAGTAATAAAAGTAATGATTACACAACATTCAATGCTAGCCGAGTGAGCATAATGACCTGAAATTCGGATGTCGTTTTGTACTCATTACATTGTTTTCCGGAACCTAAGTGGCTGTTTTTTAGGGTTCCGAACGAAACAAACGAAAAAGGGTTCTGTTATAGGATCACTGGTGCGTCTGGGCGACCGCCCTTCACAGTCAATGTTCTCCAAAACTACAAACCATACAAATGTTGGCCACCTCCTTTGGTACTCTTGTGTTTTTTGTGAAACGAAAGAAAGAAGAAGAAGTATAAAGAAAACTAATTAATTTTGGATTTTTTTAACGAAATCAAAATTAAAACAAACCCTATCGTATGTCATGGCAAATGAAAGGGCTTGTTGTAATTGAAGACGAAAACTAACCATCCCCCTCCTTTCCCCTTATCTCCGTAACTACTTAGGCTAGAATTTTGAGAAAAGGTACCAACTGACAGTCAAATGTATTCACATATTTCGCACTGCTTAGTAAACTCAGCCGTGGTGTAGTGGCAAAGCATCGGACACAACATAGGAATCGTCGGGCCGCGAGATCGAATCCCGCAAACGCGTAAAATTTTTAAATTTCAAATTTAAAATTTTCTATACTGAGATGGATAATATAACATTTCGAAGAAACATCCGACGCACATTTTCCGATATAAACATATCTGCATTAGATCAGACAAAGGAAAACTTGAACTCCACATTTCTGGAATCAACTACACTGAGTGTACCAGGTGATACAAGAAACATTGACGACTCGTACTCTTATGACTTAAAACAGGAACTAGAGGATCTACGTAACAAAATAAAGTCTGCCGACGACGAAGTTGATAATCTTACTTGTCTGAATAATCAACTTAGACGAACTATAACCGAGCAAACTAAACAAATTGACATGTTAAAAAAACTTCTTAGAGAATATCCAGGGAGGAATAATAGCTATCCGAAATCGTTAAATGCAACACCTATAAATAGACGTCTACTCAATATTAAAATGCATTCTGCTAGAATATCTCCTGTACTTTCCGCACGTAGTGTATGTTCGAGGCTATTTCATACTCCGTATCAACCTAAACAATCAGATTCTGGAAATAATATAACCACAAAACAACAAGAACAACAACAACCACAACCACAACAAGAACAACCACAACCAGAACAAACACAACAACAACAAGAACAACCACAAAAAGCACAACCACAACAAGAACAATCACAACAAGAACAATCACAACAAGAACAATCACAACAAGAACAATCACAACAAGAAAAACATGATAACATAAATACAGCTATTAAAAAAGAAACCAAAAAGAGAGTACTAATATTAGCTGATCAGCGAGGTAGAGGAGTACAGAACTTACTTCAAAAATTATTGGGTGAAGATCGATACCTTGTAACTTCTCTCTGGAAGCCAGGAGCATCTCTATGCGAAATAATGAGCAAGAGTAGTGAAACACTCACCTTCACTGAAAATGATCATATTATTGTTATTGGGGGATGTAATGATAAGGATCCTCATTCATTTCAAATACACGCTCACAAATGGCTTCAGAGTCTACCTGATACTAATATAACTGTTTGTCAAATCCCATATAACAATTATTTAAATGTTAATAAACTGAATTATGAGTTAAGATTTGCTTGTACAAAAATTTCTAATGCTTGTTATTTGGACTTAGATTACCATCGATATATACCGAAGGGGCGTAACTTTACATTGTCTATGTGTAGACTTATTCTAAGACAAATACTAAACAGAGATTACAAAATTAAATACATTAATTTCCAACAACAAAGTGTTAATACAATAAATATTGCAACAAAAAAAATCGACATAGGTACACAGACTGATCCAATTGACATACATAAAGACATAGGTACACAGACTGATCCAATTGACATACATAAATCTAATCCAGACGAGAATGTTAATGAGTTAAATAAAGAATTTTTTCGTGCATAACAATATAACAATATTTCACCAAAACATTAATGGATTAATTTCAAAAGCCAACGAGCTTGTTATTTGCCTAGATCAACTTTCTGACAATTTTCACAAAGTTTTTGACATAATCTGTATAACGGAACATAACATGGTATATAATGATATAAGTTACTTAAATATTCCTAATTATGAACTGGCCTCATATTGCTTAAGAAAGAGTCGACACGGTGGATCCTGCATATTAGTTCGTAGGGGACATAGGTTCCGTACTATTTTAGATATAGAAATGTACAATATACTTAATATCATAGAATGTAGTGCAATCGAATTAACTGAGTGTAAAATAGTAATTGTCTGTGTGTATCGACCCCCAAGAAATAACTTATCAACTATTGACTTGTTTTTTGAAAATCTGGACAAAATTCTGACTAAACTGTGTTATAAAAATAAAAAAATAATATTATGCGGCGACTTTAATATCGATATCTTGAAAAGAAATAATGTATCATCAAACTTTGAAAATCTGTTATATTCATACAATCTTAACCTTTGTATCAATGTGCCGACCCGACAAGCCAGTAATACCTGTATTGATAATATTGCTCACAACATACGTGGCTGTACTAGTTCTGTTTTTGAGCTAGCCTTATCGGACCATACTGCTCAAGTGTTACAATGTCCAACTAAAAAAAGACTAATATTAAGTCACTGGTTTATGTATAGACGCGAATATAATATTGAAAATATAAATAAGTTCTATAATTGTCTTTCAAGTCTGTCATTTCAAGAAGTTTATTCAACCATTGACCCGAATTTAGCGTATAACAAATTTTTGGAACTATTTTTGCTATTTTATAATCTATGTTTTCCAACTACGAGAATAAAAATTAGGACAAATAAACGACACAGATGGTTATCCAAAGGTATTAAGACCTGTACCAAAATAAAAAGAAAATTATTATGGAAAGCGAGACGTACAAAAACTAAAAAAGATAAAAACAAATTTAAAACATATTCAAAAAAATTAAAATGTATCATTAAACTAACTCAGAAAAGTCAAAATAATTATTACATAAATAATGCTCATAATAAGGTAAAGGCAACATGGAATGTCATAAATGGTGCGCTTAACAATACTCCCAAACAGGTAATTGATGTAATTAAAGTTGGGTCGAAATATGTAACTGATCCGGCATTGATTGCGGAAAGCTTTAACAACTTTTTCATTGACGAAATACAAAGTAATTGCAAACAATATAGTATTGAGCATCAATCCACTATTAGTCACAATCAACCAAATTCTTTATTCTTTAGCCCAACCTGTACAGAAGATATTTTAGTTACAATCAAATCTCTTAAAAATACACATAGTACTGGTTACGATGATATAAACACAAAGATATTGAAATGTACAGCGAATATTATATCTCCAGTATTATCCCATATTATAAATTTATGTATTGAACATGGTGTCTTCCCAGAACAAATGAAACTTACTATAGTAAAACCAATTTTTAAGAATAATGACAAATATGACATGCAGTTTTATCGACCAATCGCTCTAATACCTGTATTATCAAAAGTGTTTGAGAAAACAATCTATAATAAATTATATACATATTTAGAAAAATTTAACATTTTAATTGACGAACAAGTAGGTTTTAGAAAAAATAAATCGATAAATGAAGCAATATTAAATTTCTTAAAGTTAGTAATGAATGGTTTAGAGAATAAAAAGAAAGTGACAGCGATATATATGGACATGAGTAGAGCTTTTGACTATGTTGATCATTCTATACTTATAAAAAAATTAGAAGCATATGGCGTGCGGAACAATCCATTAAACTTTTTTAAATCATATCTTTCTGGCAGAAAGCAAATAACAGAAATAAGCAAACTTAACCTTAAAACCAAAACTATTGTGAAATATTTATCAAAACCTCGGGAAATTTCATTTGGTGTACCACAGGGCAGTATTTTGGGACCATTGCTTTTTTTAATTTATATTAACGATTTTCCACAAGCAATAAAGGAGCCTATGATTCTTTTCGCTGACGACAGTACCGGTATATTCATTAATAATAATCCATTGACATTTGAAAATAATATTAATAATTCACTAAAAAACCTAATACAATGGCTTAATAACAATAATCTTAAAATTAATTTAGACAAAACCTGCTTTATGAATTTCATCACAAAAAATTCAAAACCCATGGTTTTGGATATCTCATATGAGGGTAAATCTATTTCTGAAGTTAAATCCACAAAATTTTTAGGTATATATATCGACAATGACCTTAGATGGAAAACACACCTGGAACATGTAACCAAAAAGATAAATAAGTTTTCATTCGCTTTACACATGTTGTCTAAAATAGTTAATATCAATGCGACTCTCACTGCGTATCATGCGTATGTTGGAAGTACATTAAGATTCGGAGTCATGTTTTGGGGCAATGCTGCAGGAGTTGATCGGGTTTTCAAAGCACAAAAGAAATGTATTCGTTCAATATGCAAACTGACGACAGTCGAATCCTGTAAAAATCATTTTCAACGATTGAAAATTTTAACGCTTCCTTCGTTATATATTTATGAAGTTGCTTTAATGATAAGGAGTAACATTAATAATTACGAAACCCTGACATTAAATAGACATAAGGATAGGCTCCAACATATTTACTCAAGGACCAAACTTTTTCATAACACCGCCTTCTGTATGGGACCTAAAATCTATAATGCCTTGCCTAATTTTATTAAATGTAAAAACAGTTATAGCTTTAAAATATCTTTAAAGAACTATTTAATACAAAAAGCATACTACTCTGTTCAAGAATTTTTAGATGACAAGACAAGTGTTTTAATATAATTTGACAATGTTACATGGTATGTATATTTTATAATATGACATAATAATAATGTAATGTGACTGCTTTGGATATTGCTTTTAATGACTAATTTACTACCTAATTTGTTTTAAATTATGATAATTAACTTAAAATATCTTCAATAACATTATATTTTTTAGATTGTAATGATGACATTTAATATATTTGTAATGATGCAATTGTTATGGTATGATGCACTAAATTATTTATTTTTATATTTGCATACCTCAACAGGTGGAACTTGGCGGATTTAAAAATGTGATGTTATCTTTTATGTACCCATGTTCATGCAAATAAAGAATTTGAATTTGAATTTGAAAAAAATATAGAAAATAGTTCTTTAGTTAATTACAGGAAAACCTATAAGAAGTCTATGGTCTTAAAAAAAGGCCACGTACCAGTAATAACTTAACATATACTAATTTAAATAGACTATCTGCTAACAAAATTTAGTCATCAATGTGTCCCATCTACATTCACATTCGCGTTGGATAACTATAGAGATAGATTTCCGGAAAGAACGTAGGTACCTACATTAAGCCGCTGTTTAGTGTTTGCTTCCTTTGTGCTCAGCCAGCGGCGCGCGTCTGATGCAGATACAGAGACGCTACCCGGCGCCCGTTTCCGTGTGCTACTGGCTTTGTGCCGCTTGTGATACCATCTACACAGTGGCGTAGCTAGCCCATATCAGTATTTGTTGTGGGGCCCCCTCAACGTTAGCTGTCAAATATAAAAGGAGTGCCAAAACTGTAACGGTCGTAGGCCGCTGGCGAGCTTTTTTTGGGAGTGTTAGTGGGGGCCCCTATACGCTGGGGGCCCCGTATAATTGCATCTACAGTAAAGTTTGTTGCAGTGTGTCACACGGACAACGAACAGTGTCTGTATCTTGTTTACATACTTACTGGCACTGGAGCCATATCCAAATTGCCAAATTACAGCTATCTAGCACTAAGGGTCTCGGCGCTTTGCTTCGGACAGACAGACGGACGGACAGACGGGCAGACGGACAGACGGACGGACGGACATGACGAAACTATAAGGGTTCCGATTTTACTTCGGAACCCTAAAAGAGGTAGATATGTCACTAGCGCGCCGACGATGAAGGGCGTAAGGCCCTTAGGTACCTTAGGTTATTAAATAATAATTTAGCCAGGCTATTGAAATGATCAATGTATAAAACCTGGTCCCTGAAACGATTTTCGACCTGATATTGACCCTGCCTGCGAAGGGGCTCGGGTTCGATTCCCGGCGACAAGTAGTTATTATGATGTCTCACTAGTATTGTAGAAGCTACTCGCGACACGCGGAATCACTTCCGGAAATCCGAAACTAGTTCAGTTACCTACCGTAGTAGTTAGATATGACGGAGGCTATTTCTGACTTCTGAGGATGTAATGGTTTAATAAAACATCCTATCCAAAAATGTAGTTTATGAGGATAACGGACATGATATGTATCAAGGAAGGTTGGGTTCGGAGCTGTATTAGTACACTCCCTGAAATTCCTCAACAGCGTGATTCACAATACTGTACAGCGCCATCTCTTTGAGGGTTGGTGTAAATAACATTATGCGGCGAATTTTTATTTTTTTTGTCCGAGCGCTGAACCGATGGTATATATTGACATTATTATATTGGCAGCTCTGGCTCCTGCGTTATCCTACGCATTCAGAAACTTCATTGGCGGAGGTTACACGTACGGTGCAAGTTGGACCAATCATTGGACGCAATTCGAGAGGTAGTGCAAATTAATGAGCACTTATGAATGACTTTTAAACATGGCGGCATTACTTCAAATCGCCATTTCACAGAATGATAAGTTCGTGGCACTGTACATTCATTATTGTCAATCAACAATCACTCAAATTATGACGGGATTAAACTAGTCATTTTTAGAAAAATAGGCTTTAAAGGCTAGTCGAAACGTAGTGATTAACTACTCTGTGATATCCAGTGGGATTCACTTAACGTAAGTTGGCGACACAGCTTGACGCACTTCACGTAAAAAATTCCAATTTATTCGCGGAGTACAGACTTATGTTTCTTCTCTTAGGTTTCTTCATAATATCCGTTGTTGACAAAAGTTGCCAGTTTAGAAAAAATACGTGACAATATATTGTGTATAAAAAATCTTGATTAGTTTTTATGTCCGTTGGAAGACATAAAAAGAATTTGGAAGAATAGTTCTGTTTTGGATTATTGACCTAATAGTGACACTGCCTGAGAAGCGAAGGGCCTCGGGTTCGATTCCCGGTAACACGTGTCTCACTGTAAGGGCATAACATTTCTATATTTTTTAAATATCATTGGCTTAACACCATTATTGGCCCACTATTGAGCACGCGTGCTCACCACACTGCTCAAGTGCGGATCGGTAGAGTAGTTAGTGGCCAAGCCAAGTGTCGGAAGTTTTCACGCCGCCAGAGGGCCTCCGACATGGCCTCGCGACTGTTGTCTTAAAACCTCTCTTGATAAAATTCTGAACCGATGGCTTTACAAGCCTCAAGATATTTGCCACTAGCGGTCACCCAACCAACTACTGACTGCATCCGCTGTTGCTTAGCTGTAACTACTTTTATCGACACAAGCCGCCCTTTATGAGCGCTTCGTTTTTTATTGCGTTAGTACGGTAGGTAATACTATTTCGACTCCAAGCGGAAGGACTACACACAGAATTCGGAGATAGTGTGAACACGGTTTCTACGTGTCTAACATGGTGTGTATGGAATTCTTCAAAACGCATTGCAGTTCGATTCCGTACTTACCTACGTATCACCTATACCTTTATCTACATAATATCTTACGCCATATCACTGACTACGTCCCGCATTAAAAGTGTAACCACAGAGTAGTTAATCACTACGTTTTAACATAATGGCATGTAGTCTCCATCGTGCCCATTACGAGTTATGACGCATCTTCATACTTCGTGTATTTTAAAATAATGTTGTGTGGTTTCCTCAAGTTTTTATTGCAAGATCTTAGAGCACAATTTCAATCGCTTCTTCGACTGTCGCCCTGATGGTAAATTAATGTGTGTACGGATGTGACGTAAGCATATGTTCCGCATGGTGTCCACTATGTCACTGATGAAACCCGCATTATGGTTCAGTTGTTTAATAAATGTGTATGATTTGTTATAGCAGTGCAATTTGTATACGATTAAATAAATAAATAACATAAAATAACAAATAACACTGTCGCGAGTGTAATATAATTGTATCAGCTGGGAATCGAACCCGGGAACCCCAGAGCGAGGGGTTCCGGAGTTACTAATCGATTGAAGCTAAAGAAATACGCATGTTTAATCTTCAAAATGATTTTAATCAATGACACTATCAAAATTATTTTTCCAATAATCATCTATCTACTGTCCAAGATTATGTTAGCTCCTCCTCGCCTCACCTCACTACTTCTTGCCCTCACTGGTATTTTTATTTGTAGTACCAATATTTTTTTTTCTTTTATATCTTACTATCGGGACGTAATTCGAAAATATTGTGCTTATGTGTTGTACAAATCATGCTTATGACAAAGATGCATTGTCACCAGAACTATGGCTATTTAATCAGGGGCGTAGCTACCGCCGTATCAATTATACGGGGCCCTCAGCGTATAGGGGCCCCCACTAACACTCCCAAAAAAAAGCTCGCCAGTGCGGCATACGACCGCTACAGTTGGCTCCTTTATATTTGACAGCTGACGTTGAGGGGGCCCCACAACAAATATTGATATGGGGCCTCCTTAGGGCTAACTACGCCACTGTATTTAATTAAGGCCTTCTAGGTATAGGTTATAGGTAAAATTTCAACTCGTTAAGATATGAGGAAGGAGTTTTAATTAAGCGTGCAAGTTGCAATATTAGTCACACACAAACAGGGTAATCTAAATAAAAGCGTGTTATAATTTACCTACCTACATAACGAACTCAGTTCCGTTAGCGAAGATGGGATGTAAAAGGTCATTATGAAAAATAAAACACGAGATAAAAAATTAGAGTTTATTCTAATATTTACAATATTCGTATTGTCTAGCTAACTAGCTTACTAATAACAAATAGTAGAGGAGACGTGGAAGATCGACCTTCACCGATCTGATAACTCGATGAGACATATTTTTTATTAAATATAATTTATAAACAAATATGCCTATGATAACTTGCCTATCGAAAAGTGTCCATAGCTATTTTCAATTTAATTTATTTTAATCAATTTTCTTTCATGACCTTCACTCTTGTGATAACCTAATGAGTTTTATCTCAATTGATAGTTTTTAACACACAGAATATGCCTAGGTAGGCTTGCCTACTTATTTCTGTGCATGGCTACCTGGCAAGTAAATGTGAACAGGTAAGTCAATATAGGTAAGGTAACTACACCGATCTGTTAACCAATCAAAATTGATATCATAGGTAAGATATTTTAATTACAAAACCAATCATATAGGCTTGCCTGCAAGTAATCGTACATAAAATATTATTGCCAAACTATAAAGTTTTAGAATTTTAGCTATTTGGTAGGTGCGAGAAAGAAAGTAGAGTGTCTGAGGTCCGTGTGATAGAACAGGACACAACATAGCAGATGCTCGCTACCTGACCGTTGAATGCATCCGAGTGCGCATGCTTGTGTACATGTGAGTAACAGCATTTATTTACACTTGACAGTAATTTTGAACCCTAATAATTTATTATAACTCTAATTTCGATCACAATTTTTGTATTATTTTACACTATATATATGCTTACAGCTATGAAATAATAAAAAATAATTAATTTAATATATTAATTTTTTTTTTCATTTTAAAGCCAAATTATAAAATTTAAAAAATTCTATATTTTTTATTTAAAATTTAATAAAGAATAATTTATTTATTATTTAAAATTAAATAAGTGTTACTTATAAAATTTTATTATAATAAATAAATAAAAAATCATCAATATACAAAAATTAAATTTAATACATTTATGTTGTTATAAGAGTTTTTTACAAAGCATACATACATAAAAAAATAAATTCATATATTCATTAGAATTTTTATTATTCACTATCGGAATCATCGGAAGATGAATACTGAACATCAGATTCTAATAATTCTTCTTTATCTCCATTATCCATGATTTGTGCGATCAGATAGCGTGCAGCTACTATGTTGTATCCTGTTCTATCACACGGACCTCGGACGCTCTACTTTCTCTCTCGCACCAATCAAATAGCTAAAATTCTAAAACTTTATAGCTTGGCAATAATATTTTGTGTACAATTTTTTGCAGGCAAGCCTATATGATTGGTTTTGTAATTAAAATATCTTACCTATGATATCAATTTTGATTGGTTAACAGATCGGTGTAGTTACCAATATTGACTTACCTGTTCACATTTACTTGCCAGGTAGCCATGCACAGAAATAAGTAGGCAAGCCTACCTAGGCATATTCTGTGTGTTAAAAACTATCAATTGAGATAAAACACATTCGGTTATCACAAGAGTGAAGGTCATGAAAGAAAATTTATTAAAATAAATTAAATTGAAAATAGCTACGGACACTTTTCGATAGGCAAGTTATCATAGGCATATTTGTTTATAAATTATATTTGATAAAAAATATCTCAAAAAACTCATTGAATTATCAGATCGGTGAAGGTCGATCTTCACCGGCTCTTAGATTAAAACTAGAAGTGCGACGTCAGTCTGTCGATCTGGTACAGGTCCGTCATGATCTCGTCTACTTTCGTACCAATTTTCTTTGCGATCTGTCAACAAACAACGGTATAACTTTTTATATACACAATTTAACATTTATAACATACTAGCGCTCTGTTCGCAGCTTTGCTTGTGTTTTCCATAAGTTTCCTACAGATCATGGCCTACCTGTGCGATAAACATGAAAATCCATTCAGTAGTTTTTGCGTGAAAGAACAACAAACATCTATACATCTATCCTCACAAACTTTCACATTTATAATATTAGTAGGAAAGAAAGTGGCTGAAAGAGACGAGAATTTTATATATTAGATATAGCAATATATATAGCGATATACTCACGTCCTGCTGTTCCCCGATGGGCATGGAGGTGTACAGCGTCACGAGATCGCCGTCCAGTATGCCGCGCGCCGCCCCGCCGCCCACGGCGCGCCTGGGAGACTTGTATGTGCTGTGGGGAAATACATTTAGTTTATTTAATAGCTATTTGTTTCATTAATTACGTAAGGATCTCTCGAGTGGGTGGGGATGAAGCTATTTTTACGTAGTACTCTATAAGTTGAAAATAAATATTCTGTTTAAAAAAAAAACATTATTTACGACAGTTGCTCCTTATAAATTAGAGCCTTACAGCTACAATGATGATATTATAATGCATAAGAGGTTTTAATCAATTAATTCATAATAAGCATTATAACATGAACGACGAAAGTACCCGACACCAGCTAGCGCCACCTAGCGTCGCCGTAAACTAAACTAGTGCAACATACCGGTGCGCGCGGGGGTTGAGGCCGGCCACGTGGTAACAGTAGTTGTTCATCACGTTCTGCAACATGAGCAGCCGCCGGTACGTCTTCTCTGATACAGGGAGTACGTAGCCGAGGGCGCCATCTAGCGTCGCTGTAAACAAACGATATGACGATTAAATATTTTTATACTTTAACTACGGTAAAACCTGAAGATTATGATTTCAACCCGTGTTAGGTGCGTGCGTTCATCTGTTCCTACGTAACTTCTAAACTTCTTCTCTTATCGTGATTCGCCTTAAAATGTAAGTAATAGTAATAATAAAAGATTTTAATATTTTATTAATACTATTATTATTTCTCCATGGGGTTCACCTGGATAGCTTCCACCCTCTTGTTTCAGTCAGCCAACAAACGACTCGTCGTATTCCCGCTGTGGCTTGAGAGCCAGTTCTTTCTTTCTTTTTCTTTTCATCTGTCTTTCTTGCCCGGCAGGCGGCAACGCATCAGTGATGTTTTTGGTGTTGCTGATGTCCATGGGCGACGATAGCCACTTACCATCAGGTGGATCGTCGACTCGTTTGCCGGCTATTTCCATTTAAAAAGTTCATAATTTCAACTCGTGAGATTCATCTGTTCCCAAATAACTTCTAAACAAAAGATGTCATTACAAGACAGGACTAAGTAGGACTTGATAAATTGCACAAAAAAGTACCTAGAGGTACCTACCAAAAACAATATAAAGCCCAATGCATACGTAACGGGGTTTTTCCCGTACGGAACGGGACGTGAAGTTTTGGAAACATCGTTTCATAGAAAATGTATACGATAGTGTATACGCAGCGGAATCCCGTATGGAACGTGGCCCGTTACGTATGCATTGGGCTTAAATTGCCCTCCCGCTGCTATTTGGTCCACGGGCTATTTTTTTACCTGTAGACCAATCAGTAGGTTTACGCTGTTGATCCACGGGCAATAGACGAAACAGTTCTTCTCTCCTCCTCACTATAGTACAATACTCACTGAACACAGTGACGTGTCTGCAGTGCGCGGCGTCCGTCTGTCTGGCTGCGATGCGGAACATGGAGTGCACGGCCTGCCCCAAGTGGTAGTCGCACTTGCGGATCAGACGCTGGCCTGCGGGCGGAGAACGTGCGTGTGATGTACAACAAGACAAGTGTTCATTTACAACATTATAAAAATTAAAAGCGCTGAAAAAATTCAGTTTTTTAACTCCCAACGAAAAAAGAGGGGTGTTACTCGTATAAGTTTGACGTGTCTGTGTATTTGTGTGTCTGTATGTCTGTAACCGATTTTGATCTAGTTTTTTTTTGTCTGATAGGTGACTTAATCGAGAGTGTTCATAGCTATGTTTAGTGTAAATAAAACTGTCGGGGGTTTTTTAAATTTTAATTTAAAATTATGTTTCAAGGGCATGATCGAGAAGATTCTTAGCTATGTTTAGTACTTAGTTGCTGGTTATTCTTTTGCTAAGAAGTAGAGTGGAGTGGAGATAATTGGAGTGGAGTATAGTAGAGTAGCATAGAGTATCGTGTAGTGCAGTCTCACCGCCATAGCTCTCGCGCGCCTGCGGCTGGTACATGAAGAGCGCGAGGTTGCCGTCCGCCTCGCTCGCCAGGAAGCCGAGCGCGCGCCCGTCAACTACGAACTGTAGCTCGTAGATCTACACACACAGACATACACGCATATTATTATATTATACTTTTATTTTACTTTATATAGACGACACTTATTTGGTAAACGATCCTGGCATTACTTTTTAGTGAAATATTTCGGATGTCGGATTATAGAGTACTGAATAATATGAGCATAAAACCATTTATAGTCCGGCATTTATTTAATAAGAGTACCTTGTAATCCAATAAATTACAAATCAAATAATCTATTTGAATTGAATATTACAATCAACAGAGATAGGTGTGTCGGATCACAAGGGGCGTCAATTTAGATAGGGTCCGGATTAACGCGGGTTTACAGTACCAACAAACTCACAGGCATACCAAAACCAGTAGCAACTCTCTCCAACAGAACCACCCACCTGCGCGGCCCTCAGATCACGTGACACGAGCGACAACGTCCTATGCCTGTCCTGGTACCGCAGCAGCGATATCGACTTGTACACGTCCGCTACTAGAATCAAGTTCTTCACTGTCAGCATGCGATGCACGTAGATCTGCGTGTCGATGAACGCCACGCCCACTAGGTCGTTGTCCTTGAGTTGCCAGATGTAAATCTGAAAGGATGCCGTGGTTTAACGGATGTTTGCTAGGTTCATTACAAATTCTAATAAAAAATAAACGACTTTAAAATTAGAGATAACTCAAACTACTCGTCAGATCTCGCTTAAATTTAAATGGGACCACATGACAAGCACCAGCTTTCGAATAAAAAAGGATCATCAAAATCGGTATATCCAATAAAAATGTATAAGGTAACAATCATAAAAAATACAGTCGAATTGAGAACCTCCTTTTTTGATGTTTAAAAAAAACAACTATTGTTGGCATAACTTTTTACTGGGTGTAACGATTATGATAATTCTTTTTATGTTCGAAAGCTGGTGCTTGTCATGTGGTGCCATTTAAAGAGCGATCGATATCTGACGAGAAGTATTTGAGTTATCCCTAATTTTGAAGTTGGTTATTTTGTGTCAAGAATTATTTTTACATTTATCTCCCTTTAACATCCATTACATACCTTCTGTCCTACAGCCGATATGAGATAGCCTAACACCTGTGTGAGCGCAGTCACCGGTCCCTTCTGCTCCTTGGCGTATAGCTCCTTGAACCTGTTCTTCGTGAGGGGCTGCCCCGGCTCGGGGACCACGTCGATTATGTCGTAGATTATTATCTGTGGGGGGGGGGGGACAGACATACATACAAACTTATAGATATTATAGTCCATGTTTCAGACGAATAAACAATCTTACAGTGACTTTTTATCATAATTTGTGATTTAAAAATAAAGCAGACACAAAATGATAATAATTTAAAGACGACTTTTCTGCTCAAGTTAGAGAATATATTATTTTTTTTAAGTTTTAGGATATGCTGAGGAATTTTTATCACCATTTCTTCTCTTTTATGACAACACACTTTGGTAAATTTCGAAATGGGAAAATAAATGATTTTGAGTTTTGAGTGCATCATTCAATAGTACGTGTAATGGTGTTCACTCACTCTTCCTCTAGACGTGATATCTTCGCTGTAGTTATAGTTGGTGCCTATCGCGATGTACCCTCGGAGACCCGATCTGTAATCGAATAAATAATCTCTGACTCCCTGGAACTAGGATATCATGTGAGTTACCGATGGTTTACTCAAAGGAGACAAAATCAACCAAACATGAAGATCTGTGATGTAAGCATTATATTATATGCTTACAGGTGCGCACGAGTGTGTATTTTTACGCACGCACACCCGTAAATACACATACGCGTTATACCTAGAAGCTAATAAAAATATGTAATTGGTCCAAGAACTTGGTCCAAAAAATGTGCGAGCATTATGACAATCACAAAACATAACACAAATTACAAAATCTTCAGTAATATTTACTTTCATAACTAGCTCTGTCCTATTAATCCATATTTCAAACTATCTGTATGCAAAACTCCACTCAAATTCATTTCACTGTTTCAGCGTTATGAACTAACAAACACAACGACATTGACGACCCTGTAGCCTCGTTGGTAGTGACCCTGCCTGCAAAACGAGAGGTCCCGGGTTCGATTCCCGAGCGGTGCAGATATTTATGTGACAGATAAATAGTTGTACTCGGATCATGGGTGTTGTTGTGATGTGTTATGTGTCGTCCATGCCGGCCGCGACACAGGTTAAAACCTACTGCGGCGGTATGAGTGTGTTAGCGTTTATATAGCGGTATATTATAACTTTACCTGGTCCCCTCATAAGACAACGCGACGTTCTTGAGACACGTGACGTGTTCCCACTCGTCGAGTTCTATCCTCGTGTTGGGGATGACCTCCCACGACACCGGCGAGAACAGCATCACTGAGAACCGCTCCACCATGGGGTAGGGGAACCTGGGGACGATTGAGACCACTCATTAATTTGTGAGGGTAGGTGTAACAAGCTTATAGTTTAATAACTAAATACACGGCTGTATAGTACTGTACTGGTACTAAAGAAAGAAATTGTGACTGTGCTGTTCCCTCATCTGGAGCCAAACCTAAGTGTAGGTTCAGGTCAAACTTATCACAAAAATATCTCACAACTAAAGTAATATCAATAATTAATTGCTTCAATGAAGTTCTTCAACAAATAATGCCACCTGATGGTAAGTGAAGATGCAATCTTGGGTGGTAAGATACACTAACTTACTAATAGCCTAGTCACTTAAGTTAGTTTTCTTAAATCTTAGTTTAATAAATGTTTTTAAAATCCCCCGACGCTTTTATTTTCACCTAAAAAGCCTTGAAATTTCTGAACTGATCTTCATAAATTGTAGCTTATAGCTATCTCGACCACGTCAGCTTCCAAATAAAAAAACCGCATCATAATCGGTGAATTCATTTAGGAGCTACGATTACAAGACAAACATGTCAAACTTAAAACCCCTCTTTTTGCGTCGGGGTTAGCAAAGTTTGTTTTTATTAATAACGAGTAACCGCTCTCGCTTTGCTTCGGTTTTCTTATTTTTTTACATCTTGGGTTACATTATTGGAGTTTTATTAAGGATCCCTAATTTTTTTCAAAATATAATATAGCCTATGTCACCCGGGGATAATGTAGCTTCCCAACAGTGAAAGAATTTTTCAAATCGGTCCAGTAGTTTCGGAGCCTATTCAATGCAAACAAACAATCAAATCTTTCCTCTTTATAATATTAAATATAGAAAACGTAATATTACCTATCCCCCTTAGAATCCGTGAACTTTTCCTTATCCTCCCCATTGAATCGGTAGTACGTCGCGGTGGGCGTGGCTACCGACGCGACGAGGCAGTACGTCTTGGATTCCACGTGGAAGGTGACCGCGTGGGGGGTTTCCCGGAGAGGGACTTTGCGTACCGCCCACGCATGATCGTATGAGAGGTGCGTGGGAAGGACGCAGATGCGGAGCGAACCCTGGTGTTAACATAAATAATATTAATAAGTTGCTTCCCTAAAAATTAAAGTTACTTTTGGAAGTTTACAGAAGTAGAAAAATTACAATAAGCTCAAAACAAAGTGTGTTTACATTGGCACTTACAGTAAGTTACTTACGTGAGTAACATTAATGTTACAAGAAAGACGTAGGTTTCAAAGTGAACCTGAGTCTCTTCCTAATATTAAGTGCCGAATTTAACCATATTTTTTAAGTAAAAATTGGCGGAGGATTTAGCCAACTTTTAAAACTAAACCACCCAAACAACTCAGTCATTACTATATACATTCACTACATCTCTCTTATCAAATTACGCGCATATTATTCTCCAATCACAAACACGCACATGCTCACTTATACACATATATTATACGCTCAACCCACACCTTTTTAGATCTGCTCCTCTAGACAAAACTTTTGTTAACAAGAAACAAAAAGAGTATTATCCCGAAGCTCTGAGACAGACCTTGGCGTTGAAGTAGAGGAACCCTTGCGGACAGTTAGCGTTGTTGAACGACGCGAACGTCGCCACGGGGGCGTGGTCCACTGTCAGCGGGTGTAGTCGGAGCTCCCCGCGCGCGGTCAGCAGGAGGAGATAGGGGGTCGGGCCGCATATGAACACGCCGTTGTAGCCGCCGACGTTGCCTGTACGTAAATTATTTATTTATTTATTTAATTATATTCCTACTGACATCCCAAATCATTGGATTGGATTCATGCTTATCCAATTGAGCAGCCTCTTGACAAGCTGCCTCATCATGAGCGTGCCGCGGGCTGCGGAAAGTTCATGCGTGTCCACGTGAGCCACATGTAAGAGCATCGAGGCAACAAGCCTCAACCCGAGCCACAATTCTCTCAGTTTCATACAACCGTCTCCACTGAACACACGGCTCTCACCGAGGCGCCTTTGAGCACGGACGTTTATCGACTTGGTTTGACTCGCGGCACGGTCTCCGTTGTCGCTGGGGCTGCCTCAAATGGATAAGGGGCTTAAAATTATAGGAGAACTTAATGTGATAATAAAGTACAATACAATATTAAAATAAAAAAATACCCATTATAAATACAACAAGTCATATCATCGAAAATGTCAGCTTAGCAACTATCAATTAATCAACAATGTCAGAGTGACGTCTGTTTGACGTATGTGTGATGTCGGGACACTACCAAATTTAAAATTAACTTCCTGAAAAATATCGACTCGAAGGACCAAAAACTTTATTTCGCAACACACACTCACCGAAATACCTGAGTTGCCGCACATTCTCTCGCAGCGCGACCGCTTCATACCCGTCGTCGGGCGCAGTCAGAACATCGCTGCGGTACCCGAACGGGAACGACGTGGTGACGCGCGAGAAACGCATCTTTAGGTTGCCGCGGGGGTATTTGTACGCCTGGGAAGAAGTATGACAAAATATTCAGGTTGTTTACAGATTAACAGACAAGAGATTTATTCGGATTGTTACATAAACAAAATAAATATAAATATACATTATAAGCATGACATTGCATTATGGTAATTTCAAATTAGTTACTTGATAGATCATCAGCTGATGATTACTGCACCGCAGCAGCAGCAGCACCCGCGAGCCCTTGCTGCCGAGCCCCACCACCAGCATCTCTTGCAGCAGGTCCACGTTCGAGGATTGTGGTGACGTCATCTCCTCTTCTTCCTCCTGCGTGGGGGGCATGGAGACTGACTCCAGGCTGTCCGCTAGGATCTGGGGTGATGGCATGTGAATAAATAATCATACTTGTCGTACCTACTAACAATAAGATTATTCTCAAGCAGGAATCTCGAGCAGTTTGGCAAAATTTCATAATTCAAACAATTAAAAATTAATCACAATTTTCAATTACTTTGCAAATAAAATAGTATAAAATCGGACAGAGTCGAGTTCACAGTAGGCGTCGGAGTCGGGTTTCGTATTACCGAAAGCAGTATTCCAGTATATAAACCACGAACACCGAGTATCATAATACACAGTACAGTAGAGTACAGTACAGTACACTCACCCTGTGTCCCGCACACACGTCCCGCACCAGGAAGCTGAGCCGCATCTCGGGCAGCGAGTATATCTCGAGGTTGCCGTTGTCCCGCACCACGAACAGCCAGTACGTGGGCTTCACGTCCGCCAGGTGCCGCCGCCACCAGCGGGACACGCGCCGAGGGACGCCGGGGTTCTTTGATTGTTCTGCTAACATTATCTGTTGTGAACAAAAGATACATGTATCATATTAATTTAAAAAGGAAAAAACAATATACATATTTTGTATTGTGCATAATGTCCATTACAGAATGTATTAATAATATGACAACAAATATTTATAAATCTTACGTGAAATGCAGGCTAACATAATCATCTCTATATGTATACTAACATACTTAGCTCAACAACATCACTAAAGAAATGCCACTTGCTTAAATCATTGTACACTATGCTTCCAGAATTCACGCATCTTCTACTCTTTTTTTTTTTTTCTCAAAAATAAGTAACATCAATCCCCGGAGATAGTAAGTGTGGATGTGGTCCATGACGGTGAGCGCACTAACGGTGCGCATAACGAATGACGAAGCAATCCGCGTCCGTGCTGGCGAGGTGATCACAATAAAAGGACACGTACGATTGAGAAACGAGGATGGGGGAATTATTTCAAACAAGCAACACTCACGCTAGCCATGGACGCGGGCGTCTGATCTCCCCCGTACAGCAACTCGTCTTCGACGTTGATCTCGTACACGGCGCCCGGCTTGAACCCCTCCGCTTTCACATTCTTGCCTTTTGACTTGCCTGTGAACTCTCCTTTCACCTGAACAGACAAATTTAATGATTATTTTATCTATATTAAGATTATTTCAATAATAATTGATAAAATAATAATATCCATAGGGCATTCTCCCAACTTTTTAACGAAATTAAATAAAAAAAAATATGATAACAACTGGTAAATAAATAAAAAAAAGGAATGAAAATAAATGTAAAAACAAAAAAAAATATTTTGAAAATAATGCAGTAAGTCAGGTGTCACAACAAAGAAAAAGCTAATAAAAAATAACCGATAAGACCTGTACTTTAATGGTATTTGTTGATAGTTTTGTCCAAATAATCAATAGACGCCAGGCGGTCACTTCGCCCTGGGACACACTGTATATATGTATATATTACATGTTGTTTATCTATATAATACAGTTACCTGCACGTTATCCTCAGCGCAGGTGAACAGCCCACTGAGGTCACGGTAGGGCACGGCGCGGTACAGCGCCGGCCGGTGCGGCACCGGCTGCTTCGTGGGCGCCAGGCGTGCCGACTGTACAGACAGACAGACAGGCTATGGATATATGGAGGTGATAAGTGAACAGAGGGCGTATTTAATTAAGAAAAAACACGGTTACAGGTGGCAACAACACATTATTTTGAAGGGCTGACTGCTAAAAAAGTGCTAATAACCTCTACCTCTATCTTCTAACCTAATTAAACAAAATTTTGTAGAAGCCAACCTCCCATACGCCACCGAAATGTGGCGAATACGCAGGCATGAGGTGAAGTTTATCCTTTTTTTGCAATGTGCAAGGTAACTCATACTGAGTAGCCATGGTATCAAGCAGCATCTCACCGTAGCGTCTCTGGCCCGCATCTCTCTCAGCGCTAGTACAAGGGCACGTCCACACGTGGACACGACGCACACGTAGGGGTCGGCCACGGCCGCCGAGCGCGCCGTCCAATCCAGTGAGATCGACTGGAGTAGCACGCCGTCTGGAATGGGAATGTGACGTTGGTATAGTGGCTTCGATTATTTAAATTTAAATTTTATTTTGTTAACACGAAATGTATACTCACTTCTAATCAGCCGAATGGTGGTAGTAGTGACCTGCACCATATACTTGTTGTTGCCGAGGTTCCCCGCGAACACGGTGGGAGAGTTGCTCATGAACCCGCTATTGTCCACCTCGTTGATCTCTTGACCCGTCTGCAGGATCTGGGGATAGGGGTCAGCTTTAGTGGACAGTAGCAAGCAGCAGAATTATATACACTGCGTTTTTCACGACGAGTCCTATTTAGTAATCAAACTTAGTCTTTTTATCGCAATTTCTAATCTAAAAATAAGGCAGACAAATGTAAATAAACTAATTTCTGTTTACCATTAATTACTTTTTAAAATTAATATTTCTATAAAAATAAATAAAATAACGCTTCACACTCATAGCCCCATACTAGGATTCCCTGTGTCTCGGGTGCCATGGACAACACACACAGACAAGAACACTCACACCCAGGCCGAAAACAGAAATTCAAACTCATCATTCAAATTTCCGCCTCTCTGGGAATCAAACCCAGGTCCCTTGGCGTGGCGGTCCGGCATGGTAACCATCACGTCACACAGGTCGTGCTAAAAGTGGTGCTAAGTTTGTTTACCAAATAAGTCTCGTCTAAAATGTGGCGTATCTATACTACAATAATAGTCAAATTCTAAACTATGAGGAATAGCGAAAAGTGGTCAAAGGAGTCTCAAGGCAGATTTTGATGAAAACTAAAACTGCATCATTAGCTTTTTGAAAATGTATCTTCCTGGCTAGGAATCGAACCCATTGAATATGAAAAAAACGCAACTAGTATTATTACACCATTCGAAAGTGTCGCTGCCAAAGATCAAATTCTAAGAAGTAAAGACACACGGCAAACTTAAGTAACCAACGTAAAAATTTCATCAAAATCGGTTCAGTAATTTTTACCACAACATGAATACTGAACGACATTAATGCCTCTATACTCTACAATCTACAGCAATATAAATATATTAACATCTCACCATGCTAGAGTCCTCCTGAGTGAGTACCATGTAAGCGTGAGTACCCTCCATGTCCTTGTGCGCGTCCCGCGACACCTCTGTCGGCTCGCCGATCACCGTCCACATGTCGATGCAACCTACATCGACCACAGAACACATGCCATACAAACATTTACAAACATTTTGAGTCATATTGCACCGACCTTGAATACTGACCTCAGTCACATGCTGGCAGACCAGGGTGTTATAAGAGGTGACAGACGCCGGCCACCTAGTTCAGTGAAATATTATTATTTAGTCATTGATATTATTACTGGTATAAAATACACATAAAATCCGACGTTACTGTAGCTTCCCGGTCTGTCCTTTCCCTAACGATTTCCACTTCCCACATTCAATATAAGCCACTGGGTATGAAACTAAATACGAGCCAGGTAAAATAAATACAAAAAGTATATGTGTCTGTCTGCCGGTATCTGTGCTTGCATGCGTGGGCACGTACGTGCATAACTGCATATGACTGTTTGTGCATCGAGGTATTTCTCTCTTTCTCTCCCTCTCCGTGTGTGCAAACCTGTATTCCTGTTTGTTTGCATACCTGTTTGTATACATGTTTGTTTGTATGTACTCGTAACTGTATAACTTTCTATCTGTCTCATGTACAGAGAGAGAGTCAGAGGTGTCTCGCTCTCCCTTAGCGTGTGTGTTTGCGTGTTCGTATACTGTGTGCGTATCTGTGGTCTGTGTGTATCTTTGTCTCCCTCAACCAATCTCTATACGTGTGTATATGTGTACAACTAACTCACCGGGCAACTCGAACGCCGTCACAAGATGCGGCCTCACCGCGCGTTGCAACACAGTCAACGCACCGTTCTTACCGCGCCCACTACAAGCGACCAGCTCGAGCGCCCCACGCCCCGCCGCCGCGCCCCCCTCGCCGCCCTCTCCCGCGCCGGCCTCACCCTCTACCCCCAACAGCTGCGGCTCGCCCATGGATATGTCGCCGATCGGGCAGATGTTGAGGAGGGAGTCGCATACCTGGTAATAATGTGGACGTAACTATATTACAACTGATCATAAACTGTGAACAGCAGGCTTTATGGCTGTGATACACATGCCAGTTTTTAGTATACTGCAAGACGAAGGACTGTAGTGAATAGGCTTTTACAAAGTTAGTGCGCTCACTATGATGGACCACACCTCACCATCAGATGGTATTGTGGCAAGCATTCACTTATTTTTATTATTACTATTATTATTTCTCCATGGGGTTAGCCTGGATAGCTACCACCTTTGAGCATGAGTCAGCTCAACCAAACGCCAAACGACCAAATGACTCATGATCGTCGTGTTCCGGCTAGGGACTTGAGGGCCAGTTCTTTCTTTCTTTTTCTTCTCTCCTTTTTGGCCGGCAACGCATCAGTGATGCCTTTGGTGTTGCCTAAAAATATTCATAGTGAAAAGAGCATACCTCAAACACATAGCTAGTAAGCTGTGTAGAGGTCCGTATATCCGACCCGTAGACCTCCAACTCATCCTTATCGCTGATATCGATGACGTTGCTAGCGGCGCAGTCGCTGATGGTGTCCATGCGTCGCTTCTTAGCGGCCGGGTCTGTTGCCAACTCTTTCTCCTTATCGCTGGCTTGCTCGCGCTCTGGGGGAGAAGTTAACGGGGTTTTAGGAGAGATGCTTTAGCTGTTATATACCAACCAATTAGGAAAAGTCTTTTTATTTGAAAGAAAAAAAGAAGATTTTTTTTATATTCAGTTCTAATTATGAGATCCATGAAAAATTGAGAAACTCCTCGAACATCATAAGTATACAATTATACATATACTAGTGGATACCCGACGTGATGCACTACGCTAAAAAAATTCTGATGAGAATGACTGAATGAATGAATTGTGTTGACGTTGGCATTGATGCGCCATCCTAACGTATTATCGTAAAATTGTCGTATGGGAAAAGTGGAAAATCGACTCTATCAAAGGACCAAATGTGCCTAATACATTGTTTTACTAGTCTTAAACCACCTTCGGATTATTCCCTCTCAAATGAAACCATTGATATAATATTCTCTCTATGTTTCTTACAGCTGTAGAGAACAAAAGCACAGTTACCTCCATCAGGCACTGTGAGGTCAACTGTAGCCTCTAGCGGCTTGTCAACCGAGAAGAGCATCCGATTCTCCCTCTCTGTCACTCGTAGCAGGAGAGAGTTGCCGAGCCGCGAGCCGAGGAACAGGAAGTCTTCTTCTATCACGCACATCTGGGGAACATATGAAACGGAATAAGCCTAATTTAAATAACCAGAAGGAAAGGTAGTTTATTGGCAAATTTGACCAAACTTGTACAAGTGTTATTCTGCACTTCAATAATATTTAATTGTCATTGTATGAAAGTTAAAATGATAATGTTATCATTATTGTATGGCGAAATTAAACGCACAAAAATGTAAACGTCGATTTTTTTACTTGGTTTAAAGTCAATTGATGGGCCCCCGCTCCAATGGGGCTCATAAATTTTTTCAACATTTTATGAATTTTCCGTTCCCTTGTAGCCCGTATCACTGTTACGTCTGATACGGCGATATCTACACCACTGTTACAACACAAAACATTAACTTCACGTCAACGTTCAACGTCATTAATATCACCACTACATCACTTAGGGCGGCAGTGACGTCTCGATCCGTGACGATCCGTAACGTATGGTTAGGCAGACGCGCAGAGTTATCCGCGACACCATCGATCAATTATCGGGGTCACCATATCAAAAGTGTCACCAGTCTATCACAATCGAACAACACAATCGGGGTCACCAATCCCCACACAACACTCACACAGGACGTCAGCACGGACGCGGCGGCGCGGTCGAGGTGGAAGCTGCGCACGCTCCGAACCGAGTCGGACAGCAGCGTCAGCACGTACAGCTGCCCGCCCTTCAGCGCCACCGCGAAGCGCGCTTCCCCCAGTGCTACCACGCGAGCCGCGTCGAGGGTTATGCAGACGCCTTCTTGAATCCCTGGGGTCAGACACGTCATTAGTAGTATGATATGACGTTAGTTATACATACGGTTGCGTGTTCAAATCACGTCGGGGTCACTAAAATGTCACCAATAATAGGGTGTAACGAACTAATGGTCCTAAAACAATTTTAATGTTTGTCATGTCAGTCATCTACTACATTCAACTGTTGTCTGAGCAAAGTCAAGGCTAACGCCCCAATTCAGAGTCACTAGTGGTTACTTTAATCGCTCCTTTGTAAAGAATCACCAAACAAATTCTGTACCAACCCACCAGGTTGGGGCGTAAATTCGTTTTATAAATCTCACCCAAAGTGTATCTCATACAATATCGAATGGTACTCACTCAGCGGAAAATTAGTGGTGTGCGTGGCGATACTGTTGAGAGACACGCCGTACGGCGGCACCGACTGGTTCAGGTAGATGAGGGAGTTCACCGCCAATATCAGGCAACCACCTGGTGAAAAACAATACATTATTTACCAAACCAAAAATATAGAAAACTAGCGAATACTTTGACTGCGTTTTCCGGGATAAAAAGTACCCTATATCGTACTCCAGATCTTGGTCTACCTGTATGCTAAATTTCATGAAAATCCTTTCAGTGTTTTTTTTTTGCGTGAAAGAGTTACAAACATCCTCACAAACTTTCACATTTATAATATTTGTAGGATTAACAGAATAACACTCACCTAAAGGTGTAGTGTGAGCTTAGATTTATGTTATCATCACATAGATATGACACCATTACAAAGTCTTTTAAGACATTAGATTGTTATAAGCATAAATTATATTAATTACATTTATTCATTGCGTCTCATTGCCTGGAGGATTCCCTCAGTATCATTATATCATTGCATCTCGGTTATATCGACAGCCTGCTACCCGACCATCGAACCTCACATAAAGGCTTCTGAAGAGTGGTTAGTGGGGGGAACGTGTCGCTGCGCACTGCGGTGCGGCTAGTGGGGGGCACGGAGAGCACGGAAGCACCACTCACCCAGCGGCTTCATCACGGGCACGGCCTGGATGCAGTCGAAGGGCAGCCCGCCGGTGGCCCAGATGACGGGGTGCACGCGCGCCGACATGTTCAGACTGACGCCTGCCATCGAACACGTGTCACTGCGCACTGCGGTGCGGCTAGTGGGGAGAACGGGGGCGAAATAAACTGTGTAGTATGCTTATTAAAACAAATAGAATTTGGTAATTAGGTTTATTAAGCTAGGTAGCCATCTTCATCAAAAAACTTACTCAAAATAAAAAAATCATCAATAAAATGTCAGGCGGGGCCACAAAATATTTCTACTTAAAGCAAAAAAATAATTTATTAGTAGTTCTGCTTTTGTTTATGAAGTTTGTAGTTACCATTTATATTTTATATTTTTACAGTATCTTCTGAAGATTCATTGTTTTATTCAATAAGTTACCTAGAAGAATATTATAAGCGACAAGCGATAGTAAATAATGACTTGCACTTCACAATATTTCTACAGTTATATAAACTAACCTAGACTCAAAAACTCACCCAGGAAATGTCCGGACAGGCTCATACAACAACAGCAGTGTCGGCTCGTAGTATCCATACAGGAACTGTATGTCCAGGACGTTGTCGATCTTCTCGTCCAATTCTTTCAGCACTATGATGTAGGAGGCAAGTGTTGGAGCTCGCGTTACTGTCTGAGGTGCCTAGAAAATAAAAATAAACACATTCATAGCCGCACAGTAGGATTCAAAGGGTCGTTGGTGCCACTGACAACTCACAAAGACACAATCTCACACACACACACACCAAGAACAGAAATTCAAACTCATAATTTAATTTGACTTGCTGGGAATGCAGGAACCTCCAAACGATGATCTGGCATGGTAACCACATTGCCATATGGGTCATTAAAGAAACTATTCTGCAGAAACCTACATACCTAGTTACAATTTTTATACACATTCACACTTAGCAACTCTAGCAAGTAATTCCATGTAGTAGATACCAGAGCCATATACATAATTATGAGGAATACATGACATAATTACTTACATTTTTCTTAGTATCACTAAGCGGTTTGGCCTCCAAGGGGTCTCCGTCCTCTGAAGTAATATCCTTCCTGAATGGTAGCACTGCCAATTTCTTCCCGTAGAGCAGCATCACGGCACACCTGAACTCTGGGTCCACTCGGATCCAGGGTATGTGAGGGTGTGTTGTCCAACCACCCTGAAATATAAGTGAGATTAACAAATCTTGGGACTAAATATGCTTATTGTCTTATTACTTATATTAAGTATAATTTTCTGAAGAGAAAAATATTTTAGTAGGTTAGGATATCTTGACAATAAACAGTTAGTGTTACCATATTCAGAAACACATTATCATGGTTTTTTATTAAAGTTCGAAAAGGAAACAATCAGAGCCGAGCTTCTAGGCAGATAATCAAAACCTAATGTTTTTCTGATGCTACAGTTGCAGAATGTTTGACTGAGAGCAAATGCTTTTAGAATAAAGTCTGCTTTGTAAAATAAAAAACAATTCATAAAATAAGAGTAATGACAGCTGATATGTGCTAAAATTTAACCTCTACAAGTAATCTCTTGACAATTTTTTTTTCATTGTCTTCTTTTTTCTTGCCCTGCAACACACCAGTAATGTTTTTGGTGTTGCTGATATCCATGGGTGACGATAGCCACTTACCATCAGGTGGATCGTCAGCTCATTTGCTGGCTATTTCCATAAAAGAGATACCTTCATATCATCCTCCTCGAAGTAATGCATACTCAGTGTAATGAGGTTGTTGACTTGTGGGTCGTACTGCAGAACCGAGAGCTTGGCCTCGCGGAATGATACCAGCAGGAGGTCCCGCCCTGCACTGGGGCACTTCACCGAGGCTATGGACATCACGTTGCCCCACAGGTTGTATGTCGCTAGACATTCCAGCTTCATCTTTGGTGGAACTGGCTGACCCGCTAAAATGATGCCAATTTTTTTATTTATACTTTCAAAGATCCACGAGTTTATATGTATATAACACTTTACATTGATGGGTTGGCGTTTAAGTAGATATAAATAATAGCACAGCAGAGGGACTTCAATCAGTCATGGTTAAAGACTTAAACATTAGTCAAAATGTAAACTAATTTTAAGGCATTTACCTTAGAAATATATGAAAAACAATTATTCAAGTACTGTATTACGGCGTTTGCACGTTAAAATTGCTTACCGGCATTGACTTCTTTAGTGTGTCCTTCAGGCAAAAGCCTAAAAACCTTTATAATATTTGCCCCGGCGGTCACCAGACACATTTCCTCACTGTTAAAGAAGCAGCAGCTTACGGCATACTCGATGCCCGTCGCCGGATGTGTTTGGCGACAAATTGAGAACATTTTCACTTCACAACAAATAACTTTGAGTAGTTATAGGTTATGTTACCACTGTTTTTATCCTTATGTAGCTAACCGCACTTTGTATAATACTTTTTGTACATACACAGTTATTACTAATACTAAATACGAACAATACTGCACTTTTAGACCATTTTTTCAGTTTCATTTAGTTTTCTAGAATCTAAAACGTAGTGATTAAGTACTCTGTGCACAAAACCAAGCCAAACCAAACCAAATTACCAAACCAAACCAATCCAATTTTTTTAGAAATGTCAAGTTAACTTACACAGAGTACTTAATCACTATTAACTTAGACCACAGAGTAGATACTTTGTTTATAGACAAATCGTCATGGAGTATAGAAGTAGACGGAGAGCCATCTCTGTGTATGAAAAGAGTCCGTAAAAACGCGTCCATTAATGGGTGGCGCTGCCATGCGCTATTCACCAGGCATTAATGTAACCCCGGCCACTCACATGTGCGCAAATGTTTGACATTTTTACGAATGTTTGCACATATGTGAAGGGCGGTCAGGCAAATGGGTTCGCATATGAGTATACAAGCCCATTTCCGCTTCCTCCTAAGCTTTATTCACGAATGTTCAATCTTGCTGTTGTTATTATGTTGTTGTCATTCAAATCAATTTTCAATACAGAAAATAAATAGTAGTACGATTAGACGCCACGAACCACGAAAAATTAAGAGATACATCACCTTTTTAGTCGTGTGTGCAACTTGTCGCACGAATGTGTGGGAGACTACACGAAGGTTCGAGGTTAGCGCGCTTTGATGTGCGACAAAAAACCGACACAGCTTGGAAAACCCCGAATGTCTCGAAAACTTCGCATAATCATTCGCGAAGGTCATCCCACACATGTGGGTTCGCGTATTCGCGCGAATGTGAGTGACCGGCATAACTCAGTAAACTTCACTCCATCTACAACAGCTATGTTCATATCGTAGTCATTCCGACGCCAGCGTTATTGTCGTAGGATAGTGGTATAATATTATATATACTATTATAATATTATTTATTATAGGTACTGGAACCTCTATAGAGAAATAAACAACCGACCAATTTCCGCTTGACTTTGGTGGACTTTTCGGCGGATATTATAATATAATGTTGAAACTTCTAATTTTGAATGAAATCATAATGGGAATGAATACATTTAAGTAAATTTAAAATTAAAAAACGTCGTTTCAAAAATCAAGGTAACAATCGTAAAAAAAATATTATTATTATTATTATGTATCTCAATTTCTACCTCAGGTCCAAGATGTAAGCGGACTCGGTATTTTGGATGGCTTGTGTTTTTTATTATTATTATTATTATTGTAGTTTTTAGTTTACGTCCACTTGGACAACTTTTGACAATGCAAGTTTTTCCGATAATTGTTCAATTATTTTATAACGTTTTATGACTATCACCACTATAAAATTTATTATTTTAAATTAACACTACTAAAAATATACTTACAGCAATATTTTGGTTATATTTACTAAAACATTGTATGTCTAACATTACATTTCACTATGTAAATAGTTGCGGTTTTGTATACTGTCATTATGGAGGGTACCATGAAAATTTATAAATATTTGAACTCAGCAAACTTCACTCCGTCTACAACAGCTGCTATGTTCATATCGCAATTTCTCAGACACTAGTGCCATTCTGGAATGGCCATTAATGGAACCTCTATTTTCAGTAAACAGCTGAACACTTTTTCAACTTTCCCCTCATGAGATGGCTCTCCTTCTTCTTCTATACTCCATGCAAAAATGGCGCTAGCGTCCGAGAAATAGCGCGGAGTGAAGTTTTCTGAGTTAAGCCTAGATTAGTGCACCACAGTGCCGCCCGTAATGAATGGCGCTAACGTCTGAGAAATAGTGATATGAACAAGAACAAAGTGCACCGCAGCGCCACTCGTAATTGGACGCGTTTTTATGGACACTTTTCAATTTTCATACACAGAGAATACAGAGATGGCCCTCCTTCTACCATCTATACTCCATGTGAAAGAGAAACAACAAATTAAATTAAATATGTCTGCCACAGAGTACTTAATCACTACGTTTTAATGTCTGCCTTGGCCCTTGTGATGCGAGTTCCGCAATAGGTAGTTTCAAAGTCTAAATCGACGATATGATATCGTTCTTCTCGAAACTCTCCCTTACTAATACACCAAAACAACCAGTGGAAATAGCTCAGCCTGCTTATATGGACAAAAGTGCTACATTACAAGAATTGGGCTACAAGGACGAGAATGATTTGAGGGAGACGATATACGGTTTGTTTTGAACGTTATTGTGCGATATTGGGCTTGTTTTGTTGGATTTGTGCGCTTCTAACGAGTGTTGTGGTGTTCTAGACTTTTTGCGGACGATTCGGGATCCGGAGAAGCCAAGTACGTTGGAGGATTTGAAGGTGGTTTACGAGGACGGGATCTTCGTGAAGGAGCCTACGGCCGACAAGGTGCCCGTGCTGCGAGTGGAGTACAACCCGACCGTGCCCCATTGTTCACTGGCCACGCTCATCGGACTGTGCATTAGAATCAAGATTCTGAGGTCATTGCACCATCCAGTTAAACTGGATATTTACATTAAGAAAGGAGCACATACCACTGAAGATGAAAGTGAGTACTATTTGTCATAAAAACTTTTTGCCTTACAATACCAAACTTAGTGTCACTCAGCATGTCCTGAAAGTACCTCATATTTGTTTATACCTGTCATCAACAATATGTGGTACAGTGATGAAGTAAGCATTGAAACAACAACAAGTTATGATATTTTGTGATAACATATTATTTATTATTCTAATTATCCACTTAGTTACCTTTAGCTTGATCTTAATTTATAATACAGGATAATTCTGGCTTCACGTTCTTTGTCATGTGGAATGTCAATTAACTTTACAATAGGAATTACAACTCATGCATTTATTTATTGCAATAGTGTAATAAAATCTGTAAAAAAATGGTTGTCTGTAAAGTCGGTTTACGGACGTTAGTTTAACGTGACAACGTCATGACAAAGCTCTGCTCCTCCCCGCTCCACCCCGCTCCGCCCCGCAACGCCCCGGCCCGCTCCGCCCCGCCCCGCCCCGGCCCGCTCCGCTCCACTCAACTGCGATCGCGTACGGCTCGCCTACGGCATCGGCTACGATACGCCGATCGTAGCCGATAGTGACTCTCTCTCGCTTTTGCCGCTCTCTCGCTCGCGGAACGCTACATTTTTTCGTAGATACGCCTGGCGCTCATCGTTTTAATAGACGTTATCCCGTCAAAAAATATTATTATTATTTTTGGTTTTTTATTTATTTTCTCTGGTGTACCAGGTAGTCTTAAATAACACGGGCTTACACCCTTATTATTATTAATTTTAGTAACTCACTCTCTCGTGAAGAAATACAAATGGTGCAGATACTATTACTACACCTTTATAACAGGTGTTATGTAAATGTCCCTATTAATGGCTTCCTGCCAAGGGATAGATTTGGGTTTAAATACTGACTAGGTAATTCTAAAATGGTAGATGTTTTTGTATTTGATAAATATTTACTCATAGGATTTATCAGGGTTGGCATGAATAAATCATTTTGATTTAAATCATGATTTAAATCACGATTTAAATCAAATGATTTTTTCAATAAAAATCAATGATTTAATCAAAAATCTGTAATTTCACTTTCTTTCACAGAAATCCACATATAAAAACCGGGGAAGTGCGTGTCAGGCCACGCGCAATGTAGGGTTCCGAAGTAGTACGTTTATCGACTAATACTTATTGTCCAACTCCAGCCGTTTAGCCGACAGGGGGGGTCCCCCCCTGGTCCCACTTGACTCTAACCAAAATTAGCAATTTAAAGGCAAATATTTCACAAACGGACCCCTAATTCCAAAAATGGTCTTAGAAGACCCATAACATTTTTGAAAGACCTTTTCAACGATACCCCACACTATAGGGTACGCGACGAATAAAAAATCATCCTCATACCTGTAGGGGAGGTACCCTGCAAAAAAAGGTTTTTCAATACTTTTTTTCTACAATTTCGGAGTTTTAATAATTTATATGTATATCCGTTCCAAATTGCAGCTTTCTAGCATTAAGAGTTTCGGCGCTTTGCTTCGAACAGACGGACAGACATGACGAAACTATAAGGGTTCCGATTTTACTTCGGAACCCTAAAAACAAATTTAGAATTTGCATTCACTTGCTTTTGCACATTTGCTTGGCATTCACATGTCAGACAAAAGCGAAATCCCCGCGCTGTGTCCGCGCAATCCCTTGAGGGCGCGTTCTGTTTTGCGCAAAAGTATTTTAAAATAAAATGAAAAAATCAAAAAAATCGTGATTAATTAGGATTTTTTTTAAAAATCGTGATTTTTTCGATTTTTTTAAAAAATCGTGATTTTTTCGATTTTTTTAAAAAATCATGATTTTTTCCAACCCCGGGATTTATGCTACGTATTTCTTATAATCGGCTAAAGTCAAATAATATTTTTGTTGTTGGCCAGCATTATAGATTATTAGTAAAAGAAGGAAGTCTAAATAGTTGCTACTTTAATTTACTAGAACCAAGGTTGGTTGGTTCGCAAGGTTGGTAAGCAAGGACCAAAGCATTGGTTTTCGTATATATCCCTAACTATTTTTAAATAAAATGTAGCCCATTTTACTCAGTAACAATACATATATCATTTTACTATTGAAAGATTTTTTTAAATTGGTCCAGTAGTTTTTAAGTTTATCAATTACAAACAAAAAAATCAAAACTTTCCTCTTTATAAAATTAATACAGTTTAGATAAACAGGGTTGTAATTATAACCACAATATCATAAATCTAATTTACATTCTATGCTGATATCATAAGTATAACTCATAAGCAATAAATATGTTAATCTTCATTTAATTTAAAACATAAATATATTTGAATCTTATCATATATCTATATCATATAAATATCTTATAATTTTATCTTTAATGTGACATTGAGGTCTTTTTGTGTACTTTGATATAATATTAATGTGACCGTCCTCATCACACATATATATATACAGGGTGTCCCGTAAGTAGCGGATCAACCGAAGGTGGCAGATAGCTTGAAGGTTGACCTATCATATGTCAAAAAATTATCTCAGTAAAAGTGTCACCGTTTTCGAGATATTGACCATTTTTTAAAATTTAGAAAATTCGGCTCCTTTACCCTACTTTTTCCTGTTGATTCCACAAATGAGCAGATATTTTGATAATTTTTTTTTCTTACAGCTCACAGATAGTTGCTTTATAATTATCAGTATGTAATGTTGTTGAAATTATTAGGGAACATTGAGAAAATAGCGTCTACTTTGGATATTTTTGTTTTTGATTTTCTTCGACGCAACTTTGATGCGAGGTGGTTGAAAAAAAATGTACTGGGCAAGTGTGCCCCAGTATTTTGAAAACTTGTCTCTTAAATGCAGATTTTAAAAAGGTACAATACAGGCTACTTTGATAGGGACAATTTTCAAGTAAAAGCCATTTCAATGTCAAAGGGGTGAATTTGAATCGAAAGTTATTTTATTGTTTACTGTTATGGGATGAAGTTTTTCAATGGTTTTTGCTTAATATTACGTTACGTTAAATTAATGCTCTAATAAATATTTAAAATAATGATTATTTTCCGATATTCCAACCTTATAAAGAAATTACAAATTACCTAAGAATTACTTGAAAAATATTGTTTATTTCAAAAATAATACTATTATTTACTGTTTTTTAATACTAAATGATCAGCAAGCCTTTTCAATTATTGCTCTAAGATTATTTTTCTATGATAAAATAAATAAAAATAAAAATTTTACTTACATTTTTTCTTATTCTTTTTTTTTGTTGAATATTCATACAAAATAATCTTAAAGCAATAATTTACAAGGCTTCCTGATCATATAGTATTTAAAAAACAGTAAATAATAGCATTATTTTTGAAATAGACAATATTTTTCAAGCAATTCTTAGGTAATTTGTAATTTCTTTATAAGGTTGGAATATCGGAAAATAATCATTGTTTTAAATATTTATTAGAGCATTAATTTAACGTAACGTAATATTAAGCAAAAACCATTGAAAAACTTCATCCCATAACAGTAAACAATAAAATAACTTTCGATTCAAATTCACCCCTTTGACATTGAAATGGCTTTTACTTGAAAATTTTCCCTCTTAAAGTAGCCTGTATTGTACCTTTTTAAAATCTGCATTTAACACACAAATTTTTAAAATACTGGGGCACACTTGCCCAGTACATTTTTTTTCAACCACCTCGCATCAAAGTTGCGTCGAAGAAAATCAAAAACAAAAATATCCAAAGTAGACGCTATTTTCTCAGTGTTGCCTAATAATTTCAACAACATTACATACTGATAATTATAAAACAACTATCTGAGAGCTCTAAGAAAAAAAATTTATCAAAATATCTGCTCATTTGTGGAATCAACAGGAAAAAGTAGGGTAAAGGAGCCGAATTTTCAAAATTTCATAAAATGGTCAATATCTCGAAAACGGTGACCCTTTTACTGAGGTAATTTTTTGACATATGATAGTTCAACCTTCAAGCTTTCTGTCACCTTCGGTTGATCCACTACTTACGGGACACCCTGTATATGCGAGTACCTAATATCTATGCATTATGTACTTACTGTTCCTTGATTATCTTTGTTGTATATTTACTGATCATTATCTCCTTCCCTCTTCCATAAAATATATTTAACTTTTAGGAGGACATTAAATCCTATGATTCCAATATTTTTTATCAACTTGGACTAACGTCTTTAAAAATTTTTTATGGTATTTTTTATTTTTTATTATAAAATTTTACAAACTAGAGGCTACAATATACCAGAGTGGTAGAACTGTTCACAACTATTGTAATTTTAATAAATTCAACATTTGATATCGAAAATCAACAACATTCTTACCAATCTTAAGTCACCATTCACTTGTCAGCACTAAATACCAAACATCTGTTTGTTGTATCAACATAGCCCTGGGTGAGCTGTCTTGTTATCAAATACCTTTCAGACAACTCCATTGTAAACTTTAGTTATTGTTACACTACAATTGCAGTGAATGAATAGGCACCAAGTGAATGAATGCAAGTGATGAGTGGCTATTGTAATACATAAGTTTATTTAGTTGACTTTGGTTGGTGTACTGGGGTTTCGTTATTGAGAGCTGTTTGGGATATTTTGAACTTTGAAGTAATTAGTGCACTGGATAAATGATGGTGAGTGATTGCTGTGTGCTGAAATCTAATATAATATGTATAAAAATCTCGTGTCATGGTGTCTGTGGTTGCACTCTTCCGAAATGGCTTGACCGATTTTTATGATTTTTTTTGTGTATATTTGGTAGATATGAGAAAAGGTTGTAAAGTATATTTAATACCGCTAGGTGCTTAGGGTTCCCCGGGGACCCCTGGGGGATTCACGCTCACAATGCTCCTACGCGAACGAAATCGTTAGCACAGCTAGTTTAGTAATTTTTTCATGTGTCTTTCTCAATAGTTTGTAATTAAAAATATTTTGTTTTTTAAATATAACAAGTACTAATATTAGTTTTATGTAGGGTTTCGAAGTAGTAAGTTTATCAGTGATTAGTCTCATTACTCATTAACTAACGCTAGAATATCCGTGATACTTTTCCTTGTAAATTAATAACGGTACCGAAAATCCCGTGATTTCCCGGTACTTTTTACTAGGTAAAGAGCTGGGAAACAAAATACAAGAACTGGGATTTTCGGGACTTTTGGGAAATAAAAATGTGTCGCGTGATACAAAAGGTAACGTAAAAATAAAGGTAAAAAAAATCCATTTGGTACTTTTTTGGAGGCACATTTTTGTGGCAACACTGACAGTGACAGCTGACAGACCGCCATTTTGTTGAATCTGCTTTGGTGATTCATTTAATCTTATTTCTTGGTTGGTACTCCTTTACTTGATATTATGAAGATGGCAGATTATTATTTGGAATATTTTATTAAGTAGGCATATTACGATTACGATTTGTATACAAGTACTTACAATAGATTTAAAGTAACTCATATTAAATTAAAGTCTTAAAAACTAATATTAAATTAAAGTCTTAAAAACTAAAAAAAAGATTTTTTAGGTCCGTGGCTGTGCTACAATAAAATACCAAATACCTATTCCAAATAATAATCTGCTATCTTCATAGTATGTCAAGTGAATTAGTAGGTACTTATTATAAGTAGGTACTATTATTTATTCTGTGGTAGTAGCACATGGTAGTAGCAAGAAATTATGTGGAACGAAATTTGGATTTGCTCTACAAGAAAAATGTATCGGGAATAAAATGTCAGTCTCCTTATGGGCTACAACTTTTATTGGAAACATTTTTCTGAAAAGTAAATATTTTGACAAATAAACGTTAAAAATCAAAAATAATTTTTTTTTTCAAGGTGACCTTGAAAATGAAATATGCGGGTATTTTACCTATGATATACGTTATCAGCACGTCAAATCAAAATACATAGGTATATCAAAATTCAGATCAATCGAGGGTATGGGCTAAAAGAATCCAGAAAATTGTATGCTCAAGTAATAAAATGTTTCATAGTTTGTATTTAAATTTTAAATAATAAAAAAATCAAACGCACAAAAACATTTTTGGTAAACTTTACACTCTATACCTACTATGAAAAAGAAAATCCCATCTCAATAATTTCAATTAATTCACTGTAAAAAAAGTTAGAGGTCAAAACCCCCAGGCACTCCACTATTATACATTAGTGAGTTTTTCTTTTATGTTTAAATGATAGGAAGAGGACAATTTCATTCAAACTTTCATTTTTTATTTTAGTTTAGTAAGACGACATATTTATTTTTTTATTTTAATTTTCAAAATATGTTAAAAATGATAAGTTCATAATTATATTTCATACATACGTTACATAGGTACATAATTGTTATTCAAAAGCTATAAGTATCCAACTTTATCATCCTTGATACTTATGTTTGCATGTGATGTGAGGTAGTTTGACGGTTACTCAATCACGGCAAAACGGCTGTACGGATTTGGGTGAAATTTAGAAAACAGATAGTATCTTACATGGATTAACACGTGAAATACTTTTGAAGTGAAAACTTCTTTAGTACGAGGGTGACTTGAAATTTTATGAAACGAAACTGTCCAGTAAAAAGAGACAAACACATAAATTCTAAAGTGAGATAGGAAGCATTGTACGGGGGTAGGGTAGAGAAGTGAGGGGTAGGGGAGCGGAGCGGAGTAGTGAAACCTACATTTATCATCTTTCCGAATTTTTACATCCGTCTCATTATCTTGAAAACAAAAATTTTGAAGGTTTCACTTCTACCACGTGTGAATTGCACACATTCTAATTTTTTATTCCTATTGAATGTTCCTGATAACCTATCAAAGCCGTGGTAAAAAAATCCCGAAAGTACCGAAAATCCCGGTTCCAGCATAGGCAAGTAATCCTGGTTCTTTAGAACAGGACCGGTTCTCGATATGTACGTTGATGAAAAAACTGTGATGTATATTTTTGTGCGCAATTTTTTTATTTCAATTAAAATTTGACGCGCTCTTTCCTACAGTGTAAGATAATTTATTGAGAATAAGAAAGTTTTATGTGAAGCAAACATTCTTTAGCATATTTAAGTAAGTAGAGATATTTTCTCTATTTAATTAATTATTTTACTGATAAAATGAATGTTATTTAGCCGCTACGCTACGAGTTACATGTACGAGTACATACGTGACACGGGTCGCGTCGTCCGCGTCCCCAATACCCGTTGCTCTCACATAATATTAGCATAATCATTACTATCATTAGGTAACTCAACTGTAAGGGCCTGCGCACACTGGACGTATGCCATTAAAAATGCTACGGTGACCTTTATTTAAATTTTAACCTTATCGTAATATGATTAAGGTTCTTGTCGTCGCATGAAAATGCCTATGATCCCTTTTTTAGATGACTCTTATTTGATAACTAATCTTGGCACTACTTTTTGTTGAAATGATAAAATTTAAATTAAGTAATTTAAATTTTATCATCAATTTAAATTACTTAATTTAAATTTTATCATTTCAAATTTAAGTTTAAAATTTAAGTCTTTAAATTCTTTTCATATTGTGTCAGTTTTATTTTTAAATTACAAATTACGATACAAATACACTGAAAGATTGTTTACCAAGTGTCGTTTAAAAAATGGTCTATAGGCAAATTAGGCAAATCGTGCCGCCAGTGGACACAAGCCCTAAGCCGCATAGCATAATATTATAGCCGGTCTGGTGTGTTCTGTGCAGTGTTGCCAATGCTACGGCAATTACCGTGTTCTACAGCTTTCAGACCAAAAAATAAAAGTAGGTATGGTTCAACTGTTAGTGTATCCGATTCTGGATTATTGAATAATAACGAATAAGAGTTTATAGAAAATATTCGTTTGTACCGGGAGTAATAAGTTTAAATAAAATTTTAATCTATAAAAATTATTAATTTTTGTTATTTTTTCCAAAGAAATAGAGAAAATTTGCAAACATTTAATTAATATTAAAAACATTAAAACAGCGTCATTTGGCTAATGTTGAAAAGTGTTTCTTTTTTATAAGCAGTGACACGGCTGGGTGACCCACCGTTGATCTTTTTCATTTTTAAAAATTTGCATTGGCAACACTGGTTCTGTGCCAGGCTGATGAGAACCGCGCTCATTACTGTGCAAATTGCAGTATTTACTGCTCGTAATCTGTTTTGTATAAATAGCTTCTATTTTTAGATCTGCAGTGACAACTATTGCGATTAGTTACTTGTTACTGATTGTTTAGTATTCTATTGACTGTGAAAGTCGAAGTAGTTTTTAAGCTCTTGATAATAATTAATAAATGAAGTCTTTGAACTGTTACCCAATGTATTTGACATTGTGTCACATTGTGTTCTTTCCTAAAACTATGAGTCACATTTTTAAAAGTACCAGTTTGAAATTCCTAAGGTAAGAGGTCATTTAAAAAGACCTTTACGTACCAGACATTGATAAGATAAGAGTTTCGTATTCTGGAGCAACACCTATTTAATTTTACCGGAGGAAAACAACGTGCGGGCGCCACTTTTAAATGGTAGTGAAGTAGGTCCATAAAAGGGCGCAGGGCCCACTAGAAAGGTCGCCGAGAAAGTGTCGTTATTTTCGAGAAACTTGTATTAACATGGTATTTTAAAAAGATGTTCTGCGGAGTTTCTTTACGGTTTTTCTTCTCCTCCATGACAAATCACCTTTCCGAAAATCTCGTAGATAAAAAAAATGATGACGTGCATAATTGTGTATGTATATAAATAAAATATTCTTACTTTAACTATTTCATGTATTAAAACATACTATTAAAAGCAAAGTCACTCCTAAAGATTCATTTTATTCAACTCTTATTCAATTCTTTTACTAGGTAGGTAGATATATAAATATTTATATAGCGAGTCTATTATTTAAAAAAAAATTAAGATCTAACATATATATATACTAGCTGCCCGGACAGACTTCGTTCTGTCAAAAGTTTTTTTTATTTTGATATGTAAGCTATCCTATCTTTCAAGTTGGATCAAACTGCACACGGTGTGCAAGTTTGATTAAAATCGGTTAAGTAGTTTAGGAGTTCATCGTGGACAAACAACGTGACACGTAATTTATATATATTAAGATAATATTTATGATCGAAATTATAGAAATGCAAATGATGAAACAATCTTACAGAATACCCAACACAATTGTAAGTTCCACAAAGCAAACATAATTACAGACAGTGAACGCTCGACAAGTAGGAAACGTTTACTCGTTCACTTCCTCGTGAGCTAGTAACATTAGTATTAGTACATACGCACGTGCATCTTAACGTGGAAAAGGTCATTCGTACACGAGAAAAACATGTGCAATAACTGTCTATCTAGCTAGACAGTAACAACAAAAGTACCTACAAGGTCTCTTTATTTTTTTGTAACAAGATTCAACTGCAGTGGGAGAGATGTACGTGGAGAATTATCTAATATTTTTTTATAAGAGAAGAGAAAGAGAGAAATATAATTATCTGGTTTCCAAGTAAGAACAGCAATAATAGGAAAGTGATTAATAAAATGCATGCAAAACATTCTTAATTGGTCACGCTGTAGAAAAACGCCCCATTCTTTTAAAGTGCCAATTGCGAAACGTTTTTCTAAAATGGCTGTACAATGTAATTTCATAAATAATTGAACGTAACAAATACCATTCATGATGATATCTCATGGGTCAATACTCTTATGACCGAGTTCTTAAAGCAAGTCATTGTGATACATATTATTATGAATAATATCTAGCAACAGTCAATTTACAATATTTGAATTTCCCTGTCGCTCGCTCCATACAGTTGTACACCGAAATCTACCAACCGCGTCATGGTAAAACCCCAAAAAAACATTGGTAAATATCTGCCAAGGTTAACTGATGTTTTCGAGGAACTTTCATTAAAGGCCGTGTTTTTTGTTCTTGTCTACGAAAACAATTATATTAGACATTAGTTAGTAACCGATATGCAAATGGAAGTAAACACGTTGTTTGAAGTCTTTCACATAACACTTGCTTCTCCTGAAATACCTAGTTAATTAGTATTGGGAATCACACACCTTTGCGTTCTGGATAAAGCGCAAAATTTCCTTTAGGGCAAATTAAAAACATGTGATCTGAGATGGTGAATGACGGTCGACTAATGATGTTCTACTTATTGTCACAACCATCTGATATTCTAACTTAAATCTCCATCGCCATTATATTAGAAATAACTGTTAATTAAATAAAAGTAGATTTCGGAATTATTGGACCGTGACCAAGTATTGTTGCGAATGTACGATTTTGTGTACACTGAAATGGAACTGGTGGTTTTATTACTCAACCCGTTCGGATTGAGTTAGCCGGTCACAGTCGTTTCACTCGCAGAACAAATATAAGAAATTGCTGTCGCAGGAGCTAGTAGCGCAGCTATTTACTGCTAATGATAACGGGATAGTAGCAACGTTTTTATCTGTTTTTACTTGCACACTTGTGAAATCTATTTTATTTTCATTCAAATATCTACGGTCTTGTTGATCTTAACTACTAAATGTTAGATACCTTTAAATATTTCAGTCTCGCGCTAATGTAACTGTCTAGAACTCTAGAATGTAGTCACTGATGTCATTCAACCTCGTGAGAGGCGGCCTTGCAAGGTTGGTTGGTTATAGAATATACCTATGAATAATAACTTGTAATTGTAACTAGATCCAGTTAGTAAAAGAAGGGGAAAATTTGAATGATTGTAAAAAGGTTTAGAAACTTCCTTTTAGCCGCATAATAGTACTTGTGATAGGTACATACTAGCCACTATACAAGTCAGTAATTACATTTTCTCGATAGTTTGAAACACTACAACAGTACATTAATCATTTACATGTTAAACTGGCCATGACCACAATCCTTGACACACTGCTGCGTCAATATGTAACCTGATCTACAGGGATACCTACATTACCTACCCATTACAGTGTTTACTTGTATGCCACGTCATGTTCCAGCAGACTAATGTAGATAACTTTTGTTTACCTCAGTACTTATAAAACACATAGTAGTTTTTCATATTCATCAATACTGGATATAGTTTTACCCAGACCAGTCAGTTCTTGGGGAATTTGAGTAACAATATTGGATTGTATCAATGCCTCGATTTTCTTGTATTGTTAATTGTATTTTCTAATTATTTTTATCCATTGTTTCAGTTAACAAACAGATCAACGACAAGGAAAGGATCGCAGCGGCGATGGAAAATCCAAATCTAAGGAATCTTGTAGAAAACTGTATCGCTGACGAAGAATAAGAAACTTTAAAAGTTTATCACATATTTGAGCAAACCTTTGCTAGTGTTGTTAATATATTGTAAATAGATTTTTTTTTTGTAATAAAACATGGCACCGGATGCCGGGTTTTCGAACATCAGTGACAAGAATGAGTTCACGAAATTTGCCAAATTCCTTGCTTACAAGGGAGTGCAGGTGATCGTAGAATCGCGGAAGGGTGTCAAGATCGAACCAAATACAAAACCGCAGTCGTCGGATTCCGACTGGTTTAACTTACAAATACCGGATTCCCCAGAAGTTAATCAGGCGACGAAGAATGCTCTGCCGTCTGATAGGGTACTAGAAACCATCAAGTCACAGCTACATGTCGAAATATCCGTTCAAACGGAAGATGGCGATGAAATGGTTTTGGAACTTTGGACGCTAGAACTAGATGAGACGCAGTTCGATACTTCCCTCAAAGCTATGAATACAATTTATTTTAGAATGGGGATTCTATTGAAATCCCTAATAACAATCACCAGGATCACGCCTGCGTATCACTTGTCACGGAAGCAACGTACTGAATCTTTCACAATTTTCTACCGGGTATATAACGGCGAACCGAAAAGCAAGGCATTGGGAGATTCAGTGAAAAAGATTACAGCTGGTCTGCTAAAAACTCCTTTGGGAGGTCTTTGTTTCACCGTGTCATATAGGACCAACTTTTCGATTTCTCCCAACAAATCGGGAAACAATAATCAATTGCTCTTGAAAAGCGATCATTTTGAACTAAGTCCAAAACATGTAATATTTGAGTCTAAAAAGAAGAAGGAGCAAAAAGAAAAGGAGCCTAAGCCTTTGAAACCAGTCGATTTGAACAAGCCGCTGCGGTTGGCGGCCTTCGTTGATGAACTAGTCATTCAGAAGGCTATCATAGAGTTCTTCGAAAGGATTCCTATTCCAAAGTGTCGAGCGCCTAAATCGCCAACAAGCCCAGTGATAGAAACACACATCATCGATGTGCAAAGCACGCAAGATTTAGATACAACAACCTTGTCTAAAAGTCCTACTTCTTTGGAGATGCCACCGAAAAAATTCCCGGGGTTTCGTAGCGAACATGAACCACCATTGAAACTGCTGCATTTTCCTTTCGCGGATAACCATCCCATACGAGATCTTGCCGAATTTTACAAGGACCTTTTTAACGCACCACACCTCAAGTTAACAGATGAGTCAAAAGCTAAATCTACAGACGAGGAAAGAGAGAATGAGATGACCAATGATGATTTGTCCAAGGACCTAGAGCTTCATGAGAGTTCGCTTCTAGAGTTTGATGAATTGTTAGCAGATATGTGCCGGTCGGCAGAATGGAGCGGGAATTAGAGCGAAGACATGGTGTTGGAAGACTGAAATGTTGATAAGGGTTTGAATAAAGAATATTATGTTGGTTTTTTATCTATTAAATAATAGTTTTTACAATCTGTATTTGAAATGACATATGCAGTTTTCCGTCACGATTTTTACTTTATTTGCTACCCCACGTTATATTTACATAGTGGACCCAATTTTATTACACACTTTGATAATGAAATGTGATGTAAACAGGCCCGGGTCTAGGGGGGGGGGGGGGGGGCGAACCGGGGCAATGGCCCCGGGCGCCGGTTTCTGCCCTGGTTCGAAAAAGTTGTAGATCCGTGCCTGGATTTAAATGAACTACTGGTAGTAGCAACATTTAAAGCTTATTAAATTCTGTAAATACAAATTTTGTACAATTTTTTTGCCAAAAACTTTTTAATTTCCTTAACGGAATAGTGATTCATATCGAGTGGAGTATCTTGATGTGTTTTAATTAATTAACATATATTTGTTTTTCTTACAAGTGTAATTGCTAAAGTTTTTATATTTCTAATATCTATTAGTCTCATCAAACTGTTATATTAAAGGATGTTATTGTAGTTTAAAAATATAATGTTATGATATAATCTTTTAAGACTGGCTTAGCACGCATTGCGAATTTTATTGCTACGATTTTTTTCTGATGGTTTATAAATCGCGTACTGAATCATAACCAACACGCATGGCGAGTAAAATTCCTCGCGATTTTTGTCTGTTTCTACCTAGTGCTCAGGCGAATCCGAACAAAAATCTTGATTTGCCTACGGCGTAAAAGACATATCAAAAGATGTCACCAATATTGGATTCACCCTTTTACGTCACTAAGATCTGTGAAAGGATTTTTTTATGTAAAATATTTACCAAGCCTTGCGAGAATATAACAAAAAGTTTTTCGTGTATTTTAGAATTACCATAAAAATATTCGATAATTTACTACGGCAGTTGGTTCTGCTATACATTTTATCAAGATCCAACATAGAGAAAAGCAATTTCAATTGAAGAGAGACAATTTCAGTAGATTTTTTTTTTCGCATTGCGGTCAGATTCATACACCACACATAACACGCATGGCGAATAAAATTCCTTGCGATTTTTGTCTGTTTCTACCCAGTTCTCAGCCGAGTCGCACGTACCCAAATGGACAACCGAACAAAAATCTTGATTTGCCTACGGCGTAAAAAACATTTCGAAAGATGTCACCAATACTAGATTCACCCTTTTACGGCTCTAAGGTATACGTCCGCACCAGACAAGCGGCTTGCTTAACGCCTAGTGCCTTGCTCCGACTCACCTAGCGAGTAGCTTAGTAGAACGAACACTAGTGTTCGCGACTGGCCGCACTGCGCGCTTGGTGCCTAGCAACTCGCTTAGCGTGTATCGAAGTAAACAAACGTGTTGGTTTTTTGTCACTAGGTGCGAGGCATTGTGGAAGAAAAATTGGATGAAATATTAATTGCATCACTTTTTAATAGAGAACCTCTGTGGAATCTACCTAATGAACTCCATAAAAATGCAGTTGTCTTAAAGAAACTATGGGAATCGGTAGCAATCGAAGTATAGGTAAGAAGATGGTAGGTGCTAAAAAGTGATTTATTTATTTATAATGTGATAATTTACATTGAGATTTTTTTACAATGAGAAATAATGCTGTGAATGTATGTATATTATGGTGTTGCATAAAATAAAATAGATAAGCAAAATTACCAAGGCACCTAGCGACCCACCACGCAAACCACCTCTCAGTGCAGCCACCGTATGTGCTAGCAAGTAGCCAGAATGCAAACCACTAAGCGCTAAGCAAACCGCCTATCTGTGCGGACTTGTCTTGCGAGAATATAATAACAAAAAGTTTTTCGGGTAGGTATTTTAGAATTATTATAAAAAAAATCGATAATTTACTACGGCTAGTTGGTCCTGCTATACATTATCAAGATACAACATAGAGAAGAGCAATTTAAATTGAAGAGAGAAAATTTCAATTGAATTTTTTTTTCGCAATACGATCAGATTCATACACCTTGTCCAAAAATATTCGCGCGAATTTATATCGGGTCGTCCCGGCGCGATTGATTCTATAGCGAAACACAGATTTGGTTGGGAAATTATTTTAGCGCGATTTTTTTTTCGCAAGTGCGTGCAGCTTCATACAATTTTCATACCTCACAGAATTGTGCGGAAAATACGTGCGGTGAAAAACCGTAATGCGTGCTAAGCCAACATCTTAACTTTTAGAGAATAAAAACCTATTAAATGTACAAAGAGAGGTCTATTCCTACCACTAAATAGCGTTTCATTCCAAAATTGATGTAAAACCCAATGGGTGTTTACGTTTTTAAAATTATTTATTGATTACTTTTGCTTAATGTATACAGGTGAATTTTTCAAGTGGTCATGGATGGCCAAATTTTTTTATTGGATTAGATAATTAATTGTTTAATATAATTATTTGTTTAGAAGAGATTATGTTTACCTAAAAAATAACCTTTTTTGGATTCATTGAGTTAGGCTGTCTTAAATAAGTACTTATTTACATTGAAGTATTATTACTAGCGTATAGAATGGACACCGCGAACACAACGTATGTTCCAATGAATTGGCGCCGCGCGGCTTCAATTGCCAATGGATTCGTTCGATTTTGAAAGGAGAACGGGGGCCAGATTTTGAAAATAGAACCTCCCGGCGGGGACACATTTTGTTCGAGATGTCTATTCTATGACATTATTCTTCAATGCTTATTTAGTGTTTTTTTATATTTAATTTGCATAGTTACTCACTTGATCAGAAGGCCAAGGCACAAGATATAAAACCAGATTCACTCACCTAGTAATACAAGTGGCACATCTGCAAAAAATGCGAATTGGAGTCTATATGGTATACGTGTTTAAAAGTGCTTAATCTACCATCTACATAATGTTAAATATGTATTACCGTCAATACTAGTAACCAAACCCATACAATCTGTAAAAAAACATTAATTAATTTTAAATATTTTTTAATCTTTGAATCTCGTTTCTGTCACAGAGTACTTAATCACTACGTCACTGAGTACTTAATCACTACGTTTTAGTTTCTGTAAAATATGACAAACGTAGATATTGTACCAATAAATTACTAGGTGAGCGATATGTTGTGTGCATGCATAGAATTATTATTACTAGCGTATAGAAGGGACACCGCGAACATCGGGTTCGGGGGTGTGCATTGCAGCCGGCCGGCTGCATTTAATTCTGTCACTCGGCTGTCACTCGGCTGCGCTCATTGCGGCCGCATGTCAAAATTGTTCACGAAAAAACTGAAAAAATGCCGTCGTGCGTTATAAGAATGTGTCACAATTGCACGACAAAAAACAAAAAAGATAATGTTATCACTTTATCATCAGTAAGAAAACAAAATCTTAACTTAAATCAACTGAAACGAATTTAATTAAATTATTGAGCAATGTTCCCGCCATTTTGAATGAAAAAATCATAAGGAGCGTTTGAACTTGGCAAGCCACTAGCTTGTTAATGGACTAAATAAGCTTGCCGACGTGACGCTTGTGACCAATTTAAAGTGTTGGATTTTTTGACACGAATGAATGGTAATTACGTTTGAAATCGTTTAAACGCTTTTGCACGTTAAATAAAGTTGGAGTAAGAGCTTGTAAAGATTTGGAGTCGGTGACTGCTTGTCTTGGTTCGACAAGTGTCATATACAAAGTTACTCTATGGCAAGTGTGCAAACGAGGCTTCTAGTTTGAAAAGAGAATGGAGGGCAAGCCGGCGGTGGAACACACATTTTGTTTGAGATAGCCTGTCTATGTATAGTACGTCAATGTGTGCATGTCAATTTTTGTTAGCTGAATCATGGAGGATAGAAATACTCCATGAACTGAATAAAACTGTAGATCTAATTTTACGACATCAATTGACATGGCACTGATTGAATTGAAAATAAATATCTGTACTAGTTTCGTCATAATTCTTAATTTCATATACCGTTTAAAAATTGTAGCCATTTAAACGGCAAATGAAATTTATCAACTGCTAAAGATGAGGCCTAACTACTATCCTACTTATTACAATAAGTTTAGGGACAGACCGTAACATACACATTACACATGTATTTATGAATATTGTTTTTTTCTAATAGTTATTAAAATAGTTTTACTCTTATCTACCTATATCGTTTTATTTACTAAACTCCTAGGATCATCAGTAATATTTATAGCTGTTGCTCATTACGGTAGTATTATTACGTCACTGGTATCATCTAACTAAACCATCCCAATGCTCGCGAATACAATATGAATATACAACATACAATATCTTTCTATTTCTTCAAAGCATGGAGTATTGAGGTTGTCTCTATCTTCCATGCTTCAAAGCTGCTATTTAGTTCCCACAGACTACAGATTAGTCATAGGTACCGTACCTATCCCCGGTCACTCACATGCGCGCAAATGTTTGACATTTTTACGAATGTTTGCACATATGTGAAGGACGGTCAGGCAAATGGGTTCGCATATGAGTATACAAGCCCATTTCCGCTTCCTCCTGCACTTTGTTCACGAATGTTCAATCTTGCTGTTGTTATTATGTTGTTGTCATTCAAATCCATTTTCAATACAGAAAATAAATGGTAGTACGATTAGACGCCACGAACCACGAAAAATTAAGAGATACATCACCTTTTTAGTCGTGTGCGCAATTGGTCGCACGAATGTGTGGGAGACTACACGAAGGTTCGAGGTTCGCGCGCTTTGATGTGCGACAAAAAACCGACACAGCTTGGAAAACCCCGAATGCCTCGAAAACTTCGCATAATCATTCGCGAAGGTCGTCCCACACTTGTGGGTTCGCGTATTCGTGCGAATGTGAGTGACCGGCATAAGAATAATATTGATAATATTTAAATAGCAAATACTCTGTGGGAAGAAGATCTGTGGTTGAAACCATAGAGAACTCATTATGCTGCATTCATGGATATATTACTCTATTGACTGTTGTACACGGAGTTAGGGATGTTCGATCCAGGTGCCTTGTATCGATACTCTGGATCGATACGGATCGTTTCGCAGTGTATCGATCCAGGTATCGATCCAAGTGATTTGATACGATACTCTGGATCGATCCAGTATCGAATGAATTTTTTTTTTGCTAGAAATAGCCGGCAAACGAGCTGACGATCCACCTGATAGTAAGTGGCTATCATCGCTCATGGATATCAACAACACCAAAAGTATCACTGATGCGTTGCCGGCCAAGAAAGAGAGAAGAAAAAAAAGAAATTTTTAAATAGGAATGGTTGATCCGGGTATTTTATATATCGAAACTCCAGATCGTCATGAATATCCCAATATAATTAATAGTCCAAATATCGATTCATTTAATTATTAAATATACCTGTAAGTGGGTATCGCAGCCAATGGATGTCAGCGACCAAAGCGTTGTTGGCCAAGAAAGAAAAAAAGAAAGAAATATGTTAATAAATAAAAGATGATATTTTATGTAGATATACCGTATAATTTAATTTGATGTTTTGTATCGATCCAGAATCGAATAAAATATTTTAAATGTAGTTATATAAACTATCGACAAGCTTAACTCAGTGGGTTTCTAAATAAACATAGATCATTAAGGCAATATTAAGATCAATCGTTTTAGATTAAATTTTATATTACATTTAATTTTATTCAAAATATTGTTTAGATAAATATTGAAAAAGTTACTTAGGGTTTTTAAAACAATGTGGTATGTAGTAGGAAGGAACATCATATAAATAATAATATCTCACTTTATAACACTATATTTGATTTAAAACTCTTGTTTATTTAAACTAAATAATCAAATAAATTAATATATCATGCAAAGCTTATAAATTACATTTGCCAATCCTTAAATTTTTATGAACGCTGGAATAGTAAATTAGATAAGCGCTCAGGATCAAATCGATTACTTTTGCTTAAAATGCTATTGGCTAAAGAGAAAAGCCATTAGGAAGGCAATGAAGTTCCTACCACTGATAAATACCTACTGTAGGCGTAGAGCTATATCGCAGAGTTTCCCCAGATAACTTTTCTAGCTGACCAATACTTTAATTAATGGATCAGACTTTCTATCTAACAAAAATTCAGACAAATATTGCTTGAAAAATGTGTGGAAGCCTTCTTGTTCGTATAATATTATGATGCACGCACCGACAACTGATCTAAAGAAATCTATCTCCATTCCATAATAATTTTGATCCGATCCGATTCGATTCGATCCACCCTGCATGTGTATCGATCCGCCAGTGGATCGAATGCCATTGTATCGATACAAATATCGAGCGGATCGTATGCCATTGTATCGATCCACACAAGTATCGATCCGGATCGAACATCCCTACACGGAGTGAAGTTTGCTAAGTTATGTCTAGTGCATATCCGCTGCGTCCTTAGAAGAAGGAACTATAGTAGAATGGCCATACCTACGAAAAAAACGTGCATACCTACGCTAAAGAAACATGGCAGTTTAGTTCCTGCTAATATCCACTTTGACATTACCTTACCCCGGTCACTCACATTCGCACGAATACGCGAACCCACAAGTGTGGGACGACCTTAGCGAATGATTATGCGAAGTTTTTGACACATTCGGGGTTTTCCAAGCTGTGTCGGTTTTTTGTCACACATCAAAGCGCACGAACCTCGAACCTTCGTGTAGTCTCCCACACATTCGTGCGACCAGTTGCGCACACGACTAAAAAGGTGATGTATCTCTTAATTTTCCGTGGTTCGTGGCGTCTAATCGTACTACCATTTATTTTCTGTATTGAAAATGGATTTGAATGACAACAACATAATAAAAACAGCAAGATTGAACATTCGTGAACAAAGTGTAGGAGGAAGCGGAAATGGGCTTGTATACTCATATGCGAACCCATTTGCCTGACCGTCCTTCACATATGTGCAAACATTCGTAAAAATGTCAAACATTTGCGCGCATGTGAGTGACCGCGGTTAGTCAAAGTGGGTTTTGTAAATATTGTCTTAGTCCCTTAGTAATAAGTCACAGTTTACACCTTCCTTACTCTTAGTAAAGAGATATGACAATATGGCGGATACGGCACACGTCTGACGTCATGAAAAAATTGTCAGAGAAAGAGCAACTGTTGCGTATAGAGTTGGCTTGTTTTTGTTGCGTACGTTAGACAAGGACAACATTATGTTTATTATGTCGTCTTTTAAACTAGTCCATAACTAGGTATCTATATGACATTATAACAAGTCTACTTCTATATGTCTATGGCTGCGTCACCCGTAATGTATGGTGCTAATGTCTGAAAAATAGATATTCGATACCCGTAATTAGACGCGTTTTGTGGTTAAGCAATAACTTATTCTGCATAAAAAATAACTTTATTAGAACTACCGTATTTTATGGAAGAATCTACCATAATCCAGTTTTTGGACCTGGCAGCACTGGCTGACAAGCTTCTTTTATCTATACCTTGTTCACAAATCTTAGAGACTAAAATGACAACCACTAATGTCAAAATTCGAAATAATGATACCAGCTAAATTTGTGCGATCTACTTTTCCGGTTTTTTGAATCGTAAACTATGTCGTAAGAATAGTGACATATTATTAGCGACACTCATATCTACCTAGATATTTAGTATTTGGCTAAATAGTATAAAATTAACTGTATACCGAATGTAACCATAGCCAAATACTCGTTTTTGTAAGCAAAATAACTTATAAATTTAGTAAGTAAGGGCAAATATATTATGGATATATGAATGATAATGGTTGCTTAAACTTGTTTTTATACTAGTTTTAGGTACTCAATCAATAATCACACAAATAGTCGACCTTCCTTAAAAGCTGTGAAAATTTTTCCGATTTACTTTTCGGTTTATGGTCATCACTATTTAATTTGCACCCGAAACTGGTCACCCATGAAACGTCAGTTTAGTCTCTAATGCCGGTCACTTACATTCGCGCGAATACGCGAACCCACAAGTGTGGGACGACCTTCGCGAATGATTATGCGAAGTTTTTGACACATTCGGGGTTTTCCAAGCTGTGTCGGTTTTTTGTCACACATCAAAGCGCACGAACCTCGAACCTTCGTGTAGTCTCCCACACATTCGTGCGACCAGTTGCGCACACGACTAAAAAGGTGATGTATCTCTTAATTTTCCGTGGTTCGTGGCGTCTAATCGTACTACCATTTATTTTCTGTATTGAAAATGGATTTGAATGACAACAACATAATAAAAACAGCAAGATTGAACATTCGTGAACAAAGTGTAGGAGGAAGCGGAAATGGGCTTGTATACTCATATGCGAACCCATTTGCCTAACCGTCCTTCACATATGTGCAAACATTCGTAAAAATGTCAAACATTTGCGCGCATGTGAGTGACCGCGGTAAGATTTGTGAACGGATTATAGCGAATTTCTGCAGTCGAAATTCGACCTTCATTTGACAAAGGGCACAGAGTACTTAATCACTACGTTTTAACTAGGAATGGCACATTTCACCTATCACTGGATATTTCACTTGTTAAATAAACTTCACCTTGTCACACCAGTGACATGCATCGAAACCGTCTGTTACATTTAACGGGACTGTGAATTCACCACAGTATTCCTTTTACTGTGACTTAACGCCGGCCACCGGCCAAAATTCACAGAATTCCATCGTGCGAAAAAGAGAAAGCAACATTTGTGACTTGAGCCGTGCGTGAGCGAGAGCGACACAGTGCCACCAGCCAGCTAGAAGAGAGAATTTGTTTAAGTGAAATTGCATCTTATACTCAACGTTATTAGACTTAAGTTTGTCTGATTTCTTTCAACTTGCTTCGTTAATAATATCGCTACGATACAAAAACTTCAAATGAAAATGAGTCTTATTTTAAACAGTGTAAGGTTTTGATTAAACTATGTAGGTAATTGATATTTACAACCACGTCGTGTCTCGTGAATTCGTGAATTTCGTGAAACGAAGTACGATACGGTGACTCGGTGAGATTTCGCTTCACAGTTCATAATCATTTGTAATCTTTACTCTGCACGCCCGTCTCGCGCACGGTTTTGTTGATATTTTAAACATACCTAGTGATAATAGTTAATGAATGAATACTGTTAGTTAGTAATATAGATAGATAATACCCTACGTTCCACTAGACGATCACAACGACCACGCTCACGACCGCGATTTTCTCGTTCCACTAGCTTGTGAGCGTTACAATCATACACCCAAGTGGAACGGGTATAGTGAGCGACGTGAGCGTTCAAGCCACAGAGTACTTACACGTTTTAGCCGTTGATACAAAATGTACTCTAAGATGTTGAGAATAAGACAAGTCTGAAACTTAGATTAGAGGTTATGTTATAATTTTTAAGCTTTATATAAACGTTACATAATTAATTATCAATTTTATTTTTACACTAGCAAAAAAGTATAACTACAAACAAAACATTTTTTTTATGAAAAGACAAATTAATATAATAAAAAATTGTATATTAATTATGTTAATGATATTGACCGACGAGGAAAAATGTATACATGGCTATATGTATAGTGAATTAAACATTAAAATTATTTACATAATTGGCTATTAGACAATTTTTGGAAAAATATTTTAAAATTTTCGTAGTTTTATTTTATACCTCTTACAATATTTATTTTTCTCATAAAAGTGTTATTTAGTAGGAAAAAAATTACTTTTAATCCATTAATTTTAAATTCGCGCGAAAATAGTCCGCCATCTGTCACTTGCTGGCTGTGACGTCACATTTCAATTAACAAAAGTTTACGCTCTAACTCTGAAGATATTTTAAGTGAAAAACTTACACCTTTTTCACTGGAATTGTGAAAATGACAAGCTACAAGACGTGTGCAGTGCATATGTGTAGAAGTACTACAATTAAACCTGACAAATTGTTTATACCTACACGTTTCTAAATGCCCTCAACGTCGAAAGCAGTGGTTACAATTAGCACGTCGAGACCCAGAGTTAACATCTGTTATATCAGAAATATTATTTTGTGAGGACCACTTTGATGTGAGTATTTAGAAGAAATCAACTAAGCCTCTGATTTACTAAAAAAACAAATTAAACCTAACCTAATATTGTTCATAAACATAACCTATAAGTAATTTAAAATCATTAGTAATATGGTGTCATTAAGGGGACGTTGAGGAAAAACTTACAAAAAAATCCCCCTGTGACCATTTAGCAAGACTGACCAATTTTACTTTATTAATTTCAATACTTACAAGGAGGTTTTTGCATTCCGAAACTCGGTAGAGCAAAAGTCAGGGTTACACGCAAAGAAATTTGCGACCATAAATGAATCAACTTGAGGCAAATTCGCACTGTCAGCTTTTGTATAGCCTGACTCCATTTTACAAAACCTCTCAAAAGCAGAAATCAAAATATATCTTATTAATTTTCTCACTAAATTGCACAGTGCACACGATATAGTTAGTAGTACACGACGCTTATTTTTTGAATTGTAACGTCATAACATGCTCAATCATGGCCGCCCGCGTTTCGGTTCTCGTATCCACAGGTAAAAAAACTCAAATCTATTTTTCAAAAGTAAAAATATTTACAATTTATTTTCATGCAAGAAACGTATTGTATAATTATTGTTAAACATTATGCAACCATATTTAACACATTTCATATTTTACCGTGATAACTGTCAAATAGCCAATTTAACATATTTATATCAACTTGTGACCCCACGTCGAGCATCTGCTGGAGAAACTACTATAATCCACTAAAGTATCTCTTGTCGAATCGTATACAGTAATTTTTTCCATCACCATCCTTATCTTTTATAAAATTGCGCCAAATTTCTATCACCATCCATTTCTACCCAGTGTTGCCAGGTCTAAAAACTGGCGAGAGTAACTTCGTCGTATTTGGCAACACTGCAATTCGACCCCTTCGACCCACCCCGTGAGGTGGGTTGTTTTGAGCGTGCCGTGAGCGAAATTAATGACATCATCAATGACGTTTTCACCGCGACCATGACGACCGTGGTTGCCATATGGAACGCGTTTTGATCGTTGTGAGCGATGTGAGCTTCTACTGGAACGCAGCCATAGTGTACTCGAGTATTGACAAGCCGGTTGACAGTGACAATTGGTGATTGAGGAGTTTTGACGGGCGGCAGTTTGACGGCTAGTCTGTGGTAGTTGCCAAGGACGCTGTCAGACAGATGGACCAATCCTCGGTCGCCATTAGAGTGACTTTTTAAATCACTGCGTTAGGTTCTGTAGTCTGTGGTCTGTTCAGCCTCTTGTCTCTGTCAATTTGTGGCGAGTATTTATTTTTTCGTTAGATGGGACTTCTGAATTTGTAATTTCTTTAAGAAGGTTCAGGACTTGTTTATAGAATAAAATATTAAATCATTCCACTCCCTTGATTTTGAGTCTGTGGTTGGACCATAGCCGGAGGCGATATAGTCTGTGGTAGTGGGACGTGTCTGTGATTGATGGTTTTTCAGTCGGGGTTAACAGCGTAGAATTTTTCCCAAATATCGGGGTCTGCTATATTGGGAAATTGATTGGGCATATATATTGTTTTTTCAATGGGCAGGATAAAGTAGTCAGAGGTCCTGGGACTGACTGGCCAACGGGAGTTTAGCCATTTAAATTCAAAATATTGTATGGGTCAGCCCTCTGGAAGGGGAGAGGTCAAGGTGTGAGTGCAGGTCTGTGAATTAGTTTGCAACCTTGTTGAATTCGGTTCTCGAAATTGGTTGGGTTGTGGGAGTTTATAATAAATACATTTAGAGGGATGTCTGTGAGATTTAAGTCATCGTGGGTTTTTGTGTCTAGTTATGGGGAAGGAATAATTTTTTGAGTAGGGAATCCCCTTTTACAACTCAACAAATCGTCACCGGTAAGTTGACCGCTGAGCTTTGGTAATGACTGAATCAAGTCACTATCACTGCGAAATGTAACGGACGGAATAAAATGCACCCACTGTGACAATACTCGTCATTAATGAAATATACCAGTGGTGATTTTTCACGGGTGATTTAACAGTGACAAAAATAAATAATTTCACGGACTTGATAGTGAAATAAAAGTAACGATATTTCCCATCGCTAGTTTTAACAAAGGGCTACTTCACATTGACATTTTTGAATATTCAAGTTGCTATGAAAAAATATTGTAGATAATTTGATTTTATAGCAAAATATCGATAAGAACACAATGCCAATGTCCTGGCAACATTTGTGTATTTGAGTTCTCTCTGAGGTAGTCCGTTTAAAATCGCATTAAAGATTCAACAATAGATAGTAGGGTGTTTCCCAGTGGTCAGATTGATGGTCAGACTAGTCTGTCCTAAATTTTTACTAACAAAAAATAACAGACTTCAAAGTTACTCAAAAACTACTTGTCAGATCTCGTTCAATTTTAAGTGGGACCACATGACAAGCACATGCTTTAGATTAAAAAAAGAATCATCGAAATCGGTTGGGGTGATATCGAGTTATTCGTCAATTTGTCACGCACAATTTTAATACAAATTTACGACCGAAGTGGTTTTCTCGGGTGTTTCCCAGTGGTCAGATTGATGGTCAGACTAGTCTGGCCATCGGGAATTTTTTTTCCCGTTGTTCAGATCAGCTCGTAATTTAGTAAAGTACTGTTGAACACAAAAATACTAAGACGTCATATAATTTTTAAATAGGTTTTATTTGTGACATTATGAAGTTTATTAACACTGATTGAAACTAGGTATTTGTAAGTTGTTTTTTGGTTGTTTATTATATAAAAAAAAAATCCTGTTTGTCCATTGAGGAAGTATACATAGAGAGGCTATCTCAAACAAAATGTGTGTTCCACCACCGGCTTGCCCTCCGTTCTCTTTTCAAACTAGAAGCCTCGTTTGCACACTTGCCATAGAGTAACTTTGTATATGACACTTGTCGAACCAAGACAAGCAGTCACCGACTCCAAATCTTTACAAGCTCTTACTCCAACTTTATTTAACGTGCAAAAGCGTTTAAAAACGATTTCAAACGTAATTACCATTGATTCGTGTCAAAAAATCCAACACTTTAAATTGGTCACAAGCGTCGCGTCGGCAAACTTATTTAGTCCATTAACACGCTAGTGGCTTGCCAAGTTCAAACGCTCCATATGATTTTTTCATTCAAAATGGCGGGAACATTGCTCAATAATTTAATTAAATTCGTTTTAGTTGATTTAAGTTAAGATTTTGTTTTCTTACTGATGATAAAGTGATAACATTATTTTTTTTGTTTTTTGTCGTGCAAATGTGACACATTCTTATTATGCACGACGGCATTTTTTCAGTTTTTTCGTAAACAATTTTGACATGCGGCCGCAATGAGCGCAGCCGAGTGACAGCTGAGTGACAGAATGAAATGCAGCCGGCCGGCTGCAATGCACACCCCCGTACCCGATGTTCGCGGTGTCCCTTCTATACGCTAGTAATATTAATTCTATGTGTTTGTCATGAAATGTCAATCACATTACTTACACCTTACCTTACCCTTACCTGTGCCCTTACCTATATAATATCATTGAATTAATACCTTCATCATCATCACTATTCATCATCATCACCATTCACCATCATCACCGATCATCATCATCATCACCACCAGTCATCATCATCATCACCATTCGTTAGCAATCATCATCATCATCACCACCACTGATTGAAACTATTTGTAAGTTGTTTCTTGGTTGTTTATTAGATAACAAAATTTTCCTGTTTGTCATGAATTAATGTCAATCACATTACTTACACCTTGGCTTCAACCCATTAATGGCCCACTACTGGGCACGGGTCTCTCCTCTTGAGGAGGCCTAGAGCATACTCCACCACGCTGCTCCAGTGCGGATTGGTGGAGGGGTTAGTGGCCAACCCGAGTGTCGGAAGTTTTCAAACCGCCCGAGGGCCTCCGACATGGCTTAACGACTGTTATCTTATGATAACAACCGGGACCGACGGCTTTACGTGCCCTCCGAAGCACGTACTTACACCTTACCCTTACCTATATAATATCATTGAATTAATACCTTCATCATCATCATAATAATCATCATCAATATTCATCATCATCACCATTCACCATCATCACCGATCATCATCATCATCACCATTCGTTAGCAATCATCATCATCACCACCACCACCAGTCATCATCATCATCATTATTCTTCATCATCAGTCATCATTATCATCACCATCCATCATCATCACCAGTTATCATCATTCACCATCATCATAATCACCATTCGTCCTCATCTTTCTTTATCATCAACATTATCCTCCATCATCATCATCTATTGTTTGACTGATTTGACGATTGAAAGCTAGATGGCGTTAAACTCCAGGCGTGCGTCGGAGCTAACACACATTTTTTTTATTTTAAAGTAAAAATATTTGTATCAAACTTTCATATAGAACCCAATTTGGTATACTATTGAAACAAAATTATTTTTATTACACCTTACAGGATATTATTATGCGTTTTAACAAAGGGCTACTTCACATTGACATTTTTGAATATTCAAGTTGCTATGAAAAAATATTGTAGATAATTTGATTTTATAGCAAAATATCGATAATAACACAATGCCAATGTCCTGGCAACATTTGTGTATTTGAGTTCTCTCTGAGGTAGTCCGTTTAAAATCGCATTAAAGATTCAACAATAGATAGTAGGGTGTTTCCCAGTGGTCAGATTGATGGTCAGACTAGTCTGTCCTAAATTTTTACTAACAAAAAATAACAGACTTCAAAGTTACTCAAAAACTACTTGTCAGATCTCGTTCAATTTTAAGTGGGACCACATGACAAGCACATGCTTTAGATTAAAAAAAGAATCATCGAAATCGGTTGGGGTGATATCGAGTTATTCGTCAATTTGTCACGCACAATTTTAATACAAATTTACGACCGAAGTGGTTCATGGATGCCATTGTCAGATCTCAATAAAATTTATGTGGGACCACATGACAGGCACCAGCTTTCGATTAAAAAAAATCATCAAAATCGGTTCGTCCAGTCGAAAGTTCTGGAGGTAACAAACAAAAAAAAATACAATCAAATTGAGAACCTCCTCTTTTTGAAGTCAGTTAAAAATTGTATTGATTTGTATTACAAAATAAAACTAGCTTCACACAGTTGATTGTCGAACATAAATAAGAATATTTTTGTAATGAGTAGGTAGGGTTAAAAAGTGAACTGATACTTATAAAGTACTTTATTATTACATTAGAACTTCTTGAATGATTTCTTGGAGCCCTTGCCCTTGGAAACCTTCAACACGTTGAATCTGACGGTCTTGGACAGCGGCCGGCATTCGCCGATGGTCACAATGTCACCTAATTCCACATCCCTGAAATTAATAAAACTAATAAATATTTTTTCGCAAAATTCATTATTGTTGAAAAGTTGAGATTTCAATCAGATATTGGGTTAGGACACGTTTGTCGTCAATTAGTTTTCAGAAGACCGTCGTGTGAGTTTCATCATGTCCATAGCTTAGTAAATAAATGTTAATAAATAGAATTACTGACGTCACTAAAGAAAAATATTACATGGATGTATACATAATTTACTACATGCATACAAATAAGGAACTTCGTTCCAATAGAAAAGAACCAAATTCAATATTAGATTGTTTACCAAGGGAGAAAACAACTATTTAAAAGCATTGTTTTTTTAAATCCAAAGATTAGCAATGGATTAGTATCGCCTGCTAGCTCGCTATGCTTGTGTGTTTCTAGAGTACTATACTGAGTGCAGCGAGGGATTCTGAGTATGTCACTTAAGCAATAGTGTTGCTCCTGAGGTGGACACTACTTTTTATCAGCTTCAAAAATAAATTAAGTGACACTTATGAATTAGTATAGTACCACCTATTTAAGTACATATTTACATACAATCATAGGAAGAATATGACTTATCAGAAATTTTAAATTGGAGTAAGGTATTACTCAAATTAATTAATTAAACATTATTTTACCTCCTGTTTACGAAGAATAAACTAGTTCTTTTTGAATAAATGTGATAAGAAATATTTTTTTGATGGTAATTTTGTCTCGCATCAGAATATTTTTGTGTAGGTACTTAAATTACATAGTAAAAATTCAATTTCCATACTTTCATTGTAGAGATTTTAATTATAAAGAAATTGACTAGTGAAATTGTTTAACAAAACATACCTGAAGCAAGGTGATAAGTGGACAGACATATTCCTGTGGCGTTTCTCGAATCTGTTGTACTTTGGAAGGTAGTGCAGGTAGTCCCTCCTGATGACGATGGTCCGCTGCATCTTCATCTTCTGAACCACTCCGGTCAGGATACGACCACGGATTGACACATTGCCAGTGAATGGACACTTTTTGTCAATGTATGTGCCCTCAATTGCCTGGAATTGCATATGTAACTATGTTATTAAGGGCATAGAATTCAGTGAACAGTTTTGTGAAGGGATACAATCAGAGTTTGGGTTGAAACACAATCTTCTTCATTTTGTGATCAGAAGACCGTCGTGTAGATATCATCATTTAGATTTCTGTTAGTAAAATGGATTATATGCTAATGGAATACCCTGATGTTTGTTTTAAATTCATTTCACCATTGTGGAACATGAAAATAGGGTACTATTTATATATTAATGCTTGTTTTACCCTATCACCAACGTATTTTGAAGATTTTGTTAATGTTGATTTTAATACATAATTAAGTAGATTATTCACTGTTTACATAGAAGCTTAGAATGCTGTAAGCTCTTAGCCCCAGAATTTTGTCTTAGTTGTACATAAAATTTGTATTACTAATACAATTTTGTGATATTTACAACAAGCACATAAATGTAAGCCTTTTGATTTTATTCACATGCCATCACCAAATAATGATAGTTAAAATTCCTGTAATATAATACTTATAAAATATAATAATAAATAGGTTAAAATACCCTTACCTTGCCATATAATGTATTACATGCACGGCTGACGAACAAATGACATGCAAGCTTACCGTAAGCTTATACAGGATACCAGGACATGATGAATGTACTTCTTCATATATAGAAGTATAACAAGAGCAATCTTTTATAACCAAAAACAAACAATGTAATTTCCATTACAAGGTAACTTAACACTCCGTTACTAGTGCCCCTATATCGTACGCGAGTGCTCGCACATAATATGTTGAACAAATTTCAATTCTAAATTTCATTTAGATAAATTGTATAATTTTTTTTATCATTTTAAATTATACTTAATTCAGAATCTTTAACAAACAGTACAATACGTCTAAACCTAGTAGGAACTCAGTATTAGACTTTATAAAAAAAACAAAATGCAAGTGTGTTCTACAACAGTAGAACACGAACTAATGTTCGGTTTACATGTATTAAGTAGTTAAGTATTTAACAAAAAGTTACTAAATTGTCTGTTTACACATATTAATTTACTTAAAATTTAGTTATCTACTTAATATGTGTACACCAGACTTAAAGGAGCGTTAAATGTTTAGACATTGGTTATATGGATTGCTCTAGTTACGTTTTGCCAATTCTGGTGAATATAACATTTACCAGCCCCCTTCAATGAAACCGTAACTTATTGAGTGTTTTCTGTGAATAGGATTGCCATTTCAAAAATATAATGAAATTCAATAACAATAAAATAAGTTGACGGTTCCACCAGACCCATTATTAGCAACGAAGCCACCACCGCTTGAGCCCTCCCTGAAAAAATAACCAAACCTCACGGGGCGTCTTGAACCCGAGCCCGACATTCTTGGAGTGCCTCATATCCTTCTTCTTCATGACACCCTTCCGGTTCAGGAAGACGGTGGCCTGTTTCTGAAACGCTTTCTCTGTCTAGAAGGAAGAACACACAGATTAGAACGCGCATGCGTTACCTCGCGGGGCGTTTTGAAGCCAAGGCCCACATCTTTGTGGTACCTCAGCGGCTTCCTACTACGCTTCACACCAATCCCTTTCTTACGATTCAAGAACACCGTCGGTTGCTTTTGGAATGAACGTTCCGTCTGCAATTTGAGTTAGTGGTTACCTTTGTATTATTTCTACACTACCGATACAAGTTACACAATAAATTAACGTAAAATAATAATCGTAGGAACCCTCGCGGCGGGAACTAACCTATCAGAAGACATGTTTCTCAAAATCATAGAACTTGAGATTTATAACAACAGATATAAAATAAATCACTTCCGTTACACTAATCTTGAATTTACTAATATTTCACTGCATAAAATATTGAAAAATAGAAATATAAATCGTTTAGCACGTGGATGTTCACCACAAACACATTTTCACTTGAAATGTTAATTTTATGCATTGAAAGTATTTATGAATGTATTCTAGGCAATATTCTAACATATTTTAAAGTGAATTACATAGAAAAGAGTAGTAATTATTAAATTTCTTCAAGAAAATCCACACCTACCTGATCCGCCATTTTGCTCGACAACGAAAAGAAATGTCTTCGAAAATGAACAAACTGGCATACAATTGTGACGTATATATTGTCTTTGGTCAAACTGTCATCCTGGAAACGTCTATGCTTTGCATGAAAGCAACCATGGATATATTACTCTATCTGGACCACTGACTATGTAGCATAATGTAGCTGAAGTCCGATGACGTCATATTATATTGGAATGACCATTCAACCAATCACAGGCCGGATTGAGGTTGTCCTTTATAATTGTAGGGTGTCCACACTTACTTAAAAAAATTATGTCCTATTTTGATATGGATCTTAAAAATGTTTTCTATTGGTAATTTTTCTGGTGGTTAACCACCATATAATTTTTGAATTATAATATTGAAATAATTCATTTTATTAAAATTTCTTCAAAATTACCTAATTTAAATTATTGCACTATCAGTATATTGAAAATTAAGGTACACAATTACGGCACATCTATAATCTATAATTTATCATTATTATACATTAATAATCTTAGATGTTTTTATATCATTATAAAAAATCACAATCGAATATAATTATCCTGGGACTACATAATATTATAACAAAGACAGAATACAAAAATGGTCATTACGTTATGACGTCATCGGACTTCAGCAAGGCTATTCTGTTTTGTAACTCGACAGCGGAATCCGCGATGAGTGTCAATTTTGGCAAGGAATTTTGACACTCATCGCGGATTTCGCTATCGAGTTACAAAACAGAATAGCCTTGCAGATACCTCTACATAGTTAGTTCAGTAGAGTAATACATCCATGGATAAACGGGTAATATATCCATGCTACTCACAATACAACGCAAGTGAAATTATCAGCAATTGTAGTCCTATTCTTATATAGCACGCATTGACAAAAACTCGTGATACATTAAAGCATTGTTTATACGAAGCCATTGGTATTGGCATTGTTTAAACAGTTTTTGAAACTAAGCCAGTGCTGGTTTACAGCGCTGGCGAGAATAATGCATTCGTCTATTTTTTAGGGTTCCGTAGCCTAATGGCAAAAAATGGAACCCTTATGAATTCGTCATGTCTGTCTGTCTGTCTGTCCGTCGGTATGTCACAGTAACTCTTTTCCGAAACTATAAGAACTATACTGTTGAAACTTGGTAAGTAGATGTATTCTGTGAACCGCATTAAGATTTTCACACAAAAATAGAAAAAAAAAAACAATAAATTTTGGGGTTTCCCCATACTTAGAACTGAAACTCAAACTGTGGGGTATCTATGGATAGGTATTCAAAAATGATATTGAGGTTTCTATTATCATTTTTTTCTAAACTGAATAGTTTGCCCAAGAGACACTTCCAAAATGGTAAAATATGTGTCCCCCCCCCCCCGTTTACTGTTAGTAGTAAAAACTAAAAAAAAAATATGATGTACATTACCATGCAAACTTCCACCGAAAATTGGTTTGAACGAGATCTTACATCATAAATCGTAAACCGCAATTTACCTCCATCAAAGTCACAACGAACTGCAACAACTTTTATATTATATTACTTGCTACGGAACCCTTCATGGGCAAGTCCGACTCACACTTGGCTGCTTTTTCAAGCCAGTGACCTCCACCCGCATACCTCTCAACCCCCACGCCAGGTCTCGCTGGCGGAGTCCATATACTCCATAGGATATATATACATGTGTTTATTTTTTTTAGAATTTCTGCGAGAAAATGCCGAGAAAATTTAATGGAGATGATACTTTATAATGCTTATGGGATAAGCGCGGTTGTGTTGCATACAAAAATAAAGAAATGCGCGCTTCGGCACTAGATCAACTTCGTGTTGGAATGAATATAGAAGGACTGACTATCTATCTATGAAGTTAAAACATAGTATTATTTTCTTCTGTGGTTAAAGCAAAAATCAAGAGTATTTGAAATACGTACTACTTTGAAATCAATAAAAAAATTCTTGATTATTTCTATCTCCAATATATTTATCAATTACTCTTCCAATAATACTGCAGAGATGTTATTTACACATTTCTTTTTCAACAGACGGGTTTGCTTCGAATTCATTATTTTTTAACGAAACTTGTTCACACTACAAGAAAAATCTAGACATATTGTAAACATTACGAGCCAGCTCAGCAGTCTGTAGGACTGGTGCCAGTGCAAGTTGGCTTCGTGTAAACAACACGAGCCAAGCCAGCACTGAATTATTGTCATTGTCGTCTGTAGGACTAGTGCCAGTGCACTGGCTTCGTTTAAACTATGCTTAAACTTTAAAATTTCAGTATTTAACAAAGTACTCTGTGTTTTATAACATCTTTTCAGCCTAAAATGTTCGTGGTATAATTATTAAACGATAATAAAAAACTGATTATTGTTATGATTGAAAGTAAATGTGAAAATAGGAGATTGAAATGAATTGTACTTAATATTGTATTCTAATTTATATTTATTATTGAAGTTTATTGTGGTTATTGTGGCTGTATAAGAAAAATCTTTTTCCTTAAAATTGGTATCGAGTTGTTCGATAGAAAAAGTTAATGATTGTCAAGTCAAAACGAGAATTGTTATGAAAATATTTAATTTTTTGTTAAAAATTGGATAAAATTTGTTGTTATTCCGTTTAAATCGCTCAAACTGCGAATTCAACTTTTATTTGTTAGAGTAATTGAGGATTAGTATTTTAAACACCCATATGTGAAGCAGTAATGTGTTTAGTTCTGGCATTTTATTTTGCGTTGCTAAAAGGAATTTTTGTTTGAATTGCGATGGAAGAAGTAAGACAGTTAGTGCAAGAGGAAGGCCGGGAAGCGAGGAATTTGGTGGCCTACCATGTTGCTGTGGACACTCCAGGTCAATTATAATAATAATTTAATTTTATCGATAAATAGCTGTTACTTTGTTGTCTCATTCTTGTTAGCCACTTTGCCCTCGTGGGCGTAAGTTCCTTTAATGAGCAAGCCAATTAAGGAATGCCAATATGCGAATACATTGCCATTCAGTTAGTTTTATCCGTAAATTCATAAATTTTTTAAAAATTCACTACTTTTTATGAATGCTATTACATGTTAAGTAAACCAAATGCAAAATACATCATAAATATATGAGCCACTACATTGACAAATTATATACATAAAATACTTAAATATAAATATGAAATTCTTCAATCTTTCTAATAAAAAAAAATCGTAATTTAAATGAAGATAGAGAGTAGAATTTTTAACTGCTTCAGGAGTATTATACATAAATACACTAACATGCACTTATATTTGGAGTCAGTATGATTGCCTTAGAGCTTGGTGCTTGTTGCTATGATCTAAGCTACTAACACTCATCACCACACATCATGTCATTGTAATTCACTCTTCTTGTAATTCATATGAACCGGGTGAATAAGACGCGAGTCACACTTTTTTTAATAGCTCAATGTATTTTTATGTTGGTATTTTACTAGATTGTGCATGGGAGTTTGTCAATGTTGTATCCAGACTTCTATCACAATCAATTTACCTAGCATAGCAAGCAATACATAGAATATCAAAATTTTGCATAAAATAACAAATCAAGTTGATAATTGGCTTCAAGAGTGCTTCTTCACCTATCTGATCCTCAATTAAAAAACTTATTTTGATATAGTATAAGTTGAATGATACTAATATTTGTTGGGTGGAGAAACACTTATAAAACTTAACTTATTGCTATTTCATCACATATATGCATTAATATTCATGGTTGCTTCAGGGACTGCATATTCAAAATCCGATGGAGAACTAATAAATGGTTGCGAATCCAGAAACTCTATGACACGTCCCAATGAAGAATGTTCAAGTAAAATTAAAGTCCATTTCATATAACTATCTTTAAGCTTTTAATTTTTCTCTGTACTGCATTTATGATTGCTTTATGTAGATGAATATGTATATACATTGTAATTTATATTGATATAAAATTCTGAGATATATTAGTGTGCAATAAGGCCTTGAGGTTTTGATAAAATCCAAGATATCAAAAAATAACTTGTTCTGTAGTCCTTGTTCTGATATTTTTATTAATTACTCAATGTCGAAGCTTGCACTGTAAAGCAATATTGCTGATGATTCTACATATACTATTAGAAGCTTAAACTTTTAACCTAGGTCTTCAGAGGATAGATGTAATTTGGCCAAATTTAACTATTCAATAATAATCATTTGAATTGAATAACACATAAGGTGTTTCTTACTGCCTCAAAAAAGGTACTGGGTTAGATGTCTGGCCATAGAGTCAAACATTTGTGTGACAGATGAATGATTGTTCTTGGGCAGCAGGTACAGTACACGTGTGAGTTCAATGTAGAGTTTTACTATGGCACACCATAGCTAACGGGCTGTAGTTAGTGATGTCTTGTTGCTTTTATCAGGGGTATAAACTTCAAACCCGACCTTACTTTGATGTGGGACAAGTACAGTTTGTGGAAAAATAGGATTCCTTTTTTTTTAAATACTGAAGAATTCGCAAAACCTATTTGTGAGAAACATAATCCACACAAATTTAAATCCTGTTTTTCAAGGAAATAATTTTTCTTTTAAAATACTAAAAATTGCAAAACACATACATATATGTGGGAAACATGTATACAGATAATCCATACTTTAATCCTGTTTTGAAAGAGAAACTTTCCATTTTATGTAAACCAAAGCTTACCAATTTATTTTGAAATCTGGGTTTCCAAATGATGCCCAAACAGACAATCAGAAAGACAATATAATCCTAAGAGTAATATATTTGTGTTCTTATTGGATATTTAAGTGTCTCCTGATTGTGTGTCCGTCTATCCTCTGGGTGTTGCTACCCCATTTGTGACCAATTTTAATTAGGAATAATTTTAACTGGACAATCGTCCAGTTACACTGAACTTCCACAGTCCTTTTTCTGGACTTTGAGGTTTGATGTCCAATAGCATAGGATGTTGGCAGGCAAGCTTGTTTGCTAGCCTCAGTATATGAAAATAAAAAGAAGTTTTGAAAAATATTCAATGTACTAAAAATGCCCTTTATTCTAGTATAAAATGAGGTTACATTATTTTCTTCTGCTTACATTTCTATTTATGAGGTTTGAATATAAATTGTCAAATAATTTATATTATTTCTTAACTCTTAAGGTCCAATTAAAAGTTTTAATCTCCCTTCTGTTCAAAATCTATATAATGTGAGTCATGTGAGAAGTGTTAGAACTTGAGTGAATGTTTGGTTTCTATTGAGTTTGTTGAGTGATTCAATTACTTTGTTTCGTGTCCCTTTTGATTGGATTAAACTGTATGAGATGATGATGTCATTGGCTTAGGTATAAACAAGTGTAAAGTTGTTAGTTTTATTACAAGTTTGTTTACCAGTGATTCATTCCTTAGGTACTGCTAAAAAAGGAAGGTGCGGCTACAACAAATTATGTTTTGCTTTATAGTATCAGGCATAACTTTCCATTCGAGCTTACAACCGCCGCCATAGTACACTGATTGTAACCGTAGTTAGTTTTATACTAAAATGTCGTATTATAACGGCCGTTTTCAATATTATATTTTTTGGTTTAAATGTTACATGATTCAATTTGCTATCAGCGTCAACTTGCCAGTTGCAAGCGATCGTTAGTTAGGTCATTATAAAGCAACTAACTTTTCAACACTCAACCAATCGGTATGTTATTTTGTAGGATACCTCATTTGCTGTAAGGCCTGTGTCCTATAGTACTTTTATAAATAGCAACAAATGGAAGAAGTCTGTTTTCAAATTAGACCGTAGACCGGTAAAGACGGCCTAGATATCCTACTTCCTACTACATAATATTTTAAATGTGTGTTGGTTTGGATGTTTGTTACTCTTTCACGTAAAAACTACTGAACGGATTTTCACGAACACAGCGTAATCGAAGAAGCGTATGTGTTAACATGTAATAACTAGACGTGATGTTTATGTATTCAGCGCGGGTATCCCGCAAGCCCCCGCGTGCGTTTCCCCCCGCGCGCAGGGCTCCGCCCCGCGCCGTGCGGCTGCGCTCGGCCTCCGCCGGTCGGGACAAGCGCTCCGACATGCGTGCGAGGTACTGGGCGCTGTTGTTCGGGGATCTGCATCGTTCGGTAAGTCAATGGAATAGACTTTAAACAAGGGATGGTTGGAGTACAAAAGTGACAAAAATAATCTATGGTTCTTTTTTATATTTTGCTGTAGACATTTGACAGGCAACTTACATATAGCAGGGATCAGAGTACCTATGTTTTTCTGTTTGTCTTTGCTTTTGGTATCCAAAAACACAGCAGTCGTTTTTAAACTGGGAAGGAAGAGATGGGATAAATTCGTCACGTTCATACTGTTACCCCATGTTGTATTTTTCAGGTTGGTGAAATTTATAACTTCGTTGACGCCAATGAGAACGTGAATGAGTGCCAAGAAGTAATCCTAGTTTTGGAAAACTATACGCGTGACTTTAAAGCATTAGGCGAATGGTTTAGATTAAAATGGGAGTACGATAATACTCCTCCACCGCAGCGACCTCAGAGCTTAGCTTGGGAGATTAGAAAGACTGATTTTGTACGCTTGGACTTCAGACGTGCTTATTCCGCAAAAAGTTCCCCTTCAGTGTCTGGAAAAAATAGCCCTTGTCTTTCTGGACATAATACACCAAGTGGCAAAAACAGCCCCAATTTGACAGGAAAGGCTAGCCCTGGTAGTGGAAAAATAAGCCCAAGGATTTCTTCAACACATTCCAGTACAAGCCCAAAGGCTAATATTGAATTTTTCAGTAGCAAAATAGTCGCTTCCAAAATAACGGCAAAACCGGAGCCCAAGACTCCTAAAGAAATTTCGCGACTTTCCGATATCAAAGAAAGAGATTTTAAAGATACTCAAGAAGATATTCAGGCCTCAGAGGTTACCCCTGAAACAAATAATGTTAATGAAGTTGTTGGAAAAGATGATCTAAAAAATGTGGCATCTATTGTGGTTGGCAGAGCTAAAGAAATTGCAAATACATCACCTAAACAGGTAATCATAAAGTCTCCAAAACATACTAAAAAGCAAAATGTAGAGATTTCTGCAACAAAGTCTGATAGCGAACTTTCTAGTCAAGCAAAATCCACAATCGCGCAACTCGATGCTATGGAAAATTCATTTTTGGAAAAACAATTGATTGAAAATGCCGCTAATAATGAAAATATGTTGAACAAGGATAAAGAGCTCGAGAATAACTTAAATCAGCTAAATAAGGATATAATCGATGTCAAAAGTCATGACACCGTTATAAATACTAACGCTAATGAAAATAATAGCAATGTTATTATTGATAAAGTTGTCGAAATGATTCAAAGTAACATTATTAAAAATGAAGATCTTGTGGAAATTACAAATCAAGAAATAATTGACACTGAAGAAAAGCACCAGAGTTTAACTGAATCTCCAACTAAATCAGAGGATAATTTTGCTGACATATCGAATGAAAGTTCACCAAAATTTCACGATGCTAAACCACCTGATGTTATTTTAAATGCTGGCATGAATGAGCATAAAAATAAACAAGAACAACCAGAAATTGTCAAAGATTTATTGACAGATATAAAAAAAGATAATAAACAGGATGGCAGTGACATGAACACAAGTACAATAGATAAAACAAGTGAAGTAAATAATGATGATTTGATGACGGCCAGTAAAGAATCTGATTTGACTAGATCAAATGATGTAGTTATAAAAGAGGAACCGAAAAAAGAACAAGACCCAAAAAAACTGGAGAATAAAAACGTAACTGACTTAAAGCAGAGTGCCAGGCCCGCGTATTCTACAGCAGCCGCTAAGCCCAAAACTGTTAGCGTGACAAAAACTGAAGTTAAGACGCCTCTTAAATCCAATACATTAGCTAGAAGCTCGACTGTAGTTGAAATAAGACCTACCACACCGGCACCCAAAACTCAAAAACTGTTTCAGAGGAAAAACCAAACTCATAAATGTAGCTATCCCTTCAATTTGACAACGGGTCGTAAAAGCCTTTTTGATAACTCGCCCACTGTTAATAAAACACCATTACTAGTTAAAAGACCTTTTAATAGAAACACAACAAACATGGCTTCAGGTGACAATAAAATAAACGCTTTAAAACCCGACGTTAAAAAACGACCACCTCGGCCAACTTCTTTGAAAATCAGCGAGAAAGGGGATAAAAAGACTAAGATTGAAAAAAATCCTACATTACAAAGGATTAAAGATTGTGATGAGTACAGCAGTTGTGATACTATCATTACACAAATTGATATGTCTCGAATTGATTCTAGTGAAAGTCTTAAAACGTTGGTACCTGAAGATATGATGCAAGATGTTGGCAATTCTATTGAAGTACTAGCTATTGACGACAAAAAAGATAATGAAGGGTGGCTCACAGTTAAGTCTAAACGTTGCACCCGAGAATCAAAAAAACAGTCGAAGTCACATTGGGCGAATAGATTCCACCAACCATCAGCGACTACCAGTTTGCCGACTCTTAATATGTTGGTATCGCCAAAACAGGAGAGTAAATCAGTCACTGAAGTTTTAACGGTGGCTAAAGCAGATCGAGCTCAGTCAGAGCAACCTCAGACAATTGAGAAATCCGTACCAGAAACGGTAAATAATGAATTAAAACCGAAAAGCTCCGATCAAATACAGAAAGTTGAAAAATCAGAGCCCAAAGTAGTCAAAGAAGTAAAAGTTGCAGGGAAGTCCAAGTCTCAAGAAAAACCAAAAGATCTAGCTATGATAAGGCAAAAGTCTGATGTAACTGGCCTTAAAACACGCTCTTCGAAATCTAAAGTTCTTACAAAGAGAGCTGAAAAAGTTAAAGATGAAGCGAAAGACGAAGATTATTCCGATCTGACAAAAAATCGCTTGCATTCATCATTAGAAAGTCTAACAACGGGATTGGCCAGATCGCAAGAAAGTACTGAAGAGACTTTTGATTTTGACAAATGGAAAGCTGAGTTTAAATCAACATTTAATTTCTTGGAGGATGACGATCAAATTTCTGATCAGAATGAATTGTTGATGTCGGCTGATCCGTCTGAGATGTCGGAGATTGCAGAGATGACGTCACAGATAGAGGAGAATGAGAGAAAGATTAGTTTGGCGCTAGATTTTCAATCGGAAGTCGATCAACGGAAGCTGTGTGAGGAGGAGGACCTTCTCAATCGCCAGATAATGGAGCTTCAACAGGTGTCCGATATAGAATTGGACACAGAAACTGATGATACTGAGGTACGTATGTTTAAGTATAGCAATTATTAATGTATGTTGATTTAAGTATTCAAATCGGAAGATTCGGAAGTGTGTAGTCATTACACGTTATACATATGTACATCTCATGGAAAGTGAGTTTTAAAACAAAATTAATCTTCAAATTAGAACAAGAATAAATTTAGCTACTTTCATCGTGAAGATCTAAATTGTACAGAAATAATACGTCTTGCCGTCTTGGTATTATTCATTCTGACTTACATTGAAAAGAAATGTTCAGGTAGTTTATTTATATTCACATAAAGGTAAATAATTATGTCAATTGAAAGGAACTCCATTTCTTACAACCACTATATCTTAGCTGCAACCACAGAACAAATAACTGTAACTCTAATACAGCGAAATGAAATGACGTCAGCTCGTTTAAGGGCTGTACCTTCGACACTGTTCTTTAATTTCACTAACATTTTACGCCCCGACTCAGAGCCATTTAACGGTTATTTAAAAATCGTTTCTTAGTACAGAATCACAAAAATTTGCTCTCAGTCAGTTTACGGACTATTAAAGTTAAGTATACAAATAGCTTTACTTAAATATTTAATGCTGATTAACTTTGAAGTTATTGAATGTCAAGTAAAATCAACCACTCATCATTGACATTGACAGCAGTACTGCCATAAATAAAATAGCGCAACCTCTTTATTTTATTTTAAGGAAAAAAGCTACTTTGCAATGTTTTTTATGCAAGAAAAAACAGTAAACGTAAAAAGTGAAATTATATTTTAATAATTATATCAATGCTTGATCACAGTCTTACCCTGTGGTCTTACCTGATGCTAAGTGACGATTTAGTCTTGGGTAATACGCCTTAACTTAGTAAAAGCCTATTCACTCTTACCTTAAGCGACTCATATTATAATCGATTGGAAACTAACTGACTCGGGTAATTTTTTTGCAATTTTCAAAGTACACATAATAAATGTCGAAGCAGAGTGAAGTGAAATTGTCAAAATATTGCCCAAAACGCAGACGGACGCGGAAATCCTGTGCGAAGACCCGATCTCAGTGGCGCAGTGCCCTTCAGAAGGCTCGTTGACGGCCAGCCTCGAAGATCAGTACGAGACCGCACTAGCTGGGATGTCTTGGGCTGAACGGATGGATGCTCTGGTAACGCTCGAAGCTCTGGTGGCTAGGGATCCAGGTAACAGAATTTTTTTTTATGTAAAATGCCGGCAAACTAGCTGACGATCCACCTGATGGTAAGTGGCTATCGTCGCCCATGGACATCACTGATGCGTTGCCGGCCAAGAAAGAGAGAAGAAAAATAAAGAAAGAACTGGCTCTCAAGCCCCCAGCGCCACGACGAGTCGTTTGGCGGCTGACTCAAGGGTGGTAGCTATCCAGGCGAACCCCATGGAGAAATAATAATAGTAATAATGGTATTAATTAACAATTAAAATCAATACTACCAATATAATCCCTCGAGGGTCCCTACCATCAGCGGGCTGGATTTAGTCGCCTCTTACGACACACGGCGTGGAATTGGGGTTTGTATTCTAAGACGCCCCAATACGGCAAAAACACTACACAAAACAATACGGCAAATACACTTTAATTATCCATTAATACCATTGTATACAATGCATTTCGCGTTAAGAGTTCCCATCAGGGACAGATTAATAGGTTGGTAACGAGGGGAAATGTTAAATGAAACGCACTATGTCCACTGTCAGATTAAAAAGTGATCAAAATCAGTAAATGAAATATTACGAGTGAATGAACTAATAAAGGATGAAATAGTTTAAATATAATGCAATGTGATGACATGTCATGTAATGATTTTTATTTTATTTTTCTTTATTTGGGAAACATACAGTGTCTTATATCTACAATAATAACACAATAATTAATTATCTTTTACATCATTCATGAGTTTCCGCATATATAAAACTAATTTTGTTTGCTTCTTTACATGAAAGCAATAAATAAATACAAATTCAAAATCAAAATAAGAATGCAAAACCGAATTAATAAGCAAATACATTAATGAACATTGTGTTTTGGTTAATATGTTATAATTGGCGGTAAAACATTCAATATAACTTAAAAATTGGGAGGCCAATTTTAATATCTAAGCTTATATGAAAGATCAATTGAATGGCATCCGGGCTAATATTAGTACTTAGTGACTTGAAGCAGCAACTAGATGATTGGCCATGCTAATCATTATACTTTTACCTATGCCAATAAAATTATTTATACCAAGATATCTCAGAAAATAGTGATGTATGAATACCGACATTTAGTGATACAATACATTACTTAAGTCTCATAATAATATTTATTGGCATTTTCTAATTCGTAACCATAATAATTTTTGAAATAAAATTTCCATAGCGTCGTGGATAAAACAATATGAAATATTTTTGAAAGTGTTATTTGTTTTCCGTGCAAACCCGGAGCGGGGTATACTAAAAGAAGAAACTTCTATATTTTTCATATCACTTCTTTCTTCAGCATACTGTGCAAAACTCCCTATATATGTATGTATATATTCCTTATATATTTATTTACTATATATTTATGGTATTATAGGTATTTATGTATGTATGTGTATTTATATGTATTCTAGTTATGTAATTTGATTTTAGTAATTTTTTTCTAGAGTGAGTATATATTTTCTGTGTTAACACCTGCCATCAGCTATTTCCACATCCACCCAGGGTTGACTGGTGGACAATGCCATTAGGCATTAAGTTTGCCCTTTGTTTCTTCTTTTAAGAGGTGACATAAATATGTAAATAAATAAATAAATAAATAAAATAAATAAGAAAAATATCCCGTCATGTAAAGAGGCTTGGTAGTTTCCTGAGTGCGTAAATAAATTATTATTGGTATTTTTATCTTTATTCCATATTTTTTAATTGTTTTACAGATATAATAACTATAATAAGTAATTTGCCATATTGAGGCTGCTTAAAATATTAACCCCAAGCCCATGCTTACTATACTCTGGTGACGTAAAAAGCGAATAAACTATAATTTTGCTTTCAATTCTTATTTTTTGTCTTACTTAAAAAAATACAGATCTGTTTTTTTATTATATACAAACCTTCGCATTGACTAGATTTCGATATATACTATATACTGCACATCATTATTGTAAAATTTTATTAATTTGTATAAACATTGGCACCTACAGAGTATAAACATTGGCCGTGCCAATAAACACAAACTACAACGATTAGCATGACAATCGTTATATTTTGGGTATGCCAATCTTTATACAACAAGGGCCAATCATTGTACTTTTGACCCCTTTTTATGTTTATTGCATTAAAGTTGTTAATTAAATGAAATATGATTATAGTTATAATCAATTTCAATTGCCAGCTTCCCAAGGGACATTTTAACATAAAATGTTTCATAATTAGGAACCTTATTGTAACAAGAAATTGTCAAAGTCGATGATCACCTTAAAGGGCAAATCATTGTACTACTTACCCTATTTTTCAATTACTGTTAAGATTCTACGTACAAAATACATACACAAAATGTTACTGTCGTATCGTCCATTTCGTCCAATAAGGCATCGGCCATGTTTTTGGTTCTAGGCAGGGCACAGCAGTTACACAGCAAACTGTCTCAGGGCATCCGGCGTAGGGGCAGCTTGCAGGATGTCCTCAGAAGGTAAAATAAAAAACACTATATTGTACATCACAAAAATTACATTTTATAAACTTATTGAAGGTACCACTGTAGAATGAATTAATTGTTCAATCAATCTATGACTATTTAATTTTGATGATAATTTGTGTGTGTTTAGAAATAGTGAAAAACTACTACTTGAGTAGTTAAATATTATGTTTGAGTGTCAGGCTCCAGTTGTGGGCTGGGGTCCCAACTAAATGAAACTGCTGTTTTTAGACTGTATAGGCGCTGTATAATAATCGAGTAATAAATCGTACAAAGGAGCCGCGTATGCGCACGATCGTGTTGTATGAGCGAGTGACCGGAGTGGGGCAAGAGGGCCCACGGCTTGACCACTGGAATGCGCGGGCTGCCACTCGTCCGGCGGCGCGCTGACCGCGCGCACCGCGGTGTGATGTAGGATGGGGTAGCTTATGATATATATGCGCGCGCCGCGATGAGACGCAGGACCAATTATTTTATGATTTAAAAAATCTTTTTACAAAATTGGCAGTTTTTTTTAATCTTGAATATTTTTTGGATCAATGGGATCTTTTCACATTTCATTTATGACGGTGTTTCCAACATGAATATTGATTTTCAATCCTATTTTTGAGTTTATCTGAATATACTAACAGTATAGTTTGTTGTGTGTGTCTGTTGTTTTTAGAAACCTTAATATAAGTTAGCTTAAAACTAATTAATGAGAAGTACTAATAAAAACATCGTAAGAACTTACGACATCACAAATTTGTGTAATACCACTTTTCATATTTTATACAAATATTCGTATAATAATTTAGTCTTTTTTTACATGTAGATACATTATTTATGATCTATCCCCAGAATACAAGCAAAGCAAGCCCGCGCCGACCGCCAGCGGCAACAGTTGAGGACCGAGCGCGCCGGCAAGATACACCAGCTGCTAGCCAGAGTCGAGGAGGTCAAGGTACGACTGGACACAACTAGCGAACTGTACACAACTAGCGAACTGTACATAACTAGCGAACTGTACACAACTAGCGAACTGTACACAACTAGCGAACTGGACACAACTAGCGAACTGTACACAACTAGCGAACTGTACACAACTAGCGAACTGTACACAACTAGCGAACTGTACACAACTAGCGAACTGTACACAACTAGCGAACTGTACACAACTAGCGAACTGGACACAACTAGCGAACTGTACACAACTAGCGAACTGTACACAACTAGCGAACTGGACACAACTAGCGAACTGTACACAACTAGCGAACTGTACACAACTAGCGAACTGTACACAACTAGCGAACTGTACACAACTAGCGAACTGTACACAACTAGCGAACTGTACACAACTAGCGAACTGTACACAACTAGCGAACTGTACACAACTAGCGAACTTTACACAACTAGCGAACTGTACACAACTAGCGAACTGTACACAACTAGCGAACTGTACACAACTAGTGAACTGTACACAACTAACGAACTGTACACAGTTAACGAACTGTTCACAACTAGCGAACTGTACGCATATAGCGAACTGTACACAACTAGTGAACTATACGAAAGTGATGAACTGTACACATCAGCGAACTGTATACAAATAATGATCTAACTGTACACAAATATTGATCGAACTGTACACAACAATTAACTTTAAACAAACAACGAATTGCACATAAGTAACGAACTGTACACAAGTAGGGAACTGTACGCAAGTTGTGAACAATTAACTGTTAACAACCAACTTTACATAAGTAACGAACTATACATAACTGGCCAGTCGTATACATACACTGCAAGTTGTACAAACATCGTACCGTATACACTGCGAACGGTACAAGTTTCATTTCTTACATCTGCGCAACATCAACTTTAGTCAAAGTACCTCAATTGAAGGTCTTTGAAATTAACTTAAACAGGTTAAATGTTTCCAATTTGCAGCTAGCGAAGAATCAACTGACAGAAGAGAAGAGACTGAGAATGGAACGTCGTCTGCAGAAGGCTGCTGAGAACAGGGACCAGCATCTCAAGGTATCACGATTTATTTAACCTTGTCCTCGTCGTTGATCACCATTATTAACTACTATTTATATTACTGTTGACGACCCGTGTGGCGCAATGGTTACCATGCCGGATCGCCAAGGGTTCTGGGTTCAGTTCCCAGCGAAGCGAAATTTGAACTATGAGTTTTTTACATTATGAGTATAAATATTTATACTCGGGTCATAGGTGTTATTGTGAAGTGTTATTATGTGTCCATGCCACCCACGACACGGATAAAAACCTATTGCGGGGGTATGAGTGTGTGTAAGCGTTTATTTATTTATTTTATTATTTTTAATGGCACCCATAACACAGGGGATACTAGTCTGGGGGTATGAGTGTGTAGCGTTGTTTATTTATTTGTCGCTAGGACCGCGTCCGCAAGGCTCACGACGAGGAGGAGAAGCTCCGCGAGATAGCGTTCATTAAGCAGCTGGAGGCGGAGAACAGGCGGCACGACTTCCTGGCGCAGTGCCGCTCGCACAACACGCGGCTGCGGCAGCGGCGCCGGGAGCAGCTGGAGAAACTGGTGCGTATACCGTACACAAGCAATAGTACCAATAGTACAGTCAGCAAAAGTACAAAAGCGTCTCATAATGCTTAGAGCCCGCGTAGATAGAAAGAGTTGAGCCGTTCTGAGTTCTTCGTTCTGCGTTCCGCGTTCTTTGTAAGGTTTGCAACTGTATAGCGCCGCACAGACAACAGGCAGTCGGACCACGCCGGTCTGAGCGAACGCTTGCGATATACTCCCAGAAATACAAAGAACTCGGAACGTAGATCGAAGAACTCGGAACGGCTGAACTCTTTCTGTCTGCGCGGGCTCTAAATGTTGCAGAATGTATGTGTTATAAATGTTACATGCTACCCATACGTAAGGTATGATTTAACTTTGCTAATAACGTGCACTATTTTTAATACGCTACGTTTTTGTATCATGCCCTCCATACCTAACTCTTTGGCTGACTGAATAGTTTTGTAAAGTGACCCGCTTGTCGTCATTCGTGCAGGAGGAGAAGGCGGCGCGCGAGGCGGCGGTGGGCGCGCGGCGGCAGGCGCTGCAAGCGGCGCGCCAGCAGCACGTGGCGTTGCTGCTCGAGCGGCGCAAGGAGCGCTCCGCCCGCGTCGAGGAACTGCGCGAGCTGCGCCGGCAGGAGAGAGACGACGCCGCTAGAGAGAAGGTACTGTAAGCGCTGCTGTCCGAGTGGCGCAAAGTAGGGTAAATCGGGGTGAAATACAAATACTACTTGCCTTATCTAATTTAGAAGAGTTGATTAAAAGGACAATGCCCATCTGTGCCCCCGAAATGCCCAGATAAAGTATATTACAAGATTGCTCTAATAAATAAAAACTAGAATTATGTTGTTAATTTTAAATCATATGAAGCACTGGATAAAAAATTAAAAATTAAATGAAATTAATAGAAAATTAAGTTCCTAATGAAAAACTAATAGCAATGCTGTCTGTAAGCGATAAAATGTATAGAAGACCAGTAGGAAGTTATCATGTTTAATGTCCAATATCTTTTGAACCGGTGCTTTATATGACATTAAATCTAGATATAATATAAATACTGTTAAAAAGTTATCATATGACATAGAGCTGCAATTTGGGCATTGCATGGCATTTCTGACTTTCAGCTCCATACTAATATGGGCATGGTCCTTTATATTGCTAAGCCTGGCGCACTCCGCAATTTAGTTATGCTTACAAGCAAGTCTCATCCCCACCAGGCGGAAGGAGTAAAGTCCCGCCTCTCAGCGCTAGCGGCGGCGGCCAAGCAAGAGGAAGACGCGCTCAGGAGTCGAATCCGGGACAAGCAGGACGCGTCGCAGCAGCGGCTCGAGTCCCACCTCCAGGCTATACGGGAGAAGGCTACTGGGCCGCGGCAAGCTGTGAGTTATACATATAAGCTATCTTTGACATATCTATACTGCGTTTACAACTTAAACATACACTTCTTATTTATTTACAAATTTATTTATTTAATACTTTATATACACGTATAAAATTGGTTACAAAAAATGTATGACAGAAATTTTGTACATAGGCAATGCTTATTTCTAAAAGAAATCTCTTCTAGCACACCTAGGAAAAGTGATATAAAATTAATTTAGTGTTTATGGCTCAAAATCACGAAGGTGGCGAATTTCAGGTTTGCAATTTGAGCATAAAATGTTAAAAGCAATAGCCAATTAAAGAAGTATAAATGATTGATTTGTTATTAATCTTAACTTATTTAAAAGGGGCGCGCTTAGATTTCACAATTTTTCAAATTACAGCGATTTTAAGGTAACTCGACAGCAAAAATCGTCATTTCGGGAACGTAGCTAAATATTTATTTTTAAATATAATGTTTACAGAAAACAATAAAATAATAATATTTTTAATAGCAGTCTACTATATTTTTTTAAATACAAATGGAAATTTGGTGAATATACATGGATATTTATAAAAATCATCAAATTGAACATTAAAAAGTAACTAAGTTTCAAATTTCAAGCACAAAATTCAAAATATAACAAAATATAGAGGACCTAATAAGTAAATTTAGATATTTCTATATTAATAACTTTATTATGTTTGTATGTGCATATTTACATGTTCAATAATATTTGAAATTAGTATATAAAGGCAAATAAAAGTAGAGTTCCCGGAATGACTATGGTGATTTTCTTACAGGTAAAGGTATTTTTGAGTAATAAATGCGGCAATTAACTTTTGTAATTTCTATAATCTTGCTAAGAAATATTATTTGTTGTAATATTACAATCAATATTAATAATAATAGCCACAAGAAAATACAATAAATAGCATTTCTCAAATATATCAACATTAGACTTAAAATAAGATAATACTTGTACTACACGAGGTACTGGAACTGGTATATCTTTGATTAAGTCTTTCAATTTACTTTTTGGAGTCATCTGATCACTGTTCTTCTTGTTTTCTGTCTTTTCCTTTCTGCTTATTATTTTATTCAATTACGTCTCATTTCTGTTATTATATCTTGTTGTTCTTTTATATATCTGTATGCTTTTGCCTGGTCTTCTTTCACACTTTTTCTTCCGCGCTGTCTTCTCACCGAGTTTTGTGATTTTGTGTTTTTAAGTTTTTTTTTAGTTTTCTTTTTTATTTCACCTTCGTTTGGTTCCATTTTTACTGAAAACAAAAGAAGATCTTTTAATTTAAACAAATATTTACTAAACATTAATTCACCATTAATAAGTCTTGTCAGAAACCACTACGTTAATCTGGAACCGCGTCATCATGTCCGGGAACGTCCCCTTAATGACTGTTCCCGAAATGACGTTTTTGAAATTTCACGCCTACAATTTCGATGGTCGCCATATTAGACATATTATTTCTAGGTTATTGTGAAGTAAACAATGATAGTTTTACAGAATACTTATTAACTAATTGTTATTTTAATATTATTTACTATTGCACCCGTTCACGGGATGACGTATAGTTCATGTACGGTGAAAAATAGATGAACATAACAGTACTTACCACTTAAATTGTTATTTATTTACGCACAAAACAAATGACGCCCACTTCACAACACTATTGCTCGTCACTAAAACACACTAGCGCCTTAAGTCGCGTTTAAGAATAAAAGTTTTCACTGCCTAATGCTGCGTTCGCGGATATGACGTTTGATTTCTCGGACAAACTTTTGACAAATGCCGTGTTTAAAATGATTTTATTTTCTATATTCTGGCTTAGAATAATAAATGTTTAGGAAACAAGCAAACTCTAATGAAAATTGAGAATATAAAAAGTATGATTTTACTATTTTTCAACGCAAGTTGAAGTTTGAAGTTTTTGTTTGGGACGCGTTCCCGACCTGACTTTTTACACATATTTCTTGTTAAATTATTTAAAATTACTTATTTTTCAAATCATTAATTTTAGGTATAAATACGTCTAATTGATCTCGATAGTATTGCATTCTTATTTACTGATATTTATTCGTATATTTTATTTTACGAGCTTCCAAACCGAATTTGCCACCTTCGTGATTTTAAGCCTTATATTTATTTATTTGTAATTTAATTATACATAAATAAAAATAAGTGTCGAATTGAGAACCTCCTTCTTTTTTTCGTCAGTTAAAAATAGGGCAGACGCAAAATGAAAATAATTAAAGAAAAGTAATGATTACATATTTTATGTTTGTTTACTATTAATAATTATTTTGAAGTAGTGCTAAGATTGTTTACCAAATAAGTCACGTCTAAAAACGTAGTAACTATATAATATTATAATCTATCTACTTAATAAACAACCTAAGTTAATTATTCTGCAAAACTAAATCAATTGCAGCAAACCATATTCCCACATAAAAACCATGGGCTCTATCCTCAGACCACATCGGAGAGCCATGACCAAGCCACGAAAGACACGGAGGACGCCGACCGACTGGAGCAGGAGAGGAGGGAGAGAGAGAAACAGAAGACTATCAAGAAGAAAGCCAAGAAATTGAGGCAGAAGTTATTGTCTACGTAAGTTAATTTTTAACCCCCGGCGGAAAAAAGGGGTGTTATAAGTTTCACGTGTCTGTGTATCTGTGGATCTAGCTGTGGAAACGGATGAACCGATTTTGATCTAGTTTTTTTGTTTGAAAGGTGACTTAATCGAGTGTTCTTAGCTATATTTATCTATACTTACTAATATTATAAAGCTGAAGAGTTTGTTTGTTTGGTTGAACGCGCTAATCTCTGGAACTACTGGTTCGAATTGAAAAATTCTTTTTGTGTTTGATAGTCCTTTTAACGGGGAAGGCTATGTAACATCATATATTTTAGTAGTTAGTTTTTTCCACAAACTAACGCCGGTGAAACCGCGGGGCACAGCAAGTTTTTTTTTACACAAATAAGTTAATGCTTGACCACGATCCCACCTGATGGTAAGTGGAAATGTAATTAATTAATGTAGTTGTAAATAAAACTGTCGAGGGTTTTTTAAATTTTAATTTAATGATTATTTTTCTTTACATTTACAGATAATATCAGAGGAACTATTTTTCGAATTCTGGATGAATGACGTATTGATGATGAATGAACATGTAAACCAATTAAAAATAAAATGTCATGATTATAAATCTCAAGTTAAGATTTTGTCTGCACTTAATTTTTAATAATTAATAATTATAATGTCAACCATTGTTACTATGCAAACATTTAAACGAATAATATAACAAAAAGAATATGTATTAATTATGTACTTTTTTATTAAGATAAGTTGTGCGGTCGTGATTATAAATTAATAAAGACTAAATACCTAACCATTAATCTGTTGCAGGGCCAATAATGAAGTGAACGGGGGAATGAAGATAGATTTCGAAACTATTAAACTTCCTTTTACCAACAAATTTATTAAGATTATCAACAGCATCAATAATTTTGTTAAACCACTTCAAGAGGATGGTGAAGTGGACAGGTATAACGGGAAGAATAAGAAACTAGTCAACGGTAACATTGAATCTGAGGTGTCTGGAGATAAGAAGAAACGAAAGAAATCCAAGGACTCATCTGAAAGAGAAGTTAAAGAAACGGAGAAGTTTAACGGAGATCTGGCATCTAAAACCAATGATAAGAGGAAGAAACGAAAGAATCAGTCTGCTGAAATAAAGATAGATCCAGAGTTAGAGAAGAATAACAACGATACAGAAGTAAAGGAGTCGAAGAAGAAAATAAAAAAAAGTGAAAGTGAAAAGAAGAGTGATAAAAGTGATAACTTAACAACAACCAGTTCGGTGTGTAGTTCATTGAGTGATATGAGTAGATCGAGTGTTAGGGAGAAGAAGGCGACGCAAACTATCGACGTTTCGTTTCTAGAAAGACAGCTTAATGAGTTGAATCGGATCGTCGAGAACCTTGATGAGGTGAGTTGATGGTTTGTAACAGTCATCAATAAACACGCCATTTAACCTGTTAACCGAGCGGGACGTATAAATACGTCAAACGTAAATAATAGCGTGTACGTGTTGGACATAATGAATACGTCCTCAAAATATTGTGTTACGTCCTGGAATGGATGGAACGTATAGTAATTTCTTAATTTGATATTTCCATATTTTTGTTAGTACCTATTGTTTTTTTATTATTAGTTTGTAACGAAAACATATATATTTCATAGTCTATTTTAAGAATAAATAAAAAATAAAAATAATATGAAATTACGTTCTCCCTGCGTGACGTACTGACAAGTCCTAGTGAAAGAGCTCGCGCCCATTGTACGAGTATGTTGCGTACTTAATTAAAAAGAGAATTCTCCGGTTAACAGGTTAATATCACTCTAGAAATAGAATATTGGGTGGAAATGTAGGGTAAACTCAGAAGTAATTTCGTTTCTGGGATAGATTTCGTTTCGAAATAAGTAGTATCCATATGTGAATGTCTCTAAGTCTAATTTTTTTCTATAATATATAATTGTATAATGTGCATAAATCCTACTATCCTACAGCCTACTTCCTACTTATATTATAAATTTGAAAATTTAGATGTTTGGATGTTTGTCACGCAATCACGCAGAAAGACTGATCGGATATAGATGAAATTTGGCACACAGATAGTTTAATACCTAGAATAAAGTATAGCATACTTTTTATCCCGAGATATTGATCTGTTTCCGAGGAAGAAGAAGTAAAATTTACTGTAATAGAAAAAAAGTTTTCAAGTTTCTCATCACAGTGACATTAGAAAACTCAACACAGCTGTTTGAGTGACTAAATTATAAATTCAAATTCAAATTCAAATTCAAAATCATTTATTCATGTAGGTATCATTGATACACTTATGCACGTCATTTTTTTTATTTACCAGCTTTTCGGAAAGGTGCTTTGTCATGGAGGAGAAGAAAAGCCGAAAGAAACTCCTCAGCACATCTTTTAAAAATAAAATACATTGGTATATTTCTTACAAAGAAGTATCACTAGCCTGTACGGAACTGGTTGCAGATCTGGTCATTTCCATGCGTCTTTGTCATTTATGTACTCATCTACAGTATAGTAGCCTTTGCCTAAAAGTTGAGATTTTACATGTTTCTTAAATAATTCCACTGGCAAATCACGTATTAACTTTGGGATTTTATTATAGAACTGTACACCACGGCCCATAAAAGATCGCTTCACTTTAGAAAGACGGTAAGATGGCGTTACTAACTGGTGCATTTTTCTTGTTTGGCGATTAGTGATATCAAAATTTTGTTTATACGCGCTTATATTATTCCGTATAAAAACCACGTTACTATAGATATATTGTGAGGCTACTGTAAGTATACCTATTTCTTTGAACTTGTCACGCAAAGTTTCACGAGACCTAAGTTTATAAATAGCCCTAATAGCTCTTTTTTGTAGTATGAAAATTTGTTCTATACTGGCTGCTTTGCCCCACAGCAAGATGGCATATGACATAATACTGTGAAAATATGCAAAATAAACCATCCTAGCAGTTTCGACGTCAGTATACTGCCTTATTTTTCTAACAGCGTAAGCAGCCCTACCGAGTTTAGTCGCGAGATTTGTTATATGTGGGTCCCATTGAAGTTTATTATCTAAGGTCACCCCTAAAAATACGGTGGATTCCTCCATATTCAATGTTTCATTATTAAGTTTAATAAGTTTATTGACTTTTTTAACATTAGGTAGCACAAACTCTATACATTTAGTTTTTTTTGCATTTAACAGTAAATTGTTAATAGTGAACCAACGCGAGACATACGAAAGAGTACTATTTACGTCGTCGAAATTTTCTTTATTCCTATCACACTTAAATATTAATGATGTATCATCAGCAAATAGTACAATATCCGCTTGGTTTTTTACATAATGAGGTAAATCATTTATGTATACCAGGAAAAGAAAAGGACCTAAGATCGAGCCCTGTGGTACACCCATCACCGCCGGTGGTATAATAATGGTTCATTGTTTAATAATGTAAAATACAAACATAAAAATTATGCGATGAGGCACATTGTGATAATTTTTGTCATACAATGGAAGCTTTAGTAGCCATCGATCTCGTATAAAATCAAATAAAGCCCTTTGTCCCTTTTCAGAAGGCGTTGGCTATTGAGACTCGCGATTTGAGATTCGCATCATACTCTAGCAAAAGCCCGTCTCCGTGATTCTGTTTCATCTACAGTCTTAGCAGCTCGCTGGGAAGTCAAATATTGAGCATGTTGCTAGCATCGTTTACCTGCCTGTTCCGGCGTAGCAGCTCTCAAGCTGGCCTGTCGCTGAAATTATTCCTCACGACGTTCCCTTTGATTCGTATGACCACTCAGTAGCTCGCTGGGACGCTAAATAATGAGCATGTTGCTGGTGTCGATATGTGCCTGTTTAGGCAGCTTTTAAGGTTGCCTGCCGCTGAACTTATTCCTCAAGACATGCCCTATGATTTTTTTGAATCCTTAGCAACTTGATAGGACGTGAAATAATAAGCATGTTGTCGACATTAATGATATCCATTCTTTGGGATGAAAAGCAGGATGCTGTAAGTTTATATGTGCGCCAAATATCATTTATTTCCGGTGTGCCATTTTTACGTGATAAATTCACAAACACCAACCGTCTAAACCTAACATCTAAATTTTCGTAGGATCTGGTTCTGGATCCAATCCTAAATTCTCGCGGACGAAGTCGCGGGTAGAAGCTAGTTACTAAATAAATAAAGAAGAAGCGACTTATACAGAAATAAACCCAAGTTTAATTTGTTTTTTGTTTTGATGTTAGTTTATTATAAACTATTTCTCCAATATTTCCGCTTTCATTGCAACTATATTGTTTAGTGAAAGGGCGTTCATATTAAAATTAGACTATCTGTAACATATTGTTATTGCTGTGTGTATTGTTACAGTCCGTTGATAAGAGGCAAGTTTACAAGACGATAGCGATCTGTACCGTGGACAAAGTGTTGAGCGTGGCCACCGAGAGGGAAGATATAGCGGCGCTCTTGACACCAAGGTAGTTGTTTAGTTACATCGATGACTTTTTTCTTTGTCGTCGAAATTGGGCCATAATTTGCACAAAACATAAATTGCACATTTTCGTTTTTATTTCATTATTTTTCCATTTTTCTAAATTCTATATCTGACATTGTTATTTTTTTAATACTTTCCATGGAACATGGTGTAATATTATTAAATAAAGTGCTACTATAATAAATAGTAAAAAAATAGAGGAGAAAAGGGGGTGTTACTGTCTATAATATTATGCTTAGATTTTTGGTGGTATGCCCAAAGCGGGGATTGATATGTGTTGTGTTCGTTCTGGTTATACCGACTATATTATCTGTCAGTATGTACATATGTTTGTCTGTCTGTGCCTGTAGATGTCTGACGATAGCGGTGACGGTGGTGCTGCATGCGGCGACCGCTAACAACGCGACGGCGTTGTGGCTGGTGGTGAGCACCACCGGCGTGCACCTCGTGAGGTTGCTGGCCGAGCAGACGGTGAGCGATGATTTTTTTTAGAAATAGGCGGTAAACGAGCTGACGATCCATCTGATGGTAAGTGGCTATCGTCGACCACGAACATCAGCAACACCAAAGGCATCACTGATGCGTTGCTGGTCAAGAAAGGGTGTCGAAAAAAAAGAAAAGGAAGAAGAAGATGATATTTTGCTAAAGTGAGATCTCCCGCCCGATGAGGTGGTGTTGCCTGGGGTCGGCCGAGCCCCGACTGATCTTGCCGGAGCGTTGTACGAAATATGCTAGCGATTGTCATTCTTCGATAGCGTAATTCAGGTTGGCGTGACGTCACCGTGTGACCTATGTGCGCTGTCGCCACAATATTATTAGCGTATAGGACCGATGCCGCGATTTAGATGCACGCGCAATGACTTGTAGCTCTTAAGCTACAAACTTTATGATTTATTATCCCCTCCCGACAGGACTCGAACTGCCGTGCCTGAGCGGCTGCAGCACAGATTTTGTTCGCGATGTCTCTTGTAGTATATTAGTACAATATTCTTATGAGCACAGTTTTATACGATACAAGTTACCCTTAAGGCCAAGCATACGTAACAGGTTTTTTCCCGTACGGGACGGGATGCATTGGTTTTAGACTCGTCTGAGGTTTTTTCTTATGTAACTAGTTAACAAAATAGCTGACGATCTACCTGATGGTAAGTGGCTAACGTCGCCCGTGGACATCAGCTACACCAAAGGCATCATCGATGCGTTGCAGGAGAAGGGAGAGAAAGAAAGAAAAAACTGGCTCCTAAGCCCACATCCAGATTGAGTCATGACTCAAGCAAGAGGGTAAAAGCAACAATTTTATTTATAGATGTTTGATGTATGTACATATAATACATATTTATATTTTAGTAAAAAAATATTAGGTCTAAGCGGATTTCTTTGTGGCCAAGTTCACTTTTCCGTATTTGAGACGGCAACGTTGTATTAATAAAGTTTGTAGTACCGCCGTATCGTAAACCATACCACCCTTTGAATAAGTTCCTTCGAAAGGGGTCGCCGTCAGTTTCCGGACGATTAGTTTTGATGACGTAAGCATTTAGTTGGTAACTTTTGAATTAGTTTTTATTTTCGGTACGGTAACTTAAGCTAAGTTAAGCTTATTTCGTTTATGAGTCTATTTTATAGTTCAATGTTAACATGTGTGGTATGAGTTTTTAAACGGTATCAGTGATTTAATTCATGCGTCCTGAAGACTTAAATACATAGCTTACGGAAAATGGTCACCGTGGCTTATTAGAAAAACTAGCGCTCTGCCCTCGGTTTTGTCCGCGTTTTTCGGGATAATAAGATCCTTAAAACCTATTTCAGATCATGGCCTGTGTACTAAATCTCATGAAAATACCTACGTTTATTAGTTTTTGCTTCAAACAGTAACAAACATCCTCCTCGCAAACTTTATAATATTAGTGGGATTAACTCCAAAAGATGTTAATGACGCGTATTCGTCAAAGGCGGAATTAATAAAAGTGATTAGGTATTACAGTTCATAAATTTTTCAAAGTTACAAATTATTATTTTTTAATCATGTAGATTTTGTTTCTACACTTAATACATGTAAATGTAGATTTAACCTAAATTATAATTTTTAATTTGATGGCTCTGTCGCATAACTTACTAAATGATCCTACTTTTTCATAAGAAGTTATAACTGCTTACATTCACACAGGCCATATTAAAATGTTTATACCCATAGTAGAGAAAGGGGTCGCGAACATTTTCCGCGCGGTTACTTTTGATGTCTGCCATTCAATCAGCCGCCGACAACCTTTCCGTGGACGACTTGGCCCCATTTACTAGATTACGTTGAAGTTTTGATTTAGACTTGTTTGGATGAGTGGGTACGTCATACGTCGCTTGACAAGTACGGAATAGTAATGTACAGTCAGCAAAATAAAAGGTTCACACTCACGTTTTTACGTTACGTTTTACGTTTAAATGCAGCTAAGGGAGTTTAGTTCTTCGTTCATCTTTCTTTTTAAAAACCGGTGAAATTTATATGAAAAAACGTGTGTGTACTTATGTACGCACGTAAGAAGTTATACTTACCTCTTACTTACATACGTAAGTCACGCTCGTACCCACGACCCGGCGCGCGCTAGCAGTCCAAAACAACTCCAGCGAATGTGGTGCGCCTAGTACACGCCTAGTATCACGCATCTTCATCATGTCTCTTTTGGATGTCGCATCGTAAAAATTTTGCTCACATTTTTTTCCAAACGCCCCTTAAGAAGTATAACTTCAAAACAAATTCTTCCGTCACAATTTCTATTAGAGATACGTTGTCTTGAATTCAAATAATAAAAGTTTACAAGTCCCTCAATAAAAATAAATTGACTAAATTTTCACCCGTGAACTTTAAACATTAAGAATAAATCTACCCAAAACAGGTAGATTTAGAACTAAATACGCTAATATTTCATACGATGGCAAATTGAATGATGCCATGTTGCAAAGCTATTCCTCGTAGCATATTCCATTATTCCCATATAATAGTATTAGGTGTTCCGGCACCGCCTCCTCCCCCCCTAGAGCTGATGGCGTCTTTAGAAGCCGCGCTAATGCATCGCGAGCATCGTTTGAATGTGTTACAGTACTCGCGACAGCCACTATCTTACTGGTTCGCTACGAAAACATGGTAGATTGGTCGATGCAAGTAATGATATTAACGAATGATTGTTGAGAGAGTGTTAGTGTAACCGGAACACCTCACTTAGGTTTCCCTTGACACCACTACATGGAAACACGGTTTAGCTCAGTTAATTTTTATTCGACTAAACTAATTTTAGTTTAACCTTGAAGCTTTGGTTGTCCTTGGTTTGTGCCAATTCGATGTTTTTCGCGTTTTCGTACGTGTTTTGTCACACAGTATTTGTTAATGATAAAAAAAATATATTTTTATGATAAAATATATGATTACAATTATCCATTTGACGCAATAGAAGAAGTCACGAAAATCAAAATAAGTTAATTTCTTTTTAGTTTTAAAGTGTTAAGTAGTTTAAAGTTAAATATTTATAAGATTCAGAACAGAACAGATAATAACGCAATAAAATTCAACTAGCTACCGAATTACGAGCTACCAAAGCGTAACACAGCTTAAAACTAAGTTCTAATCTGATAATGACTCTATCATCTGTGGTTACACTGTGGAAGCGGCACTTACCTGCGTAAGCGCACTAATTATTATATTATTACGATAATATTCCGTGAGATGATTTAGTGTTCTATTTATGTAAAAAAGGAAAAACAACGTTAGGTTTTACAGATGCCAATTAATGCTGTTTTTTTGGCGAGATTTATAATTTTATTTTGATTTTATTAAAACTTGAAAAAGAAGCTTTATGTAGACGTCACATGTGTAGGTATATTAACTTTTCATTTACAAGTTGTGTATTGTCATGAAACTTTGTAAAGTTTTAATATCGTTTTTTGTTTCTCCTTGCATAATCTAATCCCATATCTGGTATTAAGGATAACTAATAGACTTTCAATTTGTATTAATCAAATCTTTTGTAATAAATTTACAAGTGTCATAATACTGTTAGGAATTGTTAATAATTGTACATTAACACCTTATTAATCAATAATTAAGAGATCACCTCGTTCCTAAATCATATAATTGTAACGGAAAATAAACTGTAGATATGTCTCTGTATATCGCCGAATATTCAGTTTACGAGCGAACTCCTTTGACACCTTTCTTTCTTGGGGCCGATTAGCCAGTTATCGACGTCACTATACTAACGGCTGCCCTAAAAATTATCCTCAAATCTATAGTTTACCTTTACACTGATTGAAATAAAATTAAAAAAAGTTTTCACATATCTGTTTCATTCATTTATAAGATCTAAAGTAAATATAATCAGTGTTTATTGGATTACCTTTTAACTATAACGATTAAAAATAATATTGACTTGAGGTTGAGTAAATATCTGACTGTGATTGTAATTTGGCTTTAAATATTCCTTGCTGTCAGGGCATTTACGTCGTTATATTATGTATGAACATTTATTTACGCCACTAGCTTTAATTTGACTTCTTATTGGTATCTTATCTTTATGATAAGGAAGTCTGAAATCTACATTTTATTACAGTAAAATAGAGAACTTTGTAGGGCCCGGGTACAATTTCTCGCTGGGTAAGAAAGTTGTGTGTTTCAATTCAAATCACCTGAGATAAAAACAAAAAAAGTTATGTGAATGCTGCCAAAAAGAAATTAAGGTCAGTTACGGAATGTGTCTGACATCACCGTTACACATTCGCAGTAAAGTTAGTCATCGATTTATAATTGTCATACCTTTTTTTAGGTTAGGAGAAGATCATATCCTTTATATGCCGGTCGTATCAATAAATAAATTGTTATTTTAATGCCACGATTACTGTCAATTATACTGATACAAGTGCAGATAAAATAAAAAGTTAAAAATATTTTCAGAATTGCAATGTAAGGTGCACTGATTTAAATTCTGATAAGTTTTTATACTTGAATTACTTTGTTTCAAGGAACTGGGTTCAATAACGAGTTTTATTTGTATTTGCGCTGTTCGTAAAACGACACATAATTGTTATTTAATTTTTTACAAAATTCGCTACTGTTATTTTTTTTTTAATTTTTCGATCGAAAGCATCCGAATTTATAATTAAATTCCGATCAAAATATCATTGTCGCATCGATAAAATCACGATGGGAGGAATTTTAATTCGATTTCGAATGGTCGGGATGCTTAATTTTTTATTTCATTAGTCGCAATTAAAAGAAACTTATTAAAACGTACGCCGCTACGCGCCATCGCGCCATGTTAATTGTTGATTATCTCTGACGCCATCTTTTGTTTTTGTTGTTTTTTTTTTGAGGCTGTAAATCTAGTTGTTTACGAGGTCCCGCGCGGAACATCGCCTCGATAACATCGGTGTTTGTTATTTTCGCTCGCGTTTTGAATTCTTCCGCGGCAATAACGGATTCTGTGGTTTTAGGCCAAACGCAACAGGTCACCAACTCAAGATTTGGACTCTGGACAATTTAGATAACTATTAAGAAAAATCCGGATATTTCTATAGAATTCCGGACGTTTTGGCAAAAAATGCTTTTTTTGAAGTAGATAAGTTGGTTATATTTTTTGCTTGAACTGGTCATGTGAATGTTGATTTTTTGCACAGATATTTATTAATATTAAATAATATACTTATTAATATTAAGTAGGTGACTAAATTTATTTTTATGATTGAATACTTCTTTCATTTAATTTTTTTAAATATTTAAATATTTAATTTTAATTTTTAATATTAGGGCACTAAAATGACCGGATAAGTCCGAACGAATCTGGACGATTGGTAAACCTAATCGAAACTGTAAGGACAAAGTAATAACTGTACCTACAGCAAGAACAGACCCACATTGATGTTACAAAAATACCTTTATTTGTTTGTTAACATGTTATAATTAAAGAAATAAAAATAAGGAAGACGAAAAGAAATCGAAATTGTCGATCGATAATAATCAATATTACCAACGTTGGTTCAAAGATCTTGTAAATATTTAAATTGAAATGCAAAAAATCTTTCACTGTATTGTTTGGTTCCGTGATAAAGAAAAAGGTTTAAGCTTAAGTATTTGTGGAATAGGTAGTAAAAATTAATTTCGACTGAGGTCCTTAAGATTCATAAGAAGTTAATTAAATTACAATGTGTAATTAAAAATAATTGTATTAGGAGCGCTAGTGATCATGAAGCACCAGTCTTAGGAAGAGTTGTCAGATTAAACATAATCCATTTTAATAAGCTATTATCGTTGTATGGTGTGTCTGGGAAAGTAACAGTGCCATTTTTCTGTTTCCTGATGTAAGATACTTTAAAAATAATGGTGTCAGAATACAAAAACTACACACTCATGCACTGAATACACGTCTTTGGAAAAAAAGATTATTAATTTTTGTGTCTTATGAATATTTAGAAAATACGGCATCTCGAAACGTTGGCTTATGGGGCTGTATAGAAATAAGTAAACATCCCATTTTTATAAATCAAAATAAGTTTCAACTCCATCTAGAGTAACTACATATTTAAATATTTATGTATTTTTACACACATAAATACTTAATTTAAATGAGCTACTCGGGCAAGTCACTTACCGTTCTGAACGCGGCTTCCCCAAAATTACCGTCTTCAGAGACGCCTAGTTCCTAGCGTCTGTAGTGACTCCGGACTACACTAATTATAATTTATCGTCCATACTTCCTAGTAATAATGGTAGTGCAAGAATTGTTATCACATCATTGCCATGTTCGGTCCATTTATTTACCTAATAATAGTAATTCTAGATGTTGCTTTAACCCCTTAATGGCCCACAAGGCACGGGTAGTGGGTACCTAATAACTGAGGAGGCCTAGCATACTGCACTATGCTTCGGATAAGTTTGAATATCGGTTCTCGGTGTGATTGTGTATTCTTTAATTTATGTGCTTTTAATTCATGGCACCCAAGACACGGAATCCTACTTTGAGGCTACATACACATGGCTTACACCCATTAATGGCCCACTACTGAGCACGGGTCTCCCTTCTTGAGGGGGCCTGGAGCATACATTACCACGCTGCCTCAGTGCGGATTATTCTTAAACTAGCTTTTGCCCGCAGCTTCGCTGCTTCGCCCGCGGAATTTTACTAATGCCATCTATTAACAAAATCCGGAACTAAATATCTAGTAACTAACAAAATATCGATCTCCCCATGGGGATGTTTTACCGCGGTAAAAAGTAGCCTACGTTACTCTCCACCCTCCTCACTAACTCCACACACAAAAACCATAACTTATAACAGCATCTTTGCCACGTGAAAGACGGACAAACAAACAAACAAACAAACACACTTTCACATTTATAATATTAGTAGGGATGTAGTGGTGTTCACTTTGTTGGTGCAACTTTTAATATAAAATAAATAAATTGGTGGAGGGGTTAGTGACCCAAGTTTCGTAAATTTTCATGCCACCCGAGGGTCTCCGATATGGCTTACCGATTACTATCTTACGATAACAACCTCCGAAGCACGGAAACTCTCAAGATTTTTTTTGCCACTACAAGTACCGACTGCGTCCACTGTTGCTTCACTTCGTCGATCTCTTAACTCGACACAAGCCGCCGGCCTAGGAGCGCTTCAACGTACACCTATCATTTATCTACTCTCTCCCTTCACAGGAGAAGGACCTAACCACAGACCCTAAGGAGATGGAACTAGCCCATCAACTAGCAGAGTGTCTGTCCGTGGCGTTTGAAGCGGTGCTCTCTACCAGCCGCACCCACGACGAGCGACCGCAGCAGTGCGCCGAAAATACGGAGTTTGTGGGGTCGCTGCGGGCACGAACGCATATGCTTATCAGGTTAGTGCACAGTTGTGACAACGTAGAATAGAATTTCAAGAGAGTACACTTACATATAAAATAGGCTACAATAATACATAATATCGCTATAGAGAGGTCTCTTCCAGACAACCTTTGGGCAGAGGACACATTAACGAGAAAGAAATTTGGAGTTGGTTTAGATTAGACTCGCGGATACACGAGGAAACTTTTATCTATAAATAAAATTTGATTATTTTTATATTCAACCCAAAATTTTTTTTCTTGAAGTTGTAGATTTCAATTTTTGCTGCAAAACTTTCTGACCGAATTCTATTCCACACTCATTACCGCAATGTATCACTAGCCGCCGCTAAAAAGCACCCCGTTCGTGGGGGTGTTGCGTCCCCCAAATTACAGAGGGCTGAGAGAGAGTGCATTAGACAAATTAGATTATAACGTGCTCGAGCGTCATAAGTCCAAGCGAACCTCTACTTTAATGCCCTAACTTTATGATACTTTTCGATTGAAGACTGCAATATTTTTTTAGTTGAATTACAATAGAAAAGCAATGATAATATTGTCGTAGTTTTGGTCGCGTTTTTATAATAAATACTGAAGAGTCGGTTTTATTGGTGTAGACAAATTATGTTTTATCTTGTGTGACATCATCAGTTTTCGTTTTTTTAACGCACAATTTTTTAACCTGATCGGGATTCAAATCCGGGAGCGTTCTACATATATACAGTCTTACATCAAGGAAACAATAAATGTAATAATACTGTGTGTATAATACTTTGAAAAATTACTGTGTGTATAATAATTTGTAAATGTGTATATAAATAATACTTTGAATGTATTCTTGGTTGGAATTTGAACTCCTTAATGGCTTACACGGATTTTTTTCGTAATTTCTCCAAATGCCTTGCTTATTGCTGGCTCCGACAGCAATCGTATCATATAAAAACAAATCACAGATATTTTAAAACGAGGGTGGTACCTAGCCGTTCGTGTAAAATTACTCATCATGTGATAACCGTATTTTCATTTATTGTACTTAACCTTAGAATTATCCATCAAACACGCGTACGTAATACTCGAGATGGTTCCATTGAAACCTGTCCCCAAGCAGTCCGCGCCGCTCAAATTGAAAGAACAACAACGATCTCGTCAATACAAATAAACGAGACCTTAACGCCCTATCGAACGCTCGAATAAAAAGTCGGGATTAATTAGAAAAAGTGGTGCAACAATACAGTGGGGTACAATGCGACCCCACGACCGAACGCCAAGACTTCCTGTTCAATGAGCGTCACGTCACATCGCGTCGCGTCACTTGTCCCGATGTCCCGTTTTCTATTGTTTTTGCCGTGACAGGTTGGGGGGCGTTTATAGGCGAATGTTAATAAAATTGGGTAGTTGATTTTATACTTAAAGTTTTTTCGTATTTTTTGCACAATTTTTATATAACAATCCCGAAGTTGTATGTATTTTTTATTCATTATGTCTTTATTGCAAGACCCTGAACATAGATTTACAAAGGGCGGACTTAATATCTCATTCCCTACCATTCAATCCAGGGTAATGGTATTTGTGTAACGAAAAGGCGTAAAGTAAAACGGGGTAAGAATCTATTAGACGATAACTCGCTAACTAACTCGCGTTACAGAATCGAACGCACTCGCGTCACTGGACTAAGGGCCCTGGCGCAGGCCCTTATAATAAGCCAATATTCAGTTAATCACATCTACAGTCAAGGTGTATTTCTTTTCATTGCTTAAAAACACCTAGACATACCGTGCCGCTAGTCAGCGCAGGCCCTTATATTGCTGCAATTCCACAATAGCAGTGTTTTTTCCGTCACAAGCAGTAAACATGGGCATGTGCTCGGCTACATTCCTCTCCATTGTGTACATATGGACCCCGTGTAGCGTTACTAGCGTCGCCGCGTCGCACCCCTACACTGCGCCGACCATAGAGTTTGTGGCGTAAACATGGCGATTTATAATGCGGTTGTAATTGTAAGATAAGGTAATGTCTGCCAAGAAAAGAAAGAAGAAAGATGATATGCTTATGCTATACTATAGTATAATTATCTTAGTATACTATACTTTATTGTTTAGGAACAAATATGAGCTATCGCCATTATTGATTAATTAATTAACGAAATGGCTGATTAATGTCTATCTATGCCTCTGTTTTCTTTGTTTATAAATACAAAAAATATATGAATTCACGCATATTTATAGTGAGTAATTATAACTGCCAAACGATATATTTAACAAAAGTTAATTATGCATTTTATTCATTTTCTGCACCATTTTTTACATTTTCATTTAAAAGATTTATATGAGTTAACACAATAGAAATGCATGTTAATATTTAAAAGGATGTCTCTATTATGTGATGCAAAATGTGTTTGGATTTGATTGTAATTAATATGAGTTTGAGGATTTAAGTCGGAATTAATCTGTTAAAAAAGACGGTGATTGTGCAAAAAACCTTTTTCAATTTAATGAAAATATAGGAATTCTAAAATATTTTAAACCTAATTGTTATGTAGGTAACCCCGATCAAGTAGCTTACGATTCACCTTTAACAATAATAATATATTCTTTTGATGTGTTTTATTTGACATTTAATATTTCTGTAAGTAATTTGTTAGTTAATAAGTCGTCACAAAGTGAAAATGGAAATCACACATTTTTCCGTGCAGTTTATTATTAAATGGTTGTTGTCTATTGCTTCTTCACTCTATGGTCGTATTAAGTAGGGTCTGCGACACCGATACATTCGGTAGATTACAAGTGATAATCGATATAATCGGATACAGTTAGTTTGATTAAAATGTGCACTGTTCAATGGGGTTCGTACTGATTGTGTGCTCATTGGCCATATTGGCCGTAGCTCGCGGATATCTTTACATGATTGATGTTGAGATTGTAGTATTAGCTGGGATGGTTTTGTTATGTGCTAAGGATAGAGCTTGTAAAGCCACTAACCCCCGCTAAAGACATCTGTGACAAACCTCTGTTAGGACTATAGTAGGATTGTGATCGGTTAGTAGGTCTTGTGAGTGTGTTGATAATAAAAACAGGACTGTGGAAGTTATGACGGCTAGTGTAGGTTAGTCCTGTTAGTAAATTATTAGTAATCCAGTTAGTAATCGTGATTTGTCCCAGTTCAGAAGTATGAATAAGTATATCATCTGATATATCAAATGTACATTATTCTAGAAACACTGCGTTTCAATAGAGCAATTGTGTACAAATTACATTCTTAACTTATGTTCCCGACCGAATAACAAAACCTCCCTTAATTATGTACTAGAGCCGCGATACAATCCGATGTACCAATGAGCGAGCAATAGCGGAACATCTCGAGTGGCACAAGTATCGAGTATTGAGTGTTTAATTCGATTCTCGGTGCAAATGGATATCGAGTACTCTCACCACTCGCGGTAAGTGCCACCGCGCCTTTTGTTGGCCTTGTCGAATGTCGACAATTGATGAGTTTTTACGTCGTAAGTGTAATGAATTTACTCCAGTTAAGTCGATGCTAGCTCGGTTTGTAGTTGTGGTTACACTATAATGAACCTAAGCGTATCGTGTTGCGTCCCCTGACTACGTTCATAACATGGTCATAGTAAGGTATGCTATCTTGGGCATACTGCATTAACCTTAATAATTGGGTCATTACAAGTCGAAGGCGGCGATCAAATCAAATCAAATAAGGTCACAGCGTTCTAATGAAACCATATCAGCCTTGCGAGGGTGCAGATCCTCCACAAGTATAATAAGTATAATGTATCTCAGGGCTGGGCAGGCTCATAAGTTTATAAAAGTCCCAATGAGCAAAAGGTATTTGCAATCATACATGATACAACACCAGCACAAATATAGCAATAGTATTAATTACATTAATAAGCAAAGTAAGTTTAAATAAATAAACGATCAAACAATTTTGATGTTTAATCCCCTTTTGCCGTAAAAACCTATCAAAAGAACAATGCCCAACTGCCATACATAGTTTTATTTCATTTTCAACTTAAGCGTCTTAAAATAAAAAATAAATCTAAAAAATACAGCACTAATTTCTGAGCTTAGATATATAAGAATTTTCAGCAGGCACACCCCAGAACCAAAGTATTTTGATATTGAATGTTTTATAACCATAGAAGTATTATACATAGAGTACCTGGTACACAATAAAACAACGATGCCGGAAGAGTATGTGATGTCAAGATTTGATCACTAAACGTCAACGTCAATTTTAAAAACGATTCTGCACTCTAATTCACGTAACTATAAGACGCATCGATTGAGTTGCAGTGGCGCTGCAATCAAGTGGCAGTGACGCGGCAATCAAGTTGACGTTGGTTGACGTTTAGCGTCTAAACCGTATTCTCGTAATTTTTGAACTGCGCGTCAACTGCACGCAAACTGCGCGTGAACTTCACTTCTCCTGCACGCATCCTGCGCCGTGCGCGCCTGCCAAACTTTTCTTCGGCTATTTAGTACGCTGTGTTAGTGTTGTCATATGAGAGAACAAATAAACTTATTTTAATTAATCAAATACAATTTATTATGTTTCCATTAAAAAACGTTGAAGAATATTTATTTATTATCCCAATAATGATTTTTGTGAAACTTTTTGTAAAAAAAGTAATGATTTGTTCTTCAATTCTCAAAAAAAGTCATAATTATGTTACCTCAATATGGCAGAATGAAGGTCTTTACTTTGCCTCGTAATGCAATTAATAATAAAAAAAGTGTCAAAACAAAATGTGCGCCAAAGTTCGAGCCGACTGCGACTGCTTATTTTCTTTTTGTTTAAAAATTTTTGATTTGGAAAGATTTGGAGAACTTAAAAAACCAAACCAAAGACTTACTCAGTCGGTATGTTTTTATAAACTCTCGATCCGTTATGGCGTATGGATTCGCCGTTAGCCTACGTGTTCGCGCTTTAGTTTGGCGATCTCGTTCATCTACTTCGTTAGCTAAGGCTAACATCCGCCATCCAAAGCGCAAACTCATTTTCACTAGAAAAAAATGGTTGTCTGTAAAGTCGGTTTACGGACGCTAGTTTAACGTGACAACGTAGCCGATAGTGCCTCTCTCTCTCGCTTTTGCCGCTGTCTCGCTCGCGGAACGCTACATTTTTTCAAAGATGCGCCCGGTGCGGCGCTCATCGTTTTAATGGACGTTATCACGTCAAAAATTAAATTAATTAGGTTAGAGGTATTGTATTCAAAAACACGGTAATTAATAATTAAAAATGATAAACGTCTATTAAATAATTAAATTATAATTTACTTACGAAATATAATTTTACTTTCACTGACTTCTACGTCTAATTGACAAAAGTAAGCAATGAGTAACTTCTAACATGAAGAAAGCGTCAACAAAACTGCTTAAAAACTCGTACCGAGATGTTATTTCAACGTTAAAAGTTTATGAGAATACCCTTAAACTGCGATCGGAAACACGCTATCTTGACGAGCATCAACAGAATACCTATTTGTGACGTGAGCGTGTTTGACTAGCGCTCGCGTGACGCGAGCGTGTTCGACAGCGCTCGCGAAAGCTGAGAGAATACCGAAAGTGTTATTTTGATCGGAACGTCACTGCAACTGCACTGCAATCGAACTTCTTAAATTACGTGAATTAGGGTGCTGAAGTTGCAATTTTACTACTATTGAAAGATTAAATTACTTAAAAGAAATTCATGAACATGAAGAAAATAAATATTTTTAAATATAAAAATAAAAAAGTTTAAGCAGAATGTTACTTATTTATTAAAGATTGCCCAAATTACTCACTTTATACAATATGAAATAATTAAAATCAGAAAATATGTACGACTATCAAAATATATTTTCTACCATTATGGTGCTCCCTCACCGGGAGCATTCACGTGTAATGTAACATTATAGATTCGTCTTTGAGCATTACATTACAATAATACCTCCCTGACTGACGAGCATTCGCGTGTAATGTAACATTATAGATTCAACTTTGAGCATTACATTACAATGCTACCTCCCTGACTGACGAGCATTTGCGTGTAATGTAACATTACAGAATCGACTTTGAGCATTCCATAGCAAGATGTCAGACGAAGCGGTCGGAAGTGGAGCGCATTGATGTTACAAGTTGTAACAAGATATTTCACGTATTGTATGATTACAAGGTGCGCATTGTAATGCTCGGTTCTCCTCCTTCACTGATGTATCCCCGTTTTGTATCATTACAAGGTGCGCATTGTAATGCTTGGTTCTCCTCCTTCACTGATGTAATGCTCAAAACTGTAACGTTACATTACACGCGAATGCTCCCGGTGAGGGAGCACCTTTAAAGGAAAAAAGTATGAAATGGTAACATTTTTACCGCATGAAAATGGACAATATCGACATCATTGTTATTATTATAGTCAATTCATCACTTATTATTAAAATTATTTTACCCTGGGTAATACGGGTACATATATTAATTTTAAAATACGTAAAAAAATATTGAATTGCTTCGGTGTAACTGACGTTTTAAGACGCTACAAAAAATAATAATAATTTTTCGGCATTGTTCTTTTTATTCACGAATTCTTTACCATTATCTGTGCGTATGCTCTTCAATCTCAACCCGGTCTCTAATTCTACAAATGCTAGATTTTTTTTTAAATGATCTTAAACTTGATCTTTTGATTTAAGAAAATATACAAATGATTTACGTGTAAAATCATCTAAAATAACTAGCATATACCGAGCGAGATCCACCGTATGAGGGTTCAGACATAGGACCACAGATATCTGCGTGAACCAGTTGCAATCTTTCGACTGCCCTTTCAGCCTCACCAACTGGAAAAGGTAAACAGTGTGCCTTCCCCTTAATACAGGCTATACAAGGCTCCATTACACTCTTTCCAAAATCCATACCTGGAAGTTTACGTAAATCTCGCTCTTTAACGTGTCCAAGCCGCCGATGCCACAACATCAAAGGATTACCTGCTTTTACTGAACAGCATGTAAGTCCATGAGTATTTCCTTGACGAATTCTGTTGCGTAGAGGATAACGACATTCAACCTCGTTTGACTCTCCTCTATCAATATTCTTGAATGTCGTTATCCTCTATCAATATTCTCTTGAATTTCAACAAACAACATCACAATAACACAACATCCTTCCTAGTTCCTGTAAGGGAACCCAGCTAACAGATGAATTTTTGTAAACAAACCAAACTGTCAAAATTTAAAAATTCAGAAGAAATATTCATCTGCCAGCCAAGGGATATTGAACGAGGTGTTATTACACCTCTTTACCGCCTTACAATTTGTCTTTCGTGTGACAGAGTGACTTTGCCCTTAGCCATTACGAGATCAAAAAGCCAACGAGCCGCCTGTAATTAGACGGCATGTCGTCGATGGAGGCCACGCCCATCAATCTATTTAAATATCGGGCATTCGGGACCCTTAATACGTAAATGAAAGCGGCCACTACCGCGCCGCCCGCCGCCCGCTGTGAGCGCCGCTAGAGGTGCGGTGTGAGTTGCAGCGTTTCGCAACGCGATTACTATGTTACAATATACAGGCTATAGAGCATAGAAGAATATTGGAGAGGGGGAGGTGGAGGGCAGGGGGAAGGGGAGGGAGAGGTGGAGGGGAGAGGGAGAGGGAGCAGGAGGGGGAGGGAAAGGGAATTAAGGGAATTTAATGGTCTCTGATTTCTTAAACCTACCAAAACTATAAAAGTTAAAAGTAACAACAGAGTACATAAATCACTGGTTATTAGGCGAAACGAAGTTCGGCAAGACAGCTAGTGTTAAATATTTATTTAATGATGCCAAAGAAGTATAACTTCTCACGCGCGTACATAAGTAAACGTTTATGTTTAGTACAAAATAGTTTTTGAAAGATAATTAAAACTGATACACGTTTTAAAATTAATACCTATATTTTTGAAGGTTTCACTTCTACCACGTGTGAATTGCACACATTTTAATTATTTTTAAAGCTAACGACGGGCAAACAGGAACATGGCCCACCTGATGGTAAGTGGTTACCGTCGCCTGTGAATATGTACAGCATCAAAGGAGCTGCATGTGCGTTGATGGCCTTGAAGGATACGATGTAGACTCATCCTAAAAAAGCCCATATCATAGCGCGCAGGGAATGCATCAGAGGGAAGTTTGTTCCAAAGCTCGCAAGTTCGTGGCAGGAAGGAGCGCGAGAAACGAGGGGTATACGACTGCCACGAGTCGAGGTGATGCGGGTGGAACCGTAACGTTTTGCGGGTGGTGCGATAAAGCAAGGTGGATGGGGGCACCAGGTTGAAAAGTTCTTCGGAACATTCACCATAGTAGAGACGGTAGAGGACACAAAAGGAGCCTACGTCTGTCGGGAGACTTAAGTCCTCTAGCCCGTCTGTAAGGTTTGGAATTGGGATCATCGATAATTCGAACAGCACGCCGCTGTACGGAATCAAGAGGGCTTAGTTTAACTGGGTGCACCGGCTCAAAGGTGAGAGCAGTATTCCATATGTGGTCGAACTTGGGCCTTGTAGAGCAGCAAGCGTTGCTTCGGTGTGAAGTACTGCTTCGCCCAGTACGCAGTCGCAGTACACCCAGTTTTCTGGAGGCAAGTTTGGCATTCTTCTCCAGATGACCCCGATATTGCACTTTTACTAATGGTGAAAGGCGTGTTTAGGGAGTTTCGGCGCCAAGCTCTACTACATGTCTGTGGCGCCAAGACTTCTCGCTCTTTTTAATAATAATTTTATTATAATTTGTAAGATTGCGACCATCGCTTATGCGCATAGATTAAAATCGCCGATACACCCGCTCCGACGCGGCACGCGCCCTTCGCGGCGGGAAATTAAACGAGGACATTTTTAATTTATTAAAAACGCCGCACGACGATTATTTGTTGTGCCAATATTTGCTTTTTATTAGCGACGAGTTTACGCATCTGTAGCGCGCGTCGAGTGTGGGCTCCGTTTCATGGATATTTTCTTTTGAAATGTGTTTGCGAGGATATTCTCGTGAAGCCATAAATATAAGCTACGGAGCTCGGAAACCTTTGGCACATTTTCTCCGTCAACAACCTGTTGCTGTTCTACTAGATGCCATTTTGTCCGAGAGAATGGGTGTTAAAAAGACTCATGGTAAAAGTTTTCTAGGTCTACTCTATATTTCCATACTCTGAAATTATAGATGGGCTAGGAAGGTTAGTTTCCCAAATATTTTTGAATGGTAACTGTAAATAATCCACACTATTCAGAGTTATACAGGTTTTATATTATGCTCTCATAAGAATGAATCTTCGCCAAATTGGACAAGCTTGGATATTTACTTGGTTTCTTTACCTCAAAGCAACTAATGCTATTTTAAACGGTATTATGTATTTGCTTACCCTGTTTGTTTGGGTCAAATCTTGCAAGCTGAATTAGAAGTACATCCTTTCATCCTTGAAATTTTGCATATTGCTATGGTTCCGATGACAATACATTTTAATGATAAGCATGACCTGGTAATACTTTTAGGGTTGGCTCCAGACGAGGGAACTCTTTAACGGTTAACAGCACGATCACAATTTTTAGTACCTTCATTGGCACTATAAAACCGTTTTTTTTTAGTTTTTAAACTATTAACTTATTTATATCGTAAATATTAAGGTCTAATAGTTAATTAGACAAGATCAGAGAATGTATGCTGATGCCATATAATAATAATAAATAACGCTTCACACTCATAGCCCCACACTAGGATTCCCTGTGTCGTGGGTGCCATGGACAACACACAACATAGACAAGGACATTCACACCCAGACCGAGAACAGTAATTCAAACTCATCATTCAAATTTCCGCCTCGCTGGGTATCGAACCCAGGACCCTTGGTGCGGCAATCCGGCATGGTAACCATCGCGCCACACGTGTCGTCGAACATATGGAATAAATCCGGGTTGTTAATGAATAATCAACTACATCAATAAATTATGATAAGTAAGTGATAACCGATTTGTCTGTTATTTCGTATATTTTGTCTGAAACGAGCAGATCGGTGTAACTGGTAGCTCACTGGTGTAAGAAGTTACCTACGCCCATAAACTACTGTAAAAGCAAACCCTTCACTAACGCGTTGCCAACCAAGAAAACCAAGCGAAAATCTTCTCTCATCTTATCTACCGAAAGCACGTTCACTTTACACAATCATAGATTGCATAATCCATCTTAGACACCTAAGTTGGAACCGCTCAAGGCAATGTTTATTACTAATGCCAGGGGGGCTAATGTGACTTGTGAGGGGTGCAGTAGTTCCCCAGTAGGAACATATTCAATTTGTGTTTTGTCAATGATGCGCGCCCGATTTAATGGCAGGTGACGTTTAGTGCGTTCGGTCGGGGGGCGAACGGGAGTGGATTTAATGTCGTATCCCTTTGTGGACGGTCCTGTAGTTTGCATGCATAGTTTGGTTACATTCATGAAATAATACTATAATCTTTCGCATGCTACACCTTTGTTCGGGAAAAAGTCTTGATCTGGCACGTAAAGGTCCCCTAGATGTTTAGGGAAGGGAACATAAGAAAAAAAAAGGTCAGGAAAGACTTGCGACAAACTATTTACTGCGGGTTAATTACTGTTATAGGTACTTTACAATATGTGACTTTGAATCACAAGTCAGTTCTCAAGACAAACTGACTCTATACTCTACTTTACTCTTGAGATAAGATCTCCGGGAGGCCCAGGTATAGCTGTTGCTATTGTCCAAGATATGGAACCGTACCTACGTGTTTCTGTTATGTAATGCCAATGTATTGTTGATGTTTTTTGTATTGCTGATATCCCTGAGGGGCGCTGACAATCTACCATCAGGTGTCTCGTCTGCCCGTTTGTCGTATTACTCTGTTGGTTAATTAGATACAAAAAATACTTAAATCATGTTAATTACGCAGGCAATATGATCACATATGGCCCGACAGGGACGCGTTGAGTGTGAAATCGAATCAAAATATATTCCAATAGAAAATATGGCGTTAGCAGCAATAGTGATCGCTCGATTGCGTCGCTCCCTCGCGCCGGTTCACTCAGACATACAGATCACATACGCTTAATAAGTCTGTAATTTTATCACTTAAAGTGTAAAAAAAAACAAAAAATCTCTATTAATAAGGATACTAGCGTTTCCTTGAAATCAAGAGTGTTTACGTGAAACAAAGAAAAACAATGTTTTCTTTTTTTCAGTTCGAGTAAATGAATTGAACTTTTAAATCTCACGCCCCAACTCAGAGTCACTAACGGTAACTTAAATCTCTCCTTAGTAAAGAATCACCATACAAATTCTGTACTAACCATAAGGAGTGATTTAAGTAACCGTAAAGTGCCTCTGAGTTGGGGCGTTAGACTGGTGACTTCCCAGAAAGCATTTCCATTTGGACTTACTTGAGATGATACATTCGGGATAGAAAGCATAGCCGATAAAAGGTTTGAATAATTTATTCAGTTAATTTTATTATCAGTAAGCAGCCAATATCTGTTAGTCTATGGTTTGAAATTACTGTTCCAGGGTTCCAAAACTCATGTAGTTTTAATTTTGTATCTCCTGAATTGACAATAAATCTTTTTTTTTATATTTAAATAGTCATCGAGTTTCTTCAGGTTAACTACCACCATCATTTTAATAGAAAACTTAAGGGCGTTTCTTGGTGGTCATACTATCATGTCATACTGATAATATGACCAACAAGAATAGTTTGTATCGCTGGTCATACCACCGATACAAACTAACGTCATGAAAAATTATTTGATTCTTTATTTAATTAATACTACGATAGATAACTATCGTTATGTTTTCTGTGGTTTTAATTAAACTTCGAATTATTTTATTTCGAATATGTGATATATATGGAGCTACAACGACAGAAATAATAGTACTTATAATAAGTACTACAACTCAAAGCTTCATCCCCCGATTTTGTTATCAACATTTTTGAATTTTCCTCCAATATGGATGCAAATTTACAAACTTATTCACGTTATTAATGGTTAGTGCTTGTTCATACTGACTCGCGGGCGCGGTCGCGGGCGCGGTCGCGAAATTTCAAACATATGAACTACTATGAGAGTGTTCACATACAAAACGCACGTGCGGTGTAAGTAGCGGGCACGCTAGCGACAACCGCGCGCGGCCCGCTAGCGGCAATATCAAACGCATGAGAATGTATGAGTGTGTTCACACTGAACTAGCGGCGGAACGCGCGATTATGTCAGGTAAGTTCAACCATTTTGAACTTGTCGCTAGAAACGATAGCACATGAATTTATTATGTCCCCAGATTAAAGGGTTGTTCTTTCATCTAAGATCATGTCCTTCAATACAGAAGAGTTTATTAGTACTATTCAGGCTAGAACTGATTTGATTTGAACTCAGATTTGGCAGAGTAAACACAGGCATCTTATGAACAGAAACATTCTTAATAAACTATGGAAGGAAATTGCTGAATTGTTTCCTGATATGGAGGGTGAGTACCTAAATGGAACTTTAGGTATGAATTTTCGGTTAAAAAAAGATCGTCGTCCATGTTTTCAACCTCTGACAACATGTCACAATCGCGCAAACGCCTGGCGGCCAGTGTGAACACGAATCCGCCACCGCGCCCGCGACCGCGCCCGCGCCCGCGCCCGCGAGTTCAGTATGAACACTCACTTAGGCCATTATTATAGTAATATATCGCGGTTGAAATATTATTGGTAAAGGTATAAGAAATAGACACATTAAAAGTTTTTCAAAAGAAACTGTCACATGTGACCGCATAGGTCGCGTGTCGCGTGGTATCGATGTATCCCCCTGGGTGCAAGTTCGGTTCCCTGGTGAGGCAAGCGCTCGACTGTAGGTGTGTGTTGGAGTTCTGACGGTTATTTAATTATTGCGGGTTTTTATTACTTATGCTGGGGCGTTGGTGATGGTATAACGGACGAGCATTGATTTGGTTGGCGTTACTGTTAGTTTGTTTTTTTCCCTTGTAATAAAAATTGTATTACAGGTACTATGGGAACCTACCTAATCTCTATTTAGTCAGGCTGATTTGTTTTTTATTCCATACATTCTCAGTGTTGGGTTAAATCTTGCCGAATTATGCTGCAAGCTAACTAGCTGCCAATTTGCTGATTAAAGTAGGTACTACACGCGATTTTGATAATAGGTGATAAAATTTAAATAATATTTTATGGTTAGTAGGTAGTTTATTGTATATACATACATATTTACATGTGCTATGATTGGACATGGAATACAGAAACACTGCGCGGAACACAATGTGATTACCGATACTAATCTATACAAATCATAATATCTGAAGTCTGTCTGTGATTTCATAATAAATGATTTTTTCAAGTTGCAAATCGCTACTTGCACGATACTAACACCGAAAATCGTAATGACATAAAAACCAGACATTGACACTGACGTGACATGACAGTGACTGTCGTATCTGTTGCACCCCCATGCGTCATGCGTTGAGCGTCGTGCGTCACGCGTACCGCCATCCTCTCTAGAGGATACACGGGAAGCACATTTGATCGCACGCATGGCGCATGCGCGGCTGTCGAGGGAATATCCTGGCAGGCCAGGCTGGTAGACATGTGACCGTTCTACTGACACATAGCTTCCCTGGATTCATGAATGTATTTGTCAACACAGTTTCGGAAAGCTTATCATTGGTGGAGAGAAACGGCGAAGGAACTACTCAGGGAAAATTTTAAAGTACCTAATTGGTATGTTAAAGGTACCTATAGGCTCTAACCTAAATGGAACTGGATTTACCTACCTGCTATCTTAGTTATTGTCTTTTTCTTGAATTTTTTACTGTTATTGTTATTTTATTTTCGCTTCCAAACTGACGAGACAGTATAGTCGCTATAAAATAAAATGTAGTTTATTTAAAAATATTAACTAAAATAATAAAAATATTGAACACAAGGTAAAATCTAAATTGCACATAATATTTTTTGACGTCATCAGTACCTACTTACTCATCAGCATTTCATCAATGACGGGAGATGAAATTTGACGCGATATTGACGGTAGTTAATATACGTGCCGCATAATATTAAAATCTTTTTCTTTCAAATAGCGTCCAACATAATAATCATCCTAATGTAAACACAACGCCTCCCAACATCTCAATCGACGTCCCGCTGTGTTCCGCTGCGTTGTTGTGTCCGCGTGGTCGAGGGACCGAAATTAATGGTCGATTAGATTATTGTATTACTAGCTCTCTGCCTACAGTTTTGCTATTTCAGATCACGGTCTACCAATGTGTTAAATTTCATGAAAATCCGTTCAGTAGTTTTTGCGTGAAAGAGTAACAAATTATAAAAGTTAAAAAACCAGGCAAGTGCGTATCAGGCCACGCGCATTAAAGGGTTCCGAAGTACTCGTAGTAAGTTTATCGACTATTCCTCATTGCTAACATAGCCGTGATAGTTTTCCTTGTAAATTCGTCATAATAAAACCTATTTTTGAGAATTTTTTGACACTTGACTCTAACCAAAATTAGCAGTTTAAAGCCAAATATTTCGCAAATGGACCCCTAATTCCAAAAATGTTCTTAGAACACCCATAATATTTGAAAGACCTTTTCAACGATATCCCACTATAGGGTTCGCGACAAATAAAAAATTCATCCTCACGTTACCTGTAGGTAGAGTTGCCAGATAGCAAGACTGAAATATCTGGACACTACATCAAAAAGTCGGGATTTGCCGGGACAAAAAATGTTGTATTGGAATTGTCGGGACATTTTGTATTTTGTAAAGACTTGTACTTGTATTTTGTCGGGACTTGTCTGGACATCATGTGATATGTCGGAACAATCTAAACGAATCCCGACCATCTGGCAACCCTACCTGTAGGGAGGTACCCTGAAAAAAAATATTTTTCAATATTTTATTCTACAATTCTGGAGTTTTAATAAATACTTATATCCATATTCTATTCAATATTTTATTCTACAATTCTGGAGTTTTAATAAATACTTATATCCATGCCAAATTACAGTCTTCTAGCACTAAGGGTCTCGCGGCTTTGCTTCGGACAGACAGACATGACGAAGGTTCCGATTTTACTTCGGAACTCTAATAAAAAAATTTAGGATCTTATTGTGGTTTACATTAGAATCTTGTTGTGATTTACATTTAACATTGGTGTTGGAACAATAGATATATGCAGTTAGCTTGCTCTTAAAAAGACTATAACGTATGGATGTGAGTCAGAAACCAACTGCAAATAGAAATGTAGAACGATTAAAAAATCAGTTATGAATATCCACAGTGGACATCCCACGACTTCGTTATACTTACGTTCACTGTACGCACTAATAGTCACTAAATTCACTAATATAATTTGTCAATCACAAAATTAGTAAAGTCTGGCGGGCCTGGGCTCTTGAATCATAAGAAGATAAGAACTAATGCTAACTGCTTATATACAGTGCCTTCCAGTTTTGGACCAATGATAGTAAGAGTAAGGTAACGGCTCCAGTAATGGACGAGGCTCCAGTAATGGACGAAAAAAAAAAGAAATCATCTAGAATATGGTTACTAACCAGTTTTTTTATATTGGCAACACTGTTTCATATACTATAGTCATCGGACTGCCTAAGTTTGATATTTTATTCAATTCGGTCTGTTAGAACACAAGTTAGCGCGAACTATAAATTGTTCGTCATTGTAAATTTATATTACCGGCTTTTCTTAAGGAAATTGTTAGTGCGGTAAGTAAAAAGTTTCATCTGTAAATTTGTATTGCTTTTTTTAAATCAAAATGTGTTTTGTTTGTTTGGTTAACCATGAAATTAAGTCTACAACACACAGTGTTGTTACTCCAGAGAAGTTATATTTGTTGATATTTTGTTGGTGTTCATTACTGGTGCACTATAATTGTATTGCTCCAGTAATGGACATAATTTTATCGAAGTTTATCTTTGCTATTGTGTATCCAGAATTTGAACTAATTTTACTCCTAGTATTATTTTTTACTATGAGCTAGCTGCAAATTATGAAAATGTTGCTATTATTGGGTATTTTACAGATATCAGTAATGACACTGATATAAAATGATAGAATATAATGAATTATTATTACTAGCGTATAGGACCGACACCGCGAACCCGAAATTTGCGCAATGAACTGTAGCCAACGGGCAATTGTTTTCAGTGGATCCTGTCGATTTTGAAAAGAGAACGAGGGCTCAATTTTGAAAATAAAACCTCCCGGCGCGACACAAATTTTACAGTATAAAAGAAATGAAAATACTCCATTTTTGCTATTTAAATTGTTACCTAGTGTTTTAAACATATTTTAAGCTATTGCATAGCTTTTATCGCGGGCTTGACGACCGAATCAAGAAATTTCCGTAACGAAATTTTTATTTCGTAACGGAAATTTCTGTCACCTTTCTGTGTCACCTTTTGGTGACACAGCCCACTTGCAGTCAGTACTAGGATAGCAAAAACATGCAAGCGAGTGTGCCAAAACAAAGCTGGGGAATTTAATTTCTCATCGGATTTGTTCACCTAGTAGCAATTAATTAAAGCGAGTACTAGGCGACCAGAAATCTTCGATGTTGTGACATCAGTGATACTGTACAACTATAGTATGTGGCTGTCTTATTTACTCTTCGGTATTTAGCATAGGCACAACAGGGATATCTATATTACGATCATGCACATTAAGTTATTATTGCTATTTCTCTTGTCATGCCAATTAATATGCGGAAGAGCGACAGGGATAGAACAAATCTATCACTGTAGCTCTGACACCTTATCAGAGCGCTTTGACACGGGTCAGAGCGCTCTGACAAGGTGTCAGAGTGGCAGTGAAGGATTCGTTCTATCACTGTTTGTCAGGCCAAGCGCAATGTAGGGTTCTGAAGTAGTAAGTTTATCGACTATTACTCATTGACTACATAAATTAACATACCCGGAATAGTTTTTCTTGTAAATTCATCATATAACCTTTTTTCACAATTGTTTGACTTGTCCAACTCTAACCGTTTAGCCAGCAGGGCCCCCCTACTTGACTCTAACCAAAATTAGCCCTTTAAAGCCAAATATTTTGCAAAAGAACCCCTAATTCCAAAAATGGTCTTTGAAGAACCATAATATTTTTGGAATTCCTTTTTTACGATACCCCACACTATAGGGTACACGAAGAATAAAAAAATCATCCTCACGTTACCTGTAGGGGAGGTACCCTGAAAAAAAAGAAGTTTTTCAATATTTTATTCCACTGTTCTGGAGTTTTAATAAATAGGTATATTCATGTCAAATTACAGCTTTCTAGCACTATCGGTCTCGGCGCTTTGCTTCGGACAGACGGACGAACATGACGAAACTATAAGGGTTCCGATTTTACTTCGGAACCCTAGAAAGATATTAATAATCATTATTCTTTTGGATTTTCATCATAGATTAGTCGATAACTAGCCTAACTAGTTTTATATGATTCGTGTCCATTACTGGGTGTCCATGACTGGGGTATGTCCATTACTGGGTGTCCATGACTGGGTTTTTGCTGTCCATAACTGGGTAAAAAAATTATAATTTTTATTTGTTAATTAAATTTAAACCAATTACAATATCTCACTCGTGACACAGCAGAAATGTTGAATAAGAACAGGACTTTACACTTTATGTACTTTCAGGTTCTGAACTTTCAAAATATAGGTAAAATTTTCACAAATACCACAAATTTGCTGTTAAACCGTCCATAATTGGGGTGTTTACCTTATTTATCAGTTCACTTTATCGATAACATACATATATTTGACCCGCGTTCCTCTATAAGCGCTTGTTTGATTATAATCCTTAATGTCCAATCCCAAGTGAGATCAAATATAAGCGGATAGTGGAGCAAATCCAAAACAAATTCGCTCGGTACCTCTACATGAGGTTGTATGGGGTACACCCGGGTTATCCGTTGTTGTATCCCACTTTGTTCGTCCTGGGCATGGTGGGATACAGCAAACTGGAAACTAGAAGGGACGTCGCTCTAGCCACTTATCTGTTCATGGTGCTGCGGGGTAAAAAGGAGAACCCAGCTCTCTTAGAAGAGCTGAAGCTGTGTGTGCCGGACGATAGCGTAGGACGGCGGCGGCGCCCGCCGCTGCTGGCGTTGCCGCACTGCCGCACCAATCTGCTGCAGCGCGCGCCGCTCACTAGAGCGCTGCGCACGCTTAATTCTGTAGCGGACAGTATACACCTGTTCGGTTGTTCGCCGAATGAGTTCACAAAGGCAGTCTATAATATAGTTGAATCAAATTAAGTATTGAATATAAGTGTTAATTGAATTGATTGTAATTTAATTGTAATTTTAAATTTATTGAATGACTAATGATTTAATTTTGTTTAGTTTTTATATTAATTTTTATTATTTTAAGTTTTATAATATGACATGATTATTTGTAATGACATTGACTGTATTATTAGTATTTTTATTATTGTTTAGACGTTAAATTAACTGATGACTATTATTAGCGCATGAAATTAACTAACGCATTAGGGCAACCCTGTTATGTTAGTTGTAACATTATGGAATAAATAAATAAATAAATAAATAAATGTAAATATAACGCCACTGAACATTAAACAGCGATGTCCTGTGGTGTTAGGTTCGCGTCGACGCGCGACGCTTCACATTAGGGGTCTTTGGGTAGGCTGTACTAAAACTTGATTGATTTGGATTATTTATTAATTTTTGTTACATTGTCAGGCATTTTATGTTGTAGTACTTGTAGTAGTCATCGCATCTCATGGACGATTATGACCCACAGATTTTACAGACGCGTTTTCAGCAATAATATAGAGAAAAATCTTGGTTATGAATTATGAACTTAGTTTTAAATACCATTGAAATGTTGATCGCCATACAAACGTAAAATAATGAAGTTACTGAGGGAAACGCGAGTGAGTGAGTGATTGAAGGAGAGAATGACGATTTGAAAAAATATTTTTTAATACAGTTGCTCAAAAAGTGGCGTATTGCAGGGACGTATAGCGTTCGGGATGTGGGCTATTAGACACTCGTGCTTTTTCTTTACCTTTGCCGCACTCGTTTGTTCTCTTTCCCAACTGTCAAAATAATGTCTATTAAAAAGAAAAAACCAACCACGAAGTTTTTATGATTCATGCAAATATTTCTAAAAAGAAGCTACTAATTTGTTTCAATATCAGATTTAATGATTTGATTCAATGAGTTAGGTTAGGTTTCATTTCATTTCATCTCATTAAATTTCATTTTCATTTCATATCAGTAAAAAAAATCTACTGAAGACTTGGCTGTATGGGCATAGTTCCCTTTGCCTACCCAGAATGGGTGAAGAAAACAAAAAAATAAATCTCTGCTTATATTCTTGGTTGGCGCCATTTTCAAGTTTATTGTGTTTTTATTATTCTATTATATTGCTTCATTTTTTCGCAACTGTATTAAAAATAGTTGTTCAGTACACGTGCGGAACCGTCATTGCAACTTGTTCCGACTGTCAACCCTCACCTTCGGCTGCGCCTCGGCTCGGGTGGACATTTGTCGGAACTCTTTGCAATGACAGGCTTTCCGCACTTGTAATGAAATATACTATATCGAACGAGCTAATTAACACTTGAGCGAGTGAACAAAATATTTATTTTGCACCTATATTTCATATGATGTGTTTGACTTTGAAAGATTCAATATACGTGAGTCAATTTCGACAAGGTATCCTACGATCAGAATTTTATATTTCAGTAACCTTATCAAGTACAATACTTTGGTAGTATTTTACATTATGTTTATATTTTCTCATAATATCCCTAAGGATTCTTACAGTGAAAGAATTAGAACAGCGAAGTGCTTCCCTAAGAGCGAAACACTATAGCTCCGTCTTGTATAAAATCACAGTCATTGATATTTCACCCCAAATTAGAGGCAAGTGTGCGCATTCCCACGTCGGGGTATTGAAGCTGTGAACTGCACCTGACAGATCGCACGGCACTTAACTAGTGGGGGCCATAGCTCGAGATTTGACTGAGGATGAGATTATTGACTCGAAAATTCGGGATCGTCGAGGGTGTGAGAATAAATACATAGTAAAAATACACGCTTTGTATTATAGCTCTATTCAGCCTTAAGGGCTTGTACACAAAACTGCGATGCGACGTCGCATCGCAAAAACCTGCGAGCTCGCACGTCGCGTCGCAAGAACTTGCGAATTGATTCGCATCGCGCATTCCTGCGATGTTACGTCATACTTGTTGACAACACTTTTAAGTCGGCTCTGAGACAGCGTGTGGGCAAGACGTACACACATCAAATAACGTTTGATATCGCTTTGAAAATACGAAATCTTTTTTGTTACGTTAGAATGAAACGTTTTTTTCTTTTTCTTCTAAGATTCTTTATTTAAAAATCAAATCTTTTAATAACAAATTCATATTTTCGATGAAAATAGTTCCCTTTGGCGTTCATAATAGTAATAAATGGGTGAACCCAAAATCTTCTGTTTCTTTTTCCTGTATCTCCTAAGCATTAACAAAAGTGCACACTTTTTTTTACGATCCATGTCACGATCTAGTTTTCAAAATACGTCCAGTACGGTTGACGGTCGTCAAAGGAATGGTCACCTTATTGTGGAAGGGAGACGCTTTGCCGCACGAAATCGCATCGCAGCAAATCGTGTCGCAACTTTCTGCGTTGCGAATTCACATCGCGTCGAATCGCAGTTTTGTGTACGGGCTCTTAGGCTTAGCCTATGCTGAGACTAACCCCCGTATTCAAGAATAATATTTGTCTAAGTAAAGAAGCAATACTATGCGAAGTAAGGCATTTCTCAGTGTGTTCATCATGGCAAGTCTTCTATTTCATAGTCGACACCTAAGTATTACTTGACTGGCGAACGCATAGTGCTGTATAGAGCCCTGTAATTGGTCCATTTGATGTGGCAAACTTCACTCTAGTCATTTGACAAAGGTAAAAGACAAAGATAGCAGTACAAACAATAGATCCTTTCTTTCTATTTTGATAGAAGTCAAACCAACACTATGCGTTCCGTAAAATAGCTCGTCAGGCACTTTGTCGATTTTGACAAACGCATAGCGATGGATTCCACTCAAGTATTGTTTATGAACTGGTTTTAATGCTACTATGCACTCGCAAACACTGTGAGACCTCACAGTGCTGTTCTTGAATACGGGCGTTAGCGTAGGACAGCTTAGTACCGATTTAACAGGATGTGGCAGGTAGCGTAGACATATCTACTGTCCACAGTAAACCATTTTGAAATTAATTCCTAATGCTGATCACAGTCCCAACTGGTAAATGATGATGAAGTACACGATGGTGAAAACACTAATACTAATGTCGCGACTAGAATTAAGTTAGGTTATTAAACTAATCGTAAAATACGTACGTTGCGCGGTAGCAATGTCGGATTTAATAATAAAATGATGTTATACCTGGTCACCGAGGTCATACCGTTGTGTCCCTGCCATACCTGCGTCTCGCTGTAAGACTGACATTTCGCAGGTATGGCCAACAGTTAGCGCGTTAATAAAAGGCACAGGAGCCACTAATGGTGGCCACTCACGGTCAGTCCATCGCGTCAAATCGCGTGATATACAGCCAAAATTTGATCGTGAATGTGAAAAACTGATGGCGTGATAAAAAAATCTGTATGTCAAATCGCGCCATTTTGATATATGTCATTTGGCGTGGCTCCAAAAATGACGCGATGGACTGACCGTGAGTGACCACCATAATATCTCTCTAAAGTAAATGTTCTGTGATTATTACAGCTAGGGTAGAAACATGACAGGTGCCTTTATGTGGCCATTAACCCGTCATTGACCATAAAATCGCGCATGAGCATTGAACACCATCACCCTAAGGCGTGACAGCATGCGCTACATTGAGACGTCACATTTATTTCACTTTAATAAACGCAAATATATATGCAAATATTGCACAAACAAATTCATCGGAACTCACCCTTTGTGGAAACTAAACTGGGCGTGCGGTTTAAAATGTTTGTTGGGAGAGTAGAGTTCCGTAGATTTATTTAAGTTTATTTTTAATGTTAAGTTTAGATTTTTATATAATTAATTTAACTCCGTATTTTTTTTATTCGGCTTATAATTTAATTATTTTTGTGATTATTTTTCACGTTGATAGTGTGTCCAAAGAGCGTGAGGTCTCTGATTCGATACCGATGGAAACAATTAGTTGACGAATACATTTTAAGTTTAAGGTTTCTTTTATGTTGGTTTTATTTATTTATTTAATAGTTTATGTACACCATACAATTATGTATAATTGTACAGAAAAAATAATCCTTGAAACATTCGCACATGGGTACTACTTATTTCGAATTGATTTGTTGGTTTTAATGTGTTTATTGTCCTTGCCTCCTTGATATTTGAGGTTATAATATAAGTGATTCTGTTATGATTTTTATATAAGTTGTTAAGATCGCAAAATTGCTAGTGATAAACTAAAATGTTACCTACATTTAAAAGTTTCATAACAAATAAACATTAAATTGATAGCAAAATCAACACACTTTACCTATTTCCTTTTAAATAAAAACACGAGCTTCGAGCATCCTTTCAGTCATTATTAAGTTATCCGCAAAGAATCCGGTGAATCGCATTGAAATTTAACGAGTATTTGGTGTGCGTCGCGGATCGCCGAAATTCCAAATACGTGGCATATTTACATATGAAAGGGGGCGGGCAGAGCCGGGTAATCCGGGTAAGTAATTCTCTCTGAGTAAGTAATGCGTTGATAAATGAAATTAAATCGCACAAACAAGTGCGCTCGCCCCCGGCTATACGGCCGTGTGGGCTCCTTGTGACTGGCTAGTGGTGTGCCGCGTTGTCGATGTTCAAGGTAAAACTAGATAAGATATGCAAGTCATAAACTAGATGGAAGAAAAGGCATTACATGTCAACCGGCATACGTTTTGTCTATAAGATGAACGGTCTTAAACTTGGCACTTTCGTTAGCTAGTTGCTAGTTGCTTCTGTTGCTTGCTTTGCATTGCATTTAAACATGTGAATATTTTGCCAGTACGCTAATATACGTATGATTTACTTTTTCCACCGTTGTCAAAAAGTTCTTCGTTATTTAGGAGAAGAAACTACCAACGACCAAACAGTCGTTCATATATAGTGCATATAGTAATATTTTAATTTATTTATACTCTATGACGAGTTCAATACTTATTGACGTCGTAGAAAATCGGAGGGAACTGCCGACTTCTGTCGAGTACAAAGAAACAACCATGTGCCTATATTATTTCATCGATAGTTTTTTAAAAGCAAATCGCAACCCTACTTCAAAGTTAACAAAAAGCACAACACATTTCGACATGTGCGCGACAATCTGTCGCTGCAACTCGACTCTCGAGTACATCCGGCATCCCTCTCCAACATGTACCACCATACACCCATCTCTCTTACACGTTAGGGAGCACACCCTAGCCCACGGATCACGGTTGTCGCGACTACTTAGCGACGGAGCTATTATCGTGTCGTATTGTGTTCGATTGTTTTCGATTGTCTGATTCGATTTTATTATAAAGACAGACGAAGATGGAAAATCGATTTGGTTTTGTCGTTTTCGTGCTGCTTGAGTACTTTAGTTAGGGTATCATACCAAGATTAATAGTCGCCCAAAAATTAGGTATGGAGGGCATGAAACTAAAACGTTCGGTAATCTATATCTATACTATAATAAAACTCAAAGGGAAAATTTTCTGTACATTATATATTTTTTTTTAATTTTGATTAGGGGGCACTTCAATAACGTGTTAGAGCACAAAAATATTTTTTTTTTAGAATTATTGTCTGTCTGTCTGTTTGTCTGTCCGGGCATCACATAAAAACCCTTGAACGTATTTCGATGAAAATTGGTAAAGTTTGTTACTAATACTCCGGGTAGGATACTTTTAGGATACTTTTTATCCCGGAAAATTAAAAGGTTTCCCCAGGAAACGGGATGAAAGTTTGTATGGAATATTTTTAAAACATCAACCGATTTGCTTCATTTGCTACAAATGTTCCTTGCTTAAATTTATGGAACACATATTATTTTTCAGGTTTTCAAAATTTGCAAAAAAAAAGAAAAAAATACAAATACATGTGAATATTGCTTATTTTTCAAAATCCGCTCCTGGAGGAATCCTTTGTGTAAATTTCCTTAAATTTCCTTCTGCAAGAGGTACAAATAAGGTAAAACATAATTTCCGTATGCGAAGCTGCGGGCAACTAGTGTTTAATATTATAGAATGTAGGTACCTATGTGTTATGTATTATCAATGTTAAAGCGTATCTCTTTTGCCGTACATATGGTAATTATTTTGCCGACTGTGCCTCTATCTGAATGATTCTAGCTTTCTACATCTAACATACGAAATGTTAACCATATCTTATCTAATTGAACAAATCAATGTTAGATATTGATAATTCAAAGCTTAAACATCTATTAGATAGCTACCCAATCGTCTCTTAAATCGAAACGACTTCATCGCAACTTACCATCAGGTGGGATTGTTGTGAAGCAATAACTTATCCCATGTAAAAAAATGAGGATACGCTACGAAGGAAGAAGAATATTTTCCCGTCAAACGTAACCGCGGTGTTAATTCTCACGGCGATGCATTAAAAAACGAGCATCATTTGATTTGCTTCCGATGCATTAAAATACATTGGTCGGTCCGGAATTAACATTCCTTGCGCACTAAATTGTCGTGGTTGTGGCGACGGCCAGGGTATCTTGACATGTGCGGTTTGAAGTGAAGTGAAACTCGGACAAGTAAACGTAAGATAGCTGACAATCCTACTAATATTATGACTATGAAAGTTTGTGAGGACATTTGTTACTTTTCATGGAAAACTTGCGAACGGATTTCCATGAAATTTGAGCATGGGAACAGGTGAACCATGATCCTGATCTGGAATAGGTTATAGGGTACTTATTATCTCGGAAAACACGGGCAAAGCGCTAGTCCTATTATACTATTCTATCTTACACTAATATTATAATGTGTTTGTAAAGATGTTTGTCTTTTGTCACGTCCTATGATTTGTGCTCTAACGGGCATTATATACAGCTTAGTAATCTTTATTGCAATTTTCTGAACGGCTTATGTGAAGACTATTCTTCATTTACAAATGAATATTCTTCTCGGTTTTATATTTTTGTAATATGTGTGTCCACTCCATCAGTATCCTCATATGCAAATATAGGCGTTTGTGTTACTTACAGATTGATTGTAATATTGAAATTTCAATAAAAGCTTTATCTATGAACCTATGATGAGATAACTTCTTGTGTGAGTGTGTAAGTGTCTTGTGACTTCTTCCAGGTCCTGTACAAAAACTCTCCTTATACACACTTTTGGAAAGGTCATAATTATTTGTTATAAACTCTTTGTTTAGAACATTTTCACAAACCATCACAACTTGTAGACTGCGTGAAATTCGCCTGTCTTCCATTGCAACTCATTTGATTTTGAGCAATGTCAGAGCACGGCTCATCGCTGCCTGGACGTTTTAAGCCGAACAAAATATCAAAGGAGACAGCGAGCGGTAAATGCGAACGCATATTTCACCTCATTAAAGGCGCCGAAACGCATCGCGCCCGTTTATCTAACTGAAATTAAGAACGAAAACATTTTAAACGCACTATAAATTTTTGTAGACGAGCGAGGCATAGGCTGTGTTGCCAGCGGTAGATCGAAAATTACCTGATGTTCAGTTTTAGTGTTAATTTACAGAGTTACGGTACGTGTTCTTTTTAACCGACTTCAAAAAAAGGAGGAGGTTCTCAATTCGACTGTATTTTTTTATGTTTGTTACCTCAGAACTTTTGACTGGGCGAACCGATTTTGATGATTCTTTTTTTAATCGAAAGCTAGTGCATGTCATGTGGTCTCACATAAATTTTATTGAGATCTGACTGTCATCCATGAGAAAACCAAATAAGTCTTAAATTTGTATTAGTATGTGCGCGACAAGTGGACGAATAACTCAATATCACGCCAACCGATTTGGATGATTCTTTTTTAAATCGAAAGCAGGTGCTTGACATGTGTTCCCACATAAATCTGAACGAGATCTGACAAGTAGTTTTTGAGTAACTTTGAAGTCGGTTATTTTTTGTTATGGGTAGTGTTTGTTTTACACCTGGAAAAGCTGTAACTAGGTGACAAAAAGTGGACTTAGGGTGGATTCGACCAAACAAGAGTAAATCTTAATCTTAGAATAAATCGTCAGTTATTCGAGAGTAAATCAATTTTACGTTTTACCATCTACAATTCTAAGAATAGTGGGCCTATTCGGGAATTGTTTCTATACCGCCGCTTCGCACGGAATAACGGAGCTATTCCTAGAATAATGTAATGGCGTCAGTCAGTCCAATCATCTGATTTCTGTCACCACACGACAAAACTTGACAATTCCCTCAAACAAACTACAAATAAAACGTTTGACTGCTAGCTAGCTTACATGACTGCTACTTTTTCACACTATAATACGGCAAAATCTAGTTGACATGATGTATGCTCTTACACTATCCCGTTGTAGGACAACATTTATTTGCCGGGTTTTATTTTCGTTCAACATTCACTCTGCTATTCGCGTATTGTTATTCCTCGCGCAAGTATACTATCGATTACGTGGTAAAACGGCTATGGATTTACTCGAGATTAAAATCATGGAATAGATTATTTCTCGTATAGTTACCCGTGTATAAGTTTAAGTTTGGTCGAATCCATCCTTAATGTTATAAATTATCTTACGTAATTAATTAACGAACAAGGTATATTGACATATTACGTCAAATAAGACGGTTTGGGATTGATTAGAATTACTGCCTAATTGATTGCTTCTCTGACGTTGTTAATTATTAAATTTCATGATCAATAAAAAGTTTGTAATTCAGTTAAGTATTTCTATAAACAGTGGTAAATATCACCCAACTGGCAACACTCATCGGATCACTTGCGCGGGCGCCGCTCGCTCGCGCCTTCCATTAGCGTGTTCGAATTTAGAACGGTAATAAATCAACGGCGCCTGCGCATCTAACGCAGGATACGTTTTGTTCATAAAGATTATGTACTGTATAGCCGGTACAATGTTCATAATATTGCTAGTATAAGTAGTATAGCTAAGCTTGGGTTAATAAATGTAAGTTCAAGTTGAAGTGTAGATCTTAGTTGCGCTAGCTTTTCCGATTTCAATTTGATTAGGCTAGAGATAGCTGTTTGATATTTCTTTTTTTCATCTCTCTTCATTCGTATGGGGGCTTATTTGATATTTTTGTTGTTACACATACTTCTTGACATAAATATTTTGTATACGTATTAGAGAATGTCAAGATTATCTTATCGTTTTGTCACTGCCTGATCATCATAATTATATGGGGAAGTTTTCGATTTTCCTCATCAATAACGAAATGTCACAAAGTCAAAGATAATATAATTTATTGTGGACTGTAGGTAGGTACATAATAGTTGATGACAAAATACAAAGACACAAACACTGATCGCTATGTAATAATACCTGTGACAGGTATGCAATATGAAATAGATTTTTCCTAAAAAAATAAATTAAATTCACCATCAAAATAAAATTAAAATATACACATTCTATTTAAATCTTGGGGGGTTGCTTTAGGGATTTTAGATTTAGATTGTTCCAGTTTGTTATAACTTTGCTGTCATTACTATTTAAATGTATCATCTTCATAAATTTCTAGCGAAATGAAAATAGCCTAAATTCGAATCGTGAATATTTTAAATAGAAACCTGTAAATTGAGTTTTGAAGACTATGAAATTCTAAAAGTGATCGTTGTTTATTTAAAGTACCTAGATGACGCCATCTACTGAAGTAGCTTTAATGTTGTTACTCGCCAATAGATGTCTGGAAGAGTCTATTGTAGCAGTTTTTCATTGCCTGAAACCACGGATAAAACGACATTTTCTAAAAATGAATCCTAGCTAGATCGATTTATCGCCCTCGAAACCCCCTGCATAATAAATTACATGAAAATTGGAGCCGTTTCCGAGACTCAGAATCTATACAATGCTTGTATCTCGAGCAATTCTTCTATATACCAGAAATGTATATACAAGTATTGTTCCTTTAAAGGTATTAGATAAAGAACGAAATATGGATAAAGATGGTTCTATAAAATTTTTACACATTCAATCTTCGTACATACATAATCTCCCGAAATATTTACGTGACCCAATATTGCGTCGCATCACGGTGGTCCTGTATTTCATCAACGATGTCCCCTCGGTAGCCGTCAGTACCAAGCCAAGTCGGTGTTCCACCACTCATCAGCTACATTACCGACTGTTTGTAGCCCATTTAAAAAATGACGCCTACAAACACTCCTCGGTTCCAGCCAAGAAATATTTAAGATAACCTAATCTTAACCTGTCACTCGTCGAGGAGGTCCGGCTTTATCGTCCACGTTACATACACTCGGAGGGCACAATAGATTTTATATCGCGCTAATAGGGTACAAAATGCCACGATTGCAGGGTACCCGTGGATTTGTGGCCGATCGCATTATGCTCCGATGACCAATCGGAGGGCCGAGTTCGTAATTCCAATTTTGAATTCTCGGTGCTCCGGCGGCGCCATGTTGGCGTTTTGTTTTTTGAATGTCGTGCGTATTTTTTTTCTAACGTTCTGTTTGGCCAGTCTGCGTATATGTAGGTATGTGTATACATATAATTATGTCCAGTATGGATATATTTCATTTGATGCGTTCTGGATGCGAATTTATGGATTTTACTTGTTCGAAATCGTAGTTTCATTTTGATTTAAAAAAGTTTGGAATACGTGTGTGGTAAAATATTTTTATACGAAGAGTTGTTGAGTTGTGGCTAGTATGATAATACCGATGTTACAAAATAATTATCTTCTAAAACTATCAAGACTCGCACTTGTCTGTTTACGAAGCATCAAGTTATAATTATGATATTGTAGAAGCAAGACAAGAGTTCCCCGGTACAGACGGTATAGTCGATGTCAATATTTACGCAAGTTATAATTGGATCCGAAGAGGGACTGGAAAGACGATTTAAACCGTGCACTTTTTCATTAACAAACATTTTTTCTCCGCCGAGTGTACTTTGCAGGGATTGCGGCATTGCTTCGTTCCTTTGTGTACTATTTACTGTATGGTATGTTTTTAATTTAGTTGAGTAAAATTTTTCGTCATTATTTACAGGTTCTTTTGAAATTCATGAATATAAATAACAGTTGAATTATAAAGTGTTCTATCATTTAAAGAAATCGCGGGTGTAAGTTTTGTATAATCGTTACGGTCAAACATGTTGACATAAATTGTGTGTAACTTCTTTACAGTGGCCATAATTAGTAAATTATTTAGTCAAAAAACAGTCACTAAATCACTGTTATTTGCTTGGTGGCTATCGCTATTTTTTACTTTTCTTTCCATGAAGTCTGCCTGGCTAGTTACAGTCTGGTTGAGTCAGCCGCCGAACAACTCGTCGTGTTCTAGGTGGTAGCTTGTGGGCCAGTTCTTTTTCTTCTCGCTACTTTCTTGGCTGGCAAGTGACAATGCATGAGTTACCTTTGCTGTTGATGTCCAAGTGCAATTATGACCTCTTACCATCAAGTGGATAGTTTACGACGTCAGCTTTTTACGTCCTACTTCCTACTAATATTATAAAGGTGAAAAGGATTGGTGTTTGTTATTCTTTCACATAAAAAGGACTGAACGGATTTTCATGAAATTTAGCACACAAGTAGACCATGATCTGGAATAGGACATAGGGTACTTATTATCCCGGCAAACGCGGACAAAGCCGCGGGCAAAGCGCTAATTAGAGATGATAATAATAAACACGGAAGTAAATTGTGGCACCCCTTGTGCCGGGGCGCGTTTTGCGAAAGGCAGTCTAGTGAATCAGTTTAGACACACAGAGGCGAGGTAACTTATTATCCGGTTAGCCGGAGCGGGCAAATCGGAATGGAAAGCAAACACGGTTTGTTGACGTATGACGTCGGTGTCGGTCCGGTGGTCCGTGGTCGCTAGGCTTTATGATAGCTCAACGGATAGCTATAATAAGATTTATGCGACGGGTTTTAAATTATACCTGGCATTTGCCCGCGGAGTATTTGGGGTAACGTAAAACAAGTTCTTTCTTTTTCTCTCGTCTTTCTTGGTCAGCTTGAACATGCTTCTGGTAATGCTGGTTCATGGGTGATAGACCACTTACCGTAAGTTGATGCTCCTGCTAGGTTGTCACCAACAACGACAAAGATTGTAACTTTATATGCTGATGATATGATGGCATTAATTGAATATGACTAAAGAAGATTATTCAATTATAGGCTAGAATGTTATCTGCTTATTTTATTAGACTCTTAATAATTATTGTCCGTTTTGAAATTGTCCACGCAATAAAACTACGAATCGTAAAAGGGTATAATACAGACATAAACATTAATGCTGCCGAGCTTAGAGTAACAGACCCCATAATACGTAAGTAGTATGCAAAAACATGGCCGGCGATTATGTATTAATCCCGGCCCGAGGACATGTGGACACTTCAGTGTTTGTTTATCAAATGCTTTGCATTATTCATGGCTTTTGAGAGTGACTGTGAAAATTGTCGAATGGGAAGTAACTGTATCTCATCTATGAGAACTGAAATTATGTACGTTCTTAAGTGTATCAATGTTACCAGATTTTGAATTTTAGATTTTGAATTGAATTTTATTGTAATCTGACATTTAAAGAAATAAACTTTAAGTAAAAGTTGGTAATTTTTTTATTTTTTCATTGGTTCTTTTTTATTTTTTATGATTTTATATTTTATTTTGAACTGTTGCCCGGACAGTGCAGTAAAGTTTACGAGTAGTTAAGCAAAGTTAAGAAAAAATGTAAGAAAACTATTCTTGCTTTACATATTCTTTCCTCATTTTTATAATCTTGTTTGTTGCAGTTACATCTGTCTGTCCGGAATCCTCGCCCGCGCGGAGAAAGCTGGCAAAGCGTGGGGGAGCATTCAGTCCCTGCTCACAGTGTCCGCCGACCTGTGTCATCCTTGCGAAGCTGATGTTGTGAGTATATATGGCAAGACATTTTATTTTTATGTGATAATGACAGCGAGCAGTGCCACCATCTCCTGCTGCCCATGGACATCTGTGACAAACCTCGAATATGATTATAATCGATTAGTAGTTCCTGTTAGTATCAGGTGTTATAATAATATACGTAGTTAGGATAATCAGTGTAAGTTCAGTGTAAGTTAGTTCTGTTAGTAAATATTTGTAATCGTCCAGGTAGTAGTCGTTAGTATTTATCCCAGTCTAAGTTGGTCGGCCAACGTCTCGCAAAAAGGAGTAGGTATATTACGCGCCCCGACTATATGGACTGACGATCTGAAGAAGACAGCGGGCATCCACTGGATTCAGAAGGCTCAGGACCGGTCAGAGTTGCGCAAGTTAGAGGAGGCCTATGTATGTCCAGCAGTGGACCTCCAAGGGCTGATGGATGGATGGATGGATAGAAGTTGGTCGGTGGTAGGTTGGTGAACCACATAAAATGTTCTTCCGAATACCAATTTGTCATGTTTCATCGAGCATATCTTCTCCCGTTCCACCCAGGGCACAGAACGCCAGTCAGCTCGCCAGTCTCTCCACAGCGCGCTCGGCAGTAGCGTGTTCGGTTCCCGCGCCGAGTTCTGCATGTTGTTTGATCGCGGCGCGGAGCTGGCGCAGAGCAGGGACTTATCGAGAGCGGCGCGCACTACGCATCTGCTGAAGGCGATTGCTGAGATGGACCATCAGTTTGTGCAGGTAGGTCCAGAGAAAGTAGATGCACAGATTCCTCTATAAGTGCGTTTAAGCAACACACACGCGCACTTACCCTCAACACATTCACGAACAACACTTGCCATCAGATTGTGCAAGTACGACCAAATCTAAATACATACTTGTTTGAAACTGATGTTTTGAGGACATAAAAAGGGCAACGTTAACTATCCTTCAATATGGCTAGAACATTAGATCGATTCCAACAGTCGACGCCAGGTGTAATAAATGTGTTGTATAGTTTTTTTGTTGCATGTACCCGCATTTTCATTTCTCATTTTCCAAGAGCTATCCTCGTCACATGAGAAGTACGTACGAATGTATTCAGGTCGCATCTTGTTAGCTGGCATGTTTGCTGAGGCTCCATAATTACCCCGAGTATCGCGTGGTGTTTGCTCAGCAAACGCTAGGGCACGCCAGTTTTAATGGTCGTAATTATTACCTCGGTGGGTTTTATATATCTCTCTCTTCTCTCTCTTTCCGATATAATTGTGTTTTCGGTAACGGTCGAGTGTGAGCGTGTTGTGTGCTGATGATTGTAAGGGCTGGTCTTGTCATGCGAGTTAACTTTAATGATGTATTGTGTATTACATAGGTACTATAGATTAAATTGAACTGCTTGTGACTGTGTCAGTGATTGTTCCCCTTCTTAAAATAATGCTCACACGTTGGTAGAATTATGATATTTGACATAGTTAAAGTTGACATGTAGAAGATGTACAAATTTTATATTTCATATGTCTATGGTCTAGAAGAAATTAATTTAATTACTGTCAATGTAAAGTAACACTGAAAAAGTTACGGCTCAGTCGAATTTTGACTGCACAAAGTCACTATCACTAGTTTAAATAAATTGGCGTTTGCTTTTTGGTAACCTGTATCAAATGTTAGAGAACACTATTTAGATAACGAATAACGATCTTTATTTAGATAGCGTTTCCAATCAGTGCCACTTCTGGGTCAGTGGCAGTGGCAAAAAGACGAGCTATTCAAATGTCCGCAGCGTGGTGCGCGCGGGGTATGCAAACAGCGCAATGTTTGCTATCACAGTAAACATACAGTGGCTACCGAGTGCGTAGTGATGGGCGAGGATCTATGTTAGAACGGTTATCGAAATTGGTCGGTGAAGCTCGCTTCGCGAGGGGGAGGGGGAAGGGAAGGGGGAGAGGGAGTGGGAGGAGACAGGGGGAGAGGGAACGGGAGGGAGAGAGAGAAAATTTAATGGTATCTGATTTGTTAAACCTACCAAAACTATAAAAGTAACAACAAAGTGCATGAATCACTGATTATTAGGCGATACGAAGTTCGCCAAGACTGCTAGTGTTAAGTTAAATATTTATTTAATGATGCCAAAGAAGTATAACTTCTCACGCGCGTACGGAAGTACACGTTTATGTTTAGTTCAAAAAAAAAGTTTTTGAAAGATAATTAAAACTGATACACGTTATTAAATTAATACCTTTATTTTTGAAGGTTTCACTTCTACCACGTGTGAATTAAATTGTTTTTTGTATTGTTTTTTTTGAATACTGTTTTTTTAATAGAAAAATATCCTATTTATAATATTAGTAGGATTTTAATTGTCTCAGTGTGTTCATGTTACATTTACGTAATGAATTCGATTACTTATTCCTACTTTTATGAGTTTGTGTCGGTTTACTTAACATCGAAGAATCATCCCCGCACTATGCGGCCTGGCGCACAGATAATAAATTGGCTTCTCGGTATCCGCAAACGTAGCTTTTCAAATTGATCGTCCGATGAATCTGTTTGATGAATTTGTAATGTTTACTCAATTAAACACTTATCAGCAATTGTTATATACCTGTCTAATCTGGATATTGTTGTGAAGGAAAAACTTTGTAGCCTTTTAAGGAAAAATGAGCGTAGGGCTCTGAGATTTGGTATAATTGAAGTTTTAAAGTCAAAGTCGAATTATTTATTTCGTTATTGGAACAATTGGTTAAGTGAGAGACTTAAGGAAAGTCCGAATTTGCAAAAATAAAAACAAATAAACCTATATCTGGTACATAATAAACATAAAATTATAAATGTACCTTAAAATTAGTTACTGACTTTGAAATCATTTTGTTAATGCCCGATATCTCAATACATGTTTTTATAAAGATATGTATGTAAGTAGGCTTTGATCGAAAGTACGGAAACATAAAAGAATGATGTATCACTGAAAATTGACAACCACAGCCACATAAAAATAATACATACAGGAACATGAAATTAACAAATTGTATTACAGTTAACACCAAGCATATTAAATCCATAATTTAATTGATTTTCAACTGTCACGGTAACGTATCACAATTATGTACATAAAAGCATCGAATCCAACCTCAAACGTTGATACGTCCACTCGGCACACGACTGAACGACACGCGCCGATGTCGTATCGTATATCGTATCGGTTACCGGCCGCGCGTCACAATGGCCGTTGACAGTTGACAGTTGTGACAGCTGTCACAATGACACAATGAGAGTAATAAGCGCACGGCGTGTGACATTGTGGATTAACGTGTTGTGGTCGGTGGTGTAGGTGAGTGATTGGTTTGAAGGGTTTGTAACACGAATGATTTATTACTCCTTTTTATTTTTGTTCTTTACATTTCAGCAAATATTTGTTCATGATATGAGTGTGATGCTTTTCGGCTTGTATTGACATTCAAATATTAATTTATCAAATAATTACATTTTCTTGAAATCAAAAGTTAGAAGTTTTGTGATGAAGAATAGGTATAACTACGACCAATTTTTCATGTAGTTCAACATAGGTTTGATTTGGCTGACGCCAAATCTTTCAAATTTTTCAGATTAGGTACTTTCCGACTTCCGTTATATCGTCCAAGTCAACTGACCATTCTTTTTATTCATTTACAAGAGCGAAATAAACTTCTTTCAGCGTACGTTAAAATATAAATATGTCCCTCCTATAAATCCTTTACATTTCTGTCAATATTACTGTTGGAACGTTGCGGCATCGACACAGTTTCAGTTCAGCGTCAGTTTCCATTTCCTGTTTAATCATTAGCCGTTCAAATAGTTGACGCGTGTCCCGATAGTACCGACATGAACTGTTTGCGCAGTATTGTGTTGTTCGGTAATTGTTTGTTCGTGTGCCCGAGTGCTCGTAGTGTCTTGCTTGTTTAGCGAGGGGCCGTGGCTTCCCTAAGTCCGCGGGGATCTCTTCAGCTCGGTATAGGAGAAATATCGGCTCGTAGCAGCGTCTTTGAGAGTCGTGTTTGTGCACGCGGGCATATGTTTTAATGTGTCGTTGTTTTTAGATAATATTGATATTTGATATAAGTTATAAAAACAGATAATAAATATTTTTCAAGGTATATAAAGATTGCGTCTGTATGTGATCGTTATACGTTTGAATTACTTTAACGAGCGATTCTATATTTAAAATGTAGTTCTTTTAATCTAACAATGGTAGGATTTTCTAGGTGGCAAGGGCTATGATTTCTAGTGGACGCCTACATCTTGTATGCTTTTTAACTCTGTCGATATTGCTACCGCGAAATACGTTAAAGCGATCTATGGTTTATTATGCATATAAAAAGGCTGGTAGCTGGCCTCTCCTATAAAAACCTAACCAACGTACAATTATTATCAGTACTTAGCTGGATAGAGAGATCTAGAACTAGCTCCTTTGCTTCGTCCATAATTAAGCAGGGTGCAACATGAGCAGATACGGAACTTTCACTTAAGGATGGAAGGATGAAATGGATGAATGATGAATGACTGGATGAAGTAGCGCCACTTTATATTATCCATGAAACTCATCCAGATTGGATTAATACAAAGACACAATGGGTGTCAATAGTGACGCGTGACACGTGCGAAGCGCAGATTGACAGTCACACCACCGCTGGCCTAATTATGTTGGAATCCGATGATTTAATTACGGGAATAAAATTGATAAGATCAATGGCGGATAATGGGAGTGTGAGTAGTGTGATAAGTTTAAGTTCGAGTTTCGATTTGTTTGTTCTGTTGTTCCAAGTTGGTTGAAGTTGGTTTATTCTGTGTTCATTATGAATATCGTATCGAGAATTTTGAAATTTGTTTGTTCTTATTTCTTTCTTCGTATCTTCCAATTTTGTGTGCAATAGGGAATTTTGATTCTTTATTTTTTCAAGTTGTTTTTTGATAAAACTAAGGAATGCTTGAATTAATTTGTAGTTTGCAACAAAAAAAAGTAATTTTTCTTTCTGCTTTCTTAGTTATTCCAGTTCGACCACTGAAGCGATCTAACCTAATCACACACCAATTTCCACTAAGTAAATAAAGATAATCAAACAAAATAATAATAGAAATCAGTACACAAAGCTCGCACCGCGATATCCCAGCGGGTTTGAATCCCCGTTGAGCAACTTTGATGTCTGTATACGGGGGTATGGCATGAATAATTGCGGACCCTCGGGATCCGTCTGTTTGTTTGTCCACGGTGCATCGCGGGTAACTGATAATAAACATGATTATGAGTTTATTAGCCGCGGTCTGCAGATGCGACCGCGCGGTACGGCATCCGCCAGGGGAGCACAATTGGTCCATGATTGATTATTATGGTCTTCGGTAACGTTACGCGTTATTGGAGTAGTGGGTGGGTTGCGGTGTGACTGGATATACGCAATGGTTATTAATTTTGTTATAATTATCATGTTATAATGGTATTAAGGATTATATATGCTAAGTATTTTCAAAGCGTTTGAAATTCGAACGGGTCTGAAAATGCGTGTGAGATGCACTGTACTATCCAAAGGCACATTGGCATTAAAAATCTGTTGAATTGAATTGTAATTAATTAGGTGACCTTGGATTAAAATAAACGTACTCTTCAAATACATTCTTCCAACAGTATTATATTCTTAAAACTTAAATGGCTTAGGTACTATTAGTGACGATGGTAGCAGAACGAAAGTGTATGTTAAACAGGGCATTTAAATCAATTAATAAACACTAAAGATAACTTCTACCAAGCATGACTTAATTCCCTGAACAACCAAGTTTTCCCGACGTTATCCGAATCTCGACAAGCAATTCAAAGAGTTTTATTCTCCGGTAATCAATCTGAGGTGATGTAACACTCTCCCTTGCCCCCGAATCTCGGAATCTCCGCAAGCGTGACCAGAGGTCGTCAGCGCACGGAATGCTTAACGAAGCAGAGGGCGGCACTCATCCGAGCGTTACTACTACCGGCCGCACGTTAAATAAATCTTTTGGTTTTACGAGTAGAATACCGACGATTTGTTGCTTGAAGATCTTGTAATGTGTTGCCGAGTTTAAGCGTGACTGAATTCAAATCATTAATGGACCGTATAGGTCCCTCTTCGTAACTGGGAAGGCCTAGAACATTCTCCCATCATGTTGCTCCTTAAACTCATAGTCCAGTCATCTTAGGAATTCACTGCGGAATGAGAGATACCCAGCTGATTTTTTTTGTATAAAGTTGTATTTTGGCATTCTAAAACTTGTCTCAAGACCTGCATATGGTAGGGTGACCGCGTCTATTAAAAATTTGAGGACAAAGGTCACAAAAATCGGTTTTTTGCAAATATCTCATTTCCTATGAGTTGTTCGCTATTTGTATCTTCATCAATATTGTAGAAAATTAAATTCCCTACAACTTTTGTATCAATAAATTTTTTATACGTTGAATCGTTTTCGAGATAGAGGGCGGAGAGCGCGCGGTTAGAGCACAATGTTAGGTCAACCGGTACAGACCCGGTCAAAACATGCTATATTAAGTTTATTAATTCTATCTATCTAACAGCCTTTTAAAGTCCACTGCTGGACATAGGCCTCCCCTAATTAGCGCCATTCCGACCGATTCTGGGCCCTCTGAGTCCACATCGTTCGAAGGACAGATAACCAATGGGGTTGCAAAGTCCTCGAATGGCGGCCACGTTTCGGTAAAAGGAGCACTGGTCGCTCCCCGACCAGGTGGACTGATGACCTAAAGAAGACAGCGGGAAGCCGCTGGATTCAGAGGGCCCAGGACCGGTCGGAGTGGCGCCAATTAGGGAGGCCTATGTCCAGCAGTGGACTTTAAAAGGCTGTTAGATAGATAGAATTAATAAACTTAATATAGCATGTTTTGACCGGGACTGTACCGGTTGACTTTACATTGTGCTCTAACCGCGCGCTCTCCGCCCTCTATCTCGAAAACGATTCAACGTATAAAAAATTTATTGATACAAAAGTTGTAGGGAATTTAATTCTCTACAATATTGATGAAGATACAAATAGCGAAAAACTCATAGGAAATGAGATATTTGCAAAAAACCGATTTTTGTGACCTTTGTCCTCAAATTTTTAATAGACGCGGTCACCCTACCATATGCAGGTTTTGAGACAAGTTTTAGAATGCCGAAATACAACTTTATACAAAAAAATCAGCTGGGTATCTCTCATTCCGCAATTCTTACCTAATTTTGACTAAAATGACTGGGCTATCAATTGTATTCTTAGCATGCATATGCATACTGTAAGCCACATCCAGACATCGCAATTTATTTGACGCTTTGACTCACTACACGGAATCCTAGTAAGTTCTATATGTACTTCTTTTATGTACATTCAATGCTCTCGCGTGCCAAGCAGCCGTGAACGCAGGGACTGGTTGAAGAGATTTTCCCATCCGCCACGTGTATCGGAAGAGACTCACCGCTGTGCACACGGAGTGGACATCATATGGATATGATGTCTTATTATGTTTCTTTATTAAAAAAAAGAGATATGTGGCTTATGTGGTTATGACACCCTGGTAATGATAGAAGTTCCTATCTCTAAACATTTACATTATAATAATTATTATGCCTTGATCTATGATATAAATGAGATCATAACATTTTTCCGCATCGGATCATGTTATGACGCGATCTACGAATATAAATTATGTTATGCATGCCAAGCGGTTACTCTGGTTAAAGATGTGTTAGAAATGTATGGCGCCCACAGACATACTGTACCTATGTCTGTGATGGCGCTTGGGCGGGTACACTGTACATTCAGTAAGAAGTAGCTCATATTATTTCAAAGCTTTCCTTACTATCCAAATTCTTGATTGGTTTGGCGACGCGTTTTGCCATTCTGTACAAGGCCAGAACGCAGGGGTATGAAACTAACGACGTATAGATTGGAACTAACTAACTTTTTTACTAAGTTCTTCCAATCCATACACGAGCAGTACGCAAATAATCGCGTATACTTCGTAGAAGGCGTAGAAGTTATATGCTATTGACGTCTTTTCATTCGTGTTGCTGACGTCTATAGCCCACTAACCATTAAGTTGATGATCACCTCGTGTATCTTTAGTTACACAACCCGTCGTTTGTCACCAGGAGGCGTTCGGTGAGGGCGGCTGGCCGCTGGAGTTCCGCGCGGCGGTCGCTCGTCTGCTGTCGCAACACGCGCCCAGTGACAAGGAGGCGTCGCGGTCTATAGAGCTGGGTGTGTATATTAATAAATAATAAGCGCTACACATTCATAGCCCCACACTAGGATTTACTGTGTCGTGGGTGCCATGATCAATACACAAAGACAAGAACACTCACATCCAGACCGGGAACACAAATTCAAACTCATCGTTCAAACTGCCTCTTTGGGAATCGAATCCAGGACCCTTGGTGCGGCGGTCCGGCATGGTGTCGTCTATGCTGGCCATAATTCTAAAACCCCCTGTAATGTTTAATATTACAGAATGTCTGTGATGTTATCAATGATAAATGCTACCTGTATACTAAGGTAGGATTTAACTTCGTAAACAATATGTATCTATCTATAGTGCTTTAATGTATTTGGGATAAAGATAATTGTTTGTTTTAAGATACTGAAATATTCAACTTTGAATCTTATTGTTTCATTTAGGTACAGTCACCTGCAGAGAAAAGTAACCCATCTTTTACTGTGTGTTTATTAAGAGATGGGTCACTTTTCTTTGCAGGGGACTGTACTATTGGTTTCTGAAAGGCCGATCAACTATAAATTAACTATTAAACTCGATTTTATATATAGAGTTCTTAAGTTATTGTACCTGTTAAGGCTGTTATATTGATGTTAATTTTGATCAGCTTGTAAGAAACTGTAACCAGAATCCGTAAGAATATCAGTTTTATTATATGAGGCTATCATATTAAGTAAGTATAAAAAGACAATTTTAATTAATTCTTGTTAGAACTGTTAGCGAAGATTATATGCGATTCTCTCCCCCAGAAATAAGTTACCCAGGTCTTGTACAAACCGTCTCGGAGAACATGGTGTTGGACCTCATCGTGCTGGTGGGACTGGTGGTGGTCAACAACCCTCAACTGCAGGTGAAGCCTACTATAGTCTAATCTTATATTATAAAGAGGAAAGTTGTGATTTTTTTTTTGTTTGTAATAGGTAAACTCAATATCTACTGGACCGATTTCAAAAATTCTTTCACCAATAGAAAGCTGTATTATTCCTGAGTGATATAGATTATATATTTAATTGTGATTAATAATATTTATTACTTCATCACAATATTTTTATATGATAAATGTGTGTTTGTGAGGATATTTGTTATGGTGGGCATACACGCTACGAGAAATCGTTACGATCAGACTGTACCGTTCGAACCGTACCAATAAATCGCTACATGTATGTTATAAAACTGTACAGTTTCGTCCGATTTTTAAGACTGTGCAGTCGAACGAAACAGTACGAAAATTTCAGCTGATTAATGGAATCGGAAGAATTGTGCCGACTGATCGTAACGTGTATGCGCTCGTTCAGTTTTCGTGTTCAGTTTTGTCGTCAGTCGCAGTTCGGGTGGACGTGCGCACGCGTCAGGGCGTCTCAAACTAATCGCGAATGGCTAGAACAATTTATTGAGATATCGCAGTGAACCTTGTCTTTGGAATTGACATGAGAATGAACTCTTCTTTTCATTAGCCATTCTTTGTACCAGATAATACGATTTTTCCGCTTCACTTTTTTTTCCTTCAGAGCGAATATTAATCCAACAACTGCTAAAACGTCGTCCGTCGAGGCCATCGCTGACACGTGTGTGTCGGCACCGTTTATTGTTCTGTCTGATTGTAATGATTTATCGTAGCGTGTATGCCCACCATTACTCTTACACGAAAAAACTACTGAACGGATTTTCATGAAATTTAGCACACAGATAGACCAAGATCTGGAATAGGACACAGGGTACTTATTATCCCGGAAAACGCGGGCAAAGCCACAGGCAGAACGTTAGTTATTAATAAAAAAAATCAAAATCACTTAACCTGATAGGTATCACTAATACACGTATGATCGTAATTTTTTGATTCTACCACTAAAAAAAATTTCTACGAAGATGAAAGAAAGAAAGAAACGTTTATTCCGTCATAACCATAAGCATAGCAACAACGTTAAAATTCTATGGTAATACTAGGTACAAATAAAATTGGTTTGATTGAGTTCGGAGTTGCAGCTACCGACATGACGAAAAAGGGTCGCACTCAGAAAATAGCGCAGTAAGTGCTCTGTCATGGAGAAGAAATGGCGAAGAAACTCTTCATTTTATCTTATTTCTTCTTTCTTCATTTATATTATTACAGAATTTTACATCTATCTATAATAACGAAACAAGATAAACCTGACATGTACCACATAATAGATTTTATTTATTCCTACACATATTTTTTCTTAACAGCCCCTTAACTGTCTTACAAACAGTATACTAAAACACTAATTAAAACACAACGTCCACCCCTATACCCAATCGAGTGTGAGAACGTTGTAACATGGACATACGAACTGACCCCGTGTTTATATTAGTAGGAACGTTAAACGTTATTAAAAAGCAATAGTTGTGTTCCCATGCGGGCAGGTAGCACCTGTGTGGACACGTGTTGGTGGATGCAATTCGCTGGGGATATTAGCATAGTTATAGTTCCGACTGTTGCGAGTGATTGTACCTCATAAGAAATCGATGGAGGTCTGAGAGTAATGTTGGATGCTTTCGGTAGTTAAGTGATACTATACTCCGTTTTTTCAGATGAGATGTATTTGGTAAACGTTCTTAAGCTATTAATTTAAATAAGATATTTACAGAAATTAGTTTTAATTTATTAGTATTAAATGTTTTGCATTGGCATTATTCAGCATTAAATTATTTTCATTTCGTGTCTGCTTTTTTGAAAAATTACAAATAGTGATAAAAAGACAGTGTAAACTTATTTACCAAATAGGACTCGTCGAAAAAATTTCTGTATTTATTTATTTAATCTTTATTGTCCCTTATAAAAATATAAAAATACAAATCCTGTTTAAAAGGAATACGTCAGTTATTTACTGAAAATGCAATCTGGGACGTTTAGCTCTGCCGTGACGTATAGCTTTTCAAATAACATAAAATCCGACTGACAGAATTTTGTAGTAGTTTCCATACTTACGCCAGTCTTTCCCAAACAGCATCACTAAGCCCAAACGAATAGAGTAGCTGGCTGAACCTAGCTAGACTATACTCGTAGATAAAGTAACCCTCACAATAAACAGCAAAATGTTTACTTATTAACCGATCCACGTCCTATGTTGACGCCATCCTGCCATGTTCGCAGATGGGAGTCGGTAATAGGCTCCTTTACTTAACGAAATTCGTCAAGTTCCCACGGTTGCAGGTGTGCCGGAGTGCACCAAGGAAGTGCTCTGGGCCCGTTACTGTTCCCTTTTAGCGAAGATGACCATTACAATGAATAATTGATGCAGTTTCCTTCAGTTTATAATGAATTAGGAAAACACGTGCAGATGTGCTCAGACAACGATGTAGTTAAATATTTTACATCAATGTTTGTGTCGTATATTTTTGTGGTCCAAATTAATTAATACTTTATTATATATATACTCTTTATAGTATCCTCTTTATTTATGTATTTTAACTCTTTCAGTAACCATATCAATGAATAGTAAACATGTTTTTTTTTCATGTCCTGTAAAGTTGACTTTTTGAGATAGACATATTAACCGTCAAAATAGGTAATAATAGCAAATTTTAAGTTCGCATTAATAAACACCAGTTTATTTTGTAACAAAATTATTCCACCCAACGCAGGAAACGATCTGTGAAGGCTGGAGTGTAATCAAGACACTGTGCACTCTACCCGCCAACTGGCTAGTGTCGTGGACGCACTCTAGCGCTCTGCTGCCCACACTGATGGCTCTAGCGGAGACACCGTCCGCGAGGGCGGTTATAGCTGCCGAGGTTAATATGGAGGTAAGGCTTCTAAACTAATATTATGAAGAGGATGTTTTCGATTTTTTTGTTTGTACCTATAATGGATAAACTCAAAAACAACTGGATCGATTTCAAAAATTCTTTCGCCAAAACGATGCTCTAGTGTTTCTGAGTAACGCGAGGGTGGTCTTATATAAACATTGTAAGAACAACTTTATTTGTTAAATTAAGGACTTATTTTATGGTCATATGGTTCTAAATGTTTATACATTTCATACGACAGATTATAGAAGAGTTCATGGAAAGCCCAGATGCCCAGAAGGTGAAACTCGTGCAAATCATAAAACAAGCTAAGAATAAGAAGGGTGAAAATCAATAATCGGTAATGATTTAATTAATGTCACACATGATGATAATGCAATTTGCGTAATGATGCATTTGCATCATATATCCTGATATATGATACTTATCTTGTAATGATAGTGACAGTGTTAATGTTGAATGTATTGATAAATAATTAACAATAATTAAAAAGATGATGAAAATGTTTTGGAATTCAGTGTTCTTGGGTAAAAGCTGTGGTTTTGGAAACAGTCGCTTATGGCATAGTACAGTAACGTATGACCTCTGTTTACTGCAGAAGTGAAGAACAGTATTTAATTCTCATGATATAAAATACTCGTAACCGTAACGATTAACTTCACGATAATTTGTGCAATATTGAGATGTTATCAAGAGTTTTTGTACTAGGTAGCAACAAATTAATTACTTTCTTCTGAACAGTTTTATATTTAGCCTTTATAATGGTTCTTGGACGTTTCAAAAACCATGGCTTGCATCTACGAATTTATTATAACTCTCTTGACGAACAAAAATCGATACTGGACAATTTGATTTGATTTTTGTAAGATAGAACGTTTTCTACATGTATGGTACTGTCAACAATATTAAAAAGGGGTAGTGCAATAAATGATGCTGATATATTTTCTTCTAAAGTAATATCAATTTCATTCAAAATAAAAAAGAAATTAACTGGCGATTTTGGGTATAAGAAGATAAACGATAAAAAATCAAAACTAGCTTTCGTGAGAAATTAAGTTGAGACCGAGATACAAGTGAGGTTGTTGTCAGTACCCTAGCAGTATTATTAAATAACACATTATATATCCACTTAGTAATTTAATAGATACGTTGCGGTGCATCACAGAAAATTTATCTATATTTTGTAAGAAATCGTAGATTTTATATGTTCAGTACGAGTTTGAAATGATAAATGTTTTAAGGCTTCCGAGACTTGGGATAACTGAAGAGTGTATCGTAATTTTTTGATTGTCTAATTATATAATATTCGTATATTAATAACATCTATGCATATAAAGGAATTTGATTTTATGTGTTGTACTTGATTTCATGAAAAATAAATGTTATTTCCTTAACTGGAGTTATATCGTGGTAATGTTTTTGATGTGACGTAAAGTTGGATGATGACGTTATAATGCTATCAGGATATAATTTGAAATTTATCGGTATCAGTAAATAGATACCACTGTTCTAATCCCTATCCTAAAAGATGTTTTTATGTCACTGTGTCCATGTTACCGTGGTAGTTCGGGATTGTATAGTTTTTGATTTCGCTATACATATTTTTCTATGGATGTAGACTATACACCTATACGCAATATGTCATTTGGTGATTCGAGAGTTATTTCAACTGGAGAAATACTCATAATTTTATCTATTTGCTAAGCCGCTTGCTGGCACAAATTTTGAAATCAAATAAAAAAAATACTAAAAAAATCCATTTGAAATAAATCTTAACCACTGTCGCTTTTTCTCATCAAATTGTTTTAGAGTGAGTACATTAATTTTAGACGTATGTATAACAATTGTATTGACTGACGTGGTGTCCAAAGTAAATGTAGGCGGTGTCGTTTTAACACTTGTTATATTGAGTTATTTTTTCTTACTATAACCGTTATAACGTGACAAGAAATGGTGTGCTAGGAGTGTGCCTTGAGGTACACCTGATTTCGGAATCTAGAGGAAGGTAAATTAATTTAAGTATTAAAATATAGGAACGCTGTGATAACGAGGAAATAGGGAATTAATTCGTCGAACAATGTTTTATACTTAAATAAATAAAATTGACAGGGAAAAGTGTTGATGCACACAGTCGAATACTTTAGTCACGTCGAGAAACCTCTATTTTTATATTTATTTCCAATTTTGTATTTTTGTTTTGTGATAAATTTCTTATTACTAAAACTGTGATTTTTATATTTTGTTAGTTTTACTGCCACATATTTAACGTATATTTTATTAAATTAGTTTGATTTAGCCGAGTCGTTCAATGTATTACATCTGTGATTTCTTTTATTTAGCTAACTTTCGCGCGTGTAACTTCCATTGTGTATTTGTAAGCAACAAATAAATATTTGTGTAACAATCAATGCTTGTTTTTTTTTACATTTCCTGTTTTTTTTTAAACATTAAATTTCTGGCTATTTTGTTACCAAACAAGTATTTTTTATAGATATACTAGCTACCCGGACAGACTTCGTTCTGTCAAAAGCTATCCTTTCTTTCAAGTTGGATCAAACTGCACATGGTGTGCAATGATTAACATCGGTTAAGTAGTTTAGAGAGTCCATCGCGGACAAACAACGTGACACGTATTATATACAACGTATTCTTGAGGTTGTGCAGTAACTTTACCAAATGATTCTATAGCTTTTACTAAACATATCTTATATAGGAACTAGTGCATTAAAAAGCTTAGTTTTTAAGTTATTGGTAATTCCATTTAATATGGGTGTACATTGTAAAAGGGTCTTTATTTGTGCTATGTTGCCGTCCAGTACGGTCATAATCATTCAAACTATACTTGTTTCATTTTGAATGTCATGTCATTATTGGCTTGACTTGTCAATAAAGGCCCATTTAGACGGAGAGTTTCTCTTCTCGAAGAAGCCACTATCGAAATAATAATAAAAAAATTCTTACATTTACACCTCTCGCTCTTTGACGACAATTGCCTCGCATGCGCAATGGAATACTGATTGTGAACTTAACTCCAATGACAAATCTCGCACTCAAAACGTTTTCAACCGTCTTGTACTCGAAGTCGAGGTTGTCGTAAGTAATCTTACGTACAATGTGTACCTAAGTAGACTTAGGAAATTATCGCCTTGAAGGATAAGTTACGAATGTCATATGAGATAATCTTAGGTGAGAATTTAGTTCTTTCCTGTATGTAAACATTTGATACGATAATGTTATGGCGATTATTACTAGTGATAGTATTGTACGATAGATACTAGAAACTCTCCGTCTAAATGGGCCTTAAAGTAAACAAACATCGCAAAACTTTTCGAACTAGTATTATTACCTATTTGGTTTTGTTAATGTCATTGGTCGCACATACAGCAAAATCGATGAGAAATAATTGTTAACGTCAATAAAAGTTTACTAATTTCAAAGTTTTTCATATCAGTCATAATGCGACGTTGCCAGCTTGCGTAAAGAGATTACACATTAGGCAATTTACGTTCAAGTATTTAGTTTGTATGAAAATGAAAAAAATAAAATTTAATTTCAATAATGCATCCATAACGAAAAATGACCAATTTGTCTGAATAACAGGCCGAAGTTCCTGCACAACCTCACGAACACGTTGTATATTAAGATCAGATTTTGTTTACCAATCTTCGAGAGGTCATATCATATTATCAGATACTTTTGACGAAGACTTGATCAAAATCTTTTCTCAGTCAATATTAAAAGTAGTTGATCAAAACAACATCATATTTTTGAGATAGGTATTTGTTACGTACGCCTAACATGATGTTAATACAATAAAGAAAATTACGTGTCACGTTGTTTTTCCGCGATGGACTCCTAAACTACTTAACCGATTTTAATCAAGGCACACTATGTGCAGTTTGATCCAACTTGAAAGATGGGATAGCTTACATCTCAAAATAAAAATAAAAAACTTTTGACAGAACGAAGTCTGTCCGGGCAGCTAGTATATTTTATACATACATACAAGATACAATCAAAAAGTAATTAATTAATAAAGCATATTTCGCCGCATCCATCACTTGTATAGTCATGATATCATAAGACGGTTCGCGCAAATGATCCTGGGAACCTAAACACCTACAGGCTACACCACTTGGGAACCTAGTTTTAAGTATTTTTAACAATGTATTTTCTAATATCATTATTAAAATTTTTATTTAGCTAAGTTACTAGTTTTCGTTCGCACCCTGCTGCACCTATTCATAACTTATTTCAAAATACTTTTCCAATGTTTACAAACTGGTAATTTTATTACACAGCACTATCAAGTTGTGGATTGGGTTTGTAGCTCAGCGGTAGCTAACGGATGTAGGGTGTAACTTGTAAGACTTGTAACTTATACTTGATATTTTCCGAGTTAGTCTGCACACGGCGTATTTTTGAAGCGCGTCCGACGCGGCGCGCGGAATTTGCGCGTTTCCGCACTGCAAATGACGAGGCGGACGAGGCGTTTCCTCGTCGATCACGTTTGAGAGGTAAAAATACGCCGTGTGCAGAGGCTCTTATTCGTATATTGCTTTTACTCGCACATCAGAATGAAGTCACTGAAAATATTCACGTGCCAAAACAAACACAACATTATCTTATATGATATCTCCGAAATCAACCAAAACGATTTAATTTCACCCCAGAACAGATGTTAAAAGCAAAAAAAGATATGTCGTCCATTGATGGGGTGTAAATTTAATATTCATTCACAAGGGGTTCAATTATGTACTTAAGAGGCCGAAGTGGAATGGATGTCGCGCTTTGATCAGACAAATTTACGTCGCGGTCTTAAGTGCTGCGCGAGTGATGGGCGCGTGCGGTGGGTACAGGATGTTCACATTAGTCAATTCCTATTAAATTATTATGTTCTTGGTACAATAAGAAATGTTAAAATTAAAGGGACCCTAAAGGAGTCATTTTCTTTTTTCCGTGTTTATCGACTTGTCTTGAAAATTAGGCAATGAAAAATAATATCATAAATAGTTTGGAAGAGGGTAATCCTGCTAATATTATAAATGTGAAAGTTTGGATGTTTGTGACTCCATTACGCAAAAACGGCTGAACGGATATGGATGAAGTTTGGCACACGGATAGCTTTCAACCTAACTTACCGGATATGCCAATTTTTATCCCGGGAAATGTACATGTTCCTGAGGGATAAGAGGTATAATTGATGGTCATCGAAAAACAGTTTGTCGTTTTTTGTAACAGTGACACAACAGAATGTCCGAAATAAAACATGGCCGAATTAAAAACAGGTGATTGAATGCTCAGATTAAAGAACAAGAATGATTAAGTTGTAGTAATAATATATAATATGGTTAATTGTTTTTAATAACATGTACCAATTTTGCGGTGATGCGCATTGTAAATATTTATTATACAATGTGAAGTTTAGTACGTACCCATTAATCTTGTATAAAATGAAATATAACAACAAAGCAATTTTTTTGCGGAAAATTAAGGCTGCTTACATACTAGCATTTGTAAAGCGCTCCTCGCACCCAATGAGCAATCAATGTGCTACAAAAAGTAGTAATTTTATGTTGAAGAAAATTTACTTTTACTCGTAGCTTATCATTGAAGTATAAATGTACTAAAGTACCAGTACAGACATCTCGAACAAAATTTGTGTCGCGCCGGGAGTATCAACATTAGTGTGGATTGGAACGTTTTTCAGAAACTACGTCCAATTAATTATCATACCGTTATTAGATACTCAGCAATGTGCATCACTTTCAGATCCCGGTGACCTTGAAATGAAGATGGATATCTTGACACAACTAAACTCACTAAAATTCACTATGTCGCATGAAATAGACAAGTTAAAGTAAATAATTATTTTTATCAGTATCAGATAGGTATATCAAAATTATCTATCCCATTTGGAATAGTTTACCCGCGTCAGTGTTCCCATCTACCTATAATATGGAAGTCTTCTAGATGAGAGTGAATAGGCCATTACTAAGTTAGTGCGCTCACCATCTTGGTTGGACTTCATCGCCACTTACCATCAGATGGCATTGTTGTCAAGCATAAACTTACATTATGTAAGAAAAATCTCGAAAATCATGAACGTAAAACTCAATCACCCTGTGCAATAAGGTGAGGAAGCTCTGAGCTCGCAACTCGAGGGCGGAACATGGCGGCGCCTCACATTCGATATTTATATAGATTTATGATCTGCAGGCTAAGTGTGTCTGGTTATAACTAGACTCGCATCTCGCATGCCGTCGTGTATATGGGCCACTGTTGATTCTTTTACTATTTTCTTTTTTTTAGGAATTATTTCAATTTTGTTGCAATGGGCTCTTTGTTGAGTTGATCGTTGACGACTTAACTGTTTACTGTGAAATGGATGAGCGGTGAAATTAAACCTATTTAAATTTCGATGATTTAGAGGGCTTGAACCCATAGCTAAACCAAACTAAAGCTAAATATAGGGGTATATTATACCTATCTTCATTGAGAGAGACTTATAGAACTTACTTGCTTCATGTTACTAATGCGAGAAGAACGTAACCTTGCATAATTCTAAATAATTTAATCACAGGTAGGTACTATAGGTTTTCAATTATATGTGAGTACAGATATTTTGCTTTTATCACGACTGTCTCGGAAAGGTGAAGTAAAATCTCTTAGAGCAAACAGGAACAAAAAAAATTTATCTTCTGTTGTATTTTCGGTAAAATGCATTCATTTTCATTTCTGCTACCGTTTTATTGTTAGTGCACGAGACACTAATACATTAAACTAGAATCTACGGACAAAAGCATTAAAACAGCCTTGATTTAATCGTATTTTAGTCCGCAGCTAGGCAAAAGCTTTTTATACTAACAATTATTTTTCAAGCAAAACGTGATCAACTCATCGCCCCGACCACTTACGAGATGCTAATATGGTCACGATCATTTATTTATCATTTGTGTCTTGTGGATCGGTAGCTTATACCTACTGTTCCGGAGGGTAATGGTTCCTCTGTATACTGAATAATACTCGTATAATAATTTCATTCTTACATATTACGTTACTTTTTAATAAATTTTTGAACATTTTTAGTGGCTTCACGAGGGAGCGATTTTTTACTTATACATATACATATACATACATATTTCGAATGGATTGTCTTTCCACTGTAAAAACTGCTCATCTTATTCTAAAATCGTTTCAGTCGTATACCTAATAGAACTGGTAATAATGCGGATAATTGATGATTTTGGCCAGAAACGCGTCGGGGATGCCTTTGTAAAGAAATCGTTGATCAGGTGTAAACAGCTGTGTTGTGATATTTTACAGCAATCCATACAAATAGGCGGCATATGTTATCTTTGCGCCAAAACAGTAACAAAAATAATTTGTGTCTTTTATAGACAGCCAATCTTTTTGGTAGCCTTTTGAATTAATAGTTTTTTACATCTTCGTACTCTCAGTAAAAATGTAATAACAAAACCTCACAAAAGATTGTATTGTGAACGGAATGTCTTGGACATTAACAGATTACGCACACATCACTTGTTCGGAATGGATGACGGAACACTTTACGGACGCGAAACGCGGATAATGCGCGCGATGACGTGGAAAAGCGTTTCCGATTGTGCGGACTGTGGGGGAAATCCCGGTGGTTTTCTGTTTAGCATAAAAATGAAAATAAAAAATGTTTTATTGATTTATAACGACCAGTGTGGCTTAATGGTTACCATGCTGTACTGAGGGTCCTAGGCCTTGGTTCGATTCCCAGCGAGGCGTAAATTTTAATGAGTTTTTTCTGTTCTTGGTCTGGGTGTGTGTTTTCTTGTCTTTGTGTGTTTTCGTGTCTTTGTGCGTTTTCTTGTATTTGTGTGTTTTCGTGTCTTTATGTATTTTCTTGTCTTTGTGTGTTTTCTTGTCTTTGTTGAATTATTTAGAAGAGTAGGACCCATATCTAACGTTTGTTGAAATTTTTCGTGTAGTAGAATCTAGCAGTCTCTTACTACATAGTAATTTAGTAGTAGTACATCCTGGTGCCATAGTCAGCCGTTTGGCAGCTGGGCAGATTGAGGTAGACTAGGTTGAATCCTTTGCTCTCACTACAAGAGAGACTTATCTCCAATCCATACACGATCGTGATAATATGTCAACGATACAGATATGGCGATCAGGCAAGATAGGTACATTATGGTAAGGCCTCACTGTCGATATGTATCTGTCGATGTGTAACTGTCGATATCGAGGACGCTCTTGGCTCACGACCGACGGATGTCGATCGTCAAAGTGACGAACGGCCTTGTGTTTGATGCGTTGAGCGCTTTATGCAGTAGACACACGGTTGGTATTCTAGTAAATACTGCAGTATCCACATGAGAGATACCACAGAGAGATACTTGTTTGAGACTTACTTGTTTGTTGATATTTGTTTTTACCGTACTTGTTTTTGTAATAGACGACAAACGAGCTGACGGTTCACCTGATGGTAAGTGACTATCATCGGTATCGCCCATGAACATCGGCGACGCCAAAGGCATCACTGGCCGGCTAAGAACCGGAGAAATAGAAAGAATGAAAGAATTGGTTCTCAAAGAATGAATAAATATTTACGAAATTATGGTTTCTATTCAATAATGCTGTTCAGTTAGCCGTAACGTTATTGGCGTCAAAATAAATTGCAGGTGAAAAATAATCTGTAAACAAAATATGCTTTAAAATTCATAACCTAGTGAAGTAACAAATTGAAACAGGCAGTGACGGCGCTGCGGTGCGGTGGCATTAGGCCATCCCTCCGTCCCTCGCGCACTAAAAGCTTTCGGAGCGTATTGACGTTGTTACTACATACTATTATAGTCTCTATAGTATACTCGTAGTACCTACCTGCGTCATGTAAAGCTCGTCACTCACTAGGGCTGCCGCGTTGAAATTACTTCTGCCAAATATACTTACGTACTTAGTGAGGAACGTTGATACAGCGCTGCAGCGCTGTTAGTTTATAGTCAGGTTTTAGCACTTTTGAAGTGGATCTGTATTGTGTGCGTATTCTTGAATATTTAGATACACAAGAGTAGACAACATTGAAGTCGAGCTTCAAAAATGGAGGAGTTGTTCAATTGTTGTTGGGGTGACTTGAAATTTTATGAAACGAAACTGTCCAGTAAAAAGAGACTAACACATAAATTCTAAAGTGAGATAGGAAGCATTGTACAGGGGTAGGGTAGAGGAGTGAGGGGTAGGGGAGCGGGGCGGAGCAGGGCGGAGCGGAGCGGAGCGGAGTGAAGTAGATTAGTGAAACCTACATTTATCATCTTCCCGAAATTTTACATTCGTCTCATTATCTTGAAAACAAAAATTCTGAAGGTTTCACTTCTACCACGTGTGAATTGCACACATTTTAATTTTAAATATTTGTTACCTCAGAACTTCGTCATTTATCTACGATTTGGAAAACGATAGAATCCATGAAATCTAAAAAACCTACCATTCATTCTTTAAATTTTTAATTTTATCGCCACAAGCTTGGTTCGAGTGTGAAGGCAGCTTCAGTAATTTTTTTTGGCAACGGCAATGACGACCTTCGTATTATCGTATCGTGTTGAGACGTCCATCACGCAGGCATGTTGGGTTCAATGGATATTGAAATTTTATTTTTATCGGGTCGTAAGGAGCTCCAATACATCCTCGGGACAGAACGAACAACTTCTGTTTGTGGTGCATCCTGTTGAAAGAATGCGATAGTTTCTTTAACGACCTGTGTGGCGCAATGGTTACCATGCCATATCGCCGTGCCAAGGATCCTGGATTCGATTCCCAGCTAGGTGGAAATTTGAATGATGAGTTTGAATTTCCGTTCTCGGACAGGGTGTATGTTCTTGTCTTTGTGTGTGGTCCATGGCACCCGCGACACAAGGAATCCTAGTGTGGGTGGGGCTATGAGTGTGAAGCGTTACTTACTTTAAGGAAGGGCTGAGATTCCATGGCTATATCTCACCGGAGATGTCTAACACTAGGCGAACACATAATAGCACCTAAACACATTATATATACACACATACATTATACAAACACATAAGGAACTGGAACCAAAGAGCATCTTACGGTTCAGCCGTAAACCTAGATGACCAGCTCTGACCGTGGGCATGGCTACAATCGATCACGTTTGATCGCAGTGGCCTCTGGAATGAACACCCACATCCATACTCTCAAATAATAATAATAAATGAATAATTGGCCCCTTGCGATCTGTGAACATAGAGGCTAAGGGATATGGCACTCTATATCGCTTCTGTATTTGGTTTCAACCTATATTACATTAGGTACATTATAATAATAATATATTATATTACGTACCGAGCACGGGTATATTCTCCTCTTGAAGTGGCGTAGAGCATAATCCACGACGCTGCTCCAGTGCTGATTCAGTAGGTATCTACCTTCTGAGCTTCAATAATATTTAAAGAATAGGAATATTCTCGCCCATAAAACCTAGGAAATGTTTTAAAAATATTTCAGAATCTCATGAATATTATCTACAAAAATTAGTGCCGTTTTAGTGTCACTTCTTTTTTAAATTATAATGCTTAAGAGCAGAAGTGAATTACGAGACTGAACCATATTTCGATATCCCAAAACTCTTTTTTAAACGCAATAAAAATGTGCCCTCCTCTCCGAGCCGGTCTATATAAACGGACAGTGGACACTTACCTAATATTAAGTAGGTACATTAATTTATTTGAAATTTTTTAGAATTAAAAAAATCGATTTATTTTAGTTTCTATTTTACAGTCATACAAAATAACGAATACGCATCAAAAATAATCACGTGACCAAACCTCCAAGTAACAGTAGAAGTTACACCTACGTAAAGGGATTTAATGCGTTGCATCCAAATTACACGTCACGGAACAAAGCCCCTCCCCCCATGACGCAATCATTTTATTACTGCATCATCTAATTACTGTACTACTCGATCCTTATCACAGACACATATGTCGTGATTCGAGGGTAGATAACAAACCATACTTCGAGATCTCTTTGTCAATACACGATTGAGTTAGAGAGAGGTAATATTACATTGGACTGTGTGCTACGAAAGATGGTAAGAGTGAATTCGAAATAAATAGATACAATTAAAATGTTAGTTAATTACGTTAATAAGGTAGTCCCTATGACGGGTAAAATATTTTGTTTCTTCAGCTTTGAAGCTGTCACACATTTTGCATGGTGGTATTCAAAAAGTTATACATTAGCAGTGATAGCCTAGCGACAGCAGTGATAGCCTAGCGAGTAGCGGTTAGAACGTTGGTCTCCCGAACGAAGGGGCCCGAGTTCAAATCCTGGCACGCACCTCTAATTTTCAAATATTATGTGCGTATTAGAAGTTAATTATCACTTGCTTCGGTGAAGGAAAACATCGTGAGGAAACCTGCACACCGGAGTTCTCCATAAAGTTCTCAAAGGTGTGTGAAGTTTACCAATCCGCACTTGGCCAGCGTAGTAAACTATGGCCTAAAAACCCCTCACATTGTGAGAGGAGACCCCGAGCCCAGTAGTGGGACAATTATGGGTTGTTGCTTTTTTTTTATACATTTACTAGCTTTTACTAGCTGACTTGGCAAACGATGTCCTGCCAAAAAATTCTGGATTGGGACATCCCAATTACCTAGCGGTATGAAATATACTTTACGACTTATTCTCTTATCTACCAAATATACACAAAAAATATGTGCAAAAAATAAACAAACATCGGTCGAATCGTTTCGGACTTCGGAGTAGTGCGACCACAACAAACACCGTATCACGAGATTTTTATATATTAGACATATTATTATGTAGGTACATCTGGAGGGCAAGCTTCGAAGGGGCATCTGAAGACGGATTACGTAACATTGGGTATCTGAAGGCTTGAACTGAATGGAAGAGCATATATGAAATTCAATATTCTAAGCCCAGGAGCACACTACGTTTTATCGTCACTGCGGCAAATTGTCGCAACTCAGTAACAATGCGTTTTTTCACCGCACAGTGCAAATGCAATTCAAAACTATGTGTGGGTAACAGACATGATTAACTGATGAGTCAAACATGAACTTTGTAAATGTAAAATGAATGATAGATTATAAGAGAGTGTACCTACTAATGATTGGGCGGGCGGGGCCGGCACGCGACGGACATTGCCACCCCAGTTGACTTTGTAATCGGACGTTTTGGACATTCAGACGCGATAGAGACCAAAACAGTTCTTTTATAAATTATTCGACCTGACTACACGAACATCACGTGCATCACTTGGCGCGAATTTGGATAGTACTTGGCATTTATCATAATTTAGTTACCTATTTTCAAATTGGTTCCATATTTATCAAAATTCAGATTTGAGGAATAGAGGGAACTCCTCAAATATAAAATATATATTTTTTGTACATTTAGCGATAATAAGTCGGTAATTTCTTTGATATTTTTTAAAGATAGTTATTGTGAAGAAAAGCTCTGTAATGTGGTCATCGTAATTCCATACGTACCTATATTATTTTATCATCATAACAAAAATGTTTGTGATTTAACAGCCATAAATTCTGAACGATTAGATCAGATAACTCACCGATCGTGGTCGGAACGGGCCCTTCGTAATTAGCCAGATGGACGCGCCCTTACAATATTAATAAATACAGTATGAGGTTTAAGGTGATTTTTACGAGGTGACGATCTACGACGGTAAGTGACGGTAAGTGGCTATCGTCTTCCATGGACATCAGTCATCCAAAGGCATCACTGTTGCGTTGCCGGCAAAGAAATAGACAAGAACAAAACAAGAGTTGTTTTCAACGACGTTTTGCGATTAAACCGCAGTGACTGAATTGATTTTGAATAGATATATAGCGCTTTTCTTTTCATCAAATATCTTAATCATACCAAAACGGTCAATCTCGGACTAAAGAGAGGCTAAATTAATAACTTTAGGGGTGCAGTACTGTAGGTATCATTTCTGACATGTAAAAGGCAGCTACAGAGTAACCCAACTCACTGCCCTGGCTTTGACACTGTTGACACAAGTACACAATGCGTGTGTGTTCAGCAGAAGTGTCATCATCTGTGCAAACACTTGGCCCTCTGTAACGAGATATTCGGCAGTCGCAGCTCAGTCGCAGTGTCGAGCGGAAAACAAACACCCTGTGTATGTACTGTACTGACCGCTAGCTCGGATGCACCCTCGGGTAGCGGGTAGAGTTACTGAAGGAAAGGATGGATAGCATTTGTGTATTCTGTCTTTACTTGAAGGTTTATCAAAAAAAAAGAATCTTTTGTAATAAGTATCTGATATAAAACAAAATGGTTATCAGTGCTAACGCTAAAGACCGTTGACCTCTTGATGATTAGTGCCCATGTACGGCGCGGTGCATCTCCCTTTATTTTTCTTCTATCTAGTTGCTGCAATTTTTTAAAATCAACATTACAAGTAAAAAATGTCACTAGATTATTTTATATGAAGTGCCAGGAGCAAAACAGCATAGGTTCCAAATTAAACTATAATTTTTACTATAGGTACAATTACCTACAAGTAGGTACATTAAATTAGCAATATTCGTTATTCTAGCAGACCGTGTGTCTCAATGTCCAAGCCACCTGGCAATGACGTCACGCGATGTCAGACATTACAATTATATCTAGATTAACTTTTAAACGTGCCGTGGGCGCGGCCCGACCTACCAGGGGGATGGTCAATGACAGTGGACAGTCAGCGACTGTTAACACCGCGTTTATATTTAATGATGCCGTGATTCGCTGACTTTATGACCCTGTGATTTACTTTTCTTTGGTTTTACTGTATTTTGTAAGGTTTGGATTTTATCATTTGTTTTGTAAGGTTTGGATTTGATTTTACGTTATGACTATATGTACATGACTATGGTACATGAGAGTGCGTGTTGGGTGACATAGACTTACATTTTAGAGGATCAATAACTACCGAATTCAAACACCCTGGTCGGAAATCTACTAATATAATCTAAATTTTACTAACAAAAAATAACCGACCTCGTTCAAATTTATGTGGGATTACATGACAAGCACCTGCTTTCGATTAAAAAAAGAATCATCGAAATCGGTTGGCGTGATATTGAGTTATTCGTCCATTTGTCGCGCTTACTTAATAAAAATTTAAGACTTATATGGTTTTATCATGGATGCTATTGTCAGATCTCAATAAAATTTATATGGGATCACATGACAGCCACCAGCTTTCGATTAAAAAAATAATCATCAAAATCGGTTCGCCCAGTAAAAAGTTCTGAGGTAACGAACATAAAAAAAAAATTTAAAAAAAAATACAGTCGAATTGAGAACCTCCTCCTTTTTTTGAAGTCGGTTAAAAACCACTCGGATGGCATAATGACAAAATGACATCGCTAATGAGCAGCATATCGTTTTTTAGTATCTGAGAAAAGTTTGCTAGGATTTTAACCGCATAGGTACGCGTCAGTTTTTCATGTTCTACAAAGTATGAAATCAACCAATCCGCAGTAGGCCTGCCTGAGTTTTGGCCTTAAGTGATAGTTAGAAATCCTTATAAATGTGTACAAACTAGCAGACGATTCAAGATGGTAATCGCCCATGGATATTAGTAACATTAGAACACCTCTGATTGTTTACCACAAGAAGCGAGAAGAGAAATCCAAGCTTAGAATTTCCACAGTTTAAGGTACGATACTTACTCGTAAAAATCCAAATCTCCGACTACCCTTATTTTGATCCTCAAGAGTGCTTTAAGCCTCGCAAACACAATGTCCGTGTCCCAAGTCTAAAAATTTCATGCGTCCGCATGCTTCCCCATTATGTGTGTACATTTAGGTGTAGCGAGCGATGGGGGAAGGAGGAGGGGGACGGTAAAAGCATATTTATGTTAGTTTCTGATTGACGATGATGGCTCCCCTCGCTTAGGGCGGGGGCGGACGCGCTACGACGAATTTAGGTCTTATATTTTAAAGTGAAAATGTTGTGTTCGCGCGTATAGTTTTAGAGCATAGAATTTCCTTTCTTACGACCATGAACGCAAATAGCAATGTGGCACTATTTATGTATCTATGTATATTATTTTACGTATTTACAATCAGGATATTGCTTCATAAATAAATCAGTGTTGAGTTTAGTTATTTTACTTAAGCTGCCTTACCCTTACCTACTATGGGGTATGGCTTCAACCCATTAATGTCTGACGACCCTGTAGACTAGTTGGTAGTGACTCTGCCTGCGAAGCGAGGGGTCCCGGGTTTGCTTCCCGGCCGGGGCAGATATTTATGTGACGGATAAATATTTATACTCGGGTCATGGGTGTGATTGTGATGTGTTATATTATGTGTCGTCCATGCCACATAGCATTGATTTATTTATTTATTTATTTAATGGCTTACTAAAGAGCCTCTCCTTATAACTGAGAGTAGAAATCACGTAGATAATTATAATAATATATCTGGAGTAATAACTCCACCACTAAACGTAAAATACTGTATACATTACAGTTTTTGGTCCTTCGAGCCGTAATTACTACGTAATAGTCGTCGGTGATTCAACTGATAGCTGATATCCAGAATATGGCGCCATATGTAGAGATATATTTTGGGATAGGATATTCTGTGCTTTGAGATTGATTTCATTTCGGGTGCAGTGCCCCCTGAAAGGGAACAGTATGTTTATTAATCTCCTATTCGTGGTAGCGAAGTATCCCCGAGCGCACTTACCGGTCTCCTCTCGGGGCGCATCTGTGCTTACTGCCTTGAGTGTAGGTGGTTATTTGCAAGCTCGTAGCTCGGAGCTTGGAGCTTGGCACGTGGTGCATAACCCTGGAAATGCTCTGTCACGCTAAGGTGCTTTGAATCGGGTTACCTGACCTAATTATTCTGATATTTATATTTGGTTGGACTATGTCATAGATGTCGACAATTTATTCCATGTAAATATAAACAGGTAACCTAACCTTACTTAACTGAACTCTTGTGATTTGAGTCCTGTATTGTTTTTCCGATTACATGAAATAGGAAACAACTAATAACACTCGAAGACCGAAGTAGAGAGGGTATGATATTCCAAGTAAGAGTCGTACAGAGTCCAGCATTTAAACAAAAGAGCCACTGCGCTAAAGTCTCGTCCGTAGTTCATTAGAATAGAATAGAATAGGCCATTGTGCATTGGCTGAATTCAATGCTCATGGCGTTTTAAGACTTAAAAATTATTTAAAAATTTATGAGTGACATAATCGTTGTAAATTACTCAGAAACTTTATGAGTATAATATTAGTCGCAAGTCATCATATTATGAGTAGGAAGATATAATATATAGTCATGGCCTTTTCAAAAATTCAAAGAGCCAAACATATTTAGGCTTGTTACGGAGATTGTCACGGCGTCACATAGTCCGCCCTCAAAGAGCTCAAAGGGTTGAGCAATCAGCTAATTGTACCGTGATCTGACGCCACGTCATGTCACGTCACGACACGCCACGTGACGTTACGGTGTGATGTGCAATTTAATTAATGCTCAGAGCTCGTAATCTCGTGACTCCCGCGGCTTAGCTGGTGATACTACTCCGGTATTCATTACATTTTGTAAGTATATTCTTAAAGAACCTTGTTGTTTTATTTATTTACACTTTAATTATTATTATACCCCAAAGCAAAGTGGTATTCTCTCCCAGTCGACTTTTGATTTATACAGAGAATAGCGAGGGCGGTTAGTTGTTATTCCTATATAGCCGATGATAAATTAGGAAGGATTTGTCTTTCATTATAATACCTATGCATTATAATATGAGAAGCTATTGATTTCTTAACACGTTCGAAGCGGCACGAATTTTTGAAATCGCACGGTTTTGTCGACTGCGACACAACACTGGCCGCGTGAAGCCAGCGCAGGGTGCGGTATAAGGTACCAGGTGTTTTCTAGCTGGTACCGCACTATATTTATATTTTATTAGTACAGTGCGGTACCAGATCTAAAAAATCTGGTATTAAGCTGGCCACTCCTTTGGACTCTACTTTAGAAACACATCTTAAATATATATTTATCTCCTTCCTGCACCAAAGCAAACTGAAGTTATGCCTTTCGCACCACAGAGAAGTCTATGTTTTTCTTAGCCGCACTGAAAGCGAGTCATGTACAACATGTTTTCAACCTGGTTTCGCATCGAACGTGTTAATCGATATCAAATTTTAAGGTAAATTAATTACTATTTATTTACCATTAATTTAAAATAACTATTAATTACTATTAATTTACCATTAATTTAAAATATTTTACTACATGATACTCCATGTAATAAAATATTTTTGTTATGCTATGTACTAAAATTATTTTTTGTTGTTGGTAGTTTTGTAAATTTTGACTTTCGTTAAGTAAGCCGGATGCCATAATGAATAATTTTACTATAACTATTTTTGCTACAAGACTAATCGAATAACAGGTGCTTCCATTTATTTACTTACACCTTTATTTAGTTGTGACTTGTGATATCTTGAGAGGTGTCAAGGGACACCCGGATGGAACGAAGTTCCTTGCAGTCAGTACTAGGATAGCAAAAACATGCAGCAAGTGTGCCAAAACAAATCTAAGGTATTAAATTTCTCATCGGCTTTGTTCACCTAGTAGCAATTGCTACTAGACACTTTTTGCCGTAACGAAAAGTGGTAACGACACTTTTGGCCGTCGCAGTTTTTTTTTTACATAGAAAGCAAGCCAGAGTACTAGGATAGCAAAAACATGTAACAAGTGTGCCAAAACAAATCTAAGTTATTTTTCTCATCGGCTTTGTTCACCTAGTAGCAATTGCTACTAGACTCGTCGTTACCAAATTTTCCGCCTAGCCCCCATTCGCAACGCGCGATAAGGAACTTCGTTCCAATAAGGCAGACACAAAATGAAAATAATTTAAAGGGTAATTATTATTTATTTAATTATATTTTTAAAGTAAATGAATATTTCAATAAAATTTAGTAAATAGGTATTATGATTGGCAACCAAATAACACTGTCCAAAAAACAACCATTGCTACAAATGATTAAAGCATTTATTAATTAGATGAATGAGATCACATTAAAGTTAACAAGTATTTTTCATGACGCGCATAATCACCCGAACTAATTATTAGTTCAGATGTTGAAAACACCGTAAATGACGTAATAACGCGTGCTGAGGCGACAGTTGCAGGCAATGACGCGTGCGCACCATATGCGTCATGCGGCCAGTGATTAGCTGATGAGCATCGGGGGGATGATTCGCGTGTCGATAACATTGGCGTGCTCATAGCCCATACATAGCTCATGTTGTGGACGGCATTACATGATATGGATTTTATGATACGATAGATATATTATTGTATGCATGAGACTACGCTCAGGATGTGATACCTACATATAGCTCAAGTTACATACGTTTTTCTCCCTTCTTTTGTAGTCGACATAGTATCGGTGATGTTCATGTCCATGGACGACGGTAACCATTTACAATTAGGTGGTTCGTATCCCGTTTAGCGGCTTTTCACATAAAAAATATCTCCCACCGGATAGGACTGAAATCGAAGTAAATAAATAAACGCTTACACACACTTACCCCCCGCAGTAGATTTTTATCTGTGTCGCGGGTGGCATGGACGACACATAATATAACAAACACATCACACTAACACCCATGACCCGAGTAGGTAAGTACAAATATTTATCTGCCACGTAAATATCTGCCCCGGCTGGGAATCAAACCCGGGACCCCTCGCTTCGCAGGCAGGATTGCTAGTGTTGCTACCTACTAGGCTACAGGGTCGTCAATTGATAGAAAAGACTTATCAAGGAACACTTAATCAGTTGCGCATCTTGAGATATTACCTGTCGCGATGGATCACGAGACGCGTTTCCACTCCACCACATGCATTGTTGGAGACCATCGGAATGACGCTGATTGCCTGAAGACCGAATGAGGGGACGATTTTAATACCTCGCTTCGTCTAAACGAGTACCTAATAGGGAATTTTTTAAATTGTAAACCTGGAATTGGTAAAAACGTATAGGTCTACATTACCTACCTACCTACTACGAATGAGAAATATAATAGGTATTATGCAAGATAATTTTTGGGACGCCCTGAATAGAAATTTTGTTAATTGTTACAATTTTTGTAGGTATAAGAGCGATACAATTTTTTTACCATTGTTCTATAAACATTCATATTGTGATTGCAAAAGGAATGCTATACAAAATAAACCATTACATTTATTATTATTAAATTATTGGCACTTTTGAAAACGACAACATTTTTTAATTCCCTATTTTTTTCTAAATGTTTTTCTGTTTATCATTAATTGTCAATTTATTCAAAAAATTGTCTTTTCCATTAACTAAATTGCTAATACCATCCCCATTATTATGGCCATCCTTACCAAGTAACAATCGCTACCTATACGCGACATGCAATACATTAAGGAGCGGTATTAATTCGAGATGAGTTTGTGAACGGCCCGTCGCTTCAGCCCTTGCCCACGCTACCCCAGCCGTGGGCAGTGAGCCGTGCCGCGTGGGGATTAGTCGCGCAATCTGCCCACTGACCTAGAACACGAGGGTCGCTGCCCGTCTGATTGATTCCAATGACTTCTGCTATTAACGCCCTGGTTTCTTAAGATTTTGGAACATTAATGTCGCAGAATCAATGTCTCAATGGTTCGATTTCCAGCCGAGGAAGCTATTTATCTATGCAACACATAAAGTTCCTGTCGAAGGGGTTCTTGATGTCTCATTTAAATTTGTGCGTCACAGCGTCATCCATGATTAAATACATCACAGAATAGAATAAGTGAGGAGGTGTGGAATCGTCAGTGTTAATTCCAGTGTACCTACAACCTGAACGTAACTTCATCTGTTAATTTACATACCTACTTATTTAGTGATTTCATGTAGGTACCTTTATGAAGCGCAACGCCGTGAAGTCACAAAAGAAACGACAAAATTGCCAAAAATAAAAGATCCATTCCGAATCAAAGTACACCGCTCTTCGCTCCATCGAGCTTCCGATTGGTCTACAAAACACTGACCCAGAAAGTAATGTTGTACGTGGAAATGATACGTACTGTGTCCAGTGACCAGACAGACACCATTTAAATAATTGGCGAAGCGACAGATCAAGCTATTGAACCCACAAAACATCAGTCATACCGTGACGGCTCTGACAAATTTCCGGTGGTACTCGTATGACAATGATATTATAAAATTATAGATACGTTATGCCCTTACAAATCAACCAAAAAAACTGTTACGAAAAGAGCTACAACACATACATGTTCTTCTTTTGTTTCACTATACCAATCATCGAAAGCATTTTAACGCCGTATGTCAAATGTCAAGCACGTCTTCTGACAACAACGTATTGTCTTGTATTGACAGAGCTACTACGAGCAGAACGGTCAATTGCCTGTTCTTACGCTCTTCATCGTGTCGGCGCGCTTGTGGCATATCTACCTCTTTTTTACATTATAATATCATTGTGGTAGTAAGTTCATTAATAACTTACCGTTGCACTAATGTACCTATCATATCTAGCGAAGTGGTCATTACCATCAAATGATAATTTATTGAACTATTTATATTTAACGGAATAACCATAAAGATTTAACTATAACGGTGAGTAACGTGGATATTAAAGGATATTAATATCTTAATATATATAAATTACGTGTCACGTTGTTTGTCCGCGATGGACTCCTAAACTACTGAACCGGTTTTAATGAAATTTGCACACCGTGTGCAGTTTGATCCAACTTGAAAGATAGGATAGCTTACATCTCAAAAAAAAACTTTTGACAGAAAGAAGTCTGTCCAGGCAGCTAGTTTACTATAAGTTTTTCGCTTCGGAAACGGTAGTTGTTCAAAAAAACTTTAGGTGAGTATAAATTATTATTATTGGAACGAAGTTCCTTATCGCGCGTTGCGAAAGGGGGCTAGGCGGAAAATTTGGTACCGACACTTTTTGCCGTCGTAGTTTCTTTTTACATAGAAAGCAAGCCAGAGTACTAGGATAGCAAAAACATGCAAGCGAGTGTATTTTTACTTATTTGGCACACTTGCTGCATGTTTTTGCTATCCTAGTACTGACTGCAAGGAACTTCGTTCCATCCGGGTGTCCCTTGGCACCTCTTAAGTTTTTTTTATTGTATTAAGACTTCATATTTTGTAAAAATGTTTACGCATGTCTATGATTTTGTTACACTAAAGTATAACTAATAATGTTGTGCTTCAGCGAAACCAATAAAGAAGCATCTATATATTTGGGCAGTTATTCAAACTCTAGATACCTTTGTACTCCAGCGAAGCAAAATAATCCGGCAACGTATCGGCGACACCTTATTTTTTTGTTATTGATGTGTCTAATGTCCATAGTTGACTATAACCGTTAGTGACAGATTACGAGCCGATATCGAGTGTTTTACCATCAGGTGACTCGTCTGCTTTTCAGCTATTTACATAAATAAACTTAGTTTCAAATTTCGTCTCATCTCTGCGGATATTAGAGCCAATATCACTGGATAAGTTAATACTAAACTGTTGGCTGGCGAGTGTTGCCTCATGCAAATTACGCCGGATATGAGACTGTGCGGCAGTGTCTCTCAAGGACCACTCCTGCGATATTGCGCTCTCGTGACGACTGCGCAAACATTTGATCTGTGTTCATTTCATGGCTTACATTTGCAGTAGGTAACTGATATTACTCTGGTAGGTTCGTTTAGTTTCAGTAGGTCCAATCCCGTTACCTAAGTAACTAAACTAATCAAAAAATACTTATTATGTTACTTTTTATGGAAATAGCCGGCAAACGAGCTAACGATCCACCTAATGGTAAGTAGCTATCATTGCACATGCCCATCAACGACATCAAAAGCTGATGCGTCCCGGCCAAGAAGGAGAGAAGAAAAAGAAAGAAATAACTCTAAAGCCCCCAACCGGAACACGACGAGTCGTTTGGCGGCTGACTTAAGTAAGGGTGGTAGCTATCCAGGCGGACCCCACGAGGAAATAATAATAGTATTAATTTTAATTAGTACTTTGGAGTATTAGGTCAGGGCATAAGTATAAGGTAGTATCTGCGAACATAGAAAACAGGTAGTATAGTATGGATAGCCTCAGGGATCTCAGATTATTTACAATAAAATACAAAATTATATTCCTTCTCATTGCAAGTTTATATTTTCAATATTTACATTAATACAATATTTTTCTATTTTTCTAGCTTGACAATGAATGACAGTGGTGTTATTCTCAAATTCTATGGTAACCAAAATAGCTCATCTACAATGTACAAATGTAGGGCCGCTAACAATCATTTATAAAAATAGGCTTACAATAGGGAGTATTACTATTAGGTAGGGAGTAGATCCCAATCATCTCACGCTATGGTATAGGCGTGCAGTATCACAGACAGTCATAGTTACGAGTATCACACCGATCACACGAGCAGTTGGGATTGGGATTGGGATGTCTTGCGGGCGGCGACTTGAAAGTCTTGAAACGATACACTTGAACCACAGATCTAAGGAAGTTTAGGGTGGCGATACACTAGCCCGAATGTGCAATGATCCAAATCAAATAGCATGTATTAACTTAACGACTAATTGCTCTGGTAGATGTTCCCCGGTGGGAAAGGCATTTTTGTGAGACGAATGTTTGTTGTGATTTCTGAAGATGGGGTTGTGTAAAGAGGTGAGTGTATGAGTGTTATTTTTTTAATTGAATAATCTACTCAATTATTATGATGTTCTAATGCGATCGACGCTTAGCTGCTTACTATCTACGATTTTTTATGTTACAGCTGACAATGGACAGACGAACTGATGGTAAGAGGTTATTCTCGCCCGTGGGCTTCATAATAATTCTACTGATGATATGGTTAATATAGTCTTTTCACAAAGCCCTAACATCAAACTTTAGGGGCCGGCTTCTGTTGCCTCTTACGAAACCCTGTTCTGCTGGAACAGGATTGGAGTCAGTATTCTAGGCCGTCCCAATACGGCCAAAATAGAAATACAGGCAGTCCTCGACCTTCGTCGTTTCGATTTACGTCGTTTCAAGTTACGTCGAACAATGTTTTGACACTATTCCTCAAACATACGTCATTTGTTTCGATTTCCGGCATAGGAAAAATAACTAGCAATTTCATAAGTGCATATATAATTATTTTAAGAACTTAGGTACTTTTTATAATAAAGTATGTATATCCTTTGTTATAAATGCAGTTTTTTTTTAATTTCGAGTCCGTGTGGATCCTAACCCTTGAGTTTTACATGTAAACATTATATGAAAAAAATATGTCTCGACTTACGTCGTTTCGATTTACGTCGCGTATTTCGAGAACCTAACATGCCGTAAGTACGAGGACTGCCTGTAGAATACTGAACAATGATTTAATTAAACTTTAATAAAAATAATAGAAGAAAGAATAGTTTTCGATCAAACAAATGCACCATCACCTTTACCGCATCCTACTCACTCAGGGATCAAAGCAGCCGCTGGCGCCGCCACCGATAACGCCACTTAGAGTCGGCGAGTGTTGAGCCCTAGCCCCAAGCCCTGAGCGAGCCCCGAGCAAGCTCCAAGCCCCACCTCGACCTATATTTAACCCCGTCGGCCTCTTTAGCTACTTCCGTGGGGTTTTTGTGACGGTTTTGCATATAGTTGAAGTGGTACTTGAACGTTTAGTGGTGATTTATGCTATGCGTTTCGGTACAATCTCAGCAGATATACAGATTGAAAGCTAAATTCAGGAAGGATCTGTTCCTTAATCTTGTGTCAAATCTAACACTTATTTTTATAGTAAGCATTAGCGGCGTGTGCTACTACTACGCTAAAAAACATTGTATAGGAAAAAGCGATAATCCGCTTCATAAATGGATCGAATGTGCCTAAAGCATTAGTAGATAGTGTAGATACATTTGAATTATAGTTCTATTTTATTTATATTGACACACGACAAATGTGCGATACGCAAACCTCACTACACGACTAACATTTAAACCAGCTACCAAGCTACTTGCGCTTAGAAGTATAAAACTATAAATAAATTCGTAACCCAGATTCCTTTTTCCGACCCTAAAATTACCTTGAGTTAGAATGCCTTGAGTATATACTTAACGTAACCGCCCTCTCAAACGGTCCAGCTAATAAGGGAATGACGAAACAACTTCACATAACATAATGCGCAGATGATTTTCTAAATAAGTCCAATTTTGAGCACGACTCGACTAAAAGCTTCGCTTCAAATGACAGGGCGGCAGCGGCATACACAATCGGATGTAAAACGATGGAAATATTTTGACAACGCGGCTTTGAGAATGACATAGGGATTGTGATGTGAACACACCTTCCATATTCCTTCTAATAAACATACGACGTGTATAGCTAGATATAAATGTAAGAGTTTGTTTGTGAGTATGTATTGATGCTTGTTATTCTATTACGCAAAACCTACTGTACGAATTTTCGTGAAAAGCACACAGGTAAACCATGTTCTGAAGTAATATAGGGCACTTATTACCCCGGACAGTGCGAAAGCAGATTGCTTGAAAGCCACCTTTCATAAATGGTGGTAGAATAAAAAATAACTTTATATTATATTATTTATAGTATGTATTATAATTACAAATAAGTATTTATTTATAAGGGTTTATTGGACTTTTACGTATTTTTATTCATAGCATTAAGACTCCTTTGACAATTTTATTTTGAACATCGATTATAAGCATGGCTTGTGCGCACTATAACTGATTATCCTTATCAATGATCAAACCGAAGCAATTTATTAAGCACCTCCGACGTGTGTTGCAGGTGCAAGAGCTACAAATTAGCGGTAATTATTCAGAAGGTAGATCGAAACCCCGCCCTCGAGAGACCGCGCCCACTTGATGCGTACGCGCATAAGACAAGGGATTCCTTGGGGATTTTATGTGGAATATTACGTTTATTTACATTTTTCAGTACAAGAGCCTACAAGGGAGAACTTAATACTTAATGGGATTTTGCCAGTTGGCCATGGGTGATGGTGAAAATTTGAGGTAATAAAAAATTAAACAGAAAAAATGGAAAGCAGAAAAGCGAAAAAATAATAATTACTAATTCTCTAGAAATTCAGCGTCCCGCACGATTGATATTTTGTTTTATTCAGGTATATAATGACAATGACATGCGATTTCAAAAATATTAATTATCATTTTCTTGGATTAAGGAAAACCTCTTGAGGAAACCTACAGACTCGTCAGTTCAATATAATTTTAAATTTTAATATGCTCTAAGCCTCTAAGGTATGTGAATTCAGTCATTTATGAGAAGCTCTCGCTTCTTCCCTTGCTGAGAGAGTTTTGAGATGAGAAAATAAATAAAGAAACTATTTATAAAACAAGTTAATAGTTTAAAAACTAAGTTAAAACTTTTATAGCTCTACCTAAACTTTTATTTATTTAACCTTTATTAACCACAACCAATATACAACAGCAAAAAAGGCAAGTTTAATCTTCAATGCATTTTCTTCCGCACCATTGCCCTAAACAGAAATGCGACAAAATCGAAAGGCGGTTTGGAAAGTTACGTTTAATGAATTACAAATACCTTCAGACTATTGATGAAAAACTAATGACCACTTAACAGCAGGTGTCCATCACATAAATACTATTACTACTTCCGTAAACAAAATTATGAGAAACACTTAATACCCGGTCCTGATGCATTTCCCGCCTTAACAGTTATTACGCACGTAAAAATAAAATCAATTTGCGTAACGACTCCGCATCCGTAAATAAACAGTAATATCCGTAAATAACTCGTGTTACTACGGAGCATAGTAAACTGTCGATTTTAAGTTTATTTTTCTATGAAATGGTTAACGTTAATGTGGTTACTACTGATTCTGTCTTAAATGTTAATGCGTTCGTTGGTAACGATATAATGTCTCCACGGCTGGGACGATGCAACTTTGCTTAAACTTTGCTTTGCATAAACGCTTAAAAAAAGATTTTATCAGATATTTATGATAAATATTGCACATCTTTCATTTAAGTTCTTACGCATTTTTTTTTTGTAATACCTAAAGAAGAAAAAAATTATGTACATGTTCACATACCGTCTACTCAGGCCGGGAATCAAACCGGGAACCTCTTGCTTGAACTTAGTGGGCCATCCATAAATTACGTCACACGTTACGGTGTACGGGGTCGATGTAGTGTGTGACATTATGTAACAAGGGGAGGGAGGGTCCTACTATTTCGTGACGTCACATTTCAAAATATAATATGTACTAGCTGACCCGGCGAACTTCGTATCACCATCACCTAACAATCAATGTAGTGATACTTTGAACTAAACTTTTACGTTTTGTTTTGGTTTAACAAATCAAAGACCATTAAAATCGGTACAGCTGTTCTTACTCGTTATAGTTTGTGTTGCGTATCTCCTCTCCCTCCCCCTTCCCCTCTCCTTCTCCCTCTCCCAACCCTAACAAACCCTTAGGTTTACCTCTTAGGGGATAAATCTTCAAAAAATTTGTTACAGTTAATTTTGGTTTCTATCTATAAGCTTACATAATTTATTACATTATGACTTTTGTTCATAACCACAAACTTACATAAAAAACTTCAACTCTAAAACGGACGAAGTTGGTTTGTATGAAAGTAACTTCCAACCCCTCTTTTTACCCCTTAAGGGATGAATTTCCAAAAATCCGATAGCATAAGAGACTCACAAATAATATGGCTTTCTACTAATAAAATAATTTTAAAAATCAGTTCAGTTGATCCAGAGATTACCCCTACAACGTCACAAACTCACAAACTTTACCTCTTTCTTTATAATATTAGTATAAATAATGGTTAGTATTAAAACACGTTTGAAATACCCAATAACGAAATACTTACAAATATTTCGAACCCTACCAATATGACAATAAGATTTTACAAAAAAAAGTAAAAATAAAACTCACTAATGTGGCCAGCTGTGACAAGAACGGGGGAGGGGTCAAAAAGTCATGAAATTAGACGTTCACGGTAAAACTCTAATAGAAAGTGGATTTTGCATAAGTATTAGGTATATTTCTAATCTACCTACTTGCCTACGTGGGGTATCGGGGTAAGATAAAGTTCTACCAACTATATTTTGACTAGTCCCATTTTAATAACAGCATTAAAATAAAACACGACACTCCCCCTTATTTTGAAGAAGGATAAATTCGTACGTCATTTTTCTTTTTTTCTTTAAAAGCTTTTAACGCAGCGCCGGAGCCCTAACCTCTTGTCAAAATACGAGCGGCCAAATCAGAGGGTGACTTGTCAATATTTATGACTTACACACACTCGCGCACGTTATATTACTTGTGATCTATGGTACTTTTTATTTTACTTTATTTTTTATAAGTAAGGTAAGGTTACTTTGACCTTTGAGTTAAAGTGTGCTCTGTTATACTTGTTATTATCTTTTGTGATCTCTACTTTCTTATCAAGCTTAAATTGATATTTGGGAGATTGAAAATAATAATGGCTTCTTTAAGGTACCCGTTCGCTTAAACTTATTGCTACTGAATTATTTTCTGCCTGTAGGTATGGCAAAACGACAGATTCAAGGCTTCTTTTAAAATAACACGCAAATTAATTAATGATTTCGTATACCTTTAAGAACATAACAAACAATTTTCATAAGTAAGTTTCATAATAATATAGAAGTTTACTTTTAAATGACCATTGATATCTTTTAAAAATTTAAGTACCTAATCAAAACAGAAACTTAACAATCTTCGTGGAGAGTGTGTTACGAGCATTATCGATAAAATCGCCATACACTTCTGTGGGGTGAAAAAGAAAAGCTTTCAACCAGTGAGTGCAGCTATTTTGAACTAAATTGGAGTTATTTAGTCCGATTGCTGGCATTATAAACTATTCTCGTCTCCATTATCTGTGGTCATCGTCGTCATCACTAATACGTTAACACTGAACGCATTCTTGTGGAAAATTGATCCAGATCTTGATTTTAACTCAGCAAATTTGTAAATTAGGATTGTTAAATGACAGACAAGATTACTTCTCAAAAATGTTTTTTTTGAGATGATGGTGACGATATTTCGAGATATAAATTACCTACTAGCTTTTGCCCGCGGCTTGGACCGCGGAAGAGTGGTTTCGAAACGAATTTTTAAATTAATTTAGGATGATAGGATTAGATAGAGGATTCGGATACATAATATTAGATGATGCACGTGGCTTCGCGAGCGTGGATATCGATTTTTTACAAATCCCGCGGGAACCCTGAATTTTTCCAGAATAAAATGTGTGTAAATAAATACAAGGTAGGTATGCTATCTCTATTCCAAATAACCAAATCGGGTAAAAAGTAGTTTTGGCGTGATTGAGGAACAAACTTTTTACAAATTCTCACATTTATAATGGATTTGTGGAAAGTAATGATTCAGACAAAATTTTAAACATCACGCTCACCGGCCTCGCTGCTATTGACGATAGTTAACCGAATATACCTAGTAAAAAAGTTTAAAGTTTTCATAATTCGCCAATAACAAAAGAGAAATATTTTCTCATGAATTCCGGTGCTGAAACTTATTAAGGAAACTTGCTGATACGACGGGGCTGATGCTTTCAGAAAGTATTGATTTTCAAGATATGTACTAAACGATGTGGCAACAAAGTAAGGCTCAAGGCAGCCATTTCTACAATTCGTCAGCAAAAGTTCCTTACAATACAATGACTCGTGAAAAAAACGCGGCCATCTAAAACAATGGCGCGGTCTTAAAAAGAAAACATTCTAAATTCAAAGAGAACGCTGCCATTGGCTAACATTCGCGACCCCGACTATGGCGGTCGTTGAAACGTCAGATATGACATCTGATAAATTTAAAAACTTCGCCGCTCAGAATAATAGTTTGAAACTTTGAAACAATCACAAAACACAACATATTATTGTAGTAGAAATGGCATGGAATTAGGAATATTTTTTAGCTTAGTACGTCTCCTCGACCTCCTCGTATCTCACCTAGGGACTACATTAGTTTAATCCTGGCAGTAGGAAGGTACTTGAGTGGTGATACTTTGCCAGGCTGACTACCATTTAAACCTTAACTAGATTTAACAGTACATCTTGCACATCGGAATCCTTCATGCCTCTGGTGTTTCAGATGTGTATGTGTGTGATGTGTATGTGCCTAAGTGTCTATGGCCACTCGTCTGTTTTTTTGTCGATTAATGAGATAAATAATCCTATGATGAATTCAATCATTTCTACATTTTGTTCATTCTGCGACCGGTATTGTTACACTATATGTAAGGAACGTTGCGGTCTGAATCTCAAAATAGAATTTATCGTTGATTGATTTCGTTTGGGAGATACGAGTGAGATGAAATATTGCTGTGTAGATAAAGTGGCTAATGTTTCGGCAAGCGGCGCGGCTGAGTGGCCCAAATGGATCGTTACTGGGGTTTAGTTTTATTTTTAATCTAGATTTTGCCCTTGTAGCGTACTGAATCGATTGTTTAGTATTGTTCGAAGAAAATTTTTAATTCAAGGTCTAAAAACCACACTTACATGGAAAAGGAAGATAAAATAAAATGGATCCAATGCTGTTTGGTGTATGTTTTTAGCAATACAAAAAATCTTAATATAATATATCTTTGTCTATTTGATGGCAAAATTACACCTATTTGTACATGTATGATATTGTTCCAAAAGAATGTTGGAATTTTAATATTTTAATAAGGGCAGACATCCTTACAATTAGCCCTTTGATTTGACATGCCACACAATACGGTTTGCAAAACAGTCCTTTTTAATTTTGATTTCATTAATTTTCTTTTTAACCGACTTCAAAAAAAGGAGGAGGTTCTCAATTCGACTGTTTTTTTTTTTTTTTTTTTTATATTTGTTACCTCAGAACTTTGGACTGGGCGAATCGATTTTGATGATTCTTTTTTTAATCGAAAGCTGGTGGCTGTCATGTGGTCCCACATAAATTTTATTGAGATCTGACAATGGCATCCATTAGGAAACCACATAAGTCGTAAATTTGTGTTAAAATGTGCGCGACAAATTGACGAATAACTCAATATCACGCCAACCGATTTCGATGATTCTTTTTTTAATCGAAAGCAGGTGCTTGTCATGTAGTCCCACATAAATTTGAACGAGATCTGCCAAGTAGTTTTTGAGAATTTGAAGTCGGTTATTTTTTGTTAGTAAAATTTAGATTATTAAAATTAATTTGTTTTCTTTTTATCTTCATCTTTGGGTCACAAAATAACACATGAGTACCAAACAACTCATTTGGTCACTGGACCAAACTACTGAGTTTCGGAGAAAATTGGCGGTGAAGGGTGGTCGCCCAGAGGTACGAGTGATACTATGTGGATTCCTGTATCCTTATTCGATTTCTCGTTCGGAACCCTAAAAACCCTACAAATCTTAAATAATAATTATATTTAAAAGACAATATTTTGAAGTAAAACAGAAATGAATATTCAATACATATTTATTTTATTACGAATTGCCATGTATAATTAAAACAGTAATAACATAAAATGAAAAATGATCTAGTTGATTTTGATAATATACATATTATACATCATACACTTTGGATACATTTTAAACAAATTTAGTCAAATATTAGTAATTTCGTAATTAGTAATTCCCATGCGAAACAACATGACTTTACACAATTTTAGTCATATTTTTTTGTAATATTTAACTTATATTTGAGTCAAAACAGCTATTGTGTGCGTTAACCATCTCTTGTGCAGATTCTTCGGTAAACCTTAATTGAGGTTGTTCCCGTGATTCAGTTGTCCACCGTAACCGCTGCCAGAACCGCCATAGCCACTGTGACCACTGCCAGATCCGCCATAGCCACTCTGTTCACTACCTGATCCGCCATAGCCACTGTGTCCAAGAACAGATCTGCCATAACCACTATGACCACTGCCAGATCCGCCATAACCACTATGACCACTGCCAGATTCGCCATAAGCACTGTGACCACTGCTAGATCCGCCATAACCACTATGGCCACTGCCAGATCCGCCATAACCACTATGGCCACTCCCAGATCCACTATAGCCGCTCAGACTCGCTTCGGCAGAACTTCCTTCATATTCTGAATCTCCAACTTTGTTTCTCAGATAGAGTGGATATCTTTGATAAAAGTTAGGGTAAAATCCAGGATAACCAGCTCTAGTTTGGTCATTGGAAGCATCGCCATACCCAGCACCAGATCCGCTAGCCCCACTGTGCCCGCTGCTGCCAGACCCGCCATACCCGCTACCAGATCCGCTGCCGCCACCATAAGCACTGCCTAAACCACCATACCCGCTCCCAGATGCGCCATAGCCGCTGCTAGCTCCACTGGCCCCACTCTGTCCACCGGATCCACCATAACCACTACCGGACCCGCTTCCAGATCCAGAACCATAGCCAGATCGAGACAGGTCAAGTCCGCTAGTGCCGCTGTGACTAGACCCGGAGTGTCCACTGCCAGACCCGGCGTATCCACTACCAGATCCGGATAATCCACTAGATCCACTGTAGCCACTACCAGACCCGCCAGATCCAGAGTATCCACTGCCAGATCCGGAGTGTCCACTGCCAGATCCGGCTAATCCACTAGATCCACTGTAGCCACTACCAGACTCCCCAGACCCGGAGTATCCACTATGTCCACTGCTTCCACCAGATCCGGATCCTAATCCTCCCCTAGAACCAGCTGAGCCGTGGCCGGAGTGAAGATTGCTGCCGTGGGAACCATAGCCGGACCCCTGGCCACTGGACCCGGAGTACGCATCATCCGAATATCCACCGGCTTGATGCGCGGTGATGAATGGACTCGTGCCTAGACAGAGCAGTAAGACGAGGGAAGTTTTGAATATCCGCATGACGATGGCTGAAAGGAAAATAGAATAATAGGTAAGTATCATGCAAATACATATGTCGGTGAGGCCACGAATCTCCAGTGAAGACCCAGGGACGGACCTCTTTATTCTACAACGCTTGTCCGATGCAGAGGTTGGCATATAAGAAACGACATGTCATATTGAGATGAAGGAATTGTCAATAAGATAGAACGGATGATCACGTAGGGTTGAAGTACTTAGAAGTATTGATGTGAACGTTAGGAGAACTGGAAATATAATATCATGGAGCAAAGTAAAAGGAATATCATTTCATAACCAACACCGTAGAATACCCCTTCTGCTTTACATATATTATATATAACTGAATGCAATAATAAAACTCAAAGTACTATCCGTACATTTAATAAAATTTAAAAAAATTTCAATTATTGATTCTGTCTGTCAACAAGGAGTTTTAGATGTAAATTGGTTTAGAAAATGTTTTATTCCGTATACAGTGTGTCCAATTACGAACTAGCGACAATATTATAATTTATCTACCATAATATATTTAATTTTATCGACAAAAATACCCATAATGTTGTGATCTTACCCTCTTCCTATTGGAATGGCAACCATTTAATTTTTTTATGTTAGATGACTCCACCGAAAGATTTAAGATTTCTCTGGACTTAAAGGTCCCGCAGATATTAAAAAAAACAGATATGAATGAAAAGCAGATATGAATGATCGAACCTACAATCTTCATTCAATGTACATACATAAATAACTTTAATCTGCATGAAAAATATTAGTAAATAGATATATAATATGGTAAAAAAGGTAAGTAAGTAAATCATTCGTGTTTGACGACCTTGTAGCCCAGTTCATGGGGACTCTGCTTGTCAACTTGAGGGTCCCGGGTTTTTTCCCGACTAGGATATACATTAAAGTATTAAAGTGGAAATTAAATTGACATTATCGTGGGTGTCTAACATATTTTAGAAGTTTATGTTGTTACGAACTGACTAGTGCTCTAAATCTGTAAAAATATTTGTAATTTGATGTTCCCTGTATTTTTATTTTTTTATAAACATTTTATACAGCATTAAATGCCCTGCAACTAACACTACAGGGTCAATTTGATGGTATTTATTTTCATTTACTGCCTCATATTATTGTTGCCTCAGAACTCCGTCATTTATCAACCCCGATTTGGATATATTTTTTTTCAAGATTGGATATTTAATCAAAATTCATTTCTGATGATTGGATTCATGATCAACTGAGAAACCCCTCAAATATACATAGGTATAATAATATGGTGGTTTTGAAATATATTCAGAAATAATATTCGTTATTTTTGAAAAACTACGTATTTCTTTGAAAGCAGTTTTTTTTTGTAAAATGTTAATGCATAAATTTAATACTAAATAATTTCTTGTTTTAAATTTCTTACCGCACTTTTTCCTTGATCTCTGAACAATGAATGTTGCATATAATCAGTAAGCAGCTTTTATACTTCAATTTGATTACAGGAAGGCAATAAATTACATTGTAACGATATCTTTTGAGTGATGTGTCAAATCAAACTTAGTTAAATGGAAACCTCAGCGAATCGCAAACTTATTAAACCTTATCATTATGAACAAAATTTAGCATGAAACTTGTATAATTATATTAGTTTGTATCCAAGTCCAGAAAATTCTAGAGGGTGGTTGAGACAGGACGTATCAAAGATTCAAGATATCAAGATTATTCATATTTTATACAATTCTAGTTCCTGAGAACATTCAGGTACATTCAGGAAAATACAAAGTGGTAAGGCCCAGTAGGATTAATAAGCCCCATAGAAATGTTGATGACATTTTAAAGAAAGAGATACATTAGATTCACTTTTAGATAATTTTAAAAATAATAACATTTCAAGAAACGAAAAAGAATTAAAGTAAATGATTGCTTATTTATATAATACTTAATGAACTGTTCTTCAAGAAAATATTGAATATTTTTTATATGTATAAATATAGTAGTGATTTAAAAAAAAACTGGGCAAGTGCGTGTCAGGCCAAGCGCAATGTAGGGTTCCGAAGTAGTAAGTTTATCGACTATTACTCAATAGCTACTTATGATTACATAACGGTAATTTATGTGTCTATCTCTTTTTACTGTCCCGTTTTCGTTTCATCGATTTTCAAATCACCCCCATGCTGAAGAAAGAAGTTTTCACTTCAAAATTCACCATCACGTTACCTGTGTGTACCTCCCCTAATTTTTTTAAAATATTTTATTCTACCATTCTTGAGTTCTAATAAATATGTATATCCATGCCATATTACAGATTTCTAGCACTAAGGGTCTCGGCGCTTTGCTTCGGACAGACGGACGGACGGACATGACGAAACTGTAAGGGTTCCGATTTTACTTCGGAACCCTAACAAACCACCAATGAAGAGCAGTGTGAGCAGCTGGAGTATGCTCTAGGCTTCCTCAAGAGGAGAGACTCGTGTCCAGTAGTGGGCCATTAATGTGTTGAAGGTTGAACTTTACCAGTTTGGGTGGTGGGTATAACAAATTCAGTAAAATTTTGTCTGTGGGTGGAACATTAAACACTTAGCGAAAAAAGAGGCGCTTCGCAAAAACTGTCTTCTGCTGAGCATTTTTACGTATAGACTCGCCTCTCTGTCCATGTGAAGCTGTAAAAGCCGAAAGGGAAACAGCAAAATGTCCATTCGAAATAACGAAATTGAGCAAAGAAGATAAAGTTCTATGGATGAATACATGTAGATATAGCTTTTGTTGCAGTGATAGCCTAGCGGTAGAACGTTGGTCTCCCGAACGAAGGGGCCCGAGTTCAAATCCTGGCACGCACCTCTGATTTTCAAATATTACGTGCGTATTACAAGTTAATTATCACTTGCTTCAGTGAAGGAAAACATCGTGAGGAAACCTGCACACCGGAGAGTTCTCCATAAAGTTCTCAAAGGTGTGTGAAGTCTACCAATCCGCACTTGGCCAGCGTGGTAGACTATGGCCTAACTCTCGCTTTCTGAGAGGAGACCCCGAGCCCAGCAGTGGGACAATTATGGGCTGTTGCTTGCTTGCTTGCTTTGCTATAGCTTTTGTATAAGTAGAGTATGTAGAGTAAGGAGATATGGTGAGAAAAATCGATAGATATGAGATAAGAATAGACAGAGATTGAAATTGAAATACACATACGCATACACAAGCTTTACAAGGCTGCGATAATTTACTCAGACTCACTGCATCCAGAATAGCCTTTTATAAATAATATAATATCAGCAGCAGGGTCGATGCAAGCCGCCGCGAGGCTATGAGCGCTTTGATTGTTAGGCGATATGAAGTTCGCTGGGTCAGCTAGTAATTTATAAAACCGTTTAAAAATGAAAAGTACGTAAACATAAAAATCTCTTTCATAATAAATTAATGGATTATAAAAAGGAATTAATAATAACATAGGGTTAATGGGTACAACACTTATTTTACCTTAATACTTTATTTAGGAGATTGAGATTTTGCAAAAATATATTTTAGGATCAATATTTAAGTATTAATAATTGACCCTAAAATAAATATTACATAAAATTTTATTTAAGTGCATTTAAAAAATACATATTTTAATATTAATAATTTGTAATACAAATAATGACAACATTCCATGTGATTCAATTTAATGGCATGAAACGTAGTGAGTAGGCAAGAAAGTGTATGATCAACTAATGTAACTAGCGTAGAGATAAGAGGTTTTAAGGCAATGGTGAAATCAAAGATTGAATTTTCCTACGCTAAGCGTATAATATTAGCTTATTTTAGCTTATAAAAATATCCTTATCGTTTACACAAACTTAATCATAGGTGTGTTTATCTATCTTATATAAATTTTAAATACCTAAGTAGATGCATGTTTAGAGACGATAAAAATACAATATTTTCACATTTTTAAAGTTATATTTCATTATGGGGCGTTTAGAAAAAAATATGAGAGTAAAATTTTTACGATGTGGCAGCCAAAAAGCGACATGATGTAGTGCAAGGTGCGTAATATTAGGCGCACAGCATTATCCTAATTTGACGCGCTCGAGTATCCATGGCATTGTTTGTATTAACAATTTTGAAAATCTGTAAAGGCTTCTTCACCCACCACTGAAAGTGGTAACATTATAGGACCATTTATTCTTCCTATCATCTAATCTACCAAATTTAATAGGTTTCCGCGACGCTCGAGTAAATCCACATTTAGCATCATGGGCTCCCCTACTATTAATAAAGAGGTATGTATAACTTATTATGTGCGTACATAAGTCCATACACACGTTTTTTTGACCCTCATTATAATTTTCAGTTAGTTTTTACAAAACAACAGATTTACAGTTTACTTGTAACTCGGCAGAGGTCGCAACGATTACAATATAAAATCCGTTTCAACTGACCTTGTTAGCTATTTAAATCTACAGAACGAAGTATAATTCCGCTACAATCTCTAACAACGCATGCTATGCGGAACAAATGCATGGCGAATATCATAATGTTCCAATTAAACAGTTTTAATACATTTGTGCAAGAAATATGGACGCCAGAGCGGTTATCTGGATTTGGTAAAGTATTTTTATTCAGATCTATTATATTTATATAAAGTCTTGTACAGTTGTTTGTCTTTTTTCGACAGTTTTTAGTATTTTTAAGCATACCTACTCTTATTATATCCAGTGAATTAACTTGCCTTAATAGCTTATATTTGTGATTATTTAAGTAGGTAGTTACATTTCCGCGTGGTTTAGAATTCTTAATACCGGCGTAAGATGACATATTGTGACTCCAAAATTCTATAGATTCAAGGTAGTTAAAATTCAATGAAAATGAAATATAAACATTGCTTAAAGTAAATAGTTGGAAAACTAGGAGACGAGGCACCTCATGGTAATTGGTTATTGTCGCTTATTTATTAGTAATGTCGTCTATCAATAACAACTGAGACCTGCCTTTGTGTTGCTGGCCCAGAAAAAATTAGAAAGTATGAGGTTATAAACTATTTTGACTTGCTTTGCAGGATCCTTACATCATTCTTGAACGTCATTGGGCCAACATCATCGGTGTTAATAACGCAGGATGACGAGAGAAAATCAATAATGATGTTAAAACGAGCTATACCTATAGATAATCTAAATATCGATAAATCATCAATGATTAAAAGTAGAAATAGGTTTTATCGGAGAGCTGACACAGACGCTATAACATCTATAGAATCAATGACAGAGAGTACTACTCCCTATGAAGAGACTGATTTGATAGATAAACATAGCTCTCTTGTAACAATAGATTTACCAACGAGTACTGATAAAACAGTTATACCCTTAAATTCAACATATTCAACTGAATCTTCTATATCAGACCTCAGAGAAGCGAAGGAGACAGAGCAATCAACACTAGCTATGACAACAGACAAACCTAATGATCCTAAAAAAACAGAGTTAATGAAAAATGATAATTCTGTTGAAACAACAGATCTAACAAAAGTTAATGAAAAGGATGATATTGATTTTTCTTCGAATTTGAATCGTACGGAATCCGAAATGACATCAATTCAACCTTTAGGTCTATCAGACAAACTTAAAGATGTTGAGTCATTGGATCAGTTAGAGGTAGTTGGTATTCCAGAATTGGCAAAACGTACGGAGATAATCATGAAACTGCAGGCTTCAAAAGAACAAGAGTACACGTGGTTGAAGGAAACTATTTACAATATGTCACAAGGTATGATGCTTAAGAGAGAAACAGATAATTATGTAACTCAACTGCATCATAGATATCACAATCTGTAAGTATTGGGAATGTTTTTAAATAAATTAAAATTAATGAATGACATTTAAAAGAATAGTTTTGATCCCATTTTTCACAATTTGGACAATTGCTAAATGAACGGTTGATTTTCAGGCCAGTAAACGATGCAGATAATAAAATATGGACAAAATATTCAACCGCAATTGTGGAGAGCTTCGTCCTAGAGTTTTGCAGGAACTATCCTCACTACACGGCAACAGAGCAGTCGATCACTCGGTCGTACAAAGAGGAGGAATATAACAGTATCTTTAACACGACGCTGCTGCACTTGCAGCAGAAGAGAGGGCACACCGCTATACAATTTGCGGCACCAGTCAGAAGAGCTGCTGATATTTATAAGGCTATTCTGGATGCGGTGAGCTTTAATAATTTCAATAAGAAAAAGATAATTGCAGCCTTGTTATACTTGTGTATGCGTGAAGTTCTTTCTAGGTTTACAAACAGCGTAGATTTACCGCTTGCATAGTTGTACAATACGTATAATATACGTATAATATATACGTATAATATATTAAAGAATAATAATTTATCTGTAATATAAGTATTATCTGTCCTGTATGGGCTCGGCATTGAACCATTCTTTTCAACTGGTAGGCAGGTCAGTGAATACGTTACAAGCTTGTTTTGAAATTAGGAATATCAATAAAAGTATACTTATAATAATATATCCTCGTAATTTATACTTTAACGGAGTTTTCATTTATTGTATTGACTAAAACCTAATTCAAACATAAAAATATCTTTGCATATCCTGTAAATATCTTGTGATAAATTCTGGAGACGTTTTTCTTTAATTCTTTAAAAGCAGGAAAGGTTGACTAAAATTAAAATGTTTCACAAATTTCAGCCCATAGGAATAGTCCAGAGCAAATGTGTGGCAGGCATGCCGCGATGGATGTGCTTCGCCGAGTACGTAGTTCACCTGGCCGACATGTCTGAGAACTGCGAACACATCTGGTACCACGCACAGGTTCATTTAACTGTCTTGCAGTCCATACGACACGTGAAAGGTGCCAAGGGTCCTGCTCATGAAGTCATTACTGAACTGGATTCAAGATTAACAACTATGGACTCAAAAAATGATGTAAATTCTCTATTCGATTTAATCATACAAACGTTGGGAGACCTTAGACAAAAACTGAAGGAACCTCTTCATTCGCAAGCCAGCCTCTACAGCTTAATAAGGAAACTCCAAAGTGAAGACAAATTGAATTGTTTAAACATTGAACAAGGATGGTGATTTTATTACTTTAATAGTTTTTTAATAAATCTTTTTTCTCAAATTGAAGAGTATTATTATTTTATAGTTCTGAATTAGTTGTATTACTACTACAGAGGTGATTTGATAAGGATAGTTGATTAGTTATAATGTACCACTTTGTCATCATAATATCTATGAAGTAATCCCTGGATACATTATTTCTTCAAAGGGAGGAGATGGTACGTTTAATTTGTATTTGAAGGTCGCGGTAAATGGACTAAATACCAATCAACAAGGTTAATAGATACGGGAGCGATATAATTCCTTGCTAACAAGTTTATACTACTATCTACTATGGTAGCAGATGATGCTTTAATGGCCGTGCCAAGGGTCCTGGGTTTGATTCCCAGCGAGGCAGTTTGAACGATGAGTATTTTCTGTTCTTGGTCTGAGTGTGTGTGTTGCCCATGGCACCCAGGACACAGGGAGCCCTAGTGAGCCTAAGCTTCTATGGAAAGTTCCTGTGGAAAAAATACTATCATCAGGACAATGTATTTTTTCATTTGTATTCCCTCGCCTATTTCCATATCAGCAGGGCTATTCTGTTTTGTAACTTGACAGCGCAGTCCGCGATGAGTTTCAAAATTGAAGTTCGAGTCCGAGATCTTGATATGTGATTCTCTAATCATCTGGTACGCACTTGCGAAGTGAAGGGAGTCTCGAACTCTAACTTCAATTTAGAAACTCATCGTGGATTCCGTTATCAAGTTACAAAACAGAATAGCCTTGCAGTAGCTCCTAAGGTATTAGCACCTTGTAGACCGCTTGTCATTTATAAATAGTTATGTATATCTGTATTGTCGATTAGTGATGGCGAGTGCACGGTGACAGAACGAATGCCATAATATATGTCATTGTTCAGTTCATTGTTTAGTTAAAGAAAACGATTATAATTAGTGACGTCAGTTGTGTTTTGTTTTGTCAACGGATTTGCTTGTAAAATATAGGTTGTTCCATCTTTTTAGATCCCTTGTATATATGTACTGACAAAGACCTTAATTATATGTATATCAGGTCTACTTTAAAAAATTCAATAATGTTTATTGTTATTTTTAAACGCTTTCAAATAAAAAGGAAGGCACTCAATCCAGTTGTATTTTTAACATTTGGTACCTCAGTAATCCGCTCTTTATCAACTGGTTTGGAAAATTATATTTTTATCTGAAAGGATATATATCAAGGACTGGTCCCTTATTTATCAAAAGTCGATGGTATCTATGAAGAATCGAAGGAACTCCTCAATATTTTAGGTATACAAAACATGGCGATAATGATATAAAACGTTTAGCGATAATTTTAGTGGGCCTTACTGCAAGATTATTTCTTTGAAGTCGGAATTGTTTTCGGTAAAATTTTTATTATTGCTTTATGTTACACCTTGCTGATCAAGTTCATTGATGTTAACCAAACTTAACCCACGTTATTCAACTTGGGCTCAAAGATGGATGGGACGTTCTTGCTGAAAAACGGATGATGTTATGGAGAACTGTTCCTCCTGACGAAGGTCGCTTGGTATAGGTAACACTCAGTATGATGGTACCTGTTGGAACTCATGTATGTTAGTAGGGTATTTAACACGCATGGTACCACCCTCCTTTCTAATATAAGATGGCCAGATAATTATAATGCGGTTTCCCCGCTCACTTTTGGCTGAAAATGGATCGATGATGCCTGTTGTATTTTAATGATGTCCAAAGGCAACGTTGGCCACCATAAGTGTGATCTGTTCTCGGCTGTTTACATTAAAAAATTACAGAAAATAATATTTTCACAGACAGACCGAATGACTTTTTGTAATGTTAACAAGTTTTCTATAAATATAGGATAATTGCATTATGAGCGGGGAAAACTGTTGACCATTGTGCTAATAAGTCGATTTGAGTTGTGATACCTACTAGTTATTTGCGTAAGTATTAAGTATAATTACTGTTCATTTTAACATAAGTAAGTTTCATGGTTTTAACATTGGTTTCTCACTTGGAGGATCGGGGTTTGAATCCTGAATATTTTAAAATAAAAGTAACTGACTATTGATAGTACTATAGTAGGTAGTTACTGCCATCCTTGGCACCTCAAAGTAGTATGATGTACTGTTGTAGAGACATAGATGCGTTCCCAGCCAAGAAGAAAGGCTACGGGACCAGTAGATATTTAATTTTTGAATGTTGCTGTTTCTTTAGCAGTGCATATCTATGCACAATTGTGCCAGTAAGTCAATACATGCTATGATATTAAAATAAACATTATAAATGAAATTACTGATTAAAGATCGCTCTAAGTTCCAGATTCAAGATGCTACCAGCTCTGTTCTTGGTTCTTCTGTCGCTATGCAATGCGCAGTGGCCGCTACAAAGCGTTGGACACGAGGAGGTGAAACCATACCCTATGTCTCCAAACCAGCCAGGGTATCCTTACGATGATCTGAAACGGGTAGAAAATATTCCAAATCCCAATTTTGCTCGTATCCTTGTCGAGGATCCTCCTAAGAGACCAATCATAGTCCATGGCCGGAACCTTCTGCTACCTGAAATGGATAAAGGAAAAGAGAAAGACGTGGATAATCTGGACAACCCTGATAGCAGCAGCTCTGAATCATCAGAATCTGAAGAGTCTAAAGAAGATCTGCTAATAGAGTTTACAAGTCAAAAGCCATCATTGGATACAAAATTTCCTGTTCCTTCGGACCTTTCCAAAATCATTGGCAATGTGACCTTGTCTAAAATAAGTTCGGTCAAACATCGTGTGGCAAATTTGGTAAACGAAGGCAACGCACTCCGGAATGACACCGACCAGCTTGTAGACCAGCTCAACCTGTTGTATTTGAATTTGTAAGTATTATTTTTGCTTCATCAGCATCGTAAACAATGAATGATTTATGCTTGGCTTCGGTTACAATGTTAGTATGTAATTGCCACAGTTCTCCATGCTGGTTAACTGGCGGTTTGGCAGACTTCACATGTTGTGGAGAACTCCAGGTTTACACATCCCTTATGTAGTTTTTTCTTGTGTTGCCGGCCGAGACTGAATTTCATGCCAAAAAAATACATATGCTTTATTGTAAAACTATGATGCCATGAAAAAAAAGTTTTTAGGCATTCGCGTACAAACATGTGTCTCCATCCAAACACCTGCTCTAGAAATGTCTCGACTTCAGATACAAGTTTATTAATTTTCTCCTCAGTCTGCATCCAAGACATGTTTGCTTTTCCTAAGTTGCGATTACTGTCATCAGCATAACAGTTGATATTCCTGATGTCAAGCATATCATTGATATGCATGATAAACAGTGCGGGTGAAAGCACAGAGCCTTGTGGGATGCCAGCGTTTATGGGTTTGTTATGTGAGCATGAACCGTCAACAGCAACCTTAATGCTCCGCTCCGGTGAGAAACTGGTAATTTATTTACACAATCTCTAGATTATACAAATGTTAAAGTTAAGTTTGGACAAAGTAAAGAAACAATGAAACTCTCAAAACAATATAAAATGTATCTTTTTTATCGATAAAATGATCCTGGATAAGCGCCGTAGTAATATAAATGTTATGTTTTATAATGAAGGTACTTTCTTACAGAGTATCCAAAGGTGCAGTTACTAATCTGAGCACCATACCTTCACGAAGAAGTTTGTAAATAAAAAAACATACTGCGTATCTTACAGTCGTCATGAATACTACAAATGACATTTTAATCTATCCAGGGCTATTGACGAAAGCGATAACGAAGTAAAGGAGGAGAATTCTTACAAATATGGGATGTCGGTGATTCTGCGGTTTCTGTTCGAGTTCTACAGGATCTTCAGGAAGCTGTCCTCTCAGACGACACAGACCCAGCTGCGACTGACAAATGTAGATGTGTATGGCCTGTCTTACGACAAGGCTGTTGTTGTCTTGAAGGAGAAGAAAGGCTATAGTCCATTGGAGCTATCCGCGCCCATCCGACGAGCTTTTGATGTCTTCAAAAGTATTCTTTATCAGGTAACTGATTTAAACTTACATGCACAGTCCTCTATATCTCACAGTTAGTAGTATTAACCAAGCAGTTAACCTTACCATCCTTACATTAACTTTAAGAAAGATCAGATGCCAATTTTCTTATCCGTTGATCAAGATAGTTCATAAGTAGGGAAAGTTGGCTAGAACAAATTCCTGGATCCATAAAATAAATATCACGAGATTAATCGCAACATTTTCCATAATAGAAACATTTTTTTCCAGTCGGTGATAATAATCCAAACAAAATGCAGAACAATGGATCCCAACTGGAAATGCATAATCATGTTCCTAGCCAACCTGATCAGTGAGACGTTCAAATGCTCGAACGTCTGGTACCACGCCTTTATCCATATGCTGGCGTTGGAAAAGATAGGACTCCATGACAGTTTTGTGTATAAGATTGCTAACCTCGACAAATTCAAGGAGCTCAACTACTTCGAGAATATTTTTGACTTTATCCTAGAAAAGATACAGGAGTACAGAGAGGTTGGCAGAGTCCAATTAAGTGCTGAAGCAATTTTCTTCACCATGTTAGCGGATTTGCAAGAGAACGGTCTATTGGATTGTGTGAATATAGATTATCTGTTTAACTGATATCTCGGTTTGAGTAAAGCCCGTAGTATTTGTTGTCCATTTAAAACATGAAATTATGTTTGAAAGAACATTTCAGATGTCTTCTCATGTGAAATACCTTCGATTGATATCGTGTTAGTGGTTCGCGCATTCAGCTGAAATACTTCGATCGTTTGGAGAATTTGTTGTTCAGGAGGATGTAGTTGGTTTTCAATATGTTTCACAATGATTAATTAGAAGATTATTTTGTAATATATTTTTGGGGCAGCCTCACAGGATTTTCTAAGTGTACCAATAGCACAATTTTTCAAGTGCTCTTTTGTTTTAGTATAAAGGGTGATCCATGGGGCGATGAGGCAAGCGATGCTTAGTAATTGCGTTTTTAGGTTTGTTTAGTTTAATTTTGCAAATATCTTAGCTTCATCGACCATTTAGGTTGTTTATAAGTTAGGTAAGGTTAGGATGGCAAAAGCCGCATGCAAGATGTAATAGCATATTCGTTGCTACCTCCTATGAATTTATAACAAACAGACAAACGAACAGATAAAATAAATGAACAAACGGAAGGTTTATTAGTTAGGTCTTGTTTATGAAATGAAGCTAATTAATTACATTTTGATAAGTAAACTAGAACTTAGTAAGGAATAATAATTTAAAAGTGAAAATCAATCAGCTATTTTCCATAACAATAATAAAATTATTGAATTGTATAAGATTAGTTTTACTATTTTGTATTTGTTTATTTCTGAACGTTATTTAGCGATTGCAATAATTAGGTGTTTTCTATTTTATTTTGTTACTTTATTTTTTTGCCCACCAACACTCATCAGGTAATTATTGTTTTCAATATATTACTGCGATGAACCGTAACGTCTCCATTGTTATTTTCGTGAGAACTCAATTATAAAACATATTGTGTGACAACCCTAGGTGTTAAGAGTAATTTTAGCGAATACTTTGAATCTTATGCGCTATGGCTTAAGGTTTATAAGTATTAATTTTTATCAATAATGTGTTCGCATAAAAGCTTGCTCTACTAAATATAATAGAGTATATGCAAATTTTATTTTATAACTTTATTGTAGGTTATTGTAAAATATTGTGTAAATTATATAGATAAGAAACAATGTTATTTTTTTGTAAATAATTGTCCGTTTTAAGTTACTGAAATTACTGTATAGTTTCTTAACATATAGATAATAATTATTATTATGCAATAAATTGAAATTGAATGAGTGTTTTATTTTAATCCTTTTCTGTGTTCATAATAAAACTATAATATGATACTTAATTACCGAACGATGATTCCCTGTCGTCCAACCATCCAATATTGTACATCAGAGGGTAGTTTCAAATTATATGCATCCTAAATAGCTAGCGAAAGAACGCTAAACATGCTTCCAAATGTTTATTAAAACTACTCTACTAGAAGATTGGGCCTACAAATAACATTTTATTATTTTCATTATATTGTAATGAAAAAAAATCATAAGGCTATATAGAGCAAACTTCACTCAATATCACTTTGCTTCTCACATCTAGTCGCATCGTAGCCGTGTCGAATCGTCTTTACATCCGACGCCTGATGTGGGAACGATCCCGTGACCAATCGGCCACGTGTCGTCGCTAATGAAAGCCCCTGCCAATGTATTAGGTTCCAAGTTTATATTTGGGTCAGTTAATTTTAAAAATACTAGCGGTATTTTTTCATGTTGAAAACATAATTTCACTTTTAGGATTAAACACTAAACGCAGCTATAGTAGCGTCATTTCGTCCATCCGTCCGCGGTTTTACTCAAAGCCCCTTTATATATGTAAATTTAGAGGCCTCCAGTAGCAAGCTGCACTGGCGCGTGGTGAAGTATGCTCTAGGCCTACCCAAGAGGAGAGTCTCATGCTCAGTAGCGGGCCATTAATGGGTTAAAGCCACTTTATAATTTGAAAAAATACATACCCTGACATAACCAATGTTGTCATTCAATAGCTATTTACACATAAGAAACACGACATTTCCTTCGGCTAAAAGTATTCCCTTGTCTACTACAGTAGTACAGTCATTACTGACCATTGTGTTAGCCGTGGCATGACCACGACAATCTGTACATGGGAAAAGCGCTAGCGTGTAACGAAACGAGGTTAACAGTTTGCTTACTGTGTCTGATCTGAATGTGTCTGTGCGTGTGATAATGCGTTAACGAAAGGAAGATTCTTTCTTTCTAACAAAGGATATTTTATGTCACTGTTTGTTGGAAAGGACTAGATAAGTCACGTGAGGTGATCATAATTGACATCTTGCCTCTTTTTGGCAGAAATAAGAAACATAACCGGTGCATTTTCAGCTAATAAAAAAGATAAAATAGAGAAAGAAAGAACAGGGTCTCAAGTCTCAAGTCTCCAGCCTGAATAAGAAGTCGTTATGCGGCTGACTCACGTAAGAGTACCTACTGTGCAAGAGTTTCTAATAAAGCTTTTAAGTTGGACTTTAGATTAGTGACCCACAGTTGGGCACATTTTTACAGTTTTAAATAAGATAAATATTTTGTGGGGAAATGTTTTATTTTTCCATCGTACTTAAACCAAATGATCATGATTTATCGCTGCAAATTTTCAATAAACTTATGGTGATTGGAGCCCTAATTGAAACCGCAAAGCAAACATTACGAGGGTGAGCGCACATCAGTGCGCCTCACCAGTCATATTGGTAGCGGATGCATTACTAATGTGTTGTTTGAGTACGTAGCTACTTATAATACAAGGAAACTGAAAGTAGGAGCAATGCTTTAGCTAAGCTTAGTTTAAAATCGTCATAAGGAGTTTCTTTCAGTTTGGTAAAAATTAGATGTACTTAAGTATATGTTTATCAGTGATACTCAAATGAATGAATGGTTAAGTAACTGTTGTAAACGCACCTAAACAATTGCTATGAGACTAATGCGACTGAATGGTTTGCTAAGAAAACCTTTTTTTTCAACTGTTCTCACTGCGATATTTTCTATTACATATTGATATTCGGTGTAATATTAACATATGTAATAGAAAATATCGCAGTGAGCACAGTACAGATTTTATTTATGAGAAACTGTAAGAAATAAAAAAATAAGATCTTAAATTATTCTAACCTTAGTTTCACTATTTTGTGTGAGTATAAAAACGCCATAACACCGGAACGTTACAACCCCTCAATGTTTGCGTACAAGTAATTTCAGTAATGCACTTTGCACTATAGCTATACCGGGCGCACGGAAGTGTAACACCCAAGTGTGATGCATTTGTCTTTATTACAGTGCATTTAATTTTTTTACCTAACCACCTCACAGGTTCATTTTACTGTTAGGTAACAGTAATAATCTAAATAATTTTGATTTTATCCCTATAAAGTTACATGTTTTTGTTTTATTGCACTTATGCTTCTGTTGGACAGTAGCTGTTGAGTGGTACCGCCACAGTCAAATCTTAACTGCGCTGAAGTATAACATATGTATTTACAGAACAATAACACGGGTGTACCGATTCCTCTTTTCCGGCGATGCACCATTGTATTCATTGTCCATAGGCGAATGTTTATCACTTACCATAAGGTTGTTCCTCTACTCGTGGAAAAATCAATCGTCTAGGTTACCTACCTACATAATTGGGTCATCAAAATAAAAATATTAATTTCCTGCTCCTAAATTTACACTATCTAACGGTAATAATTTTTAAATATTTTTTGAGAATACTTAAGCTAAGCAATCGTTACATCTTGGCTTTTATTTTATCGTTTTTTTCCTTCAAATTTGCTTCATCGCAACTGCGTAGCAATTTGTGGCTCCGCCATGAAACATTCATGAGTGTTAGTTTATACCGTGTGGGAGATATTGAATCGCTGTATGCGAGACGAACACCACAAAAAATAACCAAAAATAATCAAAACATTTACAACTGTATTTTATTCTATTTGTCTGTTCCAGCTAATCTCAGGAACGGCTTAATATTTATATGCGGTTTTAACTGATGTATTGTAGTTTTAAGCTTGGGTTAAAATTTAGTGTTTGTTTAATTTAGTGTTGTTTAATTTCAGTCGGTTCACAAATAGGTATAAAAGTCCATTTACAGAATGTACGAATGTGACATGTAACATGAGCCACAATTTTTTTCAAGTCGAAAAACTAACTATTACAAAGTTCGTCATTTTTTGTCAAGCTTTTTAACCCCCGACGAAAAAAGAGGGGTGTTATAAATTTGACGTGTCTATGTATCTGTGTATCTGTATGTCTGTCTGTGGCATCGTAGTTCCCAAACGGATGAACCGATTTTGATCTAGTTTATTTTTTTGTTTGAAAGGTGACTTAATTGAGTGTTCTTAGCTATGATTAGTTTAAATTAAACTGTCGGGGATTTTCAAAATTTTAATTTAAGATTATATCATCCTTGGTTTTGGATAACATTTTATATAAATGCCGGCAGTAGTCGGGTACCCGATGGCAAGTTATCATAAATAATCATAATCACTAACATCATTAGACGTCCATAGCATTAAAGTTATTACCATAGCGTTGCCGGTCAATGCTTGCTTTCTAGTTTCCGATCCACATGCAAAAAACTAGTTAAAAATGAAAGCTATCCATTACTTACCATCTATACAAGTCCTCGGATATACATATCTAAACTAATTTAACTTTAGATTTCATATTTTTGGTGCATTCCCGCATACTGTGAAAATAATTTCTGATTCTATTAACACAAGTAAGTAGACAGCCATGACATATTGCCAAATCCGTCGCGGGTTCGAACTCTGTTGGTGCATCAGATTACCACCTAATTATCATTACCACCCCAGACTCTCCTACGGATTAACTGCAAAACTACGGATTATGGAAAATTTTAAGCAAACTTAGGGTACATATCGCACCCCTAGATCATGATTTTGTGAAACTTTGTGAAATCAGACTCCACCGAGGTTATAATACGTGTGCAAAAATATTTAATAATTTTCCGCCAAAATACGTTAGTGGGATAATTCGATTAATCAATTTTCAAGTAAAACATTTTTATATAAAACTCACATAGTAAGTATGTACCTACTTACCTAACGAAATCATAAATTCACCATAGATTACTAGTAACTAGTATACCTACAATACCCAAAACATACGTATTTTTTTCCAGCACCTAATTAAACACATATAGGTACCTACAAAAGGGCAGTTTTTCGGTAGGTAATTAAATGATGTATCTATATTATTCAGACAAATTCACGTACGTATTACGTTTACCATTCACAAAGCGAAATCCAACACTAACAAACTAACATCAATCAATCTTTGTAGTCCGGAAGTGTTCCGGAACGATCTGTCATCGAAAAAGCACGTAAAAGCCACCATTTTGGCCGAAACTCCCGCCAATATTAATGCAATATGGCGAAGGACATGGCACGTGCCATTTTTTGTGTTAAATGTTTTACTGCTCCCTTGAGTAAAATGTGCAACGGTTTGCAAGGAACATTACAATAAATTATTTATAAGCATACAATTACTACTATATCTATCGTTATACCATCGACGTATAAATGCATAATTAACTGCTTTACATATCGATAATGATAAAATGATTATGGTGTGTGGTTACTTAGTAAGAACTACGACATACAAATGAATGCCATTATGAAATGATGTTCTTTACTACTTATGTATTATAGTAGCTTGTACCTACATGATATGTAACCATATTTTTTATCGTAAATACTCGTATAAAATGAACTGAAAAACATTTAATAAAAAATCTAACGAATTTACATGCAATCGACTATGAAACGCTTTGATTTGATGGTTAGTTATTTCTTACTCGTAAATAAATTATACTTGATTTACCTACTTGTGCAAAAAAATTATTGCTCGGTTCGATTTTCACGCATTAAATTAAATTATAATGACTTATTACCTGATTATTAAGAACCTTGGTATTTCAAACATCAATAGTGAATGTATGATGCCCCTTGATATATTTCGAACTACCCTACATCCCGTTTTACAACAATGACCACAGTAGGAGCAATTCGTACCTGACTCCAATGAATTTTTATATCAATCAACATTACATTTACGCAATAAAATACCCTACACATTGTGAAATAGAGTACATATTCTTAGAGACTGTGACAGGGGAAGGATTTTGAAAAGGAGATCACATGGAAAACAATAGTATCCATTTGGAAGCACGTGTCAGCACGCGTTTCGCACGTGCCGTGATGGCGCGCACACGCCAGTCATTAGAATGTTTTGTGTTGATTAGATTAATGTGCGGTCTTTTCTACTTTTCAAACTGAAATTTCGTAGACAGCATAAAGAAATGATTTCTGTGCCGTCGGAGCTTGCCACGAGTTTACTTAATGTTTCCGTTTGGGATCAATAGCGCTAATTTCAGAGCGGTTGATATATTATTCGTGCAATTTAGCTCAGACAATGTGTTTGGATTATAAACTATTATTGCTTCATATTGTGAATGAATTTCATACATAAGTACACTGTTCCATATATTTTTTTAAAGTTTTCATTGCACTTTTAATACTTATTTTAAAGTAACTGTCTAAAATTTCGAATCTCTAATCTATTTTAGGTTTCCAAAGGTTCCTAAGTTTTTTAAAGCACTTTTATTGTTACTGTAACATGAAAATATATAACAGACAAAATTAACTCAAGCTCTTCACCGGATCATTTTTTAACACACGACACTCTCTAAACGCAAAATAAAACATAACATGGCTTAGCGGTAAAATACGCGAAGGATAATAATGAAAAAATAACATAACCGTTATTTTAGTCCAGCTGGCCTTAAATTGGCGAGGCCACGTGTCACTGGCCTCCAGGGAGGAGACAGGGGACTGATCTTCATACTATGGGCATAGTAGATAAATATTTTTATAGACATAGAAGAAGATCGTGTGGCACACCTGGAGTTAGTTTATTTATCTACTTGTCTATAGCCTTATTTACAAAATAACATAAAACGCAGACTTAGATAAGATACTAGGCCTTATAATTAAATGGCATGCAATTTTAGTTACAAATGAGCACAGCAAACTTATACCTAATAATCAGTTACAAGTTGTATTTAGTTCATGATCAACTACTTAAAATTACGCCTTAATGAACGAACTGTATTAGTTAACTAAAGAATTAACTATTTATGCGTTAAAAACCCCTACAGAACTTAGACCTTCCGATAATAAGAAAAGAGTTTGGTGTATGATGTAAGTAAAGTATGGGTAAAAAAAAATATTTTAAACGACTTTCTTTCTTATTTGGTCATGACATGACCCTGCCTGGCATAAGAAGGGATCAGCTTCGAAGTTGATACATAATTTTTTTGACGGTGTAATTGAGTCATATTGTCAATAAACAATTCACTTAATTTTTAAGCATAAAAAAAGATTGACTTTTAATAGGAGATAAAATAATTAATTATTCAAATGAAATTTAGTAATCAAACTGAACACATAACGCACGGTGCACACCAATGATAATAATCACTGACGTGGCATAAAGTGCATTTCACCCTTCGCAAACAGCGCGCAATCAGTGAAGTCATCGGTATCGAACGCTTCCCCACAATCCGTATAATTATTGACACAAAACAATTTCCATGATTGTCTTCTGATTAAAAAGCACGCGCGCAATGCGTAGAAAAACATGTTTTTTCGTTACTATTCCTGTCGGTTCATTATCGATATGGGAAAGTTGATTCCCCCCGTTGCAGCGTTGTTTGGATTTCACACCCACGATTTTTTGATTAAAACTCGCGTTAATGTGATGGGGAGTGCCGCAAGGGTCGCACCTAGGTCGTGTAATTTTCATATTACAGCCGTACCGAAAAAACATAAGTTGCATTTCTGGGTTTATCTATACTAATATTATAAAGCTGAAGAGTTTGTTTGTTTGGTTGAACGCGCTAATCTCAGGAACTACTCGTTTGAATTGAAAAAATATTTTTGTGTCGGATAGTTCATTTATCGAGGAAGTCTTTTGGCCGTACGAAACGGAACGGCACGGAACCTTAGAAGTGGAGTATAATAATAATAATAATAATAATAAATTCTGTCCGGATTGATGTCTAGGAAAATGTTTCGGAAGCGGTAACCAGCACGTTAAAAATTGCAAAAGTTATTAACAAATTAAGTTGCATAATAAAAGGTATTTCGTTTTTAGGGTTCCGTAGCCAAATGGCAAAAAACGGAACCCTTATAGATTCGTCATGTCTGTCTGTCTGTCTGTCTGTCTATCCGTCCGTATGTCACAGCCACTTTTTTCCGAAACTATAGGAACTATACTGTTGAAACTTGGTAAATAGATGTATTCTGTGAACCACATTAAGATTTTCACACAAAAATAGAAAAAAAACAATAAATTTTGGGGGTTTCCCATACTTAGAATTGAAACTCAAAAATTTTTTTTTTTCATCAAACCCATACGTGTGGGTGATGATGATGGAAAGGATGGAAAGGAAAAATGATATTGAGGTTTCTTATATCATTTTTTTCTAAACTGAATAGTTGGCGCGAGAGACACTTCCAAAGTGGTAAAATGTGTGTCCCCCCCCCCCTGTAACTTCTAAAATAAGAGAATGATAAAACTAAAAAAAATATATGATGTACATTACCATGCAAACTTCCACCGAAAATTGGTTTGAACGAGATCTAGTAAGTATTTTTTTTAATACGTCATAAATCGTAATTCATAATTCATAATTCTTTATTGCGTCAAACATGGTACATAATAATGGTGGTAACAGCAACATGTCAGAGATCAGCATATTTGGCTGGATGCAGCATGCAATATAAACGCTATTTACCTCGATCAAAGTTACAACGAAATACAAGAACTTTTATATTATATTACTTGCTGCTACGGAACCCTTCATGGGCGAGTCCGACTCGCACTTGGCCGTTTTTTTTCTTAATAACTCCAAAACTATTAATATTTAAGAAATTAAAAAAAGATTCTTAAAGACGAGGAAATTTCCAAAAAATAACTTCGGACTCCCGGAACTCTATCTCCATTACTTACAATTTTAATTTAACGCTTTCTTTAATATTTTTATAATATTTTGATCACGAAATCTTCATAAATAACATATTTGCATCTTTCCTATTGCCGAATGCACAAGCGGGCAGCGAGTGGGCAAGCGGGAGCAGGGTTATGACTCTAGGTCGGACTCTATGTCAACTTAAACAGTGTTTTCTGGTGACGTGAGAGTGAGACGTGATGACCTAAGGACGGATTTTTTTTGTGCTTCTTATAGTGCCCCCCAGACGTGATGCCCTAGGCAATTGCTTAATTTGATTAAGGGTTAATCCGTCACTGGGTGTGTGTCTTTCGTAGGTAAGTGATCAGCCGAGGAAACTTCGTGTACAGGAGGAATTTGGTTGTTGACTGGTAGAGGCAAAACTTTCAGACCGTGCTTCGTAGGGCGAGTTATGCTATATCGGAGGAATTGCTCGATAGCCGGAAAATATATTATATTTTCTTTAAATTATAAAGTGGACCGCAAACTGGTCTACCTTATGAAGGTGTGGTCTATCAATATATTAAACATATCTATTAAGTTTATTCATTCTTTAATAGTTCAACTTATTAACAATCTTGTTCAATAAAATACCTATGTTATATTAATAACAAGAACTTGAAACAAACGACTTTTTGCACAACTGCCTCTGGTATCGTTCAACACTAAAGTGCTCTTGAATAATGAAGTGTAATTTAATAAAGTGCGTCCTCTATGTGAGCAATGAGGCGCACTAAGCCACTGCTACTGCAGCGCCATCTATGGCCATATGCCACTCGGAGACTGCGTGTGCGATATACGGCGGAAGAGTCTTGATACTACACTCCTTTTTTATACGAATTCTGTTTTATAAACCATCTTACCGTGGTTTTTTATCGTAATTTATAATTTAAAAATAAGGCTCAAACAAAATTAAATGAATTTAAAGATAAATAATAATTTATATTTCAATAACAATGACTATACCTACATACTGTGATAATTATGTCCCGCCACGTTATGCTATTATATTTAAGTCGCTTTAAATAGTTACTTCAAACCAATTTCTGTATTACAATTTACAGTGGTAGAAAAAATATTGATCCTGAAGATATTTTTATGTTTTCTCAAGATTAGGTATTATTATTTTCCAATAACTGTCAATATTGTTAAATGTGTACACAATTGTATTTTAATAAAAATGTGTTCAAGTATTTCACTGTCAGTTTTCGAATTTCCTATCTCTTTCAGTTTTAAATATCTAATTTAAAATGAAAACCTATCTCGCCTTGATTAGGTAAAGGATTTTTTTTGTCAAATATCTATTACCTATGTAACTCGTTGTAATGTCATATACAATAAAAAAATATTTAAATTTTCACTTAAGACTAAATCCCAGTAAATTATCATTAGGTAGAACTTACCTACTCTGCTATACAGGCTATGCAGCTAAACATTAGATCTTTTTAATAAGATTTTGAATATTCAAAAAATTTTGTGTCAAAATTACAACGTTCACCTACTACATTGTATTGAAGCGAATGCACGACGATCAAAATCTCTTGATCCTCTCGCACGCTCGTCTGTCTCCCTCACACATCACACGGGGGCCCGGTTTGACGGACACCTAAAAGAAAATATTTTGTATTCATATGAATATTAATTATTAGAACATAATTCACCGAATATGCCCTTTGTGATGCTGTTCACTTCGAACTTATTCGTTTATTCATTTAATTATTCAATAATAGCAGCGAAGGGTTAGAGGGCGGATTTAAATATTGCTTTTGTATTAACGTGTTTTGTTGAACGAATAATAAGCTCATAGAAAAATGATTTCCTGTTGAAACTGTGTTTCAATAAAATTGTGAATACTTAAAAGTTTGCAGTTAAAATTAAAATTATTTATTTGGATCGACAAATCCAGCGAACATGCGATATGATATTTCATGAAAAAATAATGGTAGGTACCATCGTTGAAATCAGGTGACGAAGGCAAATAATAACGTGTTGCTGGCCATTAATATTAGCTTTGAAGTTGTAGGTCAAACATTGCATTAACCTGGCTTCAATTTCTCCTATCATCTCTTCAAAATCTTCGTAGTAAAGCTATATTATAATAGTTTCAAAGAGCTATAATGCCGACGACTTAAAATAAATCGAGATTTGTTTATCAGGATGTACATAAAAAGCACACAGGTAGACACTAATCTAGGGATAACATATAGGGTATTATCCCGGAAAACGTGGACAAAAACGCGAGAAGAGCACTAGTTAACAGTAAGTTTTGGTACAGATTACAAGTAGTAACTATGTTTCATGTTATTATTCGTAATAAATACCATTACGTTAATACTAGGTACGAGTGGATATATCTATTTACCTACTGTAATATTTTTTTGACGTAGGCCTTATTCAATGATGATCTTTAGCATTTTTCCATTCATGCAAATTTATCAAAATAAATATTGTTACAAAGTGCTGTATCACATCCCATCGTTTGGTAAAAAGCACCAGCAACCTTAATTGATATAAATGATCCGGTCCAGTTATGAAAGCGAGTCACGCTAGTATTTTATGGCCCCTACAGGATCGATGATAAACCATCACTTGTTTCTTCCATCATGACGCAGTCCAAATCCAACACATTACCTAATTGATGTTAGAGCTGTCTTCCTTGATAGGAGGCCTAGAACTTTTTACTGCGTCATTCTAAAAACTAAAGTGAAAGGTATAAGAATCTGCCCCACCCGTGTGGTGCAATGGTAACTATGACGGACCGCGCGACGTGCCAGGAGTCCTTGGTTCGATTCCCAGCGAGGCGGAAATTTAAAAGATGAATTTGAATTTCTGTTCTCGGTCTGGGTGTGAGTGTTCTTGTCTTTGTGTATTGACCATGTCACCCACGACACAGGGAATCCTAGTGGGAGCTATGAGTGTGTAGCTTTATTATTATTTTCGAGTTCATGACCTGGGGAAAGACCTTGGATAGGTCCGAAATTAATCAGACAAACGGACATTAATAAAACGTGAGTAAGCTATATTATACACGAACTAAATCACGACTTCATGTTACGTTAACACTCTGCAAAAGGGATTTTTAACAGAATCGTCGTCATGTAAACTGAGATATGTGTAACTCGTCCGGTACAGCCATACCACGGTACAGGCAGACGGGACAGACAGACCAGTCGTCAGTACCAGACTACAAGGACGAGCCACAATTCACACGCGATAACCGACGCCGCACCGGAATGTCGGACGGACAGACGACACTCATTTTTATTATTACTCACCGCTATCACAGGACTGTATTGGAATTAACTTTGTATTTAAAGTTTACCTGGATAGCTACTAGCTTCAATTAAAAGAGAGAAGTGTTTTGAAGTGTTTTGTTTGCGGAGGAAAATGGTTAAGTTTTACTAGTTAATTGGGGCGGTTTAGAAAATTGACCCCTGTGTGTCGGTCCCTATTTAGAAACATTATTCGCTTAATCATGTCTTGCGAAGGTAAGAACTGAAATGTTGTTTAAGCTTACGTCACGAATTGTAAGAAAACCTTACGGTATCCTACCTATTTCATTTCAGGTTCATTTGTAACCTGACAAAAAAGCACTCGTTTCCTATATTGGCGTTCAAACAAACACTTGAGGTGAATCCTTCACCAATGATATAGTGATACAATACCGTGTGGGCTATTATTGTGGCATCGATACGTTATCATCGGTAATTCCGCTGTAAACACACTCCGGTGCGCAAACACCGCTAAAAGCATTACATTAATCATATCCACCGCCCGCCATATGGCTTTCATACTTTTATTGGCGCTTTCGATCCGTTTCGGAATTTTGATAGCGGCTATCATCGGTGCGTTTAGATACGGAAGCTAGCGAGGAAAGATCATGTTTCCATCTATCTCTAGGTATGTATTATATTGAAAAATATATTATTACCAAAAATAAACTGCATTTAAGGAAATAGTCTTCAATAACCCATTAAAATGGCCATATATTCCTATTGCCGTACACCTACAACATTAATGAGGAATTCCCTAAATTCCTCATGAATCCTTTTATCAGATGTAAAGTTTAAAGAATATGGGAAAATCTAGAAATAGGTATATCTTTTCAAACAAATAAAAATAATTTTCCAAATCGCTTGATATATGAACGCGATCTATATACAAAAGGTGATCAAGCATTGCATACTTAAAACTCATTTGCTGCCTGTACGTTCCTCGAACAATGTTACATTGTGACTCAGTACCTCTAATGTCTATAATAATTAAATGTCATCTCGTATTATTTACCACATAACTCAGGTATTTTACCACACAGCACTATGACGTAAATGCCAGGAACGAACTAACCTTATGTGCCGCACGACTCGCGCGGCAAAAGCAGAGTGGCCTACCGGCGGGCGGCGTAGTGAGCCATAACAATAAAGAGAGCGTTGTCGTGATATACGACAACTACATCTGGTACACAAGATGCCTGCAGTGCAGTCCAAGTGTCTGTGGAGTACAGGCGGGTCTTTGTGCAGCCGATAACACACAGACAGACAAACTCTCGAGCGGTGACGGCACTTGACCATCATACGATCGTACCGTTTTATCACTTGCATGAAAACAAAATAAAAGTTCAAGTCTTATTACCCCACTAAACTTACTGCACCTATTTCTAACAAGCGCTCTGCCAACGGCTTCACCCGTGTTTTTATTTCAAATCATGGTCTACCTATTTGCTTAATTTCATTAAAATCTGTTCAGTAGTTTTTGCGTGTATGATTAACAAATATTTTAACAAACTTTTGCATTTAGGCAACATTTAGGCAGTGCGCAAGTACTGGAATTATGTCTTTAACCGAAATGGAAGCATAAATCTCAGAAAAGTTTAAAGGGGCGTACGAGCAAGGTCTACGCACAACACATAAACTAAAGATAACAAAGGAATGCCACGGAGTGCATTACGGGATCGAACCCGGGCCTCTAATCCCCGTGAAATGCCTCTCGCTTCGATAAACAGGGGCGTTATGCGATTAACGCATTCTTCTACAACGCCACGTAAAGTGGGCGTTAGGACGTTGGAAAGAATATTCTATATATTCTTACAGATAAGTTTTTTGTGTTGTAGTGAAACGCTCATAGTGAGGCCTGAGTCGATGAATAAGTGACCAAGAGAGTTTAGCAAGCGTGAGTAGTTGGATGAATTATAACAATAAATCCAATATAAAAACAGACATAGTTATTGTGTTATGTAAATAGCCAGCAAATTATTTCTGGCTCTCCTGTTGTTGTTGTGTTCTTTCATACTCAATTCTTTCTAATACAATATCAGTGTTATGCTTTTGGGGTCGCTGATGTCCATGGACGACGATAGCCACTTAGCATCAGGTGGTGAATCGTCAGCTCGTTTGCCGGCTATCTCCATAAAAATACTCGTACCTGGCCCTATGTATTTAACTCTTGTGCTTAATCAAAGCACATTTTTTGTAAAATTAGCCTTTTTCCAGCCCTCTGGGTATAAAAGCTATAAAAAGCTACGGCTATAATCAGTCCAGCATGAATCATGATGCATGACAGAACAGAGCAGTTTACTCCCCGCTCACGTTGAGGCGCGGATTTTCCGCCTTGCTCGGGATGCCCTGATGCGATTACTGAATCCGATTTTAGCGCTTAGCCGGGTGTTGTGTTGCGAACAAAAAATGTCTTATACCACGATGGTACGACTGACGACTGCAAGCGATAAGCTAGAACTTACAGTATACATCACTTGATACACTTCTTCGAACGTCTTTTGTCGTAAGATGTGTCACGACCATATCAAGCATTTTCTATATTTCCCTTTGCTCCATTGTTGCTCCATTGTGGCTCCAGTATGAATTGGGCGATATGGAGCAACTAAATAAACTAGGCAATATGTTGTACACGAGCAATTCAGTGGAGCAACAACTGGCGATGGACGAAGTTCTTCTTGCGGCGGCTTCTTGGTCCGATGACGTGACTTGGAAACAAAAAATATTTGTTTTTGGTAATATTTAGATACTAGAACCAGTATATCATTGACAAACCCAGGGTTTGAATTTTGGAAAAATCTTAAAATTTAAAAATAAAAACATCGTGAGCCATAGGCGGTGCCAGTTCACCCACTCCCCGCGCGACCGTGATATCCCCTCGGAGAAAAGGGTGTATACACCACCATATGAGACAGATAAAAAAAACTGCCTTGAATTTTCCAAACGGTTGGATATACCGGCGATAAATTGGCAGATCAATTAGAGAAATAGTTTCCAAAATAACTGACGCAATTTTTATAAATTGCTCCAGATTACTCCACTAATTGGTCCATTACGTTTGGCGACTGACACCGGGCAATAATTGCTTAAAAATTGCTCGTGTAACTTCACCTTGAGGAATAATATTATTATCAATATTATTATTAAGTCATTCATATTTTTACTGATATTACCTATTATCTTTCCGTACTACCTGCTAGTTCCCCTTTTGCTTAAATCAGCTGCCAAACGACTCGTCGTGTTCCGTCTGGGGGACTTTAGAGCCAGTTCTTTCTTTTTTCTTCTTGTCTCCTTCTCCTTCTTGGCCAGCAACGCGTCAGTGATGCCTTTACTGATGTTCATGGGCGTCGATATCTACTTACCACCAAGTGGATCGTCAGTTCGTTTGTCAGCTATTTGTATTAAAAAAAAAAAGAACTCATTTGCAAGTTAGTCATTTTTAAGCTGATTGGTACCTACTTAAGATAATAATATTTCCGCAATACTCAGCCTAAAGGACTTACTCAGGATCAATCAATCAATCTTAATCGTTCATCGCATATAGCTTACGGCTTTAAAATCGGTGTCACCGAAGAAACGGTAGCACTATGGTCACTAAGCTCCTTTGTGGCACCAGTAAACAATAACTGACGGCCAAATGACCATCAATGACCATCAACTGATCATTTGACCGTTTGTTGTGAACACTATTTACACTACAAAGTGAGTACGGGACAATGACTTTGTATTCAAGTGTTGTGCTTATTGAAACTTCTTTGCCTTTTTATTGATTAATAATGGCCGTTAATGTTACCTACTCCTTTTGTGAAATGTAATAATAATGAACATTGAAATCTGATATAATTTCTATTATTTAAAAAATACAAAATACTCTAAACTAAATTCTAATAGATAAAAAAAACAGTTGCCAGCTGTTGCCAGACATAGGTAATTTAGATGAAGCTTATAGCTAACTACAATTTGTTTCTTATCATTAGATACTAGGTAATTTAATTTTGCCATCGATTGTTTTATCTTTCCCTACCTATAAGGTTTATTTACAATTAGTTACAATTTTATTATTTCGGATTGAATATAATTATTATTTATTACTACTTTACTACTACTTTATTATTACGAAATAACGTTTTCCTATCTGCGATCATTTTAAAGGAAAGATCGCGAATCCAGATACTCCATCAAATACTTAAGTCGACAAAAAACTTTTCTTTCTCCCCACTAATTTAGACGCATAGACAATGGACGAACATCCAAATGCATTTTTAATCTGTATCGACCATCTTGATCCGATCGATAGTACAAATGGCGCCAATCTGAGTGTTAAACGTGCCCTATTTTGACAAAGGAGGTTTTAATAAAGTCTGTATTTTTTTTCTTTTTTTCGTTATAAATTTGTTCTGTCATGCTGCCGCGGATGCTCTTTTGTCGGCCTACACAGAATGATATATTTCGTAGAAATTCCCAGGAGCTATAGTGTGTTTTTGCTGCATCTGGCTTTTAATTAAAATATATTTAGTCTTATAAATTAGCAACGAAATGCAACCACGGCCGTATAATAAAAATAAAAAATTATAAACGCTAACATACTCATACAGAACAAATATTTATTTGTCACATAAATATTTTGCCCCAGCCGGGAATCGAACCCGGGACCCCTCGCTTCGCAGGCAGGGTCGCTACCAACTAGGCTACAGGGTCGTATATCAATTTGGTCTCGATTTTGGTTACTTAAAATGAACATTTCTTGCACCAATATCAAAGTTCCTATTAAAAAAAATTGTTCAAGAATATCAAGACATTTTGACATAAATTGAAATATGGGCGGTTTTACAGATCCTTATGATCTGTAAATTTATGTGGATTCAAAAAACCTATGATTTAATCGAACCAAAATTTAAAAACAATACAGAACAATAAAATAAAGTTTAAATACAGTACAGAATCCATTCGCACTTCCTACTACCTACTATACAGATTCACAGACGCACACAAAAAAGAAAAATAGCTCTATAATCCAACCTGCCGCGTCTATCAGCCGTGAACTCTGTGGCTAATACGTTATTTTGTGTGACGCTCACTACTTTTGTCGGTAATAAATGTGAAAATAAGACATCTTTTTGTCGCACAAAACACAAAATCTCTGTCAAACTCTTTGTCCAACGATGGATGCAAGTTTGTTGCTGTGGTATTCTGCGGTCGTCTTTTGTTCGGTTTGTCTGTCGCTTGTCTTGTCGATGTTCTTTGTGCAATGCTTTCAGAGCTACCGGGTAAACTGTTGTGTACTTCGCCATTTCAACACACCTGTTTTTATGTTAGGTAAAACTGTTTACATTTAATTTAGGTAGGTACGTTTTTACGCACATTAAAGATGATGTTCAGGTCAGAAGGGACTTTGTGTGGACGGTGACCACTTACCATCAGATGGCTTCTATGCTCGTTTGATGGACGTTTAAAAAAAGTATTGTAAATTAATACAGAGCCTAGCAAAGTTCAGAATCCTACGTCTTCACCACGTCAGGGAAGAGTCTTTTGGCACTTGCACTCTACATTCATAGTATTACTGGGCGGGAACACCGACGCGGGCCACCTATTCCAGTCCTTCGCGGCGCGCATAGCGAAAGACGAGGTGAACCGCGTCGTCCGTACCGACGGTATATTTACTATGCAAGAACAGATGCTTGCAATACGAATAATCATAATTAATCTAAGCATCCAACTTATAACCACTGCAATAAAACCATCATGCTATTGACAGGACAACGATCCACCCTCACCCGGTAATGAATTAGCCACAATCAATAACCGGCTGGTTTTCCGGTCCGGTCCGGTCAGGGTTTCCGGTTGACCCTCGCTTCCGTTCCGATAGATGACTCTGATAGATTTCTTTGTCCGGGAATCAGTCATAAACACGCATGAGAATTATTGTACGAAGTATATAAAAGATCGAATGAATGTCTAACTGCGATGCTATAAATATTTCATGCGTGTGTAAAAGCTTTATGTTGAGGGTCTCTGCCGAAAAAGTTTCTGTAGTAGGTAGGTACCTATTGAATGTGAAATACATTAGTGAAAAGTTTATTTTTCGACAGTGGTAAACTACGTTTCGTAGCAAGGATTGGTGGTTACAGATAAATCTTAGTGTTAAGTCCTAACTTTGCGTTTGGCGCAATGGCCATCATTGCGCCAAACGCTTCCAATACAGTTTAATAAAAATTGTATTTAAACAATCGTTAAACTAACATAGAACAATAAAGGCTTGTTATTTAATTCATTCATTAATTCAACGATAATCAGGACCGATGAATTAACGTGTCCTCCGGAGCACGGAAGCGCGAACTTATTCATTTATGGAACCAGCCACTTGATCGACACATGTCAACGCACAGTACCATACAGAAGCCTAATCCCTTAAAACTGGATCCATAATGACTTTAAATTGTCAGCATCAAATTACTGACTAATTAACGCGGCCATCAGAGGGTACTGCGCCAGTTTACGAGATTACGACGGACAAACATGGCGCCAGGGATAGTAAATTGGACGGATTGGACTATAAAAAATATCAACTAAATTTGTGGTGTATGGCAGTGGTGTTCAAACTGTGTTTTTGCACTCACAAAACCTTTTTGACTACGTATATTAGGTATGTATTTCAATTAAGAATTAAATTGTCTTCATTACAGCAAATTGACAGGTAAAAACAATTCATACACTTTTGATTTTTTTGTTTTAATTCGTCTTATTTATTTGAACGAAAATGAAAGGATTCGATTCCCGGCTAAAGCAGAAGTTTATGTGGTAGATAAATAGTTGTGTTCTAGTGGTAATAAAGTCCATGTTATTTCATACAATGGTTCACGCGTGATGTAAATACAGACATCCTAGTATCTTATCACGCTTTAACATTTATAGAAGGATAGGATTAGGTAAGTGCTGCAGAATCGAAATCCCGATAATCGCCAACGGTGAGTCGCCAGCACCCCCCATGGGCCCCATGGCCACTAATTCCCATTGTCGACATTAATAAACATCAATAGTAGCAGCACCAGTTTTATATTCTATAAATTATGTACCTCTTTTTCATGACTTTAACAATATGTACATAGATAACAAAATTACCTCTTTCGTTCCCAAATTCTGATCCACATTACATTACGTATCTATTGGGGTGCTCCGTTATCAGCCCTCCTCTCCGACTTACATGGACATAAAAATACCATAAATACCTTTAAACTTTATAAAAACACACCAACATAATGACCACTGGATCTCAACCTGGGTACAATTTTTGCTTTGATTTTTATTTATAGAAACGAAACATTCCACTGAATTATCAGATGCAAATGTCTTCGACGCGTTGCCGGCTAAGATAAGGGGATCCGCAATAATTAAATTTAGTGATCTACACACATAAAAACTTTTCACGGTCATTTCAGAAGCTAGGTGGTAAAAATTCATACTAGATAAATATTTATAAAGTAATTTATTTCTAAGATAAAATAAAAAGTTCGATTCAAATAGCTCTATTCCGTCTTTATTTTGATAAAAGGAAAGAAAATCTTAGTTACTGTACTTAGGAAAAGATAATTTGTAGCGAAAGCAGCTAAAAGGTATTATTAGTTATAAACTCGTAAAGTAATAATTGTAATTTATTAAGATCACTGTATGCTTTCCGAAAATAATAAAATAAAATAAATAAGATAAAGTAGCTACAATAAAATTTATAAACTGCAACGTTAGTAACGCTTACTGAAAAGGGAAAAGTCTCTTAGACCAATTTTCAGTTATGTCAAAGTCATCCATGGCAGTACCATGATCGATAAACATTGTAGATAAATGCATTGTAGATGATATTGAAATTGATGATTAATTTGATGAAAAAAAATTATATCAAAGTTAAAATGGCAATAAATTTTTTTAAGTTGTACTTACGAGTAGGTAGGTATTTTTTTGTTAACATTTAATTTTCGAACATTGAAGGGGAAGAGAAACCTACGTGCACAAGATTAATTGTATTTGTGTAAAAAACCTTCCGTTTCTTTCTTCTTTCTTCTACAGTTACTAAAATTAAACTAACAATTAATCCATCCATTCATCCTTCCATAAAATAAAATGAAAAACCCCGAAATTACCTATCTATATCAAACATTTTTCAATAGTGTTTCAGCATTTGCAAATGAATCACTCCACAATGGTTTACCTTGCAATACCGTAGGGAGTAGGGACCAGTCGAAGTAGGTATACACTGTTATACGTAGGTATACGTAGGTATACATAGGTATAGCCAGGTTACTGAGGGGCTTGGGCACGCATGCGCAAGACTCCGAGGCTTTAGGGACTCGGGGAGTGTAATAGCGTCCTTTAACGCGATCCAGTTTTAACCAGGTCGACAATTTCAGTATAACAAGGCTATACAATTTTAGTTTTGAGATGGTAACATATATCTGTCGGTAATATAGAATGAAGACAAAGACATCGGTAGGATTCATTGGCAATCGTAGTTATTGGCATTATTTGGTTAGTTTAAAAGTTATCACAAGCATAAAACGTCCAAATAATCCCAGTAACCTACAACCGGGAACAAACCTATCCTACTTTGTTATCCTCAATCCTGATGGAAAGATAAACATCTTATTTAAACTGTAACGGTAATTTGAACTTATTGTAGATTAACTTAAGCGACTATGAGCGACAATAGCGACAATAGACCAAGCGATGATTTAGGAACCCATAATGATAATTAATTATACAGCGTTTAATGATGGTTAGATAGATGATTTGTGACTATAAAAATGCGAAAAATCTTCAAACATGAAAAAATTCGCTCATATTCGTTCTAATAGTCCTAAGTAGTGGTAAAGTAAGTAGACCAGGTAAATTAAATCCTGTATTTAACTTGCTAATTACCAATTTAAAAATTACCACTTTAAAAAATTACCAATTTAAATTTAAAACAATGTTATAAAACAAGATGAATAATGAAAATATGTTGTAAAAACATGTTAGTTTCAAGTATAAAATGCATTACTATTTATTGTATTAAATACTTTGAATCGATTTACTATAAAAATCACTGTAAGTAGGTACACCAAAATCTATAAATCTAGAAGCGTCATTAGGTATTGGCACAAACTCTATGTTTTGTCAAGTATTAGCGAACACTCTGCATGGTTATCAAGTCTATGGTACCATTTTTTATTTTTGTTAACATTTGGCAGGTGTTTATGTAACATACCGATTTGTTTTTTTTCTATATAGCATTAACATTTAAAAAAAATAAAAAAAAAACTAACATTTAATTAAACCGATACAGAATATCATCATAATTAAGTGTAGTACATAAAATGTTAAAGATAGCATTAGGTAATAAATTTTACTCCTTTTTTTTAAGACCAATGATTTTTTTAGAAACCTATTAGTACATGTTTACAAGCTATAAAATTAATGTATAAAATAAAAATAAAAAAAATTATGTATTAAATAACCTTGAGATCGATTGATGTGCCCGTTCCTGCAAATATTTATCTAGTAATAAAAAACTTGATTTGCTATTATATAGATTTAAACATTTCTAATAATACATATGCTAAAAGAACAACATTTTTTGTTTTTTTGCCTGAAATGGCATTCCGTATAGGTAAACTGATAAACAAATGTTGATAAGTACCTACACCTAAGTCTACTAGTTATTATCCTATAAATTTAAAGGTTTTCAGCAAATCGAGGGCTTGTTTGTTACCAAAACCAATCAGATTTGTGAGTCAATACAAGAGCCGTGAGACAAGTCGCATCTTTTCTATGTAAAGTTAACTCATCTATAAGGTACCTAGTCTATTTTCTAGTCGACTCCTATTAGGGAAAGAAACTTACACCATCTTTTTATTGTAATTTGTAATTTAAAAAAGGGCTGACTTAAAATGAAAAAATTTAAAGACAGATTATCATTTAATGAAAAAATTAATTTCTGTTTACTATTACATACTTGTTTTTCTAAACTAAATTAAATTAATATTTCATAAAAAGTAATGCCAAGATAGCTTACCAAATAAGTCTCGTCTAACAAAATCGAGTACAATAATAATTATGTGACTTATTTAAATCGGTGATATTTAACTTGGGCCCAAGACGTAGTCTGTAAGTGGAATATGCAAAATATAACCTTCATTAAAACCAAATTAATCTGCAAATTTTTCATTCCACTTCTATTACTATTAGGTAGGTACATGCCAATCCATCAGCGATTCAGGGCGTCAATCACCGAATTAAATAAGTCACATAATTAGATGAGTTTACCAACAATAATATTCTTAAATTTCTTATCCAACTACAACGAGAAGTACAGACGCGAAAATGCACAACAAATCAAGGCGGTTAATTCAAGATTTTATGGGAATAGCCGACAAAGACAAACGAACTGACAATCCACCTGTTGGTACTATCGTCAGCCATAGACATCAGCAAGTCAGTGACACCAAAGCCATTACTGAGCCGGCCAGGATAGAGAGAAGAAACAGAAAGAAAGAACTGGCTCTCAAGCCCCTAGCTGAAACACGACGAAGTAGACTTTAGGTGCCTACCACTATGAGATGAATGGTTTACCTACATTAAAAAAATGTCTGATCTTAAAAAAACAGAATGAAGATTGATTAGTTTATCAATTATTCAAGTAAGCTTGGCAATGTTCCTTATTTTCTAAAACATTCGTTTATATATGTGTACGTAAATGTATACCTATGCTAATAACCCACTGTTAAATGAATCAATACTTTTTATTGACATTGGCACTCTATGGTTTAAAAAAACTTTTTTTACACTGTCACATACTTTTAAATCTGTCCATCTCAAGTTTATCACGTTTTAAACATCTTCATCCTGGATTGTTATCGTACCTTCTTATCCTAGCAGAGGTCGTAACATCTGTTGTATACGAGTCTACTTCCTTCCTTAAAACACTTAATTTTTTGCACAATCCTTATCCCGTAGACATATGGTTGAAAACACTTTCAACATTCTAATCAGAACATCTGCCAAAAACGTCTCACCGATAACGGAGACTTATTTTATCTATGGTTTGCGCTAATGACGTTTGGCGCGAACATTTGGCGCCGATTTTTTCTTTTTTACATTTCAGAGACGTGACACCTCACACGATGATATAACAATTAGCTTCTCGCCCTAGTTTTAGGTTAATTAACTGATTTAACTGGTAATTAGTACTTATAAGGGCCCTCGCCGACGACAACTTTTGTAGCGATGCTGTCGCGCGTTTCATGAACGCGCAACAGCATCGCTACTAACGCTTGTTAGTCGCATTTGCAACGCGTTACAGAAGCGATGCCAACGCTACTAACGCGCTACAATATCGCGACTGTACTCGTATCGATGCAACGCGTGACCGTATCGGACGACATCGGTATCGTATCGGCAACTGTAGCGATCGCAGTTACCATGGTGCCGTTACTGAATCGCGTTTGCATCGCAACAGAAGCGCGTTTGTATCGCATTTGTATCGCGACTGAATCTAGGCCCGTGGGCGAGGGCACACAGCTAGCGACCACTTCGCCACTGTATCGATGCGGACGCGCGACAGCATCGCTACTGCATCGCTACAAAAAGTCGTCGTCGGCGAGGGCCCTAATGTGTTAAATGTTATTGACCTCAACCGAGCTTTTTAACCTTTATTTAAAGATACATTAAACAATAATAATAAACGCTTGTTTACACACTCATAGCCCCGCAGCACTCGGACCAACGTATAGGACTTCGTCCACGAGGCCGCTTTCCTTCGATCTTACCGGTAATCATGAGTTTTTCTAAGTTGTCTTTGTTTTTCCTCGCGATATGACAGAGGTACTCCAGGATTCTCCTAAGGCAGATGGTCGAGAGCCTCGTTTGATGTTTAGTTGTTTTAGTATTGATTTAGTATTGATTGAGGTCCGATGTGCTGTCCAAGGTATTTGCAGCATTTTCCTATAGCACCACATGTCGAAAGCATTTATGCGTTTGCGATCTGCAGATTTTTAACTACGCATATTTTAAGGTCCAAGTCTCAGCTCCATACAGGAAAATTGAAAAAAAAAACCAAAGTTTGTACAAGATGGGGGCCTATCTTCGTTTTGATTGATATTTTCCTGTCTTTCCAAATCGCTCTAAGCTGAGACATGGCGCTTTTAGCCATACCAATGCGCCGACGCACTTCTTTGTCACATGCTCCATCATTGCTATGTTAGAACCCAAGTATACAAAGTCTTCTACAATTTGGAGGTCAAGCATTCCTCTGAGTTCTAACTGATTAGTTCGATCCACCACCATGATTTTCGTTTTGGACTTGTTTATTGACAACCCCAGCTCCGCGCTAACTCCCTCCATTCGTTTCAATAGAGAATACATTTCTTCTTCATTTGCCTTCTTTACCTTCATTACCTATCTATCTACCTACTTAGGTCCATGTGTTTTCAAAACCATAAAGAAATCTACCATCATAGGTACCTAAGTACCATTGGTATATCGATTTTGATACGTAACTTACGTAAGCATCGAAGTAAATGTACTAAAATACCAGGACAGACATTGCGAACAAAAAGTGTGTCGCGTCGAGAGGTTCTATTTTCAAATAGAGCCGCCGCGCCGTTCTCCTTTCAAAATCGAACGAATCAATTAAAAATTGAAGCCCAACGGAACAGTTCTGTTACCTATTAGTGATCGAAGAGTACGCCGCAAATTAAACACGCCCTGTCTACCTTTCTGTCACCTCTCCAGTCGCAGGTCTGCTGGAAGAAATTTTATTAGAGATAAGCAGTACCTTTGTACATTGTATTCCTTCTGTAACTGTCCTGTGAACTCTTGTGTGTACATAAATGATAAATAAATTAATTAATTAAAATTAAATAGATTAAAGAATATTTAAATCTAATGGTCTTTAGTTTTTATCGACCTACCTAGGTAGTACCTAGGCTTTACTACCTAAGTTTATGATTTAATTGCGAATAAATTTATTTTTATTCATTACCTGTTTATTCAAATAAATTAATTGTTTCTAATACGGTAGGTAGATGAGTGGGTAGAGAAGAAATTACTCAGTTGTCTTTTTAATAACAAAAAATATAATTCTAATCAGTTGACATTGCAGTACCAGCCGACATAATTTACAACCCGGCAAATGCCACGTCAGAAGTAATTAATTGAATTTACAATGGGTCGTAAATAACCCATGTCTTATTTTATGTTCGTTACAAATGAAGCTTTAATTCTTAACATACCTACATTGTTATGCTAAAAATATGATGTTTCCCTTCACAATATTTTCATACATTTGATATTATTAGGTACCTACTACACTACCTACGCATATTTTTAATTTTAATATTTTATTTAACTAAAATTCAAGATAAAAGTATTCAGAATTAGGCAGATACAAACATAAGTATAGGTATATACCTACGATAACACCTACTTAACAAAAATACATTAGTTCAAACGGTAAATAAGTTAAATTATAAATTTAAATTTCAAAATACAGTTGTTAACCACGCACGTAAACAATTATAAAGCACCTGAACAATTATCTCCCGATCATCGATATACTTTAACAGTTTTAAACGTTACACTGACCATCTTATGTGGTAAGATAAGAAACACACACGTATAAAGGAAAAACAAGACGATACCAAACTGAAACCGAGTCGTTCAAAAACAAACTACCTAAAACACCAAAGATTAACATGACTAGATTAAAAAATAAGGCCAGAAAAGAGGCAGCGGATCAAAACCATAAATCATGCTCATTATATTCGAACAGGATTATTTTTTACCGAAGAAAATGTTCAAAAAAGCATCAAAAGGCTATAAGGGGGCGCCATTTTGTGAGGGTAGAGTCAATTAGGGCGGGAAAATGGTAAGCTTTCGACCAATGAACGATGCAGGTTTGTAAAGGCGTTCTAAAATTCCACCAATTGCAGAGAAGGTTGGTCCACTCATGCGCTTTGGCGTCGATCCATAGAATTATGGATATAATACGGCAGTATGGGCTCGGTCTCTGCCGTGGAAGGATGTGCGTGTCACTTCATAAACATTTTTATTGTTAATAAGTCGAAGTGCCTCAGGGCAGAATTTAGTGTTATTTAGTTCATTAGTTACCTACTAAATCGAAAGTGTATTCTTGTGATTTGGACATTAGTCTAATAATTCTTTGAAATAACGTTCAACCCGTTGGCTGCGTTATTGGTAAAATTTATACGATTGTAAATATTTATTAGGTAAAAATCTAATAAAATTACGTTTACATAAAGGCAATAAGAGCGGTGTTTAAAGCTTTTGTATTGAATATCTAAGTTACACGAATTCCGCTTGTGATACAAGCTCTGGTCGGTGATCCTCGGTCTCTCATCATCAGGGATGGTTATGGCCAGTGGCGGTGGTGGCGGACTCGTGCAGTCCCCACCCGACATGCTGCATCACCACAACATCATGGACACTTCCTCTCACGTCGAAATGATGCCCAGTGAGTATCTCAAATTGATTATTTGTAATGGCATAAAGGGTTACAATGGGTTCCGCAAGTTGAGTTGAGTTGAGATTATTTTGAAATCGATTTTTGTATTTAATGTTTAATTAGTGTAAAAGAGTACTTACGAAAAACCTTCAAAGGAACAGTGCTTTGGTTTTTTAGTAAAATTATTTAAGATTTTAAAACAAATTACCTATATAACTCTATTGATCTTTTTAACATCGATATCAATTAGGTATTTGCATTAAAAATATGACTGTCTAATTTGTAGCTAATCCAACTTAGAATGGTTTCTTTATTTATCTGTAAACTATAGAGGTTCATTAAAATTAAATTAAATATTTGACGTTCCTAACTCAAATGATAACGGTTACATTATTTAACTTGATTTGGAAATAATTTAAATAAGTGTAACAAAATAGATATGGATATATATAGTTACATAGACATATTTGTAAAAAAAGTTATTTTTTACGATATACCTACATTACTTTGTTTCTTTTATAAGCAAATACTATACCTGGGTTAGCTAAATATAAATAACCATTTAAGTATTTACCTAATAAAGTAGGTATAAAAATAGTTTTTCATGAAACCTATTATAAATGTATTATGGTTTTTGTCGTTAGTAAAATATTAGGTAGGTACAATATTTTCAGTTACAGAAAACAGCATGGTAAATTGCTCTGTCAGTCACGAACTTACGAATAGAATAGATACCTAGTCCAATCTGAAGTCTGTCACAGATGTACCTAAGTCCTAATGGCCCTAACGCTATGCTGCAAACTATTAGGTATTCTAATTTTTCTCACTAATTACAGGACGTTTTTCCATGGCTTACTAATTACGATATTATACTTGTCTTTAAACTCACCAAATATGTATTAGGTTTTATAGGTATAAACCTGGCAAACCTAGGTAGATATGCCATGTTTATTTTTTTTGAGTCGCCCGAAACAACACCATTACAACATCTACAAATACCGTGAAACAAGTGGATTCAAAAAACGAGTTTGGGTTGAAGGATAATGGGATGAGCATTGCTTTCAAATAGATTATTTTAATGTAGTTCTTATTAGATAACAGTCATCACAAACTCCTCTTCACCGAGAATATAGGTAAAGAATTTACCTGTCTCACCCCTTCAACTCTGACCGGGTACTCCTGCTAAGCAGATATGGTCCCTACTAATTGAGCTACATGGTCATCAAGTAATTTTATTTTAACTTTAGGTAGTTTGGGTTATCTACGTCTTATGTTCATGAAGCAAGGAGCTAATTTATAGAACATACAAAGATTTTATGATACTTTTCTATCACCGTTTCAATTGCTCCCCGATAAAGCATATTTTCGAGAGAGTGACAGAACAAAATATGCCCCCGAAATATCTGAAGTAAGTATATGATTAATGACTCAAATTAAAAAATAAAATTAATTAAAATATGATATGGAACAGATGATTACTTTTTACTTCTAGTTTCAAATTTCTATCAAGAAAGTCTTAAATCTAAAATTAGTATAAAAACAATTTCTCAGCAGTTAACTAACGTTATTAAATTACAATAATCCATCCATCCAGACGTCTGTTAATCAAATTGTGAAATCCATCCAATCTTGTATAAACTTAACCAATAAGCGTAATGCGAGGGGCTGCCTGATTGATTTACAAACGGGGGTCGGAACGACCCTGCATTATTTCTGCTAATGCAAGCGCAACCAAACATTAGAGGGTTAGAATTTATGGGTCTTTTTCGGTTCGGCTAAATGTGTATGAATAAGAAATGAAAATAAGTGTCTAGATTGAATGTAGAGTAATTAGATGCAATACGGTTTAATATTAAAATATAATAATTTGAAGTATAGTGTGATGTAGATATAAAAGGCGGCTTTGCTAGAAAAAATTATAGATACGAGTAAGTATATTATTAAAAATATCACTTGGCAAAATAACAATTAATTGATGCGAAGTTATAAAGTGCGATTTTATTTATGCATTTTATTCAATCATTTTTGAAATACTTCGGTTCTGTTAATTACAAAGAAAATAGTTTCTCGTCACTGTTACAATTTACCAATAGTTACCTACCATCATTTAGGGACCAGCTTATCACAATGTTAATACTTATCTATTTTAATCCTTATCCTTGCGGAAACAGATCCATTTCTCAAGTTGTCTGACCTCAATGACCCATAATTACGTTGCAGATGTAATAATTTTTAAAAAACCGGGCAATTGTGTGTCAGGTAACGCACAATGTAGGCTTCCGAAGTAGTAAGTTTATCGACTATTAGTCAAATATAGCCGTGATAGTTTTCTTTGTAAATTCATCATAGTTATACCTATTTTTGAGAATTTTTTCACTGGTCCAACTCTAACCGTTTAGCCGACAGGGGAAGGGGGGGGGGGTTTGACTTACACTTGACTCTAACCAAAATTAGCATTTTAAAATCATTTATTTCGCACCCCTACGGACCCCTAATTCCAAAAATGAGCTTAGAAGATCCATAATATTTTTGGAAGACCTTTTTAACGATAGCCCACACTGTAGGGTATGCGACGACTAAAAAATTCATCCTCACGTTTCCTGTTAAGGGGAGGTACCCAGAAAAAAACATGTTTTTTAATGTTTTATTCTACGATTCTAGAGTTCTGATAAATATGTATATCCATGCCTAATTACAACTTTCTAGCACTAACTAGTTCTACGGTAGAACTAGTGAGAAAAAAAATTCCCACTAGTTCTACGATAGAACTAAGCAGTAGAACTAGTGGGAATGAACGTAATGGTCTCGGCGCTTTGCTTCGGACAGATGGACGGACGGACAGATGGACGGACGGACAGATGGACGGACGCACAGACGGACGGACGGACAGACGGACGGACATGAAGAAACTATAAAGGTTCCGATTTTTCTTCGGAACCCTAAAAATTTAATCTGTTTATTGTTATCCTAAGCATGTTCATTATGATACTCTACATAATATACCTATAGAGTATAGTAGATACCTATGCGATTTCATCGGATATTTTTGTATAAATATACATCCCTCTAAGCCCAGGATTTTCTGTTATTTAACACTAGCCATTTTCCCTATTCTGCTACTTAGTAAAACCAATACGGTCTATGGTATTAGCCAAGTGAGTCTGTCTGCGCGCAATAAACTCGCTAACTGCAAACAATCGGAGGTTGTTTGTAGAACGTGTTAAGCCCACGGGTGATTGGATACCTTCACCATGTGAGTAACTAAATAAAACCCTCAGACTTAGGACGGAAAACCAGATAAAATATACCACCACAAAACCTCAAAATCCGAGAATAAAGCAAACGACTCGTCGTATTGCGGCTGTTGGCTGACAAAGACTAAAAAACCGTTTTTTTCATGGAAATAGCCAGTAAACGAGCTGACGATCCACCTGATGGCAAGAGGCTATCGTCGCCCATGGATATCAGCGATACCAATAGCATTGTCTTGTCTTGCTGATGTCTATGGGTGACGGATTAGGGATTGCAATCCCGCAAAACGGGATCACGCAATCCCGCGGGATCCTGCTGCTTTCCTTAATCTGCTGGATCCCACACCTTTAAAGCGCGGATCCGCGGATCCCGCAAATAAAAAAATTGGCGCGTAAATCGCAAGTAGCACGAGCGTGACGTTGCCGTTCCGCACAGTACGCCGCGCCGGTGACTGGCGGGCGGTTGGCGGGCTGTCCTGTAAAGTATCTGACGTTCGCCTATGAATATGTCATGACGGTTCAGCCTACTAACGTAAAAGCCGAGAAAACGTTTTCTGCATCAGGATATATTTGCAGTTCATTGCATATTTGCAGGCTTGGAGATGATACAATAAAAGCCATTTCCTTCTTAATCTGATCTCTTCTTCTTTTTTTTAATGTAAGAAATGTTTAATAAAAGTTTATTTTTACACAAAAATCTGTAGTTTCAATTTGATGCTATACCATAATTTCAAAGATGCGGGATCCCGCGTGATCCCGCATATCAATCCCGCGGGATTTAATGAGCTGCGAGATTGCAATTCCTAGTGACGATGCATACAACGACGAAGGTCTGCTTGTTCGTGGGCTATTCGCATGAAAAATAAGTATGTACATATAACTATTACATAAGGTAAGTATGTACATACCTATACCAGGAATAAAGCTCGGAATAAAGCCAATTTATTTTGTGACGAATGTATTGGAAATCAAATACTTACCTAATTATCGTACATAAGTAAAATAAATACATACCTAAGGGTTTTCCTAACGATATGTTGGAGAAAATGAAGTGAAAAATTATGAAGTCTCGCAAGCAGGTTTCATAAAGATGATTTCCTTATGTAAGTTTATGTAAAAAGATATGTAGAAATGATCATTTCTGCAAGGAATGCAAAAATAAATAGATTTTTCATTTACCTAAAGATGTGCTTAACAATTTCTTTCGACGTTTTATTTGCATCATGATAAAGCATCTTTCCGAAGTAGTAATAGAATCAAAATAATATGTAATAAATATTAATTATAATAAACACACACACTCATACCCCTGCAGAAGGTATTTACCTACCTGTGTCGCGGGTGGCATAGACGACACATATAACACATCACAATAACACCCATGATCCGAGTAGGTACAAATCCCATCAAAACATGAATGTAAAGTTTAAGCCAATTAAAAAAAAAGAATTGAGATCTAAATGGGTTCCAAGTTCTGTGTAGAAAAGCCTAAAATTTTAGTCACAAGAACATGTAATTCAAGCTCCACATTTGACTTGGTTAGTTTTCACGTACCTATCTAGGCTATAATATTATATTTGTATAATTATCTTTGTTAAGTCTGTTAGGTTGATGACCTATGTTACTTTTCTAAAATTTGGTTTGTTGGTTGCTAACTAATGAAAACTAGCCAATTCAAATGTAAAGCTTGAATTACATGTTCTTGTGACTAAAATTTTAGGCTTTTCTACACAGAACTTGGAACCCATTTAGATCTCAATTCTTTTTTTTTAATTGGCTTAAACTTTACATTCATGTTTTGATGGGATATCATTACTTTTTGTACAGAAATTATTAGTAGGTACTTATTCATAACGTTACTGATTAATTTTGTTACCTTATACATGAACTGTAATAGTGCCCTTCAACTAAATCCGTAGTTAGTGCACCGTGGTCCAAAATACCTATTACTTCATTATTTATAAGTAATGATCTTCTACTATTCATGTCCGCTAAATATTGAAATAATAATTAATACTAAATTCCAGTCTGTTATAATAATAATAAATACGATACGATACGATAGTAGTAATAATAATAATAAATACGATAGTCGAATATACTCTTATTAGTTATAAGTAGTTTGTGTTCGATGAGATAACGTGCCATAATATATTTGGAAACAATACTTCGAATCACTTTAAACTGGTATAATTTCGGAAATAATACAAAATTTTGTAGTTTACATGCCATACAAGATAAGAGAAGAATAATTTTTCACACATTAAAAATGAAACAATGCAATACACTGGAAATAACGGCTACTGACGTCTCACTAATCTGTATGTAAATAATACGTACGTACACTGAACATCTTCCCCCCGTTAGAAGCTTCACAAAGTACTAAAACTGATATGTTTCAATTAAAAAAAATTAAGGGTGGTATTCCACTCCACATAATGACCACCTGTGATCAATTTTGACTGCTGTTTATAAATTTCAGGCGTTATAAGTAAGTGTTCCTAATAGAATCAGTTTTTTGAAAAATTATCATAAAATGATAAAAATTTACTACTTTCAGATTTATTCCTTTGTATTCACCCGACTACCTATCTGCATGCCAAATTTTAACTTTCTAGGTCACCTGGAAGTTGGATATAGTTTTGATCTATAGGTCAGTCAGTGTTAAATTTCTCGATTTTTGGACGTTAATATCTAAATAACCGTTTGAGATGTGTTTATGAAATTTGGAAAACGTATGTATTTCGCAAGTCTTAATAAATGAGCCAAATTTGACAGGTTTATGTTGAATAGTTTTTGAGTTATGAGGTGGTCAAAAGTGGCTCCAAATGGTTCGTGTAATATTACACACGGTGCTGCTCGCCAATTCTGTTAGCTAGAAAATTGGCTTACACGCTACCGCGTGTTTAGATATTCTGTCACATAAATAGATATTCAGAGCAGATGCTCCGGCCGGGAATCGAACCCAGGATCCCTCGCTTCGCAGACAGAGTCGCTACCAACTAGGCTAAACGGTCGTCTATGTGCTTATGTGTGACAGTGATATCATCTTGAAGTGAATCAATGATTTTCAATTTGAATATAGTGAGCAAGTGAAAACCATTTTTGTTTACTTTAGCAAATAGTAAAGTTGTTAGTTGTAATACGTAGATACCTTTTTTATGGAAATAGCCAACAAACAAGCTAATGGTCCACCTGATAGTAAGTGGCTATCGTGTCCCATGGACATCAGCGACACTGATGCGTTGCCGGCCATACAAGAAAACTGATGACTGAAAAGATTCTAAAATATCTCTCTCATGTAGAAGCAGAAAGAAGATAAGAGAACCCATTTAGAGTTAGGATTAAGTTTAATTTATGATAAAAAGAATAAGTATAAAAAAGACAATACGAAATCTAAACAATAATGAATATTTTTTACCACTTTTAAACATTCTGCGAGATTATTTGAAGCTCCAAAAGCTGAATCCTTTGGGACAGTTACACCAGCCCCGGATCTAAGGGGGCCGGATCTAAGCAATCCGGAGCCTGTGCCCCGGGCGGCACATTCAGAGGGCAGCAAATTCAAGCTTGGTCGGCAAAAGCCCTCTTAAATATTTTACCGGAAGTGGTGATATCCTTGGAAGAAGTTAAACAAACTTCTCATGCTCCGGAAGCAAAGTACGAGGTCATCTCTTACATGCTATTAAGAACTTTGAATTTATCCTGAACTTTGTAACGAGGTGATAAATACCTCGTTCAATATTCCTTGGCTGGCAGATGCATTTTTCTTTTAAATTTTTAAATCTTGACAGTTGGGTTGTTTTCAAAAATGCGTCTGTCAGCTGGGTTCCCATAGAGGAGGGCATTAAAAACGTTGTTATTTTTATTTCGAATACTTTCATCAATTTTACTAATAAACAGTGCCTATTTAATATCATTCATAATTTGATACTGTACGTTATGGTAATATAAACTTTGAAGAATTGAAGAGTTGTGCCTTTACTTGATTCACCTACCCCGCCCTGAGAGCCTTACTTATTACTTGAGGAGGATCTACACCTTCGCAACTTATCCTGAACTTGACGATTTGGGCAATATTCTCCGCGAATTGAAATGGAAATTCAAAAGAATTGAGGATAGAGTAGAAGGAAGGCTATCTCTGTATTTGAAAAGAGTCCGTAAAAACGCGTCCAATTACGGGTGGCGCTGCGGTGCGGTCTACAGCAGCTATGTTCGAATATCTATTTATCAGACACTAGCGCCATTCACTACGGGTAGCATAACTCAGCAAACTTCACTCTGTCTACAACAGCCATGTTCATATATCTATTTTTCACACACTAGCGCCATTCTGAATTGGAACATTTATTTTCAGTAAACAGCTGGACACTTTTTCAACTTTCCCCTCATATGAGATGGCTCTCCTTCTATCTTCTATGCTCCATGTTCAAAAGGAAGATATAATCCTTGCACGCTCCGTCTCTTTATTGGAAGGCCTGATGAACTTTGCAAAAGATGAGAGGAAATTCAATTGAGAATTGGATAGAAGAGACTAAAGAAGTTGCTGGAAATTTTGGCGTTGAGCCTATTCTGCCAAATAAAAGAATTGAAAAAAAAAATTTGATGATATGTGTGATGAGGATGACGAATAACAAACTCTTCAACCTGCTCAACTCCTTTGTAAGGCAACAATGATGGATTTGATCGAATCTGACCAGAAATTAAAAAGAGGGTTGATTAGTGGTACCATGTTGAATTCAAATTTTGCATTTCTCAATGATACTGAAATCTTGAATATGTCAACTGAAGAACTGCAGAAGCATGGAGCAGATCTAGGACGAAAATACGAGCGAGATTTAAATTCACTTGAATTCTGCCAGGAACAATACGTTTTTAAAGAGAATGCTCCACTTTTGTTTGAAAATATCTAAAATGCTAGCGCTTTTAATCTCTTGCAACAGATGTATACCTACGCATGATTTGCAGGATGCCTTTCCTAATATTGTACCCTCAGTGGAAAAAAGGCATAAAATGAAAATTTTACTGGAGAGGAAAAAAACATTACGATTTCTCGCACAAAACCGTCAAGATTAATGATAAAAATTTGAATAAAATTGAGCATATCCAGTTTTTTCCCTCTTTCCAATCATATTAATAACTAAAATTCAAAGTAACACGACTTATACTTTTTTTCCACTCAGGGTGCGATATTTGTATTGCTCTGCGAATTTACTCTACGCTTCCTACTTCCTACAAATGCAAGCTGCGAGCGAAGTTTTAGCAAATTTAAACTTGCTCGTATTAAAAATTATCTACGATCGTCGATGAGCCAGGAACGTTTATCGAGTCGCGCAATATTAGCAGTAGAAAATCAAACTGCTCATGAGATTAATTATGACAAGGCCATAGATTTGTTTGAAGAACAAAAGGCTCGAAGAGTAAAACTGTAATTTCAATTTGCAATATATAATTATTACTCCACAGGAATATTACAATTTATAAATAAAACAAGAAACAGAACTATTACATATATCAAAACTTTATTGTTTAGACGTCTCTTCACCAGGGTCAATTTTTTGCGTGCTGTACCGACGTGTATGACTAAAGACAGGAATAACGTGCGGGTGAAAGGGAATGATAGGTTCCGCCATTTTAGATTCGTTTCTTTAATGACGTGGCTATACAATTTTCCTATAGGTAATAACAGTTTTGTCCTTTGTCATCACAGTGACACTAAATGTACGAAATAAATAATCTAAATTTTACTAACAAAAAATAACCGACTTCAAAGATACTCAAAAACTACTTGTTAGATCTCGTTCAAATTTATGTGGGACTACATGACCAGCACCTGCTTTCGATTAAAAAAAGAATCATCGAAATCCGTTGGCGTGATATTGAGTTATTCGTCAATTTGTTGCGCACATTCTTTTACGACTTATGTGGTTTTCTCATGGATGCCATTGTCAGATCTCAATAAAATTTATGTGGAACCACATGACAGCCACTAGCTTTCGTATAAAAAAAGAATCATCAAAATCTGTTCGCCCAGTCCAAAGTTCTGAGGTAACAAGCATAAAAAAAAACAAAAATACAGTCGAATTGAGAACCTCCTCCTTTTTTTGAAGTCGGTTAAAAATGGCCGACCTTAAAACAGCTGATTTAGTGACCAAGTTATAAAATAGTTCATTGTTCTTAATAAACGTATACCAATTTTGCGGTGCGGCACATTGTGATAACATTTATGATACAATGCAAGCTTTAGGAGCCGTCAATCTTGAATAAAATCAATTAAATCAACACAGCAATTTCGACGGAAAATTAAGGTCGCTTTCATGCCAGCGTTTTTCGAGCGCTCCTCCTGCCCAATGCTTGATCAATAAGCTAAAAAAAAATTACCTTGAAGAAAAATACTCGCAGCTTAACAAGTTTCTTTCCTAGCTCTCAATATGAGGTGCTATCGAAATACTATCAGATTGTATCAGCTTTAATTAATTGTAAAAGATCATCAAAGGTTTTTGACATCGATCATCATCATAGATATTTAAGAAAATATCTATGATTTTTTCATATGTAATAAATATTAACTTTCCATAACTGATTGAGCAAGTTAATGAGTGGACAAGTTTAAAGTGTTGAATAAACACATACACCTACGCTTGTAAGATCCCAGTATGATGTCGGCCTAAGACCTTGTCCAGAAGGGACGAATTCGCCGCGATTCTCTCGTGCGTATAACGCGCGATCGTTGCGTCCAGAAGGAGCCTGCCAACGCACGAAAATTTAGGCGTTCCATTTCCCTTGATACGTGCACCTCACTCTGTTGTTCGACTTGTTCGCGCGTTAACCTGGACGCAACAAGGCGTCTCTAGTATCTCGACTCGCGCGCAATACGCGCAAATCACGCGCGAGTCGAGAGTCTGGCGAAGTGCACGCGATTTACGCGCGTATTTTGAATTCGCGCGATGCTTGTGGACGTGATGTATTGGCGCCTAGTATCTCGCTAACGCGCGAATGAATTCGCGCGAAACGATTCGCGGCGAATTCGTCCCTTCTGGACAAGGTCTAATGTCAAAATTTATTTATTTTTCTATTGCTGTGCGTGCGTATATGCTTAGAACATTACAAACATTAAAAAGAGATTTTTATGAATAAGACCATTAATTATACAATATCATTGATTTTAATTCATGAAGCGATTTTCATGATTTTTGTATTGTATTGGTAATTCATAAATCTTTCCCTGTCTCAGCTGTACGTTTGTGGACTCACCTTCCTACATTCGAAAAGCGCAAAATATCAAAACCTTTAAAAAATCAAAGCACTACCTAGTTTCTTTAAAAAAAATTCTCTTTTCTTTGTTGTTGGTAATATTGACATTGTAAAACCGGTACACCGTTGACCTACTTACGGTCTGATTGTGTACCCTAAACAAAATGTGTAACTCCTGAACTAAGAGAAACAAAGGAACCGTTTTTAACCCCCCACGCCAAAAGAGGTGTTATACTCGTAAGTTTGACGTGTCTGTGTGTCTGTCTATGGCACTGTAGCTATTACCAATTTTATGATGTGTTTTTTTAAAGCTGACGTGATCGAGGTGGTTCTTAGGTACAATTTATGAAGATCTGTTAAAACGATTCAAGATCACTGTGGTGGCTTTTTAGGGTTCCGAAATAAAATCGGAACCCTTGTAGTTTCGTCATGTCCGTCTGTCCGTCTGTTCGCAGCATGGCGCCGAGAACCTTAGTGCTAGAAAGCTGTAATTTGTCATGGATATACGTTTTTTTCATGGTACCTCCCCTTTAAGTAACGTGAGGATGATTTTTTTTCGTCACGTACCCCATAGTGTGGATTATCGTTGGGTAGGTCGATGGCACAGACATTTATACTCTAGGTATATATGTCTGTGGTCGATGGTGTATCGTGAAAATAAAATGTGTAACTCCTGAACGGATAGAAATAGAGAAACCGTTTTTTAAAGATATTAGTTTTGCAAAATATGTTTTTTAATTAATGACACACTTCATTTCTTCAAGGAAGTAATTCTGAAATCCACGCAGACGAAGTCGCGGGTAGAAGCTAGTAATAATAGATTAAATATAGTAATGTAAATTATTAACGTTAATATGTTGCTACATATTTAAAAAATAAAGCTAAAAGAAATAATTGAACCAAGACCACCGGTGGAGATATAGATATACAAACACCGGTTGATACATAGTATAGAAGTCAATGGTTGTGAAATCTTTCTATCTCATGTTTTCCTAATAGGACATTATGAACGAGCTTCAGTTTTAATGAAGAACATAAAATCAGATATGCATCAGTTAAGTATATCAATTTTATTGTATTTGCATATGAAATGAGGTGTGTACCATATGTTACGATTTTATATATTGCGCCCTGCTTGAGAGATGCTTATTGCTCATTGGTTTGAGCTGGTTTTCTACAGGTCTGGGTACAAATCCAGCAAGAAACTTAAGTTTTATTAGGTTTAACTTGGTTCGGTTAAGGAAAACTTGACGAAAATATAATTATTATCTGCAAGTACTTATAGTTATTTTATTTAAGCACTAGTAACCCATCCATACTAATTCATTTCAAGAAACCAGACACTTAAAACACAAATAAGAAGTTGTTTCTACATTTTTTTTCAGAAATTTTGAAAATTCAAATTGGAAAATAATTATGATCACAATAATTTTTCGTTTTTTCTATCCTTAAAAATCGGATTAGAACTTGTGAAGAAGTTCGAGCTTTTATTCTTTTTCTTTTTGTCTCATGCGTCAAATATAGATTTTCTTTTACGCAACAAATATTTATTGCATAAACTTTTTACCGTGTTCCTACCAAATCCAGTAGCCAAAACAAAGAAATTTAAAACTAGCGCACGTTCACACCCCCATAAAAATTTCCTAATATTAGTAAATATTAAGCGATACCTGATGGACCACCATGGCATGTTTTATGGGGGTGCGAAGTCGGTAGCCGTGCCACTCTCGTGTTTGACCGTCCGACAAAAACAACGGCATTTTGTCGTAAATACTTTAAGGATTACTCGTTTTATGAGATCACCGAGTTTGAAATGTTGGGATGCAAAAATGTAACATTAAACTCGCTCATACCCCCCGCAGTAGCTTTTTACCTGTGTCGCTGCCTCGCTGGTGGCATGGATGACAGTTAAAACACAATATCACAATAACACCCATGAACCGAGTACATATATTAATTTGTCATATAAATCATCTGCCCCGGCCGGGAATCGAACACGGGACACCTCGCTTCGCAGGCAGGGTCGCTGCCAACTGGGCTACAGTACAGGGTCGTCAAACAAATATTGATATCTTTCTTTCTTTCCTGCTTGCTTTTCTCTTCTTTTGCCTTTGTTTTTTATGTTCATTGGCGTTGATGACTATTAACTATCAGGTCATTTGCTCGATTGTTAGATATTCATAAAGTCCAATATGACTAATGATATTTAATATATTTTGGATTACTGTTTTTATGTAATTTAATGTAATGTGTATGTTCATATATTGTAACAGGTCTGGTTAAGCAACTTCTATAAATTTGTAACCTGGTAACGATCTGACAGCGTAATCGTGTCAGATCCCATCTTTAAGGATGATCTTGACAGCTTCACTGAGTTATAGCCAGTGTAATACGATGGCAGGCTGCTACTCGTTTGATTGTGCTGTTTCTTTCCTCTTTCCAATTCAATAAATTAATCTCCTGTACCTACTCCTGAGTGAGCAATTCCAGGTTTTAGATGGAATTCAGCCTGAAGGTACTACCACCCATGGACATTCTAGGACTTCTAGAAATTATAGTTCAGCATCCATTTCTGTGTACTTTATTTTATTCTTTAACCTATTAGAGTTTAATTTTGTACATAACGGTAACTTCGTTTCCATGTTTACCTTCTATGTGCAATGTCCATGTTTACCCTCTATGTCCATGTTTACCTCTATGTCCATGTTTACTTCGTATATTGTGAATGATACGATAAAACAGACGCACGTGTCAATGTCTATGACGAGCGTATTACGAATTTTATTTACAACCGCTTCTAACCGCCCGTAACCGGATACGACTTTACATTTTTTCCAAGTTTTTTTTTTCCTACTCGAGCCGTTTCATAGTGGCCTTGTAAAGGAAGCTGAAAGACTACTTAGGAATGTGGTATTTTATATTCGGATATAATAAAATTACAATAAACTGATACTTTGAATTCAAAGTAATGTGTAAAAATTCTTATGCACACATAATCACTGGCCATCAGGTGGAATTGATTGACAATTAATTTTTATAACACAAAAAATCTGCCAATCATCACTTGGCCAGCTTTGTTGACTATGACCAGTAGCCCTCATTGTGAGAGGAGACCGGACCATTTTGAGAGGAGACCCGAGCCCAGCAATGAAATATTCTGATGCCATGAGTGATGAGACAGATGCCATGAAGACAAAAAAAGAATAAAAATAGAGAAAGAGAATGAGGACAGCAACACACTGACTCACACATACACAGATTTCAAAATCCATATTAGAATATTATTCGTGAAGAGAAAAGTTTGTAATACCAGTTTTTAATTAGTAATTAAGAGTATTAAAAATAAAAAATAAAAATTAATAAAGGAAATCTTTCATTAATGTCAATCGAGTAGGTATTACTTAGACGAAAGATAGGATGGAATTGCGATTGGCTGGCTGGCTTCAACCCATTAATGGCCCACTACTGGGCACGGGTCTCTCCTCTTGAGGAGGCCTAGAGCATACTCCACCACGCTGCTCCAGTGCGGATTGGTGGAATGCGAAAGATTGGTGGAATTAGTGGAATGGAATTGCGATTAAAGAGCAGGAATTACTAGCTCTTCTTTTCTTCCTTCATAACTGAACGAAGTCAGTACCTGTACCCTGTACCAACCATAAGGTTATCTAATAACCTGAAATAAACTGTATGTTGAACAACCTAGCAAGGGGTGCGTAATAGAACATGTGTTAGTAAGATACTTTATCTAAGCAAACATGTAGACCACGCTTCGGTAGTCGCGAATCATATCGCTACACAAACGGACATACACACCGTATGTCGTGTTTGTTGAGTGTTTTGTGTCGTTTGTAACCGGGTATTATTATTATTAGACCTATTGATGATCCACTACAGAGCATGGGTGTCTCCTCTTGAGAATGCCTAGAGCTAGATCACGTTGCTCCAGTGCGGATTGGTGGAGGGGTTAGTGGCCTACCCCAGTGTCGGAAGTTTTCATGTTGCCCAAAGGCCTCCATGGCTTAACGACTCTTACCTGTCGTACGATAAAAACCAGGACCCACGACGGCTTTACGTGCCCTACGAAACTAAAACGCTCAAGAAATTTTGCCACTAGCGATCAGTATTATTATTTGAGAGTACCTACTGGTGTGGACTGTGGGTGTTAATACCAAAGGCCACTGAAACCAAAAATGATCTATTGTAGCCATGCCCATGGGTATTACTTAAATCATAATAATAATTATTATTATTAATTAGATCTGGTCATCGAGGTTTAGGGCCGAAGATGCTCTTGGTTCCAGGTGCTATTATATGCAGCTAGTGTTAGAATTCTGCAGCAGAGGATGTGGATGGATGTTTCCTGTGCTTCGCAGCAGAATCTGGTGATTGTATAGGGTAGAAGCCGAGTGTCAATCGCGGGTTCGATTACCAGAGTTTTTAATTGACGTCTTTATGGTGAAACTGTAGTCAAACTATTGTAGTTTATCCAACAGAATTTGCATTTACAACTAAACTTTAAGCAGATAGTCAGAAAACGTTAAAAATGGCCACCCTCGCTTCGTGTGGCTTCAGTAAGATAATATTATTGAGTTAGTTTTTATTACTCTTCTGAGGATGGAAGGGAACTGCCATGTCTTAAATTATTTATAAATCCACAAAAGTAACGCCTCATACCATTATTCTTTTTTAATAATAATAATTTGAAAAAAAAATTTTTTGAATAAGGAGAGGGTTCTCATTTTTTTTTTATTTTTGTTACCTCAGTACTTCGACATTTTATCAACCGATTTGGAATATTCTTTTTTAATCGAAAGGGTATGTGTCTAGATTGGTCCCATGTTTTTCTGATGATGGGAAGGCTAGTTTTTGAAGTCAGTTACTATTTTGTTAAAATATAAGCAGGTAGGTACTATTATTTCTTCTGTGGTAAAATTTAAATGATTATGTATGACAGATGTGAAGGCTTTGTCTGAGTTTAGGGTAGGTACTGGTATTACATTAAGTACTATTATTTCTTCTGTGGTATTACTTAACTAATACTTGAGTTGGGTACCTTCATTGAACTATTATATTATTATATAGCGCATAGAACCTTTTTTTTTAATGTGTGGAAAGACCTTCGTCTCATCTATACGGCCACGGGAAGCCGGACAGGTATGTGGGACTTGAACCCACTAAAACCACACGGTGTCGACGCCTACCGTGTTGGTGCCCGGGCGGAAACAATCAATATAGCGTATAGAACCGACCGAATAGTTGCGCAAGGAAATGCTGCCAATTGGCTGCAGTTTTCAGTGGATTCAGTCGATTTTGAAAAGAGAACGGGGGCTCAATTTTGAAAATAGAACCTCAAGGCGCGTCAAATTTATTCGCGATGTCTGATCTGGTACTTTAGAACATTATACTTCAATGGTAATTGCAGTATTTCTAATCTACCGTTAACAAGTGAAGTTGAAATGTAGAGTAGCTAGGCCACAGATAATATTAATACCCACAGACAAACATAATATATTTCAAGTTATCTACACCAGAAGTTTTATCTGTGATCCGACATTTATTATTATTCATTAAGATAATATCTAGACATCTAGAAGCAGGATTAGGAATTCATTTGTATAAAATTACATTAAAAATAACCAAGTCTTTGGTAAGGCGTGTAATTTTAGTTAGATAAGAATCGTGTTGCAATTATTAGTGTGTTGTATGTATTGCTACTCGTATATAAGAGTGTTCACTGCTGTGGACGAATTCTTCCCACATCCAATTTAACATCAGTTGCATAGAATGCATAGTCATTATTACTATTATTATTTCTCCATGGAGTTCGCCTGGATAGCTACCACCCTCTTGCCACAGTCAGCCGCCAAGCGACTCATCGTGTTGGGCTAGAGGCTTTAATTTAGACCCAGTTTTTTCTTTCTCTTCCTTGACCGGCAACGCATCAGTGATGCGTTTGGTGTTGCTGATGTCCATGGGACACGATAGCCACTTGCCATCGGGTGGGCGACGGTAGACGACGGTCTGTCGGCTATTTCAATAAAAAAATATAGTATATCAAGTTTTATCCATATCTTAATGATGGTAACATTTATGAGTACAACCTGCACATATACATAGATAGAGAGGCGGTTTTTTTTTTACTTACTCCAGGTAGGTAACATGCCCGTTAGTAAATTAAATAATAATAACACACAGTTATAAGAAAATAAATAGTGACAATTTGTTAGAGTTCTCCGTTTAATTTAATTGTTACGTTTATAGAACCATGTTTTAACAGGTGCGGCAACAAACAGGTTATTACCAAATACCGGTATTTATTCTAATTTGCACTAACGCTATCCGTTGTAGCCGAATGCGTTAAATATTGTTAAAAACTACTAGTTTCCGCCTGCGGCTTCGGCTGCGAAAGTCTTGCGAAATCACAAATAGATAATTATATAACTACCCAAAATAATAAATAATCCCAGGAGAACCAGGATAACATTTATGTTATTTTGTAATCTTGGATTCATGGTCAGTCTGTGTGCCAAGACAAGTTTTAGCAAATCTCTGTAACGGTGAGATATGATGTAGGTATACAAACATCTAAACATTTTGTGGTCTAACAATAAGATCCGGCTTAAGAAATATACAGTGTGTCCAGCAACCAACAAGCTTAATGTGGGTATTTTTGTTGATAAAATTAAGTATATTTTCATGCCCTTAAATCATCGCTATTTGGTTGCTGGACACCCTGTATATACCCTCATGTGTTTAATAAATTTGATCCACAATATATGTTGGATAATATAAATATCGATAGGTATATCACTGAACGATTGCGTAATAAAATCGCGTACAGACAATGGTAATTAATTAATATGTTAATTAAATATTTACAATATATTGTTAAATGGATAAAACAAAAAATTCGACGATATAGAGTCATCAGCATTTTCGTACTGTTTACTACAAGATGATCTGGGTTGGATTCCTGGTAAATAGGTATATTTTCAGACACAGACAAGATAAATACGAGTATCTCAAGACCACTAAGTTATCAAATGTTATTTGTTTTTGTTAATTGATACCTACATAGGATATAAATAAGCCTAACAGCCTATTTACCCAGACGTCCCCCTCTATTAGGCCAGCGCCAGACATAGCTTCAAACATGTGATCATTGCTTTGAGGGACTTTGCAAAGTCCTTTGAACACATATTTGCGCTACCTGCCAGACATGTTTTGCAATCGTATCAGTGTTGCCAATGCTACGGCAATTATCGTGTTCTATCACAAAATCTACGGCCTACAGCTGGAACCCTATTGCCGTAGCAAATTCTACGGCTTTTCGCAAATTCCAAGGTCTTTTTTTTATTTACTGTTTTGCAAACATTTAACAAATGTTGAAACCCTTAATAACATCAAATTCACTGCCGATGACTTTTTTTTTAGTCCGAGCGCTGAACCGATGGTAAGTATATATATTTTCATCCAAATCTTGATTGCAACTGAGAGAAGCTGGTGTAAGGAACACTTTGAATTGATTTTAAAATTTTAAATAATAATTTCATTGAAAAAATTTCACGAAACAAAAACTGCCGATGTTAATGACGATAATCTCGTGACAAAATTTTAAACGGTCAAATAATGGTATTACAGATAAATAATTTATGCTTGAAAAACATTTATGAATATTCAGCTTAGACATTAATTCTTAAAAAAAGAGAGAGAGAGTAAAAAGGAAATTTTTAGGGCGGTATTTTGAATTCCTTGTGACATTAATGAAACATACTGTTAAATAACAGAGAGGTTAATGACATTCCGAGCATTATTTTTGTTTACATTCTTACATCAGAATTTTATTATTTAACTTAATACGACTTTTAAGTAAATACATAATTAAGGTAAAGATTTTGAGTGATCACATTTATATTCCAAGACAGAAAATTTATTAACATGCATAAATGGCAGTTTTGAAAATTCACCCTTGAACACATTCAACTTTGAACGCTTTGATGTGCCGACACCGCTTGGCAAAGTGTAGATCTTCGAACAAATACTCAAAGTCCCGTGCTACACATAGCAATCAAAGCAATGTTCACATGTTTGAAGCTAGGTCTGGCGCCGGCCTTACACAGATATTAGAATGTACACAATGTTCCATAATTCGTTACTTGTATAAGTACAAGAAAACATGTCCACATAAATAAATAATTCATTTAATTGGATATTCTCCACAATTATAATGTTATCTATGCATGCTAATAACAACAGCAGGACTCGAACATAGCATGTTTAAATTACTTGCTACTTGATAGGCACTTGACATCCCACACCCCTCCACGCCCAAGGAATTTTAAATTGGCTTCTAATAACGGTTTTATTAATAATAATATTATAGATAATAATAAACCGTTTCTTGCCACACAAAAGGAACACTAAAAAAACACAAAAAGTACTGTTGGTTAGTAAAACCACAGAAGACATAAGTACTTACTTCTTTTGTTTTTACTTATAAGTAAAACAAATAAAGTGATACAAAAAAAAACAACAAAATAAATAAATAAATAAATAACGCTACACACTTATAGCAGCACACTAGGATTCCCTGTGTCGTGGGCGCCATGGACAACACACAAAGAAAAGAACACTCACACCGAGACGGAGAACAGAAATTCAAACTCCATTCCAATTTCCGCCTCGTTGGAATCGAAGTCAGAACCCTTGGTACGACGATCCAGCATGGTAACCATTGCGGCACACGGGTCGTTTTTTTATTTACTAATCAATCCTAAAGCATACTCCAGTGTGGATTAGAGGAATAGTTTACGAGTAAGGTTCATCAATCTGTGTAAAAAATATTCAAATGTCGTATACCTCTCACAAGGATTTCCGAATGGACCGGCGCTGTTGGCTCTATCATCTTTTACAGCTCTACGCGCGCAGAAATCTGATAAGGCATTTACTTTACTACTAACTAGCGCTTTGCTCGCGGCTTTGCCCGGGGAAAATTGCCTCGCATTTTCCGGGATAATAAGTACCCTTTATGTTATTCCAGTGCATGAAAATCCGTTCAGTATATTTTGCGCGAAGGTGTAACAAACATCTATACTTACCTACAATCTTTCTCATTTATAATACAATTTAAAGTCCTTAGGAGGCCATCTATATATTACGTCACACGTTAGGGGAGGAGGGGGGGGGGGGGGTCAATGTAGTGTGACATTGTGTGACAAGGGGTGGGAGGGGAGGTCCTAAATTGCGTGACGTCACATTTCAAAGTCAAATAATTTTGGTACGTATAGGTAAAAATTAAAAAAAAAACAAATAATGGAAATAAAACTTATTTTGGAACTGCTGTTTTAATTTAATAATTTCTAGGTGTAAAATTTCATAATATGTGACGTTACACTAGGGGGGAGGACTCACAAGTGTGATCAGCTGTGAACAAGAAGGGGGGAGGGTCAAAAGTCATGAAATTAGTGTGACGTAATTTATGGATGGCCCTTAATGAGTCTATTGTCTAAAAATTAAGTCTAGGAGTACATAGGTAAGTATAATTCATTCAATATCATCATGATTTTTTGTAAGTTAGTGCTTGTTTTCATTTTATCACATCAAAATGCGATTGGCGAATGTAATTATGTTTTATTTAACAATTAATGTAAAATTCATTAACACAGCTCTCTAAAATATGACTGGAATCGCATTGTTTTAATGTAAACAGTAAATAATTCAGTGGTTACTGAATCACTCAGAGAAGTTTATTGACTACACTCGCGTGGATTTGGGAATTACGGCAATTTTGTTACGGAAGTAAGACAACTTAGAAGCAAAAGTCCTATTTGTTCTTTATCCCGTCGGCGTCGAAACATCGAAATAAATGACTTGTCTACAGTCTAGAAAGAAAATGAAAAATGTTAGCTCTCTAGCTCTCTAAAGTTTACAGCGGCGCTGGTGAATCAGTCCGTCAGGACGCTCTTTTGATATAATATACACACATAAATACATATGTACTCATACATACTATAGAATATGATGGTGATCGTCGTATCTTGATCAGTATAACTATTCCTATGTTGTAAAACACAGCTGCACTTTACAAAAATCGAAGGAAAAATTTTTTGTAGAAAAAAATATATTCTATCGGTTGGAAACACGCCATTCGGCTTAGTACCTACTCCAAAGAGTATATTAATAACTTGCCATTCCTCAAAAATATCAGTACAGATTAAACATGTAGCTGTCAAGCTACAATTTTGAGGATAATAAATTATTTTTTGTTCGCGAAATACAGCCGCGTCATTAAAGAAACGAATCTAAAATGGCGGTAAGTACCTACTTGTAATGATAGGTTAGGACCGTCAGCAAAACAAAGTTGTTAGATTGGTGATATTTTGTTATTTCAAAATAAATATTAGCAAAATATTTAATAACTCAACTAAGTGCTAATCGGTATCGCGAGCCACGGTCTCCATATGTTTTTATATTGTATTTTTTTAAATTGATACCGAATCTACTGCCATCATGCATATTAGTAATGGATAATGCATCTTATCATAGCATGCAGTTAGACAAAGCGCCATCGTCAGCTACTCGAAAAGTAAATATAAAAGCATAACCTAACAATAGAATATTATATTGAATACTGGTTGAAATCCTTTGGTAGAGTCCAACAAATTAATAATTATTTATCGGAAGTGTTTAGATTAGACTACAGAAGTTTCTGGATACATTGGCGTTGAGCCTATTCTGCCAAATAAACGAATTCCGAAGTGCAAAAAACAATTTGATGAGATGTGATGACGAATCAGGAACACTTCAATCTGCTCAACTCTTTTCTAAGGCAACAATGATGCATTTGATTGAATCTGATCAGAAATTAAAAAGAGGGTCAACTAAAGAACTGCAGAAGCATAGAGCTAGGACGAAAATACGAGCAAGATTTAAACTCAGTTGAATTCTGCCAGGAACTCTACGTTTTTAAAGAGCAAGGTCCACTTGTTTGGAAATATCAAAAATGCTAGCGCTTTTAATCTCTTGCAACAGATCTATACGCATGATTTGCAGGATGCCTTTCCTAATATTTGTATTGCTCTGCGAATTCACTCTACGCTTCCTACTACATCTGCAAGCTGCGAGCGAAGTTTTAGCAAACTTAAACTTACTCGTATTAAAAAATATCTATGTTGTCTCAGAGTTCCTCACCCGGCCTCGACAACTCATACACAAGCAAGCTCGTCTTCATTTTGGGGTGCATAAAGTGTGGACACTTGATGGCACCATATACGTCAAGCTTCCTTGTGGCGACAGAGCGAAGGTGCACACAGAAGATGAGAGCGAAGCTCTGGTCTCTTCAGTTGTAGCAGTCCCTCACGACTCCACCAAGCGCTAGCCGTCAGCAGGATGTCCGCAGTAAACATACGGCAGCGGCAGCTCAAGGCGACGAACAAAAGAAATCTCGTAGGCTCGCGTCTAAGAAGTGAGTTGACTGTGAGGTGTTACGATTCGCGAACTGTTTAACAATTTTATCTTAGCATTGTTTCTTTACAATGTCATTTTTATATTTACCCACAAAATGTGCACTAAAGTTCACTGCTCATACTCTGTACTTTAGATATATCCATAGTCTTCTTAAATATATAGACGGGCTGTTCCTAACAAAATCCGTGCCACATTTTTCATACTCTGTGACAGTGCTTCGTTTGGTCAAGTTCGGTTCAAGTTGGGCGGTATCAAGTATTTTGCACTAAATAATTTTTCAAAATGTAAGTAAAAATATAGTCATTTACCAATTATAATTTTAAATAACCTCAAATAAAGTTCAAACGTAAATAATAAAAAACATATGATCATCATATTCTCTATATTCTTTCGTTATTTTTCAACTCACCATAATTTTGACACTGAGGATTCCTGGATTGATCTCATTGTGGGAGCAGCATTTTTCAGTCTTTGCCCCGTCTCGAAGATCCGGGGCCAATTCCAACTGACACTTGGCCAGTTATTATAACTGCACAGGAATATTAGAATTTATAAATAAAACAAGAAACTAACAGAACTAGTATATTAAAACTTTATTGTTTAGACGTCCCTTCACCGGGGTCAACTTTTTTGCGTGCTGTACCGATGTGTGTGACTAAAGACAGGAATAAAGTGCGAGTGAGAGGGAATGATAGGTTCCGCCATTTTAGATTCGTTTCTTTAATGGCGCGACTAATACAATGAGTACAGACAGCAGTAGTTGTGTTGCGAAAGTTGTGCAGTAACGAATACGGTATTTTTTGTAGATTTTATTAGAATACGGTAGATTCTATGAGGTTTGGTTTTTTTATAAAAAACAGTTTTTTTTGTATGGATTAAAATACGGTAGATTTACTAAAACAATTTGATGTAGGTGCAACGATAATAAAAAATAATAAAAATATACTCAATAAAAAAAAAATTGGAAACTACCCCATAGCCTAAACTGAGTGAAATTTTAAATAAAATAAGCAAAGAAATTATAAATAGAATAAGATTACAGATACAGTTATTGTTTTATATTACCAGAATTTATGTTTAGGCTTAGCAGTTTACTCATTTGAGTTCATTTTGAGTTAGCGTTAGTATATAATTCGTCCTGGATAGAAACTGGCAAAGATTTACGAGCGAAAGCGTATAAATAAACACGAAATATAAATGTGTTTAGCATATATTTGCATGCATTGAATTTTAATTAAGCGCTTGGTAAACGATCGTTGCGTTTTAATAATTATTTTTAATATAATATGAAGTCATCTTTCCACTATGTGTGTTTTGAATTTAGTCATGAATTAAATAAAGTCAATGTTCATATTGTTACAGACGTACCTAACCTAATATAAAATTATAAACGACATTGAAAATTAACAGTTAAATTGTTTAAAAAGTATACCGACGTTCTAAATTTAAATGACAGGCAATGAGTGAATTAGAATTTAGAATGAATATTTGAATCATTCTGAATGTTAATAACGATGACATGGTCGAAATCAGTATTAAAAAATACGAATTACCATTTTAAAAGTTTGGTGTCCGCGATGATACAAGTAAAATATTCGAATCATTACTTACTAATAGGTCAGAGTGGGCATACATCTCCTCTAATTGGTCAACCCTTTGGCGCCAACACGGAAGTCCTAATGAGGAGTTAAGGGGATCAAAGTGCCGACAGCCGCGCACTGCCCACGCGTAAAAAATGTAACACATTAAAAAAATGTCACTCCGAAAACGCGCCAACGCTTATTCGGGTATGAGGCTTTATTGTCGAATTTTATACTTTTGTATTGCTTATAAAAGGGGACTGATTATATTTTGTCGTTTTTTAATCGCGCAAGGACAGTATTTTTTGTTGATGTCAAGGTTTACTTATAATTAGAAGTAAAAAATGTTTTATAAATATTTTCCTTGTGATTTTTTTAGGTATTCGTTTTTGAAAATGTGTAAGATCTGTTTTTGTCGAACCAATAAAAGATTTACCCGTTTTTACAAATCAGTACCTAATATTAGATACTAAGGTAAAATCAGTGTAAAAATTAAAAAAGTATACTTATAATATATATGTTTTTTCTCAAAACCCATTTTACACATATCTTTTGATTTTTTTTCAACTTTTAATAGTAATGTCAAGCTTAATTTATCTGTCGGTTTGTGCCCAAGTACCAAAACAGGCCTACGTCGGCTATGATAAAGTTCAACGATTATTCAACGACATTATCCAATGATTTAACGCGCAAGGAATTAAATAAGATTACTTAAATACAGTTCCTAGTGACAAAAAAAATATTTACCTACAAGAACGATTTCACGTCAGCACCCTAAACACCAAACACGTACGACGTATATAACACACTTTATACATTTAACTGATACTTAAAGCTTAAACATTTACAAAAAATGAACTTTGAAAGGCTTCAATCTACGACTGAAAGTAAACCAGTAATACTTAATATAAAACCTTTCCCTTATCGGATGCGTAAATTCTGTCAATTACCAGGCTGAACGTCGAGGATTTTCGCTTCGGAAAAGAATAAAATTAAAAAAAATGCGGCCCGCCTCGCTACCACTGGCGCCGGCCACAGATAACGCCAGATTTTTTCGAACATTTCTTTTGTCTTTTTTTTCTTCTGCGGACGTTGTAGGTCTTTTATGGGGGACACTCGATAACGACGAGATTAGTTTTTTCAACCCGAATTCGTTCGTTTAATTCTAAGGATTTGAATTCGTATAATCTGTGGCCTTAATGAGTAACTTTTGCGTTCGTAATTTAAAAATTCGTTTTACAATCGTCGCTCTGTTATCCAATTGATTGGCACTTTGCACCATTACGCGCGCTTTTTAAATTACACCAGCGTGACATAACAAAATTTACGTGTTATCCCAAAAATATATCAATCTCTTTTGAGCAGTCAATCATAATTTGCCGCAAACAACGCCCATTCTGACAGCTGTCAAATCAAATCGAAAACATCTTCATAGGCCGCCTTTTTGACGTCTGTTTTGACAATAGATTTTTTTTTGGAATCCGTCGAGCGCAAAATTCTTGTGGCGAGGTGACGAAGACGCAAAATATTTGCTACAATCTCAGCGACGACTTGATAAGCATGGCGCCGAAATGTACCTGCCAAGTCAATCATGCCTTTTGTTTCGCTTAGCCTTGTGTTCAAATTTATTTTGCGCCTCTAAATGTTTGTAAGCACTTTCGCATTGGTAGATAAATTTTTGTCTGTATTCCTTGAGAGTTCATTATATTCTTTTGAGATTTATTTGTTTTGTGGTAAGTCTTCGTAGTTTTTGTATGTAAATAAATCTTTTTGTCTAGTAGATATGTTGACTTAAGATTAGCGATTGAGCATTGTAATTACCTACTTGGCAAGCAATAGGCGCGGGAAACATGTAAATATCTTAAAAGTGCAAATCTGTACTTTTTATTGGTTTAGGTAGGTATATTAAATTATCCCAATAACGCAAAAAGTACTGGAATAATCTTAAAATTTACTTCCACACATCTGGTAGTACAACTGAATAGTTTAGCTGCAAAGGTCGCAAAGACCAAGATTTAAGAGACGTGATCTCTGGTAACTGGTACACAGTTTTTTGTCTCAAACGAAAATGAGCGTCAAATGCTTAAAAACAATAGCCCGGCGACAATCTTGACCCGATATTTGTTATTGAAACATACTCGAAAATGAACTTTATCTATCACATTGAAGGTTACTTTCCGATTGATCGGTAGTAAATAAAACAGGCGCCAGTGTTTGTCGCCAACGCGTTGATATCCGGTGTGAGAAAAAAAGGAATAAGTCAGGTTTTTAGGCCCGGTCAGTGACCATGGTTGAAATATGGTGTCTACGTACTATCCTCATGATTTATAGAGCATTTGTCGTTTAGCTGACGTTTCGGCTCGAGTTTTTTTTTTTCGGAAGTTACGAGTACCTAGCGTTTTTTTCTTTGCCATGTGCTTGGGTGTGCCTCAAGGAGGTACTTGTGGTCTCTTATTCTTTTTACATCAAAATGTTATCAGATCTCATGTACAGCCAACCTTCTAAATCTACACGCTCTATCTCTAAGTACAAGCCCTATCTTCTCAAACTCTAACCTTAGTTAAAATATAGTAAAATATGAAAACTTAGTGCAGAAGCAACAGTATGTGCGTTCATTTATTTGTTTTTAGTTAAGTAATACATTTCAAATTACCAATTTTTTTTTATTTTATAATTCCTTCTATAAAGTCGCAAAAGAGGTTCAAATGTATCACGATGAAATCAGAACCCTTTTTAAGTTTATTGGTGGGCGTAGGTCCGGCCATAAACGGAAGGCCTACGATTTTATAATCTCCTAGCTGGCCGGTTACTATTTTAGCTTTTTTTCTTAAGCATCGTTCACAATGTCATAAAGCTCTCACAGTAGCGCGGAGATGTCGAAGCTTTTTTGGATTTTTTTTAAGTTAGGCTTGTTGTACAATCAGAGTTTTTGAATTTTAAGATTTTGAGTTGATTATTACATATGACTGAAATACTATAAAGCAGTCTTTAATTGCGTAGGATGCAGTGTGTTTTGATTTTTTAAGGAAAGAATAAAATGAGATTATAAAGTAGATATGCAAACAATCGTTCTTTAATTTATTTGTGTTCCAAAAGTCAACTAAATGATAACGATGACGATGATAGTAATGATGTCAATAACATTAAATATCATTGATGTCAATAGTTTGTGGGTAATTTTAGACTACTCTACCATTATTAGAAATAGCAAAATACCTACAGTCATATAGAAAAATAGGCGTCCGAGTGATTGTCTTTATATTTTTCTTAACCATTGTATAAATTAATGAATTGTTACAATAACAATTATCAGTTGATAATTGAGTCCCGTTTGTATCAACCATTGCTAGTTATCATCAAATTTGATACAGCTCATGATAACTGAACTGAAATAAGTCTGATTGTACCACAAGCCTTACAGTTAAATCCGACTCAAGGTCTATAATCCGACGTGTGATATTCTTTAAAACTTATTATTCTATAATATCATAAAGCAATGATGAGTACATGCCAAAACCATCCCTATTGTATATGATACATGAGTCATATTTAAACAAACATTTTTTTCCGCGTGCATGCGTGATGTCTTATTAGTAACATGAAGACCAAAGAACGAATGATGTTTACGAGGGATTAAAATTAATTATATCAAGCTATTTAAATATTTTTAAATAAATTCATTTCATTTGAATTTAATCAACACTATATTAAATAATCCTCATGTATAACTTACCTCGCCTTTCCTGTTACGAGTTAAAGTATGAACAGTGAACACGCTTTGTTTAATAATTTGATTGTGGAAAATTTTATTAGGTACATTCGAAACTACCGGCCTTGTATCTCTAAGCGGCTCCGATTCGAGTCACTCGTTCACATTCATAGTACGAATGTATTTATGATTTCTACTTTTTTAATCTATCGTAGGTACAAATATCTTTCGCATTTTGTACTGCCTTAGTCAATTAAGGGTAGTGGTCTAAGTAGCATGCCTTGGGATAATATAATGGGTATAGTTGAGTGCATTGAGAGAGGCCAAATATTTTTAGAATAGCTATTAAGTACCCTATCGTAGAGATATTTAAAATACTTACAAAGTTAGATACAATTTATGTTTCCTTTGATATATAATCGAGCAAAATTTCCAGAAGAAAGCCTTTCTTGCAAATTCCGAGTCATTTATAACAATTACAGTTAATATAATAGGTTTGTGTACAATGGAATTCATTTCTCTCGCTCATACTGATTAACACAAATTGTATAATTTCCTTGTAAGTAACCCAGTTTTTATTACTATAATAATATTTTATAAACACAATAATTATATAATATCTATTGTTTTGCAAAAAAAAAAAGTTGTCAGGTAGTTACAGGTGAATTTTTACAACATACAACATTTAACATTTGTAACCATGAATTTTTATGGTCGGCGACAAAAATTAAATGCGGATGTGTTCGGTCCAATCTTGTTAAAACTGGTTTTCCCACAGGCCTTCGATACGTACACATCCGTTTGGTCGTAAAACTTTTAATATTATAAAGTGGATCTCCTTCCTTAAATGTGTAGAACGAAAATAAGGATTATGTAGCTTTATTAAGACCAAAAATAATGGAAATGCATTGGTTATCACAGCTTGATCATAAAATGTGTGCCTTATGGGATACATCAAAATTTCAAGAATTATTCGCTTTTTTTATTTTCGTTATGCGCAAAATTCATGCTAGAACTATTGCTTCTGTCTGAAAAATGTCTGTCAGTCAGTCAGCTGTAATATTTAATTTTTTTGTTTTAACCTTTTGTGTGTGTAACTATATCAGTCAGTGAAAAGGACATAGAGCATAGCTACCTTATCCGTACTCCAAGTTTCATTCGAGCAAACCCACGGGTAATCGTCATCATCACAACCCATAACTGTCTCTCTGCTGGGCTCGGTTCAGTACCTACAGGCTATACTTAGTCCACCAAACTGACCAAGTGCGGATTTGCAGACTATAAATATCTTTGAGAACATTATGGAGAACTATCAGGTGTGCAGGTTTCCTCACGATGTACTCCTTCATCGAAGCAAGTGATAATCAATACACTTTTGAAAATTAGAAATGCGTGTGGGATTCGAATTCAGGCTCCAGCATTCAACAGTTCAACGTTCAAACTACTAAAACCACACCTATAAAATATTTAAGTAAATTGAAAACTAAAAAAAAAACTAGATATTTCACTACTGGGCACAGCCTCACATGCAACGAAATCAATGATTCATCGACATTAATATATTAATTTCCCATAACCCGGTCTAATCTTTGATCGTTTGACACTTACGGAGACGCCATGTTTTTTTTCGATCCAAGATGGCGGCAGATATGTGAATATAGACGTCAAATCGCATCTGAATACTTTTATCTCGATCTTGAGAAAGGGCCTTGAGGTGGGTCGGCTTTATGAGCGGAATATTTACGAGCTGTTCCTTGTAATGATTTGTAGATCGAGCGATTACGTAATTATTTAAATTTTATCGCCCTTGCGCTGGGTACAAAAAAGGTTTTTGTATGATAAGAATGTAATTGATTTAGAGCGATAATGAACAGTAAACCTAACTGGGAATGTAGATCACTTTTTCATTGAAATAAATTAGTTAACTTTTAATATTATTATATTATTCTATCTAACATAATCTAACTCTTAATAAGTAAAAAAGGTTCGTACATTTTTTCGGTGTAATTTGAATATGAATCCAAAATTCATTAATTTCAGTTTATTATTAAAATTTACCCAGATACACTAATTTATATTAAATCATTATTTACGACTCAGATGTATATGTATCAGTAGTACCATAGAAGAAATAATAGTACATACTTATAAATAAGTAGTAGTACTGCTTAAATAACATTTCAAATGTTCGATGTAAATAACAGCTACATACCCACAAAAGGTAAAGTCAAAGTTAAAGTGCTTGTTGTTAGAACATAGTGTAGAGTTGTTAACAAATAAATCCAACCGTATGCTTTGCCTAAAAAGGCGTGCAAATATTAATAACATAACATGTACCTACTAATACAATTTCTGCTTCCCGCTTTTCGCTGCCGTTTCGCTCCCCGCTGTCACTAGCGCCGCACAGCCCAGTAGCGTGGCTGAACAAGAAGATATTATTGATTGATAACGCGTCTAATGACTTGTAATTTTTTCTTCTCACGGCATCACTGAATGCAGAGGTAACTTCACGGTTGTCGCGAGCGCGTTTAATTAAAATGTAGTTGTGATCCTGGATAGATATGTGGATAGGCTAAGGTGTGGTAAGTAAAATCTCGATCGACTTCGGTTCCGGTCCAGGGAGGCCTTGGTTCGAATCCGAGTAAAATACCAGCAAAATTTAATCGCTGTAATAATTGCAATGAAATAAAAACGTGTAGAGATTGTCTTTAAAAATGAACGTGGGGGAATGTTGAAATTTTGTTATAGGTAACGTGTTTTAGGAAACATTTTATATTGAATAAATAAATATAGAGTTACATACCTATATATTTATAAAGTAGAACTGCTCGTGTTCCATAATATTATAGCTACTATTTACAATCTGCAATGGAACAGCATATCATAGATACCTATAGATATATACTTATGTATTTAGTAAAGCGTTTAATACTCTATCTAAAGCACTATCATCTTCCTGATATTAAATTATTTTTCTTTGGGCGTAGGTACTCCAGAAAGGCAAAGTGCGTGCTCTTGACCCGAATGACTCTACATTCACCTATGTGTATGCTGTATAATTTATTCCCAATTCCCAATATCTGTGGTTTTTTCGTGCGTACATTACGGACGTTCTAAGGACGCGCAAAGGATGTACCGCCAAAGAGCGATCCACGTGTTTGCCTTTGGGGTAAGATGTTTTTTGTTTTTAAAAAAGTTTTAATGGCCAACGTCGTCGGTGTTTGGTGTGGCCAAACACGAGTCGCTTGGCCTTTGAGGACCATTGCTTCAGAGATTCCGTGGTTAAGTGGCGTACTTAGGACAAGTGGTGTTTTATGAAATTTATCGGTACCCTACTAATAACAGAGCTAATATTATAAATGTCAAAGTTTGAATGGATGTAGGTATGTCAAGTTACTCTTTCACGGAAATATTACTGAATGGATTTTCATTTGCATACAGGTAGACCATGATTTGCATAGGGTTTTGATGATTTGGATAGGGTACATATTATGATTTGGATAGGGTACCTATTATGATTTGGATAGGATACCTATTATGATTTGGATAGGATACCTGTTGCTATTATCCCGAAAAACGCAGGAAAAGCCGCGGGCAGAGGGCTGGTTTATAATAAAACTGTAGAGGTCAAATTTATAGTACACCAGTGTTCTACCAGTGGTTGATTTGTCTTCCTGTGACATTTTTTTCTTCTCTTATAGGTGCATGATTTAAGTATTCGATTACTGAGGCAATAAGTTTTTTATTACTTGCCGTACAAAACCACCAGTACCACTTGTCCTAAGCCTATCCACAGAAAAATAAAGTTATTTATGGTAGTTTCATTTAATGTTTCCTATATTTTTATTGTTATTGTTATCGGCTTTGTTATTGTTGACAATAATGGTAATACAATAATACAATCAGGTGGAAACAAATGAACAGATTTAAATGATACTTGGCATAATTTCCTGATCACTTACTATATGTTATTTATAAAATGGGTTTTCTATCTTACCATCCATCCATCCATCTAGCTCTACATCTAGCTCAATCTACCTTTGATTCATTCTTAAAAGCATAGGTACAACTATTTTAAGTAGCCAAAACTCATTTAACTAGTTATATTATTCAGGTGAGCTAGCCCGGGTTAGCCGGGGTTTCGCGCTTCTTAAGGTAAATTTCCAATCACCATTTATGTTTTATTTAAGTAACGTGCTAATTGTAAAATTTTTCTGCATTATATACCTATGTATAGGGCGTGTGCTTTTTGACAGTGATATCGCTGAGATTTTTTATCAAAATATTTAGTCCCCTGTATATCATATTGCTCGGTGAATGTTAAATAACATAATATATGAGATTTCAGAGAAAAATTTACATTTTTGAAGTTTCACTGATTTAATTTAACTAAAATTCAATAATTGGTATGTTATCAAAGGTGGATTTGTTTTGTCATAAAGTAAAACGAATATTATGAAACCTAGTAATCTACAATGTATGTAGGTACTCTCAAATCGATGATATTTTCTTTCAAAAATTTAATGGTGTCTGTGACAAATTAAATAAAACTAAAGACCTCATATAACATTGATGAAAATTAAAAGCTTTCAATTAACAGCAGCCTGTAGCTAGACAGAGCTAGTTAAAGCAGGAATATCATTAAAAGTGTTAACCAAGCTTCCATGACGCACCCATCGAACTAGCCACGTATGGGCGCCACGGACCTCCAGAACTACTCAATTCCTGAGCTGTTAATATACAGCAAACAAGCAATACACCATTGGAACCAAAGACTGTGTTTAAACTGCACCGTTTGCTCAAACTATTACCGCGGGGAGGCTTTGCCGGAGCCGCAGTAGTAGTCGCTAACAGTTCGTCCTTTACAAATATCTGGCTAAACCAACAAGTCTCACATTACGGCTCAAAATCCCATGCAACAATCGTCACTTCTCCATATGAAATACAAGGACACACAATGAATGTTGCAAGTGATTTTAGTAGTACGTGAGCTGAGAAGTCGGTGCGCCGTGTTTGCGCAGTCATTTAAGCCAAGTTGCACAGTTTCGAGGCGTATTGAAACGTTAATTTTCAGGGTTTGTTAAATTTAGCGGCGGTAAGTAATGATCGGTTGGTGGGACGTTGGAGTCGCCGCATTCGACGCTTTAATTGTTGTAAGTGAAATGATTCTCATTCTCGCTTGTCGGCCGTGGACAAATTAAATAAGGGTTTGTTGTTAAAGGTGATTAATGAAGACTGTGCGTCAAAGCACTGAAGGGTCCTATCTTTATCCGGACGTGGTAGATATTATTGCATTGATGATCCGCGTGGCGTAATGGTTATCGTGCCGCCGTTTGAACAGACCTGGGTTCAATTCCCAGCGAGGCAGAATGAAAGAGTTTGGATTTGAATGAGTTAAATTTGTGTTATTTTATCAATGTTAAATCATACCGTCGCGTATGTAGCATTTTAGTTAGCATTTAACTGACCGTACATCAAACAACTGGGTTTACACATTGATCAGCGACCGTAACTTCTCAAGTTCTATCTAGCGCTTTGATAACAAAGCTAGACCCGATAGCGATACACGCTACATGCTAGATACACGGTATAGTGTGAGATGTACACTGCCGGTACACATAGTGGTCAGTGGCTAGCGTGGCTGTGGCTACCCCCGATGGTAATCGCAAGATAAGCGGGACTTGTAGCGGCGTCTTTGTACCGGGCAAAGACTCGCCGCCTCTGATTTTCATTATTGGGGGTAGGGTTGGCAAGCTCTAATTAAATTTTAATTGTTTTATGTTGTTTTCATTTTCGTTTGAGTTTATTAAGTGTGTTAGTTTATATATAGAATACGGCTTTTTTACTGTTTACTTTTTTTTACATGTAGTGTCATAATACACTAGAACTATGACAAAACGTTAAAACCCATTTTGGTGCCATCACGAACGCATTAGTAATGTATATACTTACTTATTACCGTAATAATTTATTATGATCGTATTTACGATGCAATTATTTTATAATGCAAAGAACGCTAAAAAACCTAATTAAAAGAATAACAAATGAATTCTGGCATTCATTTGAGCAATTATTCACTTATTTTATGCTTATTTTGTACTTGAATCATAATTTTATTAAGTATGAACACAAATACCTAATGCCAGACATAAAACAATGTAAATCCTTGAATTAAGCATTTTTTATTTTTTTAGTGATGTATTTAATTTCATGTGTGTAATCCATACTTCCATACTAATATTATAAATGTGAAAGTGTGTTTGTTTGTTTGTCCTTCTTTCACGTCGCAACGAAGCTGTTCTATAGTATGGTTTTTGTGTGTGGAGATAGTGAGGAGGGTGGAGAGTAACGTAGGCTACTTTTTACCGCGGTAAAACATCTCCATGGGAAGATCGACATTTGTTAGTTGCTAGATATTTAGTTCCGGATGTTGTTAATAGATGGCGTTAGTAAAATTCATTTGCAAATTCTGAATCACGCTATCAAACGATACATGTAAATTACACAGGCAACTAAATCTAACTAAGTAAAAGTAAGTAGGATTTGTAAAAAAAATCGATCTCAACCGCGGGCGAAGCTGCGGGCAAAAGCTAGTTAAATTATAAAATCAGCACGCTCACAAAAATACTATAATAATATATTATACTAATGAATAAATAAACTGTACCAAACCAGTGAACCAGTAAAACAGACAACTAGGTAATGACTAACCATGATATCTAACTGAAACAGTAAAACAATGCTGTTACAGTGTATTCACACTATCTTACACGTTTATAGCGCGGTTATTGACAATGCTGATAGGAAATTATAACGTAATTGACTAGCATCGAGATTCGAGATAAAACTGATGTTTATCCATCTGTATAATTATTATGGATAAAACTGATGTTTATCCATCTGTATCATTTACTAGGCGCTCGAAACCGTAACTATTTCGGATAAGTTTATAGAACATTTAATGTTGTATTATTTATTAAGTTAAGTATCATCTTGTACCATTATTTTAGCAAGACCTTAATATTCAATGCTCTGATCGAAGTCTTTGCTAATGGCTTAAGTGGCTTAGAACCCCACAGTTGATGTATTTTGTACACGTTGCGTACTCTCTAAGACAGCAGGGGCATATCTTGAGAAGTTCGACAAATGATAGTTAATAGTATCAGGCGTTACTTTGCGGAAATCCATTATTAGTATTAGTCTACTTTGCAACAATCTGCGTCTAACATGTATGATGGTATATACTTTAAGAAATGCGTGGCACCTCCCTCCCTCCCACAACGGAAACATGCACTGTAACAATTAAAATAATAAACCAACATATATACCAGTACCAACACGTGTTACGCCTCGAAACGAAGCATCATCAGGGTAAGTTGACGTTGGTTAGTCGTGGGAGGGAGAGAGGTGCCACACATCTCTTAAAGTATGTGTATACCTACCATCATACATGTCAACCGCGGATTGTTGCAAAGTAGACAGCAGACAAGTAGACTAATACTAACTTGACAAATGGATTAGATAAATTCTGTTGTTTGTCTACGCCTGTACCTACCCAGTTAAATTAAATATAAAAAATTAAGCGTAATATAAGAATTGGTTTTCAAATAAGTATCATAGCGCAAATGCCGTATAATGCACCGGTCCGTTTTATCATACCGTGCCCGGGCAGTGTGCAAGAGCTTTATTGTTAGATAATTTAGCGAGAACTTGAAACAATAACAGCTCATTAACATTTTAATGGCTGTTTGTTCCGAGATGTTCCAGATTTATGAATGAGCAATTAATTTGTCATGATTTACTAAGCATGTCTTAATACGGGCTTCAGCATCATTAATATGCTATTTAACTTACTATTTTTTGAGTATTTAGTTCTTTTGCTTTGTAAGTTCAGTTCATTGGTTTGGTATTAGCTTGATTTTAGAAAGTTAGAAAAATGTCAAAATCATTGCCAAAAACCTTTTTTTAACTTTATGACCCAGGGCAGGACTCATAGAATCTAACACTATTTCGAAAAGGTAAAATAAAATATATATCCATTATTTTTAAAAACAAGTGACAACCCTAGACGGTCAGCGGCGGTCCTGGCCAGTTCATTATTGACACAATAAATTCTAACGCACGCGTTTTTAAAACCAGCCTTACACACACACACTCCTACCCTCACACACACACGGTAAACGGAGTAAAAGGTGAAAATACTTTAGACACTCACGATGACAACACACGATGATGAAGTCGTGAACGTCAATGTAATGCCCTTATTCAAGTACTAGCGATCTGCCCGCGGCTTTGCGTGCGTTTTCCGGGATTATAAGTATCTACCCTGTGTCTTATTCCAGAACAATAACAAAATGTCAACAACATCAACCTAATGACTAATTAGGTAGAAGTTCATTTCTTTACCTTTCGATGTCCATAGGAAGTGTGAAAAACGTGAGATTCGGATTTTTGTCATCGGAATGCGACGCAATATGCTTTTGCCTTCATTTTAGTTATTATCATAGGAATAGCGCGAATAAGCATGTTGTATCGAACTAACGTGTGACATGTGTGATGACATGAAGAAAAGTGACATTTACAAAAATTAATTAATTTTGTTTTTTTCTGGAAGTTTAATTCTCAATATGTTTCATAGATTACGAACGTATGACAGCCATTATAAATTTTCTGAATTAGCCAGACATTTCGAACGCGGCATATAGCTAAAATACGGAGTGCGCCAGGCCTGGTACTATTATTTCTTCTGTGGTATAACGTAGTATCGTGTGGTAGGTATGTCGTGTCGTAGTCCTGAGGATTAAATGGTGACATCAACTGGCTAGACAAGATCGCATGATGTGGACGTACTGATGCAATGTCAAGTCTTTTTCCTTACTTAGAGACTAGAGTCCAGATATTTAGCTTTTTGATTCAACTCTCTACTTGACACTTTTAGTGGCGCCTGCTTTACACTGTGCCAGTCGTTGGCAAGTAAACGTATGGACTTGTACATTGTAAATAAGGTGGAGGTTTAAAATTATACTATCTAAGAAAAAGGTAACAATTAATTATAATATAAAATAGGTATGTACCTATACAAAATTCATCATCATCATAACCCATGTCTACCTAGGTAACTGTTCCACGGTAGGGCTCAAGTGTCCTAAAACAATTTGTGGGATTTAGGTACCACGCCACCTCGCTAAACGACTACCAATTTTATATTTTACTAGCTGTTGCCCGCAGCTTCGCACGCGGAAATTATGCTTATCATATTATTTATTATCCCTTACAAAAGAAAATTTAAAAACAGGTTCATTTATATTGAAGCACTTATATTTAGGAATTTACATACTGAAACTTACGATACAATCACAGATTATTCCTCCGGGAGCGGGTTTGGAATAGTAAACAACATTAACTTTTTTCTTTTCCCTCTCCCTCTCCCTCTCCATCTCCCTCTCTCCCCTTGCCCTCTTCCTCTCCCGCTCGATGTCCCTTTTCCTCTCCCGCTCCCTGTCTCACTCCCCTCGCTCTCCCTCTTCCTGTCCCACTCCCTGTCCTTTTCCCGCTCGAGGTCCTTCTCCCACCACATATCCCTCTCCCTTTCCCGCTCGAGGTCTTTCTCCCACTTCATATCCCTCTCCCTCTTCCTCTATCGCTCCCAGTCCCTCTCCCGCCCACACCCGCGCCCTCTCCCGATTTCTGTTTCGCTCCCACTCCCTCTCCCGCTCCCTGTCCCTCTCTATCTCCCTCTTCCGCTCCTTCTCCCTCTCCTGCTCCCTGTCCATTCTTAACTTAAAAAACGACGAAGTTGCTTACTAAGTTCATTCCCCTAAATTAACTCTTTAAGGGATGAATTTCCGAAAAAAATAAAATCTAAGTTAACTTTTGTTTATTACTATAAACTTACATTAAAAAATTCATATATTTTATAACTCTAAAACTGGCGAAGTTGATTTGTATGTAGTTGACTACCAACCCCTATTTTTAGGGGATGAATTTCGAGAAATCAGTGATACAGTTATTTTTGTGTCTAACTATAAGCTTATATACAAATTTTCGCCCTTCGTACTTCAAAACTGACGAAGTGTCCATACTAACTTTCGCACTCTTATATTTTAACCCTTTAGGGGATGACTTTCCAAAAAAAACGTAATATGTACTTCCAAATTTTGTTTCTAATCTGGAGCTAATATCATCATAATATTTTCATGTTTTTAACTTTAAAAATTACGAAGTTGCGTACTAAATGAAATCCTCTAAATTAACCCTTTAAGGGATGAATTTCCAAAAAACCGTGTTAAAATTAACTTTTGTTCACAACTATAAACTTACATAAAAATTTTCACATTTATAACTCTAAAACTGACGATGTTTATTTATACGTAAATGGCTTCTTACCCCTATTTTTAGGGGATGAATTTCGAGAAAACAGCGATACAGTTATTTTTTGTGTCTAACTATAAGCTTATATACAAAATTTCACCCTTCTTACTTTAAAAATGACGAAGTTAAATACTAAATTAATTCACTAAATTAACCCTTTAAGGGATGATTTTCCGAAAAAAATTGTTAAAGTTAACTTTAGTTTATTACTATAAACTTACATAAAAAATTTCATATTTATAACTCTAAAATTGGCGAAGTTGATTTGTATGTAGTTGACTACCAACCCCTATTTTTTGGGGATGAATTTCGAGAAAACAATGATACAGTTATTTTTTGTGTCTAACTATAAGCTTATGTACAAATTTTCGCCATTCGTACTTCAAAACTGACGAAGTGTCCATACTAACTTTCGCACTCTTAATTAACCCTTTAGGGGATGATTTTCCAAAAAAGCGCATGACTTTTAAATTTTGTTTCTAATCTTGAACTAATACATAAATTTTCATGTTTTTTACTTCAAAAATGACGAAGTTGCCTACTAAGTTCCATTCAGTAAATTAACCCTTTAAGGGATGATTTTCCAAAAAAATATATTAAAGTTAACTTTTCTTTATTACTATAAACTTGCATAAAAAATTTCAAATTTATAACTCTAAAACTGATGAAGTTGGTTTGTATGAAAATGACCTCAAACCCGTATTTTTACCCCTTAGGGGATGAATTTCCAAAAATCCGTTCTTAGCTGACGTCTCCTTAGCATAAGCTATCTCCTTGCCAAATTTCATCGTAATCGGTTCGGTAGTTTCTGAGATTTTTTGTTTAATCAGTGTATCTCTTTTCAATTTTATATATATAGATATACAACAAACATTAAAAATATTAATAAATAAAAAAAACTTCGATTTTTTAGCCTTTTTTTAAACTAGGTAGATCGCCACATACATGTCGTTTCGGTACCTAGTTAAAATGTGGGTAATAAGTAATAACTAAGTTGCAGGATTCGAACTCAAGTCATGTTTTTACCATTAAGTCATCATAACTTTCATAAGTTTGCATAGGGTAAAACCGGGATAGATGCCGCAGCGGGATAGATGCCTTATATTCTAAAAACCTAACTTCCCGAACTCGCGACTAAGAATTAATTATATAAGTAGGAGCCGCAGTCACCCCGCACCTTAGTTACCGACGGACAATCATGCAGTAAGGACGCGTTTCGCTTGTGCGAACAATTATCTCCGCGGCGAAATTCACGAACACGTCAAAGATTTAGAGGTTTGTATTTTGCGTCGCATAACTTTATAATTAGTAATAAATTTCGTTATATTTTTTATAAAGTCAATATAATGGTTCATTGAGTCTGCATGTAAGTGTAAGTAGATGCTATTTTGTTTACAATTTATTTAAAAAAAACTTGGGCATCTATCCTTAACAAAAAGGATAGCTGCCCTGATTTTTTAGAGGTATAGGTGCCTTAGGGGCATCTATCCCTCCATCAACCATATATGAAGTAAGTGTATATTATACGCTAGTATCTCCTAGTCTATTAATCGATTCCGAGATTTTAGAGGATATTAGTATTGTTAACATTGGTGATTCTACAATTGCAGAGATTTTAGGAAACGATATAGAAACACCTTCAAAATTTTAATAGAAGCATCACCTATTCCAAAAATTCCACTGACAATAGCTAAGAGGGCGAAACAATCAGCAGATATTTTGAATTCAAAAGAAAATATAAAATATAAGCAGGATGTGGCTGAAAGAAAGTATAAATAAATAAAAACTAACAATAAGATAGACAAGAAAAACAAGACTAAAACTACCAAAGAACTTAAGAAAACAAAGAAAGGAACCACCAATAAAGAACAGGACAACAATAATAAAAAATAAAACAAAAGAAAACAAATTCTTTTAGTGAAAATTACGATGTCAACCTAGTTGATTTGTGTGATAAAGAAAATTATAATTATTTAAAACTATGCCAAAACTGGGTATCACTAAAAAGACAATTTCAGTTTTTCAATTCAACAATTTAGTTTCAACAATTCAGACAAATCGACAAGGGGCCATCCATAAATTACGTCACACGTTAGGGGGGAGGGAGGGGGTCGATGAAGTGTGACATTGTGTGACAAGGGGTGGGAGGGAGTCCTAAAATTCGTGACGTCACATTTCAAAATCGAATAATTGGTATGTATAGGTAAATATTAAAAAAAAATAATGGAAATAAAACTTATTTCGGAACAGGTGTTTTAATTTAATAATTTCTAGGTGTAAAATTTCATAATATGTGACGTCACACTAGGGGGGGGGAGGTCTCACAGATGTGACCAGCTGTGACAAGGGGGGGGGGGGTAGGGGTCAAAAAGTCATGAAATTAGTGTGACGTAATTTATGGATGGCCCCCAATTCCAGTTTCGACAATTTCAGTTTTCAATTTTATTTACAGTTCAAGCAGCGAAGTTGAAGACAATCTACCTAACTATAAAATTAAAGGAAAGAAAACTGAAGGTTTGCCTATAAATAATACTAAGACAGATGTACAGGATAACCCTAAAGAAACAAGTAAAGTTAACCGCATTGAATGTTTTGAAAACTATAAAAATACGAAGTCGCGATCCGATTGGATTTAATGTGTAAATGTGTTAGAACTGGCTACATGAAACCTGTACACTTTTCAAAAATTATTGCTCTAGATGTGGAAAATTAAAAGCACTATCCTGCTAAACTTCAATTAGATTGGATAAAATAATGAAGATGTCTTTATTTTGTTATTTTAATATAAAAAAAGTGTGATTGTGCAATGTGTATGTTGACATTTAATATGAATATTTTATCAAAAGAATTTAGAATTTACATTTCTGTTGAATAAATGTTTGTAAACATATAACAACTGTTTTAGAAGTAGAACTAGCTATCAATTTGTTTGGGTTTTTCGTTTACATGGTGTAAAGGGCATCTATCCTGCACTGCAGGCATCTATCCTGCTCAGTATTTTCATGGTGAGGCAACTATCCATATAGGTAGGCATCTATCCTCAAAATAAATGTTTCACGAAAAGCTAATTTCTGCAAAATCTCTATTTGATAGGTTAAAAAATAATAATAATTATTCAACGTAAAGGATTGAGCTAGCTATATTAATAGAAATTATTCGTATAAAATTAATATTATTAAAATTACGTGGCCATTTCAAAAAGTGGGGCATCTATCCCGGTTTTACCCTACAGCATACTAAGAAATAACGAACAATAATACAATTTTATTAACAATTAATTAATTGAGAGAAAAAAACTCAAACAAAAGCCCAAATCATGTTATAGAGATGTATATCTCAACAAATTTTAATTACCTAGTACTTATTATCCGACGGGAAATACAGATAATTCCATTAAAGCACTTCAATTGTAATTAACTTAATTGTAATTGTGAGTAATTGGAAAATTAATGAAGATTTTACAACCTCGGAAGACTTTCGGCTGTAAAACGAATAAAATATTATTTGCAATGGAAAACAATGTTTTAATTAGTTTTTGCGAACGAACCTGCATCATTGTTTAAATATTTTTTTTACGCGGAAATAATGAATCCAACGGTACTCGTTTTATGGATGAGAGAAGCGCATTATGCAACATGACTTGTTCATGACATGCTCAGGACAAAATCTGAGATAAACTTAATCTCGGCAATACTACTTAATTACCGAGAATCATGTTGTTTTAAACATTATTTTTCAACTTACATTATTTTTTACCCAGCAGAAGTGATTTCTTTCGCTATTAGGTATCGTAAAACTAGAATCAACGCATGGAAATTGCTTGTCCATCTCTAAGTAATAATATATACAATAATATAATACAGGGTTTCTAAAAAAAATATTTTATTCTTTATTTAATTTCTGAATTTGGAACCTTAAATTTAATATTGCAAGATTTTGCAAAAAATCTTTTCTGGAATGTTTGAATCTGGTACATTTTATTGTACAACATGAATTTTATTCTTGTGAAATGTGAGTGTACCTATAACTGCACTCTCGCATATCGCTGCCCCGACACGCGTCATGCACAATGCACATAACTGATACCTACCAAGTACCGTGGACCGAGGTTATGCACCTCTATGTCCTTATTTTATTATACAAACAATCCTTCCGTTCATCTCAGCAAACTTCTGTCAGCCTAGTACATCATAAAAACTTAGGTAGGAGTCCTACCGTAGGACCTACTTCCTACTTAATGAGTGTTTTAATGAAGTTTACACGTTGCTGAAGTTTCCTACAACTAGTACGCGCTCACACTGTGCTAGTAGGGTAAAAGTAGCAACGAATGTCGCAACTACCAATGCAAAAGTTAATTCGGAATACCTAGAAATTTTCCATCTTATAAGTTTAAGTTATCAACATTTTTATTGACGACATCGGATAAAGGTGTCAAAAATAAAGAAAACCGGTTGACAAACAGGAGGAAGGAAAAGTCTACTGAACTGTTTTGTCTTGTAAATAGGCACATAGGCTGGTACCTACAAGTTCCGGAAATGAAGAATTGGAGCATAGCCGCTCCAGGCATGACCTTATCTGACGTGTGATCTCTCTTTCTTATCTTTACCACTCTATTTAATTTAATAACCCCTTTTGCAATTTGAAAATTGTTGTCATAGTTGTCATAGTTTATTTTCTTGAATAATAAAGCTGGTAAATTAAAAAAAATGACGTGCATAAGTGTATCAATGATACCTACATGAATAAATGATTTTGAATTTGAATTTGAATTATTAAATTTACTAACAATAATGTTAATCAAGTAAACGTGCAGGATTGGGTGTACCAACATAACAACAGCTCGGCTCTTCAAATAACGTTTCTGTACACATGTCATGATAATAAAAATATTATTATGTATTAGGATCCCAGAGCTTAGAAGAATGAGGTATGTGCTCGATGGAAGAATGGAAACATCGTGCGAAAGAGACCGCTGCTAGACAGGGACAACCGCATTCTCACTGTGTAGCCCACGAGGTGGGGCGGCCATTGCCACGCCTACCCTGAATATCGATTTGTCTGACACAGATAATTTATTCATAATTCCATTGTTATTCTCTCTTTATAACCGTTAAAGGGAATATTGTCGTTGGATCTTGGTTTATTATTTTTAATCTGTGCGTAATCGCGAGTCTGTGGGTTGATGTTATTGGTCGGATTTACCGGCGTTCTTTTATCAAATTTCCGAGAAAACGCGGGAAGGTAAACTTAGGTATAATGTAAAATATATTATTTTGATTTACTGATGTTGATAAAATACTTTAAAACCAAATTAACATGGTTAAATGACATATTTTAGTGACAGTAAACAGTTAACTATAGGTTTATAGGTAGGTAAGTAGGTATATTGCGAGAAACCTACTCATACTTAATGACTGAAATGAAATATCATATCTGAAATTCTGAAAGAGCCCATCGATTCTACCCGCGACGTCAGAGACAAAGACAAAGACAAGAATCAATTTGCTTCATGGTAGCATTAAATGCCATTTAAGTGTGGTCATTATTTTATGGTAGGTAGTTCAACCGAACATGTACTGAGTAAAAAGCTTGTACCTATATAATTATGATACATAGTTACGTAATAAATTTCAGAGAACTACGTAGACACGCTTCAAAATTCAAACTAAGCAATCGCTTCAACAATCATTAATTTATCAGTTCTCTCTGTTACAATACTTGTATAAATTGTAGCAGATTGTAGGTATTAACGGGTAACCGAAATCAAAACTGAATAGCCAAGAAATCCCAAAATCTTGCTAAACAGCCTGTAATATAGGTAAGATATTAGATATCTCAGACACAATCAATCACGATATTTAAAAATAAACCTCATGACCTTCCGATGACCGCCTCCGTGCCTACCTGTCTACCTATAGCAGACCGTTGAAGGTCGCTACACGACTGATCGTTAAACCTCGCCGTTGGCCGCAAAACAGCTTTTTCTTATCTAAACGTCCTTTTTAATGCAATTTAAAGCCCTCCGTCCTTATCGGCTGGATCCTCGTCATAACATAATGCTAATTTGAAATAGGTATAGCTAGGGAGATAGGTATACCTACCTTCATTGCCACCTTCATAACAGGTACCTACCTTAATTTGAAATTTGGAACTCCTACGATAAAAAATGCATGACCTTTTTTTGGAGTATATAACTAAAACAAAATATGAGATTTTTTTTTATTTTCACACACAACAAGGAATCAAGCCACACATAGAAAGCTTTGCTAAAAAATGGTTGTCTGTAAAGTCGGTTTACGGACGGTAGTTTAACGTGACAACGTCATGACCGCTCCACTCAACTACGATCGCCTACGGCTCGCCGATGCCGTAGGCGAGCCGTAGCTCGCTACGCTACGATACGCCGATCGTAGCCGATAGTGCCTTTCTCTCGCTTTTGCCGCTCTCTCGCTCGCGGAACGCTACATTTTTTCAAAGATGCGCCCGGCTCATCGTTTTAATAGACGTTATCACGTCAAAAGAACGAGTTCTTTTTATTATTAGGTACTATTGAAAAGGAAATGTTAATGAATTTCATCAATTTAATATTATGTTTGTATAAATAGAATAAAATATTTCGTACAATTTTGTAAGTAAACTTTATTCAAAAAGGCAATAAATTTTATTTCATACAAAAATTAAACTTAAACGGCTTTAAACGGCTTTTTCTCGAAACTGTCATCGTGTGTTAATTTAATTAAAGCCCGCGGTATAAAATTTTACGATGAGTAAAATCAAACTTTCTCCGTTACTTTATGGGTTATATTTATAATTCGTAACACAGAATCCAGATGGCGTTGTTACTGATCCGTTATCCAATGATAATAATAATCTTCTTACATCCTATTCTGATGACGTGAAACATCATTATCATCATCAACGTCGTCGTCATACTAAGTGGCGTTGTTACTGATTTGAACTCTAGTCGTACTTCGGAGCTGACACACGCAATTTTTTGGGTTCCGAACGAAAAAAACGAAAAACGAAACCCATAGGTAGGAGGATCACTCGTGTCTGGGCGACCGCCCTTCACAGCCAATTTTCTCTTAAACTACTGGACCTAATGAGTTGAAATAAGGTGCTTAGCTTAGAATAATAATGTGCTTAGGTATGTGCTATTTTGTGACCCAAAGATACATAAAATAGTTCTGTATTTATATATTACGAGTAACCGCCCTCGCTTTGCTTCGGTTTTCTTATTTTTTTACACCTTGGGTTACATTATTGGAGTTTTAGTAAGGATCCCTATTTTTTAAATATAATATAGCCTATGTTCACCGGGGATAGTGTAGCTTTCTAACAGTGAAAGAATTTTTCAAATCGGTTCTGTAGTTTCGGAGCCTATTCAATGCAAACAAAAAATCAAATCTTTCCTCTTTATATATTAGTATAGATAGGAAAACCTATAAAAGGTCTAAAGTCTTAAAAAAGGCAAAAAAAAAAAAAAGAAAAATTCCTATAAATACTTAATCAAGACCAAAATTATGACCAAAATAGCCAAAGCACTTTTTCCTACATGTATGCATCGCTTATAGGTTCCTAGGATGTATTAGGATAGATCACATCAAATCTCGTGCCTAAAGCCCTTATGTATATATGCTTAAAGCCCTTAAAGGTTTTTCTTTCTTTCTTTCTTTCACAAGTTTAACTCTGCGGCTCAAATCAATAATATGAAAATTCAAATAAACCTAACCATGTAACGTAACGTGTTTCATACTTTTTTGCAATTGGTAAAAGTCCTAAAGATTATGTAAATATCCTTGCCTGCAGCAGCAATTTCAAGTCCTGCTTCTCTTCCAGAGAAACTCCGGCTGTCACTATGCGTGGGCTGCGGCGGCCAGATCCATGACCAGTACATCCTGAGGGTGGCCCCAGACCTGGAGTGGCACGCCGCCTGCCTCAAGTGCCAGGAGTGTCGCCAGTTCCTCGACGAATCTTGCACCTGCTTCGTCAGGGATGGGAAGACGTACTGCAAGCGGGATTATACAAGGTAAGTTGTTGTATTCTGGGAATGTTTCAGCCCTTTTAGACTAGAACTACACTAGTTCACTCCCTCCAAAATTAGGAGCATTTCCATGCTCTTTAGCTCATGCCTTCTACCTTAGATTGAGGTATCGACCTCCAAAATGCGAATCATTTACAGCCACAAAATTTTTCCACTTGTTATCCTTGGGCGAAAATCCTGGCTTACACTTCTACATAATATACACTTTGGATATCTAGAAGAAGTCGTTTCATTTGGTCCAAATGGTGGAGCATTTGATGAGGACTTTCTGTGGATGAAAATCACACATAATTTCGTTTTGTATCATTAGTCTTTAGATTACTTTTCTCCGGTAACAAAAACTACTTTAACATTCTATTTAAGATTTGTCCAAGTTGTCCATTATTGAAAATCGATTTTATGTTTCTTCAATTAGATAGATACTAGGTACCTAGTGAATGGTGGATAGACATTCTAGGAAGTTTGCAAATGCATCTGTACTTTAGACGAGGTTTGGTGTCTAAATCCTATCAAGTAAAATACGTATTATATTTGGACTAATAACAGAACTGGAGTTTTGATAAATGTGTACCTTTATCCAATCCATGCCAAATTACCTACAGCTTTCTAGCATTAATGGTCTTGGCGCTTTGCTTCGGACAGACGGACGGACGGACAGATGGACGGACATGACGAAACTATAAGGGTTCCGATTTTTGTTTGAAACCCTAAAAAGAAAATCAGTATACAAAATACTTGACGTTAAGTAATATAAACTGAAATATTTTCTATCAAGGTTGTCAGTAAAGCAAAAGATTAAAAAAGAGAGTGGTTTCACACAATCCGTCTTCAATTAAGACGAGTATAAATGAAGCCACAACGCAATTAACATAATAATATTAACATCCATGGACATTACTTCATACGCAAACGACTTACACATTCGAGTTTATGTTAAAATTAGAAAGTTTACAGTAACATACCGATTTAGTCATAGTTTACAATGAGGGACCTAAGTCCTCATCCAAAAAAAATATCCATAACGCAATGTCAATCAAATGGCGTTGCCGGCGCCACTTTTTAAACACACACCAAAGATGAATTCACTAAAATAACTTCCATCTGTTTACCTTTTCACTCTACCATCTCTCGCGGTTGAAATATAGAATTACACGACGACAAACACAATTTGCCGCCATGTTGGTACATTACGGTCCCTAGATAGATTTTAACCCGTTGGTGTAAGACGAGAAATTGCTTAACATCGCTCAAAAATTACGCTTGGCTGTATACCAGCGATGGCTCTATACAGTGATGCGTCAAGAAAACAAACTGGATTCGACTGAGCATTATGTATTTTGGCGCCAAAACAAACGTCACTTTGACAGCGCGGCGGGCGGCGGGAACCTGATATGTCTATAGTATGTTTGTTCCCGTTTACACCGGCCCGGATAAGCGGGTTTTCGATTACGCTTTTTTGTTTTACTAATGTACGTTTTATTTTCCATTCTTACTGTTAATTCTATCGACGACACGTATTTATTTTCTCACGAACTGTTTGATGTAGTGATGTCCACAGATTTAGGTGTCGCTTCAAATATTTATGCTGCGCAATGGAATTTGATTCAATTCCACGCTCTTGAACCATAGCCAAATCACAAGCGATAGCAAGTTAGGTTTTAAACCTTCCTGCAGTACCTTCCTACTATTAAATTATCGTTAATTAAAGAGTAAGTTTTCAATTTTAAAAAAATGTAGCAAAAACTGACGTTTCATTTTGAAATGTAGTTACTTATCTGCGATAAATTCTTGCTACCTCATGAATGTAACTACAAAATATCTGACCTTCACATAAACCTGGCTTCAGGCTGTAAGACGCAGCAGTAACCATGGACGTACCTAGCCTGGCCTTTGCATATCGGAATTTTAGTCCAGAAGGGGAGCTAATATTAAATACTTTTTCGAAAGCCCCCCTCAGTGCGCACCATTGTTGTAGGGTCTATTTATATTATTGAGGAAGCCTAGAATACCTGTACCAACTCCACAATGCTAAAGTTGTGATTGGTGGATACAGGATAGGTTAGGGACCAATCCAATTAGCTGACTATTCAACATTATGACGTGACTAGGTACCATACCTATTATGACATTCCTAACTAATGGTGGTCACTCACGGTCATTCCATCGCGTCATTTTTGGAGCCACGCCAAGCGACATATGTCAAAATGGCGCGATTGGACATACAAATTTTTTAAATCACGCCATCAGTTTTTTTACATTCACGATCAAATTTTGGCTGTATATCACGCCATTTGACGCGATGGACTGACCGTGAGTGGCCACCATAATGTTTAGTTTAATTTAATGTGACCTGTAAGACAGTGCACTCAGAGCTTTAGGTAGGGATATTTTTACGGAAATTGCATGACTACATTATAAAAAAGTATTTAAAGAAGAACTTTAGCAGAAAAAAGTTCTTTAACCAGTTGACCAGACACGAAAATGGATGGATGATAGCCGGTCACCCATCTTCTCTAAAAACGTATCTCTCACAACCGCGGCCGTCGTAGGGCTGTGAACTCAAACAAATTCCCAGCTCATTAAACGGAAACTAATGTTTACATCGCGGGTCGCGGGTGTCGGATATCGATTCAATAAACATCGGAAACGGGAATATCGTTAATAAATCTTTTCGGAGCTCATTAGTTCGGTTCAATGACGAATTACCCGGACGTCCTATTATTGAGCAGTGTGAATTGAAGTACTTGCTATGTCCGGACATACGAGTACTTTATCCTACTAATGGTGAATGCGCATAATATCTACACCGTCCGCGCCGAACGCATCGCATTTGTATGAAATCATATGAGAGCCCGATGCGGATGTCGGATGCGGCCGCATATGTCTGGAACTTGTATTATGTCTTTTTAGGGTTCCGTAGCCAAATGGCAAAAAACGGAACCCTTATAGATTCGTCATGTCTGTCTGTCTGTCTGTCTGTCTGTCTGTCCATCCGTATGTCACAGCCACTTTTCTCCGAAACTATAAGAACTACACTGTTGAAACTTGGTAAGTAGATGTATTCTGTGAACCGCATTAAGATTTTTACACAAAAATAGAAAAAAAACAATAAATTTTGGGGGTTCCCCATACTTAGAACTGAAACTCAAAAATTTTTTTTTCATCAAACCCATACATGTGGGGTATCTATGAATAGGTCTTCAAAAATGATATTGAGGTTTCTAATATCATTTTTTTCTAAACTGAATAGTTTGCGCGAGAAAGTGGAAAAATGTGTGTCCCCCCCCCCCCCCCGTAACTTCTAAAATAAGAGAATGATAAAACTAAAAAAAATATATGATGTATATTACCATGCAAACTTCCAACGAAAATTGGTTTGAACGAGATCTAGTAAGTAGTTTTTTTTTAATACGTCATAAATCGTAAACCGCAATACCTCGATCAAAGTTACAACGAACTTCAAGAACTTTTATATTATGTTACTTGCTGCTACGGAACCCTTCATGGGCGAGTCCGACTCGCACTTGGCCGCTTTTTTTGTATGTTGCCTTTATTTAAAACTAGAATTAACTTCTAACCAAAGATAAATAAGTATTTTTAGCATAAAGAAAGACGTGTGACGAAAAAAAATTTCAGCAAAATTTTATTGTTTTTATGGAGATCATGTTAATTCAGTAAACAAGTGCTTAATTAGCCAAAACAAACCTATTTACTCCTTTAATGAAATAACAAAATTAAGTAAGTAGTCCTTGGTAATAAAAAAATATAACATCGGTAGGAACAGATAGATAACTAACATTCCCTAAATAGAGAACGGGGTCATCCTGCAGTTTTGTTGACTTACCCCGCGCCCCTAAATTAGCGAAAGACGATACTTTCCTACCGTCTCGCATTACCCCGTCATCATACAGTACAACACACTAACAGTAGGACCATTTGCTACAAAACTTAGAAAACTATGGCTCCTAACCTATTGTTATCGGGTACGGATGACTCGAGATTGATTACTGCATGTAATATAAATTTTTCACATTTTGTGCATGTATTAGATATCAATAATTATCAATTGCTTAACTGAAGGAAAATATTTCCAGGTATCCTTTTTTAATATTTACCTATATATACCAATTATTCGATTTTTAGGATCCCCTTCCACCCCTTGTCACACTACATCGACCCCCTCCCCCCTAACGTGTGACGTAATTTATGGATGCCCCATAATACCTTTAACGGTTAGCGTGTGAATCGCGATGGAAATTAATATATATATCTAAACATCTTCGCAAACTTTCACATTTATAATATTAGTAGAATTATAACACAGAACAGAACTACTTATGATATAAATTCGAACCTGTGCTTTCAAGTATCCTTGCCTAATTTTTCTGTGGACCTACTGCGTCCATATTTTCTGTACCCTAATGTTCGGTATATGTCATAGTTTAACCCCTGATCTGCTATTTCCGTACACATGACGAAAGGGTTTCTTGTCAAAATATTGAGCTTAACTCAGGAACTCGGGGAGGTAAGGATATCTCCCCTAAATACTTAGGTAACCCTGGTAGATATTCATCATACATCAATGTTTGTATGTTGTAGATGACAGTACGGATACTAAATTGTACTATAAAGTAAATATAAAGTAAATCATTTCGGTGTTTAAATGAGGATTTTTAAAATATTTTCACTACAAGAGGTCTCAAAAATGGTGTTGTACCTACTTATTTCATCACCGATCATTATCGAAGTGATTTTAGCATGAGAATAATCTCACAAAAACGGACAGTGTGTGTACTTTGGTGTAAAAATAATGTCAAGATAGGTAGGTAGGTATTTAAGTATTGTTTGATCTGTGGCATTACAAAATTCCCGCGTAAAATTCCACTTAAGAACTTTGTTTCTAACCTTCGTTGGATAAGAACTAGCAATCAACAGCTCATCACGTCGTCCCTGTCAATAAAAACGATTAAAAACAACTCATTACTATGTTTACTTCCAACGAGTCCTGTTCTACACTCATCCTTACCGAGATAAGCGTGCATAATTATCGTATGTTTATATAAATCTACTAGTTTACTTAATAAAGTTCCGTACACGTGACAGCAGATTGACAGATGACAGGCCACAGCTGCAGAAACAGCCGGACCACACAGCTAGATGTTATTTAATCTGTGACTGTGTTGACTGCTTGGGTTAATTTTGGCGCGAATTTATCGGCGTAGATGTCCTACTTTTGACGATGTACCTATTCTTACAACTACAAAGTCCCTCTCTACAAAATATTTTTGTTTGTTGGTGTTTATTTGTTATGGAATTCGTTTTTTTATACATATAGTTCGTGGCTACGATAACACATAAAATAAGTAGCGTTGCAGATATTACAATATCTTCTCTCGTATTTCTCACTCATAATGATATTATAATAGCATACTTAAGCTCAAATGTGTAGGTATACGGATCTGGAATGACGTTTTAATAGTAAAAAAATATTTTTAAGATTAAATTCGAAATATGTTTATGTTTTTCATTTACAGCTTTCTTGTTTCCTTTTAAGAAATAAACACTTACATTTTTGCATTAAGAGTTACATAGGTTACCTACATGACTGTTACCTATTGGCATAACGTAAAGAAAAAGAATTGTGAAGTGCTTAAACATGTAACGGATTTGAAGCGAGATGAAACCAGAAAACTGTTTCCAGCCATTGAAGTATAATGTCATAGAATAGACATCTCGAACAAAATGTGTGTCCCCGCCGCCGCCGCCGGGAGGTTCTATTTTCAAAATTGAGCCCCCATTTTCCTGTTAAAATCGAACGAATTGAAGCCGCGCGGCGCCAATTCATTGGAACATACATTGTGTTCGCACTTCGCGGTGTCCATTCTATACGCTAGTAATAATACTTCAATGTTTCCAGCAAACAAATACGATAATTATATCTTTACATTGCAATTCACATCGAACCGTGACTCGTTGTTTGTCTCTCGGTGACACAACAGCACGTCTATTTTAAAATACCTATACAGCGATTTTCATTGGTTTCTATCAGTTTATCATAGTTTTATTAAATTATCATTTCAACTAGATTTTATCAAATCAGACATAAAAAAAGATTACGGTCATAGAATCATTAGAATCACAGCGTGTATTTCTTATAGCCCTTTTATGATATCCGCGAAATACATAGTACCTACTTATAGGTACCTATTGGATAAAAATGATAAAATTATTATCGATTAATATTATAGGAAGGCTGAGCTAGTAAAATTTCAAGGCTATTTATGTTCTGATTCTGTCACATATTGTTTTTTTTTACTAATTCATTTATTTATTTATTTACAATGTGAAAATAAGTTTATGTAATAACCATAGATGTAACATTGAAGTATAATTTACTAAAGTACCAGAACAGACATCGCGACCAATATTTGTGTCGCTCCAGGAGTTTCTATTTTCAAAATTGAGCCCCCGTTCTCCTTTCAACATCGAACGAATCCATTGAAAATTGAAGCCCATTGGCGCCAATTCATTGGGACAAATATATTGTTCGCGGTGTCGGTTCTTACGCTAGTAATAATGCTTCAATGAGATGCAATAATTTATTTACAACAAAAGATGACACTACTTATTTGTTACATTATTACATCAATCAATTTATTGTATAAAATCAATTAATACAACTTCCAACATTCATGATCCTGGCGGGAGATCTACCTTTGCTAAATGTTTAACAGTTTCAAGATAAAAAAAACGTTGATTAATCGTTAGATAAAAGTATTGTTTAAACTGTTATATTATATCGTTATCTTGTATTGCCAAGATAAAGTTATAAACCTCGGTAACTTTGACTTCAATAAAAACAATAAATCACACTTTATTTCAATTGCGGGCCTTTTGCATGACACAGATAAAAAATCAGACCATTGATTAAATAACTTATAGAACTATAGATATAAAGATAGGTACAGTTTAGATTTTATCGGTTGATTTTAATCAGTCAGTTCCCTTGCTTGTGAGATAACTGAACAGTTATGTACACAAGTGGATATGGTTACTGCTATGAAATATTTTAAAAGTTAATAAACAATGTGCATTGAACTATTATTACTAGCGTATAGAACAGACACCGCGAACATTGGGTTCGGGGGTGTGCATTGCAGCCGGCCGGCTGCATTTCATTCTGTCACTCGGCTGTAACTCGGCTGCGCTCATGGCGGCCGCATGCCAAAATTGTTTATGAAAAAACTGAAAAAATGCCGTCGTGCGTAATAAGAATGTGTCACAATTGCACGACAAAAAAGAAAAAAGAAAATGTTATCACTTATCATCGGTAAGAAAACAAAATATTCACTTAAATCAACTAAAACGAATTAAATTAAATTATTGTGCAATGTTCCCGCCATTTTTGAATAAAAAAATCATAAGGAGCGTTTGAACTTGGCAAGCCACTAGCGTGTTAATGGACTAAATTAGCTTGCCGACGCGACGCTTGTGACCAATTTAAGGTGTTGGATTTTTGACACGAATCAATGGTGATTACGTTTGAAAATCGTTTAAACGCTTTTGCACATTAAATAAAGTTGGAGTAAGAGCTTGTAAAGATTTGGAGTGTGACTGCTTGTCTTGGTTCGGCAAGTGTCATATACAAAGTTACTCTATGGCAAGTGTCTAAACGAGCCTTCAAGTTTGAAAAGAGAACGAAGGACAAGCCGGCGGTGGAACACACATTTTGTTTGAGATGGCTTCTCTATGTAATTAATACCTCAATGACAATGTGTGGGATTCTTTGAACTGATTGCGAGACTACTCTGCTGTAGTCTAGAGTAGTAACTCTACGATTCTACTGCTACGACTACTCTAAATATTAGAAGTAGCTTTGTAAATTTATTAATGTTGGAAAATTGAAGTTTATTCACAGAAGAAATAATAGTAGGTACTTATAAAAAATATAATATGTAGTTAAGGTTTACGTGATTTTATATAAGTAGAGATTCGTTGGAAAAGCACTACATCGGTGCTTTACTTTTATTTTACAACAATACATAGAATTTTAAATGTTCTCGTTGATAAATTTTAGTTTAAAACGATGTCAATGATTTGTTAATTTAATGTTTGTTTTGATAACTCGATGGCCGATTTAGAAGAACACGAATTTTATCGACGATTTCATACAACTCACTATATCAGGAATGTTCAAAAGATAAATAATGATAAGAAACCAATAAAATACGATACTTACTTATTTTCGAAACATGTTAAATAAATATGAATACTTAATTTGTTTTATTTTATAAACGGTTACCGTAGAGCAGCTGTTATACTCTTCTACTATACTTAGATATATGTATATGTATAGTTATACTATACTTACTACTACATACCTATACTTTTACTATTAATAGGAATAAAAATAAACACTGGAAATTTATTAAACGAAAATATTTTCAACAAATAAAATTAGAATTATAAACTATATCATCGACAATTTTTCAACGAATTGAAAAAAAAATTGTCTGTACCGAAAACAGCGGACATTAAAACGGAAAAGCATTTCCCCCCAAACCGTGACGAAAGGCGGGAAAGCGCTGAAACCGGCGGGAGGCTAAGTACATCCGAGCGGGGTTATTGACCGGCACTTAGTGGATGAGGCGCGCCCGCCAATATCGCTAAAAGCATCGCCTATAGCAAGCTAGGGTTGTAGGGTTGTGTATCTGTACAACATCCCAACCCCACAGCTAGGGTGAATGTACCTGGGTTTTTTATTTTTTTAAATTAAGAGAATAATTTTGTGTCCTGAGGTCATATATATACCTATACTGCTAAGCTCTTACTGATTCTTAAGTTTTCTGCTGAAATCTTATTCTGAGAGATTGCTTTCCTCAAAGAGGAGGAGTATTTTTACGTTGTAGTTATTTAGCATTTATCGATTCACCGATACCCTTTCACCAATTTTGGAAAATGTTTTTTTTTTCATATTTTTATTTTAATAGTCTGAAAAATATAGGGTGCTTACAACAATTCGCATAGAGCTCATTGGTAAGTTAATTAAAGTAAGTATGAATATTGTGAACACATATAAATAAAATGTGAAAATATAGGTTACCTATTATCTCGTTGATTACTACGATTTTGGAATTATTTATAAAAATCGTTCTTATACTTACTTAATATCCTAAGAATCACTATCTCTTAGATATATTACGTATATATAGGTACGTACTCGTATGGATAAGCAATTAGAAAACTCTTTTTTGTTAGCGTTGACGCTATCCGATCCGAGCTCCCACATAACATAACATAACATGCGGAAAATTACTTACAATTCCGCAGCAAATATCATGGACCGGTTACCATGCCGGACCGCCGTTCGAAGGGTCCTGGGTTCGATTCCCAGCGAGGCAGTTTGAATGATCTATTCTCGGTCCGGGTGTGTGTTGTTTCTTTGTGTGTTGTCATGGCACCCATGACACAGGGAACCCTAGTGTAGGGCTATGAGTGTGTAGCATTATTTATTTATTCTTTCAGTGTGTCACCTCTCCTCTCCTTTCTTCCTCTCTCTCAGGTTATTCGGCACCAAGTGCGACAAGTGCGGTTCATCGTTCAGCAAGAACGACTTCGTGATGCGCGCCAAGACCAAGATCTACCACATCGACTGCTTCCGCTGCTGCGCGTGCGCACGGCAACTTATACCAGGTATGGTTAATGGTACCCTCTAACGGCTATTTCAATAACCTACTAATATTATATTGTTCACAAGACAGATAACGATGGGGTCCACGTCTCAGTAAAAGGAGCACTGGTCGCCCCCCGACCAGCTGGACTGACGAGCTAAAGAAGACAGCCTACAGAAGACCTAATAAAGAAGATTAGGCAGGCTTATTTCCAGCAGAGTACTTTAAAGGCTGTTCGCGCAAAAACTACTGAATGGATTTTCATGAAATTTAGCGCACAGGTAGACCATGATCTGGGATAATATATAGGGTATTTATTATCCCGGAAAACGTGGAAAAAGCACAATATCTGGGTCACAAACGAGCAGACAAGTCCGCGGCAATCAACAACAAGATAGGCATGACCTTTGCGTTTCAGGCAAGAATGAAAAGAGAAAGAGAAAGAATTGGCTCCCAAGACCTCGTCAGCAGTCTGTCGCTGACCATCGGTGAAAAAAAAATCGCGAAGAAATCTGCACTGCTGAGAATTCTCAATAATGTTCTTTACAAAATTCTTTATTCATGCAGGTATCACAGAAACACTTATGCAGGTCTTTTTTTAATCTACCAGTTTTTGGAAAAGGTGCTTTGACATGCAGGAGAAGAAAAGCCGTAAAGAAATCTCTCTTTCTCTTCTCTTTCTCTCCTTACCTCTCATTTGAAGACCAAAATTATGAGCTATGATGATGAATCATCATAGAATACCATCGATGATCAATCATCATGATCATCATCCTGCCAATTTCATATTTAATTTAAGGTCGGTGCAATTTTTTTTTCTTGCGTTCCTCTCGCCTCATCACTGATGAGTATACAAATGATATTTACTTACAGGTGATGAATTCGCGTTGAGAGAAGGCGGGGCCCTTTATTGCAGAGAAGACCATGACGTATTGGAAAAGGTAATAAATATTTATATCCTTTTAGATCAAGGATTTATTACAAGAGACATAATCTTATACTTAAGCTTGATTAACCGATAAACTGGGAGAGACCACCTGATAATAAGAGTGGTCACCGTCTGAACTAAGTCTCTGGTGCCTTTGCTTCCAGGCCCCCATCCGGAATACGGCGAGTTATTTTGTGACTGACTGACTTGAAAATATAATATTAACAACCTAATAATATTAACTTCATAATATTGATAATATACCCGAATCCTAACCATCCAGTGGAACGTCACCTGTGGAACGTCTGTCACCTGTTACGAGACCCTGATCTGCTGTTGATTGTTGTCAGTATTCTAAGCCGTTCTATAATACGTAGAGATGTGGTTACCTATAATTAGGAAACATTAAAATTTGTAGTAGTCTAGATTTAAGGCGCAATTTGTCCGCTAAAACCTCAAAACAAATCAAAAATAAGTAACATAAGTTAACGCATAGAACTATATAGGGCTAGCAGTTAGCACCACACAACAACAACAACAACAACAGTAGGTACAACAAGGTGTTGTTGCAGAGCGCTACGACGAGCAGCAGCGGCGCGGCGGCCGAGAGCAACAATAACACAACGCTTAGCAACAATAACTCGCATCATCCACACGAGTTGGGCTCTATGTCTGGTGAGTACCACTCATTTAATCTAATCCCTGATGCAAAAAGACGGGCGTCATAAGTTTTTTTTTACTTACAATAAGTTAATGCTTGACCACAATCAATAAGTTTAACTTGTCTTTCTGTGGCATCGTAGCTCCTAAACGAATAGACCGATTATGATGCAGTTTTTTATTTGAAGGTTGATGTGAATGAGATGATTCTTAGCTACAATTTTGAAGATCTGTTCAGGCGTTTCGAGGTCATCAGCTCTTTTTTGGCGAAAATAAAAGTGTTGGGGAATTTTACAATTTCCAATTATTTAAATATAAATCATTCTTATTGCTATTGAAAAAGCGGAGGCTTCAAATAAAGATAGTCGTCTAGTGCCTAAAAGAAGGCTCTTGATAACAAACAACCTTGTAGTAGTGTTATGTATTAAATTATTAGTGTATAATTCTTGACAAAAAATAACAGACTTCAAAATTATGGATAACTCAAAAACTACTCATCAGCTGATGTCGCCCAAATTTAAGTGGGACCACTTGACAAGCACCAGCATTCGATTTAATAAAGGATCATCAAAATCGATTCACCCAGTCGAATGTTCTGAGGTAACAAACGTAAAAAACGGTCGATTTGAATAACTCCTCCTTTTTTGAAGTCGGTTAAAAACCGTGGAATAGTCCAAATTCCCCGAATTATTAATCTATTATTTTATCCCCGAATTATTTATCTATTCCTGCGAATTCGCTTTAATTTTGAACTTCAACACATCGAGCAACTTTCATATTAAAATGAGTATGGAGTGAAATGTGCCGTGTTCCTCGATATTGGCATACAGTGAAGTAGAGCTATCGCGAGACATACTCAATTAGTGTACTTATCACTCGATCACCGTGATTGTAATACGGTACGGTACGGTGGGCAACGCAAGTTAACGGGAACTGACTGCTCACACCTGACACTTCCTGATGTCTGTCATATTGTGTGAAATGTAGGTATACTAACCACTGTAAAGTGCGTCATAGAACGTAAAGGAATGGACTCCATTTTCCAAAATATGGTCGCCATTCAAGGACTCTTAGGATAATTCGATCAACTACTGGGAAAACACTTGGATTGTTTAAATCTTGAGGCAGACTGCGTTTTCAAATCAACGAACGAGAGTGAGTGAGTGAGCGAGCATGTGTTAAGACATCTATAGATTATGTAGGTAGATAGATATAGGATTTATCTAGTAATTACAATTTAGTCATGTATAAATTCAAAATATCATGCACTGCGCTTCCAGATTGCAAAGTTTGAACTTTAAACATAGTAACTTGCCTTCGCGGAGTAAAGCCTGAATTATATAATTTACTTATTTCCTCCACCCCCATAATGTAGAGAGTGCTCCACTTTATAATTATGTACCTACTAAGTATGTTTAGTACAAAGGTTTCTGAAATCAAAGTTGTTAACTATCCTAACTTTCAAATCAAGTATAAACCTAATAGTTATAATCGCCTATCTAACCTAGCGAAGCGGTTTAAACTAGTAAAAAAATCCTACTCACTCACACCGATATCAATTGAATCACAAGTTGCGCGGCGCACTGTACCGATATCTGTTTGAAGTGCGCCGACAAAGCGGCCGCCGCCTTTAATTTGGCCGCGTGAAAACTCAAGTGGCGGAGTATGATTATCGAGCAATCACGCCGGCCCCGGAACTAGAGGATACTTGGCGTGACATTGGCATCATGGCTTAGGAGCCAGTTCTTTCTTTCTCTCTCTTCTCTCTCGGTTGGCAACGCATCGGTGCAGTAGCGTAGCGTGGGGGGGGGGGGGGGGCGGGGGGGCCGTGGCCCCGGGCGGCACATGAAGAGGGGGCGGCAAGCCACTCGATTTTTAAATAATAAAAAAAATATACATAAAATTTTATTTTATTTAAATTTTAATGTAAATTGTGCTATGAAATGAACAAGAAAAGTGCATTTTTAATTAATAAAAACATTATTTTAAGTAATATGGGTCGGCAAAGATCACTGGGGGGGCGGCAAATTTTCGCTCGGCCCCGGGCAGCGGGAGCTCACGCTACGCCACTGCATCGGTGACGCCTGTGGTACTGATGTTCATGGGTTACGATGTCCACTTACTATCAGGATCTTCAGCTCGTTTGCCGAAGACTTTGCCCTAGATCGGCCTGTATTAGGTATTTGTTGATGGGCCCCCGCTCTGATCGCTGGGGTTCGTAAAATGTTGCACGATGGGGCCCTTGATGTTTGGGATTGACACGGCGCTATTTAGAAGCGTTCGAGAGCCAGTCTTTCAGTCACGTAATACTGCGGACGGAAATCGAACTCAGGTCATTTCGATGTTTCGTGCATGAGCTATTTGCTTAAATATTCTTAATCGGTAACAATAACCCCTTTCATCGCTTGATGTCATTGTCTATGGTAAGAGCGGTCGGTCTGTCCGCCATATTGTGTGAGTAGTGACGAAACAAGGGACGATCGTTGACAGATTACGGAGGTGTGAACAGGATTAGCTATGACGCACTTATTATTGTTTAATGAACTAATACTGCGTCAGTAGAGAAGGGTTTAGTTCAATCCACTTATTTGTTTGAATAAAAAATGTGGGTAGTTATCGTTTTCAGCTCATTTTAGAAAGTTTCCAACGGACTTTACTGTCCTTTAAGCAATTGAGGTATTTCGGGACTTTCGGGGTAGGTATTCACAATGTTTAAGGTTTTAAAATTTGTTGGAGAATACGTTCAACCGGTAAAATAACAATAAGCCAGGAAAAAAACCTTGAAGCCATTGGCATAGGCACTAACTCCGCCAATTTACCTATTACTGAATTTACCTGAAAATAGTAGCCAATTTACTTGTAAATAGTACCTAACTATGCCAAATTATAACTTGGTCGAACCTCAAGATCGAACACGCTGTTATTTCGGCACTTCCAAACAAGTTTCAATTTTTTAAATGACACAAAGTCGTCACAAAGAAGAAAATCAGTTTGAACAGTTGAATCTCTGTTTGAACAGAGAAAAGCTATTAAACTATTTTGTCTTTGCGTATACTCAATGGGACTAGTCACTAGTGGAATAGATAGGTACTTTGTATCGTACAGTCATTGAACTATTATAACTTACTAGCGAACTGACTCTGCGAATCCGATATTTGGGCAATTAACTGTAGCCAATTGGCAAATAGAAAGATTTCTAAATTACTTGTTTACTTGAGTACTAAATTTTAACTAGGTACTAAACTGTCCGTTTACACGTCGTGTATTAATTTACTTAAAATTTAGTTAAAATTTAGCAAACTACGTGTAAACCGAACATTAGCTAACAACACTGCAAAGTCATTTTTACCCACTTTCCAGGAAAACGAAAAAAACTCTGTTTTAAAAAATCGGTGGAATCTTTCTGTTGTTATACTTATATTACATATATTAAGAACGACTGTCACTACTTTAAATCTGTGTTAAAAATGTATACCTAATATACGCGCAAAGAGCAGCTCCATCTAAAGGCATTCAAATGTGAAAACCGCCAATTTTCGACTTGAGCGGTGTTGTAAGCTAAGGGACGATATTTACAAAGCACCGCCTGCCCAATGTCCAGGTAGGATTATGTCGGCGTGAAGTGAGATTAGTGACGTGTGTCCCTCATAATTACTGTTTAATGAACCCTTTGATACAGTTGGATATTATGAACGGAGGGGACAGAGGACGGAAGGGACAGTACTATCAAGTATTTATAAATTACATTTCTTAGCTGTCGAATGTTGTTTAGATTTATACGGAAATTACTTTAGTAGACTCAGTAGTTTGTACTTATACGCTGACGGAAGGGTTTTGTAATAAAATATTTTGTTTCGATTTAACTCATTTAATTAAACCCATAATTAACCGAATAAAGCATTCACAATGATGTAAAATATTAAATGGTTAGTTGCCACCCTTGGTAATTCGTAACATTAAAAGATCAAAAAAGGTTGCAGCTATTTATAATTTATTTATTTATTTATTTATTTAATCTTTATTGAACCCCAAGGAGTGGTACAATTGGCGGACTTAATGCTAAATAGCATTCTCTAACAGTCAACCTTCAGGATGTACAGAGAATAGTTAAAGGCGGTACAATATTGTTAGAAATATATATACAATATATATATATGAACAGATACTCATATGCAAGCAAATATGATACAATACGTAAATAATTAAAACCAGAAGAATATTAAGATGAATGTAGGGTGAAGCATTGATAAGTGAATAAGTGAAAAAAGAAAGAAAGAAAAAGAAGCAAGTGAAAGAAAAGAAGTGGAAAAAAGAATAAAAATACTTAAAATTACTATGTTAGTTACATTGTAGAAGATAGTAGATTTAAGAAGTGAGCATACACTCTCTTTTTAAAGGAGAATTTGGAGTACATCTTTCTGATATCTTTGGGAAGAGAGTTCCAAAGCCGTATAGCTTGGACCGTAAAAGAATTGGAAATAAAACATGTGCGGTGACATGGAATGGCAAGAGTTAGAGAGTCAGAAGAACGAAGTTGTAGATCATGGGCGTCGCCAAGATACTCAAATTTGCATTTAAGATATCCGGGAGCCACAGGATTAGACAGGAAAGAGAAAAGAGAATTAAGAACGTGACATTGTCTACGCTCACGAATGGGGAGCCACTTAAGTTGCCGACGATAAGAAGATATATGATCAAATTTGCGCAGACAGAAAATGAACCGGATTGTATAGTTAAGGAGACGGTCTAGTTTGTTAAGAAGGTCCGCATTTATGTCAGTGTAGCACACATTAGCATAATCAATGATAGGTAGAACAAGCGTTTGATTTAAATACCTTTTTATTGAGATGGGTAGGAAATTCCTAAATCGACTAAGCGAACGTAACACCGCAAAGACCGACCGACTAACCTCGTTTACCTGAACGGTCCAACTGAGAGTGGAGTCCATATGTAAACCAAGGTTTTTGACTGCGGGAGAGTATGGAATGACCGTATTTCCGAACGTGATAGGTGAGAGAAGGCCAGCATCTAGTTTTGATAATTGCCGTGAGCTGCCAATGATAATAGCTTGGCATTTGACAGGATTGACGGTAATGCCAAATTTCTGTGACCAAGATTCGATATTACGCAGGTTGTCATTTATTGTATTTATACCAAGGTTAATATCGGAGACATCAACCTGTAAATCGTCGGCATACAAATGGTAATAACAGTCAAGAGAAATAGTAATGAGGTTAATGAAGATGGAAAACAACAGTGGAGAAAGAATACCACCTTGTGGTACACCAGACATTAACTCAGACCAGTTTGAGACCTCACGGTTGACTCGGACAGCCTGCTGGCGACCACGAAGGTACGAAGAAAACTAATTCAGTACTGTGGATGAGACTTTATTATGTTCGAGGGCAGCTAACAGAATGTCATGATCAACCATGTTGAATGCATTAGAAAAATCTATTAGAACTAGAATGGTGACCAATTTATTCTGCATGCCCCCCCGAATATCTTCCGTAACCTTAAGTAATGCAGTGGTGGTGCTGTGTCCAGGTCGAAAGCCTGATTGCATGGGGGAAAGCAGCGTATTGGTGAGAAAAAAACGAGAGAACTGCTTATGTGCAGCGGCTTCCAGAACCTTGGACAGATAAGGCAAAATAGAGATGGGTCTATAATGGTTTAGTTGACAGGGGTTAGAAGTCTTCGGAAGAGGAATAATATAAGCTTTACGCCACAAAGAAGGAAAGGACCCCGTCAACAAGGAAAAGTTTACGATGTGAGTGATAATTGGAACCAGGTGATGGAGAATGGGGAGAATCATTTTCCTTCCTACCTCATCGCATCCAACTGCATTTGACTTAAGGTTAGATATAATTTTGTTGATATCATCCACAGATACTGAAGAAAATAGGAACGGCTTGATTGAGGGCTGTGGCATGGAAGATATATCTGAGATGGTCTTAAATTTCATTGAGCTACTGATAGATGTACTTGAGGAGAAGTGGTCGTTTAACTCATTTAAAGAAAAGGAAGGTGTCATAATATAATTGTAATTGTTATGGTCAAACCTCGAATTTCCGGCTCTGCTCTCCTACAATTGCCTAGGCAAAAGGATTGCCCAATGCCTTAAGGCAAACCCCGAAATAAATGTTGTTGTTATTGTATACTTAAGCGTGACGGTGAAATGTTACAAAAAACATTGCATGTTCTTGTTACCTACATTGTCAATAAAAAAAATAACTTCAAAATGACACGCTATTTTGCAGTAGGTACCTAAGACCTTGAGATTATATCTGCATCTTTATGGACACAGTATCTAAAATCTAAACAGTCAATCAATCACTATTGCATTATTGTGGTCAAAATATTGCTCACTTATCCAAAGATCAATATCGGTCTAAAAGCGTTGTCTTACAAATGCGTTAGCGGCGCATTTCAAAGGAAATTAATATTACGTATTACGATATGATTAACTTCCATGTTATGATTTATTTGTGCTCTGTAATAATAATAATATAAAGAGAAGTGCGTTCTATGTAAGAGTTCCCCTCGCTACTTAGGTACTTTAATTGCAAAATAGAGAGCCACTCTTTTGTGCTATTAGTATGGAAGGACGATCAACGAAAGGAACTCATGGTGATCGCGCATATATTCGCACCGTACGCGCCGGATGTACCACATTTGTATGAAATCGTATGCGAGCCTATACGACATATTTCATACAAATGCGGCGCGTTCGGCGCAAGGTGCGGACATAATGTGCGTTCAGCATTATCTACATACATGAATGCACAATAAGTATACGATGTTTTGTTATAAAATTGTTGCCACATTATTATGACTTTGTTGGCCCTACTTGCCGAGCGAAGGGTCCTGTGTTTGATTCTCGGGCGGGGCAAACATTTTTTGGTCATACCACCGAAGACATAATAGTACATGGTCATACTCGTAAATGTTGTATGATCTTTTTATTTTGAAAACTTCTACCGGGAATTTGAAGTTGAAACAATGTTAGGTCATTGTCGACCGTTAACATTGTTCTAAAATATGGCGAGGAAACCGGTACCTAAAACTGAGAATTTTCCATTATGTTCTCAAAGATGATCTTAGTCTGACATTCAAATTGGCTATAACCACACAGGGAACATGACTGTACCCAATAGTGAAAACAGCCAATATATCAAGACATCTCCTATTCCAGATTCAGGCAGCGAGTCGGGGTCTCACAAGAGTGGTCGCGCGCGGACCGCAGCGGCCGCCGACGGAAAGCCGACCCGCGTGCGCACCGTCCTCAATGAAAAGCAGTTGCATACGCTCAGGTAAGGACTTTATTTATTTTAAAATTGTAAAATAGTGTTTCGTAAAAAAAATTAAATAACGGGAGCGGATCGATTAACGCGGCAACACTGAAAATGTTGCCAGGTGCATTATACCAATATTTCAGGCGCATTATACCATTATTTTACCAATATTTCAGGAAATACACGTATTATACCTAGGTATGTAGGTAGGTGGTACACAGTCCACATATATTATTTTTGATTTTTAAAATAATTCATTCATTCATGGACAACATTCAATTCATATTGTATTTTCGTACCTACTATATTTAATTTTATATTTTTGTTGCTTATTGCATTATGTAGTTTTAGTAATGTATTTATGTAACATTTTCTTATTGTATAGTTACAAATTGCTCTCCTGTAACTTGTAATGTATGTACTGTGTTTGGGAGTCATAACATCTTAAATAATTTTACTGACAAGTTATTGTTATTAATGGTGTTTATCCTAATTCCTAACATAACCTATCTGGATTTTCAATCATCGTAATCATCTAATCCGTATACTAATAGGTACTTACTCACTAATTAATGAGATCGAGAATTAGTGTATTGCCGAGCGGTGGCCGTTAATATTATCTACTTAAGTAACATAATTAAAAAAATTCCATAGCTTTCAACTTCGTTCTGATAAAAAAATAAGGATCCCGACGAATTGAGAACCTCTTTCTTTTTTCAAAGTCGGTAAAAAAATTAATATGAATGAAAATCAAGATGATGATATTTCTTTCTTTCGTGGCCGGCAACGCATCAGTGATGCCTTTGATATCGCTGATATCTATGGCCACTTACCATCAGGTGGATGGTGAATTCGTTTGCCTGTTATTTCCATAGAAAAGAGTACTTTCAGTACAATCATTTCGATTGTAACTAATAGAAACATTTCCCGGTTGTTCTAGAACCTGCTACGCCGCCAACCCTCGCCCCGACGCGCTGATGAAGGAGCAACTAGTAGAGATGACGGGGCTGAGCCCACGCGTCATCCGCGTCTGGTTCCAGAACAAGCGCTGCAAGGACAAGAAGAAGACGCTGCAGCTCAAAATGCAGATGCAGCAGGAGAAGGTAATTCATGTCAGTCGATTTCAATGTTTATTAGCTTAGTATTAGTATTTAGTATTAGTTAGCTGCCAAGACTTGTTTGTGTTCCAGTTGGGAGCTTGAAAGCTGAATGTTTATTCCATTTTTAATCCTCGACACAAAAAGAGGGGTATTATAAGTTTGACGTGTCTGTGTCGACAGACAGTCGACGTAGTTCCTAAACGATGGAGCGATTATGATGCGGTCTCCACCACGCTCAGTGCCGATTGGTAGAGGGGTTAGAGTGACCAACCAATGTGTCTCAAATTTTAATGTCACCCGAAGGCAGCATATCTTAACGATTGTTATCTAACGATATCAACCGGGACCGACGCCTTTACATGCCCTCCAAAGAAGCTGGAGCCACTGGCAAAAAAAAATTGCCTCTAGCGATCACCCATCCAACTACCGATCTACATAATAGGCGCAGGGCAATGTTAAATGTTTATGCGACATAAAATTATGTTTAGTGTAAATAAAACTGTCGTTTTTTGAAATGAAAACTTCTTTCTTCGATGAAACAAAACTGTCCAGTGAAGACTGGAGTTGAGTGGAGACTGGAGTTGAGTGGAGACTGGAGTTGAGTGGAGACTGGAGTTGAGTGGAGACTGGAGTTGAGTGGAGACTGGAGTTGAGTGGAGACTGGAGTTGAGTGGAGACTGGAGTTGAGTGGAGACTGGAGTTGAGTGGAGACTGGAGTTGAGTGGAGACTGGAGTTGAGTGGAGACTGCAGTTGAGTGGAGACTGGAGTTGAGTGGAGACTGGAGTTGAGTGGAGACTGGAGTTGAGTGGAGACTGGAGTTGAGTGGAGACTGGAGTTGAGTGGAGACTGGAGTTGAGTGGAGACTGGAGTGGAGTGGAGTAGTAAAACATACAATTATCATCTTACCGAAATTTTATTCGTCTCATTATCTTGAAAACAAAATTGTTGAAGGTTTCACTTCTACCACGTCTGAATAGCACACATTTTAATTTTTATTTATTTATAGTTATTTACCTTAAACCCAAACTAATCTAAACCTATCTATAGGAAGGCCGACGGCTCGGTTACATGTCAATGGGGGTACCGCTGGTAGCGGGGTCCCCGGTGCGGCACGAACCGGCGGGGTCCCTTGCGCTCGAAGTGACGGCGTACCAGCCGCCGTGGAAGGCACTCTCGGACTTCGCCCTCCATGCCGACCTAGACCGAGCTCCACATCATAGCGCTGCGTTTCAACAGCTTGTGAATCAGGTATGATTTAGTTTGAGTGTTGGATCAGTATTAATTATAGCTTCACTGTAGAGTCCATTCTTACACGCTTTATATTAGCTTCACTTGTATGTTTGTAACAGACTCCTTTAGACTTGATTTTAACCCACTTCAAACGGTCAGATTTCATTTAAACTTCGTAGACTTATCGAGAACCGATGACAATTCAATATTTAAAAAATAGAAAGAAAAAAAAGAAAAAAGAACCTAAATTTCATTTCAAAAAATCAAACTAAAAAATGAAAAAAAATAATAGGTAAAAAAAGTAAAAAACACGCATTTATAGAAAATGCAACTAAAAGATAGAAAATTTTGAATTAAGAACAGCGTGGGGCCATCGACAATATAAAACAGTGTTACGGTTGCAATGTTAAAGAGCGTTCTCGCTTAATTATCCGTCGATCCCAGTGTTAAACATTAATGGTATTATGACTGTATATGGCTGGCTGATTTCAACCCATTAATGGCAGAATACCGAGCACGGGTCTCTTGAGTAGGCCGAAAGCATACACCACCACGTCGCTCCAGTGCGGATTGGTGGAAGGATTAGTGGCCAACCCAAGAGTCGAAAGTTTCTATGCCACTTGAGGGACTCCCACATGGTTATCTTACGATAACAACTGCGACCGACGGCTTTACGTGCCCTCTGAAGCACCGAATCGATCAAGAAATATATAAATTAATTTGTTTTGTTTTCTTATATGAGTTATCATTCCAGATGCACGGCTACGACGTGCCCTCCCTCCCTCCACCGCGTCCGGCGCACAGCGGCGAAGACAACTACGTCACTTACCTCGAAAGCGACGACAGCCTGCCCCCGTCACCCTAGTGCCGTCTCACCTAACTCCATCCACATGAGATGAGAACTTTATCCGCGTTACGTTTTTCAAGACGTTTTTAAGTAAATTTTGCAAGTAACGTGGCTACACTGGTGAATGTTACCTGCTTTGATATTTCCCTTGTGCGGAGTAAATGGACTTTGCTGCAAACTATTCGAACGAATGTGATTTATACCAGGCCTGGCGCACTCCGCACTTTCGGTGTGAAGTTACAAGTAGATACATGCCGCGCTTGACGTGTCGGGCTAATTCAGAAAATTCATAAGGGGTGTCACACGTTCGTAATCCATCACACATGACGTCATCACACATATCACACGTTAGTTCGATACAACGCGCTGCGTCGTGCTAAACAATATTAACTAAAATGAAGGCAAAAGCATAATGCGTCGCATTCCGCTACCCAAACAATAACATGAATCCGAATGTCACGTTTTTTTTCGTATGTAATTCCAGATTTGATATATGCATAAACATAAAAACCTAAGAGATAATATTTGCTTTATAGACAAGGTAAGTACATACCAACATAATCTTCTTAGGTTAGAGAACCTATACAGACATTGTCAAATAAAATAGACAATAGTTTTTTGATCTAGGTACATACTCGTACTACTACGTAAATACCTACTACTTACTTAGCCTAGATTTATTTTAATTAAACTTTCAGATTAATTTTATTCTTTCAAAAAGACAATCCTGACATTGCTAGAGAGCATAATAAGCGTTTTTAATATCCCTGTGCGACCTGAATTACACTTTATTGCGTTGGAGCAAGAGCCGCTATTTATTTAAATGATTTTGCGGAGTGCGCCTTCTGTACTATTATAAGTAGGTACTATTATGTCTTCTGTGTTTATACTCAATATCTCTAATCATATTGTACAACTTAGTAAGTACCGTAGTTTTTAAGTCTTGTATATTTCGTGTCACGGAGTTTATAAACACGCTTTTGAATAATAACATCTACTCAATATTAGATTACTCTGTGCATCTATGTTCGTGACCATAGAGAATAATGGTCAATCAACATCCACAGAGTATAATTATATTAACTAAACCAAGACACGAGCTATATCTACAAAGTAACTATGTACAATGAAAGTATCATCACTAAAACTTTGCAATTAACCATTACGATATTTTATAGAATACAATGTAATTAATAATAATAATTATACAACAGTGTTCTATTTATGTTATTTATTAATAATTATGAACTTAATGGTTTATCGCAAAGTTGTTTATCTATAGTATGTTAAATAAGCAGCCTTGTTTTAACATGAAGTTAAAATAGATTATATAATTGTACAGTATGCAAACTTGCCAGGTGTTTGGGATACGGGATAGTTATGGTTTATTTTGGTGCATTTAAACTTTGATTCTGGTATCACCGATATGTTGGGCGTAGCGAATTAGTAACTATTTTATGTGATGTTTACCATTAGTTTAATTTTATATAATTATATATCAATTCGTATTTTTCATTTTTATTTACCTTTGGGTATGTTTTATATTTAAATGCTAGATCTGTTGTTTAAATATATATATAATTTTTATGTACATATACTGTATAAATATGAATAAAACTAAAATATTTACTAATGTGTTACTCTAACGCCACAACTCAGAGTCACTAACGGTTACTTAAATCGCTCCATAGTACCTAATTCTTATGTTGATTCTTTACTAAGGAGCGATTAATGTAACCGTTAGCGACTCTGAGTTGTGGCGTAAGTGTATTTTAAGTAGGCTAAGTTAAATTTCATGTGTAAATTTTTAACTTTTGAAGCACAGCCAATCATTGTTAAATAGCATAATTTTTCAATAAGAGCAAAGTGAAATGTTATAATGCATTGTTGGGGAAATATTGGAATATAATATCCATCTAAAAATATAAAATAAATGAAATGCAATATTTTAAAACTGTCAAAATCAAAAAACTACATTAAAAATTTAACCCAAGTTTCCCGACAGCAAAGCGACGTGCTAAGCTATTCTTGAATAGAACACCAGATGTTTTAATTTATTCTGTAGCTAAAACTGTACACTGTATTTAGATTGTGAGCATAATATGATTATTAAATAAAACATTGAGTACCAAAATGTCTATTTTATTTATTTATTGCCTTTCTACATGAGAGCGGTCATTATTTTCTTAAAATAAAATATTTAAGCTTTAATATAATAAAAAGCAAATTTTATATTTGCTATGGCAACATTGACAATTTGCTATCAGTAGTCTATGGGCGAGCAAGATGGCTTCTAGCGGCAAGTGTACAAAGTTACTCTATGGCAAGTGTGTAAAGGCGCCTTGTTGTATGAAAAGAGAACGGAGGGCAAGCCGGCGGCGGGACAAACCTTTTGTTCGAGATGTCTGTTCTATGTCATTATACTTCAATGTTTTTGACAACGAAGTTGTTTTTGATGGAGATATCTCACTGTAGGAATTACTAAATGCACTGTTGTAAGCTTAAAAATCCAGGTGCAATAAAAAAAGTTAGTTTTACATTAATACATACAAATTTATTGCTAATCCAAACTACAAAATTATTCTATTTTTAACAGACTTCAAAAAAGGAGGAGGTATTCAATTCGACTGTATTTTTTTATGTTTGTTACCTTAGAACTTTCGACTGGATGAACCGATTTTAATGATTCTTTTTTAATCGAAAGCTGGTGCTTGTCATGTGGTCGCACTTAAATTTGAGTTGATCTGACGAGTAGTTTTTGAGTTATTTTGAAGTCAAACAATTAAAAATAACATTTACGTGGGTGGTAGACTGTACAAATGTATTTTTTATACTTATCAATTAAATAAACAAAAATGCTTGAAGTAGCACAGTTCTACCAATCTTCCTCACAAATGGATTGAACCATCCTCACATCTTGTACAAATGAAGATGTTTTTCTTAAATAATAAGTTAATCCTTATATTTTAAGATTATAAGAATATAAAGAATATAACATTCCACCTGATAGTAAGTGGCTACATAGTGTATACAATTTATAGCCTTTTCTTAAACGATCGCATTCTATTATTCCGACGTATGCCAGCAGCACGAACCCTCATCCAGTACTCCTTAGTATTAGGGTCTAGGTCTTCAATACGTGGTGGAGCTCCGGTGTTCAATTTCCACAGCCACTCGGGATATTCACTGTCGGGTTTCAACTGAAAACATTTATTTATTTAAATTAAATTCTGTTTGTTGTACACACACACCAAAGACGGTTATGTAAGGGTACATTGTTAGCTGGTAAAGACAACACAAGGGTCGGTCTTATCACTTACAAGCGATTTCATCCAGACAGCCCATGGAAATAAGAGGAGAATCACAGGAATCAGGGTAGGATGTACATAAAAAGGCATTAAATAAACTTTATCATACAATTAAATGAAAATACACACAGATAAGATGGAGTGGTACAGGAGAGTGAAGAAGAAATATCATTATTATATTATTGAGAACTGCTATATATGTCAACATGATCTCCATGCTATCCTGCACTGGGACAGATCTATATGAGTACCATTTTAACAAAAGCATCGTAAAAATGTACCTACTACGCAATGTGTATAAGCAAAGTGGCAGCTTATTAACAATGGTAATTGTGCATTATATAAGTTAAATCTGTTGGGTGGGCAAATAAGAACATCACTAACACTTGTGACCTACAAACTAATATTTATTTCATGTATTTCGGCCCTGGCCGGTGATCGAACTGGGACCCTTCACTTCACAGGCAAAGTCAATACCAACTAGGGCTGTCAACTTTGCAAGCATTAGCATCCACTATTTCATTGTGAGCTATAAACTAAACTGATCCAGCATTGACTTATTAAGTAATTATAAATTCTCTGTGGGTTTAGCAGAAAAAAAAATTTAAAACATTCCTCATCAAGCACAACAGAAATACAAGTTAACTGACAGTTTTCTTACACAAAAAATTTGAATGTTACTTTTTAACCACCAATGCTACGAGACTAAGATTAAGAGGGATGTTATAAGTTTCATATGTCTGTGTGTCTAACTGTGGATCATAGCTCCTAAACGAATATACCGATTTTGATGCAGTTTTTTGTTTGAAAGCTGAAATGATCGAGATGGTTCTTATCTACAGTTTATGAAGATCTGTTCAGGCATTTCAAGTTCATCACAGCAAACTGTCAGGGGTTTTTTAATTTACAGTTATCTTAATAAAAAGAAATATAAACACCTTAACATCTTCCCCAGTGACATAGATGTTGGAGCCGCACACATAGTTCACTAGTTTCTCTGGGTCGGTTTCCACAGGAAGCTCTTTCTTCTCCATGGGCCCCAGCTTGCCCATTTTTTTCTTACCTTTACCCAGCCCGAGTACACCTGAAAGAAGAGTTGTCTATGATTTATTGAAGACTACTGTCATGATGTGTTTCACAGTTTGCAAATGAGTTTTGAGTGGAGAAATGTAATGATATTCAAGGCTATTTTGATATGGAACTGTTTCCATTGTTACGTAGGTCCAACTGAGGTCACAAAGATTGTGACGGATATACATAGATACGTGAAGTACTTGAGATAATAAGACACTAGTCTTGTTAAAATTGATTAAAGTCAAATTGTTTTCGAGTAGCCTGTTGCATTTAGCTTCTACATAACTCATTAAGGTTTAACATTACTGGCTTACCTCCTGCAGCAGACGTAGTTTTCTTCGTTACAGCATTATGAGTGATAGTTGTGTGTATATTTACATACTGGGTATTAAAACCTTTTTGCGATTGACACACTAGCCTTGACACTAACGGGCTGATTCGAAGTACATTATGTAATATCGACATTTTTTAATTAATTAAATACTGTCTTCAAAATTTAATGTATTTATTTCAGTACGGTACCTATCTTGAAAATTTAAATCTGGATCTTTAAATTTTGAGGTTATTGTGTTGACATTCACAGGGACAGCATAAATTATTGTGTTGTGACAGAACATACCAAAGATAAATTAACGTTTTTTCCTATGGTTTGGACCCTTTAAATATGGCCATGCAGAATTGTTTTTTTAATATCTTCATCCATGAAATTCACAGTACATTTGAAATAAATTATCATTTTAATATTAAAATGAAATAAGTTTTTTCAAAAATACTGAGTTCCTTTTTATGATAAAAAGTATAAAAGTATAAAAAAAATATTGATAAGCGAAAACAAAAATTTCAGAGGGACATAAAAACCAGAGGCAGAAATGTCACTGAAATATTATCTACCGATGATCTTACTTCTGTTATTATACTTACTTTTGATTTGAGAGACGGCAGTTAGCGGGAGATCAATCTTCACTTTTTATCTCTGATAAGTACCAGAGTTCAACTGACAGCATAACATTGTTACTCTGTGTTCTGTAATATAGTGATTAAGTACTCTGTGTTCTGTAAAATCAATAATTTTGAGTTGTCTTGCAGTGTTGCCAGATGGGGCTATTAAGCGCCAATGGGGCTATTTCCGTTACCGAGCGGCTATCATATTTTTCCCCTTGGCTACGTGTAGCCGCGGGGCTATATTTCAGCGCTCGGACTAAAACAAGAAAAAAAAAGGTAATTGTGCTTGGATTTCTCAGCAAAGTGATACGAAATTGACTGCCGATGATCTTTTTTTTTAGCTCCTTCGAACACTTCGAACCCTAGATGGGGCTTTCTCGAGGCTACACGCGCGCTCCGGCAAGGCTATTCGAGAAAAAATTATCTGGCAGCACTGTTGTGTTGTGTCTTTAGTTCACTCTTTAGTCTTTACCATAGAGTAACTTTAGATAGGGAGTGAATGTAATGTATGTTTATGTCTTTACTTTACTCTTTAGTCTTTACTCTTTATACTCTTTATTGATTATTCTCGGCTCTCGGCCTCTCGCAAGCCAAGCGCCAGCGAAATACCTACCACGCCGCGGGCTGTAAATTATATTTTCCATGTTCGCAGATTTATGTATTTCCAATAAATAAATCAAACAAAGTAAAAAATTATCGAAAAATTAAAGAAGGAAAAAAATTCGTCAAACGTCATGGAACCTCGCCGCATGGAACTAAATGAAATTCCAGTTTCTAGTCGTCCAAATGTAAGCTTAATGTATTCATTTACCGAAAAGTGTTTGGGTTATTACAAATGAAAATTGAAAATTTAAATATTTAAACAAAATTCTCAGTCAAAATCATTCTGCATTGAGCAACGCCTAGTTTATTGTAATAATAATACCTATCTAACAAATTGAGGGTATGCCAAAAATATTAAATCCTTGTTTCAGATGACACAGGAAGTATTAAACATGAATAATCTCCAAATCGTCGAGGAAGGACCACAAGTAAGTAATTTTAGCGACACAGTCATGCTTCAACTACATCAATAATTATAGAACTGACTACACTAGAGATGTATTCAGATGTTGTGTTGAAAGAAAATATCAACAGTAACTTTTATATTTGTATAAAAAGTAAAAACTAATTAGCATTTTGTTTACTGTTATTCTCAAAGATATTTTACCATAGATATGTTATGTCCATTGATTACGAGGTTCAGTTTTCGATCCGCGATGACATGTCTTATTTGTCAAAGTATAACATAGAGTAGTCAGGCAGAAGGAAAACTGAATGAAACAAATAGTTACTACGCATTAGGGTCCGTACAGACAGATCGGCTCGGAGAGCATCGGCTGCTCTTTTCTTTTCACACAGACCGCACGCAATCGGAGCCGACAGGCTGCGCGAGCGAGAAATAGCACGCAATCGGAGCTGGTCCGAAACGAACGAAACGAAACGAAATTGTGTCTGATTCTGATAAGAAGAAAATACTAAAAAAGGGCTACCGTATGCGCTGAAAAGTTTGATCTAAGAGTTAAAAGGCATAATATATGTATTTATTTTTATTTTGGCTCCTTTCCTCCAACCCTCGTGTAATAAGGAAGTGAAAAGATTTCATTTGGTTCAATTTGCGAAGTCTTAAATTGACTATTATGCCTACGATTTCACTTCTGCCTTATTAGTCTATGACGAATGGCATGTGCCATATTAATTTTTTTATTTTAATCAATTTTAAAAGAAATATTCTATATTAGTAACATTTAACATAACGTTTTATGTACTTACCAATAGTATGTAACTCCATCATTCTTATTCAATTTGGAGAAATGATTTTTTCAAAATCTCAAAATACAACTGGGCATTTTTGTCACAACTATAGACAGCCTCACTCAAAGGCAGCTATCAACTGTCTAAATTGAAATCGCTACACTTGACTACATTCGACTGACTTAATTTCGCCCTTAAGGCATATCTTCCTCTTTTTTAATACAATAATATCATTGGTTATTCTGATATTAACTGATGGCCCCCCTCTCCGCCCCCACCCCCAAAGGCCCGACCTTAATAAAATATGCCATTAGACAATTAATCAAAAAAGTCAAAAAGGCATTTCAAGCTACTAAATCCGTTCCAAATATGTCTGTTATCTGCGCAAAAACAATAACTAGTAGCATTACAATAATTTGACTACATCACAGATGTTGACAGAACCCCACTTTGCAGGGTCCCTTTTTTCCCTCAATAAAATCAGTCAAACCCAACCTAACCTAACTTTCCTTTGATTTGAGTATAGTCGTTTTTTTCTTGGCGTGGCGTAATACTCGTAGTATTAAAATTATTTTTGGAATATTTCTTAACCTTAATATTTCTTAATCTTAAATAGTACCTAGAATAATATTATGTGTTGTTCATTTGTTGCAGGTGTTGCAGGATGGTAATATGAAAAATTTACCAATCATTGAGGAATCGCCACAAGTATGTAACATCGGAAATTAATATAGAAGTATAAAAATTTTGCTTGCATTATACCTACTAAAATTAAATGTAAGCTGTTATCTGTCAAATTTCTCCCACTGCTATATCTGGAACTATTGAAATTTAATAAGTTAAGTTAATTATTGGTACACTGTGTTTATGCAAATAAACAGTTTTTTCTCATTTCAGATGTCCCAGGACATAAATATGAGGGATTTACGTATTGTCGAGGAAGGTCCACGAGTAAGTATCCAGTAAATAGATTTGCTTAGCCTACATCTGTCTGAGGTTTTAACTCTTCAATATTTTGTAGATAACTACTGAGATTTGGAGATTTTAGTTATAGTCTCATGGTTATGCCTTCTAATTTTATCTGATTACATTTTTCCTAACTCTGCCTTTACATAATGAAATTGAAATATTATATCTTTATTTATATGTATGAATTTTTTCAGGTATGTCCTCTGTGCTCACAAGATGTAAGAAAATTGTTCATAAACTTCAATGAGAAAATTGAAATGTGTATGAACGTAAAGTGTGATTATCCGTTTGGGTATGAACCCGTCAAGATCTTTCGGGAAGAGAATGGGGTTCAGACCGTTGAAATAGAGCCCTCAACGAGCAAGGCAACTTGTTCCATAACTGGTCCACCAGCAAGTTCACAGCTCTGGACTGACTTTAATAAAGTTTGCAATGCTGTTAAGGCTGTGGATCTCCCAAGTATAGATGTCAACAAACAACATACTTTTCCCACTCCTACATTAGAGAAGACAGAAGCGGATCAGAAAAAAGAAGAACTACTTCAGAATGTGGAGAAAATTAAGCAGATGACCAAAAGTTTGAATGACATGAAGAAGGAACCGAAGCGTATAATTAAAAATGAAAAATGGATCAAGAATCTTGACTACTTACAAGAGATCTCTGGTCGCAGTCTACTGAAACGGGAAGAACAGAAGAAAATTAAGAAAAAAGCACCTTCTCCACAGACGAGTGAACTCAAAATAGATGTTGATGCAAATGATTTAGCTAACGTCAGAATTGAAGTTAAAGGGACCAGTGCTCCGAATACAAAACCAGTTTGAATTGTATTTCTGCCATGATAATGTTGACCAATGTTATATCAACATTACTTAAAAACTTTAAAATTAGTATAATTTATTTTTTTTATACAATTACATCACGAAAAGTCTCATTATTTAATAATTTTTGGAGTACTAATCAACAGCAGATTGTGTTTGTGGTGTTATGTTCCTTAACCTTTTGAGCGCCACGCCACTATCGCATTTCCGTGCCCTGTACGCCAAGCCGCCAAGGCACAAATTTTACAAAAATACCTACGAAAAAAATAGTGTTGCCAAGACACGTTATATCGATAACCCACAGTGACTTATTTTTGTTGGTTTTATATGCAACAATCGTTCCGAAAAGTATTGTGAGTAGACTAAAAATCGATCTAATGATAACCCCATAAGTAAAATAGCGTGTCAACTTAGTAAAAAGCGGCTCTTTTGTTCTCGGCGGCGACGTTCTTTTTTGTAACTACACTTTTTCGTCTTAAGGTGCTCCCTCACCGGGAGCATTCACGTCTACTGTAACATTGTAGATTCGTCTTTGAGCATTACATTACAATAATACCTCCCTGACTGACGAGCATTCGCGTGTAATGTAATATAATATATAGATTCGACTTTGAGCATTACATTACAATACTACCTCCCTGACTGACGAGCATTTGCGTGTAATGAAATATTGATTCAACTTTGAGCATTCCATAGCTGTGTTCCATACTATGTTTTCTATGTAATTTAAAATCTATCTGTTCAGAGCTAAGGTGGATTCGGTATAGGTACCAACTATGTATGGGAAGGGCGCCTCGCGACTTTTTTCGATTTTGAGTTGTCGGATCGGGATCGGAGTGGTATCATCAGGGGATAGGGCTCGACGAGCGCTATACAGGGATGAAGGAAAATTGAAAATAGGGCGTAGTCGGAAAAAGAAATTCGGAAAATAGACGTTTTTTAGGAGTTTTAAGTGAAAATTTGGAAAATTTAAGGAAGAATTTTTAAAGGAAGTACAGAGACAGGTGCGCGAAGTGATTACGCGTCTTTTGATACCACACAGTGGTCGGTAAACTTGAAATCTTATAATGAACTATTGCAAGAACGAGTAATATTTTGAAGAAAATGAAATTTAACGTAAATTTTAAAAAAAATTTGGGGAAATTAAAAATTAGAAATAGTATGTACATACTAAATTTCTTTTATTAGGAGTTAGAAAACGAATTACACTGGTGTATTCAAATGCTCTACTTGGCTATTCATGAAGGCGCATAGCATAAACATGAAAGCATCCATAACTTGGGAAACCGATTACTTAGGATTTTTTTCATCTAAAAACAAAATAGAAACTTTTTGTGTTAGCTGATTTTGGATCCATTTTCGGACCACTTTTGCATGCTCCAGGAACACTGTGGATGCTTATTTTTGTGTTGTGATTCAGTTATGTATCTTCGTATTAAATATATTTATTTCAATTTACGTTTTAAATGTATAGATTAATTATGTCTTTATTGTAATATTTTATTTATAATAATATCTGTCTCTAGAGTGGCAAATTTTAAGTAATTATTCAGTTGCAATAATATAATATTTACATTATCTCATAACCTATTTTGTAATAATTGTAATGTAATCAATTACGTATTTAATGGCCAGCAGTTAAATCTGTAAACGTCGTAAATTATTAGGCAGTTTTAAGTATAATAATTATAATCGTAAATTTGATGGACATTTTAGGATTTTTAAATATTTACCGAATTAATCTTTAAATATTTCATATATTTCGTGTTAGTGTACTCACGCGAGTCTTAATCTGAAACTTATGTGTAACCTTATATATCGTAGTCTGTAAGTAACCCATCAGGTTATATTTAATGAATACATTATGGTGTATTTAAATGATAATTATCGTGTTTAAATATTATGCATAATAATAATTTGAAACTGTCATCGTTAGTGGGAATATAAAAGGTCTCAAGCGCCACGGTCTCTGTCGCTTCAGACGTTAATGTTTGTGATCATTGAAGGGCGCGTCTGAATTAAAATAATTAAACAAAGACTGAAGAGTAGGTATAACGGTATAAAATGTTTAATTTCGACGGCGGGAAGCCGAAACGTCTGGAACGACCACAATGTCGCTTCGGACTTTTTGTCTTTCTATCGGCCAGATTAGTTTTTCCGTACTACCCACTATCACACTCAGCTGTCTTTTTTTGCAAGTTTTCCGTATCCCTATGTCTTTTTACACACGTGGCAGGCATGTTCCTAAGCGACAGAGGCGTTGCTTTATGAATGATAGGTTTACAGCGTATTTCTATTTTTAAGCTATTAATTGACTATGCAATAATATACTATGCATATCGAATTTGCGGGGTTCGAATACTGAAGGGCGTTGTCAGCATTGAATGGTTCTAATGTTTTGGTAAATTTTGGCATAACGTTTGGAAGACTTGGAAAACCAAGCCCCTTCCCTGCTTTAATATTGTACTGTTTAACGAAACCGACTTAAGATTGTAGACGAGGCCCAGGAATGGAAAGTGAGTCGGTTTCGGTCGTAGCATAGTCGACTTTTACTGATTGTGTAATTAAATTAGGTCGTATCAATCATTTATTGGTCTGATTGTATAATTAAATGGTCATATCAATCATTTGCTGGTCTTTTATTTGTATGTCATCGGCGAGCTGGTATATTTGTGTATGTAAATTACAACCCGTATCAATCCTTCTTTCTTTGTTTTATATTTTTTTGTTCGTCTCACTGTCCTAATTCGCTTTTATGTAATATTCCTATAATAAAGTCAGTTGTTTTTAATTTTGGTTCTGTTTCATTTCTGTTAATTTTTTTATTTACTTCATTATGAATGTTGTTTTTGTCTATGAGAACTCATTTTTGAACTTCAGTGACGTGCATTTTACTAATGAACACTATTTATTTTGTGTATTTTTATAAAAATATGATGGAAAGTATATTTCTAGCATAAAAAAATTTCGAATTATAAAGGAAATAGCTGACACGGCGAACTTTGTATCGCCTAAGAATTAACAAATCATTACTGTTAAATTTCTAGGGAGAAATTCTTTTGTAGCGGGTTTTGTAACGTTTAATAGAAGATCATCGATTGGATTGATGAATTAATTTAATTTATCCTGGTAACCTTTGTTTACTATACTTATGTTACCGCTTAGACGTAGGTCACGGACCTAAAAAAAAGACGGACATAATCTCAAGAACAAATTCAGTGAAGCACCCATCGGAATTCTAACTCTCTATTCGTACAAGTAAACACCCACACATTGACACAATCAGTGTCATTCCGGCGCCGGACCGCACTCGAGTCATACGGACAACGGGAGTTGATAAAGAATATTAAAAATGCCTTTGTGTGCTGTTAAAAGTTGCAAGAACAATAGTAGTTCAGTTAAAAAACATAAAGGGATCACCTTGCACAAGTAAGCTTGTCATTTAATCACTGATTTCTTTTATTTTTCCGTAAGTTATTAACAAAACAAACTAAAAAAAATTGTAACCACAAAATCAGCCAGTGTTGCCAACAATATTGCTTAAGCAAATACCCAGAATGTGTGGGAAAATTATAGTATGTATAATGCTCGAGTTTCTTACTTTAGTTTAAAAGTATATATTTTTGGGGTTTCGTACTAAATGACAAGGAACCCTTACCTATAAGTTTGCCATGTCTGTCCGTCTGTCCGCGGCATTGCTTACAAACAAACAATATTAGAAAGCTGAAATTTGGTACCGATCAATGTAAGTATGTATATTAATTACGTTAAGATAATGGTAGAACAAAATTGGAGAAATTTTAGGTACCTCCCCTATAAGTGAAGTGGGTAAACCAGTGTATTTAATCTGTCGTCAATTAATAAAATTCATTAATCTTATCAAATATAATAATTTGCATTTATTGAATGTGGATTTGACTTTTCATCATATTTCCAAAATGGAAACTGTAAATAAAACACTGGAAAATAAACGTCAAGTTTACAAGAAGTTGACTCTTCATAAAGGATTTTAGCGTGCCAATTATAAAAATACTAGCTATTACCCGCGGCTTCGCCCGCGTATTCAAAAATAAGTAACAATGAGTTGTTTAACATACATGACACATTCATGGTGCAAGAATAAATAAGTAACAGTTCCAAAATTTAAAAGGTACTAAGAGGAACCAAAATATATCAATAAATTTATATCAATCCATAGATCCTTTACGAACTTATAGCAGAACCAACACATTGTTACTTATAATATGGAGTGATTCAAATACATAATGGATTTTCCCATTGGAATAAGATATTTTACCGCGGTAAAAAGTAGCCTATGTTACTCTCCAGCCTCATAACTACAATATCTCCCAAAATTCATACCATAATATCGCTCCGTTACGACGTAAAAGACAAACAAACAAACACACTTTCGCATTTATAATATTAGTATGGATATACTTATAAAATATCAGTTTGTAGCGCAGGTGTGTGGCTTTTCTTCTCCTCCATGACAAAGCACCTTTCCGAAAAGCTGGTAAATTAAAAAAATGACGTGCATAAGTGTATCAATCATACCTACATGAATAAATGATTTTGAGTTTGAATTTGAAATCTGAAAATATTTACACAAAATGTTAGTCTATTTAACGCAGTGTCATGAGAGTATGTTATTAAGTTTGGTTGTATGTATGTTTATCTGCGGATTTTTCAGAAACTCCGATCAGATTGCTACAATTATTAAACTTACGCCCCAACTCAGAGTCACTAACGGTTACTTTAATCGCTCCTTACTAAAGAATCACCATACAAATTCTGTACTAAGGAGCCATTTAAGTAGCCATTAGTGACTCGTCAGTTGGGGTGTTAGTGTATAACTAACGTATGTATGTATTAACTTACGCCACAACTCAGAGTCACTAATGGTTACTTAAATCACTCCTTAGTACAGAATTTATATGGTGATTCATTACTAAGGAGCGATTAAAGTAACCGTTAGTGACTCTCGAGTTGGGTGTCAGTATATGTAGAGCAAGTTTGTCAAAATCTGTTTTTTAATTTATTAGTTAGGTCTGAATTTATGCCACTGTCAAGTTCCATAACCATGAATTCAGACAGGAAAATAAATCTGTTCATCGCTACTATGAAAAAAATGCACACTTGTAATTTTTTTACAATAAAACAATTATAAAAACAGTTGAGAGCGTTTTATTTTCATTTTCATAAATACCAAGATACTTATATGTTTTTTTAACCGACTTCAAAAAAAGGAGGAGGTTCTCAATTCGACTGTATTTTTTTTTTTTTTTTTTTTTTTTTTTATGTTTGTTACCTCAGAACTTTGGACTGTGCGAACCGATTTTGATGATTCTTTTTTTAATCGAAAGCTGATGGCTGTCATGTGGTCCCACATAAATTTTATTGAGATCTGACAATGGCATCCATGTGAAAACTACATAAGTCGTAAATTTGTGTTAAGATGTGCGCGACAAATTGACGAATAACTCAATATCACGTCAACCGATTTCGATGATTCTTTTTTTAATAGAAAGCTGGTGCTTGTCATGTGGTCCCACATAAATTTGAACGAGATCTGACACGTAGTTTTTGAGAATTTGAAGTCGGTTATTTTTTGTTAGTAAAATTTAGATTATATCAAAAGAGGCAACCTTGGTCTAATAGCTTTTACTTTAAGATTACAATGCCGGGCGGAGCTGTGAAGTTAAAACAACCTTATTGTCCGTTTACCGTATTAATTTACTTAAAATTTAGTTATTTACTTAACTACTTAATACGTGTAAACCGAACATTACCGAATAAACTATTCAGTAAGTAATACATTTTGTGTTTGAATTTACTACTAGGTACATAAAGAAAAAATGGGGAAAATGTTCATATTGTGGTAACCCCAAAATTACGCACACGTAGTAAGCGGTCGGCCATTTCTATGCTTCACTCTCGGTTACACAAGGTTACGTCTGTATTTTTTTTAGGTCCGTGACGTAGGTATAGTCTAATGAATAAGTTCAAAATGGTTGAAAATAGACATACTGCTCTTAAAAATACGTGCGATAGCTCATTCTGTTCGGAATGATGTCTAGAAAAATGTTTCGGAAGCATTTACCAGCACGTAAAAAATTGCAAAAGTTATTGACAAAATAAAGTTGAAAAAAAAAGTATTTTGTTTTTGGTAATAACTCCGAAACTATTAATATTTAAGAAATTTTAAAACAAGATTCTTAAAGAAGAGGAAATTTCCAAAAATGATTCGCGAATCTCGGAACTCTATCTCCATTATTTATAACTTTAATTTAACGCTGAAAATGGGTCTCCACGCGGCATTTTTAGGTTGCGCGTGCGGCGTCAAAACCGAGTTCGTCACACGCAATATTTTTTTAATGTATTAATTATTAATTTAAAAATATAAAAAAAAATATGGTGTATTCGAAACACTTCAAAGAATTTGCTCCCGTAGGAAATTTTTCTTAAAGTTAATTTTTCAACAAGTTATTGTAGTGTAGGAGGAAAGAGGGGAATTTCGAGACGCTAGCGGGGGATGCTTATTCGAGGTTGGCAACACTGACAGTGTTTGACAGTGGAATGAACGGTTAAGTTGATAACATACTATCGGACGCGGCTGATTAGTGTGCACAGTCTTTTAAGACGTGGCTTGCGGACGCGTCCCAACGCTTATTCCACAAAGAACTGTAGACGAAGAAACATGTCGAGTTGTAAAAGTGAGGACGATTTTCTCGAATAATTGTCTACCCAGTATATGTTGTCCACTCAGAAAGAAAATAAAAAGAAGCGTTTGGGTCCATGACATAAAATAAAGAAAGGATATTTTAGCTATTTCCTTTCAAACTACTTGTTTTTTGAAGAATGTTTGTTACCCTTTATTTTGTAATTATACAGTAATTCCCTGTTGCGAACACACTTGATAATTCATTCGTACTTTTTTACTTAGATACGTACACGACATGCAAGCTCTCGCGTAGTCGGCGTCCTTCTGACGCATGGACGCGTCCCGCACTCCGTGCATACTTACTATGAAATACCGTTCGCGGACGTTTTCGGCTGACGAAAACATCCAGCGCGCCAGATAGCTCTCAGACGTCTGAACGCCTCAAGGTCACGTCCGCGACTTACCTCCGATAGTTTGCACAGCTCAGTGTACATTCATTATCTAGATACCTATTACGTCACGTCCTTCAGCCGCGTCCGATAGTATGTTTTCAGCTTTAAGCTGTAAAGTTGAAAACATACTATCAGCCGCGTCCGTCAGCCGCGGCTGATAGTATGTTTTCAACTTTACTCAACGGATAACAATTATTAACGAATGAATGAATGGCTTCTAAAGTCGAGAGCAGTGCTGCCAATGCTACGGGCGCTACGGCAATAGGGGATCGGACAAATTTTCAGAAAGTGTTTTAAATTAATGTTCATGGTCTTCATTGATATTTATTCCCTTAAAAAAAATACTATTTTATTTATTTATGGCCTTTTAGGTACTCAAAATCATGTTTTAATATTGTTTGTTTGAAAATGCCGCTTAAACGCCACGATAGTTATCTGACAGCGCGTGACCTCATTTGTGGTCATATCATAATGCCGGTCACTCACATTCGCGCGAATACGCGAACCCACAAGTGTGGGACGACCTTCGCGAATGATTATGCGAAGTTTTCGAGGCATTCGGGGTTTTCCAAGCTGTGTCTACTACTACTCAGTATCGACTCGATACTATCGAGTACTTGCGAGCATTACATTAGGAGCAAAAAAAAAGGTCATCGGCAGTAAATCTCATATCACTTTAAATTTAAACATAATAGCTCCTCATATCTAGATGACTGTCGACACTATAACCTTCTCACGCTTGTTGAAAGACGAAAGTTATTAGACATTGGATTCTTATATGATATTTTACGTGGTGGTATTGATTGTCTAGATTTACTAAATTCTATTGAATTTCATGTGCCTAAAAAACGAACTAGAATCACCATCAAATCTATGTTTAGTATTCCTCATCATTCCACGCTATAAGGTAAAAACAGTGTCTTAACACGTTTGGTATCAACTTATAATAATACTTTCAATGCCATTGATCCTTTTATAGATAGTAAAAGTAGCTTTAGAAACAGAGTGTATGAATGCATTTTGAACACAGCTCCTGTTGATTAAATTTACACGGTCTGTAGTGACCCAGTAGGTAGAACGCAGCAATATGATGAACCATAAAATATTATACATATATATTTTATTTACTTATTTATTTATTTATTTATTTATCTATTTATTTATTTATTTATAATTTTGTCATTCTTAATATATTAGGTATTTATTTACACTTCTATGTACATAAAATATATATATTTTACATTCACATTTCACGCAATAAAGTTGTACGTAGCATTACATTGTTAGTATTAAGTGGATAACTGTAATTGGCTTACTTTAAGTAATTGTGTAATTTGTTTAGTAATTTAAAGCTCTTGTTATCCTGAATAAAATAAAATAAAATATCACTTTCTTGAGAAATCGAAGGCCAATGACCTTTTTTTTTTTAGTCCGAGTTAACTTAATGGTAACACTGGACTCGGCCCACAGTAATTTACATGGTCTTGCATTGCCAACACTGAAAAGTACCTACTCAGTATTATAAAAGTATACTCGTTACCGACGTTTCGTATGAGTACTTGCGAGTGAGTACCAGGTAAGAGTATCGAGTACTCAGTATCGGGTATCGCGAACAAAAGTATCGATACATACCTACTCAGTACTCAGTATCGAAAGTATCGTTTGTGAACCCAACTAGTAGTGATAAGCGGTAAACCCAATTAAATTTTGCTATAGTTATAATTATAATTATATATTATATATTATTATAATTATATATAGTTATAATTAGCTCGAAAATGTTCTCTTTGGGAGTTCAGATTTGATTTGAAATACTGAGAGGAGTGCTCAGTATGAAAGAGGACGACGACATAGATTACGACGAAAACGATCCTGAATTTTATTTTTTTAAAGTGAGTCACTCGTTCTCTGGCGATTAAACAGTAGTGCATAGTTCACTAGTTGCAATTCGTTTGTTTAAAGAATAAGTAGTGCTAGTTTTGTGTTGTGGCATATTTTAATAGTGGATTTGTTTCTGCTTCCTGATAGATTTGTCAACAGAAATTAAGGTAAGTCTTTACAACAAATAGCTTTGTTGTTGAGTTGGAAGTAATTATGAATATCCTTGACCTCCATCAATAAAGGAGTATCAGATAAGCAAAACAATTGTTGTGTTAATCAAGTAATTTTTACTGTTCATTGGATTTTATAACGATTGTCTAATAACAGTTAGTTACAATAAAAATACCAGTTACCTTAACAATTGATAAATGCTGCTTTTCCCAAATGCTCAAATCAAGGTTTGTTAAGGAAAACTACCTACTTCCAATACTTGATGCACTTTTTGTTCCGTAAAATATTATACAGTTGTTATTTAAATTATTGTAACCAAACTAACCAATAATTTTAATGGACTGTTAAAACTATTGATCTTATTACTACTAAAAGTAACAATGGTTTATGCCATGAGAAGATAAAATAAACTATCAGTAGAAATAAGATACAACTTGGATTAGATAAGAACTCATTCAAATGAGAACAAAGTAGATCATCACTTGTTTATATAAAAAATATCATAATATAATTCTATTAATTAAATGTTAGAAACTACTTAGTGCTTTGAAGTATCAAAACAGCCTCGAAGCTAGAAAGGCAGTCATTGAGTGACAAATAATTAAAATTAATTAAAAGCCAATACTTAGTTACAGTCAGTATATTTTTTGGATTATTGACAATGGATCGTAAGGGTCTAAAAAAGGTTTGTCGCTCATTTATAAGTTCACTATAATTAGGTAATTAAATTTTTTACCTTTTACAATTTTAATCCTCAGGTTTAATCAATCTTTTATAAGAAGTGCATTTGAAAGTAAATTTTCAATAATTATGTTTGCCATTTTATTCGAATAATTTAAGGACAAAAAAAACGTTTTGTTCTTTACAACACATTTCTCTTTGGAATCATGTCTTTTTTGTGTTAACTAGTTTCTATATACTGTCTAGAAATTTGATTGAAAAACAAATTTTACTTCTAAAGTAAATGTAACTTTGTTAGTATGTAATTGTTTTTAATAATAGCTGTATTACACAATCTCTTGTAGATAATGTATGACTCACATATAGGATGCATAGTTGTTGCTTCATAGTTCATAGGACCATATAGCTAAATCATTGAATAATATATATTTCATTTATGTCCATTACACGTGTCATGTAGAAGTTTTAGATTGACACAATATAATAATATTCTTCTTTCAACTAGGTACCTAGTATAACAAATTACTAATATGATTTGCTTTGCGGTAGAAAAAATATTGTTAGGAAACCTGCATTAGGTCTCTGTTTTAGTCACACTTTACCAGCGTTAGGATTCCGGACATGTCTGGACTTTTAACATCAACATAAAATTATAATCTTAACTTACTGTCCCTCTGAGGTGTATGCAACAAGATAAAATCTGTTTTGAGCTCAACCAGATCCATAGTTGCAAATAAATTGTCTGTATTCAGCATTGTTCAGGAATCTCCTATTACCCTTCAACTCATTAATGGCCCACTATTGAGCACGGGTCCATGTGAATTGGTGGAGGGGTTAGTGGCCAACTCATGTGTCGGAAGTTTCCATGTCGCCTGAGGGCCTCCGACATGGCTCAAAGACTGCTGTCTTACTATAACAACGGGGACCGACTGCTTTACGTGCCCTTCGAAGCACGGAAATGCTCAAGAATTTTTTGCCACGGTTGCTTAACTTTGTTGATCACTTAGGATCGACAAATCTAGTGGGCTATGAGCGCTTATCTGTGTCAAAGGCCCCTGGTTACAGGACACAAGCCAGATCTATGAGATAAGCAGTCAAACATTGTGCGGTTGTACCCAGGTATCCAAGATGGACATGACAACGATAGCTATCGTGGCCAGCGCCATCCTATTATTTTGTATCTTCCTCGGCTGCTGCTGCCGGTCGAAGCGCAATGGGCGGGTCTTGAGTCGTGAGTATCAACAACTGTACTATGTAATCAAAATTTTACCACAAAAAACCGAATGCAACGAAATAGCATTCGATAAGAAATGCTAAAACGGTCACTAAACATATTTAAAAATCACCACACCATTGGTATACTTTTTATATTTGAGGAGCCCCCTCAATTCCTGATGGATCCATCATCAGATCTAAATGCCTGGTAAGGTAATCCATGTTGCTCATGGATATCGGTAATAGTAAACCCGCAGTATTTCTGGCTCTCCAACACTGTGACCAAACCACATAAAAACTGTCCATGGTCTAGTTTGCATCGTTAGAAGGTGAGGTTGGCAGCCAACCATTACCTTAAGCTTTAAGGAGCTTTGGCCAGGAGTAAGTTCCCTCAGGTCATGTCGATTGCACAGTTAAATATTTTGTATAGCAATGTGTACAGTCGGCCGCAGAAGTAGCTTAACATAATTATAGTACTTTGTGATAGTCACTGTTTCGACGGTTTCCTAGCAACATCTATGACAAATTCAAGAAATGTAATGTGTCAAGGTATTAAAATGTTAACCTACTTCTGCGGCCGACTGTACGTGGCTAATAATCGCTTTTAATTTTTGGAATATATTAGGGTTCCGTGTTCTGGTCGGCATTAATTGGCACTGCCGAGTGATGATGAGAGTGATGAGCTCGGCTTAGCCGAACACACAGCATGCCATGGGCGTAGCCAGGGGGGGGGGGGGGTTGCGGGGGTTCAAACCCCCCCCGAAATGTTAAGGACTGACATTTTTATGTGCTAATAAACCCTTAAAAAACATTTTTCTAGACGTCATTCCGAAACGAATGAGCTATCGCACATATTTTTGGAGCTTTATTTCTATTAAACACGTTTTTGAACTTTTTGACTACATAGAATAATAATAGATGGCACTACATACGTCGTAAGAAAAAATAAAGTCTCAATTTTCTTTAGGGTAATTGTATGTACTTTTAGTTGTTGTATTTTCTTATTAGATGCCGAACTGTGCCGACCCGAACATTATGTAGCACGCCTTACTTTCCAATACGAAATATTTATTCTACATAGCTTGCGACTTGCGATGCCGGTATTGTAGCTTGCGATGCCGGTATTGTAGCCGTATAGTCCGGTATGAGGCTAAGTTCTATGTTGGTAATATCGCCGCACATTTCAGCTCCCCCGGTGGTAGTGACCGCCCCCGCAGCCCAAGCGCCGTACCCGCAACAGCAGTATGCCCCAGCGCAGTACCCTGGTATTTATTTTAATATTATTTATTTCGTCCTGGTTTTTATTTATTTATTTTATGTACTTTATTCTTACAAACGTTCACATTTTATAATATTAGTAGGATTACAGACAAACCGGCAAACATTATATTTGTCGACGTCACGACCGGCTAAGAAACCAGATCAGCTTTTAGCTTATAGATTTATTCGTTACCCGTCGCTTCGCTTCGGGAAACTAATGGTTTAGAAGCAGTCCAAACATTATGTACAGTCACCTGCAGAGAAAAGTAACCAATCTATTTATAAATATGTAACAGCAACGTTTCCGTTGCCTGTTGCGTTGTAAACAGATGGGTTACTTTTCTCTGCAGGTGATGTACAACTAATTTCATAACAGAACCTCCATACTGACCTATCCCTTATATCATATTCCACACAAACCCATTTTAATCCAGGTTATGAACCATGTTCCATGCTTTTGTTGTTTAGTTTTTGCGTGAATAACATACAAAATTAAAAGAAATTGTAAAAAGAATATGGATCTGCAGCGCCCCCTGGTGGTCTATCGCCATAAATCATATCGTGGGTAAAAGACAATAAACACGATTGAATGATTTGATGTCTCACAAACTTTTATACCTAGCAAAATTATGGATTTAATCTTTATGGTAATAGTTATGTTAACTATCAATTACACTTCTATCTATATTCTATTACAGCTTCCATGGTGGTAACAACGTACCCTGCTCAGAGTGCGCCGTACCCCGCAGTCGCGCCGTACCCCACTGCCGCGCCGTACCCCGCTGCCGCACCTTACCCCACCGGGGCACCTTACCCCACTGGGGCACCGTACCCCACCGGGGCACCGTACCCCGCTCCCAGCGCGCCAGCTGATGCTAACGGTGAGTGATGTTTTTGATTAAAGTTGTATTTTTTTTTTAATTTTGTGGATTTGAAAGTAGAAGATAAATCCTACAAATAAATACAATAATCTTTGTTTCATCTCATCCACGTATAACATTCCGATGACACATATAATATGGATAAAAGAAAAGGAATGTTAAGTAATTTGTGGGAGATCTGGTAAACAAGGAAAATTATCATAAATTAAAAACTATTAATATAATGTATAAAAACTAACTCTGACTCCCTAGAACCCGTTCGAATATTATATTCCATAACATATTAGTATTATTTCGGTTCAGGTAGTGATTATTTGATTAATTATCGCGTTTTTTTTTATTACACTCCATATTTAAGTATGTTGTCTGTATCTATATATGTAATATGTATATGTGGAGTGTTAAGTGTGTATCTGTGGTGTGTTAAAACAGATTTTTATTAAGACGCATTTAAAGAAACATCTATTTTCTTTTTGATTTAAGATAAAAAATTAAGGTACTCCTGCACAAGACATAAAATGACGTCTCTTATTGTTTTTGATGGAGTACAAATTAGGCGATAAACACTTATTTGTTGATAATATAATTTTATTAATGTTTATATCTGTAAATTTTATAAAGTAAACTGCTTTATGTTATTATATTATAGTATGTATTTATTTTTACAATTAATTCTTTAACGCTATGCAACAATTTAGATGCGATATTTTTTTACGTTGGTAATAATATAATGTACCTTTTAAAATAAATAAATTCTTGATTCGATCTGAGTGATTCATAATAACTTATCATATAAATTCCTGTGCGTGACTAGTATGTGACGCGAGATTATAATAATTAGATATTATAGCCAGTGATTAGGCTGACGATTCGAAATAGCTGCTTTATAGTTATAATGTTTGGTTTGAATGTGAACTTATTGCGGTTTTTGTACATTTTCTATTATACGGGTACTCACGATGTTTATCTTGTTGGCCTAGTACATAAGGGAGGGTCCCTGTACAGCTGTGATATGTCGTTTGCAGCAGCGAATAATAATATTTTTAATCATAGCTTAGAACCCTCAACATAGCTAAGAACATCAAGTCATCTTTTGCACTAAAAAATAAAGTATAATATACGCGTGTTAAACTCATAACTTCCCTATTGAGGTTAAAAATAATCTAAATTTTACTAACAAAAAATAACCGACTTCAAAGTTTCAAAAACTACATAGTTGTCAGATCTCGTTCAAATTTATGTGAGACCACATGACAAGCGACTGTTTGCGATTAAAAAAAGAATCATCGAAATCGGTTGGCGTGATATTGAGTTATTCGTCAATTTGTCGCGCACATCTTAACACAAATTTACGACTTATGTGGTTTTCTCATGGATGCCATTGTCAAATCTCAATAAAATTTATGTGGGACCACATGACAGCCACCAGCTTTCGATTTAAAAAAAATCATCAAAATCGGTTCGCCCAGTCCAAAGTTCTGAGGTAACAAACATAAAAAAAAATACAGTCGAATTGAGAACCTCCTCCTTTTTTGAAGTCGGTTAATAACATTTAATACCTATAAACAATTATATTACAATATAATAATACGAGTAGGTAGGTCTTTGTTCCTTTGATAAGTTGTGTTCGGGGAAATGTTACATCCTAGCCGTATTATCCGGTCTGATTTGATAATATTAAAAGGACAACACTTTATTATAATTATTTGTTAATATACCAAAAAGCTAAAGTTTTTTTTGTGTGGTATAAATAGGACTTATCACATTGCAAACATGCCTTTACAATGTATTTTATATTGTCCTTATGGAATACCAATATTCAAGTAAAAAATATTAAATCATGTTGATGTTTGTCAATACACTATGGAATTAAATTTTGCTTCTAAAATCGTTTTGATGCTTTATTATTGCGGAGAAGAAACCATGAAACTGTCTATCTATCATATACATATGGCGTAATAAAATTACCTATTTTATCATCATTTGACGTTATTTTTGGTTGGTCAACGCACAAGCTATCTTCTCCTTAATTTTTATCGTACTAATTTTGGGACATCTTTTATAATAGTTGTAGAATAAAATAATGGCAAACTTACACAGAATGCAACAGCCAACGTCTTTTAACAACTGCATTAACTAACCACAACACATGTATGTTATTGTGTAAGGTGCATTGGAGTATTTACGACAAAAATGTACGATATATGAGATGAGCAGAGGTTTATTATATATTAGTTCCCATAATTATTTTACCTCTATTGACTCAACAAAACGATTTATATATTTAATATTAATTAGAATCTTAAACACCTTATTGGGCTCTATAAATTAAAATTTGAAACGCAAAGATTATTAAAAAAAAATATTTTTTAATAATATTTTTTGAAACTATTATCTTTATGCTGTTTTTGTACTTTGACCGAAAGGTTTAAATTCATTTTTTAACCGACTTCAAAAAAAGGAGGAGGTTCTCAATTCGACTGTTTTTTTTAATCGAATTTTTATTTATTCTTTTTTTAATCGAAAGCCTGTCATGTGGTCCAACATAAATTTTATTGAGATCTGACAATGGCATTCATGAGAAAACCATATGTCCTTAATTTGTATTAAGTATGTGCGCGACAAATGGACGAATAACTCAATATCACGCCAACCGATTTTGATGATTCTTTTGGAACGAAGTTCCTTATCGCGCTTTGCGAAAGGGGGCTAGGCGGAAAATTTGGTAACGACACTTTTTGCCGGTAACGACACTTTTTGCTTTTTTGAAGTGAAAACTTCTTTAGTACGAGGGTGACTTAAAATTTTATGAAACGAAACTGTCCAGTGGAGACTAGAAATGAGTGGAGACTAGAAATGAGTGGAGACTAGAAATGAGTGGAGGCTAGAAATGAGTGGAGGCTAGAAATGAGTGGAGACTAGAAATGAGTGGAGACTAAAAATGAGTGGAGACGAGTTGAGTTGAGTTGATTTTACATTCGTCTCATTATCTTGAAAACAAAATTTTTGAAGGTTTCACTTCTACCACGTGTGAATTGCACACATTTTAATTTTACATAGAAAGCAAGCCAGAGTACTAGGATAGCAAAAACATGCAAGCGAGTGTGCCAATGTAATACCTTAGATTTGTTTTGGTACACTTGCTGCATGTTTTTGCTATCCTAGTACTGACTGCAAGGAACTTCGTTCCATCCGGGTGTCCCTTGACGCAACAGCAAAAGCAGATGTTTGTCATGTGGTCCCACATAAATTTGAACGAGATCTGACAAGTAGTTTTTGAGTAACTTTGAAGTCGGTTATTTTTTGTTAGTCAAATTTAGATTATCAGTCATAATTTTATTATATCCCTTACACAAAATATCAATTTTGTTAATGGTAGGTATTGCTAATCTTTTTTGCTACATTCTTTTTTCGGAATTACCTAAAATGGCTCGAAAAACACTTGTTTGAGGAAACCTAAAACTGTGCTCGTGTTGTTGACACAACTAGCTCACGGCAACAACTGATGCGGGCAGAATAATCAAGTTGGCGACTAGACAAATGTTGCCAATAACAAAATACGGTATATATTTTGAATTATCTGAATATACCCATTTCCGGAATTCCCCAATGCACCTTTATGTATAATAATTGTATATAACCAGTTATTATTTGTATATAACATGTGTGTATTTTCCAATAGTGTTCTACGGAATACCACCGCCTGGCTGGAACACGCAAGGTATACCACCCATATATCATGCATTGTATAGCTATCACCTCTCTTGACTTGACTCATTTCTATTTTATTTTAGACGTACGGTATCTAGGCTATTTGATGTGTTTTTTCAAGGGTCATGACTCATGATCATTTTATCTAGCGGTATATCAGATTCTGATAAACCTTTCACTTCATAGAAGGTGCTGCCGAACGATTACACAACATTTGGTCATGTTACCTAAGATCTTGTCAATCGGTTTTCCCTGTATATTCCATTTAATCAAGATAACTTTTAACTAACGTTAATCTTTCTTTCTGACCTTGATTTTGATTTTTATGAAATCTCATGTTGTGAAAAAGGGGTAATAACATTTTCTTATACTCAGAATTCCTATATTCGAATTATGATGATAATAAGAACGATGTAAACCAGATCAAAAACCTTGCGTATTTTAGTAAAATAACTATATTGATATATGAAAACCGAAGCAAAGCGAGGGCGGTTACTCGTCATATATTCATCTACAGTAGATAATTTGTCTACAGTATCTACAGTATATTCATCTTCAGCTGAAGGTGATTGTAATGCACACTATAGCATATAGCATACCTTGTCAGTTGCTGATTTAAATAAATATTCAAAACACAACGTGTGTGGCTCATACGTTTCATATTGTATTGCTTACCTTAATCAGTTTCCCTTGTACGTGTGATGTGAATATTGCAGTCTGTCACGTAAAAATTTACCTTAAACGCATGTCATATGATGTAGTTTTGAATAGCAGCACATGTAGATTATTTTGTGTTGTTATCACATACGTTATCATGTTATCATATTGATGTTTGATCTCTATTAACTTAATAAACGTGTTATATGAGTTCTATTATTTATTGTAGCTACATAATATTAAGTTAAGATAATATGGGTATTATGACGTTTAAGTAGGTATACATAAAAATACCTTAATTTTTGCATTTCCTTTGTTTGAACATCGCGGAATTCTATTATATCGATTGTCAAGTGATTTTTATTGACCGAAAGGCTACATAAGTCTAACACTGTAAGCGCGCTGAATTAGTTCACTTTTTTCTTAATTATGTAAGTATACGGCGACATAACGATTAACGAAGTGTATACAACTTCTGAACTTTAATATGTGTATCTTCGTTACATTTTTCCTTCTCGCTATTGCTTTATTATTGTTGTTTCTTACCGTATCAAAACATAGCAACAATCATAGTGTATCGTTGGCATGTCGTGTTCAATGTATTTGTCCATATCGAATATCGAATACTCGACGTGTTTTTAAAACATGAGATCAAGTTACAAGGGGATTCCCCGCTTTCTTGGCTGCCAACGTGTGTACAGAATTACAGATGTATTATAGTCACCATTTATCATGACTAAATGACAAAAGTTGAATCGAACGCTTACTTACGAGTACATTGACATAAGCCTTCAGTGTCGAAGCAGTCACTAATTGATCGATTCATTGTACATGTAATTCAAGTGCGCTCGTTGAATTAATAATGAGTAACAAAAGGCCATGGTGTTGTACTCAATGGAAAGTGAAAATATTGACTCAAATGACACCAGATAACAACTTTTCTTTGCGGTGGAAAAGGTTACTTGAACCGTAAAAAAGGGACTAATAACACACGGTGTGCGATAATTTTTATTGTAAAGGTTACACATACACATTGATATTTAAAAAATAGGGGGATATTAATAAAATTACGACGACCAGTGTGGCGTAATACCGTGCCGGATCGCCGTGCCAAGGGTTCGATACCCAGCGGGGCGGTTTGAATGATGAGTTTAAATTCTTACGTCTTTGTGTGTTGTCCATGGCACGACACAGGGAATCCTAGTGTGGGGCTATAAGTGTGTTACGGCCTTTATACATTATTTAATAGAAGCAATGTAGTAACTAGTAAGTCCACTAAAGTCATACCTCACATAGTTAGTTTAGTTTTATAATAATTTGTCGCGCGTAACATTATGTAAACTTTAAAAATATGTGCAAGCGTCAAAATCAAAGGAGTGTTTGTGTATTAATTTCTGTGATATATTTCGAAATAGGAATGACTCGTAAGCCATCTGATGTCACGTCCGTTAATATAAAACACTGACGTCAGCACAGGTAGAGTAGTAGACGATAAAAATTTACGAAACAGCGATCTGCGACCCCACTTCTGATACAATCGATTCAAGGCTTTAATTACGTACGAATAAAATCGATTTTTCTTCGTTTGATAGTTCATACACGAAATGCAAACTTAAGGTGTTATCTATCGATAACTTGGTCGGGCTTTTCACAAAATATACATAATTATAAGTTTCATATTAAATTAAGTAATTTATTTCTTTCATTTACACCTAAAGTAATTTTCATGTAGTAATAATGATGTCATATACATATTTATGAACATGCATGTATCTACACATCCACACTCAAGCACTAAATCATATAAAGTAATATATTTTATCGTGATAATATATTAACTATAATTTCTAGTGCCAACTATGATATTATAATGTAAAAAAGAGGTAGATATGTCACTAACGCGCCGACGATGAAGAGCGTAAGAACAGGCAATTGACCGTTTTGCTCGTAGTGGCTTTGTACAAGACGATATGCACGCTTTTATTGTTGTCAGAAGTGCTTGACATTGACATTTGACATACAGCGCGGCAGCGTTAAAATGCCTTCGTGTAATAAACGAATGTTATTGGTGCAGTGAAAAAAAAGATAAAAATGTGTGTGTTGTAGCTCTTTTCAGAACAGATTTTTTGAAATTATTTGTAAGGGAATATCGTCTCCATATTTTTTAAATATCATTTAGTGCGACTGTCAAACGAAGCAAGCAGCAAATAGTTAGTTTATTTATTGTTTTTATTAGAATAATAATATCATGTTATTTCTTTTTTCAGCGATGCCGCCCCCTTACGAGCAAGCAATGAAGCAAGCCCCGTACAACCCCAATGTGCCCCACTAATCATTCCCAGGACGGCTCTGTATCGACGAACGAGGCTAGTGTTTAGTGTTCAAACTTTATTATGTAGTCTATGTCCTTTACACAGGACATAGCACTATAATATTGTCTATGATCGCTAAGGTCACAATGGACACATGAATCATGACGTCACATGTATGGTCGAATGTGTGCTTGGTATAATTATCAGGAGCGTGGTAAGAAAAAACAGGGTAGGCATTAGAATGGCGTCATGATAAAGTTTTCTGTTAAAAACCCTGAAACCGCATTAAGCATCAGTTTTACCAATTTTCACTACCAAATTATTATTGATTAAGATAATTGCGAAAGACACAATTTATTTGTTATGTAAATTAAAGGAAAAAATAGAATTTCGAATGTTTGCTTTATGTCATTTTCCTAGGACATAGAGCGATGAATGATATGTTTATTTTATAAGTGTAGCAATGCGGTTCGAATGCGAATTTATACATTTGTTTATACTATAAATGTTTATTTATAATTTCATATTGTATTTAATTTACTTTTTAACTATTTCAGTTTAGTAATATTATTTTTGTTATTTTTGTAATTCTTTAATTTAATAGTCCTATTAATTTAATAGTTTATAGAAATTATTAATAGATTGCCAATTTTCCATTGGAGAATACACTCTCTTCTCTCAGAAATGTTGGAATAAAAAGTGAAAAACATAATATTCCAAACAAATTGTACCTTTACGTACCATTTAATGTACGTACCTAATAATTTGTAGGAAAAATCTCTTGAGCTTTATTGTATGCTCATGCATTTAATAGTGCGTTGAAACATAGAATTTTCTGATGCTCATATTTAGCGATTTTCACTTGCACCCCCTTGATACTAACCAATATTCAGTACAACAATTTTATTGAAAACGTCAAGTGATTAGATACTAGGTTTAAAGAAAGAAATATATCTATTTAAGGTAAAAAATATTACAAAGGCTCACACACTTATACCACAGAAGACATAATAAGACATCATATACTATAAATTATCTGTCCACATTGACATATTAATGGCATAGATAACACAAATAACACTTCACAAGCACCCTTGGCGAAAGCAAACATTTATGTTAGTTAGTCGTGTTAGTTACACCACTTATAACTCAAGAACGGCTGATCCGATTTTAATGATCTTTGATTTGACGTTGGATTCATCTCGGCCTGGAATAGCAGATTATCTATAAAAATATCGAAAAACAATTATAAAGAGAACAAATGACAGCTGTCAAAACAAATGACAACCGTCAAATCAAATGTCGGAGGGGGAGGGTGAAGGAGAGGGAGACACGTACACACAACGTTATCAAAGTAATATGATATTGATTTGTTAGGCGATTTAAAGTTCGACGGGACAGCTAGTTTAGGATAAATTTGATTGAGAAAATGTAATAGGTGGTTTAAATTTTTAGGTACATTTTGCCGGTTCGAGACTTAAAATTATTTGACGTTGATCCATATTAATTTTTAAATATTGTGTTTTTTATCTGTGTACAATATTGAATATTGCGCAAAGTTCATGGGGGTTAAAGTGAATTTAGTAATAATATAATTATACCTAATAGAAATTTGACTCATTCCTTGTACTGGTAATTTATATAGCTAAATAAATATACATATTAATGTTAAAACATAGATGGGAGTATGACAAGATGCTCATGTAGTTATGTAATACAATTTTGAAAATTACTATTGAGATTAAAACATTTACTATAGAAATATAGTACTCTTATGAACCCTTAATCTTTCCAAGTTCCTCAATTCTACTTTTTATGTGAAAGTTATCGATTTTGAGATTTTTAAATTAAATTTTTATTCCGTGTACATCGTATTGTGACAGGGTTTCTTTTGAATGTAAATTAAAATGTTACATACATTTTAAAGCTTTCAGAGCTTCTTAATTTTATATTTATGTTGATAAGAAATAAATATTTATAGATTTGTCATATTGTATGTTAATTACCTTTGTCATCATTACGTCACAAAAACAACGTGATCTGAATATAGAGCCGTGAGCGAACTTCCTAAATTGTGATTTTTTTAAGTTAAACAAACCAGTGGACTCATAACAACTTCTCACATACACAGTTTATATTATAACATATTTAAAAAATTACCACTGAATAAAAACAGTACAACATTATAAAAGGGAAATTTAGTTTCCTATTTTCAAGTACAGGTACAACAAGTTAATTATATTACGTAATTTATTTACTTTTTGTTATATTACATAGATTTTACAATAGATTAAATGAAAATGCAAAAATGTTTTATAAGTCTTAATAAAAGGTCATTTTATGTAATTTTATGCATTATTTACGGTGCAGATATATGTGCGTTCACCATAACAGTAATAACTAAACGACCCTTATACTCTTATCATTCAGTATGTGACGTAATTTTCATGACATAATTCAACATTCACATTAGTGCTTATATTTTAAAGATGGGAAAGTTACATCAAACCTATTTAAAAAGTCACATTCGATTACTTTTTGATGCTTTGATCTTCTGTAATTGTGATAGTTTTAGTTCTAATGTGATATATTGATACAGTTTATAAGCTTTTTATGTTAATTATCAGTCACAGCGTATAAAATATGGACCCACTGAAATCTTTGCTCATTGCGCGAGTATCTGAATTATTACGTTATAATCATAATTTTATTACTCGTGTTTGCATACTTTGGAGATAAATGATTGTAAGTTGGATTTTTGCATGCGTTATGTGAGGATTATTGTACCCAAGATCATATTAGTTCTTATTAAAACAGAAAGCATTACAAAAAAAAACTTCAAATCTAGAATAGAGATTGCATAGAATTAGTTTATTGCAGCCATGATAAATTAAACACAAATTAAAATTAACATTCGATATGAGTATTTAATATATGAAAGTGTCCATTATATTTGAGTTCAATTCTTTATGGGCTTACAAATTATCGACCAATATGGAGCTTATACCACGATGCTCCAGTGCGATGCCAAACCAACTGTAGATTATAATTTTAAATACCAATTTTGAATTAGTATTATGCATTGCCATTGTAGGTACCTAAAACATGCTTCCTTATTATAATCGATGTACCTGTTGCTCTAATTATATATTATATAAAAGTATTAAATGTGAATAATGTTTAATTATAACGAGGTACTATGTATTTAAATTAAAGATTCATGTTAGTTTTAATCTGGCGAGAACGAAAAGGGGATTATGTTTAATTGAAGATTTAATATTATTATTTACTAAGTGAACCCTGCCACGCTTAGCGGTGGATAATTTTTGTAAATAAAATACCTGTCATTGAAGTTTAGTTTTTCATTTCTTTTTTGGCTTCGACCCATTAATGACCCATTACTGTAGACGGGGTTTTCGTATTGTGGAAGCCTAGAGCATACTCCATCACGCTGCTTTAGGGCGTAGTGGTAGACTGAATTACACATTCAAACGTAATAAATGAATGTTTACAGTAGTGAAGGGATGTTATTAGACTTATTATAGTCCCCGTGAACTAAGAAGCCCAATTTGTCGTTTGTGATCACAGTGACACTAGATATGTACAAAAAAATCGGTTCACGAAAGAAACCAATTTTTGCAACAAATCGATTCAAAATTGTAAGACCTTCTACTCGATTCGATAATTAAATTGCAAACTAAAAACCGTAATATTTAGGTACCTACCTACTACCTCGATTGAGCTATCTCGTACCGCGTATCTCAAGTATTTACGACTTAAATAAAATATTATTTTATTGTTTCTTCCTAACAACTCATGCTGCTAGGTATGCATGTAAATAGCCGAGCCGGCAAACGAGCTAACGATCCACCTGATGGTAAATGGCTGTCGTCACCCATGAACATCAGCAACACCAAAAGCATTACTGGTGCGTTGCCGGCCAAGAAAAAGAGAACAAAAAGAAAGAAAGATAGACTATGATAGAATGAAAGGCATCCGCTTAGTTTCATAATAATAATATGAGCGTCAGGGAAAAAACTACGATGAATAAATTCCTGTTTATTTCGTAAGACACGTCATTCATGTAGACATAATAATTATTGACGTGATAACGTCTATTAAAATGATGAACGCCGGGCGCACGCACGAAAATCATGACTCATTGTCCCGTTCCGCGCGAGCGAGAGCGCGGAACAAGCGATAGAGAGGCACGATCGGCTACGATCGGCCGAAGCGCTCAATTTTATCTATAAAAGTATGCAATCATTTCATCAATGTTTTGTCATGACGTTATCACGTTAAACTACCGTCCGTAAACCGACTTTACAGACATTTTTTACAGACATTTTTTTGTTGAAAAAAATATGTTTACAGCAACCTTAAATACATAATTACATATAATATATAATCTGCAGTTACTGTCCATGGATGGCAAAGTGCCCATACTTAAGGGAAAATGTACTTTGCTAGCATCCAATTCGTCGTGGTATAATTCAAATGCAAGTAAATCATTTTTAACAATGTAATTAAATGAATCAATTTTCATTTTTAAATTTCGATTATAGTAATGTATCGATTATGTTGGTTTTATAAACGGTTTCAAGCCGTCAATCACTTTACGTCAGTTTAGATTTAGGCCCCTTCATAAAACATTGTTTCGAAGTCATATATTTTTATTAAATTTGCATAAATTATGATATGATGGGATTTTTACTAGATTATAACTTTTAATATGTTTTATAATCAACGCCAATGAAAATTTTTAACAAATTTTGGCAAAATCCTTTGTCCGTAATTATCCAACTATTCATGTCAAGTAAATGATTATTCCATTTTGCTCAAAGACGCCCATACAAGGTTTGTTCATATTAATAAATGGCAGCTATCATTATGGGCATCTTAGATAATTATAGACATAATATTATATAGGGTTCCGAAGTAAAATCGGAACTCTCGTAGTTTCGTCATGTCTATCCGTCTGTTCGTCCGTCCGAAGCAAAGCGCCGAGACCGTTAGTGCTAGAAAGCTGCAATTTGACATGGATATACATAGTATACGTATTTATTAAAACTACAGAATCGTATGATAAAATCATATGAATCTAAGAAGACTTCTTAGAAGACCCATAATATTTTTAAAAGACCAAAGAACCCACACTTTATAGGACACGCGGCGAAAAAAAATTCATCCTCACGTTACCTGTGGAGAGGTACCTACCCTGAAAAAAATTTAAATATTTTATTCTACGATTCTAGAGTTTTAATAAATATAATGTATATCCATGCCAAATTACAGCTTTCTAGCACTAAGGGTTTCGGCGTTTTGCTTCGGACGGACGGACAGACAGACAGACGGACGGACGAAACTATAAGAGTTCCGATTTTTCTTCGGAACCCTAAAAAACGGATCAAGGTTGATTTTGGACCATTATCATGGTTCCGATATTTTTAAGTCCGAGTAAAGCCTAAGAACGGATGGTGTATACCTACATCTCACCATAAGATTCACCTATTAGACCCATCACCAATTTAGATGATGTAAGTTCGAAATTATTACATTAATTTACTCGAATCAGACATTATCCGGTGAATATTTTAGTAATCTCGGGGGTGGTGTTAACTGAACTCGGCGATATAAAACTTAGTAACTAAGTAGGTACTTACGATAAATGAATGACCCAAATCATCTATCTATCTATCTTAATATATATAAATTACGTGTCAAGTTGTTTGTCCGCGGTGGACTCCTAAACTACTTAACCGATTTTAATCAAATTTGTACACCGTGTGCAGTTTGATCCAACTTGAAAGATAGGATAGCTTACATGTCAAAATAAAAATAAAAACTTTTGACAGAACGAAGTCTGTCCGGGTAGCTAGTACTATAATAAAACTCAAAGGGCAAATTTTCTGTACATTGAATATTTAAAAAAAAATTTGATTAGGGGGCACTTCAATAACGTGTTAGAGCACAAAAATATTTTTTTTTAGAATTATTGTCTGTCTGTCTGTCCGGGCATCACATGAAAACCTTTGAACGGATTTCGATGAAAATTGTTAAAGTTATTACTAATACTCCGGGTCATATTTTAGGATACTTTTTATCCCGGAAAGTTAAAAGGTTTCCCCGGGGAACGGGATGAAAGTTTGTATGGAATATTTTTAAAACATCAACCGATTTGCTTCAAATTTGCCACAAATGTTCCTTGCTTAAATTGATTAGACATATATTTTTCAGTTTTTCAAAATTTTGCAAAAAAAAAAGAAAAAAATACAAATGTGAATATCGCTTATTTTTCAAAATCCGCTCCTGGAGGAATCCTTTGTGATTTTATCGTGGGTTTTAGTTTATAAATTACTAAATATAAGTACTTCAATATAAATTCACCGTTTTTTAAATTTCCTTCTGCAAGAGGTACAAATAAGGTATAATTTCCGTATGCGAAGCTGCGGGCAACAGCTAGTACTATAATAAAACTCAAAGGGCAAATTTTCTGTACATTGAATATTTTTTAAAAATTTTGATTAGGGGGCACTTCAATAACGTGTTAGAGCACAAAAATATATTTTTTTAGAATTATTGTTTGTCAGTCAGTCTGTCTGTCTGTCCGTCCGTCTGTCTGTCTGTTTGTCTGTCCGGGCATCACATGAAAACCCTTGAACGGATTTCAATGAAAATTGGTGAAGTTGTTACTAATACACCGGGTCATATTTTAGGATACTTTTTATCACGGAAAATTAAAAGGTTTCTCCGGGAAACGGGATGAAAGTTTATCCATACTAATATTATAAATGTGAAAGTGTGTTTGTTTGTTTGTTTGTTTGTTTGTTTGTCCGTCTTTCACGTCGTAACTGAACGATGTTATGGTAAGATTTTTTGTGTGGAATTAGGTAGGAGGCTGGAGAGTAACGTAGGCTACTTTTTACCGCAGTAAAACAACTCATTCCCATGGAAAGATCCATTATGAAGCGTATTTATCTATCCATACTTCCATACTAATATTATAAATGCGAAAGTGTGTTTGATTGTTTGTTTGTTTGTCCGTCTTTCACGTCGTAACGGAGCGATGTTATGGTATGATTTTTTGTGTGGAGACAGGTATGAGGCTGGAGAGTAACGTAGGTTACTTTTTACCGCAGTAAAACAACTCATTTACATGGAAAGATCCATTATGATGCGTATTTGTCCATACTTCTATACTTCCATATCCTTATAACATAAAATAATAATCCATACTAATATTATAAATGCGAAAGTGTGTTTGTTTGTTTGTCCGTCTTTCACGTCGTAACGGTGCGATGTTATGGTAAGATTTTTTTGTCCGGAAATAGGTAGGAGGCTGGAGAGTAACGTAGGCTACTTTTTACCGCAGTAAAACAACTCATTCCTATGGAAAGATCCATTATGATGCGTACTAGCTATTACCCGCGGCTTCGCCCGAGTGTTCAAAGGGAATTAACAATGAGTTGTTTAACATGCATGACTTGTTGTAAAATAAGACAAACAATAATGTATTTATTATTTATTTATTTCAACAAACAAGTACAATTGCATGCTTTACACGTCTGCCAGTAGTTCTCGTGTATATGTGTGTGTATACGAGTTTGTACTCTTAACGTACTTATTTTTTACTTACTTGTTTTTAATGTTGCAGGTGTCAGTTCTAGGACGTAGGTACACTTAGGGTATTGTGGTTTGATATTATTATATTCAAGTCTTACGACTGCGGTCCGCCCATATATCTGTCATCCCTTAAACTTAACAATGAGATTGTTTCATAATGGCCTCCACCAATATTTTTTTTTAACATTGAGTAATTCTATTTTATATATTATATACTTAATTAATCACACTTTCGTTATAGGACTGAAGTCCGGATATTGTTTCCCTTATAGAAATATCCCAACTGTTTATGCATAGTACTGCATATGTGGTGGAAAACACAATTATGCAGAGTTGGTTTAGGCAGTAGTTCGAGTATCGTCAGTTCGTCAAGAAACCAATTTCATACTTACAATACTTTGTAATCGAATTTCCCTTATTGTTTCACACAAGTTTTAATTCTACGGATCATAAGGTTACCACAGTTCACCCAGGTCCTTGCTAATTGGTCAAATCAGTCTAGACAAATAAGGATTATATCCATATCCATATCCATACTAATATTATAAATGTGAAAGTGTGTTTGTTTGTTTGTTTGTTTGTCCGTCTTTCACGTCGTAACTGAGCGATGTAATGGTAAGATTTTTAGTGTGGAAATAGGTAGGAGGCTGGAGAGTAACGTAGGCTACTTTTTACCGCAGTAAAACAACTCATTCCCATTGAAAGATCCATTATGATGCGTATTTGTCCATACTTCTACACTTCCATATCCATATCAATCCATAATATCCATACTTCCAAACTTCCATACTTCCATACTTCCATACTTGTCCATACTTCCATACTTATATTATAAATGCGAAAGTGTGTTTGTTTGTTTGTTTGTTTGTCCGTCTTTCACGTCGTAACGGAGCGATGTTATGGTAAGATTTTTTGTGTGGAAATAGGTAGGAGGCTGGAGAGTAACGTAGGCTACTTTTTACCACAGTAAAACAACTCATTCCCATGGAAAGATCCATTATGATGCGTATTTATCCATCCATACTTCCATACTAATATTATAAATGCGAAAGTGTGTTTGTTTGTTTGTTTGTTTGTCCGTCTTTCACGTCGTAACGGTGCGATGTTATGGTAAGATTTTTTTGTCCGGAAATAGGTAAGAGGCTGGAGAGTAACGTAGGCTACTTATTATCGCAGTAAAACAACTCATTCCTATGGAAAGATCCATTATGATGCGTACTAGCTATTACCCGCGGCTTCGCCCGAGTGTTCAAAGGGAATTAACAATGAGTTGTTTAACATGCATGACTCTTTCCTAGATATAATAACATAATAATTAATAATAATCCATACTAATATTATAAATACGAAAGTGTGTTTGTTTGTTTGTTTGTCCGTCTTTCACGTCGTAACGGAGCGATGTTATGGTATGATTTTTTGTGTGGAGACAGGTAGGAGGCTGGAGAGTAACGTAGGCTACTTTTTTCTGCAGTAAATAACTCATTTACATGGAAAGATCCATTATGATGCGTATTTGTCCATACTTCTATACTTCCATATCCTTATAACATAAAATAATAATAATTCATAAAGTAACAGAAATAAATCACGCATGTTAAAAAACTCATTGTTACTTCCCTTTGAACGCGGGCGAAGCCGCGGGTAATATCTAGTATAGAATATTTTTAAAACATCAACCGATTTGCTTCAAATTTGCAACAAATGTTCCTTGCTTAAATTTTTGGAACCCATATTTTTCAGTTTTTCAAAATTTTCCAAACAAAAGAAAAAAATACAAATTAATGTGAATATTGCTTATTTTCAAAACTCGCTCCTGGAGGAATCCTTTGGGATTTTATCGTGGGTTTCAGTATATAAATTGCTAAATATAAGTACTTCAATATAAATTCACCGTTTTTTAAATTTCCTTTTTTTTATGCTTTTAGCAGGCAAACGAGCAGACGGGTCACCTGATGGTAAGTGATCACCGCCGCCCATGGACATTAGTAACACTGGGGGCGTCACCAACGCGTTGCCGGCCAAGAAAATGACGATAGACCCGCTTCTTGAAGGACCCCATGTCATAGCTTATAGGGAACACCGATGCAGGAAGTTTGTTCCACAGTTTACACGTACGAGGTAGAACATTACGTGAGAATCGAACTGTGGACGAATGCCAGGTATCCAGGTGATGTTGGTGAAACCTGGTACCCCGTGATGTGCGGTGTCGAAAACCAACTGCAGGTATTAAGCCAAATAGTTCTTCAGAACATTCCCCACTGTACAGACGGTAGAATACAAGAGGTACAAATCCTTCTGCAAGAGGTACAAATAAGGTAAAATATAATTTCCGTAGGTGAAGCTGCGGGCAACAGCTAGCTAGTAATAATATTAACCTTACTCATAGCCAAGACGGCCGGATCCAGATATGTACAAAAAACACAGTATGTACAGTGACAGCTCGCAAGTTACAAAATAGACTGCTGCTGACGACGGGCAATCGTGTCAGTGACCAAACGATCCGGAATCGACTGCACGAGGACCAGCAAACCTCAAAACGACGAGTGGTGCGGATCCCTTTGACCAGAGATCACCGTGCAAACCGTTTAAGGTTTTCGCGACAGTATTTGGACGGGGGTATAAATCAGTGGAGAATGGTGCTCTTCACAGACGAGTGCAAAATAAAATTTTCAAGTTATGATCGTCGTATTAGGGTCTGGAGACGACGTGGAGAGCGATTTGCGGAAGATTGCATACAAGAAATTGACCGTTTTGGTGGTCCCAGCATAATGATTTGGGGTGGGATCAGCTTAGTTGGAAAAACGGAGCTTGTTGTTTTTAGTGAGGGTACCGTGATTGCACAGCGTTACACAGAGGAAGTCATTAAACCTCATGTGATCCCATTTGCACAGCGGGTGGGTCCTGAATTTCTGTTAATGCAAGACAATGCCCGTGCACACACCGCTCGAGCGACCCAACAAGCACTGGACGACGCTCACATTCGAGTGTTACCGTGGCTAGCGAACAGTCCCGATTTAAACCCGATCGAGCATCTGTGGGACCAACTAAAACGATGCATTAGAGATAGCGAACAGGCAGTCTACAACCGGCAGCAGTTGATTGACGCTGTGAAAAGAGCCTGGGAAGAAATTCCAGCAGAAAACATAGCTCGTTTGATAGAGAGCATGCATTCCAGGCTTCAGGAGTGCGTAGCTAAGAGAGGAGGCCATACTCGATATTAAAACCACTAAAAAATTCAGTTCAGTTTTTTTTTGGTGACTTTCCCCTAAGTAACATTTTTCATATTAATTTACAATTAAATTAATTTAAATTAACAGTAGAACATTGTTTTACCACTACTTACCCCAATCATTGCATTAATTATGTTATTTTCACCGTAAACTTCATGTCACACCAAAATTACCAAGTGGCCCTTATTTTGTTTTGAGTAGTATATATTGATATATATATATAACTATATATACAGGGTTTTTTGGAACTCGACGTATTCCTGGCGGGAGCTGATGAAGGAGCCAAAATGCAATATATTTGATGTTCATTTGTATGAGCAAAAAAAAAATTCTTGCTACTTGTGGAGATATTTGCAATTTAAACTTTTTTCGTTATTTACCCGGATTTTTGCATTTAGGTACAAATTGAAAAAAAAAAAATACGTATGGTATGGTTATTATTTAAAATTATTTTTCTAACTAACACTTCAATAAAGCCCACCTTACCTTATTAAGATGAAAATTCCTTCTGAATGAAAAACTACGAGCTACAACAAAAACAAAATTATTTAAAAAATACATGTTACTTGACAAAATATGTTGTCTGGTTGAAAAAATTACCGTGTCATGGTACTTACATGGTAACATGGTTACTATTATTTTTTGTTCATACGTTCAGGATTCGGACCTGTATAAGAAATAGAGGGGCTCATATCGAGCAAGATGTATGAACAAAAAATAATAGTTTGTGCATTACTTTTATGCTTTATACTTTTTAACCCTTAAATATGCTCTACCTACGACGAGTGAAACGCCGTTTTTGTTAAGAATTACATGTTTTTGGATTAACATTAATACCTTTTTAAAAAGCTGATTAAATGGGCAAGTTTTTTTAATAACTTGTACAAGTTATTAAAAAAACTTGGCACTAGGCGATCACTAGGCGTACGCCTAGTGTCATGGTAATTTTTTCAACCAGACAACATATTTTGTCAAGTAACATGTATTTTTTTAAATAATTTTGTTTTTGTTGTAGCTCGTAGTTTTTCATTCAGAAGGAATTTTCATCTTAATAAGGTAAGATGGGCTTTATTGAAGTGTTAGTTAGAAAAATAATTTTAAATAATAACCATACCATACGTATTTTTTTTTCAATTTGTACCTAAATGCAAAACTCCGGGTAAATAAGGAAAAAAGTTTAAATTGCAAATATCTCCACAAGTAGCAAGATTTTTTTTTTTTGCTCATACAAATGAACATCAAATATATTGCATTTTGGCTCCTTCATCAGCTCCCGCCAGGAATACGTCGAGTTACAAATAACCCTGTATATGTTGATTGATATTGCTCATATCTGTAGCCACAGTAGTTTCATTTATTTCACTGTTTATTTGAGTCACTTGAGTCGCATCTGTAACAAATTTTCGATAAGGGTAGTAACGGGGATGTAGCTCAGTGGTAGAGCGTTCGCTTTGCATGTGAAAGGCCCCGGGTTCGATCCCCGGCATCTCCATTTATCGACAGGTCCTCTACATATTTTGTTACATCAAGCATTATTTTAATTAATAATTCACATTCATTTTATAGTTTTAATTTTGTTTTACATTTATAAGTTAATAAATTACACCAACTCACAATTTCTTTATTGCTGTTGGCTCTAGCGACTTTTACATCACGCAGGCAGAGGCGAGCTTGGAAAGGCTCAGCCGAGAAGACAATTTTTAGGAAAACGAAGGACTAGGCTGTCTCTAAAATCTTCCTCAATAAAAAGCAGTGACGTCGTATTGCAGAGATCATAATACATGTCTCCCTTGTACACGTACAAGCACATGAGCGCGACATAGATAGTTAATATTTTGTACTCACAATGATCGACAACAACAATCATACTAATAATATAAATGTGAATGTAAGTTTGCTTGTCACGCTTTCACGCGAAAACTACTAAAACGATTTGGCTGAAATTTGGAATGGAGATAGCCTATACCTTGGATTAAAAGATAGGCTGCTTTTTATCCCGGAAAAGTTCAGGGTTCCCGCGGGATTTGTAAAAATCGATCTCTACATACATTCACCATAAAGCTTGGTGAATGTTATGATCAATCGACAAATCGATTCGCGGGGTTTTGAATTTTCACACTATCATTAACAAACAAGATAGGTTACTTTAGGTCAATGACCTGGACAAGAATCTGAATAAAATGTACCTACCTGCCTACGTTCTTAAGTATAATATCAATTATCAGGTAGATTAGACACTTAATACGTGTCTAGCCACTATGGTGTCTAATAATGTTCCTGCATCTTTGGTGGTATAGATTTGATATAAAAAGGGTCCTGAAGGATATAAAACGGTTTCGTAGGCTCGAGGCGCGTGCGCGGCATCTTGCGGCGTCGCGACGGCTCGGCGGCTGGCTCTAGGGTTGGCACTTACATAATTATTAAAGTTCTGGTTACATACAAATTGATTAAAATAATATGTTGAAAATAATTCAGAAGTTACGGTATCTACTGTTTATTATTGAATTCCAATATTATGGTACAAGTTAGACGTGGTAAGAAATGCATAAAGAGAGGTGAAATAATGAAAAAGCAAAAAAATGTGTAGATATGCACTTACAGAATCTAAAACTATTTGCTTATTAAGCTTTTTTAACTTTAATTAAATGATTTTAGCATTCGAATCAATACATATTAGATACAAGCAACATTATCATCGTTTCATCCACGACCACTCTGTCAAGACTCAAGAGTAAACCATTGAGGAGGAGAATTTAAAAAAGGGTACTTTCCTTTTGTTATTTACAACGTGTAGGTACCGGTAATTTTAAATTAAGTAAATAGATATTTCCAGTTGAAGACTGTACCTATTAAATAAGTAGAAACATATATTTCCCCTTACAGATTGTAAAAATAATGTTAAGTGGATGGGTATTCATTTTTAAATTAGAATAAGTATCTGACTATATTTTAGGCAAGTGCTAACCCTGTTCCTTCACTGGCGCCAGAGTGTCGGACAACTTGTTGCCATCAGATCAGGACTCGTGGAGAATGGGGCATGGGGTGTTCCAACTAGCGACACACACACATTGCTACACCATCCTTTAAGTTTAGTATAGCGGCGCGCCTCCCTTGTGTCGGGCATGGCGAGACATTGGGACTCGAACCCCGATCATTACTAATCATATCATGTCAGTTTGACCTCCTAAAAAGTGCTATTTGTTCTAAGACTGAAAGTTAATTCAGTAATTAGTCTTATTCAGTGGATACGTTTTAATCAACTGGAAAAATATTTTATTTTAAAGTGATATTAAGACATCAACGCGTTCAAAGGATTCTTACCGGTCTTAACCAGTCGTAACTATATAGTTCAAACTGATATGCAAGCTACAACATGAAGGAATGGAAGACGGAATAGCTTCACTAGAAAATCCTATTTAAGTTTTAACCATTTGAATTTATTTAGTCAAGGTATGTACTTGCGAAAGTAACTCTAGACGATTTACAGGAAATTATAGGGGCCGTTACCCGTTCACCATACCGTACACGCACCTATCTATGGTTTTTATCTCGAAAATCATCTCATAAGGTGGTGAAAAGATTGGTGGAAGTTTATGTGGAAAACAATTATTTGTCAATTAGGTATTCTGAAAATTCGAAATGCTGCTTTATTATTCATTGTTAATCTTAAGGCATATGAAAATTTCAGCTCTTATGGACAAAATTTGAAAACAGTCGTCGAATCTAACCAGCCCTCCAAGGTACAGACTCTTTATGAATATGTATTCACAAATGTAAAATGTTTCGAGTTCCTTAGAGCAAGTCATGAACCAGCATAAGTGTATCGGTGATACCTACATTAATATTTTTTTTAAACCTCGTTGAGCTACTGATATACGTCTGTAATATGAGACTATGAGTCAAACGAAATCATTTAATATAAGCTCAATTTTAGTCAAAGTCGCAATTATCTATGGACATTAGTAACACCTTAAGCAGCATCGATGCTTTGCCGACTAAGAAAGGAAGTCCTGTACTGACTCACGAGCCCCCAGTTGGAACACGATTCGTTTGACGACTGACTCAAACAAGAGGGCGGTGGCAGGCTTCACGGAAAGATTGCGAGTATAGTATAATAGTAATAAAATATAATAGTATTGCGACGGTGTAGATCCTCCACAAGTAGGATTGAGGTAGGTTCTTAGGGCAGGGTATGTAGGTAATAGGCATTAACTGCAATAGGGCACAACTCCGATTTTGACATTATTATACTGTTATAGTCCTTTATAATTGGATACACAGCAGTACGAATATAACAATGGCTAATCGTTTTACACGATGAACGTATTATTAAATGACCCGAACACAGATCCTCCATCATCGATGGAAGCCTAGCTGTCAGATGCATTTTTGTAAAAACCCCAACAAGGTGTCAAGATGTAATAATTTAGAAGAAATGCATTTGCCAGCCAAGGAATATTGAACGAGGTATTACACCTCGTTACAGTATCAGTAAAAATAATGAAGGAGTCATCCATTGCTCAAATCGCGCCGGGCTATAAGTTATTACGTGGAAGTATAGTTGTAAGGAGTTTGACGACCCGTGTGGCTCAAGGGTTACCATGCTATACCGCGTTATCAAGGTGGTTTGACGATGAATTTGAATTTCTATTCTCGATCTGGGTGTGTCTTTGTGTGTTGTCCATGGCAACCAGGACACCAGGGAATCCTAGATTGGGGCTATGGGTGTGTAGCGTTGTTAAGGTGTGTTTCAGTGAGTCGCGATGGGAGTCCCACGTGGTGCGCGTCCCCCCTCCCACACGGCGTACTTCATAGCGCTGGCTGGGGTACTTCTACTGCTGCTAATGCTGCTAGCATACTGCCTCTGCTTCTGTCTTAAGAGGATTAAAGGTGATGCGTCTTCCATGACTATGATCATTGTAGCATAGCCATAGCTATGGTTTAGCGTGTTAAATCTAACCTGTCTCCCATCCTATCCCGAAATCTTAAACAAATAAAACAGTGCTTATTTTAATTTGCTGAAAGCCCCGCCCCATTATTAACCAAATTTTTTTATAGAAATAGCCGGCAAACGAGCTGTAGATCCATCTGATGGTAGGTGGCTATCGTCGCCCATGAACATCACCACCCACCAAACCAGATGCATTAGAAAGGTAATAATGCGAAGATGGTTTTAGACTACTAAAACAATGCATTAGGCATTTGACTTTAGCGTAGTAGCATACGCCGCGTATTCTCTAGTTAATTATATTGCTCATTAAATTTTAATGTCATGATGTTCCAGAGCTGGCCTCTCAACCCCTGCCGGAGCCGGTGAAGTCAGTCCGTCCACCGCCGCCTTCCACCGCGACCTACCCTGTGCAACCAGGTTTGTGGTCAACAATTTTATTGTCTGTTGTCTATCGATATCTTTACTTGTTACAGAATAACACAATGGCTGATGTTTTTAGGGTTCCGTACCTCGAAATAAAAAACAGAAAGTGCTTACTTTCTTGTCCATCTGTTCGTCTGTGAACCCCCTTTTTCTCAGGAACTCGTCAAGGAAGCAAGTTTGAAAAATACAGAAAATTTTGGCATACAAAATTTTAAACATGTTTATTCCGTCAACAGAGGTACGAGAAAGCGCAACAGCAATGGCGCGTCTCTGCAAGCAAATCCCTCAATCCCATACCGACACCGTTTTCCCCGCGCTTTCTCCCAACAAGGGCGCCATGTTGCCCACGCCGCAATCCCCGCGCCTCTCCCCCGCACACATGTCCCCCGCACGCGCTCGCTCGCCCGCATATGCGGTCTCCCCGACGCGAACGCTTGCACATGCTAGCGGTTCGATCCGCCCGCCGGGCTATGCGACGTCTCCTGGCGCATATGCGATATCTGCGACTGGGAAGGTTCTGGCGCGCTCTCCGGGAAGTAAAGCCAGGCCGCTCCAGTCTCCTAAGGTAATCACGTCCACAGCCAAGAAAAGACCCAGCTCAATGCCCGAGCCACCAACACCGGTACTAACTGTTACAGAGGCTAAATAACTTTTGTGATGCTATATTATTACTGGAGTGAAACTTCTTTAGGTGCGGAATGAGAGAAATACTTTTGATGTTACATTAATGTGCAATGAAATTTAGTGGAAAGGAGAGTAAAGGGAGGGAATAATTGTCTCATATCTTCACGTGAAAAACTAGGCAGAAATACACGAGCTACTCAACCATACATCAACAATTGTGTGGTGAGATAAGGGTAGGATTAATTTTAATCTTTTAATATAATAATATATAAGGACCTATTCATTGAACCTAAAAAAGTTTCACTCCATAGGTACAGTTTATGTAACAAATGCTTGTAATAATTATAACTAAGTAATACTGTAGCTTTTATAATGTTTATACTCATTAATGTTTTTAATTAATTCGATGTTATATAGTTACACAAAGCAAAAGAGATAGGTATGCAGGACACGTTTCTAAAACGTTCTGTAATCTATACTAATATTATAAAGAGGAAAGATTTGATTGTTTGTTTGCACTGAATAGGCTCCGAAACTACTGAACCGATTTGAAAAATTCTTTCACTGTCAGGAAGCTACACTACCCCGGGTGACAAGGGCAATATTATATTTTCAAAAAAATTAGGGATCCTTAATTAAACTTCAATAATGTAACGCAAAATGTAAAAAAATAAGAAAACCGAAGCAAAGCGAGGGCGATACCTTACAGGTAGCATTTGACATTGATGATAACACAAACATTCTGTTATATTAAACATTACAGAAGCTTTTAGAATCATGCACTGCATACCTAATTCTATTTCTCACTGTACACAGTGATATATACTCGAGAGAAATAGAAATTGAATGGAATGACGGAACGAAACACGGGAGCAAACTTTGGGCGGGAGGTTTTAGTAATCAATGATTCAACTGTAGTTGATAAAATTTCTTCACTCCCTCCCTATACATACAACATCATTGCTTCACTCAGAAACAACTTGTATCAATTAAACTACAAATTTCTTAGCAGCGCTACGGCTTGGTGCTACGGCGTAGAACAATCGTAGTTCGTTGCTACGCTAGCTACAGTGCTACGATTTGTATTTTGTAGGAATATTTTCGGGGATTTTCTTGTTATCTACGATCCATAACTATATTTATGGTTTTATTTACTATTTATAATAATAATATGACATCAGGTTTCTAAGTGTCATTACTTGTATATCGTGAAGACCTTCACATACTTTTTTATGGAAATAGCCGGCAAACGAGCTGACGATCCACCTGATGGTAAGTGGATATCGTCGCCCATGGACATCAGCAACACTTTCACTTACTATATATTTTGTAAATAATTATGGCTTACATGCATTTATAGCTTCAGGTATGTTTTTTTGCATTGTAAACAGTGTTACCAGATTAAAATTATACACTACCGTGTTAACAGGTTAGAAATACGGTGTTTCAGATCCAAATTACCGTGTATAGATTTAAAAAATACCATGTAAATTACCGTGCAAAATAAAGAGAAAATGCTATAATTTTTCGATATTTTTGAAGTGAAAACTTCTTTAGTACGGGGGCGATCTGAAATTTTATGAAACGAAACTGTCCAGTAAAAAGAGACAAACACATAAATTCTAAAGTGAGATAGGAAGCATTGTACAGGTGTAGGATAGGGGAGTTGAGTGGAGCGGAGCGGAGTGGGGCGGAGCGGAGCAGAGTGGAGTGGAGTAGTGAAACCTACATTTATCATCTTCCCGAAATTTTACATTCGTCTCATTATCTTGAAAACAAACATTTTGAAGGTTTCACTTCTATAACGTGTGAATTGCACACATTTTAATTTTTTTATTTAAAATTCAATCATCTAAAATAACAACTTCTTTCTCGTATATAGCTGCAGTCATTTCCCCCCCCCCCCCCAGCGTCATCTCGAAATTCCCCTCTTTCCTCCTTAACACTATGTCTAAGCACTGCAGTAATTTATTTAAGTAAGTATAAGTAAAAAGAAGCTCACCAGGATAAATTGAATTAATCCATCAATCCAATCACTGATCTTCTAAATACATTACAAAAAAAATCCCCCTAGAAAATTCCTCTAAAAAAGGTAACTCTTGAAACATGCGTCAAAAAATTTTACCTCTAGTGAGCCCCTAAAAATACCCATCTTCATCTAACTTACCCCCTTTAGGTGGAAAACCCCCAAGCTGGATTTTCGTTTCGTTTTACGTATCTTTTTTTAATAAAATTAATCCTTCTGAATAATTATTTATATATTGATTGTCAAGGTAATTCATAATTAAAAATACCGTAGAAAAGTACACGGTAGTGAAACATTACCGTAGACCGTGTTTCAGCCAAAAATACCGTGCATCTACGGTAATTACCGTGTACCTGGTAACACTGATTGTAAGTCATTGATTGAGACAAAGTCAAGAGTGGTCAACAGTTGGCTAGCTGACCGCTGCCGCGCTGATTGCAAAATGCTCAAGAGCGCAATCTCACATCTTACAAATATCACTTTTATAACATTTGACATAGTCAGCATCTCAAACCGAATCTTGAGATTGCAGAGATTTTCTTAATCATTAATAGGGGCCTAAGCTTCTTTAATGTAAGTTATAAATTGTTGCTCAATGTTAAACTGCCAAAATGTATCGTGCCAAAAGGAAATATTTTGTATATTTCTTTATGTATCAGAACCGTATAAAAATAGTTTATAAATGTCAAATAATATAAATCTGTATAGTAATTATACTCAAAGATATTATAATAAAATTGTATAACCAATCTCGCTTTGTATTGTTGTTGGTTGTAGTTGAAACGATGTTTAATACTTTTTGTAATAAAATGTTTTAAACCACTTGAAATGTTTTACTTTACTTATAAAAATCCCCTGTTTTCATCAGTAGTAGACAAATAGACAGGTCGATGAGTATTTGTTACAGCCGTCCAAGGCCATCAACAAAGTTAACAGAGACGCGTTGCCAACCAAGTTCGTAGTATCTAAACGATTTAAAGAAGGATTGTAGTAGGTGGCAGCTAGATGCGTAGAAGTCATAAAAGATTGCCTACCTTGCCGCTAAAATACTGTTGGAATCAAAGTGGATGGTACATTTATTTAAATTGTAGATACCTATTTTGAATAACAAATTATTGCTTCGTAAGTAGGTATAATAGTGTCATTTGATTCACAATACATAAAATAATCAAGGCACGGACCTTAAAAAAAGACGGACATAATCTCAAGAACAAATTCAGTGAAGCACCCATCGGAATTCTAACTCTCTATTCGTACAAGTAAACACCCACACATTGACACAATCGGTGTCATTCCGGCGCCGGACCGCACTCAAGTCATACGGACAACGGGAGTTGATAAAGAATATTAAAAATGCCTTTGTGTGCTGTTAAAAGTTGCAAGAACAATAGTAGTTCAGTTAAAAAACATAAAGGGATCACCTTGCACAAGTAAGCTTGTCATTTAATCACTGATTTCTTTTATTTTCCGTAAGTTATTAACAAAACAAACTAAAAAAATTCGTAACCACAAAATCAGCCAGTGTTGCCAACAATATTGCTTAAGCAAATACCCAGAATGTGTGGGAAAATTATAGTATGTATAATGCTCGAGTTTCTTACTTTAGTTTAAAAGTATATATTTTTGGGGTTTCGTACTAAATGACAAGGAACCCTTACCTATAAGTTTGCCATGTCTGTCCGTCTGTCCACGGCATTGCTTACAAACAAACAATATTAGAAAGCTGAAATTTGGTACCGATCAATGTAAGTATGTGTATTAATTACGTTAAGATAATGGTAGAACAAAATTGGAGAAATTTTAGGTACCTCCCCTATAAGTGAAGTGGGTAAACCAGTGTATTTAATCTGTCGTCAATTAATAAAATTCATTAATCTTATCAAATATAATAATTTGCATTTATTGAATGTGGATTTGACTTTTCATCATATTTCCAAAATGGAAACTGTAAATAAAACACTGGAAAATAAACGTCAAGTTTACAAGAAGTTGACTCTTCATAAAGGATTTTAGCGTGCCAATTATAAAAATACTAGCTATTACCCGCGGCTTCGCCCGCGTATTCAAAAATAAGTAACAATGAGTTTTTTAACATACATGACACATTCATGGTGCAAGAATAAATAAGTAACAGTTCCAAAATTTAAAAGGTACTAAGAGGAACCAAAATATATCAATAAATTTATATCAATCCATAGATCCTTTACGAACTTATAGCAGAACCAACACATTGTTACTTATAATATGGAGTGATTCAAATACATAATGGATATTCCCATTGGAATAAGATATTTTACCGCGCTAAAAAGTAGCCTATGTTACTCTCCAGCCTCATAACTACAATATCTCCCAAAATTCATACCATAATATCGCTCCGTTACGACGTAAAAGAGGGACAAACAAACAAACACACTTTCGCATTTATAATATTAGTATGGATATACTTATAAAATATCAGTTTGTAGCGCAGGTGTGTAAATAATTTTGAAATTTTCGGCTTTTCTTCTCCTCCATGACAAAGCACCTTTCCGAAAAGCTGGTAAATTAAAAAAATGACGTGCATAAGTGTATCAATCATACCTACATGAATAAATGATTTTGAATTTGAAATCTGAAAATATTTACACAAAATGTTAGTCTATTTAACGCAGTGTCATGAGAGTATGTTATTAAGTTTGGTTGTATGTATGTTTATCTGCGGATTTTTCAGAAACTCCGATCAGATTGCTACAATTATTAAACTTACGCCCCAACTCAGAGTCACTAACGGTTACTTTAATCGCTCCTTACTAAAGAATCACCATACAAATTCTGTACTAAGGAGCCATTTAAGTAACCATTAGTGACTCGTCAGTTGGGGTGTTAGTGTATAACTAACGTATGTATGTATTAACTTACGCCACAACTCAGAATCACTAATGGTTACTTAAATCACTCCTTAGTACAGAATTTGTATGGTGATTCATTACTAAGGAGCGATTAAAGTAACCGTTAGTGACTCTCGAGTTGGGGTGTCAGTATATGTAGAGCAAGTTTGTCAAAATCTGTTTTTTAATTTATTAGTTAGGTCTGAATTTATGCCACTGTCAAGTTCCATAACCATGAATTCAGACAGGAAAATAAATCTGTTCATCGCTACTATGAAAAAAATGCACACTTGTAATTTTTTTACAATAAAACAATTATAAAAACAGTTGAGAGCGTTTTATTTTCATTTTCATAAATACCAAGATACTTATATGTTTTTTATCAAAAGAGGCAACCTTGGTCTAATAGCTTTTACTTCAAGGTTACAATGCCGGGCGGAGCTGTGAAGTTAAAACAACCTTATTGTCCGTTTACCGTATTAATTTACTTAAAATTTAGTTATTTACTTAACTACTTAATACGTGTAAACAGAACATTACCGAATAAACTATTCAGTAAGTAATACATTTTGTGTTTGAATTTACTACTAGGTACATAAAGAAAAAATGGGGAAAATGTTCATATTGTGGTAACCCCAAAATTACGCACACGTAGTAAGCGGTCGGCCATTTCTATGCTTCACTCTCGGTTACACAAGGTTACGTCTGTATTTTTTTTAGGTCCGTGAATCAAGGATTTCTTTTCAGAGTCTTCTGTGCTTGTACGGAGAAATCAACAAAATGTCATTATTGTGTCAATCAGCTTTGTAGGTAACTGAATATTTTCTATCCTGAAAAACAGAACAGGAAATCATAGCATATTAAAAACAATTATTTTATTTCAGAATAAATGTTATATTTTGTAAAATTCAAAAGACAAGATTGACTTCGTCAAAAGCTTAAAACTAATTAAGCGTTACAAATACTTTGCAGCCGGTTCTAAACTTTTCTTCAACGCCGTGTCAAATAAGTACAGTAATTGTTTAATGCCTATTAACTACAACATCTCCTTATCCTCCTAGTCTTATTCATCTCGTACAAATAAGACTGTTCTCGTCATAAAATAAATAAATTAATGCAGGAGTTACCTCGGTGTTGTCACCAAGGCTTTGTCATGACAATACATTTAACAATTTCTGCATTTCACAACATTTAATTGTCATTATTGAAACCTTTATGACAACAAACTACCTTTGTGGATATAATTGTTTGGCTATGTTTGGGCTCAATTTTTTAACAGATAAATAAACCACATACATTTCAAGCTGCTGCTTTTAGATCGAGAACCGCTGGCAAAAGTAACAACTACATCTAATACCTGAAGTTTCATCACTAAAATAATCAAAGTTTTCTTCTTGAACTCAGATTGTATCGTCCAATCTCAAATGAATATATTGTACTGGACGTATTTTTTATGTTAATTGACAGATTAACTGTTTTTACTCCCGAAGTTCATCAAAAAAAATTGAAAATACTTGTAGTGGGGAGCATGGAATAATTTCGTGCCCCTCTGTGCTTCCTTGTTTCTCGATCGACTTCCGATCATTGTAGACGCGACTCAAAAAGGAGTTATACGGCTGACTCAAAAAGACGGAATTACGTCTTGAACGAGTTTCTTCCATTGTTAGTCAAATAGCGACGAACCTCGTTCTTTGGTTAACTTCGTCGAATAATGTAGTGGACGTATTTGCATTCGATACGAAACATGTTGCAATTTGAATACACAATTATAGCTAATAATATATCCTTATTTTAACTTACCTAATTTCTTTATAATTTAAGTAGTCATTAAAACGCATGTTATACATGTTGCAGAATTCATATTCATAGACACATTTTCTTGTCAATGTTGCGTTATCAGTTAATAATAGTAGTGGTCGTATAATTCGGTATAATTATATAATACTGTTTAGGATAACTCATTCAACAGGGACCTCTTGATTGTTAATAATTTCAAAAAGACGTAACATGGTGATAACAACGTCTAAATGAATATTGTTGATAAAATATGCTCTTACACTGCCCTTAGGTTATATCATTATTTGGAATATCCTTATTGCATGAATTACCTCACTTATTTAAATTCCATAGTTCGTTGTTATTGTCAATCGTTTAAGGCTTTGGTTAGACTAATACTGTCGTAAGGTTTTACTATGAGTAAGATACTGTTACTGTGTTGACCACAAAAGTTTTCTATAAAGTAGCTTTTTGAAAATGTAATCACGGAAGGATAGTCTCAGAGCTATTATACTAAACATAAATAAATATATTATTATACTTAACTAGCGAGTAAGCAGTATTATTTCATCAAATGCCTAGACCGCTCAACAGCGTAAGGTTTAACCTAGGTTTCTTAGTCTTACTAAAATCTAACTCTTAAATGTTCCATCATTATCCATTAAGCTTCACTTAAAAAGACAAAGCTTTAGCTTTGGAATGCTAACTTTCATTTTTCCTTCCCAATTAAAAATCATATAATTGTTATTGTTCTCATAAAAGAAATATGCAATGCTTATGAAAAGTATGGCTTAATACTATTTTGCAGCCATTGGTAGGTAGAGTAAAGGTCGCTGCATACGTAACGTGGACAGGACGGGGACGGGACGTGGGCGGGGCATAAATATGCGTGCGTGCCACGTTCCCGTCTCGTCTGTGCCTCCGTGACGTATGCGCTATTGTTTACATTTTCTATGAAACGACGTTCCAAAACTTCACGTCCCGTCCCCGTTACATATCTTAAGTACTCAACCTATGCCATACACATGTCAACATAAACACAGTATTTTTTGTAGATTCTAAAGAATCTATCTATCTCCAACTTTTAGATTAAAATGTAAAATATATAAAGAATCATAATGTCTCCAAAATAATGAGGTAACTGTTCTCGCCAGTCGTTTTGGCAATTTTTTTGGAATGTTCATGATATATCTGGTGAGAGGGTTATATAGCTGTCTCTTTCCTGTCCATGGCGGTGAAGAGTTGGACTTCGTCGTACGCAGGCGGAGGTTCGTCACATCCTTCCAGCTCAAAATCTAGGTCACTCTCTGGAAAGAGAGGGAAATAATATTTATAAATAACGCTACACACTCATAGCCTCACACTAAGAATTCCCTGTGTCGTAGGTGACATGGACACACACAAGGACAAGGACATACACACCCAGACCGAGAACAGAAAAAACTCATCGTTAAAAATTCCGCCTAGTGAACCCAGGACCTTAGTACGGTGATCCGGCATGGTAACCATTGCGCCACACAAGTCGTATAACTACTTCGTTACCGGAGAAAAGTTTTTACCGGTGCATTCGAATGTAAAACGCATTATCCACTGTTGGGCTACGCCTCTTGGTTTAAACATGTCTACAACTGCCAAGGTGCAGTTTTTAGACTTCACACAACATCTAACACGCACAAATTTACTGGCTCTACATGATGGTGGAAGCTAAATATTTCACATTCCTCGTTACTTTATTGTTAGTACCCCACCTGACAGCGCCCCAGACTGGGGTCGCAGCGTGAGCGAGGGTGCCAGCACGTCCCCCACGCTGGCGTGTCGCGGGCGCGGCCAGAGTCCCACGGCCAGAGGGGCTGCCGACACCCGTCGCCAGGAGGACACCGACACCGGGACACTCGACTCTTCCAGGTACGACGCGTCTGAGTCGTAACCTACTGCCTCTGGAAATAGAGAATTAATAGAGAAGTTAGATAAATAAATAGAGAAGAGAGATTAATAAATATAGTCGGTTATAGAAAAATAAAATATCGCTACACACTCATAGGATTCCCTGTTTCGTGGGTGCCGAACAACACACAAAGACAAGGACACACCCAGATTAAGAACAGAACTTCAAACTTATCATTCAAAGTCCGACTAGTAGGGAATCGGACAGGACCCTTGCGACTGCGATCCGGTATGATAAAAATTACGCCACACGGATCGTCGAGATTTCTTGACCTAGAAGCTTGTAGGCCGTAGATTGGTTTACGTTACACTTTCAACCCATCTCCCATATGCCCATTACTAAGCGCGGGTCTCTTCTCCTTAGAAAACCACAAAGTCTACTCCACCACACTGCTTCAGTGCGGATTAATGGAAGAGTTAGTGGTCATTGGTCAATCCAAGTGGCGGAAGTTTTCATGACAGCCGAAGGTCTCGGAAGTGGCTTAGCAACAAGCTTAACAGCAGCTTTACGTGCCAAAATATAGGGCCTACGTTATTGAGTAGAATTGCATGAGGATGTTAACGAATGCTCACGAGCTAGTGACCCATTCACTACATTCCTTCAAACATTTAAAGTTTAGCAAAGTCTGGTAAAAGTAATTAATGATCGTGACACATACAACTTACCTACAGAAGGTGGCGGGAACGGAATAGCATGTGTGCCAAACAAACTCGAACGTGACTCGACGCTATGATGGATGGCGCCCGATCGATCCACAACATCATCCAAATCTTCAAAGTCGAAAGCGTTGGAGACCTGAAATTCGGTCACCGGAACCAGAGCCTTCTTTGGACGATCCTTGCTTCTTATGCATTCGTTTAGGGACTGCTTCGTTTCCTTTGCTTTCGGGGACTTGACACCATTGAACACCAGTTTGACATCATCGAAAACCGATTCGTTGTCCATTCCAGAATATTCTCCTACATCGCTTAGTTGGCATGAAGTATCTCCGATGTAGAAATTGAGATTCTCTGTCGCATCCTGGTCTTTGATGTCTTCGTTCAGAGATTCTTTATTAATCGCTTGGTTGTTCTTTGATGACTTAATATTTATGTAGTGTTTCTTACAAGTTGCGCCTACAATGTCTTCATCTGTCTTTTCTACAACAGATATCACGTCAAGACTCTGTCTGTCCGAGTCATTGCTGGAGACAGATCCTCTCGGTTCATCGTTTGGTTTGAGGGGTATGTGCAGATCTTTGGAAGATCTCTCCCAGTCTCTTCGGTGTAGGACTTCGTCAATCACGCTTGGAGCTGAATGATACCGCGTTTCATTGTTTCCTGTCTCATGATGAGATTTTCTTCTGCTACGGATTTCTTCATGGCTTCTATGGGCGGATAATGGCTGCTTCGTTCCTGGAGTTTGTTGACCTGCGGAATATTAAAATCCTAAGAATATCTGAAGAGGCTTCTAAGAATAGCTCACACACTCAATAATTATGGACCGATGGATTGACATGTCTGCTGAAGTAGGGAATAGCTCCAATTTAACCTTGAAATCACCACGAACTCAAGTTGTTCATTTATAAGGACTTTTATTTTGAATTATTTGTGGCTAAATGGAGTTATTACCAGAGGTACTAGGAAGATGTAGGGATACGGCACTGCTACCGAATCTTCGCCCGGACATCGCGTTGGAGCGACGCCGAGAAGTTTGATCTGCAAAGTAAAATAAGTCTTCTACTTTCTGTAATAGAACACAATTTAAATTCTGTACTAGACAATGATTTTGATACATGAATTAAAACTTGTGATTTTATCTTGGAGCCTCAGTTATTCGTTTGTTTTTGAAGGGAATCCAGAAGGATCTCCAGTAATCAATACCTACTATAAGTATACATATAATAGTACCTACTATAAGTATGATACATAAGTATACAAGTAACTACTCGTATAAATAAGCCAGAACACATACATAGGTAACTCTGAGCACATACATATGTACATATAGCAGTAACACATAGCAGTGACCATGGCGTAGATTTACATGGGTACAAACAATGAACTAATGTACTAACGTACACAAAATAAAAGTAGATTAAGATGAGTAACTATAGACTAGTTAAGCAGAATTATTAGTTCTCAATCGCGACATGGTGATATTTTAAAGAATTCTTCACTTAAGTTCAGTCATAGTGCATAACACGATAATGATTTGTGAATACCAAATACAAAGGAGTCATGACGACGCGACGAATCGCTATAGAAATATTGAAACTCTCTCGCATAGATTCCGGTAATTTTGTCGTGAGAATATCCCATCTGCTACGAAGTCGTTTCATTGACGGATGGAGGAGTCTAAATCAAAAAATAAACAGATGGTCAATGGTGGCAGTGGCAATGGATGGATGGTAGGTGGTGGCGGTCCATACCTACCGACAGATATTCGGAGTCGATTAGACTTCGGAGTTTCCGTATCCGAGCCACTGGTATCTGCAACCAAACTACACTCTATACCTATGTTATACCTATTTTAAATGTACTTACAATAATTAAAAAATTAAGTAGATCAGAATTTCCTTGGGATGCAACCCGGTACCGGGCCATCAAAATAAAATACCGGGTCGCAATATCAGTAGGTAATTTTCCGCGAACTAGGATTCTTTAGTAAAAAATACTTCACACTAAATGGGCGACACCGAAATAATAATTAGTAAAACATATTCTTTACTAACTTAACAGTTTACATAGGTTCTTGTATTGAAAAACTGAAGTTAGATTTTCTTTCAATTTGTGCAAATTGCAATGTCGTTTTATATGAATTGACGACCCCGGCCTAGTTGGCTTACGGACCTTGTACCGTGTGTCCCGGTTCGATATCCGGCCGAAGCAAACATTTAGGTAAACGTGCGCCTTTGTTAGCTTCATTGCTGGTTTTAACTCCTGGCATTGTGTAACTCGTCATTGACTCCGGTTGGAATACTGCTTACATTAAAACTAAAACATCAGGAAACCTGTAAACCTAAGAGACTGTGATAATACTCTGAAAGGCAACCCACACTTGAGGACAACCGGGTGAACAACTTTTTTAATGGAAATAGCCAGCAAACGAGCTGACGATCCACCTGATGGTAAGTGGCTACCGTCGCCCATTGATATCAGCAACATCAAAGGCATCACTAAATCGGTGCCGGTCAAGAAAGAGAAGAAAAAGAACGAAAGAACTGGCTTTCAAGCCCCCAGCCGGAACACGACTTCGTCGTTTTCGTCTTGCGTTACGTCATTTGACGTGATATAGTTACCAGAGCAGTCATCTGACCAGCAGCAGAGCCAGCATAGCAGCAATAGCGGTGCGCATAGCATGGAGCGCGCGCCCCTGCCGCCCCGGGCGCCGCCGCCGCCCCCAGTGCCTCCGGCGCCTCCGTCGTCCACACTACTGGTTGCCATCGCCACACCTTTTTAGACTGAAAACAAGTGTGACAATAATTTGTTACTACAGAGACAAGTACTTGTCTCTATAGTGTGAAACACGTGTTTGAACAAAACCGAAATTCAGTGATTTTTACGTCACATCCAGACGGTTCCGGACAGTAGGTACCCTGGGTACTTATAACGCGGTTTCAGCCAGACGGATGACTGGGAAAAAATTTAGCTAGTGCGTTAAACTTTTTACGTTTATTTTAAGGGAAACCGAAAACATTATTTTTAACATAAAAGTTATAGATAACAATAAGGTTCCACTGAAAATTAGTAAGTTACCTACTTTAGTAATTTTAATTATGTTGAAGGATTACCAAAAGTATTGTGTGATTTATTTACAAGAGACGATATATGTATGTCGGTGAGGCCACGAATCTCCAGTGAAGGTCCAGGGACGGACCTCTATATTCTACAACGCTTGTCCGATGCAGAGGTTGGCATATAAGAAACGACATGTCATATTTAGATGAAGGTATTGTCAATAAGATAGAACGGATCGTGACGTAGTCAGGGGCTACTCACTTTTGTTTCAACGTCAAATATGACTTATGTAAAATTTTTAGCCAATATCTGTCATATTATGTCATAAATGTTGGTAGTAACTTTTGACATGACAAAAGACAAACAAATGTAATGATGTCAAATTTCCGTGTCAAATTCTTCTAAAATAAAAATTTTGTTATGGGGAAATATACCAAAAATTAATTATACACCCCTATCAACACCAAATTTATTTCTCGCGGCCCTTCCCTGTAGACCCTGATTGGTAAGTTTCATGACTATTAATGATATGAATAAGCATAGGTACTATGTTAAAGTAATGTATGAAGCTTACAATTATTGAATTTATACTTTATTCATTAGAACTTTACATTGCTATATTCTTTTCATATTCTTTTAGATGTCGACAATGGGTTAAAGCCATTGGAGACGAAGATTTGGTATATTTGCCTATTGAAAAGTTACACCAATTATTTGTGTGCGGACGTCACTTCAGCATTTAATACCCAAGGAAGCAGATTATTTAAAAATGCAGTGCCTTCCATGAACTTGACGCGTCCACCTCTAGCAGACAACCTATTATCCAATTTCCCATTATGAATAGGAAGTGAAAAAGTATCATCTGGTAAGTAACTTATCATAAATTCAACTATAGATAGACCATATAAAAATATATTTAAGGGGCTCCTGAGAGGATGCTGGCTCAATGTATATACCGATTATTTTAATTCTTTTTTCAGGAGCTAACTGTACAGCACAATCAGACAAAACTTCTCCTAAAGAAACAAACAGTGAGTACCTGTATCCAGTCTTAATTGAAGCAACAGACTAATGTGAACTTACAAAATAAAGAGGTGAAACCTTGTTATATTGTGTAAAAAATTGTAAATAATGATTTTTTTGAGTAATAAGTAAGAGTATTTTAACAATTAATTATTTCGTGTAGTCAATCTGATAGATCTTGTACCTTGTTGTGAGCTCCTATATAGGTAGGTGTTAACAAATACTTGGAATTGTTAAATAAAATTATAATATTATTCAAGTGTGGCTTTTATTTTAATCTATAATTAAGGATAAAAAGGTATTAAAGCCTAACAGCCATGAACAGTATAAAAGTACAACACTAGTTATCGATAATATTAAGCCCATCACTAGTTGTCGGCCTTGTCGGTATGTTGGCGGCCTTGTTTCCGGTTTACCACAGATGGTATTAAATTAAATTCGCACAGAGTATTTAAAACACTATGGCTCATCGTTTATCCTGTAATGTTGGTATCGTTTATACTGAAATGTTTACCTGAATTTTTAGCTATAGACAATGTTCTATGTGGCGTCTCTTAAAACGTAGTGATTAAGTACTCTGTGGACGTAGTGTTGAAGTACTTGGAAGTATTGATGTGAACGTTAGGAGAACTTGAAATATAATATCATGGAGCAAAGTAAAAGGAATATCATTTCATAACCAACACCGTAGAATACCCCTTTTGTTACATCAGAAGTGTTGGAAGAACTGATGCGCCCGAAATATCGGAAAAGTCGGAAAATAAATGAGGAATGACACTAGCTCGGATGACATTTGAAGAAAATTTTGCAAGAATTTTGAGAAATTAAACAATCCAAAACGCAATACAATGAGAATTGTCGAAGTTTATAATATAATCGATGTGGATAATGCGCAATGTAGTGATGTGAGAGTTGAAATAAACCAAGCCATCCAATATGTAGACCTTTCAGAGTACGATGTACTGATACGCGAATGTCGATTTTTAAGAATGAGGTGACGACTAAAATTTCTTCGAGGAACATGTTGATGGAAGTGGACGTAACTACGGGTCGCAGATAAGTAGCCCTAGTATAGCATCAAATGTAATATTTGATATTATCATACGAGTGAAAATTAACCTTACTTATTTTTCAGTTGCGGGAAATCGATGATACATGAAATAATGATCTACCACGCCAGCCACGTGAAACCAAGAGTCCCAGGAGCTGTCTGCTGCGTGAGCGGTGCTAGATTAGGTGATGGCAGAATGAGTGCACAACCATCTTCACGCATAGTTTGATCATACAGGTGATTTTGTGAAGTTTTCTATGATTATGGGGCTGATGAGCGTGTAGATAATGTTGTTGCTGGTATTGGATTTAAACGAATCATTCTTAAAATTATTTTCATGATTTGCCTGACATTCGTATTTAAAGAACGAAACTACGTTGTCTTTATAAGAGGGTTTTTCAGTCAATGACAGTGACATCCTTTATTTTCTAAATTTAATAAATGGTTTAAAGTTATGAAACTTTATTGGATCACTAAGAGTAAGCTGTTGCAATTTTTGACAGTTCGAAGTTTTTGCTATCAGGTTCCTTATGATGCGAGTACGTTATGGTGAATAGCGACTTCTTGTCAGTAGACTCGTTAGACTTGTGTAAGTCAGATGTAAGTCACGTAGAGAAACTATGGTCGGTCTGATGGTATAGTAAAAGAAGGATTACATGATGATATCAATTTAATGAGTTTCGCAACAATGGCTATTGTAAAAAAAAAGAGTAAAAAAAAGAGGAGTGAAAAAAAAAGAGATGTGAAAAAAAAAGATGTGAAAAAAAGAGAGAAAAAAAGAGAGAAAAAAGAGTTTAAAAAAGAGATAAGTGAAAATGAAAGGTAAAAAAAAGAGTACCTAGTAACAATATGAAATTGTAAAAAAATGGAGTAAAAAAAAAGAGTTATGATAAAAAAAAAGTTGTAAAAAAAAGGTGTCAAAAAAAAAAAGAGGAAAAGAAATGTGAATGAGTCCGGGCCAGCATAGAACTGAAGGGACGTTGTACCTGGAGAGTCTTAGAGAGACTGGACCAGGTGTCTGCAGGGTATAATCCGGACCAGACGACAATAACATAATTGCGACGTTCCGTAGAGTCTTATGAACCAGATTGGTAACCAAATGGCCACACCATAGTTATCTCCACTATATTTTAAGTGTCCACATTTAAAATATCAGACTTAATGAGCGAATTATTCTTGACTGTAAATTAATAATGATGTGATGAATGACGAAAATAAAATGAATGTGAATCAGGTTAATGTAGTCAGAATAGCCGAGCAAAATACTGTTGAGACTGTTTTTACAGGATTCTGATTATCCACACGAGGTCGTGTGGGTCGTCAGCGATGGCCGTGTGCGTGATACGAAAACAACGAGTTGTGGAGCCAGGAGTTAGAATGGAAACCACGAACACCAACAGCCCGATACACCGACGCTCTTATGAGGGCGTCTGGTATTGCTGGATGGGATCATAAGCGGAGGACCATGTGGCATGCCTTGTGGAGCATTAGATAGAAGAAGCATGATAATGATGTACCAAGATAAATTAAAGCGCGCACGAGGACGAGCGCACGTCAGGATAGCCGTGTCGGTGAGGCCACGAATCTCCAGTGAAGGTCCAGGGACGGACCTCTATATTCTACAACGCTTGTCCGATGCAGAGGTTGGCATATAAGAAACGACATGTCATATTTAGATGAAGGTATTGTCAATAAGATAGAACGGATCGTGACGTAGTGTTGAAGTACTTGGAAGTATTGATGTGAACGTTAGGAGAACTTGAAATATAATATCATGGAGCAAAGTAAAAGGAATATCATTTCATAACCAACACCGTAGAATACCCCTTTTGTTACATGTACATATATGCTCCTTATCCGTTCAGCTGTTTTTGCGTAATGGACTAACAAATATCCAAACTTTCACATTTATAATATTAGTAGGATACCATTTTATTTTTATTTTGTGCTAGTCCTATTTTTACCCGACTGCCAGGAATATTATATTACGAATTAAGATAAAAGGACCAGTTTAAAAATTGGACTAACGCTCCAGCTCAGAGTCACTAACGGTTACTTAAATCGCCCCTTAGTACAGTATCACCATACAAATTCTGTACTAAGAAGCGATTTAAGTAACCGTTGGTGACTCTGAGTTGAGGCGTAAGTCATTTAACTCACGATAACAAGATAGCTCCCTTTTGTTTTATAATCTTAGGTTAGCTCTATGACAAAAAGCACAAATAAATACTATCCATCATTATCTATTAATCACGACTTAAAATAAACGATTGTCCAAAAAACAAAAAAACAATGGACTTAAAACAAAACACGAATAATCATCGAACTGTTGACCGAAGACGAAAAACAATTTACCAATCATTTCAGGGAAACACAATTAACGTATAAGACACTTACCGAGTTTTATCGACAACAAAGTAAACTAATGTGTACCTACATTGTTTACTGACTAAATATAACTGAACAAAGTTAACAGTTAAAATTACATTGTTTACCGAATTACAGACTGTTAGTAACTCTTTTACGAACAAAGAACCGAATAGTTTAACTAAACTATTAACAATACACAGTTAGCGACGTTTGGTTCAGTATTCACAAAACAGTGAAACAGTCGGAACCTACGACCGGAGCGGTGCAAGTTGATACAATGAGTCTGTCTGGCGCAGAGTTCGACCGAACACGACTGAACTGAGAGCGAGATAGGTTGGCGACACACCGATACTGTATACTGGTTCTTTGTTTACGGCAAGATATTAATTTTCAGTCGTCTCCGCAGCTCTGGTTTGCTAGACTTACCAGATCAGTCTTGAGTAATGCGTTAGTACAATGCAACGTACGGGATAAAATGGAAGAGCTACGACATGACCTTGCTTTCAAGAGCAAAACAAAGCAAAAAAAGAAGGAGTTTTCTACTTAGAAATTACGACCATGTCGCTTCGTTCATAGGGTTGTTCTAAACTCGTCACAAAGTAAACTCGTATAGACCCTGCATAATAAGCGAGGGGCCCGGTTTCGATTCCCGGCCGGGATAGATGTTTATGTAACACATACCTAAATGTATGTTTTAGGGTGGGTGTTACACTAGCTGTGCACTAAGCGCTTTTAGTGTAGTTATTTAGCAATATTCAAATCACTTACAACTACGGAACCATTTATTTCCCGTGGGCTGACACGCACTTGTAGTTGTAGGAGTAGCAAAAGTCCAAAGTAAAATCTACAAAACTTTTGCTTCTGCAGTTAGTTAATTTTTTCATAAAATTAAATTCTTAAACACAGAAACCTCTGTGCAAAGATTAAGTGCTCACAAGTAGGCAGCTTCATAGTACAGCTCCAAACTAAGTAGACCTTTTAATAATTGTTTACATCATGACAATTTGAACTTGTACTTATGTGGTAAAATAAATTTCGTAGTTTAACATTTTAATAATAACTTACTACCGTATTAAAGCTCGAAGTATATCTCCCAGTGTACCGCGGATGCTGCAGGCGCCTGAGTGTCGGCCTCCATCGATCCTTCAGGCACCACTCTAGCTAGACTGCTCCACCAAACTTCACTTTCGTAAGTTACTCACTATCTAGACACGCGGTAGCGTGTCAAGCCAAGTTCAAACTAGCAGAACTAGCGAGTGTAATATTACACGAACCATTTGGAGCCACGTTGACTCCCTCATAACTCAAAAACTATTTGACATAAGCCTATCAAATTTGGCTCATTTATTGAGACTTGCGAAATACATATTTGTCCCGAATTTCATAAACACACCTCAAACGGTTATTTAGATATTAACGTCAAAAAATCGTCATTTTTATCACTGACTAACCTATAGATCAAAACTCTAACCCAGTTCCAGATGACCCAGAATGTTAAAATTTGGCATCCAGATAGGTAACTGAGTGAATACAAAGGAATGAATCAGAATTTTTTGCCATTTTATTATAATGTGTTAATATAACCCGAACCATTTCGAGGCACTTTTGAATTCTTCATTATTCGAGACCTATTTAACCTACATACATAAAATTTGGCGCATTTATTAAAACTCCGTAGCTTATTTAGAATTCAAAATCTCATAAATTTAGCTCAAACAGTTATTGTTTGAACATTTGATTGAACATTTATGTTTTTAATCAGATACATAATTCAAGCTCTAAAGCTAACCGAGTCAAATGTAAAGTTAGAATTACATGTTCTTGTGACTAAAATTTTAGGCATTTCTACACAGATCTTGGCACCCATTTAAATCTCAATTCTTTTTTTTTACTTGGCTCTCATTTTACATTTATATTTTTGATGAGATTATTAAATAAGTCCATAGTCCATTTTTTAGACTTATTTGGTGAAAATCTCGGCACCACTTTAAAATAAAATATTAATTTAAATTAGTTTAAAAATAGTAAACAGTACAAAAAATAGTTTTGGTGTGAAATAATTATTTGTTTTTAAATTGTTTTTTCTTTGTGTCAGCCTTATTTTTAAAATTACAAATTAAGTACGATAAAAATATACTAAGATTGTTTACCAATAGGACTCTTAAAAATGGACTATACATGATTTTGGAAGCATTTTAATTTCCTAGTTTTGAAAAATTTGCATTTGCCTTGCATTTCCGACTACAATCAGTCGGATGGGGTGTAATAAAGACACAGTAGTTAACTAGTTATACAAATAAATAAAACATTTTAATATCCAAACCTACGAAAAACAAAGATGCCACTATTTGTGTTGCGTGAAATGTAATTTCAAATGAGCACAGAAATTAACAGGTCGTGCAGAATTTGAATCCAAGCCCCTCGAGAAAACAGACGATACAATATCAAAAACACTTCCTATCGGTCACTTATTGAAGACATACAAAATTTTTTCGACGAGTCCAAACTTAGTGTCTTTTTTGTACATTTTGCGACTTGTGTTCATTTTGCGTTTTGTACATTATGCCCCGAAGGGTTTTTATCGTACCTACATAATTCGTAATTTAAAAATAAAAGTGTCACAAAATGAAAAGAATCGAAACACTACGAATAATATTGTGGCGTAGATATTGCTTATTATATTACTTCATATTACCATTATAAGTAGGTATTATTATGTCTTCTGTGATATTACCTAACTAAATTGACACCAGTTAATAAGTTACTACAGCGGAAAATTTGAAGAAAAATCATACAGTTATATAAGCTATTGGATATCGTCCAACGTAAAACGACGATTCAAATAACATTGCGAAGATTGAACGATTGTGAGGCATTTGGGGACGTCAAAGGATGGCAGAGACTCACATAAAAGCAAAATAAAAAGGTCGAAGTCCTATTGATTGTCAGTGAGTATCTACGAGTAATAATCTTTCATATCTGCTTCGGTTATTCAAGTAGGTACTGTGAGTAGGTACTGAGACTCAAAAATGATTATTAAAGTAATGTACCTACCTTACTGACGATTCACTTTGAGAGACACACACATTCAGAATAAATGTCTAGATTTAAATCAAACCAAATAATTTTTGTTATGGAAATAGCTGCCAAACGAGCTGACGATCCACCTCATGGTAAGTGACTATTGTCGCCCATGGACATTAAACCAAAGGTATCATTGATGCGTTGCCGGCCAAGAAAGATAGAAGAAAAATAAAGAAAGAACTGGCTTTCAAGCCCCCAGCCGGGATACGACGAGTCATTTGGCCGCTGACTCAGGCTCAAGGGTGGTATCAAGCTATCCAGGCGAAGTCCACAGAGAAATAATAATAGTAATAATGGTATTAATTAACAATTAAAATCAATATTACTAATACTAGGAACTTCCTTCTGAGGTATTCCCGGAGCTTTATGAACTCGAATTTAAGATAACTGCTATGCCAGTTGCATAGCATAAACGCTTGTATACTCATATCCTGCATAAGGGTCCCCTGTTTCAAGGTGGCATGAGCAACACCAATGAGTACAAATATTTATCTGTCACACAAATATCTGCCAGGCTGGACATCGAACCCAGGACTCATCGCTTTGCAAGAAGAGTCATGATGTAAACAAAAAATACTTTAAAATACGTCATGACGATTCCTAAAACTTTTCAATATGTAGTATTTTAATTTTTTATTATTTTCACTTTAAACTTCCTTTCACAAAAATATTTAAAGTTATTTAACAGACATGATTTTGCTTTTATCCAAAAAAAATATTTGCATAACTCCTCACCCTGAAGAGATTTCTATTCAATCGTAAACCAATGTCGAGTGATTTCGGAAGGCTGCAACCATAGGCTGCACGTTGAAAATAAGTTGTTCAGTAATCTCTTCACCAATTTGCTAGATGATAATAATTAATCCCATTATTTGTCGCTTATATTGAGGCTAATATCCGCTACGCGAGTATCTCAATAGCCCCCATTGTCCCCAAACTAGGGAAATGGGTTAACAGCGCCGGTGTTTACTGATGGGGATGTAGCGTAAACCAGTTTGGCGATCGGAAATAATAATTTTAACGCTTTTTTAATATACATGCGGCGATTATTATGCTAATACTTGAGCACAAAAACCAATACAATGTGTTTTGTCACAAATGTTCTTGGGCTCTGGGGGATTGTGACTTTGCAAGCTCGTAGATGATGTATTTCTTTTGCCGCTATAACAACAAATTATAAGAACAGAATAAAATAAATATTTAAGAGGGGCTCCCATACAACAAGCGTGATTTTTTTGCAGCTTTTTGTTCGATATTAACGGGAACAGGTAGACGCTTGGAATATTCACAGAATATTCAGTTGTATCTATATAATATTCACTACAAAAATGAACAATTAAATTAAAATAAAATGTGGCTCTATCATCAGATCAGCTCCATCTAATAATAATATTTCATTGTTATTACCCGGTATAAGTACCTACATACGCATACAAAATAGCTCAATCGGAAACCGCGAAGTGGGTCAAATTTAACTTGCAAGACTTGGTAACAGACAGACACCGGGACAGGAGAAACTGTATAATTTTGTATAGATAATGGTAAGGAACCCTTAGTGTGCGACTGACTTGCTGGCGCACTTGGCCGGTTTTTTTTCGAATGGACAATTTCTTTTGGTCTTCGAGGCCCCACAGCTTTACACGATCATGGGGGCAACTTGAAAGGTTCAGCCAAGAAGACAATTTTTAGGAGGACTATCTCTCTGTAGGCCATACAAGGTTACTGGCATCCTTTATGGTCCTTTATACAGATATGATAAACAGACTCCAGGTAAGCTAAAAATTGTTTGTTAACGATGTAGAGTATATTATATTTCACAGTGACCCTACAGTCACCCTACAAAACTATTCTAGGTATAATATATTTTTTATGTTTGTGTACCAATAAATATCAAAAATATAACAAAAAACGAAAGAAGCAACGAAAAAGCGCATAAACATGACCGCAATATTCTGAAATGGCTCCAACACCATAAAATTTAAGCTACACGAATTCATCATTACCTGTCTCGGTACCGCGAAGGCTCGTTCTATATTTAGAGCTAGGTGGCTGTATCCAGGGAGCTCGCGGGCTATCCCGAGGCTTGCGCATGCGTACCAAGCCCTTTCCATCTGCTACAGAACAGGCGAGATGTCGCTTCGACATGAAGACTAAAACAATTGAATAACTCCCCTATTCGCGGTCAAAGTACACTAAAATCACCTCTATTACGTCTCATTCGTTTGTCCCTTGGTTGTTCCTTCGATTCGTCATCAAGGATCAAAGTGCATCAAAGGCTCCTGGTAAGTATTGATCTTATTACATTAATTTTTATTTTTATTGCTAAAGCTAGTTGTGTCCTTATTTTGTTGGCGTGCGTTTTAACGATATTATTGCTTTCGATGCAAGGCCATTATATACAATTAAAGATAGATGTGCGCAGATTTATTGATTGTTAACTCGTCCGATGCTAACGAACAGACTCCATTTGTTATGACAATTAGGTCAAACTTCACCAAATACCTACTTATCGTCCAATTTTCTCTATAGACGTAACAGGTAGTCGTAGGTTTCCACAAACAGATGCGCAAAAGGACATTTATTTTGGCGGCCATTTTGTGAATTGCGTTTAAATTTAAAACATTTGGGAGATACGTAGTTTCCCTTCTTACAACAGAAGTTACAAGTGCAGTAGTAGTGTAGGTAGAGGTACAGTCAGCAAAAGATTTAGGTATGCAAGGAATGATTCTAAATCCATCCATCCAGCAGTTTAAGTTTTTGTTAAAAAGTAATAAAGCATCACTTGTTACAGGAGAATGGTACAAGTGCAAACGAAGCTTTACGACGCCCCCAAGATGAGTGAGGATAAGCGAGCTAAAGCGACCCCGGGAGGAAGGACCCCGAAGCCTGAGCTTCAGACCGTGCGTTTCGAGTGGCCAGGCCAGCCTGTGGGACCAGGCTCTGATGTGCTGTATTACAAGCCGAAACAACGCAGGTACGCACTCCGACTTCTAAATGAAGGTAGAAGGCAAAATGTATATGTCCGCTTCCCCAAAAAGCCGCAAAGCCGCAACATTAGTACGAGTAAAATGTATGTTGTGGTCATTGGTAGTCACCAACAGTCACCACTACAGACAGTCGTCTGTAGTTGTGTATACCGATTCCCTTTTATATTTCTTTTTGTATTCTGGGTGCATGGAAGAAATCACTATTTAGTTCTTTTATACTTCTTGTTTGTTAATTATTTATTTGTATGTTCTGTGGTGTACAACTGTACAATAGAGTTTCTTTCTATCAAAGTGCACTTGGTTTTCGACTATGCTCATACATATTTGAGTACCTACTGACGATATTTATTTTGTATTCCGATATTTCAACCTACATGGATTGTGGTCACGCGGATGAACGTTAACGAAGTCGCCAAGCATCTAGCAGGAGTACTGCAGCCACTGGTAGTTAAAACAGCGTCCTACGTCATACGTGAAGGATTCCCGACATTTCGTACGCATGTTGAATGATATTAAACTTGAGGGTGATGAAACAATGGTTAGTTTCGATGTTGAGTTATTGTTTACTAAGGTTCCAATAACTGAATTTACTGAATGTCTAAACATAGTATTCAAGATTATTTAGGTTAATAGCATTCCTACGGCTTACGTCAAATTGTTAGAACATTGCCTCCGGTCTAACTACTTCATAAACAATGGTCAATATTTTCTCCAAACTGACGGGTCGCAATGGGTAGTCCCGTCGCGGCGGTAGTATCTAGCTAACATCTGGATGGAATACTTTGAATACAAGGTTATTGCTAGTGGTCCACAGAATGTAATCTAATTTGGAGAAGATACGTAGACGATGTTTTTGCTATATTGAAGGGAGAAATTAAACACAACAATTTAAACTCAACAAAACATGCGAAATAGAAAGAAATAAAAGCTTAGCATTCGTGGATATCTCAGTAGATAGACGCCCGGACGGTACATTGAGCCATAAAGTATACCTACAGAAAGCAGACTCACACGGATAAGTACCTACTTATAAGGCACGTCACATCATCATCCAATACATCTAGCATGGTTTGCGATATTGCTTACAAACTGAGCCTATGCTTTATGTGATGATTAACACCTAGCGAAGGAACTAGACCACGTATACCAGGTACTGCGTCGCAATGGCCACACATCGAAATCACGATGGCATACACACAAGAGGCTTACCACCATTAGCTCGGTTGAACGGCAATCAGCATTTCTTCCCTACATTAAAGGCGTAACTAATAAAATTAATAGGATATTAAATAGAAAATACAGTACAAAAACCTTTTTCACGCCATGTAAGAAAGTTGCAGCCTTTTTACGTTCACCAAAAGACAGGATACCCTATCAGTGTCCAGAGGTGTACAAGGTCGACTGCAGCTGCGGTAGTTGTTACATTGGGCAGACATCGTAGCGCATAAAAGAACATATCACAGCGGTCAAGAAAGATGAACGGAAGAAATCAGACGTAGCAGAACACCTGCTTGAATCCGCAATTTGACCACAGGTAATCTCCACTAGCTAGTATGAGAGGCTATATATCACGTTCAGGGCATTATGAGGTCGAAAAGTCACAAGCGTGACTTCTCGCTGATGCGGCAGTCAAAATCGCATTCTTTCACTCTGTGCGGGAGGCGATTATTTTGACATTTCTTTGAGTATGACAGAGACAAATACATAAAATTGTTTCTCTTGTGAAGTCAAGCCCAATGGCGTAGTTAATAAAATATGAGGTTGAAGAGGCCTCATACGCACTGAATAGAAATTAATTACGCTACTGTGCGAAGTGAGGTCTAATCTGTCTCAAAACGGAGTGAAGCGCGGGAGGCGTGGGCGCCGCGTATCCTAGCGTAGTGAGTTCATCCGTGACTACACTGAGTACTGACTACGATCCACGCAACTGGGTCGAAATATCGGAATACAAAATAAATATCGAGAGTATTATAGTAAAATGTGTTCAGTCCACGAAATCGTATGCTCATACAGTTCTTTATTTGCACACAGACCAGGAGAGCTGCCCCGTTCGGTACATACCGGGCCTGCGATCTGGCTGCCGTCTCCTCAAGGCGGCCCCTGGTGGTACAACGGTCTTAACGAAGAGACCCTAGCGGTAAAGAAATTCAACTATATGACTTCCAATTCCAACGATAATGATAATGCCCCAGTCTCTCAACATATTCACGAACATCATCACTATGCCCATAGATATCCCATCCCTAATCAGGCCAAGCCGGTGCGGTTCGAAAGACATGGATATTTGGTTAAGGTGGACGCCACTGGTGCAGTGACTGCGCCACCGCTTCCAATTGCTAACCAGGACACCATGTTTCGGTCTCACTCTCAGCGCTCCATCGAAAATGGACCTCATTGTCCACCATACGGACAACATTTCAGCAACTGTCCGTATTATACAGATTACCCAAATGCTTATCCACAGCAACAGGTAGTTCCCTATTCTGAGGTCAATGCGATCGACCAGCATTATCATATTCATCAACATTACTATCATCCTCATTATCATTATCAGTCCGTGAAGTATCAGCAGCCGCAGTTCTCCCATCCTCAGCAGCCTCGGTTTGTGGCTCATCAACAACCATGCTTCCATACCCATCAGCATACTGCTCAGTTTCCGCATCACACTCGTCCCTACTTCGCCTACAACGAGGGTTTTAACTGGTTCAGTCAAGGACCCTTCCCTCGTCCGTCATACGTAAAAAATGAATATGATCTATCAGCACTCAAGGAGGTACTAGGAACCCTGTAATCAAACCCATTATTATCCGATGTTATATTGAAATATTAAAGTCCTATATCCTATAAAAATCCTATAAAAATATTTATCATCATTAAAAATATCATTATATTGTACTGTTTAGATATCTATATTGTGGAAGTTACAAATGCAATGTGTCAAATTATAGAATATTGAATATAAGGCGCTCCACCCACTGCACCGCGCACCGTCGCGGTGCGTGGGATGGCAGATTTTACCATTGTATGCAAGTATCTCAATTTATATAGAAATCACGCCTAGCACACACACTGCCGACGCGGACACGCGCGGAAAAGCGGCCCGCGCGCGTTTTCTGCCAATCTGCGCGGGAGCGCGGGGCGTGCCGCGGGATATGACAGATCGCGCGGTGAACATATTATGAGTTTATGCCGTCGTAATCTGCTACACCGCGCGGGGGAGCAGAATACACCGCTAAGTAAGGCAGATCTGAGCCTCCGTCGCCGCGCGCGTTATCCGTCGCTCCGCGCACCGCGGCGGGACGCGTCTTCAGTGGGTGGAGCGCCTTACTGTAACCTTATTTTTGGTTGATTATTTGAACATCATATAATATAATTATTATGACATAATCTTTTAAAACTAAATCTTTTAAAATAATCTTTTAAAACTTTTCACTGACCAAAGTAAAAAACTGTGTTAAAGATTTTTAACCGACTTCAAAAAAAGGAGAAGGTTCTCAATTCGACTGTATTTTTTTATGTTTGTTACCTCAAAACTTTCGACTGGGTGAACCGATTTTGATGATTCTTTTTTAATCGAATCCTGGTGGCTGTCATGTAGTTCCACATACATTTTATTAAGATCTGACAATGGCATCCATGAGAAAACCATATAAGTCTTAAATTTGTATGAAAAATGTGCGCGACAAATGGACGAATAACTCAATATCACGCCAACCAATTTTGATGAATCTTTTTTTAATCGAAAGCATGTGCTTGTCATGTGGTCCCACATAAATTTGAACGAGATTAATTTTGAGTAACTTTGAAGTTGGTCATTTTTTGTTAGTAAAATTTAGATTATTCACCACTAAACTTGTTTTTCATAGCAGAACCTGAGCAAAAATGGTGGTGGGTTTATATTTAACGAAATGCAATTAAGTTTCGAAGTCTTTATTATTTTTTGAACGGAATTTTTGTAACGTATTCAACAAAGACTAAGCTGCTTGAAATAACTTTACAAGCCAATTATAATTCTTGTGGACCTTAACTGAAGAGGACTGTAGTGATAAGAAAGGGTAATTTTAAAGAGATTGATGACATCCAGTTTGCATTATTTTAGCTAAAAGCTAAAAGCTAAAAGCTGGCATTATTAAATTATGAGGAAGGCAAATAAACCATTCAAAAATGTCTAAAATATTTAGTACTTAACTAAATGGCATTACTCTAATGTCAAAGATATTTACTGCCAATATTGTAAAACTTGTAAGCATTTATGAAATCGCGCTTTATTTTTATTTTATGGATATTTACACAATTATGATGATATTTTACAAGTTTATAGTAGTTAGTGTAATTACTCGACTTTGTCGTTGTTCAGTAGGTAATGAAATCCGATAAATATTTCTTATCAGTCCCATGTTGGGCGCCAAACAGTTATCCCGTTAACGTTATTATATTGAAATGTAACTCAAATATTATTAAATCAATTTACTTGTTGGTTTTTTGAAACCGTTGTTAATGCTATTTAATGAAGCCAAGCCAATGTGGCACAAAATATATTATTTATTCACTATAACGTGTTTTATTATCTACTAGTATTCCGTTTTTAATTTTGTACTCTTTTGGAAAAGGCAATATTTACAATTTAAATGAAATTATTCATTGTTGAATGGATACAGTTTGTTCAATTTTAACGTACGTACATACCCTTCCTTCCTGTAAAAGCACTTTGAACCATTTTTTATGTGTTTGTGAATTATTAGTAATTGAAACAAAAATTGAGAAATCCTTAGAAATTACTCCTTTTAAATTATGAATTCAACAACTATGACAGAGGATTTTTAATTACATATTTTCGTGTTTCATCTTTATTTAGTAAATACAAATTGTTATAAATCCTCGAGTAGTTTAAATATAAAACGGTTAAATACGAGTATAAAACCGTTTCGACTGTACCATCACAATCACCATCAGTTTTGCCTGTGTCTTCATTTATTTGTGAACGCCTAAAATCATGTTTGTTTGAATCAAGATTCGATATTTGAAATTAGGATTTGATATTTACCATCAGTACTTACTCGATATTCAAAATCCAATTCGATATCTGAAATCAGTATTTGTTATTTGAAAAGAGGATTCCATATTTGAAATCATATTTCGATATTTAAAATCAGGATTCAATATTTGAAATCAGAAGTCGATATTTGAAATCAGGATTTGATATATAAGTAGGGTGTTTCCTTACGGTTTTCTGGTATTTTGGCCACTCACACGGAGCGTGTTTGCGCAGAGCGCTACGCCCACGGCTGCACCGGTGGTTTGGTACAGCACCATCATCGCGTGCAGTGGGCTCATCCTCGCGTTCTTCGTGGTGATAGCCTACATCGACCAGTTTCGGCTTCTGTCACGATGTACTCGTATGTTATTTGTCTTTTGTAATAAGTGTTTGTTGTCTGTGCTGCTTCTGTGAATGTTTAATGTGCTGGTAAGGCGTTGCACGTAAGAATGTTCCTCGCTATGATACTATTAGTATAATTTTTACCACACCATTTTACTAGTGTGAAAGCAAAGAGAAGCCTTACGTGAAACGCACTATCATCACAGAACATCTCTGTCAAGTCGATGAGTATCTACAATGTTTGTTACCTATAATATTGTAATTGTCTCTCCAACTTAGCTTAACAATTAATAATGGTATTATTGTAAAAATGCTCACATACACACACCCTCTGAGTTCTCATGGACTTAAGTGAGTCACAAACAACCACGATTAGATAATAAACATTGGATCTATCACATAAATGTCCGATCAGGAATCGGAATTGAATTGGAAGATATTGTAGTAAGATACAAGGTCGACAATAAATATAAATTTTACAAAAACTAAGATAGCTGTCCAATAAAACTTGCCAGAGAAACTTTAGGATGATATACAGTATCACCTAAATTAAATTGATTAGTACGATATCTACTCATATAACGTCACAGACAGTGCGTAGGGGATGGGTGGATTTCTTTTTTTTAAGCTTTGAGCAGGCAAACGAGCAGACGGATCACCTGATGGTAAGTTATCACTGTCACATAGCTGGGACTCCGGGCCAAAGGTGGGAGCAGTACTCATTGTGTGGTCGAATTTGCGCCTTATAGAGCATCAACCTGTGCTTAGGCGTGAAGTACTGCTTAGCTCTGTTGAGCACTCCCAATTTCTTTGCATCTACTCGTAGTTTGGCCTTACGATCAAGGCCTTACGGCCAAGTGGTCCTGAAACTGAACATCATTTGAAATGTCGACACCAATTATCTCAATGTTTATAAAGATGTTAAGAGGAATGTTCTGGAACTATGTTGCTATGACAAATAGGGTTTTTTAGCGGTTAACGCGCAAACTTGTGTTTTCTCGGGGTTGAACTGGACTAAATTAAGTCTGCCCCATTCCGAGACCCGCTCCAGAGATGTCTCGACTTCAGACACAACTTTTATCCTCTTCTCCTCGATCATGCACCTGAGAAAGGTTTGCTCGGCCTGTATAACGGGCGTCACCCGTGCTGTCATCAGCATATCAATGAATATCCATGATTTCCAGCATATCATTGATATGCATGATGAACAGTGTAGATGAAAGCACAGAACCTTGTGGGACGCCAGCATTTATGGGCTTCGTATCCGAGCATGTTCCGTCAACGACGACCTTTCATTTCATTTAAACAATCTTAAAGTAAATATTAAATTATTCATACTGAAGTAAATGGTAAAGTTATAAAAATGTTTGCAGTTCTCCTGAGACGTAACAAGAAACAGAATACAGTAAAACTGATTTGCCGTAAGTTACTAATAATTTTATTATTTAAGTACTTAATTTAACATCCAATAAAGTAAACTTCTAGAACAAAAAAGAAACAATCCCTTGAACACCAAATTATAGCCTACAACTTACGTAAGTTTTAAAGAAGTTTGGCGGACTCAAATCCATTTAAGCATTTCAAGTCTGCTATGAATAGCTCATTGACTAAATTTGCTTTACAGAAATCGGTGACGAAAAAACAGCACAGAAGCTTCCAAAGAAATCCAACGACTCCAACAACGACATGCCGCCCTCGTACTCCAAGATAGACCTCAAACATGATGCGGCCAATGAAGCGAAATTAAACGATCTTTTTACACCTTACGCCTGTCTCTTCACCTCTGGCAAGAATCAAGTCCCACGCATTCTCTTCTACGACACAAGCAAAGACAAAGAGGTAATGGAAAAAATGAACCTCAAGTCAATTAAGGAACCTAAAGCGAAAGAACAACTGAATTTTAACGTCACTAGCTATAGCGACTTTAATGATCCAAGTAAAAAAATGGGTAACTTCCTGATTGAAATTAACGACTCTGTGAATGACAGTGGCTGCATCATTGGAATGAAAGTTCTCGTTCCTAATGAGGATGCCGTTATTTTTGAGAACGACGATATCCCTGTCAATCTTACTATTGAGCATCTAGATCAAAAAGACTCCAAGAAAAATAAGAAAAGTAGTGGAGATGGGAAAAAGTAAAATGGAGATGGCTATACTGAAACAAATTACCGGTTAATTGATAAATCAAACGGGCTTATTATTATTATTAGATGTGAGAGCATCATAAATGTTGTAGTATCAAAGCGGTGTATTGAAATAGATGTTAACTCTTGATTCAATTTTAAATTAGTGTTAGTCGTGTCTATTTTTAGAATATTATAGACGATTTTCGATCGATTTTCTTCTGTTCGATTATTCTTAAGATTTTGGAAAAATACGCAAATACAATTTCATTTCTATATTGATCTGTCGGAGATGTCGTAGTATAATTATTAAGATTTATGTCGATTTATTCCGTGTCTAATTCTAATGTCTATGAGTGGTATCATTAAGGTGGCCACTCACGGTCAGTCCATCGCGTCAAATGGCGTGATATACAGCCAAAATTTGATCGTGAATGTGAAAAACTGATGGCGTGATTTAAAAAATTTGTATGTCCAATCGCGCCATTTTGACATATCGCACCTTTGGTGGAACAAGGGCTCAACTGCACTTTTGTAATTTTACAGGAGAGCCATTTCAAAGTTTTTTTTTTGCATTTCGAGTCGCATTATTCGTCTTTTTATTGCTTCAAAGTGTTTGTTCTTTGCATGAGATACGACCCATTTATTTGTGAATATGGCCATGTACTTTGCAGGTGTAAAATATTTTTTTGTTTAATTTTTGTCATTTTACGATTTTTTGTAAGATGTGCCCTTGTTCCACCAAAGGTGCGATATGTCGTTTGGCGTGGCTCCAAAAATGACGCGATGGAATGACCGTGAGTGACCACCATTAGATGTCTAAGTAAAATATAATAATGGTGTTTATATTACTGTCTATTTTGATGATTTAATCAATATTTTAGTAAGTAACTACGATAAATTCAGAAAAAAGAGGCAAAAGCTGAAAGAAAATATAAAAAAAATTGTGAGTAAAATTTGATTAATAAACAAAAAGAGGTGAAATTAAAACTTTTGTTTTATTTAATAGTGCTTTATTCGTTACAATTATTAATAATACCGGCTCTTATAATAACAAAACCGATAACATGAAGATAAATGCATCTTGAGCTCATTATATTACAAATAATTAACAGCTACATCTAATAAACTATGATGATGATGATGATACATTACAATAATATAAAATGGTGATAAGTTTAATTGAAAATAAATAAACTGACCAAATTTAAAATAAAGTTTATTTGTAATAATTAAAATTACTTTAAGTCAAAAGTAAAATTTAGTTCCAAATTTTATAAAACATTATCAAATCATAATTTCAAATCACATCCATTATTTCACAATCAAAATCCAAAATTTTGTTAAGACTGCATCTGAAGTAATGTAGTGGAATTATAAAATCAAGCTAAATTAGGTAATCTTAGTAGAGATCATATTTTTCTTTATGAAAAGTTTAATACGAGTAGGTACAGTCTTACTTAATTCCATTACATCAAAATTATGATTGGTGCCATCGCTTAAAATTAAATAAAGTTATTTAACTTAAATATGATTAAAATAAGCATTTAAAAATTAAAATTAAGTATTTGTGACCGAAGACAATATTTTTCCTAAATGTTAATGAATAATTAGTAATTAAAATTATGAATTTTACAGTCTCTCTCTCTGGTCACAACATTTTAGCACCAATTAGCGAACCTTATTAGAAATAAATACATATTCAACAAAATTATTATGTAATCATTAAAATCTGTTCCTTTCATTTCCTCATATTGATTTCCATCAAATTCTTTACATTTTATTATATTTACAAAATATAACTAATACATAATATTATTAAATATAATATATATAAGAATAACATTAACATAGAATCTCGTTACTGTATCGTTAAGAGCCAAATCATCTATATTATTATTTGCTTCATCTACTTTATTTACTGTTATTGTTGATTTAATTAAAAAACATTATCAAATCTATTTCATGTCAATAGAATCAAAATATCTGCAGTGGCTCTTAACAAAGAATCACTTAATAAAAATGAAATGTTTATCTATCCCACAAATCGTAATGTGCATTTTCATTAGTTTAGTATACAAATATTTGCGTCTACAAAGACAATAAAAGAGAACAAATTTTTTTTTTTTTACTTCAGGTAAAACTTCTTTAGAACTATTAGCAGCCTTACATTTCAATTCACTTTGATCATCATTGAGTATTACAAATATTACAATACGTTACATTTGACAAATTTCATAATCTTCACTTCGATATACTCGTAGTATATTGTTTACAATTACGTCTATAACATACGATATTGAAGACACAGTTTGTTTCCTCACAGTTGCTCATAGCAGTATCTAATGGTAGACGTTAAAGTTCATAGAATTTATAAATTTCACTTCAAAATATAATATTATTTAAAGATTCATCGATGATGTAGAAGATACTGTTTATTTCCTGACTATTATTAAGAGCAGCACCTACTTTTACGATGTCAGTTGTTTGTTCAGAGCTCGCTGTGACGTCGTACATACCTCGCGAAGTAGTCGGGTCTCCAACACTTGCATGATCCGGGAACCAGGAACCAGTCATAGTATAAACGCACCTGGGAAGAACATTTAATTTTATGGTGACAATAAATAAGCATTTTATTTATTTTCATAATATTACATTACACTCATAAATGGATGAGAAAGCTAATTTGAAATCTGAGATTATGTGAAAATTAATAAAATTAGAAACGTTGTTTTAAATACAGCACATCAAAATAGTAACGTAACACATTTGAAGTAGAATGATGAATGGAATAATCTTGATTTCATAACATAATCCTACTATTATTAAAAATGTGAAAGTTTGTATGGATGTTTGTTATTCTTTCACGCAAAAACTACGAAACGGATTTTCATGAAATTTATTACACAGGCACACCATGATCTGGATATGGGATACTTATTATCCCAGAAAACGCGGGCAAAGCCGCGGGCAGAGCACTAGTACAGATTTTGAGCAATGGTTACCTGGTAGCAGCCCATTTCGTCGTGACCGTCACAGTGTGGCGGTTTCTCAGTACTGGCTTCTTCGCCGACACGCTTCTGAATGTATTGTTGGTAATCCGACTGTCGGCAAACGATTACAGGTTTGTATTTTTCTAATTGCGACGGTCATAAAATATGTACCTAATACAAAGTATGTAATAGGTTCATCGCAGCAACTAATAATTTTAACTGAGACGAGTACTCCAGATTTTTTATTATTAGAAATACAACACAAAAATCGTGAGTACCCGTTTGCCTTAAAATGAACGAAACTTATATTAGTTTCAATAAAAATGAGATCATCCAAGTAAACCTTTACATCTCTCTTATAATACCATACCTGTTGTGGTTGTTGCGCATTAGGCGGGTAATGTAACTCGGCAACTAACAAAGATACCCATCGAGGGGAGCTCAGACACCCTCCCTCCAAGTAGTGGCAGCGAGACTGCATGCATCTGTAACACAAGCATCAGCATTAGAATGCGTTCGATTATTATGAAAAACTAATGGTCCTAGATATGTCCCTTGAGAAACTCCTTATTGGAATTATGTAAAAAATAATAAAATGCCTAATTTATAGTGCGTATATTAATCAAAAAATACTATAATTATATCAATTTTACTGTTATAATACTGAATAAGAGTTCCAGTTCATCCATTTACTAATCTAAAAGAAAGTTTCTTTGTCAAAGGCCTAATACCTCGATATATAATAAAACTATTATGAATCCGTTTGAAAGCGTTAATTCTCACTTATATAATGTATTTACTCGTAATGTATTTGTACATACCTAGTGACTTCTACAGTTTGCGTGAAGTAGCCCTCATATGGTATTTGCACAACGTAGCGCCAAACACCTTGGTAGTTTCGCGCGAACACTGGCGTAGCGTACTCCACTCGCGCGGGACATGGTGTTGGTGGACCCTGGACATAAACAAGTAGTATCATTATATTACTTTGAAACGAGTGCACAAAGAGATGGCCTTCTACCTTAAGATGTGAACTAATGAAAAAACAGCAATTAAGAGGCAATAAGTTTTGTAGTGTAAAAAAATTTAAAACAACAATTCTATTATTATGCCATATTTCCCCAATAAAATCAAAATACACGAGTTGGTTATAGCATACGTGTGGCGCAATGGTTACCATGCCGGATGGCCGTGCCAAGTGCCCTGGATTCGATTCTCAGCGAGGCGGAAATTTACATGAGTTTCAATTTCTGTTCTCGGTCTGGCATCCACGACACAGGTAATCTTAGGGATTATTTATGCTACACCGAGCCGGGCGCGAGCCGGGCCGAGCAATTTCACTAACATTTTACGAGGCTAGGACGCGGACGCCGCACGGTGTAGCATACACATTCGATGTCCGCGTCAGATAAATAGTCTACTCGATAAGTTCAAAATGGTTGAAATTAGAGATACTGCTCTTAAAAATACGTGCGATAGCTCATTCTGTTCGGAATGATGTCTAGAAAAATGTTTCGGAAGCGTTTACCAGCACGTAAAAAATTGCAAAAGTTATTGACAAAATAAAGTTGAAAAAAAAAAGTATTTTGTTTTTGGTAATCACTTCGAAACTATTAATATTTAAGAAATTTTAAAACAAGATTCTTAAAGTAGAGGAAATTTCCAAACAATGACTCGCGACTCTCGGAACTCTATCTCCATTATTTATAACTTTAATTTAACGCTGAAAATGGGTCTCCACGCTGCATTTTTAGGTTGCGCGTGCGGCGTCAAAACCGAGTTCGTCACACTCAATAATTTTTTAAGGTATTAATTATTAATTTAAAAAAATAAAAAAAATATGGTGTATTCGAAACACTTCAAAGAATTTGCTCCCGTAGGAAATTTTGCTTAAAGTTAATTTTTCAACAAGTTAGACGATTGTTAATTAACTAAATTTTCTCGAACTCCCATTTTCATTGTACATTAAAAAAAATGTTTAAGTAATTGTCCTATAAATTTTTCGCTTCGTGGAGCCCTTCTTATATACATGCTTAACGAGATCACGTCATAAAAGTTTAAAAAGTTTTAATACTTTGTGTATAATAATTTTATAAGTTGAACAAAAAATGAAAAATCCAAATAATATTATTGAAAATATTTTTTTCTCAATTTATTATTACATAATCGTTTTGGCATTCATAAAAGACATTTAATGACTTGAAAAAAAAAATTCCCTCATTTTTTATATTTTTTTTTTATAAACAAATAGACTATTTCAATGCTTTCAAGAAAAAATTTCTTAATATCTTATTATTTACAAAACATTATGATTTTTGAAAAAAAAATTTTTTTCTTAATAATGATATTTAATTGTTTATAATTGTTTTTTAATATTTCTATTGTTTGAATAATTAGTTAATAATTTTTTTTTCTTAAAAATTATAATTAACCATCTTTAATAGAAATGTAAAAAAAAAAATTTTTATCAACAATTTCATTGTTTTTTAAATTAACAATTTTTTATAAACAAATTCTCAACTTTTTTGTATATTTTTTCTGAAACACCTAAAAATAAAAAAACAAAGTACAGATAAAAACATTTTTCAATTTTTTAATTTCGATTCGATAAAAAAACGAAAAAATTGTTTGTTCAACTTATAAAATTATTATACACAAAGTATTAAAACTTTTTAAACTTTTATGACGTGATCTCGTTAAGCATGTATATAAGAAGGGCTCCACGAAGCGAAAAATTTATAGGACAATTACTTAAACATTTTTTTTAATGTACAATGAAAATGGAAGTTCGAGAAAATTTAATTAATTAACAATCGTCTAACTTGTTGAAAAATTAACTTTAAGCAAAATTTCCTACGGGAGCAAATTCTTTGAAGTGTTTCGAATACACCATATTTTTTTTTTTTTTAAATTAATAATTAATACCTTAAAAAATTATTGAGTGTGACGAACTCGGTTTTGACGCCGCACGCGCAACCTAAAAATGCAGCGTGGAGACCCATTTTCAGCGTTAAATTAAAGTTATAAATAATGGAGATAGAGTTCCGAGAGTCGCGAGTAATTGTTTGGAAATTTCCTCTACTTTAAGAATCTTGTTTTAAAATTTCTTAAATATTAATAGTTTAGAAGTGATTACCAAAAACAAAATACTTTTTTTTTTCAACTTTATTTTGTCAATAACTTTTGCAATTTTTTACGTGCTGGTAAACGCTTCCGAAACATTTTTCTAGACATCATTCCGAACAGAATGAGCTATCGCACGTATTTTTAAGAGCAGTATCTCTAATTTCAACCATTTTGAACTTATCGAGTAGACTAAAAATGTTAGTACCGTGCCTCGTCCGGGGCACGGCTCGGTGTAGCATAAATAATCCCTTAATGTGGGCCTATGAGTGTATAGCGTTATTATTTTATTATATTATTTAGTATTCGTTACCTCGTATCTGTGCGGTGTGTGCGGGGTGTGCGGGGCGTGTGGGCCGGGGTCCTCGCGCCGCTCGGGACCCGCGCTGTCGCCGTTGATAGCGCGGTATAGCATGCAGAACCTGTGGAGTAATTGTATATTGTTATAAATAAAATTAAAAATTAAAAAAGATTTTTTTTACTTCAAACATGGATAGGAATCATTTTAGTCACGTCACCTTTCAAACAAAAAAACCGCATCATATTCGGTCCATTTGTTTATGAGCTACGATGCCACAGACAGACACACGTCAATCTTCAAATTTTATTGTCATGCTTAGAATTATGTAGGTAAATAACTCAGATGAAAGAATAAATACAGTGCTATTTGACGTAATTTCTTACTGATGAAGTCGCACTTTCTTTTTCGAATGGGTAGTTCCTGTTGACCTTAGTGGCCTTTACAGCCTCATGTGGACAAAGCGGCGAGTCTGGAGAGCCCCAGCCGAGAAGACCATAATTATAAGGTATCCAGATTCCAGACCTCAAGAAGTAGGGTATTGCGAAAGTCAGGTTATGTATCCGCTGTGGGACGAAGTTGGACTAGGAAGCGACGAGTATCTTATAAAATTCTAGCTGACCGGGCAAACATTGTTCTGCCAAAAATTTAGGGGTAGGGGGATGAAAAATAGATGTTGTCCGATTCTCCACCCTAGCCGATATGCACGCAAATATTCACGAAAATCGGTCGAGCCGTTTCGGAGGAGTTCAACTTCAAAAAAGCGTGACACGAGAATTTTATAATATACGAGTAACCGCCCTCGCTTTGCTTCGGTTTTCTTATTTTTTTGCACCTTGGGTTACATTATTGGAGTTTTATTAAGGATCCCTAATTTTTTTTCAAATATAGCCTATGTTCACCGGGGATAGTGTAGCTTTCTAACAGTGAAAGAATTTTTCAAATCGGTTCAGTAGTTCCGGAGCCTATTCAATGCAAACAATAAATCAAATCTTTCCTCTTTATATTAGTAGGGTTATTCGGGGTAACAGCACGCGTCGGGTAAGAGAACGCAGTGCTAAGATCTCCGCAGGGTGTGGTAGAATCGGGGGCGCGTATATGGCGAAGTCAGTGGCAAGCGAACGGCCATATTGAAGCCACAGGTCTAGTTGATGCGCGACGTTAGTGTGCAGAAAAAAATGCACAATTCGAAAATCCATACTTTATTGCGTAGTTTTTTGTTCTACGGAAAAGTTTGATACGTTGGTGAATACTGGAAAAACGCAGTAACTAGTTTTTAGTGTTATAACACCATTAATGTACTATTGTTATCGAGTAAAATGTTTAGGTTATATCTGGACCAAGTGTGTAAAAAATAACGCTAGTCAAAAAGTGTTCCCGTGGGGTAAGAGAGCGGTGTCAAAAGAACGCATGCGAACACTTACTGCAGGCTTTCTCATGTCCACATTAATATTTTGTTATTCTCAGATTTATACTGAAAAAAAAAGTGTCTTTCACCTTTTTAACTCCCGATGCGTGTTTGTGTATATGTGTGTCTGTCTGTTGCACCGTAGACCTTAAACGGGTGAACCGATTTGGATGCGGTTTTTTTATTTGGAAACAGATTTTCTAGCGATGGCTCAGATAGGTGGTAGATATGTTTTATAAAATCTAGAATTACGAATCTAGCTGTGACAATAAGTAAATAAATACATTAAGAAAACTAATCTCTTTGTGGCTGTATTATTGTTATGATTAATTTAGAATTTTGTGTGTGTTTACTTTGTTAAAAACACTTTTTTAGTGCTTTGATTATTTTATTTCGCTCGTTTCCACCAATTTATTTAAGTGCGTTTAATGCATTTATGGGGTAACCCATATGCGAACTTTTGCCCCCCAGGGTGCGTACCGTTACCCGCATGGCAGGTCAAGAGTTCGCATTCTGACCGAGCCTAATTATTCCCCTTTTATTCCATCTGAGATTATTCCCTAATCCTACGAAAACTACATACTTAGCTAGTATATATTCTTATGTATTTAGTAAAGCGTTTAAGACTATCTATTAAGCACTATCATCTTCCTGATATTCAATTAGTTTTCTTTAGGCGTACTCCAGAAAGGCAAAGTGCGTGCTCTTGACCCGAATGACTCTATAGATTAGATAGGCAGAGATATTTTACAATATCATTGAATAGGCATTAAAACATAATTATGTGACAGAAGTATAGTCTTCTGTCTTTGACTCAGTTATTAGAAATAAAAGGGTCTTTGACAGGTTGACATGACAAATAATTAAATAATTTGTAGGTAGCGTTTTATTGAAAGAACCAAAAATTAATATCCATATCGACTGTAGGTGTAGGGTCAAGTCCTCAGATGAAAGAATAAAAGGGGTCAAGTCACTAAACATTTCTTAATTTATTTAAAGCAATTAGAGCGTTGAAGAATATTATTTTATTCCTTCTTAATATTGATTGAACTTAATAAAATGTAATACCATTAATTTTAAAGTTCGATCTTTGGTTCAATCAATATTAAAATTCATAAGGCTAAGCGCTGTTTGAGACTTTTTGTCACGGAGACTTTTTGTTACCCAGTCGAGTGCTATGAAGATATTCTATGGGAGTGCGCTGACTATGGTGACATGACAACACGGTGATAAGTAGTTCCTAATCCTAGCAGACAGCAATATCTAGTGACGTGACTGTCATCCGGCCGGGAAGTGCGCTCAGGCGACAGGGTTCCCAACTTAGGGGTTTTCCCTCCTTTATGGTGTCCTTTATGATGGGATTTTTTTAGGGGTCTTAGGTATATGTTTAGTGTTATTTTTAGGGTTTTTGTGACTCTTCATACTTTTTATATATTGATCAAAATAAAGATGTAAGAGGTACCGGAACAAACTAGCCAATCAAGGGAGACTGGGACTTTTGGCATTTATTTAAAGGTTAATATCAGATTAATCTGCAATCTGGAATAAAGAAATCCAAAAACGAGTATTTGTGAATATACCTTACATAATCTAAATTTTACTAACAAAAAATAACCGACTTCAAAGTCTCAAATACTACATGGTAGTCAGATCTCGTTCAAATTTATGTGAGACCACATGACAAGCGCCTGCTTTCGGTTAAAAAAAGAATCATCGAAATCGGTTGGCGTGATATTGAGTTATTCGTCAATTTGTTGCGCACATCTTAACACAAATTTACGACTTATGTGGTTTTCTCATGGATGCCATTGTCAGATCTCAATAAAATTTATGTGGGACCACATGACAGCCACCAGCTTTCGATTAAAAAAAGAATCATCAAAATCGGTTCGCCCAGTTCAAAGTTCTGAGGTAACAAACATAAAAAAAAATACAGTCGAATTGAGAACCTCCTCCTTTTTGAAGTCGGTTAAAAATATTATGTCGATATTGTAATCGAAATTGATATAATTGTACGAATTTATAAGTCCAATTAATGAATAGAATGGCATTGAATGAAGATACCTACCAAATACCGCTGGAAGTATTAAGACTTTTAAGCCAAGTCGGTAAACAAGAAAAATATTCATTCCTTGTCCCAGAACCAGAACCATCAACGTCAAATTAATGATTTTTGATTTAATCTTAATAAAATCGTATACAAATAATTTATATTCCAAAGTTTGATTTTATTAAAAGATAACTGTTTGATTGATGTTTTTTTTTAACTCCTGTTCCAAAAAGAGGGCACAAAATTTTTAGTCATTTTTAGCCACTTTAAAGGGTACGAAATTTAGACATTCTAGCCACTTTTTAAAAGTTTTTAGCCATTTCTTGGTTCACTGACTTGGCAACACCGTCAGTGACTTTTCAAGTGGGCGCACCGTGGAGACAGTGACAAAATGTCTCCGAGACAAAAAAATCTGCGCAGCCTTTTATTTCAACAAGTGGCATAGGTTAATTTTTTTTGTCGTGAATAAAGACAGATCATGTCTGAAGCCCCTTTCGAATGATGATTTTTTTAAATAATTTCATTAAAAGTTCTAAAGGGTGAATTCGCGTTTTTGTATCATTTTGTTGGTTTTTTTTTTAAAGTATGTGGAAATGCGTGCAAAACCAGGAAAAAAATTAGCACATAAAATATCCTTTCTAAGCCTACAAAAGTCCTCAAAATTCGCTAAGCAAATCAAAAGTTATAGTAAAAAAATTTTCAAGTAATGGTAATGATATTTAGCAGCCTGGTAATGACTTTTATTTAACGGTAATGATTTTTTGTTAATGGGAATGACAAAAATTTAATGTTACTCAAAAAAATAATTAAAGCCGTGTGTATTATAGCTATGTCTTTATGTTGCAATTGAAGATAAAAAATGTCAAGGTAAAACCACTTACTAGAGTATTATTGGTAACGAGATTGGTAGTAATAAATTACGCAATTCTAAATATGAATTATTAGTTAATGGAAATAAAATTACCCCTGTTAAAGGTATATGAATTTGAAATTTTGCGGGGAATGTCTGTTAAAATTATAAATAATATAAAAGATGTGATAGTCCCTTATTTAGCTAGGTTAGTAAATAAATGTGTAAATCTAGATACTTTCCTAGATCTAATGAAGTACAGAAAGATCATACCGAGTTTTAAATCTGGGGACAAAACAGACCTTAATAATTACAGACCTATTTCTATTTTACCTACGGTCTTCGAAAATAATTAAGTTAAATTAAACGCTGAAGCACTTCAGCGCTTGTAATTTACTCCACCCTGAGCAATATGGTTTTACCGAAAGCCGTAATACAACAAATGCAGGTGCTAGGCTTCTCAAACTTATCTTTGAGACCTGGGAAAATTCACAAAATCCCATAAGGGTATTCTGTGACCTGTCTAAGACGTTTGATTGTGTTGAATACTAAACATTACTACTTATGCTTAATCACTACAGCATCAATAACAATTCACTTAACTTGATTGTGTCGTACTTGACGAGTAGAATCCAATGTGTTAGTAGAAATGATAACAAATGATCGAGATTTAATCTGTGATGGGTGTACCACAGGGCTAGTTTCTGGGCCCCTTCCTTTTTCTAGTATACTTAAATGATCTACCGTATTAAATTAAGAAATATGCAGACATTATCCTGGTTGCTGATGTTACTTCTCTTACATTTACGAATAGAAATAAAATAAATTACGATGTAAAAGTTCTCAGTTTTGTTTATCACACCGGTTTACTACAAATAATTTACTGATGAATGCTAAAAAACTAAGTATGTATATAGAATGTTTGCTACCAAATGAAATAATACGAGACAGTCCCCTTTAACACGTACAGCAGTACCAAGCGCGTCACTAAAAAAAAAGTCGTCGCGTAAAAAAAGTCCGGTTTATATTTGATTCACCTTATAAATAATGAAATTATAACTATGGAAAAATTAACGGTTTTCTTGAGTGTCACCTTAGATTCTAAACTACAATGGGGAAATCATATATCGGCTCTCACGAGGCTAAGTAAGTCAGTTTATGCCATTAGAAAGATAAGACAGTTTACTGATGTAGAAATTGCTAAACTTGTTTATTTTGCACACTTTCATAGCTTCATGTCCTATGGTATATTGATATTATTGATGTGGGGTGCAGTAGCTGACATTGATGAAATATTTGTTTTGCATGAAAGGGCAATTAGAATCATTTAGTTATAAATTAAAATTACGCCACTACCTGCGGGAGAGATTTAAAAAAATAGGCATATTAACAGTAACATCTCAATTTATTAATTTACAATTATATTTTATTCATAAAAAACAACGGCGGTTGTTTCAAGAAGAATAGTGATACGCAAAATCATCTAACTTGAAACAGACATACTTTTGGTTACGGATTTTTTTTGCCTACATAAAGTACAACGTTCTTTTAAGGGGCTCAGTGCACGTTTTTACATTAAATTACGTAAGTACGTGATTTGCTTATTCAAATGTTTCAGAGATCTCTGAAATCCCAGCTAGTAGGCAAAGGATACTATAGTATAAATGAATATATTATTGACAAAGATGCCTGTAAATTAGTAATGCATCCAGTTCCGTGTCAGTTAGAACATTTTGTGTAATTTTTCATTATTTTAAAAGATGTGCTGTGGAGTTTATTTACGGATTTTCTTCTCCTCCATGACAAATCACCGTTCCGAAATGTTGTTAGATTTAAAAAAATGACGTTCCTAAGTGTATCAGTGATATCGACATGAATAAAAGATTATTTCATTTCATAATTTTTTTTCTTATCTCATGCTTTAAGAACCACTGGTTTAGTAATTGTAAACTTATTATTTATCTATTCTTTTCTGTCTGTTTTGTCTTTTGGTAGCTTCGCGTTTTTTTTCTCTTTGTTGCGAGGAGACTTTAATTTTTTTGTCTCTTCAGAGAATTTTCTTCAGAAACTTTTCTTTATTTTCTTTTCACTAATACTTTTCTTCTTATCTCTTTCTTTGTTTTCCTCTTCGTACAATGCACAATCTCCTCTGATTTCGGTGTATCTCCTCCGTCTAGCAATTTTTTATTTCTCTTAACGGTTTTTGCCTTTATTTGCATTAAATTTTCGTTTATAATTTATTTTATTAAAAAGATATTGCAAAATTAAAAAGTTTTGTAGGTTCTTTACCAACAACTTGTAGCTCAAATTTAATTTACAACACACATATCAAAAATCTATCGTTGAAAAAGAAATTGCTAGGTCTCATTACTCAATCAAAATTGATTTCAAAATCTCCAATCGTCATTACCATTCACATAAAATCATTCCCATTTACAAAAAAAACAAATGGGAATGATGCATATGGTAATGATATTTTTTTCTTTTTTGCTTAAAATTCATTTTGATAATCATTAATTTATAAACTCTTTGTGCCAATGAAAATCATGTTCCTATTACACATACGTGTGGAGTATTAAAATTAATGTATAATTTATAGTTACCTTGTAAATCCAGTAAATGGTGTTGATTCAAAATCGGGACAAAGTACTGAACGTCGTTGTTTTTTATGAATAAAAGTTGTTTCTCCATGAAACAGTAATAAGTTGTCCTGGTTCACTTCTTACAATGGACCAGACGAGGAGAAGCGAGGGGTACTTTATAGCGTAGCCCAAAAAACATTTGAGAAATATAACGTTTGACGGTACTGACATGGAGTTGACGAATTTTCGTGACAAAATTTTAATTGATTTTTTTTTACTAGTTCTGCACTGCTGATTTTATAATATTATATGTTATAATGTACCTAATTATATATTGTTTCAAAATATAAAATTAAACACGCAATGTATAAGGCAGGTTTTTCAAAAAATATTTTGGAATATCAATATCAGCAATTTTCCTTTAAATGGTAATGATGTTTCGGGCGTGTTATTCAATTTTTTTATATAAATTACTTGAAATTATGCAACCTTATATGTAGGCCCTTATGTAAAAATATGCTTAAAAGGAGTTAGCAAAACAAAATTTTACAAAAGTAGTAAATTAATTTTTTTATCAAGCGGAACATCGCTTGTTACGACTTTCGCGAATTCACCCTAAAGTATATTTATATCTTTTGATAGTACGATAAATTTTCCTGCAATCACTAAAATCAAACCCTCAATAAAATATAAATCATTTACATTTTGCGGTATACAACAATACATTTCTAAAAAAATTAAAACCGCCATTCTGTAAACGTAGTGATTAAGTACTCTGTGTTCTGTAACATAGAGATTAAGTACTCTATAATCTGTGTTCTGTAAAATCAATCAATAATTTATTTTGAGTTGTGCTTGTGGTACCTTTGTACTTACTTAAATTCTCGCAAGCCAGCGAAATACCTACCACGCTGCCGGCTTTAAATTATTTAAAAGTACTTCCAATTATATAAACAAATCAAACAAAGTAAAAAATTATCGTAAAAATATAGTTCAAGGAAAAAATTCGTCAAGCGCATCTATAGACCTTTAATTAAGTCTATGGTCAAGCGTCATGGAACCAGCGAACATCATGGAACTAAATGAAATTTCAGTTCCTAATAATTGTCCAAATGTAAGTAAAACGTAATGATTTAGTAGGTACTCTGTGAATGTAAGCATTGTATTTATTTACCGAAAAGTGTTTGGGTTAATAAAAATTAAAATTTTAATATTTAAACAAAAATTCTCAGTCAAAATTCATTCTGCATTGAGCAACGCCTAGTTTATTGTAATTCCACACCAAAGGGTTCCTTAGGGATATTTTGTATGGAAAAATAAAAAAATGTCAGCTGATTTGTTTTCAATAATAAAAAACGTTTTCTCCGTACAAAAAGAGTAATACATGCATATCTTAGTTTTTACTTATATGACATGGAAAGACCATAAAATGCCTTTAAAGCATAGAATTAATATTACTAGCGTATAGAACAGACACCGCGAACATTGGGTTCGGGGGTGTGCATTGCAGCCGGCCGGCTGCATTTCATTCTGTCACTCGGCTGCGCTCATTGCGGCCGCATGACAAAATTGTTTATGAAAAAACTGAAAAAATGCCGTCGTGCGTAATAACAATGTGTCACAATTGCACGACAAAAAACAAAAAAGATAATGTTATCACTTTATCATCAGTAAGAAAACAAAATCTTAACTTAAATCAACTAAAACGAATTTAATTAAATTATTGAGCAATGTTCCCGCCATTTTGAATGAAATAATCATAAGGAGCGTTTGAACTTGGCAAGCCACTAGCGTGTTAATGGACGAAATAAGCTTGCCGAGGCGACGCTTGTGACCGATTTAAGGTGTTGGATTTTTTGACACGAATCAATGGTAATTACGTTTGAAATCGTATATACGCTATTGCACGTTAAATAAAGTTGGAGTAAGAGCTTGTAAAGATTTGGAGTCGGTGACTGCTTGTCTTGGTTCGACAAGTGTCATATACAAAGTTACTCTATGGCAAGTGTGCAAACGAGGCTTCTAGTTTGAAGAGAGAACGGAGGACAAGCCGGCGGTGGAACACACATTTTGTTTGAGATAGCTTCTCTATGTATTACCTCAATGCTTTTAAGGTTATTTTTTTCATTAATTCAAATCGCTATTACCGAGTGGATATCTGTTTTCTTATTTCGTTTTCAAGCGTAGGTATATTTTTTGCGTATCTATGTGCTCCAATGTAATTTCAGCATTTTATTAATTTCACCTTGGAAGTGGTGGAAAAACGCAAATTAATTATGTATGAGTAACCGATCGATTACTATCTTGGCCACTAGATGGCGCTGTATTTGATGATTCACGCCAACGACTTTAGTACATACAAACCTCTTTTTTACCTACAAATAAATAAAATTGTAGAGACCGTCTGTGATTCCGAAATAACTGCATTTTTCATGTTGTAAATCGTTACTTGCACGATATCAAAACCGAAAAATGAGTTTTTTTTTTGAGGATTTCAACAGGACTTTAAGTAGATACTACGATATCTTCAACTTAATTTGTAGGATATTTTCTAGGGTTCCATAAAACAAAGCGAGAAAATAAAATATGAGTCGATTTGCTTTAAACTTACAGAAACCTTTTCTTCATCCAAATTAAGGCATACGTACATACAATTCTTAGTTTTTTTTTTATATTTGCAAGGTGGAGCCAAAGCGTGACACTGAAGTACCTACCTATTTTTTACAATTTTACACTACATAATTCAAATACATACCTTTACCTGACAAATCCCACATACCTACATCTATTCACACAAAATAAGGTAAGTATAGGTTAGTTCATATCTTAGTTTTGTTCTAATTTGCAAGATGGAGCCAGAATGTGGCACTGAAGTAATTTTTTTACAATAATTCAAATAGCTCTAACTGACTAAATATCTATTTTTATCTTCAGTTTTTGTTAAATCAAGCTTAGGATTGTTATTTGAAGTAACTGTTTCGTGATTTTTTTATGGAATTAGCCGGCAAACGAGCTGACGATCCACCTGATGGTAACTAGCTATCGTCGCCCATGGACATCAGCAACAGCAAAGGCATCAATGATGTGTTGCCGGCCAAGAAAGAGGGAAGAAAGAGAAAGAAAGAACTGGCTCTCAAGCCCTCAGCCGGAACACGAGTCGTTTGGCGGCTGACTCATGCTCAAAGGTGGTAGCTATTAAGGCGAACCCCATGGAGAAATTGTAACAAAAACATAAACGGAATTGAGAAACAAACTTAACTTTGCCGTTGAAAAACTGTCGTTCCCATACATCGACATGAGTCCCGAATTCCCGATCAAATTACTAAGTTCTGTAAATAGGTGTAAAATCATTTTCTTTGTGATACCTACCTACGAGTACCTACAAATTCACAGTTTTCAGATTTTTTCCTTAACCTATGTTATACCTAAGAAATTTCGTCTTTTGATTGCGTTGACGACACATTATTTTGATATTTTCACAGCTCCTAGGGATTGCAGACCTAAGTGTTGGATATTAATTTTTATTTGTTACCTTCACGCGTTCTTGAGAAAAAAGGTTTTCACAGACAGACAAACAGACGGACAATGGAGTGAGTGATCTTATGGGAAGAGTGTATTTTTTCTTTTGAGATAAGGAACCATAAAAATATCGAAACGTTATGTTGTATATTGACCTTTCATTGTAATGTGGTTCTAATGATCAATCATGCTGCTTTATGAGTATGTTCTGTAAGTTTACTAAAAAGCAAAGCAACAAGCCATAATTGTCCCACTGCTGGGCTCGGGGTCTCCTCTCACAATGTGAGGGGTATTAGGCCATAGTCTACCACGCTGGCCAAGTCCGGATTGGTAGACTTTACACACCTTTGTGAACTTTATGGAGAACTCTCCGGTGTGCAGGTTTCCTCACGATGTTTTGAACTCGGGCGCCTTCGTTCGGGAGACCAACGTTTAACCGCTAAGCTATCTCTGCTACAGTTACGTTAAGTTTACTAAAGTACCTACTATTTTTGCCGAAGCGAAGCGAGGGCAATTGCTAGTTTTAAATAATTTGATATTTTTCGTCAGTCCGGAATGGACTGACAGAAAACTGATCGTGTAATTCGTTGCCGTCAGTCTCCCGTCAGTCACCGCTTGGACAGCGAAGTATGCACGCACACGATGAAATTGAGTTCGCGCCGCTTGCGGCTTTGATCTCCCCGCTACCGTCGCCACTCGAGCTTATCCCGACGCAGTTGGAGACAGAAAAAGACTTCATTTTAACGTTAGAATCGTTACCCCTAACCATAACATAACGGTTAAGCCCTTACAAATCAACCAAATTATGCCATAACGTATCTATGTTTTTTTAAATATCATTGAATAATACAAGGAAGTTTGTGAGGATGGATGTATGAATGTTTGTTACTCTTTCAAATAAAAACTACTAAACGAATTTCCATTAAATGTAGTACACAAGTAAACCATGATCTAATGTAACATACCTATTATTATCCCGGAAAACGCAGGCAAATCTAGGGTCGGTGCTCTAGTGAGAAATACATGTCAACTTTCTCATGATGAAATATAATGTGATTTTGTTTTAAAATCTGCCTTTTGCAGCCATTATTTCTAAGTGCTAGAATAAAACTTCTGCTTCAGTAAACTGTCGGTATCCCATATTTCATTTAATAAATTTAAATGTGTGTAGAGCTCCTTTTTTGTAGTCAAGTCTTCATCTATTTCTTCCTTTTAACACGTTTTCGAAAAGCTAAAGCTATTATTATAGCAACACAGGCTCTTTTTTTATAATGATCCATGGCTATACGTCCACATGCGGCAAAGTTCTTGAGAAGACTGACGTCAGTCAAGACTGACCGTGTAATTGCTCCGTCAGTCCATCAGTCCGTCATCAGTCTAGAGTGATGGACTGAACTGATGCTAAACTGAGCGTGTAACCTACCACTAAGTACTCTGTGTTCTGTAATATAGTGATTAAGTACTCTGTGTTCTGTAAAATCAATAATTTTGAGTTGTCTTGCAGTGTTGCAAGATGGGGCTATTAAGCGCCAATGGGGCTATTTCCGTTACCGAGCGGCTATCATATTTTTCCCCTTGGCTACGTGTAGCCGCGGGGCTATATTTCAGTGCTCGGACTAAAACAAGAAAAAAAAGGTAATTGGGCTTGGATTTCTCAGCAAAGTGATACGAAATTGACTGCCGATGACCTTTTTTTTAGCTCCTTCGAACACTTCGAACCCTAGATGGGGCTATCTCGAGGCTACACGCGCGCTGCGGCAAAGCTATTCGAGAAAAAATTATCTGGCAACACTGTTGTGTTGTGTCTTTAGTTCACTCTTTAGTCTTTACCATAGAGTAACTTTACTTTACTCTATAATTTTTTATTGATTATTCTCGCAAGCCAGCGAAATACCTACCACGCCGCGGGCTGTAAATTATATTTTTTCTATGTGCGCAGATTTATGTATTTCCATTATTTATCTAAAGAAACCAAACAAAGTAAAAAATTATCGTAAAAATAAAGAAGGAAAAAAAATTGTCAAACATGGAACCTCGCCGCATGGAACTAAATGAAATTCCAGTTTCTAGTCGTCCAAATGTAAGCATAATGTATTTATTTACCGAAAAGTGTTTGGGTTATTATAAATGAAAATTGAAAATTTTAATATTTAAACAAAATTCTCAGTCAAAATCATTCTGCATTGAGCAACGCCTAGTTTATTGTAATAATAATATATATAACAAAAATTGAGGGTATGTCAAAAATATTAAATCCTTGTTTCAGATGACACAGGAAGTATTAAACATGAATAATCTCCAAATCGTCGAGGAAGGACCACAAGTAAGTATAACTACATCAATAATAAAATTATAGAACTGACTACACTAGAGGTGTATTCAGATGTTGTGTTGAAAATATCAACAGTAACTTTTATTTATATAAAACTAATTAGCGTTTTGTTTACTGTTATTCTGATATTAACTGATGGCCCCCCTCCCCCCCCCCCCAATGGTAGCTTAGAAATGCATACCCACTTTTTTTTTTTTTGTTTGTGTTTAGATCGAACCCGCTTAAAATTTTGAACATGATAGCAGAAATGGGGAAAAATGATAGAGGTTAGACGCTGATTAGAACGGTATCACTCGCAGCTCTTGGCAAGGAACCATGTTCGAGAAAATAGAAAAAATTATTCCTGACCTTGGTAAAATATGCCATTAGACAATTAACCAAAAAAAGTCAAAAAGGCATTTCAAGCTACTAAATCCGTTCCAAATATGTCTGTTATCTGCGCAAAAACAATGTGTAGTAGCGTTACAATCATTTGACTACATCACAGATGTTGACAGAACCCCACTTTGCAGGGTCCCTTTTTTTCCTCAATAAAATATGTCAAACCCAACCTAACCTAAGTTTCCTTTGATTTGAGTATAGTCGTTTTTTTCTTGGCATGGTGTAATACTCATAGTATTTAAATAATTTTTGGAATATTTCTTAACAAAAGTGTTGAGTACCTAGAATAATATTATGTGTTGTTCATTTGTTGCAGGTATTGCAGGATGGTAATATGAGAAATTTACCAATCACTGACGAATCGTCACAAGTATGTAACACGGGAAATTAATACTAGAAGTATAAAATTTTGCTTGCATTATACCTACTAAAATTACTAAAGTTTTTCCTCATTTCAGATGTCCCAGGACTTAAATATGAGGGATTTACGTATTCTCGAGGAAGGTCCACAAGTAAGTATCCAGTAAATAGATTTGCTTAGCCTACATCTGTCTGAGATTTTAACTCTTCAATATTTTGTAGATAACTACTAGGATTTGGAGATTTTAGTTATAGTCTCATGGTTATGCCTTCTAATTTTATCTTATTACATTTTTCCTAACTCTGCCTTTACATAATGAAATTGAAATATTATATCTTTATTTATATGCATGAATTTTTTCAGGTATGTCCTCTGTGCTCACAAGATGTAAGAAAATTGTTCATAAACTTCAATGAGAAAATTGACATGTGTATGAACGTAAAATGTGATTATCCGTTTGGGTATGAACCCGTCAAGATCTTTCGGGAAGTGAATGGGGTTCAGACCGTTGAAATAGAGCCCTCAACGAGCAAGCCAACTTGTTCCATAACTGGTCCACAAGCAAGTTCACAGCTCTGGACTGACTTTAATAAAGTTTCCAATGCTATTAAGGCTGTGGATCTCCCAAGTATAGATGTCAACAAACAACATACTTTTCCCACTCCTACATTAAAGAAGACAGAAGCGGATCAGAAAAAAGAAGAACTACTTCAGAATGTGGAGAAAATTAAGCAGATGACCAAAAGTTTGAATGACATGAAGAAGGAACCGAAGCGTATAATTAAAAATGAAAAATGGATCAAGAATCTTGACTACTTACAAGAGATCTCTGGTCGCAGTCTACTGAAGCGGCAAGAACAGAAGAAAATTAAGAAAAAAGCACCTTCTCCGCAGACGAGTGAACTCAAAATAGATATTGATGCAAATGATTTAGCTAACGTCAGAATTGAAGTTAAAGGGACCAGTGCTCCGAATACAAAACCAGTTTGAATTGTATTTCTGCCATGATAATGTTGACCAATGTTATATCAACATTACTTAAAAACTTTAAAAATTATATAATTTATATTATTTATACAATTACATCACGAAAATTCTCATTATTTAATAATTTTTGGAGTACCAATCAACAGCAGATTGTGTTTGTGGTGTTATGTTCCTTAACCTTTTGAGCGCCACGCCACTATCGCATTTCTGTGCCCTGTACGCCAAGCCGCCAAGGCACAAATACAAAAATACCTACGAAAAAAATAGTGTTGCCAAGTGTCGTTATATAATATATCGATAACCCACAGTGACTTGTTTTTGTTGGTTTTTTATGCAACAATCGTTCCGAATAGTATTGTGAGTAGACTAAAAATCGATCTAATGATATCATCAGATCTAAAATAGCGTGTCACCTTAGTAAAAAGCGTCTCTTTTGTTTTCGGCGCGACGTTCTTTTTTGTAATTACACTTTTTCGTCTTACGGCATAGCCGTATAGTTACCTACCTAAATAAAAAATGGATATTTAACGGAAAATAGTCATGTTGAAATAAAAGTATGAACATAACTAATTATGTTATTATATGTGTAGGTACTAGCTGCCTGGATAGACTTCGTTCTGTAATTTTTTTTTTTTTTGAGATGTAAGCTATCCTATCTTTCAAGTTGGATTAAACTGTACAAATTTAATTAAAATCGGTTAAGTACCTAGTTTAGGAGTCCATCGCGGACAAACAACGTGACACGTAATTTATATATATTATGATTATATAAAATTACTCGGATACTATTCATGGACTATTACCACAGATCACGTAGCTCAGATATACTTTTTTAAATTTTGCTATCAATTTCTGCAATGTTTTGCTCAATAATTGCTTATAATTATTAATATTCACATTGGAAAAGTGCCAGTTTCGTTCTCATACAATTGAAAATACTTAAATCCCTTCGAATACTCCATATTTTTTCATAAAGTATGTTTGCACTGTGTATTAGAATATATTAGGCGTATGATCTGTGTCTGTTACCGGTTGGTTTAACTGTGAAGCATAGTAAACTAGTTTTCTGGCGTGTTTTTAACATAAAACAAGACTTCGAATATTTCTAGTATTAAGAATAATCATTTGAATGCATAGACCTATATGTATTTATCATGTTTGAATGTAGGTATACGCGTATTAGCTATTTGAATGTGTCTGAATGAACACATCAACTTTGTTTTGTTAAGGATATAACTCTTTACAAAGCTACTCTAGAGACTCATAGATGTTCTGCTTCCGTTTGAATACTCATATTACGCTATGTATATGAAATATTCAGTTATTTGTTGGACTGTATGCCTATATGTGTGTATAGATGAACGATGATACTTTCATTTGCAAGTAACCAATGTGCTGATTTATATTTCTCATTGAGTTCCCACAAGACTGCCCTAGGTCTAAATATACATATAAGTCACTCTGCAATACCACGCTCAATATACATAGGTACATTTTACTTATCTACTCTGTGGAATACTTTTGCTTGAGTAATATTTACATTCTCGTTAATTTGTTTATTTTATTATGTTGTTATGTTTTATATGAAGCGTAGGTATTAACCTATTTATTCATATCGTGGTCTAGTCGATGAATCGGCCATCCCGCAATATTAATGGATAGTTACAATGTTTATTTTACAAACGCTAGTAACCAACATTAACAAAAAATACATATAAATAATTTGTTTTAACCCACCTCTATCCTAAACAGTAATAAACTTATTTTTTCTGTGATTATGCAACTGTTGAAAAAGCCCCTTTTTTCATAAAAAAAATATATTATATTCTTTGTCTAAAATGTATTGTGACAACCACAGAACACCTAATACATAATTAGTTAGAAAGGAGTTGGGGGCGTGGCAGGCGCGCCAAGATTATGAGCAAACGTGCACAATCCTCAAAAACACGCGATCGCGCTGTTTAGTGACTCTCGAACTCCAACGGAGAAAAGTACTGTGCAATACTGCGACTAAATTACATAAAAATGCCTACATGTGCGGTAATTACTTGCCGCGAAAGAAGCGAAATGCTTAAAATAAACAAAGGAAGCGTTTCTTTTCATCGATAAGTAAAAAACTAGGATATTTTAGTTTAAATCTTTAAAAATGTCCTTCAAATGATTCTTTTCCCAAAAAATATACATTGCGGGCTTCATGCGCTCGTCATTTTTAGCACATCTATTAGAACGCGTAATGTATTACGTAGTAGTAGCTCTAGCGTTGGGCGTAGTAAAAGATGACATCGATATTTGATAGATTCTTTCGAAGATACAATAAAACAACGTTCTTAAATAATGTACATGTGGCCAGATAAATTTAATATTTTATGCATTGAAATATAGTTTGAAAGAACATTGAAGTATTTTACATCCTATTTTTTAATATTTTTAAAATATATTTTTTTAATCCTATTTTTTTATATCTATATAAGTTAATGCTTGACCACAATCCCACCTGACAATGTAAGTGGCGATTTAGTTATGGGTGGTAATGTTTTAATGTAAAATTGATGCTTATTTTTGTGTTGTGATTCAGTTATGTATCTTTGTATTTAATATATTTATTTCAATTTACGTTTTAAATGTAGGGGAGTTGGGGCACCCTGATACGATTTTTACTTAGACCCATTAAAAGACGATCTATTGACAGTAACATCCAATTTAATAATTATAATATATTCAATATATATTCAGCTAACTTGTTAAATTCAAATTAACCGTTAAATTTAATCACAAAATGTATTAGAGCCTATTTTCTAAAAAATGAAATTTGTATCAATGTACCCCGGTACCCGGGGTAGATTAATACATTATACTGAGGCACTAGGATTCATAGAAATATTTCTACAAATTAAACTAGTCATTGATTTTTATGACATTTACTTAAGTACTAATTGTAATAAATACTTTTCGCGGTCATATTCAAACAGCCCTCTCTCGAGTTATGCAATTAAGAACAATAATTTTAACGTTAATTTGCAAGTAATATCTTAAAGTATTAGTACAATATTAAAAAAATTTTTATCAATGTGCTAGTTTTTGAAGTATGTTAAGAAAAATGGAAAAGACAGTCAACTTTTTTACTTAAATTACCATAAAATAATATAAAAATAAGTATCAACAGCACTTGCATCAATGTGCCCCTGCCTATTACAATCGAAATAAATATTTTATAAAAATTAAAGCAATAAATAATCAAAAAAATTAAGTCTATATAATGTAATGACAGATATGTTCTTACCAAATGTCTTAATATGACACCATCCATCCATCCATCCATCAGCCTTTTGAGGTCCACTGCTGGACATAGGCCTCCCCTAATCTACGCCACTCAGACCGGTCCTGAGCCTTCTGAATCCAGCGGATACCCGCTGTCTTCTTCAGGTCATCGGTCCACCTGGTCGGGAGGCGTCCTGTGCTCCTTTTACCGAGGCGTGGTCTCCATTCGAGGACCTTTCTTCCCCAACGGTTATCGGTCCTTCGAACTATGTGGCCAGCCCATTGCCACTTCAGCCTGCTAATTCTCTGAGCTATGTCGGTCACCCTCGTTCGTCTACGGATTTCATCATTTCTGATTCGATCGCGTAGAGAAATACCGAGCATAGCTCGTTCCATAGCCCGCTGGGCGACTCTAAGCTTATGCATAAGGCCAATAGTGAAGCACCACGTCTCGGATCCGTATGTCATCACTGGCAACACACACTGCTCGAACACCTTCGACTTCAGGCACTGAGGTAACTTTTTGGACGACAAGATATGTCGTAGTTTCCCGAACGCAGCCCATCCGAGTTGGATTCTACGAGTGACTTCTTTCTCGAAGTTGGACTTACCCATTTGGATCACTTGTCCCAGGTAAATGTACTCGTCTACAACTTCGAGAGCAGCGCCGTCAACAACAACCGGTACGGGTGTGACATGGACATTCGACATGATTTTCGTCTTGTCCATGTTCATCTTAAGACCCACCCGTTGTGAGGCGCTGTTCAAGTCCCCGAGCATTGTACCAAGTTCCTCCAGGGATCCTGCCAGGATGACTATATCATCGGCATATCGCAGGTGTGTGATGTGTTCGCCATTTATGTTAATGCCACGTCGTTTCCACTCCATCAGCTTGAACACGTCTTCCAACGCAGCGGTGAACAGTTTTGGGGATATGACGTCCCCTTGCCTGACACCTCTCTGCAGTTGGATGGGGTTCGTTGCTGTGTTGTGTACTCTGACGGTCATGGTGGCTGATGTGTATAAACATTTCAACACCTCGATATACCGGTAGTCGATCCGGCACCGCTGAAGAGAATTTAGTACTGCCCAGGTCTCGATAGAATCAAAGGCTTTCTCATAGTCCACATAGGCAACACATAGCGGCAGATTATACTCCTCGGTCTTCTGTATAATCTGCCGCAGTGTGTGTATGTGGTCCATGGTACTGTAGCCTTTCCGGAATCCTGCTTGTTCGGGAGGCTGGAAGTCGTCAAGCCTGCGTGCAATGCGATTTGTGAGCACTCTCGAAAACAGCTTATAAACGTGGCTCAGAAGTGCAATGGGCCTGTAGTTCTTCAAAAGGGTCTTATCCCCTTTCTTAAAGAACAAAGTCACCACACTTCTGCTCCACGCTTCCGGGGTAGTCCCAGTATTAATGACGGAATCGAACAGATTTCGGAGCGCCACTAGGAGGGGTTTCCCCCCAGCTCTTAACAGCTCGGCTGTGATTCCGTCATCTCCCGGTGCCTTGTTGTTTTTAAGCTGTTTGAGAGCCTCTCTAATCTCATACAGGCTGACGTCCGGGATATCTTCTGTGTAGTGTCGGGTTAGTTTGGCTCGCTTATCGCTCTCCTCGAGGGGAGCTGGAGCTTGAGAGGAGGCATACAACCGTCCGTAGTATCTCTCCGTCTCTCTCAGAACTTCGGGTTTCGATGACACTATGGTGCCGAGCTCGGTCTTCAACCTCGTAAGCTGACTTTGCCCAATAGACAGATCCCTGGCGAACACTTTGGAGCCTCGGTTTTGCTCAATTGTGTTTTTTACACGATTTGCGTTGTTTTTTCGCAAATCGCGTCGCCTGCACTTAGAGATCTGTTCATTGAGCCGTCTGTACTCCGCCATAGAGGTTGGAGACTGCACACATAGTTCTCTTCGGTCCCTCATTAGACCGAGGGTTTGTTCTGAGAGAACCTGAGATCTACCACTGGGGTGGGTCTTGAAGTACTTCGACCCTACCTCGTGGACAGTTGTTACCATCCTGGTGTTAAACTCGTCCACTGACGTGCATGATTCTAGGCACGCAAAACGGTTTTGTAGTTCGAGCTGAAAGCCCTCGGAACCCTGGATTTGGACAGGTGTTGGGCGAAGCGTAGTCTTCATTAGGCGTGACCGTTCCAGCTTGACGTCGATATTTAATGTGCCTCTTACAAGGCGGTGATCGCTTCCGGTTTTGAGCCTGCTGATCACAGAGACATCATTAAATATATGCCGTGTGTCTGCCAGAATGAAGTCTATCTCGCTTTTTGTTGAACCATCAGGGCTTATCCAGGTCCACTTGCGATGCGGCTTCTTCTTGAAGAAGGAGTTCATCATGAATAAGTCCTCCTTCTCCATGAAGTTTGCCAGCAAGTGTCCCCGGTGGTTCCGTCGTCCAAATCCGAAGGGTCCCACCTTCATCTCGTTGTCATTTCGCGTGCCTAGTCTTGCGTTAAAGTCCCCCATCACAACTGTGAAATGAGTTTTTGAGGTATGTATGGCTCTACTAATGTCCTCATACATAACCTCGACCTCATCGTCGGGGTGTGTCGAAGTCGGCGCATATACCTGTACGACCTTCAACGAATACCGTTTGGATATTCTGAGTGTAAGGTACGCTACCCTGGCCGACACACTCCCAACTTGCACAATGTTGTTGACGAGGGACTTGTGGACGAGAAACCCGACACCACCTTGGGACAGGTGTTCGCCCTCCCGGTGATAGAACAAGTTTCCGGATTTGAGTATTATCGTGTCCTCCCCCTGTCTTCGGACTTCTGATAAACCCACACTACTCCAGTTTAACTGGTCTATCTCTTCTTCCAGCTCTTTTACCTTGTCGTCGGTCCTCAGTGTCCTGGTGTTGTATGTTGCCAGGTGCAGAAGTCGTCGTTGGGATTGGTAGCCCGATCTCTGCCGGAGATTCTTAGCACCCCCTGCCCCGCCGTTACCATAGCCGCTACCGTAACTAGGAATAGCGGGGCTGCCGGGGACTGGGGGCCGAGGCTTACTTGTGACTTGCATGCGGGGGTTTTAGCCGGTAGTCACCACGCTTGGCTAATGCGTGTTGGTGACCGCAGGTGACCTGACCGGTTTTCGTCACACACAGAAAGATGCTGCTGCCCATCTTCTGGATTAGTCCTATTAGTCGCCTTTTACGACATCCCAGGAAGAACGGGAGTGGTGCTATTCTACTTAAGTGGGCCCGGCACCACACGGGGAATATGACACAGGTAATACTAAATAAATTAGAAGAATCACATCCGTAAGAAAACTACGAAAATTTTGTTGGGAACATCAGAAACAGGTTTATACGTGCCAGCCGCTAGTCGTTGAGTGCACGTTGCTCCGCACTGGTGTGCATGTAGGATGTATAACTACCTTCTTATTTGTGGCGGACGGCTCTTCTAAACGCGTTTCGTTTTCGATTAATATTGACTGTATCTATGTGCCCCATGTATCAATATACCCCATCTCCCCAGATTAATTCTGTCTTTATTGTAATTTTTATTGACAATAATATTTGTCTCTAGAGTGGCAAATTTTAAGTAATTATTCAGTTGCAATAATATAATATTTACATTATCTCATAACCTATTTTGTAATAATTGTAATGTAATCAATTACTTATTTAATGGCCAGCAGTTAAATCTGTAAACGTCGTAAATTATTAGTCAGTTTTAAGTATAATAATTATAATCGTAAATTTGATGGACATTTTAGGATTTTTAAATATTTACCGAATTAATCTTTAAATATTTCATATATTTCGTGTTAGTGTACTCACGCGAGTCTAATCTGAAACTTATAACCTTATATATCGTAGTCTGTAAGTAACCCGTCGGGTTATATTTAATGAATACATTATGGTGTATTTAAATGATAATTATCGTGTATATTATATATATGTATTATGCATAATAATAATTTGAAACTGTCATCGTTAGTGGGAATATAAAAGGTCTCAAGCGCCACGGTCTCTGTCGCTTCAGACGTTTCAATATTTGTGATAATTGAAGGGCGCGTCTGAATTAAAATAATTAAACGAAGACTGAAGAATAGGGAAAGATTTAATAAATTAGTGTTTAATATCGACGGCGGGAAGCCGAAACGTCTGGAACGACCACAATGTCGCTTCGGACTTTTTGTCTTTCCATTGGCGAGATTAGTTTTTTCGTACTACCACAGTATAAATATTATATATTTATATTTATACAGTATAAATATTATATATTTATATTTATACAGTATAAATATTATATATTTATACAGTATAAATATTATATATTTATACTGTGGTACTACCCACTATCACACTCAGCTGTCTTTGTTTGCAAGTTTTCCGTATCCGTGTCTTTTTACACACGTGGCAGGCATGTTCCTGAGCGACGGAGGCGTTGCTTTATGAATGATAGGTTTACAGCGTATTTCTATTTTTAAGCTATTAATTTGACTATACAATAATATACTATGCATATCGAATTTGCGGGATTCGAATACTGAAGGGCATCGTCAGCATTGAATGGTTCTAATGTTTTGGTAAATTTTGGCATAACGTTTGGAAGACTTGGAGAACCGAGCCCCTTCCCTGCTTTAATATTGTATTGTATAACGAACACCGACGTAAGATTGTAGACGAGGCCCAAGAATGGAAAGTGAGTCGGTTTCGGTCGTAGCATAGTCGACTTTGGCTGATTGTATAATTAAATTAGGTCGTATCAATCATTTGTTGGTCTGATTGTATAATTAAATGGTCATATCAATAATTTGCTGGTCTTTTATTTGTATGTCATCGGCGAGCTGGTATATTTGTGTATGTAAATTACAACCCGTATCAATCCTTCTTTCTTTGTTATATATTTTTTTGTTCGTCTTACAGTCTTCGCTTTTAACCCCTTACTGCATGGATTATGAAGTGGGTTAGTAAAGAAATGTTTTGAGGTGAAAATGTGTTTAATTATCTTTATTGAACCTAAATCTGCCAAAAAAAAACTACAGTCATTATTTATGAAATTACATGAAAGTGCCATATATGGCTTTGTATGCATTCTAGTGAAAATCAAGTAAGGCATATCTGGCTTCGTATGCATAGCAGTTACATTTTGTGAAAATCTTTGAAACAGTTTCCCTTGTCATTATAGCATAAAAACACGTCACATTGTTCACATTTTGTGTAACTGCGTTGCTTAGAGCAGTTTTGACTTATCTGACGAACTTCTTCTACCCAAATGGGAAAGTGGTCTATGCCATTTGTTCGTACAGACGTCAGTGGTATATCTTGATTTCTGGCTGGTACTTTTCGGGGTTTTTTCAATGATAATTAATACATCATTGGGTTTTTTGAGGATATTGGAGAGTCAGGCATGCTTGATGGAGTGACTGCTCAGCCTGATAAAGTACTAGTTCCAGCTCTTGTCGTCTTCGGTGTTCTTAGAAGGCTGGCTGGTCGACCTCGTTTTTAGTTGACTGTGAGAGCGGTTTCCCAGCTTTACGCATATGTTCTGAAACTGCAAGCTTAAAATCAAACAGTGGCATGTAATTATTGTCGTTGACCCTGCGTCAAAGAGGGTTATTCCCAGTGGTCAGATTGATGAAGCTATGCGTTTACCATGCATAGGTCCATCATGTCTAAGAAAATTCTTTTGTACCATTTGCGTGATTTAACGACCCGTGTGGCGCAATGGTTACCACGCCGGATCGCCGCACCGAGGGTCCTGGGTTCGATTCCCCGCGAGGCGGAAATTTGAATGATGAGTTTGAATTTCTGTTCTCGGTCTGGGTGTGAATGTCCTTGTCTAGTATGTTGTCCATGGCACCCACGACACAGGGAATCCTAGTGGTGCTATGAGTGTGAAGCGTTATTATTATTATCTCCGGCAAAGATGTCAGAATCGGAAGCAAGCTCATCTTCGCTTGAAGAACCATCAGCCATTTTAGGATTTACATGCTTGAAAGAACCATAAAAGCTTGAAGGATCCATTTCTGAAAAGCATTAGAAAGAAGTTTGAGTGCATAGGAAGCCATAGGTATGTGCCGGGCAGTATTTTGACGGGAACCAACGCATACGAAGCCATATTTGGTGTTTGCAAAAAACAGGTCAAAAATCAGAAGAAAATAAAGATAAACACAAAAACAACTTACTATTATCGTAGTCGATACTTCTAAGAGTATTTAACAATTTTTATTGAATATCTTAGTCACTTTGTTACCATTATTTTTCACTGTTAAAAGTTTCAATAAAAAGTTGCACTTCGCTCGCTTGCTGGCCGCCTTATGGTGGCCACTCACGGTCAGTCCATCGCGTCAAATGGCGTGGCGTGATATACAGCCAAAATTTGATCGTGAATGTGTAAAACTGATGGCGTGATTTAAAAAAATTGTATGTCCAATCGCGCCATTTTGACATATGTCGCTTGGCGTGGCTCCAAAAATGACGCGATGGAATAACCGTGAGTGACCACCATTATGGTCAAATGGCGTGATATACAGCCTAAATTTGATCGTGAATGTGAAAAACTGATGGCGTGATATAAAACTCTGGATTTCCAATCGCGCCATGGCGTCACGCCGCAACATCGCGCCGACTGATCGTGAATGCGCAAACCCACATCCATTTTTTGTTCATTTCGCGCCAGGGTTGGATTTAGGTACATTGAAAAATATAGTACAAAACAATGCAAAGTATAGTATTTATAAAAAAATTTATAGTACACTCAGTGTTGCAAACACAAAATTGGTACATCAACTGCTTTTGCACCCCAATTTTGTTGAAATGGAAAAAATACTGTTACTTTCAAGTCAAGTAGTAGGAAGAACTTCGTAAATAAACGTATTATTACACACAAATTCGCAAGCGATTGTTATCGCTTTGATTGAATTTCGTATGGAATGGAAGGAATCATAAGGAACGAGATTAGTTAGTGTTAGTGGAAAGAAACAAAAGACACCACCTTGGACCACATCTACACTTACCATCAGGTGGGATTGTGGTCAAGCATTAACTTATTCGTGTAAAAAAAAAGAAGCCTACTTCTGAGGACATTGAGACAGGAAACGCAAGATCAGAATTCGGTCGGATACACGCACTGTCGAAATATTCATAATATGTCTTAAAACTAAACATTCGGGACCAAATAAAATAGGCTAGTTGACAAAATTTGGAAATTAGTTTAAAACTATAGCTTAGCATCTATTTCACCCCAAAAATATATTATTCTAAGAAAAATAAGTCTTTTACATTAATATTTTGAGTTTTTAGAAATGAACTTGAAATTGACCGCGAAAAAGGCCAAGACTGTCATGGCGTCTTGAATGACGTCACACCTCGCGAAACAGCCGTGTTTGTATAAGACAGTCAATTGTGTTTTTTAATAAATAATGAATTCCTCGCATTATAAAAACTTTATAGTGCCCCAATGTAAAAGTACAACGATAAAAACGCCAAACAAATTATTCATATACGTTCCAAACATTAAACAAATACGAAGAAAGTGGTTATATATGGCAAGGAGGCAAGATGCTCTTACTTTATCAACTGATTCCACAATTTATTTCTGTGAAGATCATTTTGATCTAAGTATTAAACACAATATTTATAAATGTATAGTAAAAGAAATGAATTTTGCAAAATGTACCATAATATACCACACTTAACCTATAAAATGTTATGACTTGAATAGGGTTTTATGATGTATTTGAGTTAAAATATTATTAAAACTATGTATTCGCTAACCTCAAAATAAGTTATATATTTAAATTCCATATTAGGTAAATGCGACTCTCTGACTGGTAACTGCTAATTAAATGAGACTTTGTTTGTTCTTCACATTATACTTACACAGAAGTTTTAACATTGCGGAATTCCGATGAACAAAAGTCGGTGATCATTGCAAAAAATTTGCCAAGCATAACGGCGTAAATTTTGGGCAAATTACTGCTGTTTGCTTTGTTAAATCCTGATTCCATGGCAAATTATACCTGTCTTTCAAGATTAAACTAAAAACGAACTGTATTAATTTAACAAGAATTGCTGAAAACTCCAAATAACCTGTTCACTTTATACGAAAATGACAGCTACAACGTAGTGTTTCGCGAGGTGTGACGTCACGCCTCCATGCGCTTCTCTGATAGGTGTTTAATGTCACATGATTAAACGCCTCAATTTGTCGATTTTATTTTCCAAAAATATTATTAATCTTTTATTATTTTAATAGAAAAGTTGCATTTTTGTTTACTAATTATCATGGTTAATCATTAGAAACTCTAAGCCATCGGATTTATTCTTAGTGGAAACAAGCCTATTATAGTATTTTAGCGTACTATACTTAGATGTGGATAGTACCTACATAGTACAAAGGGTGAAATTATAGTGTAAATACTATAATTATTATAGTAGAAAATCCAACCCTGTTTCGCGCCGAGACGTCGAACGAAGGAGACACTTCCAAATGTCATTGTATAATTTTTTGTAACAAAATGGCTTCCGAACGCAACGTCATGTCAACGTCTTTCGATGAGGTCAAACGCGCAAATGAAAGAGAATTGGAATGATCGTGAGTGTGCATCATGTTTGGCATCCATCCATTTTGACATATGTCGTTTGGCGTGGCTCCAAAAATGACGCGATGGAATGACCGTGAGTGACCACCATTACGGACCCTACGTTCCACTAGACGATCACAACGACCACGCTCACGACCGCGATTTTTCCGTTCCACTAGCTTGTGAGCGTTACAATCATACACCCAAGTGGAACGGGTATAGTGAGCGACGCGATGACGTGAGCGTTCAAGCCACAGAGTACTTACACGTTTTAGCCGTTGATACAAAATGTACTCTATGATGTTGAGATTAAGACAAGTCTGAAACTTAGATTAGAGGTTATGTTATAATTTTTAGCTTTATATAAACGTTACATAATTAATTATCAATTTTATTTTTATACTAGCAAAAAAGTATATCTACAAACAAAACATTTTTTTATGAAAAGACAAATTAATATAATAAAAAATTGCATATTAATTATGTTAATGATATTGACCGACGAGGAAAAATGTATAAATGGCTACATGTATAGTGAATTAAACATTAAAATTATTTACATAATTAAACATATTTATATCAACTTGTGACCCCACGTCGAGCATCTGCTGGAGAAACTACTATAATCCACTAAAGTATCTCTTGTCGAATCGTATACAGTATTTTTTTCATCACCATCCTTATCTTTTATAAAATTGCGCCTTTCTATCACCATCCATTTCTACCCAGTATTGTCAGGTCTAAAAACTGGCGAGAGTAACTTCGTCGTATCTGGCAACACTGCAATTCGACCACTTCGACCCACCCCGTGAGGTGGGTTGTTTTGAGCGTACCGTGAGCGAAATTAATGACGTCATCAATGACGTTTTCACCGCGACCATGACGACCGTGGTCGCCATGTGGAACGCGTTTTGATCGTTGTGAGCGATGTGAGCGTCTACTGGAACGCAGCCGAAATAATCTCAAAAAGTTTTGACACTTTTGACACAAGTGACTTACCACAGACAAAAAAAAATACGAAGAAACACTTCAATGATACAATAATTTTTACTTTATTTTAGTGATTAGTTTCTCTGTAAAAAAATCACAAACTTTCGAAGCCATAAATGGATTCGTATGCGGTAAGGGGCTAAGTAATATTCCTTAAATAAAGTCAGTTGTTTTTTCTGTTATTTTTTTTATTTACTACATTACGAATGTTGTTGATGTGAAACATCTTTACGCGAGGGGTAAACCTGATTTTAGACTTGGTGATCGTGGCGACGCATCGCCGGCAATATGATAAGAAAATATAATAACACAATGTGGGTAATCATAAATAAAATTTGATTTGATAGGCTGTAGCATACGGTAGGACAAATTCGCAATTTCAATATGACCCCGGTCACTCACATGCGCGCAAATGTTTGACATTTTTACGAATGTTTGCGCATATGTGAAGGGCGGTCAGGCAAATGGGTTCGCATATGAGTATACAAGCCCATTTCCGCTTCCTCCTACACTTTGTTCACAAATGTTCAATCTTGCTGTTGTTATTATGTTGTTGTCATTCAAATCCATTTTCAATACAGAAAATAAATGGTAGTACGATTAGACGCCACGAACCATGAAAAATTAAGAGATACATCACCTTTTTAGTCGTGTGCGCAACTGGTCGCACGAATGTGTGGGAGACTACACGAAGGTTCGAGGTTCGTGCGCTTTGATGTGTGACAAAAAACCGACACAGCTTGGAAAACCCCGAATGCCTCGAAAACTTCGCATAATCATTCGCGAAGGTCGTCCCACACTTGTGGGTTCGCGTATTCGCGCGAATGTAAGTGACCGGCATGAGAAACTATGACGTATTGGAATTTGGTAGGATCCCTCCCTATACATACAACATCATTGGTAAGATCTATAAACCGCGATACCGGAGTTCAAATCCTAGCGAACTGTGATAAATTTATTTATTGTTAAATTCGATTAGCTTTTGTTTTAAATTATATTTAGTGAATTTTACTTTTATATAATAACTAGCTGCTCGGACAGACTTCGTTCTGTCAAAAGTTTTTTTGAGATATAATCTATCCTATCTTTCAAGTTGGATCAAACTACACACGGTGTGCAAATTTGATTAAAATCGGTTAAGTAGTTTATGAGTCCATCGCGGACAAACAACGTGACACGTAATTTATATAATATACTAGCTGCTTGGACAGACTTCGTCCTGTCAAAAGTTTTTTTTTGAGATGTCGTTCTGTCAAAAGTTTTTTTTGAGATGTAAGCTATCCTATCTTTTAAGTTGGATCCAACTGCACACGGTGTGCAAATTTGATTAAAATCGGTTAAGTAGTTTAGGAGTCCATCGCGGACAAACAACGTGACACGTAATTTATATATATTAAGATTAAGATAAGATGTATTTTTGAAAGCAAAAATATTCTCAAATTTTTGTATGCTTCATAAGATGTAAATTTTGTACATTTTGTATGAATTGGTATATTTTAAACTACCGTATAATTTTTATACATTTACACCGGAGATTAGCAATGTTAATTTTTTTATTAAAAGCACTCCATCTTGCTGGTTTTACTCTCTTGGTAGATTATTACACAATTTATATTGCATATAATAAAAAAAATTTGAAAATTAATTATTAATTTATTTTAATTTCATTGTTTTAATTTTTTTTATAATTCAAGTGTGCATTTATCTGCATTATAGGCCTGCGGCGCACCCCCATTTTTACCCCCGAACCGATCACAAAAAGGTAACCGCATGGAACTTTTTTTATTCCATTATTTATGTCTTGGGGTACCTTCAGTTAAGTTTGCTTAATAAGTAATCAATTCATAGTCGACCCTTAAGTATCACTTGGCTGTGCGGACGCACAGAGCTGTATACAGCCCTCTTATTGGTCCATTTGATGCTGCTAACTTCACTCCAGTCATTTGACACAGGCAAAAGACAAAGATAACAATACAAATAATCGATCTATTTCTTTCTATTTTGATAGAAGTCAACGCAACACTATGCGTTCGGTAAAGTAGCTCGCAAGCTACTTTATCGATTTTGACAAACGCACAGCGAAGGACTTCAATCAAGTATTGTTTACGAAATGGTTTGAATCACCGTATGCGTCCGTGAGCACTGTGAGACATCATAGTATTAATCTTGAATACGGGGGTAAGAAAAGTGTTCTTGAAGTTTTGTGAACATCAAATTCACTGCTGATGACCTTTTTTTTTAGTCCGAGCGTTGAACCGATGGTATATTTAATGGCATAAGTGGATGGCATAATACCTATATAATAACACGGCTTTTTTATCGAATGTACACGGCCTTCCAAAAATATTCATTGGCAACACTGCTTTGACTTGACAATGACAGATAGGGAAACGATGGCTCGCGAGCATAGACATAATACTACTAGACTAGACAAGCGGGCCTTCTTTGCGTCACGCTATTAGAAAGAGAAAGAGACCAAGGAGACTCGCGTAACTCGTAAGTAAGACAAGGATAGGTTTACCTCCTGCCTTTCTTCGCAGCGTGACGGTTTCACTTACATATGCTCAGATACCTTACCTAGTTTAGTAGTATTATGTCTATGAAAAATACTCGTCAACCTTAAAAGAGCTAACAAAGTACTCTGTGGCGAGTAGTGGCGACACCGACCAGTGTTGCCAGTACTACGGCAATTACCGTGTTCTACGGCTTTCAGATCAAAAAATCACAAAATCTACGGGCTACGGCTGGAACCCTATTGCCGTAGCAAAATCTACGGCTTTTCGCAAATTCCAGTCTTTTTTTTTATTTATTGTTTTGCAACGATTTAACGAATATTAAAACCCTTAAAACAGCGCCACTAGGCTAATGGTATATATTGGCGTAATTGGTTAGCTACGGCCCACACTTGATCTTTTCCCATATAAACACGGCTTTTTTATCTAATGTACACGGCCTTCCAAAAATTTTAATTGGCGACACTGACACCGACAGTCGCGACATTCGACAATCGACATTTTTCCTCACCACAGAGTACCTTAATCACTACGTGTTCCTCACCTGAGTCACCTGTGCCCTGTGGGCTGTGCTGTTTTACTTTTAGGTTAGAATTCAAAGTGAAAATCACTTCAATGAATCCATTTCAGTTGAATTAAAATGTCTTCTGCGCTGGTAAGACAGGCTTTGGAACTCGTCGATCCCGAAGGTTCGTGTTTTGTGTAGATATTTTAACGTGCTATGACAAAATACTATTCACAGTGTATTACTGAAGCTCACTCATTTATTGGTTAATGTGTGATTACAGAAAGCGGAAAAAATAAGCGCCGCGCCAGACGGACCCCGTACCAAGTTCCATCGGAAGGTCAAGGTTAGTAATTCCTATCGTTTCGTTGACGATATTCCCACATGAATAAATTACAACCAGAATGTTAACTTCCTAACAGACACAAAAATTCTTACCTACTTTGGTAGGGTTGTCACTCGGTTACTGAAAATAAAAATAAAACGGGCAAGTGCGTATCGAGTGAGAGTCAGCAATGAGTACATACGGGCAGACGGATGGACAGTTGTGTGGACGTTTATTATGTTTTACGTTTTCAGATTTTTATATATTAAAAACGGTGTAGCTTTGAAAGATGAATTAATGGTTGACTATGTAACAGTTTGTTGGTATTAATATTAAGTAGGTACTTACACTTTATTGTTAGAAATGAAAAAAAAAACATTTGAATCAAAATATTTTATTTAAACAGTCAAGTAAATAGGATAAAGCAACCTGATAAAATAAAGAAAAACTAACAGGAAACGAACAATAATACTTACACCAATATACGATAGGAATAATTATTAATATCCTTATCGCAACTTCAATTATTTTGTATATTAATTAAGTACCTACTTCGCATCTAAATACTTCTGATAAGCATAAGTATGTGTACAATTATTACCTGTCAAAATCCTTTGTATATACAAAAAAAGAAATCTCTTTGGTTTTCTTCCCATTAGGTATTTATACAAACAGTTCAACAGTTTGGCATCTTTAAAAACAATACCTACTTCGTCACAAGTCTCTCGTGTCGCCGCCGCTGGCACACCTGAACTTGCCCGCTTACTGTACCCGAGCGGGCGCCGGCGCGTTAGCTCATTGGTCGGCGCACGCTCTCCCGTCCTATCGGTGACAGGTCACGCACACAGAGCTGTGCATGTACTACATGCCATGTAGGTACTCGCTACTCGCGTATTTTTGAGATCCCGTCCCGTGGGGCGCGTGCGTTCTTAAGTTTGTTGTTGATTTTGATGTTACTTTCGTTAAATTATTTTTTTATTGATTTATTTTACATTCGTTGATTTTTGTCGCTACAATGACTAAAATAGAAAATGTTTTACACAGTGGCAAACGTAATTTGTTATTAAAGTTAGTGAAATTATTTTATTACTTTTTTGTCTACAATACCTTTTCGTAACGGTCGACGAGGGCAAACTTGAAGTGAACGCGTAGTATTAGCCTTTTACTCATATTGTCGTAGTGTTATAATTATTATCCTAACTGTAAGTTACGCAACGCTATGATAACAGCTTGAACATAGTTTGAAAATTTAACGGTAACCCAGTGAAACATTCTCAGTAATTCTTCTAGGTCATTTCGTGCGTATCTTGTATGTATGTTTTTATATAATATGTATGTATGTGTGTAATGTTATTTTATAGCTCGTATCTTCCAAACCACTGAATGGATTTATACAATTAAGATATCTTAGTTTCGTCTTGATAACCCAAGTGTTCTTAGAAGTAAGTGAAATTAAGAATAAAACAAATATGTATGGCTGTGAGATGCCATTGTTTGAAGTATCAAAAAATAAAAATAAATCAAATAATTATATGATTTATTTTTATTAGATGGGTGTCAAATTGAAGAGCTCACCATAAGAATTTCTAAAAGGTATATCATGATAGGTTTTTTTGACAGTAAGCGGGTCTTATTTTTATTTTTAAAATACTAGTTTTATATTGTTGTCTATAATATTAGTCTCCAAATTACTTTTATGGACCAAAATTAAATTAAAACTGCTCTTGTTAAGATCTGGTTGACCTTGTTAAGTTATAATAAGTTATGGTTTTACTATCTCATTGTTTTATATTTAACTGTATACAGTTTGTTTAAAATAGATTTGTATTTTTTATTTTTCAGGCTTGTTAATTCATAAAAGGAAATACAAGAAGACAACTCAACAAATCAGCAAATCTCCTGAGCAAATTTCGGAGGAAAACATAAAAAAACTGTTGGCTCTGTCACAACCCACTGCAGATTTTGCTATTGCTAAGAAGGTTACAGTCATGCTTACATTGATTACAATAGACTTTTTAAAATTCATCAAAATTTTCACATTTATTACAAAGGCAATAAATTTACGAATCACATCTTTAATTTCTAAATCATCATGCTTACTATAAGTATCTTTATTATAATAACAATACTCTCAAAATTCCCTCATTTGTTGGACAGTTTCTCATCATCAATTTATCAATTCAATCATCATCACTTCACATACCTACCTTTTAAACACTGCCTAACTCTTTGTTTCCTACAAAGTTTTTCATTAGGGATAGTAGGACATTTATTGGTTATTAATTATTATCAATATTTCTATACACAGTCATATAAATAAACTAGCTGCCCGGACAGACTTCGTTCTGTCAAAAGTTTTTTTTTTGAGATGTAAGCTATCCTATCTTTCAAGTTGGATCAAACTGCACACGGTGTGCAAATTTGATTGAAATCGGTTAAGTAGTTTAGGAGTCCATGGCGGACAAACAACGTGACACGTAATTTATATATATTAAGATTGATTTTGTAATGCTTATTCCAGATCATTGAAAGAGCCATCAAAGGCAAGCCTCTAGCTGACAAAATAGAAGTTAAAAAGGAAGAAGAAAAGTCCATTCTCTTCCCCGAAGAAGAGACTTTCAAAACATTTGAGAAAGAGTATTTTTGCAGTTAACTTTCAACAGCTAGCATCGTTAAAATTGGGTTCCTAGGGAATGGATATAATATTATTATATGGACATAGCGGATACTTTGCTCGGTAAACTGATATTGTTGTGGACGGCAACTGTTTTCTTTCTGTTGGTAATCTGGATCAACTCTTACCCATTCATTGATGAAGGTATGTATTTCTCTAATGTTATAGAATTATTAGTTTTGTTTAAATGTGGGGTTTTTTATGGAATAAACTGATAAACTAGCCTAACTGATAGACTATCCACCTGATGGTAAGTGGCTATCATCGCCCATGCACAACAGTAACACCAAAAGCCCGACGACCCGTGTGGCGCAATGGTTACCATGCCGGATCGCCGCACCGAGGGTCCTGGGTTCGATTCCCAGCGAGGCGGAAATTTGAATGATGAGTTTAAATTTCTGTTCTCGGTCTGGGTGTGATTGTCCTTGTCTAGTGTGTTATCCATGGCACCCACAACACAGGGAATCCTAGTGTGGGGCTATGAGTGTGAAGCGTTATTTTTTTTTTTTTTTTTAAAAGCATCATTCATACGTTGCTGGTCAAGAAAGAAAAAGAAAGACAGAACTATCTCTTAAGCCCTCAGCCGGAACACAACAAGTTGTTTGACTCAAACAAAAGGGTGGTTAGAGGAGGGTAGCTTTCCAGGCAAATCCCACGGAGAAATAATAGTAATAATGATATAGGATGTAGTGTCCATTTGCTAAAATTAGGATAAGCATTTTTAGTCTCTCAGTTGAGCCATTTCTTATCTGTTACAAGGATCTGTACAAAAATTTTGTATTATCTGCATTAAAATTAAAATTTTAAGATACCCTTAGTTTTTGCCACACAAAATGAACTTGGAATATTTAAAGTTTGTTTTTGTTAATTATTGATTTCAATTCCGTTTTTCTTAAAGCATTATTCTTTGTTTACACATACAAATAACACATTTGTTTATTTTTCAGGTCTCACAATATACAAGTACATTCCTGACCCACAGTGGGCTTTACTGGCTTGCGCTTTCTGGGGTCTCTTCTTCATTGGGGGTCTAATGGGATTCACACTGTACCACATCTACCCTTACTTGTGAACGTATATCACAAAACTATCAAACTGGGCAATTATAATACTCAGAACATCATGCCGCGTAATTCCTGGATCATTGTAGGAATATCTGGGGTCACTTGTGGGGGAAAAACTACTTTAGCAAAGAAACTGAAACATTCCTTGGTTCCAGTATACCTATTCCATCAAGATAAGTATTTCTACCCCGATGATAGCCCACATCATGTTAAGTGTAAGGGATTAGACCACAATAACTATGACATCCTCTCGTCGTTAAACATGGAACAAATGTATAAGGATATTATGGCAACTATTGAGGGAAGTAATAAATCTCAAGGCGCAAATGAAGAAAGGACCCCAGGAAAGTTTGAAATAGCCAATAAAAAATTTTTAATCATTGAAGGTTTCACAGCTCTGAATTACAAACCTATTAATGAGATTTGTAACTTGAGGTGAGTTATATTAATCTTTCAATCATTATAATGTAATAAGTTGGTTAAGAGTTAATCAGCTAAGTTCCATCCATAATATATCCATTTGCATTTGGAGGTCCACTGTTGGACATAGGCCTCCCCTAACTTGAGCTATGACAGGTTTTGAACCTTCTGAATCCAGTCTGATATAGACTCTCCTGTCTCCTTCAAGTCGTCTTTTCGGGCACCTTTTTACTCAAATGGTTGTTGGTATTAAAAGTTATGTGGCCAATAAGTTAAAGTTAGTGGGCTTTATATCCTAAATTGCCACTTTTATCAGTAGAATTTTTACCCAAGCATTTACTTACTTAAAGGCTGATGGATGGATGATGATGATGATGATAAGTGATATAAATGTGGTATGTTTGAAAGAAGTAGTTTCCCGTTTTTACTATGTTGTTTCTTTTTTATTTCAATATTTTTCACAGTATTATAGTAAAATGTGTTTAGTTTATGAAGAGTAAACTTTAAAAATCATGCATTCCCTTTCACTCACACCTTATAATCATAATAATAGTAGTTGGCATGAGTACTAAAAGCATATATTTTCCTATTTCAGGTACTATTTCGTGTTGAACTATGAAGAGTGTGCAGCAAGGCGTTGCTACAGACTGTATGACCCACCTGATATAGATGGTTACTTCGACCAGTGCGTGTGGCCAGAGCATCTCAAGTACAGAGCGGAGGTTAGTTGTTTGTCTCTTTCTTACTTATTTGTTATTTAAGAGAGGAAGTGGGACACAATGTGTCTCTTTTTAAATTTAATGAGCATGTTCTTGTATGTGGCTAGTTATAAATGTCAATGAGTTAACATTAATAATGCATCAGAGACAATTTAAATTAGACATGGTGTTTTAATACAATTACAATTTGTAAGTAATAACAGTACATATGTTATTTTCAGATTGAAGAAGACAAAAGGGTGACCATACTGGATGGCACAAGGCAGGACGCTCTGGAAATAGTCCTGAATGACCTCAAGGGTCTTGGTATAGAACAAATTAAATAATTTATTTTTACTACACTGTTAATCAACCAGCTTGGATAACATTGAATCATCACTTCTATAAGTTATAAAGTTACTTATATATGTAAAGTTACTTAGGTCCGTTCTGTCTACCAATAAATAAATAAATAAATAATAAATAAATAAGTTATATATCAAACACTGAATATCTATTGAATACATCTGAATACACTGCCAGGTTTTTAAAACAATCAACATGAGAAAATTAAAAAGAAAATTTTAAAATTAATATCATTGTTATCCAAACGAAATATTTACGCAGAAGTTGAATTGAAATTGCTATTTTTGTACCTTGTTATTTTTGCTATCAATGTCTATGTCGAGTTTGTACTGTTATAGAAGATTTAAATGCACTTTAAACGCCTTGAAATTTTAAACTATAAGAATGATATTAGTCACTAAATGGACGCACGTTGGTTACACATATTCCTCACCAATATTGCTTTAAGAAAATATAGAGCTTTCTAGGGTTCCTGTAAATTTATTGTTAAATCAGTATCAATTATTAAACTTCGAATATTTTTTAAAAACTTAGTTTGAATTGAAATTCACTGAATTCAAACCCGATTTGAAATCGAATTCTAAAATATCCGTTCTTTTACATAATTTGTTCGTTTTTTTATTTCACGGAGGAATGTATTGCGTATTACAGTATGTATGTAATAATTATATTAAGACTAGCTGACCGGGCAAACGTTCTGTCAAAAAAATTTAGGGTTAGGGGGATGAAAAATAGATGTCCGATTCTCCACCTTAGCCGATATGCACGCTAAGATTCACGAAAATCGGTCGAGCCGTTTCGGAGGAGTTCAACTTCTAAAAAGCGTGACACGAGAATTTTATATATTAGATTATTATGAATCATTACTGTTATAAGAATTATGTTGAGTCTAGAAAGGTGTAAAATGTTGGTGGATGTGTTAAGAAGTAATAAATAAATTGGACTGGCATTGAATTTTAATTTTTTGTATTAGATGAGGGCTTAGCACGCATTGCGAATTTTATTGCCACGATTTTTTTTCTGACGGTTTATAAATCGCGTACTGAATCATAACCAACACGCATGGCGAGTAAAATTCCTTGCGATTTTTGTCTGTTTCTACCCAGTTCTCAGCCGAGGCGCACGTACGCAAATGGACAAAACGAACAAAAATCTTGATTTGCTTGCGGCGTAAAAGACATGTCAAAAGGTGTCACCAATACTAGATTCAACCTTTTACGGAGATCTATGAAGGGATTTTTTTTATGTAAAGTACCAAGCCTTGCAAGAATATAACAAAAAGTTTTTCAGGTATTTTAGAATTACCATAAAAACATTTGATAATTACCCTTAGGGTAACATGAACGATTAAATGTGAATTTAAGTTAATTAGATGTGCTTACCCCTAAACACGCATTGCGAATTTTGTTGCCGCGTTTTTTTCTGACGATTTTTAAATCGCGTACTGAATCATAACCAACACGCATAGCGAATAAAATTCCTTGCGAATTCTGTCTGTTTCTACCCAGTTCTCAGCCGAGTCGCACGTACCCAAATCGACAACGGAACAAAAATCTTGATTTGTCTACGGCCTAAAGCCTAAAAGACATGTCAAAAGATGTCACCAATACAATACCAATTCACCCTTTTAGGGCACTAAGACCTAATATGAAGGGAATATTTTATGTAAAATACCATGCTTTGCGAGAATGTAACAAAAAGTTTTTTGGTATTTTAGAATTACCATAAAAACATTCGTTAATTACCCTTAGGGTAAGCATGCATTGTGAATTTTATTGCCACGATTTTTTTTGACGGTTTATAAATCGCGAACTGAATCATAACCAACACGCATGGCGAGTAAAATTCCTTGCGATTTTTGTCTGTTTCTACCCAGTTCTCAGCCGACTCACACGTACCCAAAACGACAACCGAACAAAAAATCTTGATTTGCCTACGGCCTAAAAGACATGTCAAAAGATGTCACCAATACAATACCAATTAACCCTTTTAGGGCACTAAGACAATATGAAAGATTTTTTTTATGTAAAATACCATGCCTTGCGAGATATAACAAAAAGTTTTTCGGGTATTTTAGAATTGCCATAAAACATTCGTTAATTACCCTTAGGGTAAGCATGCATTGCGAATTTTACTGTCACGATTTTTTTTCTGACGGTTTATAAATCGCGTACTGAATACATTCTGAATGCGATTATTTTTTCGTTTTTATTGAATAATCACAGGATGATAATAACTGTTTCAGTCGGGTTTTATAAAATAAAGAAAACAATTTTCGGCCTATCAATAGGATATACATAAATTAACCTAACTTAAAAAGTATATAATCTAAATTTTACTAACAAAAAATAACCGACTTCAAATTCTCAAAAACTACTTGTCAGATCTCGTTCAAATTTATGTGGGACCACATGACAAGCACCAGCTTTCTATTAAAAAAAAATCATCGAAATCGGTTGACGTGATATTGAGTTATTCGTCAATTTGTCACGCACATCTTAACACAAATTTACGACTTATGTAGTTTTCTCATGGATGCCATTGTCAGATCTCAATAAAATTTATGTGGGACTACATGACAGCCATCAGCTTTCGATTAAAAAAAGAATCATCAAAATCGGTTCGCCCAGTCCAAAGTTCTGAGGTAACAAACATAAAAAAAAAAAAAAAATACAGTCGAATTGAGAACCTCCTCCTTTTTTTGAAGTCGGTTAAAAATAACATAAAATACTGTCAAAAATATAAACCCTTCCTTTTAGTTTGTACATAATTAATATAAATTCTTTACAAATGATTACATGTTTTCTGTAATAATCAAGAGTAACATAGCAACATAACACTTTTTTACAATTTTTGGAAGTTTAATCAGTCTTCTTTTAAGTTTAAGGACTAGTTTCGCAGACTTCCAGATAGTAGTTATTATCTTCCAGATTATTTAAAAATACGAGAAATAATATGTTTATGTCACCGGAAAATAACAAGAACCGCAAATTTATAAACCTAGGAAATTTATAAACCTTCGTAGGATTCTAAACTAGAGATAAATTGTATTATTTTACGCCCACATTTTCGCAAAATCAATTTGCGACGTCTCGTGGTAAATTTATAAACTATAATCCATTCGTAAATTTCTAAGCGGTTCGACCAATCACAGAAGAGCTTTTAATTTTACGAATACGGCAAATAACACACTGTCTCTGATTGGTCGATGTTGCGTCTGCGGAAAAATCATCAAAAACATTTCATCGAATTCGAATCCGATATACGATTTTGATCCAGTTAAGATTAACACCGAGAAATTGTCATTCGTCGAAACAACTTCTATCGAAAACACGAATTTGTCAAAACGTTTACGTAAGTGACAGAAACGAATCGCTGCAAAACCGACTCCACGTAGACTTGTTTGCCATACCCCTTACATTGCACTCTGTAATGTAAACCCGCGTAGGCGCAGAGGGGCGAGGCGGCCCGCGAGCTAAGGAGCAAGTGGTTTTAATGCTCACCGCAGCAGCTGAGGCTGGCCGGCAGAGCTGGCCAGCAAGCCGAAGTGTATCCTGCGGAATCTTTGACACAACTAAAGATTGTAACGTTTTAGCGCGAAAGGGACGTAAAATCGCGCCTATTTAAAACTGAACATTAGGTCCCCTGGCGGCAATTTTTGAAAGTAGCCTCTTTAGATACTTTTCAGAAGAAAGAGTAGGTGATTCTTAGTATTTCTGTATATTTACTTTATTTCGCAAAAAAATTGACTTAGTACACTTCATGAGAAGCGGCGATTTGTGCGTTTGAGTTGTCAAAATTTCGACCATGGGTATATTACTGGATTATTACTGGATAACTGGATACGTCACAACGGAATGACCATTTTTTTTGTATTGTGTCCATGTTATCTTTAGTCCTAGGATAATATATAGTGTTAAAATATTTTTTTTAGTGTTGTGCACTTAAAATAAAAGAAATGAACCGTAAAATATTGTTTTCAAGACATAAGGATAATTTTGAAGAAATTGTAATAAAATATTCAGTATTGTAATGGGGTTTGTCCGGCTATGAGATGTTGTGGAGTTTAACCGTGGATTTAAACACAAAGTCACAGGTTTACTGGCGCAAGATTAATACATATTTTATACAAATATTACGTTACACGCGCAAACGACCTCGACTCAACCCCTACGTTCCACTAGACGATCACAACGATCACGCTCGCGACCGCGGTTTTTCCGTTCCACTAGCTTGTGAGCGTTACAATCATACACCCAAGTGGAACGGTTATACAGTCCGTTCAAAGTTATTTTACCTCTGGCTATTAAGTTGGCTAACCTTAGCTGTGTGTTGTCATATTTAGTTTGTACGATTCCCTTACATGAAATATTTCATGTTAAAGTGGATGTCAACTTTTAATTCAGCTAATAGCTTTCCTAAAGTTGGAATCTCTTTTCTGAATGTGTACATTTCATGTATTTTATTTCTGATTGCACACAGATCAACATCTAACTTTATCTTCTTTTGTTGATTTCGTTTTTCGAGGTGAAAATATTTTTTGGGATGTAGAAGCAGCAACTTTGCCTTCCTTGGTAACGGTGCTAACAGTTTTTTCAGATATATGTACCTGAAATAAAGTTCTTATTTCAGGTATATCCGTGAACACTGTTAAATTTAAAAATTGTAAAAATTAAAAGCAAAACAAAAGAAATGCTAAACTAAATTATTTGTATCGATACAAAATTCAATTCAATTCTATGGTCAACTGAATTTTATGTCGATACAAAACCATGACGAGCTATTTTTTAATAAACCGTAACCGCATACATCATTTTAGTTGGACACTACTACGAGGAAAAAATAATAACAGGTAACACTATTTTTCCTACCTGTCATGGCCGCTACCCGTCAACGAACATTCTTAAATGGGATTAGAGGGACATTTTCAGCTTTTTCCTTTTTACAAAAATTATGCATTGATAGAACATTTTTTCTACCACTACTTTGTATCCTTTTTGGGATGATAGAAGTTAAAAATTATTAATAGAAAAGAAAAATCCATGAATATTGACAGCAGGTAATGCCAATCTAGTGGGAAGGTACAATGACAGGTGTCAGAGGTAAAATAACTTTGAACGCACTGTAGTGAGCAACGTGAGCGTTTAAGCCACAGAGTACTTACGTTATAGCCGTTGATACAAAATGTACTCTGAAAAGTTGAAAATAAGTCTGAAACTTAGATTTAGAGGTTATGTTATAATTTTTAAGCTATAATTAAACGTTACATAAATTAATTATCAATTTTATTTATACTAGCAAAAAAGTATGTATACAAACAAAACATTTTTTTATGAAAAGACAAATATATTCTCAATTGTAATGAAAATTATATATTAATTAAGTTTATGGCTATATGTGTAGTGAATTAAACATTAAAATTATTTACATAATTTAACATAATTATATCAACTTGTGACCGCACGTCGAGGATTTGCTGGAGAAACTACTAGTTCCACTAAACTAAAGTATCTTTTGTCGCATCGTATAAAGTTATTTTTTCCGTCGCCATCCTGAACTTTTATAAAATTGCGCCAAATTTCTATCACCATCCATTTCTACCCAGTGTTGCAAGGTCTAACAAATGGCGAGAGTAACTTCGTCGTATCTGGCAACACTGCAATTCGACCACTTCGACCCACCCCGTGAGGTGGGTTGTTTTGCGCGCGCCGTGAGCGAAATTAATGACGTCATCAATGACGTTTTCGCCGCGCCATGACGCCCGTGGTCGCCAAGTGGATCGCGAATTGGTCGTTGTGAGCGTTGTGAGCGTCTAGTGGAACACGGCCAACATGGCGTATCTCGAGTGTCCGAGAGAGAGAGAGAGAGAGCGGAAACGGTAGTGACCGCCGACTAAATAAAGGGCGCAGGCCACAGAGTAGGCAAACGCGTCTGTGGTGTTACAGTATAATATTTTTTACCACCAGAAAAATTATTAGAAAACATTTTGAAGAACCATATCAAAATAGGACATAATTTTTCTAAATAAATGTGGACATCCTACAATAGGCATGATGACAGTAAGTAAAAATCACTAAAACTATGTATTTATTTAATGAAACCCTTTTAATGGTTTACAAAACGCATTTATCGTAATAATAATAGAGAAATTAACAATATTTTTGATAAAATAAAACTACAAAATACGGCAAGCCTCCATCTTAGCTAAAACGCCAGTCAGTCTCAATTAGCGCGAATTACGTCACACATCTTAAAACAAATGAATATCACCATACTAATATTGACGTGTTGTCTTTTGTTTTCCTGAGGACTGACGTCACAACCACGCCCTGATACTTTGAAGCGTTTTGGTGCGAATTTTAAACTTATAAATTGAAATGTATTTATTTTATACTAAACCTTATTTTTTTGCGGAAATATTATATACGTTGTAATTATAATATATTTCCCAGCAATATAGAACAGTATTTCAAAATTTGTCATCATGCCTATTATGAAGGACAACCTCAATCCGGTCTGTGATTGGTCGAATAGTCATTCCGTTATGACGTCATGCGTCTTCAGGTACTTCTACGAAGTTATGTATCCAGTTATAGTCCCCGTGAACTAAGATGCCCAATTTGTCGTTTGCAATCACAGTGACACTAGAGATGTACAAAAAAATCGGTTTACGAAAGAAACCAATTTTTGTAACAAATCGATTCAAAATTGTAAGACCTTCTAATCGATTCGATAATTAAATTGTAAACTAAAAACTGTAACATTTAGGTACCTCCCAACTACCTCAATTTGAGCTACATATCTCGTACCACGTATTCTCAATATTATGTATTTACGACTCCAATAAAATATTCTTTTGTTTCTTCCTAACAACTCATGCTGCTAGATATGCATGGATATATCCGAGCCGGCAAACAAGCTGACGATCCACCTGATGGTAAGTGGCTGTCGTCGCTCATGAACATCAGCAACACCAAAAGCATCACTGGTGCGTTGCCGGCTAAGAAAGAGAAGAAAAAGAAAGAAAGATAGATCATGATAGAATGAACTCATCCGCTCAGTTTCATAATAATATTTTGAGGTAATATTATGAGCGTCAGGGAAAAAACTACAGTGAATAAATTCTTGTTTATTTCGTAACACACATTCATGTATAACTACATAATTATTATTTTGTCGAAAAAAAAGAATACCGCAAAAAGCTAAGCTACAATAATTACATAATATGTAATTATTGTAGCTTAGCTTTTTGCGGTATTCTTACTTCGCCATCCATGGATAGTAAACTGCAGATAATATATTATAATATAATATATTATCTGCAGTTATGGATGCTGGATGGCGAAGTGCCCATACATAATGGAAAATGGTCGTGGTATTCTTGGGTACCTAATTTTAAATTCAAATGCAAGTAAATCATTTTTAACAAAGTAATTAAATTAATCAATTTTCATTTTTAAATTCCGATTATAGTAATGTATCGATTATGATTGGTTTTAGAAACGGTTTCAGGCCGTCACATCACTTTGCGTCAGTTTTGTTTTAGGCCTCTTCATCTATCATTGTTTCGACGTCTAATATTTTTAATAAATTTTGCATAAATTATGATGTGATGGGATTTTTACTAGATTATAACGTTTACTATGATTTATAATCAACGCCAATGAAAGTGAGTAAGAATTTTTAACAAATTTTGGAAAAATCCTTCGTCCGCAAGTATTCAACTATTCATGTCAAGTAAATGATTATTCCATTTCGCTCGAAGACGCCCATACAATGTTAGTTCATATTAATAAATGGCAGCTATCATTATGGGCATCTTAGATAATTTTGACTATAGAGTAATATATTCATGGATTCGACTATAGTGACATCCCGTTTATGGCATTTGTCTTGTCCATAGATAATTATATGTCTTGTCTGTCACTGCTGATCTTTTTTCTGCTGTATAATGATTGATTGTCAACTGTCAGTGTCAATTATATAGGTAGTTTGTGTCATGTCATGTTGGTTTGGTTTGTGTTGTTTCGTTTGGTGTAAAGGTGTAATTTATAATGTTTATCTTTTCTATTATAACTTGGCTTTCCCACGGATATAATCTAATACTGTCTCAGTGATAAATAATGTTTGCCTGCGGAGCACCGTTTCCGATACATATAGCATATGTAAAAATATACTAGCTGCCTGATCATTTTGTGTTTACTTGGGACTTCGAGTTTTTAGTAACCCCCTAAACATGGAAATTCAAACTACTCCACAGCGAATTACGTGTGTCAATTGTTACATATGCGTCAATAGACTTCGTCCAATGCGTTATTATCCTGTTTTGGAACTAGACACAAGGATGGCTTCCATAATCTGTAGCTGGGTTGATCCACTTATTGTAAGGGTTGAATTACTAAAGTCTGCATTTTAAATCACTCATCAGATTGTTGGAATTATCATTGATGTTTTTGTCACAGATAACTGAAGAAGATTATGTCTGTGGAGCATGTCGAGACCTTGCGTTGTCAATAGTCAATAAAGAATATTCAGAGCGCTCGCAAGAATGCCCAGGAATTTTTAGGGGCCATACATGTGTTTGCATCCTATGTGGTCGCTCCACACTGAGAAACACTCGAAGTCACAAAGTATTGCGAGATAATCCTACAGGGATATATCAGTTACTAATAGATCTTGCACAGCGTAACATAGAACCCCGGGAGGTAAACAATTTGAATATTATTTATTTTGATTGTATTGATTAGTTTTCTCAAGAACAGTCATTCACAATATTAATACTATAAATAAGGCTAAATTGATTGTATTATTATTATACATATCGACGCTGGAAAGCAAACACGTAGTAAACCGCAAAGATCAAATTGTTAATCAAAGCCGAAAAACTTTTTGATTTCTTGAAAAAAAAAACATTACATCTCTACTAAAACAGAGAAAAATTCATAATTCCTCTACTAAATAGAGAATTTATAATTTTTTTTCGAGAGATCATAAAGTTTTTGGGCTCTGATGAACAATTTGATAGTTGCGGGTTACTACCGTATTGTACCAAGTTTTAGAATCAAACAGATGAGCTGTTTGAAAATTTACAAATGATTTTATAATTCATGTAATTCCATTATAATTGAGGGAAATGCCATAATATAAATTTCTCATGTCTATCTAATATAAAACTCATGTCCAAAGCATTCTTAAGGCTATGCGGTTATTGGGCAACAGTTTGCATGTAAGTGTAATCACCGAGAGCTTATTGTAAATCCTTATTAGAAGTTATTAGCACTTGCTCTGGTTAAGGAAAACATGAGGAAACCGCACACCTATGTGTTCTCCATAATATTCAGAGGTGTGTGAAGTCTGCCAGTAAACACTGGGACAGTGCATTGATGATGTGCGTTTAATGCCATAGGCCTGTGACAATGTACCATTCACATTTTAAGCAGATACCCGAGCCCAGCAGTGGGTATTTATGGTCAAACTTATTATGTTCCACATAACAGCATTTTATTAATTAATACTTTTTTTGTAGCTTACTCCATCTGATACTGTGTGCCATTCGTGCTGGTTACGTAATGAAAGAAAACTTCGTCGTCCTAACACAATAGAGAACCTAGGGTTGCAACTTGTGAATGATATATTGAGAGAGAATACAGACACACCTGGCTTAGCATCACCAGAATCAGTACAAGAAATTCAACCAGAACAAATAGCAGAAGTACAGAATTTACTCAGGAACCCCCCTCCTGCTTCAAGCGATCCAGAAACAATAATACTACCTAATTTTAAAAGAGCACCTAACACATCCAGGTACTGTCTGTTTATAAAATGCCGTAACAGTACAAGACTCAATATAAGTGACAAAATACGTGCAACTGTTTTAAGTAAGCATAATTTTTATATACCAAAATCAGCGCGGGTTTGTGCTGAACATTTAAGAAACAATTCCTGGGATTCATTGAAAGAAATGAAAAACAGCACCAACAAATTCAATAGCGAACAAATACAGCATATTTTTTCCTTCGTTAACATGGCCCCTCAGACACTAGATTTTGAAAATATTGAAAATATTGAAGATAATATATTGCAGTATTGGAGTGGGATGACGAAAAGTAATTTTAATAGTATATTAGAGAATATACCGCAGATACGTTCAATAAAAAGAGGTAATTTGGGTTTAGCGGCATTGCTTATAAAGACGTGTATGGGGGATAGCAATGAGAGATTAGCTGCTTTATTAAAGATCCCACAAAGTACATTGGGGAACATAATGAAAAAAGTAAAAGCTGTTTTAAATGAACATGAAACAACATAAGGGTCCGAATATTCACAAATATATAATAAGAACGTAATTGAATAAAAACCATTATTATTTTTTTATTGTTTTGGTCAATGTAAAGCTTTTAGGTAAAATTTTTTATGGAAGTAGCCAGCAAACCAGCTGACGATCCACTTGAGGGTAAGTGGCTATCGTCGCCCATGGACATCAGCTATAAGAAAAAGTAAGAAATAACTTGCTCTCAAGGCTCCAGCCGGAACACGACGACTCGTTTGGCGGCTGAGTTAAGGTCAAGGGCTATCCAGGGTGACCTCATGGAGAAATAATAATAGTAATAATGGCATTAATGAACTATTAAAATCAACATTACCTATATAAACCCTCTGAATGGCCGTTACCACCAGTGGGTCGGATTTAGCCTCTTACGAAACCCATCCGGCGTAAGATTGGGGTTGGGATTCTCAGCCGCCCCTAATGAGAGATGTAGCCCTCTTTTTTTATGCCTTGAGCAGGCTAACGAGTAGGCGGTTCATCTGACGGTGAGTGATCACCGCCGCCCACGGACATTAGCAACACCGGGGTCGTCACCAAAGCATTGCCGGCTTCGAAGAAAACGATAAACGCGTTTTTTGAAGGACCACATATCACAGTTTGGAAGGAACACCGATGCAGGAATTTCTCTCCCTTTCTTTCTCTGTACTCACACGCCTCCGCCGTCGCAAAACTTCCGGCTCTCCCTGGGGGTGTCGGCCTCCCGATGTTCCATCTGCAGCTCGCTGGCTGGCACCTGGTCCTGATCCACTGATCGCTTGGAGCGTTCTTCTAACCTGGAGATTGAGAATATACATGGTTATATACAAAGGCTTTGGAGCGACTGAAAGAAAAAAAAACCTAGTACAGTTTTATTTACACTTAATATAATTAAGAGCTTTTTTCTCTATTATGTCGGCTTTGATGATGTTTTTTTTTTGTTTGAACAAAAACCCGCATCACAATCGGTCCATTCGCAAGCCACATAGGTACACGTTGAACGTATAACACGCCTCGTTTTGCATTGGTAGGTCGGATTAATCCGACAAACGTTTCCGTGTCCATTCCGCCAATCGTATATTTACAACCAAATACCAGTGCTCGTTTAATCTGCTTTTTTATTTTATTACAAGTCTTAAAAATAATTTCTGAATTTAGGTGGATTACTTATTTTTTATTTTCAGAAAATTGTATTGATGTCCAACGCTCGTGACGGAAAAATCCGACAGTAGGGGCGGGACATAGGCAAAGTTTAACCGATACAAAAGTGAACATAAATCGAAATATTTCTCTTTATAAATCTAAATAAATAAATATGAACTAATTTACCTTACAACAACTAGCATTTGGTTTTTTTTTATGATGACTTGGTAACTGTAGTTGAGATGTCCTAGGTAAGAAATTAGTATCTATGTTCGTCAGACTGTTCAACGTGCGAGTTGAGTAGGTAATTGAGAACTAATAAATCGTTCCAGATCTTTAAAGGTTTTTCGTTTTACTGGCTTACCAAAAATATCTGATAATATTTTGGTAGGTAATTTTTAAGTCGGTACCTAACTACCTACCTACTAATCGACCGATAGACCAAAGGCATCTGCAAGTATCGATATTATTACGTAATGTCAATCTCAAAAAACTAGAGTATTGCACATCCCTCTCTTTGTTGTAGGTATTTATTTTATGATTCCCTGTGCCAGGCGCTGGGGGCACGAAAAGGTAAAAAACGCAATAAATCGAAATTGTTTACAACGCACGTAGATGATTTGAGGGGAGTGTTTGAGACCCCTAGCCCCTTCCACACGCATCTACCCTTGCCCTTATGTATGTCATGTATGTTTTGATGTCCGGGGCTTTCAGTAGAGTCACGGTAAGTCGGTAAATTTTCCCGGCCGCAAAGGAAATTGAACTTGAAAATTAATAGCTCACCTATTGTGCTGCAAGTCGGGCACTCCCGGTAGCGGCAACTCGGACGGGGCGACATGGGCCACGCGTGGCAACGCGTCGTCCGCACGCAGCACTGGCAATGTCCGGGAGAGGAACCGCAGGGTGTGGTTGCGGATTAACTCGCTGGAACCAACATTAATACAATAGAATCCTGTTTGAACGTTGGTCTCTCGAACTTAGCGAGTTCAGACGCAACTCTAGTGTCCAACAAGTTGTGCCTATTAAGAAAAGGCTACACATTGATAGCCCCAGGATTCCCTGGGTCGTGGGTGGTGACAACACACAAAGACAAGAACACAACCCAGACCGCGAACAGAAATTCAAACTCATTAAATTATTGCCTCGTTGGGAATCGAACCCAGGATTATGTTACTAGAGGCATGGTAACCATTGCGCCGTAGTTCGTTAATAATAAACACAGTAGCAGAGAAGCCTGGTTGAACGTTGTTCTTCCGAACTTAACCAGAGTTTGGACTTCTCGAACAACTTGTGCGTGTTAAAAGTTAATCAATTGCTTCGGCGAAGGAAAACATGATTTGTTCCTGCTTAACTGAAAATTCTCCATAATTTTCTTAAAGGTGTATTGACTTAAACCCATAAACGGCCCTGTACTGAACATTGGTCTCTCCTCTTGAGGAGCCTAGAGCCTGCACCACCAGAGAGGTGTACAGTCTGCAAATCCGCATTTGGCCTACTTGGTAGATTATGGTTTGTACCCCTCATATTGAAAAGGAGACCCGAGCCCAGCTGTGGAACAGTTCTAGGTAGTGATGAAGCAACGCATTGAAATCTGTTCAGGGACTGGGTTAGGCTTCGGTGTTTTTGGTATACCTACTCGTAGTCGGCTACATGTTGAGCCCTACCGATATAAGGAGACTAACTAACAAACAATATTAAACAGAATATAAATATACTTACAAAGGATAGGGCTCTCCATTAGGGTTATGTCCCAACGGACTCCGCGGAATAGTTCCCCGGTTGAGGTCCCCGCAGAGGTTGTTGGCGCTGACGGCTGCCCGCGCCGCGCCTGCGCCCGGACATTCAGCAGCTACTTGTCTGTAGGGCGGCGGGCGGACCCTGGACATTCACTTGATGTTGTAGTTACAATGTGTGGTGTTTTACGTGTTTCCCTCGCTGTGTAGGCTTCGATTCAAAATAAATAAAACTCTATAAGCGTAAGCCTTGATGAATCGGTTTTAAGGCAGACAAGATGGTGGCGACCACATAGATGTTCTGTGGTGGCGACATTAATAAAATGGCCGCTTTACGATACGCAAGGTCATTAAAACATTAAGTACCCACGTAATTACAGCAGCAATAACAGAAAACAAGGTACTTAAGTATATTCGATGATTTGATGGCGGAGAAAGGCATCGTGCCGTCACTTTCACTCAGTACCGTCGTGTCGTGTTATGACATGTGAAATTTCCCAAATGATGCGGTCAGCCGTCCGCCGTGCTCTATGAGAGGATGTTTATTGTAATTATAGTAGGTACCCACAAGTTGCGATGTTGATTTTTATTACGATTCATAACGTATTAGATGTGAATTGAAATTTTAGTTAAAATGAGGCTGTGGATTTGCCAGGCAATCTACCTATGTATAATTTTGGGATGGTTAAAGTACTCTGTTGATTATTGTAGAGTACCTACCAAGATACGAAAACATGTAGGTAGCTACTTAAAGAAAAATATTTTCCTTTTTTTATAGAAGATAAGATAATGCTAATTGACATGCTTAAAGTAGGCGTTAGCTTTGGTTTGGGTTGGTTTTCATGAGAAAAAATAGTAGGTACTTACCTATAGATACCCACGTATCTTATAAAATGCCAACTTTTGAATTTTTCATATTGACTATAATAACATTTTGTATAGTCCAGTCATTACGTCGGAAAAAACGATATCCAAAATTTAAGTTTCACGGTTCACATTCATTTCCAAATGTATATAGTGACTGGACTAGTAGGTAATGTATTATAACATAATTATTTCGTTAGTTTTCATAATTCTCACCTAGGCGGCGTAGCGTTAGGCGACTCCACAAACGCGTAGTACCCCTCCGGAGGCTCCTCAGGGTCTGCGGTGGTCTCCTTCGCCTCTGCTTCGGGCTCCGCTGGTGGCTCCACGCACACTGCCAGTAGCGGTAGTAGTACCTGGTAAGAGAATAACGGTCAGATTTAAGAGTAATTAGTAATTGTAAGAGGAATAATAACTATGAATCTTAAAATTAAAAAAACCTTGACAGTTTTATTAACACTAAACATAGATAAAAAGTGTAAAAACCATCTTGATGACGTCAGTTTTCAAACAAAAAAAATTGCAAGATAATTGGTTCATTCGCTTAGCCTTAGGAGCTGGAGCAGGTTTGTAGTCTAAGAGCAATAATAACTATAAAGTTTAAATAAAAAAAACCTTGACAGTTTTATTACCACTAAACATAGCTAAAAAGTGTAAAAACCATCTCGATAACGTCAGTTTTCAAACAAAAAAAACGCAACATAATAGAATTGGTCCATTCGCTTAGCCTTAGAAGCTGGAGCAGGTTTGTAGTCTAAGAGCAATAATAACAATAAATTTTAAATTAAAAAAAACCTTGACAGTTTAACACTAAACATTGCTAAAAAGTGTAAAAACCACCTCGATGTCATCAGTTTTCAAACAAAAAAAAAACGCAACATATTTGTTCCATTCGCTTAGCCTTAGGAGCTGGAGCAGGATTGTAGTCTAAGAGCAATAATAACTATAAATTTTAATATTAAAAAAAAAACCTTGACAGTTTTATTAACACTAAACATAGCTAAAAATTGTAAAAACCATCTCGATGATGTCAGTTTTCAAACAAAAAGAAACACATGATATCTAATTGGTCCATTCGCTTAGCCTTAGGAGCTTCGATGCTAGCACAGACAGACACGTCAAAAATATAACACCCCTCTTTTTCGTCTGGGACAAAAAAAAAATCGGTATATGTATAATAACATGGGAGCACCGAATTTCTCCCAAGTCTTGACATCGCATTTTTATGGCAAACTTCGAACCATGTACAAGTACATACCTTTGTGCTTACAGAAAAATACTGTGACGTCGACAGTTCTGGATAAGTAGGGCACTACGACACTACACTACATATTATTACAAAATAACACGTAACTAGAGCATGGGATTAGTAGAGCGAGCGACAATAGTGACAATTTAGGAAATCTGGTAGCCGACACAATGGTGTCATTTGCCTTTCTTAGAATACGCTCATTATGGATATAGTGACTTGGCCTAAATTATTGCCGCAATACGCCTTTTATGGTGTACCGAGGGGGATTTGATATGCTTACCATTACAAACCTTCTGTCCACATATACTTTTATGTGTTTTCCTACCCTGGACTCGTAGAACCTGGGTACACCCATGCGGGCTTAGGTAGGTAATTAAATAGTTTGTACCTACTTAACGTGAACAGAATAAAATTTCGTACGAAGATGTCCATAACGTTTCATTCATTCTAAAATTAAAACTGTCAGATCTAGATCAAACTTAGTGGGACCACATGACAAGCACCAGCATTCGATTAAAAAAAGAATCATCAAAATCGGTCGAATTGAATACCTCCTCCTTTTTTGAAGTCAGTAAAAAACAACAATGTCCGCTAAGTTTCAGACAAACCAACTTTCCATTATAAATCACATTAATTTATTACTGACACAGATTTTTCAAAACTTTTGTGGTAGACATTTAAGGTCAGACTATAATAATGCCAATTTTGTGGCTTGAACTAGGCTGTGCGTGAGTATGTAGGCTACTTGGGTTAGAAGTCAAGCAAACACTCACGATTTAAGTTATTAACCTAACTGTGTAGCTAAAAATTACAGTTAAGTACACTAATACATGTTAGAAAATGATCTCTGTACATGCATTATAATATTAAGTATGTTTAGAAAAGAAAACTGCTTAGATGATTTAATGTTTCACTCATCTGGTGTTCTACAACACATCTCATTACTTGCGGTCATCTTTCTTCAACCGAGAGCAAATTAAACTAACTCCGTGGTAAGAAAGAAATTATAACTTTCATATTTAACTTGTAAATAAATTAAAAGTAAATTAGTAACTACATACTTTCATTAATTTCATCATAGTTAATGACTTCATTTATATCAACGCTTTCTGATTACTTACATACGAAGAAAGCATTTTTAGCTGTGTATGTATTAAGTCTTGGTCAGTTTTCATCGAATTTTCTCTCTAAACGATTATATGTATTATATAAATTACGTGTCAGATTGTTTGTCCACGATGGACTCCTAAACTATGTACTTATCCGATTTTAATCAAATTTGCAAACCGCGTGCAGTTTGATCCAACTTGAAAGATAGGATAGATTACATTAAAAAAAAAAACTTTTGACAGAACGAAGTCTGTCCGGACAGCTAGTGAATATATAAAAATGAATCCATACTTCCCTATGTCATGGCGTCAAGCGTGAACGGCTGGACCGATTTCGCTAATTCTCTTTTAGTTGTATTCGTTATTTTCTGTAGAAGGTTCTTACGTAAGAAAAAATTAAGAGTTGCGCAGAAAATTCGCAGGGTCAGCGAGTTTTATAATATTCTTTCCAGCACAAATAGGATGCTGAACTTACATAATATTTTAGCCGGAAGCCAAATTTAAACAAGACACAAATTCATGATCTAGATTCTAGATTGTCTGTAGGATTTACCGGTTCGAACAAGATAATATTTTTACCAGAAGTCAAGAGGCATTAAATACTTCCGGATCTACCAATTCTATAACTTTTCTTTTTGGTCAGTGAAGTTGCAGCTTTATAAACTCAAATATTATGAAGAATTAAAATTATGAAACTAACATAATAATTATTAGATGACTTTTACAATTTGCCACTTTTTACTGCAATCAAAAAATTGGTTATGCAAGTCAATATCTCATCATAATAACATCATCTCATTTTTACATTTCACTATAATATATGGATTCTGACGATAGATATTTGTCCGCGCACTATAATAGCATTTAGTAAAGTGGCTTGGACAAAACAATACTAATAACGAACACCACGCGACGATCCCAACATAAGTACGTCATATTTTGCCCCAGCCGGGAGTGGAACCTAAAACCCTTCGCTTCATAGTGTCACTAGCTTACGACCAACCAGAAAGAAGGTGAAAACATTTCGATGCTACAGGATGGCCATGTATAACAAATTCTGACCCACTTCGAATCCGTCAAACCGGTCTATATCAATTCCAGACTGTAGACAGCAGCCAGTGTGTTACGTGTAGACGATAAATATCTACCTGCTGATCTCAGGCAGATAATGTAGCAGTTTAGCATCCGTTACAGTGACCCACATGCTGCAAGCGACGATAGCGATACGCATCTTCACGTACCACGCGGTACGCCGTGGTACGCGTTCCGATTATAATCGGTCACACCGATACGCATCGAATACCACGGACCGAATGGTTTCTACAGAAGATCAAGTGGGTTCAGCGATATTTGCTGGCAATGACAGTGATGCTGAAGGTCCTTTTTTAACCCAAGATGCAATAATCTTAAATTAAAATTTAAAAAGCTCCCGGCAATTTTATTTACACTAAACATAGCTAAGAACACTCGATTAAAAACAAAAAAAACCTGGCAAGTGCGTGTCAGGCCACGCGCAATGTAGGGTTCCGAAGCAGTAAGTTTATATGTATCGACGATTACTCATTAACTACTTATGCTAAAATAGCCGTGATAGTTTTCCTTGTAAACTCCGCATATAAACTATTTTTAAGAATTTATTCACTTGTCCAACTCCAACCGTTTAGCTGGCAGGTTGGGGGACATTTGACTCTAACCAAAATTAGCATTATAAAACCACGGTTTAAAGCCAAATATTTCGCAAACGGACCCCTATTTATCCGAAGGTGAATAGTAGTACCTGTGTCTCCCGCTGTGGAGCGTCCTATTTGTTCGCAAAGCAGGCTTATATCTACCTAATACCTCACGGAAAACCTTATAGCGAGGTAAGATGTCACCGGCGTCGTCTATAGACATGAGCAACACCAGAAAAGATTTAAAGCTATATTTTCATATTAAAAGTTTATCTTCTGTCTCGTTCTCCCCGTGTAGGTGCGAGCAGTAACGAACATTAAGTTCAGCTAATATGAACTGTAGAAACGGTAGAAAGAGCCTTTTAAGCGAGGCCTGTATTAGTGCGTATCCTCCGGTCCGGGACATAAAGCCTTAATACGGTAATCCGTCCGTTACTATGACCGCATACCGTGGTCCGTTGCCCACTCACGCTAACAGCGGTATCGGACCAAAGGCAAATGGGTAATAAAAACATATAGAGAACTGTATTGAATTCATATCATAACGCAATGTCCTAATTAGGGTTACCAACCGTACTATAATAATATAATATAGTATTATACTGTACTGTATTTCGAGTCTGCGTACTATATACTGTTGAAGAAATACATAGTACGTAAAAATACTATATTTTCAACATCGGTATTTAACAAACAAAAATTTTATTTTATAAATTTATGAACGTGCCTTTTCACTGATGCAATAGCCTGTAAAATATATCCGAACGTATGTATCTTACTGCGTTCCGAACTTGTCAATTTCAAATTGACAGAGTCAAACGCATTTTTCGTCATTGGTCTGCTTTATTTTTGTTTTGGGATTTACCAAATTTATTTAAAGTCATTTCATTCCTACTCTCTATTACCGCCACTTCAGCATTTACAGAAAGGATATTTTGAATTTTCGGTTATGAATTCGAAGTGGCGAGGAGAAACAGAATGTAGTATTATTATATTCTGATTTATAGTAATATAGAAATTGAAAGTGATAAAGCATTTGACGCTTTTATTTTAGACAAAAAATTGTTAAAAAATGCAAGAAATCTACTACTATCTCTGTCGTCTGAAAAATACTATATTTCGCTGAAGAAATGTTGGCAACCCTAGTCCTAATGCCTGTGATAATGGTAAAAGAAACAAAAAAATATGTTGAACCAAGCAGGGATAGAATGGGTCTTGGTCATGTCTGATGTCTAGTACTCTCTAGTTCCCTTAGTAAGCCCGCACTCGAATTTACTGAAATGGTTCTTTGACGAATTTTATAGTTATGAGTTGAACAAAATATTTGGTTCTAGTTGCCTTTGAAATTGTAGTCCTTTGCCCGGCCATCAAATCATCTAGTTCTGAGCTAGCTCCTTCATTCGTTTTAATAGTCGAAAGAGTACCTACTCAACTTGTTCGTCTGAATTACGATATGTAGTTTCATTCTGCATGCCTCATGCCAATGCCTTTCTCCATTTCTCTCGATCACGGACAAATTACTGCGTATTCACTGTAATGTATGGGTGGTTTCACCTCATTACTGTTATTGTGTTATTGTTCGGCTGGCCATTACTTATGACTGGCCAATCTGGCCATAGATACGTTTTCCATTTCAAATTGCTTCTTCAATAATTCACGGAGAATGGCCTACGAAATATACCTATAGTAAAAAGATTGGAGTACTTATCATTGCACCTGAGCATTGCACATCGTATTCTACGATATTACTAAAATAAAATACTATTATCTTTATTATGAAGATATTGTCATCTCATGAAGGACGCATAATTAAATTTCATAAATTTGATGAAAACAAAAAATAAACTGCATAGTACCCGATTTCGCGACGCAAAGGAGGGTAATGTGTTTATTTTAATTCTTTTTCCTTAGTAGGTGTAGTGTAACATACATGCAATATAATGGAATATATAAATAAATAAAAAGTAAAAATATGAACATAATTATTACAACTAACTTAACAGTGTTCGTGTAATAGTATAATCAACGAAATACCTACTAAAACATATAAACGTAAAATAATTAAGAAGATTCTTTCATCACTTCTTTTTTTCTTTCATAAGGCAGCCGTCCTGCACCCTAATTCACGTAATTTAAGAAGTTCGATTGCAGTGCAGTTGCAGTGACGTTCCGATCAAAATAACACTTTCGGTATTCTCGTAGCTTTCGCGAGCGCTGTCAAACAACGTCAACCAACGTCAACTTGATTGCCGCGTCACTGCAACTTGATTGCAGCGTCACTGCAACTCAATCGATGCGTCTTAAAGTTACGTGAATTAGGCAGCTGAACAGATAGCTACCAACTTTAATTATTATGTCGAGTAAAGACCCAACTACCAACTAACCAACAACGACCAACTCTAACGTGATAATAGGAATAATTATCAATTTATCACAGAGGCAGGTGTGATCAGATCTGCGCCATGAGCCCAAGACGTGACAATCGGGGCGTGACGCCGACGACTCCGGTACTGCAAGGCAACGACGTGTGACGTGAATTAGTGACTGAGTCACCGACTAAAGAACGTATTGGGTTGGATACGTATGGGTTTCTAACGGTGATTTTCTGTACGATCACAGTACCTACATTTTTTTTTTATATTTATTAACATCAAAAAATATTACAGATTTTTACAGTGAGTACCCATAAAACCGATACACATGGGATGTATGTAAATACGCCTTTAGTATGACACAAAAAGTGTGCTATGAATAGCATGATGATATGGAAAAGCCATGTAAGTAATAGGTAGGTACCCAATTGATAAAAAATTGGCGACTAACTCGTTTACCAATTCGCACAATATAATATAGATTTAACCAGTGTTCGTTATTAGTATTACGAAATTTTAACTTTAAAAGTCATAAAAATTATGTATTAATATTTAGATTAAATAGGTACATGTATATCACATAATTAGCGTTTAAGTCCACGCATATAGGTAAATTAGGTATTAATTAACACTATTATTTTAGAAATGTTAAATAAATGTAATTAATTTATAAAATTTACTTAAATAACATAATCAGTCAGTAGAATAAGGCCGTTCTTGTTTTTAAACACCACAATCATAGAAAACTTGGAATATAAAAGCAGGTGGTGAATTAGCCAGTCAAAAGTACCGTAAGCGATATTTCCGTGCGGCAAATAAGGGCAGGGAAATGTGGGCCACCGTGCTAACACCTTAGGCCAGGGTCGCACATTGGCGCCGCGCGTGTTTAGGGTTCCGCAGACAAAATTGTACCCTTAGGCCTTACCTACAGTATAGTAGTACCTACCCTTATTAGTATATTATACTACTATGTATTTTAACGGAAAAGATTTGTATGTTATTCATGTTAAATAGGCTCTAATTTTTAAAATCGATTTTTAAAAATTATTTCACCTGTTGAATGTAATTTTATTACTCAGTAACATTGACTGTATCATTGAAACAGTTTTAATGATATTATTGTTTTCACATGGTAATTTTTACCTCCAAATATTTTACGTGACACTCTAAGTTAGGTAGGTATATTTTTTCTTTTTTTTTGTTAACATTTTGTCTACAAATATTAAAACTCCTATAACTACGCGGAAATATACCGAAAAAACAAGTTACCTATATGAGTTTATTTGTATTCTAATGTGTTTAACGCCTTAGCGCGTAGCTCTCGTGACGTCATGCGGCCCGTTAGTGACCTTCACCCAGATGGAAGGCCGTTGACCTCACGCATTCCATTCAATGTCCAGTAATGTAGGATAGGACGCCTTGCGACTTGACCACAGATTAACTAATGAATTTTAATACTTGGTACCCTAGTTTATTCGTGTTTATTATCATCTTAAGTTGATCAATAAGTAATAGTGGCATTTGGGTTTAACTATTTCTAAAAGTGTTCCTATTAAGGGATATTATAGCATTTGTTTAATTCGACATTTATGTAAAGAAATAAAGGGCCTGTTCTTACGGTTTTTAATAGCCAATAACATTAATAATACTTTATATTATTAATGTTATTGGCTTAGGTTGTGTTGGCGTAATTTGTTCTGACTAAGACTAACTAAGCTAGACGAAACACACTTGCCGAAACACGGCATACGGCACTGTCAGCCGGCACGCGCGAGAAAGTGTAACGGCTACAGCCGGATTAGGGTCAGCGGACACCGGCAACGAAACTACCTGTCATGCCTAAGTTATGCCGCGGGACTTAGGCTGAGTAGGTATACTTTATTTCATTTTGCGAGGCTAGGCAATGAAGTAAGTATTGGTGAAATTTGTCTACCGCATAGCTGACATGACAACCCCGTATGGTTAACATGCCGGACTGAAGGGTCCTGAGTTCGATTCCCAGCGAGGCAGAAATTTTAGAGATGAATTTTAATTTCTGTTCTCGGTCTGGGTGTGTTCCTGTCTTTGTGTGTTGTCCATGGCACCCAGGACACTGGGAATCTTAGTGTAGGGATTTGGGTATGTAGGGTTATTTATTTATAGCTAGCTATGATATCAGGTCTCTTCAGTTAGAGTTCACTGGACTCTATACCATTCAATATAATTATATAATCTCGACGCAAGGAGTGATTTATTGACTACTATCTGCCCGGACAGACTTCGTTCTGTCAAAAGTTCTTTTGACTATAAATTGTAAATAATGTAAGCTACCCTATCTTTCAAGTTGGATCAATCTGCACACGGTGTGTAAATTTGATTAAAATCGGCTAAGTAGTTTATGAGTCCATCGCGGACAAACAACGTGACACGTAATTTATATAATTATATTAAGATTGACTTTTTGACTCATGAATGCGGCTTTCAAATCCGACTGCCAATTTCAGAGATTAGGTCGTTAAAACAAAAAAAAACTTCAGCTTTATTTATTTTACCCTACAGACATATAAAAGGTGATTATTTTTTAACCACTTAAATCATCAATTTTGTCTCTATTTTGAAACCTATCATGAAACTAAATTAAACCTGCATGAGCGGGCATCATCACCCACTTTGAGAAACACTGGTCCCCTACTTCAGTAGGTACAAGCAATGTATACTAATATTAATAATTAATTCAATAACAAATTCTCAAGCACACTTTAGGACCTACGTGCTTATCTACAAACCCTATCTCATCTCATCTATAAAGCTATTAATGAGCCGTTCCCATTCTAGCAGCCGCTAGTCAGATGAGTCGACCAATCCTTATAAAATAAAGGCATCTTGGTAATCTCCCCGTAACTCTGATTTACCGCTTCGCGCAAGATACCGAGAAAATTAATTTACTAACTCAGACCCGCTAGATTAAACAAGTCTACTTCTAATGGCTACTACATTATTTTGCGTAGGTGTCATTCAAATCGGGTTTCAGACACTATAAACTTTAAATTAATTAAAAAAGCGGCCAAGCGCGAGTCGGACTCGCCCATGAAGGGTTCCGTTCCGTAGCAGCAAGTAAGATAATATTATAAAAGTTCTTGTAGTTCGTTGTAACTTTGATCGATGTTTTTTGCGGTTTACGATTTATGACGTATTAAAAAAGCGGCCAAGTGCGAGTCGGACTCGCCCATGAAGGGTTCCGTAGCAGCAAGTAACATAATATAAAAATTCTTGTAGTTCGTTGTAACTTTGATCAATGTTTTTTGCGGTTTATGATTTATGACGTATTAAAAAAAACTACTTACTAGATCTCATTCAAACCAATTTTCGTTGGAAGTTTGCTTAGTAATGTACATCATATATTTTTTTCAGTTTTATCATTCCCTTATTTTAGAAGTTACGGGGGGGAGGGGGGGGGACACATTTTACCAAGAAGAACTATCCATAAATACCCCATACGTATGGGTTTGATGAAAAAAATATTTTTGAGTTTCAGTTCTATGTATGGGGAACCTCCAAAATTTATTGTTTTTTTATATTTTTGTGTGAAAATCTTAATGCGGTTCACAGAATACATCTACTTACCAAGTTTCAATGGTATAGCTCTTATAGTTTCGGAAAAAAGTGGCTGTGACATACGGACAGACAGACAGACAGACAGACATGACGAATCCATAAGGCTTCCGTTTTTTGCCATTCGGCTACGGAACCCTAAAAAGCTACTTACTTAATGTACACGTTTAATGAAAAAAAAAATTGAGTTTCAGTTCTAAGTATGGGGAACCCCCAAAATTTATTATATTTTTTCGATTTTTGTGTGAAAATTTTAATGCGGTTCACAGAATACATCTACTTACCAAGTTTCAACAGTATAGTTCTTATAGTTACGGAGAAAAGTGGCTGTGACATACGGAGGGACAGACAGACAGACAGACATGACAAATCCATAATGGTTCCGTTTTTTGCCATTTGGCTACGGAACCCTAAAAATAGACAATTATGTATTTTATAGTTATGTTTACAGTTAGTATAATTGATTACTCTGCCTGTAAACACACTCCATTTTAAAGCATTTCCTGCACAAAATACTTCCTGACTATTCAAAAAATACGCAGGTACTTGTTCAAGTTTTCACTTCTGTCGGCACTCCCGAAGTATTCTTTAGTTTGCCTACGCCACAGACATGTTATATGTCAATGCCCTACGCAGCATATGTTTAAATTTAAATTATACCGAGACCATAGCATACCATTAGCATACCAATTAAAAGTATTTATAACTCAACGAAAACGAATAATAAAATAAATAAAAATTTTATCATATAACTACGCGAATAAAAATAGCATATTAAAATAATTTATAACGAAATAAAAGCTATAAATAAATTAACGCAGTTTAGTAGGTACATATTTTGATGCCACATCGTAAAAGGAGACCATATAGGTATAATTTGGGTCCAATTCTCTAAAGAATGCGGCCATAGCGGTGAGATCGGCGAAAACAATTGTTGTTTTGGGTTGCGATTTGGGTATCCCCGAAAAAATCGGCCAAGTCCAAATTAGATTCGTGTGGGTTACTGTTTTGTACCGTATTGATGAATAATTTTCGTTTAGTAAAAGTAAAAGTAATGTCAGTTTTGATATAGGCTTTCTGACATAAAAAATATGTATCAAGTAGGTATGTTATATTTTAAAACTCAAAAACATTTTAAATAAACTCGGTACGGTAAGATACATTTTGTCCGTGTTTTACTGCAGTTTTAGTATTGAGAAGAAGAAACAGCGAAACTAAACTTCTAAAATTATCAAACTAGGAAATGGAAGTCGGAACGTCCACTACTGGATTACAGCGATAGCTCGTGTTCGAGTTTTTTATCTGTTGTATAAACAGGAACAATTGAAGCTTAGATAATGGGCAGTGCGAGCCTCACGAGCCTCATGCAGTATTCATGGTAACGGACCGAGAACGGTACCGGACGCAAACATTCCGTTGGTACACGAACGTTTTTCTCATACTGCATAATGTGCAACGGTGTGTACCACTGCCAAGTTCAGTGGAACAGTTGGAAAGTTATTTTGTGCTTGCTATCTTTGGAGGCTTTTCGATACATCGGTGAACTTGATGACTGTGTTGCAAGCGCTTGTTTTTGAATTGTCAACTTTGGATGTTTCTAATGATGAACTTGGCTCCATCACTTTAATTTTATTCCACATTTTCTGTAACTAAATCGTCGGAGTGTATTCCGCCTTGATAATCCATTTTCAGAGATAAAATATATACCTACTAGTTGTCGATCAATTATAATTGCATTATTTTAAATTAATCTGTTAAGCGGTTTCTATTTTATACTATCATGCGATCGGTCAATTAATTGATCGATATAATATTTCAAACGAGTGGCTACAAATTTCTAGTGTCTAGACGGATTGTCGTACTATTTTTTTGTCCTGATATGTCAATTAAGCACGGAATTGTATATATACTAGCTGACTCTGCAAACGTTGTTCTGCCAAAAAAAATCTGCTAAGGGAAACCCAAATAACCTAGCGGTATGAAATTTACTTTACGACCTATTCTCATAAATATACATAATTATATCTATCAAATACCCACAAGAAAATTCATAAAATTCGCTCGAGCCGTTTCGGAGGTGTGCGAAGAGCGAACACAAACACCGTGACTTCCGTGACACGAGATTTTTATATATTACATTGTTAAATATTTATATAAACTAAAAAGTATAAGCTAAAAAGGGATCCTAATATTTTGGTCCTTCGAGACATGATTTTCATGTTGGACCTTACAAGAACAATTGTAGGTACTATGTTAAGTTGGGTTTAGTTTATTGTAATCGAAATGCGTGACCATTTCCGTTTTCAAGTGAATAAATCGAACTAACGATCCGAGTAATGTATGAGTGGAGCAGTTTGCTCAACCAATGGTCTCAAATGGGGCGATTTTTCATTTTAGTTTCTCTGTCATTTCGCACTTGGCTGCTCTCTGGTGCTTTCTATGAGTACGGACAGTTACTGTTGTAATTCGCGTATGTTTATGCTTGTACTTAATTTTTTTAACATGATAGACAAATATCGATTTTAGTACAAGCTTATAGGTAGGAGGATGGAAACAGTGTTTTATTCTTCGTTTAATGTAGTTCTTCGTAACTTTTTTTTAATTTTTCGAAAAAGAAACTTCCGTGTAGGTAAGTGGGGTGTTACATGGAAGTTAAAAACAGAATGTTAAAAAACTTGCTCTCCTACGTTGATCTTACGTTATGCACGTAACCTATTTGGTCAGTATAGATTTTTTTTTGAAATTAGTTAATTATTGTAAAAACAATATTTTATACATTTACTTATTAATTTACAGAATATTTACAATTTAAATATTTTGAACATATGTACTTACTGTGTGAAAATTAACCAGCGTTAATTTGTTTAAATATTTTACTATAAATTCTTTTATAAAAAATCCAAAATCCATGTAGTCGAGTTGTTCATTATCATAACTATTACCAAGACTATTATTCATGTAGGGTAAATTTAAGTAACTTATAATAACTTACCAAAGAAACTATAAAAAGGCGCGCCATTTTTAAAATCTTCAATAAATCAAATTCTAGCACACACTAAGATATGAAAGTATCACAATTCACTGTCCATTAAAAAAATTACACTAAAAACATGCGATGACATTGACAACTAACTTTCCAATTCGCGCGCTTTTTGCATTCTTTTTTATTTATTTTCTGGCGCAGATTCACGACCATACAGCCGCTGCGTTCAGATGCTAGAAGCGATTTGACTGGAAACTTGTAACGGGTCTTGGGTGAAAGAGCGGGAAATTGTGATTCGGTGGATTGGTAAGAGGACATCACATAGAGCTGTAAATCTTATTCATGTGTTCCCCTGCGGTGCGTGAGCGTAGGTGCGCTCAAGATTTTTTGAATACACGTGTTAAGTAATTAACGTATAAAGTTACGAATAAATGTATTCTTTGTTACAAACTGCTACTGGGTTAATAAGTGCGCTCAGAAAGAGAAAGGTTATTCGTTGCAGTGCCTGCCTGCGACACTAAAGGCATCACTGATTCGTTGCCGGCCAAGAAAGAAAGAAGAAAAAGGAAGATAGGAAGGAAGAAATGAAAGTAGGGGGATTCCCAATATTTCTAGCGATCACACACTGAAACACAAAGAACATTTCACAGAGCTAACCACTGTCAATGTCCAATTGCCTGGCCCGCTTTACATTTGGAAATAAAGACACCATAGGATCTTCCGTTATAAAGCAGGATACGTATACGAAAATGGGTGGTTAGCTTATATTGGGGGTGAATAGAGTTCTAATTAATCTCCTGATTAATATTATTTCAGTTTATAAAAAAATGTATTTGATTATTTTATAAAAGGTATAAAGTACCTATTTCTACCAGCAATGTACCGTAAACATAAAATAATTAATGTCGTACAGAGCTCTTAATCTTAGTGCCTTTCATTTTTAAAAGCCGATATATTTTTATCAAATATAAGTTATAACTGTTTACAATCACAATAATAGGATAAATAATAATAAAATATATATTATTTATTTTCCATAATTTTATTGTAACAGCTCTATGATATGTCCGTGACTCATTTACACGCCTCTCTCTAGTAAACTGTTTATAAGGCAGGTTTAACGTTGTCTGTTTTAATTTAAATAAAAAAGGAGAAGAAACACAAAATCCTTCGTTGGTCTGTATTCATTTTAATGTACCTACCTAATTTACATTTAGGAGATACTAAAAATATTTTTAGTGAGTAATAATAAATGAATTCCACCAAAACTATTTGACGTAAAATAGGTACCTACCTCAGACTCACAAGCTCATAACCCTTTCCCAGTTAAAAAGTGATCAAATCTCAGGAACAGCTCCTAACGCCACTAGAGTTGACTCTACAAGATTTAGCTAAATAAAAAAATAATGCTACACGCTTTATATCTCCACTTAGCTCCACAGATCCGACTGGGGCTGGCTAGTTCTTTCTTTATTTATTTCTTTTCCTTCTCTCTTTCTTGGCCGGCAAAGCATCAGTGATGCCTTTGTTGTCTCTATTGTCCAATGACAACGACTGCCAATTACCAACAGGTGGATTGTCAGTTCGTTTGACCGTTTATTTTCATAAAAAATACGTGGAATCACATTTGTTACAGAAATGCTGAATTTCGAATATGATGAATTTCTCGCTTGGGAGCTATTTCTTTCTTTCTCCCTCTTCTTTCTTGGGCGGCCACGCATTGGTGATGCCTTTGGTGTCCATGGATGAAGGAACGTGAAACCATTAGGTGGATCGTCAACTCATTTGTCGGTAATTTACATAAATACCAATATAGTTTACAATAATAAATATTTGTTCTCTGTTGGTGGTACGTGCTGGTGATGTTATTAGGACTAGATAAATTGAATTCTAGGTCCGGTGTGGATGAGTTTATATTTAGCGTATAACATGACCTATCCTAATACATCCAACGTGAATAGATTAGATTAGCCAATTTGTTTAAAAATACTTTTTTACTTATGATAAGATAAGGCTTGACAACTATTCCGCCTGAGGGTATTGCGACCATTCCAAATAAATAATTTCCCAATAAAGGTAGAAAAAAATTCCCACTAGTTCTACGATAGAACTAAGCAGTACCTAGAACTAGTGGGAATGAACGGAACTGGGACGCTGGCAAGCCCTAATGTTATTTTATCTAAAGCATTGTAAGTTGTTATGATTTTTGAAGTTTAGAGGTACTTATGTAAAAAGAGGTAAGTGGTGTACCAGAATCTGATGGCAAAATGGGGAAATTAAAATTGGAGACAACACACTCCCCAGCATTGGGGAAACTAGAATAAAACTTCTTGATCCTTGATATTTTTAACAGTGTTAGTTTCATAATAGGCAATATAAATTATGTAGGTATGGTTTATTAACTTCAGATGAAAATATATAAAAGACAAAGCTACACATTTTATTAGACAAGCACATATTTTTTATATTATAATTAATTATTACAGTGACTAACAATAATTTATGCAACTATAATTTAAAATTTGCCATCTGTATACTAGTATTTTTTATTCATTTGATGAAGAGAACAAATAGATAATTAATAAATTGCTCCTCCACCGTTTCAGTTACGTGAACTTGTATGATGTAACTTTTCATTTCATATTCACAAAATTTTTGCTACCTTTAATTTGTAACAATATTTGTATTATTTATTTCAATTAATTTAATATCATTTGCTAATCTTACTTACATACAAAGAAATCATATGTAGATTATTCACTAAGAAAATATAATCACGAAAACTAAGTATCAAAACGAGTTAATCCTACAAGATGGATAATATTAATAATGCAGATTGTCGCTTAAATACAACTTTTTCCTCACATGTTTTTCAATAAACATTAAAAATAATATTTGTGGCTTGTGATCGTAAAGTTGTTTTTGGAGGTAAATCTAAAATAATTATAATTTTAGAAAAAGAAAAAAATTCCATACAACTCTTTTTTTGACTTGAAAAGCCGATTGACAATAGTTAGTTTTAAAAATTTTCATTGCCATATTAAAAACCCATTTTTCTGCTTGTCAAAAATGCCATGAGATGCTGGTACACCTATACAACTTCTTACGTGCGTACATAAGTGCTCATACACGTTTTTTTTAAATTACGTACTAACAATGTGGACCATGTCTGAAGTAAAAAAAACTTGAGAGATGTCAAGGGGCACCCAGATGGAACGAAGTTCCTTGCAGTCAGTACTAGGATAGCAAAAACATGCTGACTGATAGTACTGACTGCAAGAAACGAAAATATCTGGCTTGCTTTCTATGTAAAAAAAAACTACGACGGCAAAAAGTGTCATTACAACTTTTCGTCCCAAAATTTTCCGCCTAGCCCCCTTTCGCAACGCGCGATAAGGAACAATCTTCCCTCTCAGTTTGTCGTACGGGCCGTACTTACTACTTTTGGGACACCTGTATATTTCATTCAAAGATACGTAATAATGACAATAAAGATCGATTTGTTCTAATAAACCAGTGGGATATTAACTTTTGTCTGCCATGAGCAGTAACACTTCTGACTGATAAGCGGATCTGATTGCAACATACATTATGAACTGACCACTTTGTTTAAATTATCTGCGCATTGTTTACTTTTGTTAGTGTGTCACGAACGCTTGTGAGATGTACTTGCTGTCCGTTGTGTTGATTTGTGTGGTCGGGTGGTACGCAGGAGTTGCAAGTGATGGTCAACCTGGACCTATAGCGGTGACACCGTTGGGAAGCATTGAAGGTTCGTGGATGACGTCACGCCAAGGTCGCAGGTTCGAAGCCTATCGGGGGATACCCTATGCAGAACCACCTGTCGGAGAACTTCGGTTTCAGGTAAAATACTTAAAACATGATTGTATGCAACAAATAATACTGAAAAGGTGAAACTGAATCTGATTCTATGTTACCTATGTTATCTCAGGTCCCTAATCGTAAATCATATTAAATTTATCTCAAGAGAGATATAACGAAATAGTTATCTCATGATGTTGTGAGAGATTTTATTTCACATTTGTATAATGATTTAAATGGAATAACTAGTTATTGACATTTTTTAACATCATCGCAGCATATTATGGCTTGATGATGAGTTGATTTTCAAATATAGGTACGACAAGAGAATCAGGTTTTTTTAATAAATATATAGGCAAGAGTATGATATTATGAATACACACCAGGATATTATACCTGTTAAGTAGCTGACATCCAATAGTTCGAACCACAGAGAAGCAAAGTAATATCAGAAACGCTTTCAGACCGTGGTGCCATCTATTATCGATCAGCGAAAATAATCCAAAGTTTCAAAAATGTTATGTCTTTAGCCTCCGAAGCCCATCAAGACATACAGACAGACCGTGAATGCCAGTGTTGATGGGCCAATGTGCCCGCAGCCGGCGTCGCCAGAGGACTATGTAGATGAGGACTGCTTGCGGCTCAACGTGTATACTCCTAACAGGAGCAGGTAAGCATGTGTATTATACAGCATAGATTAGATAAATGACAAAACCGCCTAGAAATAACTGAATCGCTTCCAGAAAGACTATTCGGTTATTATGTACATCTGTATTAATTTTAAAGGTGCACTGAGGAATTTCTTTCATCATATTTTCTTCTCCGTGAAAAAGCACCTTTCCGAAATGATGGTAGAATAAAAAGCATGGTCGATTTTAATGACGGTGGTAGTTCTAACCAGGGAGGTAAAAAACCCTACTGCTGCATTTTTCGATCGTCATCTCGTCTATGTCCATGTCCACTTACCACGATGGTTCGTATACTTGTTGGCTGTTATTGTTGGCTTCAATCCATTGATGGCCCATTCACTACTGAGTACGGGTAGCTCCTCTTGAAGTGGCCTAGAGCATCACTAGAGCTCCAGTGCGAATTGTTGTTGGTCTTCTTAGTTAGCAACTAACACAACTTTCTAATTTCCACTATGATGGCAACCGTAACATCGCCTTGTTCCAGGGAACTCCTGCCAGTCGTGGTGTTCATTCACCAGGGTGGGTTCTACTCGGTGTCGGGCCGCAGCGACGTGGTGGGGCCGCAGTATCTGATGGACCGGGACCTCGTGCTCGTCGCTATCAACTACCGTCTTGGATCACTTGGTAGTGTACTACAACTACCGAACTACTATTAAGAAAGAAAGAAAGAAAGAAAGAAACATTTATTCCGTCATGAATAAACACGGTACAAAGTTACAACAAGAAAAAACGAACAATATGTAGCCATAATAAAATTATTGCGTGAACGAAACAGAAAACATTTTTATGAGGGTACCATGTTACCTGACGAAAAAGGACTACCCTCAGCCTGTGCCATGGAACGGCTAGAAACCACGGCTGCTGGTTTTCAGGGTAGTCCCGTTTTTCGCGTAGTTTCACATGTGGTGTCTATCCTATAATATTATATTATATAAGCCTAGTAATTAAAATTATACTAAAAGCAAAACAATCCCGTGTTGAAGGTAATTTACAACTCACCAATTACAAAATTGTATGTGTTAATTAATATACATATTAGGGATATGATATTATAAAACATGAAACAGAGGAGGAGAAACTACAGTACAAAATATACATATTATACGACAGAATGATAAAATTTAAAAGTAAATGCAGCTATTCTATGTATAGAATAGTTTCCGCCGGTGGTAGGGCTCTCGGAGGCATTGGTAGTAATGACATCACTGACATTACGTAAGACTCTGTCGTCAAACGACTCGGTATGTTCTGGCTGAGGCTTTGAGAGCCCATTGCCCCCTTCTTCCATCCTACGGTTAGTAAGTAAGTAAGTTAGTGTATTCATGGCATGGCATGTGTAGGCAAGGTGGCCTGGGAGACCTGCAGGTTAAACGGTTAACCTGCCGTAGGCCGCCCACCAGAAAGTACAACTCTGTTTCAACAAACAATTTATATACAAGCTTGATTTATTCGTCTCTTCGGTATGGACATAGTAATGGTATTCAACCATGACTTGGTAGTAGACAATTAGACAACTATAACAATGAATCTAACTGGTATGCCCAGGTTTCCTTAGTACGGGCGATGAGTTAGCTCCCGGAAACAACGGCTTCAAGGACCAGGTGGCAGCACTGCGCTGGGTCAGAGATAACATCGCGGCCTTCGGTGGTGATCCGCAATGTGTGACACTGTCAGGGTACAGTGCCGGCTCATACAGTATCGCCTTGCATATGGTTTCGCCTATGTCTAAAGGTTAGTTGAGGATAATGCAATTTTGTTTAAACCAGATCTACCGCTCTTGCTAATGTTGTTCCGAGTGTTTCCGAGCTAAGGGAACTATCCATAAACTATTAGCTCGGAAAACATTGAATAACAATATGCTATGTGGTCTTGCTTAGATAGCGAACAGAACAACAATATTATTATATATATAAGTACTAGCTGTAACCGCGCCTTCGTTCGCGTGGAAGCATTTCCCGCGTAAACCCCGATCTCCTGGGAACCTTAATCATCTTGGCGCTATGAAATAACTTTACGACCTATCCTCATAGTGAAACACGCCGATTTATGCATGTTTCCTGGACATATCCAGGGCTTTTGACTCTATTTCATACAAAATTCTGTGGGATAAATTACGGAAGGAAACGGATGTACCTTGTGGGGTTATATCTATTTTAAAATATTGGTACAACAATCAGAAGAATGTAGTAAGGTGGGCTGGCGAGTATTCTGAGGTGTATAGGTTGGATGGTGGTGTGAGGCAGGGGGGGTTGACCTCGCCCCGTCTTTTCAATCTATATATGAATCGTCTGTTGGGTGAGCTCAGCAGCACCAAAATCGGCTGTCATGTTGGTGGAGTCTGCATAAATAATATTAGCTACGCTGACGATATGGTGCTGCTGAGCCCATCAATCAGCGCCATGCGTAGGCTATTGCTTACTTGTGAAATGTATGGGAAAGCTCATGGACTCAGGTATAATGCGAAAAAAAGTGAGGTGATGGTGTTCAAAGCGGGTAATAAAATCTATAAAATGTGCCTCCGTTGTACCTTGGCGATACCCCTTTGAACACAGTGAAAAGTTTCAAATACCTGGGTCACTGGGTTATGGACGACTTGAGTGATAATAAAGACCTGGAGCGAGAGCGCAGGGCGCTGTCCGTGCGCTGTAATATGCTTGCCCGCAGGTTTGCAAAGTGTACTGACCAAGTGAAGGAAACCCTATTTAAGGCGTACTGTCAATCCTTCTACACCTGCAGCCTGTGGGTGAGTACAGTATAACAACGCATTTAGGGTGCTGTTTGGGCGGCCTCGTCACTGCAGTGCTTCGGCTATGTTTGCAGAGTGGCAAGTTGATGGCTTCGAAGCTATCATGCGCAAACGCTGTGCCTCTCTAATGCAGCGGCTGAGGGCCAGCCCGAACGGCATTCTGAGTGCGTTGGCGGAAAGGTGGGACTCTCCGACGTTGTACCACTGGATACAGCGTCACACCAGCTCTTTTAAACGTATCTAATGTTGTCTTGTGTTGTGTGTTTTGTGTATGTACTTTAGGTGTGTAAATGTGTTGTAACTGTTGCTGTGTTAAGTTGTGAATGTTTTTGTATCTGTTTTCTGTGTTCAGTGTTATATTGTGAATGTTTTTGTAACTGTTTCTGTGTTCTGTGTATTTTATGTTACTAACAATAGTTTATAATAATTTTGTTTTTACTAACATCATAATATGGATTTTATCCGAAATAAAAGTTATTATTAGTATTATTATTATATTATAGTTATAAAATATACATAAAAAATCATAAAAATCGGTCGAGCCGTTTCAGAGGAGTGCGACAACAAACACCGTGACACGATTTTTTTATATATTGGATTAATAATAGTAATAATAATTTTTATTTCAATAACCAAGACTCATATTTGTTAGTATTACATTAGTTTCAGTTTCAGTCGTCTTGTTTTGAATTATCATTCCAATATGGGTAAATATTATTTGCATTTGTTTTTAATAACAAGTAATTATGATATAGGTGTATATCATTTGTAATTATCACTTTACTATAATATACTCTCAACCACTTGAACAAATAAAAAACATTTTTATAATTTTGTTAGTTTCAAATATCTAATGTTTAAGCTCCAGTAGTTTCATTCTTCGTTGTGGAAAATTACATTAGAAAAAATAACAATAGTTTCTGTTTTCTTAGTTGATTCAATGAAAAACCAATAATATTAAATACTAGCAATTGCCCTCGCTTCGCTTCGGAAAAAATAGTAGGTAGGTAGGTACTTTAGTTAATTTACAGAACATACTCTTAAAGCAGCATGATTGATCATTAGAACCACATTACAATGAAAGGTACATCATAACGTTTCGATATTTTTAGGGTTCCTTACCTCAAAATAAAAGACACGTTTCCCTTAAAATCAGTCACTCCATTGCCCGTCTGTCTGTCTCGCTGTCTGTCTGTCAAGATCTTTTTTCTCAAGAACGTGTGAAGGTAACAAATTAAAATTAATTATCCAACACACAGGTCTGCAATCCCTGGGAGCTGTGAAAAGATCAATATTCTGTGTCGTCAACACAATCAAAAGACGCTCTAGAAGAGACACTCTGGGTAGAAGTTAATGTCTTAGGTATAACCACAGAAGAAATGATAGTACTTATAAATAAGTATAAATAATATAAAATAGGTTAAAGAAAAAATCTGAAAACTATGAATTTGTAAGTAGGTATCACAAAGAAAATTAATTTAAATCTATTTGCAGAATTTGGTAATTTCAACGGAAAGTTTATTTCTCAATTCCGTTTATATTTTCGTTACACAGTCATTTTACCGGTTATATTTATTTATTTCGGTTAGGTTCAACAACTCTAGCTCGCACTTGGCCGGTTGCTTTTATCTTAATCTTAATATATATAAATTACGTGTCACGTTGTTTGTCCGCGATGGACTCCTAAACTACTTAACCGATTTTAATCAAATTTGCACACCGTGTGCAGTTTGATCCAACTTGAAAGATAGGATAGCTTACATCTCAAAAAAAAAAACTTTTGACAGAACGAAGTCTGTTTGGGCAGCTAGTCTTAATATATATAAATTACGTGTCACGTTGTTTGTCCGCGATGGACTCCTAAACTACTTAACCGATTTTAATCAAATTTACACACCGTGTGCAGTTTGATCCAACTTGAAAGATTGGATAGCTTACATCTCAAAAAAAAAACTTTTGACAGAACGAAGTCTGTCCGGGCAGCTAGTATACATATATAAATTACGTGTCACGTTGTTTGTCCGCGATGGACTCCTAAACTACTTATCCGATTTCAATCAAATTTGCACACCGTGTGCAGTTTGATCCAACTTGAAAGATAGGATAGCTTACATCTCAAAAAAATAACTTTTGACAGAACGAAGTCTGTCCGGGTAGCTAGTTTATTATTATTATTTCATCCTATTTCTAAATTTTGTGTTTCCTGCTTAACCCTTAATAAATAAAATTACATTGACAAAATAGCTTGTATGATGACATTTGGCTGATCCATCAGTATTTCACATTAGGCACGCAGACTTAAATAGTCAGACAGAAATAGCTATTCTCCTAGGTACAATCTATGTCTATAGATACCAAAACACATTTTAAAAACTCGTTTTTCGGTTTAGGTATCGTGCAAGTATCGATTTACAACTTGAAAAAATAATTTATTTCGAAATTACAGACAGATACTTCAATTTTATTTATTTGTATGTATAGACAATGATGTATTAATTAGTCTGCCTATGTGGCTATTCCTTATGGCTACGTAGCTTTTTTGTACACATAACTTTTTTGTGTCAGTTTGAATTGCGATGTAGTTATACATTCCTCAGGTTGTGTGGCTATAGATTTCTCGGTTGAATCATAAATACCTTCTACCAAGTATTTAAAATAATATTCTATATGGCCACGTCAATTTATTTATTTTTCTTCTTTCTTTATTTTTCTTCTCTCTTTATTGGCCAGCAACGCAAATCAATGATGCCTTTGGTGTTGCTGATGTTCATGGGCGACGATAGCTACTTACCATTAGGTGGATCGTCAGCTCGTTTGCCGGCTATTTCCATAAAAAAAATAACGTTATCCGTAATATTTTTCGTATACTTAAGGAAATTCTGATATTTCTGCGGTATTCATAATTATGTTCCAAAGGTCTATTCCACCGAGCAGTTTCCATGAGCGGGTCTCCGTACTCTCAACTAGAGATCCCACATCACCAACGTCAGCTGGCGGAGAAACAGGCGCGTCTGGTCAACTGTCCGACCAACAACTCCAAGATCATGGTGGAATGTTTGAAGACTGTGCCCTGGAAGCAGATGGGAGACTCGTTAGAGGGATTCGCGGTAAATATTTGGAGACTACGAGTATTTTGACAAGTTGAATATTTTTACGCAGAAAGCTTAGATACATACGTTTTGCTTGTTAAAGTCGTTAGTCTACTGAGGAGCCATGAAAAAGCTGTAGGCTCATTTGATATTTAACAGGGTGAAATACATACGGGGAATTTCTGCCGATTCTGAAATGTCTCCAGCACATCCATATTATTGTCTTGGACTAACAACCCGAAGCATATGGAACTCCTCTAATTCCGGACTACTGATCTAAACCGAAGCTTTCGTTCCTGTCTGATTCGTATTCAGTAACATAGTAGTTTCTAATCTTAACTTAATTTGGTCAACGTGGCTCTTAATGTCTGGTAAACCGTTTTCTCTACAAATTAAGAAGTTCCTAGATTCTATCAACTCTAATCCATCTCTATAGTAAAAATTCCTTCAAAACTATCCAACAGGAGTTCGCTTACGACCCGGTATTCATCTGGAAGCCCGTCATTGAGCAGTCGTTCGGTCAGGAAGTGTTCCTTCCACATCATCCTCTGGAAGCGATCCGCCTGGCTCAACTTTACTCCGTTCCGTATATCATCAGCCAAACACGAGATGAATTCTTTTGGAAAGCGTTCTGTGAGTGAGCAATTACTGCTTATTTAATTCAATTTTTTCACATTTTAGGGTGTAAAAATTACGTAAGATTTTTATTTATTACATGACATAATATTTTTTGCTTTTGAAAGTAAAAATACTAACTAAATACCTATTCCATATGACAAAGTTAAGCAACAGCGGGCGCGGTCAGCAGTTAGAAAGATCACCGCTAATGCTGTAAAGTCGTCGGTCCCGGTTGTTATCGTAAGATAGCCATGTCGGGACGGTCGGTATGAAAACTTCCGATACTTGGATTATCCACTAACCCCTCCACCAATCCGCATTGGAGCAGCGATTTAGAAGTGACTCTAGGCCTCCTTCAACATTTATATAAATTAGCAATACGTTCAAATCTTCCGTAATTCGTTTATTATTTTACAATAATCTTAACTAATTTTGTACTCTAATAGCGATCCTGAAAAACGAGACATTAACGAACCAGCTGAACGAAGACTGGTACCAAGTGGCTCCGATCCCGTTCATGTTGCCTGAGCCCTCGCATGAGGCCGCTCGCAGGTTAAAGGAGGCCTACCTAGGAGACAAGCCACTAGTCAACGACAGTATAACTGCTTCCTCACTTGGGAAACTGTACGGTGATTCTGTTATTGGCTTCGGTGTTCATAGGTACGTTTAAATGTTATTTTAATTGGTTTTTACAGCGTCCACTTTATTATTGACTTTCGCCATTGTTTGTATTTTGATCTATTGTGTGTGTCACATGACCTATCTTAAATTAACTCTACTAAAAAAGAGGGCTGTACTTCTTTGTTTCCATCCCTTCCTTCCTGTGCTTTTCTTCTTCCTTTCTTATTTCCTTTCTTCTGCCTCTTTTCTTCCCCTTGACTTTCTTATCTCCGTTTTTCTTTTTTCTTCCTTTCTCCTCTCTGATCACTGCCACAGGTTTTCGATTTTAAACAAAACAAAACTGTACTTTATAACATCAGGCTGGCCAACATAATGTGCCGCGTCTCGCGTCATCCGGTGTACTACTACCAGTTTGACTACATGGGCAACCACAGTTTCTACGAGGATCCCGTTACCAACAAACCTGTTGGTAAGTATCACCTGATTGTAAGTGAGGTTCATTGCTTGGAAATCGGTAATGTCAAGGGACTCATCGATATAGTACTGGCCAAAAAATATTTTTAAGTTTCTCCAAGCACATAATTAAAGAGGTAGTAAATATTGTACAACAAAATACTGGACTAAACATTTAAACGCGTCTATCACTTCCCCATTATAAAGAAACTATACAACCTAAGACAAAACAGTGTTTGCTTCAAAGAGTTTCAACAGCAACAAAAGCTACTCTTGGCAGGTAGGCTTTACAATAATAATACCAGCAAAATTTGCAAACATTCAGCGTTATTAAGTTCTTTATGTTACTGACAAACGAGCTGACGAACCATCCGACGGTAAGTGGCTGTCGTCGCCAATAGTCATTAGTAACACCAACGGCATCACCGATGCGCCATCGACCATTTGACTGGAATGACATCCTACTAATTATAAATATGAAAGTTTGTGGATGTTTGTTACTCTTTTACGTAAAAACTACTGAACAGATGTCCATGAAATTGAGCACACTGGTGGACCATGACCTGAATAAGACATAGGGTACTTATTATCCCGGAAAACGCAGGCAGTGCCGCGAGGAGAGTGAAAGAAAGAAAGAAAGAAATGCTTTATTCAAAAGTCACTTACTACAGGTAACAGGTATTGGTATAATAACAATAGTAATAATAATAAAAAAAAACGTTAAGACTAAAATACAACTACAATTTTCTGTAGTAGGTAAGCACTAAGGAAATGGTTCGCGTGCGTGTAGACGCGAGTGCTATTAAGATAAAACTGACTTTTTCACCAGCGGTGGCCCACCACGACGACCTCATATACTTGTTTTCCATCGAGGTGCTGTTCCCCCCGGTACCGCTCGTCGGTGAAGACGCGGTTATGGTTGACAGGATGACCGCCATCTTGTATAACTTCGCGCGGTTTGGGTAATGCACTAATTACTTTTATTACATTGACTTATAATTATCTCACCAGGAACAACATTGGACCAATTCTCTGTACTTAATTAACATGGTGACGCTAACCTCATGATCTTGAAATCACTTTTTTCATATATTTTTCGAATTACATTCACAGTGTTTCTTCTTGTTTTCTATTAGTTTAGCTCATCTACTTAGTTAATGGCTTGCTACCATTTTCCTGTTGGAGTTATATTAATTTTTCAAAATATTAAAAATACATTCTTCACGGTACCTCCCCTACAGATAAAGTAGGAATTATTTTTTTATGATTGTGCAATAATCTAATAATAATCTCCATGTCACAATCTTTCAGTACAGGGAATCTTAGTATGGTCGTAATATGAGGATATGAGCAATTACTTCGATGCTGGATCACTATCTCTATTGATTGATGCTTTGTGTGTGTGATACAATTAATAATTCTTTTACCACCAGGGACCCCAACCCACAGCCCAACACGCCAGAGCTAGCCAGTCTGTCCTGGCCTCCTGTGGACCCCCTGCAGCGCCAGTACCTTCGCATCTCCAACAACTTCACCGTCCTTCAGAAACAGAAAGAAGACAGGTTCCAACTCTGGGATGAATTGTACCCTCTGGGGTACGATAACTTGTAATATAGAGTTCAATGGGTATCTATTGTACGGATTAAAATAAATGTTTTTTTTATCACTTATGTTTTTTTAAATAAAATTCTTTCCCGCATAATGATTATTATTCCCACAAACTGGTGCTAGCAAGCGTGTTACAATCATTTTTATTTTAAACGCCCTCGCTTTGCCTTGTTTAACTTGTGACTTGTACCGATTGAAATAAACAAGACAGATTAGTTCATTGAAACAAGACATCAGCGAAACCGAAACAGCAAGACTATTCACTTTTGTAACTTGACAGCGGAATCCGCGACGTGTTTCAAAATTGAAGTTCGAGTCCGAGATCTTGATATGTGATTCTCTAATCATCTGGCACGCACTTGCGAGGTGAAGGGAGTCTCGAACTCTTACTTCAATTTAGAAACTCATCGTGTATTCCGCTGTCAATTTACAAAACAAAAGCGAACTTGCATCGTATTGATATGTCATTATCTAATCATCCAGACGCACTTGCGAAGTGAAGTGATCCTAGAACTCGAACGTCAATTTTGAAACTCCGCTGTCAAGTTACAAATCTGAATAGCCTTCCTGCATAGGTTGAGATATTCCCTCTTTTGTTCTGAAGGCAGACTTACTAATCGAACCGACATGGTTCATTCCCACTAGTTCTACTGCTTAGTTCTATCGTAGAACTAGTGGGATTTTTTTTTCTCATTAGTTCTACCGTACAACTAGTGGGAAAAAAACCGTATCTACGTTTTGTTCCCACTAGTTCTACTGGTAGTCCGAACGTCAGACTAGTAGCCGTATGTATATCTACCGCTTTGTTCTCACTAATTCTACTCGTTATTCCGATCGTCGGACGAGTAGGATTTTTTTTCTCATTGTGCAACTGTCAAAATAAATTATATTAAAAACTAGCTGTTGCCCGCAGCTTCGCATACGGATATTATATTTTACCTTATTTGTACCTCTTGCAGAAGGAAATTTAAAAAAACGGTGAATTTATATTGAAGTACTTATATTTAGTAATTTATATACTGAAACCCACGATAAAATCACAAAGAATTACTCCAGGAGCGGGTTTTGAAAAATAAGCAATATTCACATTAATTTGTATTTTTTTTTCTTTTTTTGCAAAATTTTGAAAAACTGAAAAATACATGTTCCATAAATTTAAGCAAGGAACATTTGTTGCAAATTTGAAGCAAATCGGTTGATGTTTTAAAAATATTCCATACAAACATTCATCCCGTTTCCCGGGGAAACCTTTTAACTTTTTGCGATAAAAAGTATCCTAAAATATGACCCGGAGTATTAGTAACAACTTCACCAATTTTCATCGAAATCCGTTCAAGGGTTTTCATGTGATGCCCGGACAGACAAACAGACAGACAGACAGACAGACAGACAGACAATAATTCTAAAAAAAATATTTTTGTGCTCTAACACATTATTGATTAGGGGGCACCTAATCAAAATTTTTAAAAAATATTCAATGTACAGAAAATTTGCCCTTTGAGTTTTATTATAGTATAGATACATACTGAACCTAAAACGAACGGCATGAAAGGAGGTAATTCTAAGTGTCATCTTCCTGACCGCAAATCACCTTTCAATCGTCACACAATGTCGTAGTAATTGTATTGGATATTCCAATAGTGCTCTGATTCAGTCACAAGAAAAACAACAAGCATGACACATGAGGAAAGATAAGAAATAAATTATATTGCAAATCACTTTATATCTTTTGCACAAAGAGATTTCTTAGTCATTCCTGGCTAGGGTAAGGATTTATTAGCAGAAATAACAACTACAATAGGCCCGAGTTTGCTCAACATAACATTGCGACCAAGTTTTTATGGCTAGATTTAGGTTGTTATTGCCTAGTAAATACACCGATAGTAATACGCAAAATCCGAGGTGTAAAAGCCCCATCTATTCAGTTCAAGTCAACCTCTCCTGTACGAAGAGCTAAGATTGAAGATGATAAAAACCGGGCAAGTGCGTGTCAGGCCAAGCGCAATGTAGGGTATCGAAGTACATAGTTAGTTTATAGTTATAGTTTTCCTTGTAAATTCATCATATAAACTATTTTTGACAATTTTTCACTTTTCCAACTCTAGCCGTTTAGCCGCAAGGGGGGGGGGGGGGACACTTGACTGTAACCAAAATTAGCACTTTAAAACCACGGTTTAAAGCCAAATATTTCGCAAACGGACCCCTAAATCCAAAATTGGTTTTAAAAACTCAAAATGTTTTTAAAATACCTTTTTAACGATACCCTATAGATATATATATATATATATGTCGGTGAGGCCACGAATCTCCAGTGAAGGTCCAGGGACGGACCTCTATAATCTACAACGCCTGTCCGATGCAGAGGTTGGCATATAAGAAACGACATGTCATATTTAGATGAAAGAATTGTCAATAAGATTTAACGGATGATCACGTAGTGTTGAAGTACTTGGAAGTATTGATGTGAACGTTAGGAGAACTAGAAATATAATATCATGGAGCAAAGTAAAAGGAATATCATTTCATAACCAACACCGTAGAATAACCCCTTTTCCTATATCAGAAGTGTTGGAAAGGACCTCAGGAAAGGACTTGCCCACAAATGTGGAAAATAAATGAGGAATGACACTAGTTCGGATGACATTTGAGGAAAATTTTGCAATGAGAAATTAAACAATTCAAAACGCAATAAAATGAGAATCGTCGAATTTTATAATATAATCGGTGTGGATAATGCGAAATGTGGTGATGTGACAGTTCAAACAAACGAAGCCATCCAATATGTAGACCTTTCGGAGTACGATGTGCTGAAACGCGAATGTCGATTTTTAAATATGAGCTGACGACTAAAATTTCTTCGAGGAACATGTTGATGGAAATGGACGTAACGTAACTACGGATCGCAGATAAGTAGCCTTAGTCTAGCATCAAATGTGATACCTGATATCATACGAGTGAAATTAACCTTACTTATTTTTCAGTTGCGGAAAATCGATGACACATGGAATAATGATCTACCACGCCAGCCACAAGAAACCAAGAGACCCAGGACCTGTCTGCTGCGTGAGCGGTGCTAGATTAGGTGATGGCAGAATGAGTGTCGTCACAACCGTCTTCAGGCATAGTTTGATCATACAGGTGATTTTGTGAAGTTTTCTATGATTATGGGGCTGATGAGCGTGTAGATAATGTTGTTGCTGGTATTGAATTTAAACGAATCATTCTTAAAATTATTTGCATGATTTGCCTGACATTCGTATTTAAAGAACGAAATTACGTTGTCTTTAAATGAGGGTTTTTCAGTCAATGACAGTGACATTCTTTTATTTTTCTAAATTTAATAAATGGTTGAAAGTTATGAAACCTAATTTGATAACTAAGAGTAAGCTGTTGCAATTGTTGACAGTTCGAAGTTTTTGCTATCGGGTTCCTTAAGATGCGAGTTCGTTATGGTGAATAGCGACTTCTTGTCAGTAGACTCGTTAGACTTGTGTAAGTCAGATGTAAGTCACGTGGAGAAACTATGGTCGGTCTGATGGTATAGTAAAAGAAGGATTACATGATGATATCAATTTAATGAGTTTCGCAACAATGGCTATTGTAAAAAAAAAGAGAGTAAAAAAAAGAGATGTGAAAAAAAAGAGATGTGAAAAAAAAGAGATGTGAAAAAAAAGATGTGAAAAAAGAGAGAAAAAAGAGTTTAAAAAAGAGATAAGTGAAAATGAAAGGTAAAAAAAAAGAGTACCTAGTAACAATATGAAATTGTAAAAAAAAAATGGAGTAAAAAAAAATAGAGTAAAAAAAAGGTTGTAAAAAAGGTGTCAAAAAAAAGAGAAAAAAAAAAAGAGGAAAAGAAATGTGAATGAGTCCGGGCCAGCATAGAACTGAAGGGACATTGTACCTGGAGAGTCTTAGAGAGACTGGACCAGGTGTCTGCAGGGTATAATCCGGACCAGACGACAATAACATAATTGCGACGTTCCGTAGAGTCTTATGAACCAGATTGGTAACCAAATGGCCAAACCATAGTTATCTCCACTATATTTTAAGTGTCCACATTTAAAATATCAGACTTAATGAGCGAATTATTCTTGACTGTAAATTAATAATGATGTGATGAATGACGAAAGTAAAATGAATGTGAATCAGGTTAATGTAATCAGAATAGCCGAGCAAAATACTGTTGAGACTGTTTTTACAGGATTCTGATTATCCACACGAGGTCGTGTGGGTCGTCAGCGATGGCCGCGTGCGTGATACGAAAACAATGAGTTGTGGACCCAGGAGTTAGAATGGAGACCACGAACACCAACAGCCCAATACACCGACGCTCTTAAGAGGGCGAGTGGTATTGCTGGATGAGATCATAAGCGGAGGACCATGTGGCATGCCTTGTGGAGCAGTAGATAGAAGAAGCATGATGATGATGTACCAAGATAAATTAAAGCGCGCACGAGGACGAGCGCACGTCAGGATAGCCGTGTCGGTGAGGCCACGAATCTCCAGTGAAGGTCCAGGGACGGACCTCTATAATCTACAACGCCTGTCCGATGCAGAGGTTGGCATATAAGAAACGACATGTCATATTTAGATGAAAGAATTGTCAATAAGATTTAACGGATGATCACGTAGTGTTGAAGTACTTGGAAGTATTGATGTGAACGTTAGGAGAACTAGAAATATAATATCATGGAGCAAAGTAAAAGGAATATCATTTCATAACCAACACCGTAGAATAACCCCTTTTCCTATATATATATATATAAAATCTAAATGTACAAGACCAAAAAAACGAAAACATAATGAGCATTTCCAAGCTCATCTGTCCACGTGAAGTTAGTTGTAAAGGCCGATAGGGCCAAAAGACCGTTCACCTAATTAATTAAAATTTATTTATCTCGTAGCTAAAGATGCGTGCTTATCATATTATTATTTTGTCGTTAATATACCTACACCTAAAATATTCTGTTCCATATTCAAAAGCTATGTCCACACGAGGACATTTTTCAGAAGGCACAGTATGACAGTATCTGCCTTCTGAAACAAGGCTGAGTGTGGACATAACTTAATATCAATACGAGCGACAAATCGTCTAGACTCTTCATCGTGTATCATAACCGGTGTATATAAGCCCTCCTCTTTGGTCATCGTTCAGTGTAGTTCTGGACGCAATTCAACATGCACGCCTGTAGTGTGATCGTGCTTTGTGGAGCTATCGTGCAACTCGCTTGGGGCTACCATGGCCATGGAGCGCATGCGCAGCCAGGTGTGTAGAGATATAATTATGAACATTTATCCCGAAAAACACAATAATTATAAGACCGGTGCATTTACTCAGAATAAGAGATCAAAAACAAGTTAAAATGATAAATGTTTTCAAAATGAATATTTTTTGTGACAAAGTTACTGTTATTTTATTATTATTATTAACAAGACATTTAGTATTCGCGATGATAGCGATATTCCAAAACAAAGTCTATGCTAGCATTAGGGTTGCCAACATTTATTCAGCGAAATATAGTATTTTTCCGATGAAGCTATAAAAATATATTTAAAAATATAAAAATATATATTAAAAAATAGTATTTAATGAAAAACACAAAAAATAGACGAAGATATCAGTTACTTATTTATTAAAAAAAAAATTTGCACTTCTTGCTTTTTTGTAACAATTTTTTGTCTAAAATAAAAGTCTCATAATATGCTTTATCACATTATCAAATCAAATCTTTATCACAATATCTAATTAGAAATAATAATTACATATATTAAAATATAAAGTAGACCAATGACCAAACATGTGTTTGACTCTGTCGTATGAAAAGGTACGTTCATTTTATAAAATAAAAGATTTGTTTTTTAGACTTCAGTGTTGAAAATATAGTTAGTATTTTTGCGTACTATGTGTTTCTTCAACAGTATATAGTACGCAAACAGTACAATACAGTATAATACTATATATTATAGTATGATTGGCAACCCTAGCTAGCATGCATGGTGCTGTAAGAGTTTCAAAACAATTCGAGTATTGTACCTTTCAAGTCTGCCCTCTGCGCCTCTGATTTTTCGCCGGCCCTTCAGACTAGGCCTTGATATTTTTTTGGTGCTTACCACATCTCATAATTTTGAGAATATTTATGATAGAATAATAAATAGACTTGATATTAAATCGCACTTAATAAAAGTTCCTTCGCCGACCCAAAGACAACATCAATTGCACACGAATATCAATGTTGAAACTTAAAAATTCTAAATCATTAAATTATATAGGTATCATTGATACACTATACACGTCATTTATAATCTACTACCATTTCAGAAAGGTGCTTTGTCATGGAAAAAAAGAAATGACGAAAGAAACTCCTCAGCACATCAATTGACGACAATATTAAAATCCTACGCGATATGATTTTCATTGTTTAATCATGCTTTTTCCTTACGGTCAATGTCAGGTCCTACCCAGCCCTCCGGAGACCCAGTAACAGTAACACCTTTAGGGTCTGTGAAGGGATCTTGGATGACGTCACGCCGCGGGCGCAGGTTCGAGGCTTACCGTGGAGTACGGTATGCCCAACCACCGATTGGAGAGCTAAGGTTCCAGGTAAGAAATGTTAATGTTTGATTCTGCCTCCTGCCAATAAATTAAAGCAATAATTGAGTTGTTTCCTAAAATTTTTTTTTGTTATAAATGGAAAGTTCATATATAAGTTTTATAACAAAGTTATTTTAGTTTTTTTATATTCGCTATAATTTAAAAGTTACATCAAATCAAAAATACGTTTTTGAATCCAGTACCGAAAACACGCCGACAGTTCCCGAATAGACCCGAGCGCGCGTGTGACGTCACTTTGTTAATTGCTATTCATTGCAGCATACAGCTGATACTGTGATTTGACTTTAAACTGATAAAATCTTGATATTATCGTCAATATATTGATAAACATATTAAAAATGCTAAACCTTAAAAGTTATCGTGCTTGTTTTGTACCGTTACGTGTGAATACTACAAAAAAGATAATGTTAAATGTGTACATTTATTCGGAACCTGTACATTTAATCCTACTTTCCTACTTAATGTCATAAATCTGAAATTTTGGATGTTTGTGACTCCATCACGCAAAAACGGCTGAACGGATATAGATGAAAGGCACACAGATAGTTTTTGACCTAGCTTACCAGATAGGATACTTTTTATCCCGGAAATAGACCTTTTCCCGAGGAATAAGAGGTTAAATTTTAGTTTTCGTTCATAGATTCATTTTTAGGGTTCCGAAGTAAAATCAGAATTCTTATAGTTTCGTCATGTCATGTCCGTCCGTCCGTCCGTCTGTCCGTCTGTCCGTCTGTCCGTCTGTCCGTCTGTCCGTCTGTCCGACTGTCCGTCCGTCCGTCTGTCCAAAACAAAGCGCCGAAACCCAACCCTTAGTGCTAGAAAGCTGTAATTTGGTATGGATATATACATATATTTATTAAAAAAATTGAAAAGCTCTTCCAAAAATATTATGGGAAGACCATTTTTGGAATTTTGGGTCCCTTTGCGAAATATTTGCTTTAAAGTGCTAATTCTGGTTGGAGTCAAGTGTCCAGGGGGGACAGTTGGCTAAACGGTTGGAGTTGGACAAGTGAAAAAAATCTCAAAAATAGGTTATAATATGATGAATTTACAAGGAAAACTATCACGGCTATGTTAACATGAGTAGTTAATGAATAATAGTCGATAAACTTACTACTTCGGAACTCTACATTGCGCGTGGCCTGACACGCACTTGCCCGTTTCTTTTATGAAACAACTGATGGTTTTATTTTATTAGGTTAGGAATTTTGCCACGTTGATCCTACTTCAATTCAATGAGGATTTGATGATGGGTTCTGGGGCTACAAAGTGGAACTCCTCAATGGTAGAGTAAAACGGAGCCGTGTTTAAAGATAACTACAACTACTATTACTATCATTAACATTGTAAAATCAGTAGGAACATCATTAAATAAATAAACGCTTCACACTCCTATGAGTGTGAAGCCCCTTACTAGGATACCCTGAGTCGTGGGTGCCATAGACAATACAAGGACACACACCCAGACCAAGAACCGAAATTCAAACTAATCATTCAAACCACCTCGCATCGTATCGAACCCAGGACCCTTGACTCAGCGATGTGGCGTGGTATCCATTCGCCACACGGGTCATTGACCAAGTTGGTGTATTTCGGAGACAAAAAAAATTATATATTGTACCAGTTTTATGTATAAAGCGCGTACAAACCCATAACGCCGCAGTAGGTTTCCCTGTCGCGGGTGATATGGACAACACGTCACTATAACACCCAAGACCCGAGTACAAATATTCATTAGATATGGCCGGGAATTAAACCTGGGACCCTCGCTTCGCAGGTTGGATCGAATCGCTATCAACTAGGCTATAGGGTCATCGTATGTATGTACCTACTACTAGCATAGAATTTCTGTAGTATTGCATTGTGCATTTTTTTTATTAATCACATTCTTCATTTCTCTAAGGATCCATATCTGAAATTTACGCAGACGAAGTCGCGGATAGAAGCTAGTTATATGATAAATGAAATATAATTTATCATACACCCCTGATTTCATACCCCTAACACCCTGCCCTGATTCCTCCCAGACACGATTTACTAGTAAACAGTGTAAACCTTTTCTTTTGGTGTAAGTATATAATCAATGGAGAGTTTTATTATATTTAATGAAGAATAAATCATTTAACGTTTAAATTTACAATAAAATTACGTGGAATATCTTTTTGCACTAAATTTCGGATATTTTTAGTTAATTTACGTGTAGGAGCCGTTGAGACCGTACTATCGTGAAATTTCTTTAACAAAGTGACGTCACAAATATGGCGGTCAAATTTGGCGCGTTCGTAGCCACGTGATTTTTTTTCAACTTTTATTTCGTTATTATTAATATTAAAAATAGTTTTTAAGCGTTTTTAACAATGCCAATCAATATAATTTGTGTTTAAGATTTAAAATACATTTAAAAAAAAAATATTTTTTTTAAAATGAACAACTCAATTGCATTTGAAGGGAAAAGGGAAGTTGTTTAGAATCTTCAGTTTAAGTTTTAATTAAAATAATTAATAATAAATATAAATAATAATGAATAATCACGGAATGATTTTTTTTAAATTACATTTTGAATTTCTTTTAAACTGCTTATTTACTTTTCATGTTGTTTTCTTATGATTTTTTCTTATACTCTGGCAATATTTATTACAATAAATAATATCACATCTGTAACTCATTTAAAGCAACTATTGAAAACTGTTGAAATATTTACTATTTAATTACGTCTTCACTACTTCAGCTTGAAGCTTTGTGCTCCAACATAATAACGTCAATTATACAATTTCCCTTTTTCTAAGTCTTTAAATCTCCCTCCAGCCACCAAAGCCAATCAGCAGATACGAAAGCGAAGTGGACGCGCGCGAGGAAGGCCCCGCTTGTCCACAACCCACGACCCCTGGGTACTTCGTGGACGAGGACTGCTTGCGGCTCAATGTTTACACGCCTGATAAGAAAAGGTATAAAACTGATGGAATATTTTGTTGTATTTGTCCTTATAATAAACTAGTAACCGCTCTCGTTTTTCGAACGCGTCAAGGCGTTTGATTCTGTGTCAATTACACTCATTAGTAAATTATTTATCGATCCATTTTCCTTATGAGATAAAGAAAATGCAACAAAGATTTTTTTTCCTCACATATTACTTTAGATCTACCAAGAGACTACAGCTACAGGGAAAACTAATTTAGTCAAATTAACTAAGACTAGGGCCAGGTTGTCTCAGGGAGCTATTGAAGATCCACTAATATTCTTTATCAATGCAGTAATTTATTTATTATAGCCTTTTTGAAAAATAAAACTAGTTCAATGCTTATGTTAATAGGCCATATTTTTATAGTGCCAAGCCTTTGCCTGTAGTGGTGTTCATTCACCACGGTGGTTTCTACGTGGCATCTGGTCGCAGCGATGTGGTTGGGCCCCATTATTTCATGGATCGAGACATGGTGTTAGTCACCATCAACTATCGTCTTGCTTCTCTAGGTAAGTACTAAATTACTTAGCTTGTGTTGAAGTACCTACAGTGATTAAGTATAACGTTATATTCTTATTTAACTTAATTAAACCAGTTTAACTTTTATTAATCAGCGATAAATTATTTTTAGTTGGATAAAATATTTTTATAACATTGGTTCGTGTATGTATGCCAGTATGTTCCGTATGTTCCATTATACTACTTACTTACTCCTCTGGCGCAGCGACCCAAAGCGGATCTGGGCCTCCGACATGACAATTCGCCATTTATTCCTGTCCTGGGCCGTCTCTTGCCAGTTCCAGTTCTGAGCTCAAGCAGGTCGGCCTCTACCCTATCTTTCCAGCAATAATTCGGACGACCCATGTCTAACGTTTGATCGTCCTAAATATGCCCTTTTGTGGCGTATTCCTCCCACATTCGTTCCACGTAACCAAGCCAACGGAGACGATGAGCATTCATCTCTCCAATTATGTTAGGCTCGGCGAAGAAGAAGAAGAAGAACTTGTGGCCGAGCAGAGCCGAGTCCGTTATACTACCTGAAGTATAATTTGAAATAGATTAATTCATATCAGAACTAAAGTAGGTAATTGTGTAAAAATATACTAAACTTTCTTATCGCAAAGTTTTATTCTTAAAGTTTCAGCCTCGAAATTGTTCACATATTAAACCTTACATGTTTCCATTCTACCAGGTTTCCTCAGCACCGGCGATGAGTTGGCACCAGGCAACAACGGGTTCAAGGACCAGGTGGCAGCACTGCGTTGGGTCAGAGATAACATCGCGGCCTTCGGAGGTGATCCGCAATGTGTGACGATCATGGGATACAGTGCTGGGTCGCTTAGCATTGGGCTACATGTCCTCTCACCTATGTCTAAAGGTAAGTTGGTTTCCACAACAATTAAAGCATTTAGGTTACAGATTTCTCTTTGAGATTGAGGAGTTAGTTATTATTTTTCACAGCCTCTAGCATCTTTGAAGCTACAGATTTCTCTACGAAACTGAGGAATTACATCATCACGGCGCTTCAATGTAGTGTATTTGTGGTTTCCACGGCTCTTTGTATCTTATTTATTGTACTTATTGAGTAACTTTTAAGTTTCTAGCAGTAGTAATGATATTTATATTCATTTACTAGCTGTTGCCCGCAGCTTCGCATACGGAAATTATGTTTTACCTTATTTGTACCTCTTGTAGAAGGAAATTTAAAAAACGGTGAATTTATATTGAAGTACTTATACTTAGTAATTTATATACTGAAACCCACGATAAATTCACAAAGGATTCCTCCAGGAGCGGGTTTTGAAAAATAAGCAATATTCACATTAATTTGTATTTTTTTCTTTTTTTTTGCAAAATTTTGAAAAACTGAAAAATACATGTTCCATAAATTTAAGCAAGGAACATTTGATGCAAATTTGAAGCAAATCGGTTGATGCTTTAAAAATATTCCATACAAACTTTCATCCCGTTTCCCGGGGAAACTTTTTAATTTTCCGGGATAAAAAGTATCCTAAAATATGACCCGGAGTATTAGTAACAACTTTACCAATTTCCATCGAAATCCGTTCAAGGGTTTTCATGTGATGCCCGGACAGACAGACAGACAGACAGACAGACAATAATTTAAAAAAAAAAATTTTTGTACTCTAACACGTTATTGAAGTGCCCCCTAATCAAAATTTTTAAAAAATATTCAATGTACAGTAAATTTGCCCTTTGAGTTTTATTATAGTATAGATAAAATCGATTTATGGCTGAAAACAAAAAGTATTGGCCTATTTGAAAAATATTGCTTTTGGTTAAGTTTTAAAGATTGTCTATATCAACAACAGCATCCACAATACAAAGATTTACAAACATAATATTGTTTTATATAACTTTCCTAATTCTGACCACCTTTATTAATATGGAAACTATGTTATGTACCCAGTTTTTTATTGTATCATAATTATCTTGCTCTATAACTTACTTATTTTTTTGGGCTATGAACCTTGGTACAGGTGTTTGTTTTTACACTTGATGCGTACAATCTCAGAGTTAAATTAAAATTACGTTTGTGACATACTTATTTGCAGATAACGTTATATTTTATTTGTTTTGTTTTTCATAATGATAGTGACTCTGAGTCAGTATAAGACTTAATACCGGCCAAAGACATTATTACTTGAAAGATAAATAAATATAACTTATTCGTTTATATTCACGTCTCAGAAAAATTAGCATAGGACGCCATCCGACCAGATGGACTGATGATCTGAAGAAGACAGTGGGCATCAGGCTCAGGCGGGCTCAGGACCAGTCACAGTGGTGCAAGTTAGGGGAGGCATATATCCAACAGTGGACCTCCAAAGGCTGATGGATGGATGGATTCGTTTAAATGTATTATTTAATCATGTTCTTTTGATTCTTGCTCAATGATTGACTTTAAAATATGATAAAGAAGGTTTTTTTTCAGATAAACATTTATTTGTACTTAATTATTTAAGCAGGTACGACAAGAACTAAAGTAATCTTTAAAGCAAAAAGATGTAACTAATATGTGAGATAGGTTCACTCTCGATAGTGAAAAAACCACGGCCGCTTATTTTCAGACTGTTCTACAATTTTAATTTCATTTAATTTCATTGTTTTTTCTTTCGAAATTGCAATGTCTATGTTTTTTCTTCAGGTCTCTTTCACCGTGCTGTCTCAATGAGCGCCTCACCTTTCTCTCAAGTGGTCATCAACCACGATCAGTTCCACTTGGCGAAGAAACAGGCTGAGCTGGTGGGTTGTCCCACTACCGATAGCAAGGCCATCATGGACTGTCTCAAGACCGTGCCATGGAAGAAAATAGGAGACTCATTGCCTGGGTTCGCTGTAAGAAAACTTCGAATTTTCCAACTCTTTAGTGCTTGTTCACCATGTCACCTTTTGACGTTGTTTTCAATGAGCAATGATACAATGAGCTCAGGGTCTGTTGTAACGTCATCGCTAACTACGACACCATTAAAAATTTGGGTTTCATTTAAAAAGGCTTCTTCTCCATATTTCTTCAAACTTCATTCACCGCTCCAAAATCTTAAAGATGTAAAGGTATATGTTGATTTGTTGACTCTGCTACTTAGGTTGTGTATTTAAGTTTAACATTAATAAGGATTTCTTTTCGATAAATAAGATTACATATCACGAAGTTAAAATTCTTTGTACCTATTTATGTTTTTAAACATTTATAATAATATTCAAAATAATAGGAATTCGGCACTGACCCAGTGTTGGTATGGACTCCGATAGTAGAAAACAACTTCGGTCAGGAGCGGTTCCTGCCGCAACATCCTCTGGAGCTGCTCCGAGACGGCAAGCTGCAGTCGATGCCGTATATCATCAGCCAGACCAGGAACGAGTTCTTCTGGATGGCCAATAGTAAGAGATTTTTATTAATGAACGCACACTCATGAAGAGGACAGATAAAAGCGCGTTATAGATAGTGATGACACGTATAGACACTACGAAGTTAAGCTTTGCAACATATTAGATTTTTTTACTGTACGGTTGATCCACTACTTACAGGAGATCCTGTATAAATAAATGCTTATGCAAAAATCCCACTTGATGGTAAGATATGCCGTTGGTAAGATATGCAGTCTGATAGTGAGCCAATTAACCTAGTTAAGGCCTATTCACTTTTTTTGTCTTTTTTTTGACGATCTTAACTTGAATTTTTACTTTAATTTTAGATTAAAGTTTATCTTGTACAGTCGTGAGTACCGTGACGGTAAAACGTTTCACAAAAAATGTGATAGGGTGACGGTTTTCTTCTTACTCCGCCACCACAACGTTAAGAAGTTTCAAATGTAGATGCTATTAATTGAACGTAATCTAAACTTCAATAGATATCCTGAACAATGCAACACGATTGGAGATGATGAACAAGGATTGGAATAAAATCGCGCCTATTTCATTCCTACTGCCGAGGAACGACGAGCGGCCGGCTAGAGTCTTACGAGAGAAATTCATTGGTGAGGGGTCGTTGAAGAAAGACGCTAAGACAGCCGATGGACTTGGAAAACTTTACGGGGACTCGCTTGTCGGCTTCGCTGCGCACAGGTAAGAAAAATGTAAAATACTGCTTAGAAAAATAAGTTTTAGTTCCAATACTTCATCCCGTGCTAGTTATTATTGTTAATACCTGATTCATAAAAAGTTCGCTTACAATTTTTTGTGGTTTCCGTTTGATACGAGTACAATACAATCTCTAATTGTTTTGAGCTATAGGTATATTGTTTCATTTATTGGCACAGCGCAAAGAACAACATCGCTTATTCGGTTTACTTAGATCTTCAATGATATAATTGCATTTGGAAGTTACTAGAGTCTACCAACTTCTCTCTCTTTTCTTGGGAGTGTTATACATTTATCCATTACTTACCATTTATTAATTTATTTAGGCTTGCGAACTTGATGTGCCGGCATTCCAAACAGCCGGTGTATTACTACGAGTTTGACTACATGGGACAGCACAGCTTCTATGAAGACCCTGTTACCAAGAAACCCACTGGTAAGTAAATAATATGTCTGTGTAGGAGTGGCTTTCTTTTAAGTTTGGATCTTTGGCTTGAGAGCCAATACTTTCTTTCTTTTTTCTTTTCTCTTTTTTCGTGGTTGGTAACGCATCGGTGATACCTTTGTTGTTTTTGATGTATCGTCAGCTTCACTTAGCATCAGATTGTTCGTCAGCTAAACTTTTTTTAATGGAAATAGGCGGTGAACAAGTTGATGATCCACCTAATGGTATGTGGCTATCGTCGCCTATGAACATCAGCAACACGAAAGGCATCACTGATGTGATGCCGGTCAAATAAAGGTGAAGATAAAGAAAGAAAGAACAGGCTCTCAAGTCCCAGCCGGAACACGACGAGTCGCTTGGCGGCTGACTAATGTGGTAGCTATCCAGGTGAACCCCATGGAGAAATAATAATAGTAATAATGGTAGTAGTTAAATATTAAAATCAATATTACCAATATAATCCCTCCGAGGGGCCCCTACCACCAGCGTGCTGGATTAAGTCGCCTCTTACGACACCCATCCAGCGCGGGATTGGAGTTAGTATTCTAAGCCAACCCAATACTACTAAAACAGTCGGCTAATCACATGAATCACTTATCTCCAATAATTGTTCACATATTTTTTTCATTGTTCTTTAATCTTTTCCTTGTTTACAATAACAACAAAGTTATTTTTAGTTCTTCTTTAGTAAATTACGTAATTCCTATTTGTTTATTAATTTAAAGTAAGTAAGTACTTATTATTTATTTACTTATTATTATGCTGCTGAGTGTTAAGCTAGATTGTTCAAATTATAACCTTCTATTGTTACACAACCTTGCTAATCTTCGTCCTCAACAGGCGTAGCGCATCACGACGACTTGATCTACATGTTCTCGATCCGCGCGCTGTTCCCCGACATCGGTCTCACCGGTCCTGACGCCACGATGGTGGATAAGATGACTGCCATCATCTACAACTTCGCTAGACACGGGTACTACTTCATAAATAAATAAATAATGCTTCACACTCATAGCCCCACACTAGAATTCTCTGTGTCGTGGGTGCTATGGACAACACACAAAGACAAGACACACACCCAGACCGGGCACCGAAATTCAAAGTTATCATTCAAATTTCTTTCTCGCTGGGAATAGACCCTTGGTACGGTGGTCCGGCATGGTAACTATTACGATACAGGGGTCGTCGTATCTTTGTATTCAATCTTCTGCCTAGGTATTTGATTAGCATTATTTTACTTTTAAGTTTACTATGAAGGTTGTTGGATTCAGTTCCTTTTTCGGATTGATGAGTCATTAAAGCGACTTTCTTGATTTGCCTGATTGGAAACAGTGTTCAATAATTTCATTTCAAATTTTAAATATGTGAGCTTTTTTCATGATATAAAATTAACCCCTTAGATTCATGAATGACATAATATGGATTTTAAAACATTCTTGGTTGTTACAGAGATCCAAATCCTCGCGGAGATTTACCAGAGCTAGAGGGCTTGTCGTGGCCTCCAATGGTTCCTGAACAGAGGAACTATCTCCAGTTGAGCAGTTCCTTCTCCGTCCATCAGAACCTCTTTGAAGATAGATTCCGCATTTGGGACGACTTGTTCCCCATTGACTACAATTTGGGGAAATCTACCAAATCTTGAAGACTGAGGAAATTAATCCGAGGAACACAAATATCTCATATGTAAACGTTTTGATTTAATAATAATAATAATAATAAATAATTTTAATAAGCAATATTTTTTTTGTTCAGTTAATTCCAAAGTTTTGTAATAAATATAAAGCATGGCTTTACATTTTTGGAGGTTTTAGATAGATGAATACGAATTTTACAAAATGCTTAGTAAATGGTAAATAATTCTTTGTTTGGTAGAGAAGAAATCTATGAAACGTCCTAACCGCAAACAACCGTCAAAAAATCTATTGTTTCATTACTTAATAACTAGAAATAAACTTGCCTTAAACAATTCAGAACAAAATTAACTTACTACAACATAATATTACCAATTGTGGGAAGACTTAGGTCTGATTTATACATCAGCGCCAGAATAAGGAAACTTACTAGTTTTAAGGATGCGATCTTATCGAACGTGCCAAGAATTCTGTCGATTTCTACCACCTATCGACATTTCTGGGGTTTTCCAACTAAGGATAATTATTTCCTTCATTTTTCCTCAACTGCGTTTCTAGGGCATCACTATTATGAACTATTTTATTATTCATACATTGCTGTCGTGTTTCTAAATACTGACTAGTTACACACAGCTAATTCTTTAGTGATATTTTTAGCATACATTAAGCAACAATATTGTGGCATTTAAAGTTTTTTGATTTGATTTATTTTCCTCAAGGTAAATTTTGTTGTATACCTGTAGGTATTTGCAATTTACGAAGGCGTGTTTTGTGGTATTTGTGAATCAGATGACAAAATGCATTGATGCTAACTTGAGAGGTGTTGAATGTCGTCCTCATCGGGACAGGTTGGACTACATATTAAATGATTTTTCTCATAGTTTTGTTATTGCCTGTGAGAGCCAGGTCGATGCATACGTAACATGTTTTACCCGGACGAAATGGGACGTGAAGTTTTGGATATTTCCAAACTATACTTCGTTTCATAGAAAATGTAAACGATTGAGCATACGTCATGGAGGCTCAGACGGAACGTAAACGTGTCATGCGCGGGGTAGGAAAAACATCGTCGGTGATGATGTATAGCACGTCCCGCCCCGTGCGTGCCCCGTCCCGTTAGTGATTCCACTGCGTATCTCGTCCGCCCCGTCCTGCTTCCCGTCCGTCAGTCACTCCGTTCACTCTGGAGAGCAAAGTAGTGATGCATGTTATTTACCTAAAAAGTGACAATGGACGACGAGCTTTGTATAATTTTGCAAATTATATAATTCTTTCGTCATACTAAAATACTTATAAAATTGAGTCTCATCATCCAAAACTTCTTTGTAGAGAGTGTAGTATTCTTCTTGTTCTCTTTTCTGCCAAGTACGATCAGAAAATCTCCGTTTCCTCTTGACGGCCATAGATTCTTCGTCATCTAAAGCAATAGCAATTAAAGCCAATTCTTCAAATTTAAAATCGTCCTTATTCACAATCACAATAGAACAGTGCCGATAATTTTTGAAACGAAAAAAAATTATAGTAGGATGAAACCCATTGCAAAAGGAAGAGAATATAACGAAAATTATAGGAAAAATAAATTACGGGGGATCTGAGGTCAGGAAACGGGGGGAGGGGGGGTTTAAGGGTAAAAACGGTTTATCTCGATTTTCGGAAAAACTACAAGTCCTATTGAAAAAAGTTAAATGCAAAGTTGTAGGTAATAAAAAGATCTACAACTTTTGTATTTACACTTTTTTACATAATCTCAAAATTTATGTGAAAAATTAAAAAAAACACGTTTTTGGTTTTTTATTTTTATCTTTTACAAAAAAAAATTGTCACGAAATTTGGTAAAAACTTACCTTTGTATGTCCTTAATATACCTACTGTAATTTTTTTGATTCAAATTTTTTTTTTCACCTTGTTTTGACCTTATATCGAAAAAGCACCCTTATTTTCAGTCGAAAAATCTCACGTCAAAATATCTGATTTTTTTTAAAGTCTGGTTTTTTTGTTCGTTGGAATCTCTAATTTCTAATGGTATATGAAAAACTATACACTACTATAGTAAATGTTCTTATTATATGTAATTACTAGCTGCCCGGACAGACTTCGTTCTGTCAAAAGTTTTTTATTTATTTTGAGATGTAAGCTATCCTATCTTTCAAGTTGGATTAAACTGCACACGGTGTGCAAATTTAATTAAAATCGGTTAAGTAGTTTAGGAGTCCATCGCGGACAAACAACGTGACACGTAATTTATAGGTAGATATAGATTTTATGTACGACCCGTGTGGCGCAATGGCTACCATGCCGGATCGCCGCGCCAAGGGGCCTGGGTTCGATTCCCAGCGAAGCGGAAATTTGAATGATGAGTTTGAATTTCTGTTCTCGGTCTGGGTGTAAATGTCCTTGTCTAGTGTGTTGTCCGTGGCACCCACGACACAGGGAATCCTAGTGTGGGGGCTATGAGTGTGAAACGTTATTATTTATTGTTGGTTTTTTTATTATCTTTTTATAGGACATACTTACTTATGTGTTTTTTTCTTTAAATTTTGAATTTGTACTTGCCAACCCATTTTAATTTTTTTATAACATACTATACATTTTTATCAAAATTGTTTTTTAAGTTTTATGTACTCAAGTAATTTTTATGTACTCAAGTAAGTTTATTTTCCTTAATTCGTATTATCTTCTGAATGGAATGTCCGATTTGAGTAATTCAAAAAGTTATCTATAGGTACTGAAACAGTTTTGAATATGAAATGATTTATTTGGATAAGGATTATTACGGAGGTATGGTTTTCATGCTCTGATTTTGGTCATCTTTGTTATTAACTTTTAAAATGTAAAAAGTGGTTATAGTGGCATAACGACAATAGTTGGACATATAGTATCGCAAGGTTTTTTGTAGATATTGATGTGTTCTCCAATATTGTAGAACATTTTTTTGTTCTATCGTCAATAGTTTTCGCAGCGTATGCGATGAAAGAAATTTTTAAGCAAATTTTTTCACACCTTGGTTCACGTTACTGATGTTTTAGCAAGGATCCCTAATTTTTTCTAGTAATAAATATAGCCTATGTTACTTCTGAATAATGTAGCATTCTAATGGTGAAAGAATTTTTAAAATCGGTTCAGTAGTTTTTGAGTTTATTCGTTGCAAACATACAAAAATATAAAAATACAAAAATACAAAGCTTTCCTCTTTATAATATTAGTATAGATGTAGCTAAACCTAAACCTAAATCTAAAGCTAAACCTTTATAATATTAGTATAGATGTAGGTTAAACCTTTTTGCGGTAAATATTTTTTTTTCAACAAAATAATAATTAATAATAATTAATACATGAATGTGTCTCACGTAATAAACAAGAATTTATTCACTGTAGTTTTTTCCCTGACGCTCATAATATTATGTCAAAATATTATTATGAAACTGAGCGGATGAATTCATTCTATCATGATCTATCTTTCTTTCTTTTTTTCTCTCTTTCTCGGCCGGCACCAGTGATGCTTTTGCTATTGCTAATGTTCATGGGCGACGACAGCCACTTACCATCAGGTGGATCGTCAGCTCGTTTGCCGGCTCGGCTATTTCCATGAATACCTAGCAGCATGAGTTGTTAGGAAGAAATTATTTTTTTGATCATTTTAAGTAATTTATTTGTTTTCGCAAAAACAAAACTAATATGTAATATTCCGAAATGACATGCTGTAAAGGAGAACCCCGGTTTCCGGCCACGAATTATATGTAATCTGTGCTAGCACATAAGACTGGACAAGAGTAAACTATATACATAAAAATTCGTCTTATTTACTAAATAAACATATGTAAATCTTAGCCTCATTTGCAATCGCCAAATGAACAAAATAAAGAAAGAAGTTCTCATTGTATTTACCTCATTACAAACGATTTTATAATCGATTGATTAAGGAACATATGTATTAAATTAACTATTTATTAATTATAAAAACAATATTTATTCCTTTCTGATATATTTTTATGTTCTATATAAAGCTAAACTATTTAATATATAATAATTACCATTAAATCCTTTAACGACATCGTTACGCTTATTATAAGACATTTTGAGTTTAACTTATCTGTGTAAAAAAAGTAAAAGAATATTATGATGACATTTATGACAATTTAATTTTTGCACAGAGTACTTAATCACTATGTTCTATTGCATTCGCTTTTCGTTTCGTGCGTTGGTGAATGTGTTTTTGATACAATTTCTAGATTTGGTTTTCTTACTACCACTGCCTGAATATTGGAAATAGGAGTATAGCGCCTCCTGCACAATTTCTTGACGAAATATTGATATATTTTGATGATAATGAATAAAATATCTTTAAAAAATTAAAATGCCTTTATTACACAACCTTTTTGTCATTTTTTTGGGTAAAACCCATTAAAGTGGGTAGGTAGTAGGTAGTATTATACCCACCTACTCAGTTTTAACCATTATGGTTTAAGTAGTATTTATTTATTTATGGTCTTCATTATATTCCTGACATTGTCTATATACTCGTAGGTGTTTGAGGTAGTAAGTGCCTAGTAAAACGCATATTCAGTAGATAGGTACTCACCAACCGGTGACCAACCGACCTTACGTTACCCATAATAAACGAGAACTTTATCAAAAACATATTTTTTTCATCAGCACTGTGACACGAGTGTGACATAATCATAACCCATATTTAAGGTGATTCATTAGGATTTCATTAGTTGGCTATTGCTAGCAGACGTGAAAATTGGAGAAATTAAAGCTTTTACAATGATCTGATTGACCACCAATTTTCATTCTTGTCTATTCTGGGCCGGTGTCTCTATGGAAGATGGGGTTCTCCTTTACAATAATTATAGATAGGTACAGTATTCAAAGTCACGCTGTATATATATGTATCTATATCTACAGCGTGCATATCTATATGCCTATATGCTATCTATGCTAATATCGTGACATTGTTTTGGTCATCTATTACTGATATAAGGCGTTCCACCCACTGCACCGCACCCCGTCGCGTAGCGCGGGATGGCAGATTTTACCATTGTATGCAAGTATCTCAATTTATATAGAAATCACGCCTAGCACAACACAATGCCGACGCGGAAACGCGCGGGAAGGCGCCCCGCGCGCAGTTTCTGCCAATCTGCGCGGGAGCGCGGGGCGTGCCGCGGGATATGACAGATCGCGCGGTAAACATATAAGTTTATGCCGTCGTAATCTGCATCACCGCGCGGGGGTGCAGATTACACCGCTAAGTAAGGCAGATCTGCGCCTCCGTCGCCGCGCGCTTTATCCGTCGCTCCGCGCACCGCAGCGGGACACGTCTTCAGTGGGTGGAGCGCCTTACTCATAATAGTTATTCGCTGAATGGAAGAAATTAGAACATTGGATTCCTAATTTTTTTTCCCTAAATTGGTGTTCCCACTGTGCTATGGCATCCTTCAAGCAGTGGGGCTATCGCTTCCTTTTTGGGCGCAACGCCATTCTTTTTGCTAAGATTTTTAATCACTCTCAAAATATAATAACACGTCGATGGAAAATAATTATGGTTGTAATCAGTCTTAGACTAATGATAAACTAATTTATCGTAATCGTGTCGGCACAAACTAGATTGTCCTAGTCCAAATTAGATTGTCCTGGGCCAAACTAGTTTATCCGGAAATTTCGTTTGGCCGGTAACATATTATTATGTATAAGCGTTCCTCGTTGGTCATCGTTCAGTGTAGTTCAGGAAGTGTTTCAACATGCACACCTGTACTGTAATTGTTCTGTGTGGGGCTGTCGTCCAACTAGCTTGGGGTTATGCGCAACCAGGTATGGAGACGAAATTATGAGCATTAAATTATATGAGTACCAAATTTCAACACATTTGATCCAGTAGTTTTGAAGTAAATTGGCTGTAATAAGGGTTCCGTTTTTCGTTTTTTTCGGAACCCTAAAGAACAATAAATAAAAGACCGGTTTATTTACGGTAAAAGTCCAAAAAAACTAAAAATGTGTAATGTTTCCGAAATGATTTTTTTTTTGTGACAATGTTATCAAGACAAGACTTCACAAAATATTTAGTATTCGCGATGATAACGATACAATACAATATAATACAAAAGCCTTTATGAATTCCTTGAATGACATTCATATTATAAATATTTGAAAAATAAATTAACTACATTAACATAACGTTTATTACACAATATACATTTAAATTCATAATTTATTATAGTATATTATGATAAATATATAGATATAGATATATATAGATAAGCTAATTTATTATTAATATTATTAATTTTATTGACTATTTATTTTAATAAATTGATTATTTAATATGTCATGAAAGATTATTCTTATTTATTTATTTTAATTTTTAATCAAGGACCTCTAATCGAGTAAAGGCCTCCTCCAATTTTCTCCACCTTTCTCTAACTTTCGCCACTTCTATCCAATTTTCTCCGGCCTCTTTTTGTATTTCATTCTTCCATGGATCTATTGGTCTTCCTCTTTTTCTTGTACCTTGTGGTCCAGTCCATTTAATATTTTTTTCCTGCATTCAGTCCATTTTTTCCTGCCCATGCGTGCAATATGTCCTGTCCATTTCCATTTTTGTTTCTTACAGTGTTTTAGAGCGTCTATCACTTGTGTTACTTTTCTAATGTCTGTGTTTTTTTATTGTCTTTTCAGGTTTAGAATACTTCTTTCCATTGATCTCTGACAGGTTTTAATTTTATTACTAGTATATTTATTAAATATCCATGTTTGGCAGGCATAAGAGAGGCATGGTAATATACATGAGTTCTTCAACTTTCTTTTTTAATTATACAGATAGATTAGATTTGAGAACTTCTTTATAGCTCCAGAATTTATTCCAAGTCATATTCACTCGTCGGTTTAGTTGTTCGCGGTGTCTGTGTTTACTAATTGATATCTGTTTTCCCAAATATGTGTACTTCTCAACATATTCTAATGAAGTATTATTTACAATCACGGGTATTTTCGTAAAATTTGTCATGGTTTTAGTTTTTGTAGTGTTAAGTTCTAAACCTATTTTGCTTCAAACCATTTGTAATTCGTTAACCATGGACTCTATCTGTGTAGCTGTTTCTGAAAAGAATATCATCTAATGATATGATAGAAGATTTTATGATAGAAGAATACACTTGATATTAAATGGCACTTAGTAAAAGCTCCTTCGTCGACCAAAGACACCAATTGCACACAAATATCGATATTGAAAATTAAAAATTCTAAATCATTCATTCATATTATTGGTATCACTGATACATTAAATATAAATATATTTAATCTACTACCATTTAAGAAAGGTGCTTTGTCATGGAGAAAAAGAAGTAGCGAAAGAAACTCCTCAGTATATCACTGACCATAATATTCCAACCCTTAGGGTCAGTGTCAGGTCCTACTCAGCCCTCCGGAGACCCAGTAGCAGTAACTCCTCTAGGATCGGTCAAAGGATCTTGGATGACGTCACGCCGCGGGCGCAGGTTTGAGGCCTACCGTGGAGTGCGATATGCGCAACCTCCAGTCGGAGAGCTGAGATTTCAGGTAAGAGATTTTAATGTTTGTTTCAATAAAGGGTACTTTCGGTAGTGAAAAATAAATTATGAAATTTGATAAAAATTAAAATTTATGTAGAAATATATACGTACTTAAAAATATTCTGATTTTGAGTCATACAAGCACATTAGGTACTGTTTTATAATATTAAAATTAAAAGTCGTAATTTTCAATTTGTATATCACGAGACCTAAAACATGAGCCGCCATGGTGTGACGTCATATAGGCATTATTATAGGCAAAAAACTGTCAGTTCAGAGTCAGCATCAGTGTCAGCTATAAAGCTGTTAACGTTGAATGAATGCCGGTCATACTTACACGACTGTTGTAATACCAAAACAATTACGTAACCAAAATGGTTGACAGCGGTTCTTGCGGGAATAAAAAAGGTTTAAAATTTAATTTAATTTTATGGCAAGAAAGCGTGTTTATTTGCCGTAATATATTATTTGTGGCTTTTTATTAGGAAAATCAACATTTTGAAGTAATTGTTCAAACATAGTAGAATACTCTATTGAAAGAGTTCTGTCGTTTTGAGTTTTTGTTTTGAAATAATACCTACCTCTGTTTGTTCTTCATCTTGCTGAAAGCATCTTGTTGAAAGAAATTAAGTTTTTTTTTATAAAAATGTATTTTTGGTCCAGGGTTTGATTCCCAGTGAGGCGGAAATTTGAATGATGGGTTTGAATTTCTGTTCTTGGTCTGGGCAACAGACAAACGTCTGTTGTCTTTGTGTGTTGTCCATAACACCTACGACACAGGAAATCCTAGTGTGTGGCTATGAGTGTGACGCGTTATTTGTTTATTTAATATTGTTCACTTATATTTTTTTATAATTTTTCAGTATTTTAAAAATAAAAACTTAAAAATACTGATATCATCTGTATAATAAAATTTTATTATCATTTAAAAATGTCTCAAAGAATCAACAATTTACAGAAGAATACGTCTAACTGTTAAGTCCCAAGGTCCCGACAGGTGAAGGTCTCACATTAATGGCAACTAATCAATTTCCTTTTCTGTCTTTAAATCTCCCTCCAGCCACCAAAGCCAGTCAGCAGCTACGAAGGTGAAGTGGACGCGCGCGAGGAAGGCCCCGCTTGTCCACAACCCACGACCCCTGGGTACTTCGTGGACGAGGACTGCTTGCGGCTCAATGTTTACACGCCCAACAAGAGAAGGTATACATAGTATTTATCTCATACTATACTAATATTATAAAGAGGTAAAGTTTGTCAGGTTGTAATTTAATAATTATCAATCAAACAATCAATGTCAGTACATTTTAATTATTATATTTAGAACCGCTGCCGGCAAACTGATCTGTAATTTGGCAGAAATGTATGCTCAATAATGTTTGTACTTTGTAAAAAAATAAATAAAAAAAGATAAACTACTAAATTATAGATTAACTTATTAAATTACTTTTATGCAATGAGTTTTTACAAATTCGAATGCATCAAGACGTTTGATTCTGTGTCAATTAAGTACACTCATTAGTAAATTATTCATTGGTCCATTATCCTCACGAGATAAGCAAAATGCAATATAGATTTTTTAATCAAACAATAACAAGACAAAACTAATTAATTCGTGTACTAGAAGCGGGGTATCTTAAGGAGCTATTCTAGATCCACTTACTCTTTACCAATGCAGTAATATCGTTGCCTTTATTAAAAAAACTATATAGTTCAATGCTTATGTTAATAAGCTATATTTTTTAGTGCCAAGCCTTTGCCAGTAGTGGTGTTCATTCACCACGGCGGTTTCTACGTAGCATCCGGTCGCAGCGATGTGGCTGGGCCTCATTACTTCATGGATCGAGACATGGTATTGGTCACCATCAACTATCGTCTTGCTTCTTTAGGTAAGTACTAACAACTTACTTTGTTTGTGCTGAAGTACTCGTACCTACAGTGATTTAAACTTTACGTGATATTCAAATTTAACTTAATTATACATAAACAACTTTTTGTATTCATCGGAGATAACTTCTTTTTAGGTTAATGCCGTGACGCTACCTAAAGGATAATTTTGACCAGTAATCTACTTGGTCAGCCTGAAATGAAGTGTGTAAGAAGATACGAAACTTTCTTCTTTCTTCTTTTTTCTTTAAAGTTTCTTTCTTCAAGTTGCAGTTTCCAAATTGCCCGCATATTACCTTACGTACCTACTTCCATTCCACCTACCAGGTTTCCTCAGCACGGGCGATAAGTTGGCTCCAGGCAACAACGGCTTCAAGGACCAGGTGGCAGCACTGCGCTGGGTCAGAGACAACATCGCGGCCTTCGGGGGTGATCCAAATTGCGTCACGCTCATGGGGTACAGTGCTGGGCTACATGTCCTTTCACCTATTTCTAAAGGTAGGTTGGTTTCCAAAGCCTTTAGCAGCACATAGGTTACAGATTGCTCTTGGAAATTAAGGAGTTCCTTCTTCACGGCGCTTCAATGTAAGTAGTGTATTTCTAGTTTCATACATAATTATCATAGTATCATACATAATCAGTTACTTGCAGGTTTTTGACAAGTACCTAATTATGTTGTTTGTATTTAATTATAACCTCGATATTTAAAGTCGTTTTGTGTGTAATGTTAACTACTGAAAAATAGTCGTTTTTTTCAATTTTTAAACATTATCTATAATATATCAACAATGTAGTCCACAATGCAATGAGTAATACAAACATGTTGTTTTGTATCATTTTTAAACGACTTCAAAAAAAAGGAGGAGGTTCTCAATTCGACTGTATTTTTTTTTATGTTCGTTACCTCAGAACTTTGGACTGGGCTAACCGATTTTGATAATTCTTTTTTTAGTCGAAAGATGGTGGTTGTCATGTAGTCCCACATAAATTTTATTGAAATCTGACGATGGCATCAAGTTATATTAAGTATGTGCGCGACAAATGGACGAATAACTCAATATCACGCCAACCGATTTCGATGATTCTTTTTTTAGTAGAAAGCAGGTGCTTGTCATGTAATCCCACACAAATTTGAACGAGATCTGACAAGTAGTTTTTGAGTAACTTTGAAGTCGGTTATTTTTTGTTAGTAAAATTTAGATTATCGTTATTCTGACCACCTTTATTAATAATTAATAATATGGAAACTATGTAATCTACTTGTATATTAATAGTTTTTTATCCATGATATTTAATGTAGCTATTTTTTTTTGTTATGCACCTTGTTGTGTACCACAGGTGTTTGTTTTTACATTTTATGCGTATATACCTAGTATCTGACATACTTAAATGCAGATAAAGTTGTTGTATTGGCATCACTGATGCGTTGCCGGCCAAGAAAGAGAGAAGAAAAAGAAAGAAAGAACTGGCTCTCAAGCCCCCAGCCGAAACACGACGAGTCGTTTGGCGGCTGACTCATGCTCAAGGGTGGTAGCTATCCAGGCGAATCGCATGGAGTAATAATAATAGTAAATAATGGTAAATAAAATCAATATTAGCAATATAATCCCTCTGAGGGGCCCTACCACCAGCGGGCCGGATTTAGTCGTCTCTTACCCATCCGGCGTGGGATTGGATTTAGTATTCTAAGCCGCCCCAATACGACAAATAACGGAGATAAGTTCAGTTTTCCACTATTTTAATTTTATTTTACTAGAATTAATTTTGTTTGTTTCAAAAAAGCAATGAGTTTTATTTTTCTCCAGGACTATTCCACCGTGCAGTCTCAATGAGCGCCTCACCTTTCTCTCAAGTGGTCATCAACCACGATCAGTTCCACTTGGCCAAGAAACAGGCTGAGCTGGTGGGTTGTCCCACCACCGATAGCAAGGCCATCATGGACTGTCTGAAGACCGTACCATGGAAGAAGTTGGGAGACTCCTTGCCTGGTTTCACTGTAAGAAAACTTTGTGTCTTCCAACGCTTTAGTGCTCACTTTTTTCTTAACCGACTTCAAAAAAAAATTTTTTACGTTCTTTACGTCAGAACTTTGGACTGGAAGAACCGATTTTGATAATTCTTTTTTTAATCGAATGCTGGTGGCGGTCATGTGGTCCCATATAAATTTTATTGAGATCTGACAATGGCTTCTATGATAAAACCATGTAGGTCTTAAGTTTGTATTAAGTAAGCGCGACAAATGGACGAATAACTCAATATCACGCCAACCGATTTCGATGATTCTTTTTTTAATCGAAAGCAGGTGCTTGTCATGTGGTCCCACATAAATTTAAACGAGATCTGATAAGTAGTTTTTGAGTAACTTTGAAGTCGGTTATTTTTTGTTAGTAAAATTTAGATTATGTTACATGTCACCTTCTGACTTGTAGCATCATCACTAACTTTGACTGCCCTTGCAAAGATTTGGGTTTAAATGTGTAAAGTGTAAGTAAAAAGCGTGCTTCTTCTTCATATTATTTTTTCAAACTTCATTCACCTTTTCAAAATGATTGAAGATTTCACAGATGCTAAGTTATCTTTTGATCTGCTGAGCCTGCAACTTAGGTTGTATATTGAAGTTTAACATTAATAAGGATTTCTTTTAGATGAATTACTATATCACGAGAGTCAAATTCTTTGTACCTATTTACCGTCCTTATTAGGGACGCTATCTATGTATATATCCCTATAAATATATTGGTTATTAATAGATTGATTATACATCCCGTATGTATATTCAAATTAAATGAAAATGTTTTAAAAATAAAAAAAGGGTGCGTGTACCTGCTTTTGTACGCGTGTGAGAAGTTATACTTCTTTGACATAATTAAATAAATATTTAACCCCTCCTCCTCCCCTCCACACCCTTCCCCCTCCCCCACCACTCCCCTCCCCTCCGTCCCCCTTCCCATCCCCTTCCCTCCCCTCCCCTCCTTGTATGTAGTGTAATTTGTTTTATATCATCGAAGGGCATGGGGTGCTTATACAACATAGAGTTCTCACGAGACAAGACACTGGTCTTGTACACAAGCGAGTAGTAAAAATCTCCCTTTTGCCTCAGTTTGTGGAATAGTTTTCTGATAATGAAGATTACCATGAAGTCTGAAGGATAACTGTTTTCACCGTTAAAACTAACAAATTCATCAGACAAAAGTTCAATAGAAAATGTATAGCGATGCCATTGAATTTGTATTATTAGCGTATAGAACAGACACCGCGAACATTGGGTTCGGGGGTGTGCATTGCAGCCGGCCGGCTGCATTTAATGCTGTCACTCGGCTATCACTCGGCTGCGCTTATGGCGGCCGCATGCCAAAATTGTTTATGAAAAAACTGAAAAAATGCCGTCGTGCGTAATAAGAACGTGTCACAATTGCACGACAAAAAACAAAAAAGATAATGTTATCACTTTATCATCGGTAAGAAAACAAAATCTTAACTTAAATCAACTAAAACGAATTAAATTAAATTATTGAGCAATGTTCCCGCCATTATGAATGAAAAAATCATAAGGAGCGTTTGAACTTGGCAAGCCACTAGCGTGTTAATGGACTAAATAAGCTAGCCGACGCGACGCTTGTGACCAATTTAAAGTGTTGGATTTTTGACACGAATCAATGGTAATACGTTTGAAATCGTTTAAACGCTTTTTCACGTTAAATAAAGTTGGAGTAAGAGCTTGTAAAGATTTGGAGTCGGTGACTGCTTGTCTTGGTTCGGCAAGTGTCATATATAAAGTTACTCTATGGCAAGTGTGCAAACGAGGCTTCTAGTTTGAAAAGAGAACGGAGGGCAAGCCGGCGGTGGAACACACATTTTGTTTGAGATGACTTCTCTATGTATGTACCTCAATGAGCGATGCACGCGAAATGTACTGGAAAACGCGATCGCGAAGAAACATTTCACCTTTAATTACTTATATATAAGTACTATTATTTATTCTGTGCTATAATAAAAAAGCAAATAATTTGAAATAAATAACTGATTGTTTTTATAATGTTTAAAACATTTTCATATATTTAGAATATACATATATCCCAATACCGATTTATTTGATTCAAAAATGCAGTTACAGCAGAACATGACTTGTGTCCCTAATAATTTGACCAGAAACTGTACGTTTATTAAACATCTAACATTAACGACAATAGGAATTGGGCACTGACCCAGTATTGGTGTGGACTCCGGTAGTAGAAAACGACTTCGGTCAGGAGCGGTTCCTGCCGCAGCATCCTCTGGAGCTGCTGAGAGACCGTAAGCTGCAGTCGATGCCGTTCATCATCAGCCAGACCAGGAATGAGTTCTTCTGGATGGCCAATAGTAAGATATTTTATTATTGAACGCACACTCTTGAAAAGGACAGAGTTAATGAGAAAAAAGAGTGTGCAGCTGTGCGCGTATTTGCAGGCCTGGCGCACTCCGCACTTTCGGTATGAAGTAATGTCGCGTTCGACGTGTCGGGTTAATTCAGAAAATTATTATGGGGTCTCAGATGTTACGAATTTCCAATACACACACACACACCATACGAATTTCAAAAAGGTATATCATGATAGCTTTTTCGATAGCAGGTGGTTTTTTTTTAAATTTTTATATAATATGTTTTACCTCATAAAACTTTTTACTGGGTATACTAATTTTGATGATTCTTTATACCCGACTGCACCAGAAAGAGGGTTATGTTATTCAAGTGTATGTATGTATATGTATGTATGTGTATTTCTTTGGCACGCTCTATAGCCTAAACGGTTTAAACGATTTCAGCCTGAGAGGTACCGTTAGATTAGTCTTAATTGTGAGAGCGACACTGATTATATCAAAATTGAAAAAAATGGCAGATTTATGGTGAAATATTGTGGTTTCAATTTTTTTTCTCAAAACCTATCGTATCGGGCGTATCGTTGAATAGCTATTCAAAAATGATTATTAGGTTCATTTAATCATTTTTCATTTAAAGTAACGGTTTAGAATACAACGATTTATAACTCCCGTAATGAAATTACAACATTGCGAATTTTGCGAATTTTCGTCTATTATAGAAGTCAATGAATCCTAACTATAAAGTTTAAAATAAAAAAAAAATACTTAAAAAACAAAACCCCCGCCTGCGTAAAAAAACTAAAAATAAAAAAATAAGCCCAGTACTTTAGAATATTGTTAAAAGTAATACTGAACAACTAAACGCTCAGGGTTCAAGGGTCAAGGTTTGATTGATGATTTTTTCGGCTTGCGGAAATCGTCAGATTACCTATATATTTTTATTACTGTGGTAGTATTATCTTTAAAATAAACAAGTAAGATATAGGATTTTTTTGTAAACTTTCCCACTCCCTTAGGTTAGGTTACGCTCAAATCGTCAAATTAGCAAAAAAAACTTTTTAGCTTGTAATTAGCCCCCCTTATCTTATGCTCGAGTATATTCATGTCATTGTTTGTTTTTACAATTTTGAAAATCTATAAAGGCTTCTTCCCCCACCGCTGAAAGTGGAAACATTATAGGACCATTTATTCTTTCTATCATCTAATCTACCAAATCACAATCTCAAATAAATCCACATTTAGCATCATGGGCTCCTCCCCTATCATAATACTTGACCATAATTTATATCTAATGGTAAGATGGTAAGAAGATGCAGTCTAAGGTAGTGAATATTAACTTAGTAGAAGCCTATTCACTTTTTTCTCTTTGTTTTGACTTATTTTAGGCATTAGGCTTTTAGACATTTTGACTTTGACTTTATTTTGTGGTTTACTTGTACAGGTAAAACCATAAAACGTTTCACAAAAAACGTGATGTTTTTCTTCTCACTCCGCACCCACAACGGGAAAAAGTTTCAAATGTAGATGCTGTTAATTTGTTTGTAATCTAAACTTCAATAGATATTCTGAACAACGCAACACTATTGGAGATGATGAACAAGGATTGGAATAAAATCGCACCTATTTCATTCCTACTGCCGAGGAACGACGATAGGCCAGCCAGGGTCTTACGAGAGAAGTTCATTGGCGAGGGGTCGTTGAAGAAAGATGCTAAGACAACAGATGTACTTACAAAACTTTATGGGGACTCGTTCGTTGGCTTCGGTGTGCATAGGTAAGAAGAATATAAAATAGTTATTTTTAAAAAAGGTTTAGTTTCAATACTTCGAAACTTGATAGTTATTATCGATGTAACGAACGATTGATAAAAAGTTTAAATATTTTTGGAACGAGGTTCCGTATTGCGCGTTGCGAAAAGGGGAAATTTGGTAACGAAAAGTGGTAACGACACTTTTTGCCGTCGTAGCTTTTTTTACATAGAAAGCAAGCCAGAGTACTAGGATAGCAAAAACATGCAAGCGAGTGTGTTTTGGCACATTTGCTGCAGGTTTTTGCTATCCTAGTACTGACTGCAAGGAACTTCGTTCCATCCGGGTGTCCCTTGACACCTCTCAAGTTTTTTTTTATATTTGGGAGAGAACTAGAGATTGTTTTGAGCTATATACAATACAATACTATACAATCTTCTTAATATATATAAATTACGTGTCACGTTGTTTGTCCGCGATGGACTAAAGTACTGAACCGATTTTTATCAAATTTGCACACCGTGTGCAGTATCATCCAACTTGAAAGATAGCTTACATCTCAAAAAAATACTTTTGACAGAACGAAGTCTGTCCGGGCAGCTAGTCTATTATAAAAAATTGGTTGTCTGTAAAGTCGGTTTACGGACGGTAGTTTAACGTGACAACGTCATGACAAAATATTGATGAAATGATTGCATACTTTTATAGATAAAATTGAATCATTTTAATTATATAACCATTATTTTGTATAGGGGTACCTAAGCCTCTTTTTTAATACATAATATCATTGGGGGTAAGGAAGTAAGTTGTGTGCTGCCACTGTCTCTCTTCTACTCGGACGCACCGGCTGATCGAGAGCAAGAGAGATACATGCGGCACGAACCGAGTGCTTCTGCCGATCGTAGCAGATCGTGCCTCTCTATCGCTTGCTTGTTCCGCGCTCTCGCTCGCGTAACGTGACATAACGTCACGGAACGTGACAGTGAGCCATGCTTTTTCGTGCGTGCACCCGGCGTTCATCGTTTTAATAGACGTGGTCACGTCAAAAATTGTATTATATACTTATGGCGAGTTCAGTTTAGAATTTAGATCCTCAAAAATACTATTGCACTAGGGTATATTAGGGTAATTTAAAGAGTTCAAGTAACAATTAATATAATTCTCTTTCGTTTCCTTAATGTGCAATACATAATCCATGATAATTTCTTTTATCAGGCTCGCGAACCTGATGTGCCGGCATTCTAAACAGCCCGTGTATTACTACGAGTTTGACTACATGGGACAGCACAGCTTCTATGAAGACCCTGTTACCAAAAAACCGACTGGTGAATAAATAATAATAATTTCGCTTGAGAATTTTCTTTGTTTTTTCTACTTTCTTTTGTCTTATTGTTTAACGCATCGGTGATGCCTTTGTTGTTGTTGATATGTTTAGAGACGTCAGCGACCACTTAGGTGCTCCACCCACTGCACCGCGTCCCGCCACGGTGCGCGGGACGGCAGATTTTACCATTGTATGGAAGTATCTCAATTTATATATAAATCACGTCTAGCACAACACACTGCCGACGCGGAAACGCGCGGGAAATCGCCCCGCGCGCAGTTGCGTTATCCGTCGCTCCGCGCACCGCGGCGGAACGCGTCTTCAGTAGGTGGAGCGCCTTAGACCTTGTCCAGAAGGAACGAATTCGCCGCGATTCTCTCGTGCGTATCGTATGTGTAACTGTATTGTACTGTATTGTATCGTACTGTGAGAGCAAATAAAAATTGTTTTGTTTTTTTTGTTTTTGTTTGTATCACGCGCCACCGTTGCGTCCAGAAGGAGCGTACCAACGCACGAAAATTTAGGCGCTCCATATCTTTCGATACGTGTACTTCACTCTGTTGTTCGACTTGTTCGCGCGTTGACTGAACGCAGGAAGGCGTCTCTAGTATTTCGACTCGTGCGAATTACGCGCGAGTCGATCGTCTGGCGAAGTGCACGCGATTTACGCGCGTATTTTGTATTCGCGCGATGCTTGTGGACGCGATGTACTGGCGCCTAGTATCTCGCTAACGCGCGAATGAATTCGCGCGAAACGTTTCGCGGCGAATTCGCCCCTTCTGGACAAGGTCTAAGACTTTGTCCTGAGAGAATTCATTCGCGCGTTAGCGAGATACTAGGCGCCAGTACATCGCGTCCACAAGCATCGCGCGAATTCAAAATACGCGCGTAAATCGCGTGCACTACGCCAGACTCTCGACTCGCGCGTGATTCGCGCGTATAGCGCGCGAGTCGAGATACTAGAGACGCATTGTAGCGTCCAGGTTAACGCGCGAAAAAGTCGAACAACAGAGTGAGGTGCACGTATCAAGGGAAATGGAGCGCCTAAATTTTCGTGCGTTGGCAGGCTCCTTCTGGACGCAACGGTCGCGCGTGATACGCACGAGAGAATCGCGGCGAATTCGTCCCTTCTGGACAAGGTCTTACAATCTTAAGGCGAGTCAGCTTAAGACCTTGTCCAGAAGGGGCGAATTCGCCGCGAAACGTTTCGCGCGAATTCATTCGCGCGTTAGCGAGATACTAGACGCCAGTACATCGCGTCCACAAGCATCGCGCGAATTCAAAATACGCGCGTAAATCGCGTGCACTACGCCAGACTCTCGACTCGCGCGTTTTTCGCGCGTATTGCTCGCGAGTCGAGACACTAGAGACGCCTTGTTGCGTCCAGGTTAACGCGCGAAGAAGTCGAACAACAGAGTGAGGTGCACGTATCAAGGGAAATGGAGCGCCTAAATTTTCGTGCGTTGGCAGGCTCCTTCTGGACGCAACGGTCGCGCGTGATACGCACGAGAGAATCGCGGCGAATTCGCCCCTTCTGGACAAGGTCTTAGTGTTATTAGGGCTATTAACATAAAATATTTCACTTGTGTGTAATTCATGTATCATTGACATTTTTCTTTCATTGCTCTATTTCCTTTGTTGTGTAGAAATTTCTTATAAATTACGTACTCCTTAATTGTTAATTAATTTTATATAATTACATACTTATTTGTATTTTTATGCTAGATTTATTAAATAACCTTAATTATAAGGTTTGATATTTAACCTTATATAATATTTTCATCCTCTCTCCAGGCGTAGCCCATCACGACGACTTGATCTACATGTTCTCGATCCGCGCGCTGTTCCCCGACATCGGTCTCACCGGTCCTGACGCCACGATGGTGGATAAGATGACTGCCATCATCTACAACTTCGCTAGACACGGGTACTACTTCATAAATAAATAAATAATGCTTCACACTCATAGCCCCACACTAGAATTCTCTGTGTTGTGGGTGCCATGGCAAACACACAAAGACAAGACACACACCCAGACCGGGCACCGAAATTCAAAGTTATCATTCAAATTTCTTTCTCACTGGGAATCGATCCTTGGTACGGTGGTCTGGCATGGGAACCATTACTTCACAGGGGTCGTCTTATCCTTGTATTAGTTAAATCTTCTGTCTAGACATAATATTTGATTAGCATTATTTTACGTTTAGGTTTATTATGAAGGTTGCCGGATTCAGTTCCTTTTTCAGATTGATGAGTCATTAAAGCGACTTTCTTGATTTGGCTGCTTGGAAGCAGCTTTCAATAATTTCATTTCAAATTTCAAAAATATTATGGCATTTTGTCACGATATAAAATTTTATAACTTTATGAATCTGAAGAGGATAATTAACCTCTTCAGATTCATGAATGACATAATATGGATTTTAAGACATTGTTGCTTGTTACAGAGATCTAAATCCTCATGGAGACTTGCCAGAGCTGGAGGGATTGTCGTGGCCCCCAATGGTTCCTAAACAGAGGAACTACCTCAAGCTGAGCAGTTACTTCTCCGTCCATCAAAACCTTTCTGAAGATAGGTTCCGCGTCTGGGATGACTTGTTCCCCATTGACTACAATTTGGGGAAGTCTGCCAGGTCAAGATCTGACTGCACTGTAAATATATATGGAAATAGAGATGGAAGAAATATAATCGTATACTGTGATTATTAACTTTTCCCTCACTTTATAATATACTAGAACTTTTTTAAATGCTTACGGAATGTGTGTAAAAGTAACAAATAAAATACCTACAGAAATATCGTTTTTTTCAAGCATATTGTTTAAGCATAAGGTTGTTTTAATGTCACAGCTCCGCCCGGCATTGTAACCTTGAAGTAAACGCTATTAGACCAAGGTTACTTCTTTCGATAACAAAACATATTATGTAGACAGGCTGTTCAGTACTAAAATTTGGACACATGTATTGACACCAAGTGGTGTCAACGCATTTTAGTCGGCTGCGAACAAGCGAGAGAAGCTGATGTCATGTTTGAAAAACCCCGACCGTTCAAGAACACATAATAACGCATTGTTGTTTATTATGCACAGTTAAAACGTTTTCATTATTTACGTTTGAACTAAATTTGAGTTTATTTAAATTATATTTGGCAAATAACTATTTTTTACTTACTTTTTTAAAAATTGTGATTGCCGCTCCTGCGTAAGCGGCGCCCTATTCTATCTACCCGTCCTTGAGCACGAATGTTACACAGATTTTGTTCGGAACAGCACTTCTATATATTTAAGTCTATGTGTATGTACATATATCTTGGTATTTATGAAAATGAAAATAAAACGTTTTCAACTGTTATTTTAATTGTTTTATTGTAAAAAAATCACAAGTGTGCTATTTTTTCATAGTAGCGTGTTTAAGTCTGTACGCTAGTTATGTGAGTTCGTCTTTGCCCGCCTACCTATACATAGCTATATTTCGTTACAGTCCACGTTCTATGTATGTACCTGTACTAACAGTCGCAATTAAAGCATCATTCAGAATACACGTCGTTTTCTTGCCCCAACAAACCGAGCACCCTTAACGCATAAACACGTTCATTCCCACTAGTTCTACTGCTTAGTTGTTTCGTAGAACTAGTGGGAATTTTTTTTCTCACTAGTTCTACCGTAGAACTAGTGGGAACAAAATTCGTATCTACCATAAACAAGCGAGATTTACTGTTTGAATTCATTATTATTGAACTTGACAGTGCAGTGGCATAAATTTAGACCAGGCTAATAAATTAATAAAAAAATGAAAAAAAAATAACCCGACTGCGTAAGAATTAGGGCTTGAATATCGGAATCTCGGAATCTCGAAATATCGGAATCTCGGACCGTGAAACCCGATATTACAATTCCGATACTGAGTGATTCGATATCGTAATATCGGAATCAGTAATTTTTATATTTTAATTTAAACAAAATGATTTTAATGCGTGCCACAAGGTATATTGACCACTAGGTCATAAAATTGAGCAAGTAAGTATAAATATTTTAGCTGTGTAGGGAGGTAGAGTTAATATCTTTAACCGTATTCCTGTTGTGAGTCTGCTCAGCCTACTGCACGAATAATGCGACACGGAAAAAATCTATTCCAAACATAATTTATCTCCTTAATCTCGGTATACCTAATAATTTCATCATCTTCTGCAGATCATCTGTCCGAATCTCTAGTTGCTGAGAATTCGCATCTAACTGTCCATGGCCATTTACCGCAGATACCTCATAGACCATTGTATATCGGAGGTTCACATCTACAACAAAGGTTTTTAAAACCTTTCGATGTCTAGACGTGAACAAAGCTAGTGGACCAGATGGTATTCCAGCTCTCTCCATGTATCTACTGTTTTGCCACGCTTGGTTCGTCTCTCAATTAAGACGAGCATGCACTATGCTCAGGCGTCGAAGCTTGCCAACGTGCATTCCGTGCCCAAGAATGGCAATCAAGCTGACCCTGCTAATTAACGGCCAATTTCAATTACACACATACTCAGGAAGATTATTATTGAACATGCGCCTCGTTGCATACCTAGAACACAATGATCTCCTTAGTGACCCTAGCGCTATAGCCTAACGCATACCACTCTACCGCATTCTAGCGTATCTCACCCACTCGTATCTGGGGCGAGGACCTTAAGAATAATGTAGAGGCGGTTGCCTTTATCCCTTGACATTTCGAAGGCCTTCGATACGGTTTAGCATGTTTTCCTATTGATCATGCTTCCTGCGTATGTACTATTCCCTGGCCTGATCAGCTGGGTTAAAGACTTTCTGAGTGAACGTTCATTTAGAGTCGTTATCAAAGATTATTCGTCCCAAGCAACCTTACATCACAAACAATGCCGGACTTTCTCAGAGATCTTTTATCTCCAGAACTCTATTCCTGCTGCATATCAACGATCTGGTCGAGCGATACCTGACAAGCTTCCGACCAGTAACACAGTCATACAGTCTGAAGAGAGGCCCGGGTTGAAAGAGTGAATCACTGCCTGAAGTCACCGAATAGGGCGACGCCGACCTTGTGAAATTCAACGCCACAAAAACAGAAGCATTTATTTTGGCCCTACTTTTCAGAATCTATCCTTGAAATACTCCCACCACAAGAAATTGAGATATCCTTGAACCTTAAATTTGAGCGGTTTATTGAATCCCAAGTTAAGGCAGCTGCCAGGAAACTAGGCGTCCTAGCAAATGTGTTGCGATATTTCAAGTCACTTCAGCTTTTATCCTTGTATAAAGCATAGCTTCTGCCGTACAGCTGTCACATTTGGTACAGCTGAATTTCATCTGTCAGTAAAAACTATTTTGCGATTCAAAAATTCTAAAAAAATTAAGGTCGTGAACTTTTAACACGAAAACCAAACCGAATTGAATAGATTTAGGTGATATTTGCAACGAACGTGAATAAAACAGTACTAAAGACGTTATTATTTCATTATCCTATTGATTAAAAACCTTTTTGCTATCCAAGACGTCCTACTTTACAATATAAAATTAAATTTAAATTATTTAAAAAAAAATTGTTTAATTCCGATATTGATATCGGAATTCCGATATTAGCATCAAATATCGAAAATCAATATCGATATTGAAAACCTTCCGATATTACAAGCCCTAGTAAGAATGCGTCGGCGCTGACACACGCCGTTTTTAACCGACGAAAAAAAAGGAGGAGGTTCTCAATTCGACACGTATATTTTTTTTTTGTATGATCACGCAGCAATCGGCACAGGGTGGTCCGATTTGGATGATTCTTTTTTTATTGGATAGGGTATGTCCTGAAGTTGGTCCCTTTTTTTTTTGAAAATTTTATTCCCACCCTAAAGGTACGAAAATAGGGAGTGATTGATTATTCACCCGTTTTTTACTCGGAATTTTTACATGTTAACCCCAATAACTTTGTATCGGATGATCCGATTTCGATGATTCTTTTTTTATTGAATAGTGTAGTTAGTTACTCTTGTTTAAATTTCGAAACAAAATTTTACCCCTATAGGTACGAAAATAGGGGATGATTGATATTTCACCTACTACATTTTTACCTGGTAACTGAATCTATAATTCATAAAATCAATAATTAAATTATAGCAACTAAAAATTAAAAAATAATTACTTTTAACAAAAAATAAAACCAACGAAAAAAAACTGAAAAGCAAAAAATAAAATAAACCATTTAGTATTATAAATTAAGATCCGAAATTAACAGTAAATAAATAATTTTGAGGCGGTGCCAAAATAATGAAAAAACAAACGGCGAAAATATGTGCGCCGCCCTGCTGCTGCTGTGTGCACCGCATGCCGCTGCCCTCATAATATGAACTTTATGTAATTAATTTTGGTTGTTTGTTTGGCACGGTCTCAAAATTATTTATTTACTGTTAATTTCGGATCTTAATTTATAATACTAAATGGTTTATTTTATTTTTTGCTTTACAGTTTTTTTTCGTTGGTTTTATTTTTTGTTAAAAAGTAATAATTTGTGTATTTTTGTTAGATACCTATGAGAATAGGTCGTAAAGTATATTTTATAGCGCTAGGTAATTAGGGTGTCCCAATCCAGAAATTTTTTGGCAGAACAAGGTTTGCCGGGTAAAAATTATACACTCATAGCCCCACACTAGGATTCCCTGTATCGTGGGTGTCATGGACAACATACAGAGACACCCAGACCGAGAACAGAAATTTAAACTCAGCTTTCGAATGTCTGCCTCCCTGGGAATCGAACCCAGCACCTTTGAAATGAAATGAAATGAAATGAAATGAAATAATCTTTATTCATGTAGGTATCACTGATACACTTATGCACGTCATTTTTTTAATTTACCAGCTTTTCGCAAAGGTGCTTTGTCATGGAGGAGAAGAAAAGCCGTAAAGAAACTCCTCAGCACATCTTTTAAAAATAAAACTTATATTTATTACAAAAATAGGTATTCTCTAACCTGAGCAGAACTGGTTGCCTAGCTGATCATTTCCAAGCATCCTTATCATTTAAATATTCATACATGTTATAATAACCTTTGCCTACTAGTTGATTTTTTACACGTTTCTTAAAAGATTCCACCGGCAAGTCACGTATTTGCTTTGGGACTTTATTATAGAATTTTATACCGAGTCCCATAAAAGAACGCTGCACTTTAGCAAGACGGTACGAAGAGGTAGCCAATTGATGCATTCTTCTTGTTTGCCGATTTGATAAGTCACAATTTTGTTTATATGCAGTTATGTTATTCCGTATAAAGACTAAATTACTATAAATATATTGGGAAGCTACTGCAAGTATACCTATTTCTTTAAATTTGACACGTAGGGACTCCCTTGATTTTAGTTTATAAATAGCTCTAATGGCTCTTTTCTGTAGTACAAAAATTTGTTCTATATTGGCTGCTTTGCCCCAGAGCAAAATGCCGTAAGACATAACACTATGGAAATATGCAAAATAAACAAGCCTAGCAGTGTCGACGTCAGTGAGTTGTCTGATTTTTCTAACAGCATAAGCAGCCCTAGCGAGTTTAGTCGTGAGAGATGCTACGTGCGGGCCCCATTGCAGTTTACTATCTAAGGTTACCCCTAAAAAGACTGTGGATTCCTCTATATTTAATGTTTCATTATTTAATTTAAGAGATTTATGGACTTTTTTTACATTTGGTAGCACGAATTCTAAGCATTTGGTTTTCTTTGCATTTAAAAGTAAATTATTTACAGTGAACCATTGTGAGACATGCGACAGAGCACTATTAACATCGTCAAAATTATTTTTATTCCTATCAGTCTTAAATATTAATGATGTATCATCTGCAAACAGCACAATGTTCGCATGGTTATTTACATAGTATGGTAAATCATTTATACAGGGTTATTTGTAACTCGACGTATTCCTGGCGGGAGCTGATGAAGCAGCCAAAATGCAATATATTTGATGTTCATTTGTATGAGCAAAAAAAAAAAATTCTTGCTACTTGTGGAGATATTTGCAATTTAAACTTTTTTCGTTATTTACCCGGATTTTTGCATTTAGGTACAAATTGAAACAAAAATACGTATGGTATGGTTATTATTTAAAATTATTTTTCTAACTAACACTTCAATAAAGCCCACCTTACCTTATTAAGATGAAAATTCCTTCTGAATGAAAAACTACGAGCTACAACAAAAACAAAATTATTTAAAAAATACACGTTACTTGACAAAATATGTTGTCTGGTTGAAAAAATTACCATGACACTAGGCTTACAAGTTATTAAAAAAACTTGCCCATTTAATCAGCTTTTTAAAAAGGTATTAATGTTAATCCAAAAACATGTAATTCTTAACAAAAACGGCGTTTCACTCGTCGTAGGTAGAGCATATTTCAATGTTAAAAAGTATAAAGCCTAAAAGTAATGCACAAACTATTATTTTTTTGTTCATACATCATGCTCGATATGAACCCCTCTATTTCTTATACAGGTCCGAATCCTGAACGTATGAACAAAAAATAATAGTTTGTGCATTACTTTTATGTTTATCGTAGTTATACCAATATCGTAATTTACTTGTTACTAATGTAAAGAATGATAATAAGTTTACTGTAGAGCTAGTAGTATTCTTGCATGTTCAGGTACGGGTATGGAAGACTATGAATAATTAAAAGATGTATTTAGGTAAAATTAAACTGTAATTGTACTTTGCACAATAACTAACTTATTCCTAAATACACTGTATAATAATCTATCGCGAGAATAACACAATGTGCTCCGAACGCGGAATTGGGACGACTGACTGTGAGATCAGGTAGGGGTTGTTAGCAAACCCCAAACGCCACTTCACATATTTCAGTCGTCACCCAATAAATTAACATGGCATGTCACCACATGTTTTATACTTTTTAACCCTGAAATATGCTCTACCTACGACGAGTGAAACGCCATTTTTGTTAAGAATTACATGTTTTGGATTAACATTAATACCTTTTTAAAAAGCTGATTAAATGGGCAAGTTTTTTTAATAACTTGTAAGCCTAGTGTCATGGTAATTTTTTCAACCAGACAACATATTTTGTCAAGTAACGTGTATTTTTTAAGTAATTTTGTTTTTGTTGTAGCTCGTAGTTTTTCATTCAGAAGGAATTTTCATCTTAATAAGGTAAGGTGGGCTTTATTGAAGTGTTAGTTAGAAAAATAATTTTAAATAATAACCATACCATACGTATTTTTGTTTCAATTTGTACCTAAATGCAAAAATCCGGGTAAATAACGAAAAAAGTTTAAATTGCAAATATCTCCACAAGTAGCAAGAATTTTTTTTTTGCTCATACAAATGAACATCAAATATATTGCATTTTGGCTCCTTCATCAGCTCCCGCCAGGAATACGTCCAGTTACAAATAACCCTGTATACACCAGGAAAAGAAAAGGGCCTAAGATCGAGCCTTGCGGTACACCCATCACAGTAGATGACCCTGATGACTTTTCATCGTTTATATTAACATTTTGTATCCTATTATCTAAATAAGAAGCGATCAAGCTAAGGGCCTTGTTTTTCACGCCATAGTGACTAAGTTTAGACAGTAAAGTATCATGCTCAACACAATCAAACGCTTTTGATAAATCACAAAATATACCTATAGCATTTTGAGATGACTCCCATGCTTCATATATATGCTTTAAGAGCCTGGCTCCGGCATCAGTTGTACTACGACCTTTGGTAAAACCGTATTGCTCCGGATGTAATAATTTATTATTATTGAAGTGGGTAAGCATTTGATTCAGTATGATCTTTTCGAATATCTTACTTATATCCATTGCACCACACGTTAGTTGTTAGTAAGCTTGAAGTCATGTTTAATTGGTTTTATTTCATTTAATTTAAAAATTCCTTTTTATTAACATTATCTTCGAGTATGTATACTACGGCTTAGTACCTACGCAACTTCGTCAGTTTTGAAGTTAAAAACATGAAAATTGATATATTAGCTCAAGATTAGAAAAAATTAACAGTAATGCGATTATTTGGAAAATCATCCCCATAGAGTTAATTATTAATTAATTTAAGGGTGCAAGTTGGCAAGGTGGCAACTTCGTCAGTTTTGAAGTAAAAAGGGTATATTTATAAGCTTACTAGCTGCTCGGACAGACTTCGTTCTGCCAAGTTTTTTTTATTTTGAGATGTAAGCTATCCTATCTTTCAAGTTGGATCAAACTGCACACGGTGTGAAAATTTGATTAAAATCGGTTAAGTAGTTTAGGAGTCCATCACGGACAAACAACGTGACACGTAATTTATATATATTAAGATAGTTATACACGAGAAATAACTATACCATGGTTTTCTCGAAATTCATCTCCTAAGGGGTAAAACTGAGGGGTAGTAACTTCGTACAATACTTTGTCAATTTTGAACTCAGAAATTTGAGAATTAATATGGAAGGTGTTCTTGATGAGAACAACAATTTGGATAAATAGTTAAAATAATAGTTAGGACTTTTTTGTTTATTACAATATTTAGTCGTGTAACATAGAACGATCAATCGGCGACTGTAGTGGTCAGTGGTCAGCGGCCGTTCTTCTGTGTGTACTCGTGTAGTGGGAGCACTGGGAGCGTGAGTATGTCACAAGTACAATCTGTGGTCGAATGCGATTGGCGAGCCGTGGTGTACGTGGTGTGCCTTTATTGGGTGGAGCATGCTTGACCATATTAGGACTTGTTTCCAGCAAAGCGCAATCCGTCGCACTGACCATATAAGGCGATGTTTACGTATAGTTGCGGCGCGCGGCACCAACAGAAGCTGATAGTTAGAAACAACAATTAATTGTAATAGTTTTTTTTTGGAAATTCATCCCTACGGGATGTAGCTAGAGTCGAATTTGAGGTAGGGTAGCATGGATAAAGGAAGGGCGGAAGTAAAAAAATAATCTTAATCGTCTGCTCCGAAGCCCGTGCTCCTAAATCAGTCACCATATAGGTATATCACTGACCTCTAGCTCTCTGCATCACAGATATTATAATTAAATAGACCCATCGCTTCATGTGATGGCGCTTCAAATACTATCTATACACAGAACAAAGAATTATTATAATACTACTTTTGCCCGCAGCTTCGCCCGCGGTAGAGATCGATTTTTTATAAATCCTACTTACTTACTTTTACTTAGTTAGACTAGTTGCCTATGGGCTTGTTTCACAATCTTCAAGTAGAGTCCTGAATAAGCTATTCGCCGGTTAAAGTGACATTTTACATACACGATATGTCAACTTTACCAACGAATAGCTTACTTCGGACTTACTTGAAGATTGTGAAACAAGCCCTCTATGACTTAAGTAATTTACATGTATCATTTGATAGCGTGAAATGCAAATGAATTTTACTAACGCCATCTATTAACAACATCCGGAACTAAATATCTAGCAACTAACAAAATATCGATCTTCCCATGGGGATTTTACCGCGGTAAAAAGTAGCCTACGTTACTCTCCACCCTCCTCACTATCTCCACACATAAAAACCATACCATATAACAGAAAAGTAGCCTACGTTACTCTCCACCCTCCTCACTATCTCCACACATAAAAACCATACCATATAACAGCTTCATTGCGACGTGAAAGACGGACAAACAAAAAAACAAACACACTTTCACATTTATAATATTATAGTATGGATAGTATGGATGAAATTAATGTCACAAACTGTGATATGTTCGGAAAAGTTTAGATACCTATCGCTACATTTTTTATCTCAAACTATGAACAAACAATTTAATTTAATTTATGTTAGTTTTTGGTATTTTTAAGGCAGGGCATTGTGATTTCAAGGTAGGGCATTGCATTACAACTATAAACTCACTCATTTATTAGCTTGTTCTTCATTATTATGTTCACGTAGTGTTTTTAACATTTGGCATTGCATACTGCCTACCGAAGTTGTCTGACTGTAATAATTTCATACTGTTTTTTGTTGTTTTTTATGTGCAGGCGTGAGATTCACACGCTCCACCGTGGTTGATCGTTTGGACTGTATTTGGTCTTTACTGGCCTGAGTGCTTGAGTTTATTTTTACTTGAATTTAACGTATTTATTTTAAATACCTAAACCTTATGATTTTTATTTTATGGAAATAGCCGGAAAACGTGCTGACGATCCACCTGATGGTATGTGGCTATCGTCGCCAGTGAACGAATATAGTATATTAGTTCATTGATCGTCGCCCATGGACATCACCAACACCAAAGGCATCACTGATGCGTTGCCGGCCAAGAAAGAGAGAAGAAAAAGAAAGAAAGAACTGGCTCTCAAGCCCTCAGCCGGAACACGACGAGTCGTTTGGCGGCTGACTCATGCTCAAGGGTGGTAGCTATCCAGGCGAACCCCATGGAGAAATATTATCGATATAATATCGATATAATCCCTAGATGGGCCCTACCACCAGCAGGCCGGATTTAGTCGCCTCTATCGACTCCCATCCGGCGTGGGATAGGGGTTAGTATTCTAAGCCGCCCCAAAACGGCTAGAAAGTTGCAAACAATTGCTAGATTTTCCAAGATAAATCGTTCTAACGTTCTAAAATAATTAAGTACATATTATTATCTAAGTACTTAATCACGAAATCCTTATCACTTAATTATTTTTTAATCTCCAAGAGTTAATATTATTAAATATTTTTCATATTCCTATTTTCTACCATAATGCCTACCTATATATACAGCGTGATTTTGAAAACTATATCGAAAATTATGTATGTACACATGACATATTGTTACAACATGTCATTTCGGGATTTTACCCTATTAGTTTTGTTTCTGCAAAAACAAATAAATTAATATAATAAAGTAATGTTAATTGAGAATTTTATTGTTCATTTGAGAATAGTAAACGTCTGTTCCTTCTTGTTCTCAGCATGATGACATTAATTAATGTTGACAATATCGCACGCACTGCTGCGCCCACATTACGGTAGACAGATTGGTAGGACCACGGAATCAAAGTAAAACTAAATAACGTTGAATTGATGAAACCGGGTGTTATCAGGCAATAACCGAATAGTATTCTTGTGCCTGTCGAACTGTGTGTTTTACTTAGTATCCCGGGAGTCCTGACATATTATAACAATCTTAAAATTAATTTAAAGTAATATAATATAATATATAATATAATAAGTATACAAAGTAATATAATATACTTTGTGTCACATAATGTGATAAAGTTCGTATTTTTTAACGATTTAGATTTGTAAAATTTTATGCTAGTTCATCTCAGTTGCCTCTTCCGAAACTCTAGTTTTTTTCGAGACAGTTTTTGGAATCACCCTGTGTACTATAAAACGATTAAATCCATCCTAGAGCAAAGACAATCACATATTAAATCTCGTAAATTATCATAATGTTATCTTATCAAACGCCTAAACTCCCTCCGCCATGTGCGGTGACTGATCGAATTCTCTTGTCGTGCACAAGTAAACTAGTTTGACCTAGGCCAAACTAGTTTATCCTAGGCCAAACAAGTATGTCCGGAAAAAAGATTTGGCCGATAACTTATAAGCTCTCCTAATTGGTATTCGTTCAGTGTAGTTCAGGAGGTGTTTCAACATGCACGCCTGTACTGTAATTGTTCTGTGTGGGGCCGTCGTCCAACTAGCTTGGGGTTATGCGCAACCAGGTATGGAGACGAAATTATGAGCATTCAACATGAAAAAAACACTAATTATAAATCTGCTTCATTAACGGTAAAAGTCCACAAAAAAGCTAAAAATGTGTAATGTATCCGAATTTTTTTTTGTGACAATGTTATCAAGACAAGACTTCACAAAATATTTAGTATTCGCGATGATAACGATATTCCAAATCAAAGTCTATGCTAGCATGCAAGGTGCAGCTAGAGTTTCAAAACATTCCGAGTATTGCAGCTTTCAAGTCAGGCAGCCCCTCTGCCCCTCTGATTTTCCGCCAGTCCTTCAGACTAGACCTTGTTAATTTTCTGGTTCTTACCACATCTCATTTAATTTTGATGATATTTATAATAGAAGAATACACTTGATATTAAATGGCACTTAGTAAAAGCTCTTTCGCCGACCCAAAGACACACCCACCCACAGAATTGCACACAAATTTTAATGTCGATGTTGAACATAAAAAATTCTAAATCATTCATTCATGTCATACATTATTCACGTCATTTATTTAATCTACTACCATTGCGGAAAGGTGCCTTGTCATGGAGAAAAAGAAATGGCGAAAGGAACTCTTCAGCACGTCATTGACGATAAAATTCCAATCCTACTCGATATGAATTTCATCATTCAATTATACGATAATATTCCAATTTATTATTTATTTTATTATTTGAGGATATGATTTTCATTGTTTAATCATGCAATATCCTTACTGTCAATGTCAGGTCCTACCCAGCCCTCCGGAGACCCAGTAGCAGTAACTCCTTTAGGATCGGTCAAAGGATCTTGGATGACGTCACGCCGCGGGCGCAGGTTTGAGGCCTACCGTGGAGTGCGATATGCGCAACCTCCGGTCGAAGAGCTGAGATTTCAGGTAAAAGATTTTAATGTTTGTTTCAATGTCAATAAATTAAATAAATTGAAAGAGTTCTGTCGTTTTGAGTTTGGGTTTTGAAATAAAATAATTTGTTCTTCATCTTGCTGAAAGCATATTGTTGGAAGAAATTAAGTTTATTATTAAAATGAATTATTTAAACTTAAAATTTTTAAACTGCTAAAATCATTCACGTCCAATGTGGCGCAATGGTTACCATGCTGGATAACCAATGGTAGTAAACTTGGAAGATCGTTTTGCAGCAGATAAAAAATAAATTGAGTTTCCTTCGCATGCACAAAAGTTCTAGAGTTCCTGATGCTTTTGGAGTGTAGTTCTGGCCAGTAAACCTAAAAAAAAGTAAATCAATGAAATGCTCTGCTAACTTGATAAAACCTGATTACTCTGGCTTCTAGAAAGACAACAAATTTTTTTTGAAGTGAAAACTTCTTTAGTACGGGGGTGATTTGAAATTCGATGAAACGAAACTGTCCAGTAAAAAGAGACAGACATATAAATTCTAAAATGAGATAGGAAGCATTGTACAGGGGTAGGGGAGTTGAGTTCAGTAGAGTTGAGTGGAGTTGAGGGGAGTTGAGTGCAGTTGAGTGGAGCTGAGTGTTGCTGAGTATTGCTGAGTATTGCTGAGTGTTGCTGAGTGTTGCGGAGTGTTGCGGAGTGTTGCGGAGTGGAGTGGAGTGGTAAAACCTACGATTATCATCTTCCCGAAATTTTACATTCGTCTCATTATCTTGAAAACAAAAATTTTGAAGGTTTAAGGGTTTTTTTTTGTCATAACTTAGCCTATGCTCTGCTGGCACTTTGGCGTGAGTTTCTGATATGTTTTGTATTCTACTACTGTTGGACAAGAAACCTGATAGTTCTGGCTTCTAGAAAGAAAAAATCTATGTATTTTTTTCATAACTTACGAAATTTTGATAATTTTAACTTTTCTACTATGTTCTGATGGCACTTCGGCGTGAGTTTTGGGAATGTTTGGTATTCACGACTATTGTTCTAGGTACTACTGCTGAACGAGAAAATTTATAGTTCTGGCTTCTAGAAAGACAACAACAATTTTTTTCATAACTTACCAAATTTCGATACTTTAACTTTTCTCCTATTCTCTGTTTTCACTGTGGCGTGAGTTCTGGAAATGTTTTGTATTCTCCATTATTTTATTCTACTATTGAACGAAAAACCTGCGACTTCGTGCATCTAGAAATAAAACAACAATTTTACATAATTTTTGAAATTCAAAAAATTTACCCTCTTGCGTGTTTTGATGATTTTTTAAATTTAATCGATAGAATTATAACCCAAAATTACTAGGAACTTTAGAACTTACTGCATATGAATAGAAGTATTTTTATTTTTGATCTACTATAAAATAATGATCTGCTATGTCAGGAAGTTAGCAGAGCATTTCATCGATTTACTTTTTTTAGGTTTAATGGTTAAAACTATTCCCCAAAAGTTTTGTGCATGCGAAGAGAACTCACAGTTTTTTTGATCTGCTGGGAAATGATCTGTTAGGTTCACTATCATAGATCACCGCGCCAAGGGTCTTGGGTTCGATTCCCAGCTAGGCGGAAATTTGAATGATGAGTTTGAATTTCTGTTCTTGGTCTGGGCGTTTCATGTGTTGTCTTTGTGTGTCCATGTCACCCACGACACAGAGAATCTAAGTGTGGGGTTATGAGTGTGGGGCTATGTGTGTTATATTTTTTCTTATAATTTTGCAGTATTTTTAAAATAAAATTAAAAAGACTGATAACATCTGTATGTATTATTTACATTTAAAAATGTCTCAAAAAATCAACTACATATAGAAGAATACGTCTACGGGTAATACCAAAAACGTGAAAATTTTTTTTCAATTTTGGTAGCCAAATTTTTTCTTCAGTTTTCATGAAAAATGAGGACCTGGTATAAGAATAGAAAGTTTACGCTAGAAGAACCTTCAAGATGTCTGACAATATCTCGATAACTTTTGAAATATTTAAGTCCAAAGCCTAGTGTGGCCACCAGAATTGAAAATCAGTGACAACAAAATTGGATTTTTCTGTCAAAAAAGCACTTAAATCACTAAAATGAAGCTCAAAGTAGCTAATCACACGAATTCTCGGGAAATATCAATAACTTTCATCATTCAATAAAATTATCTGTTTTATAAAAATATTGATATTACATATTATTTATCCATCCATCAATCCATCAGCCCTTGGAGATCCACTGCTGGACATAGACCTCCATATAATGTTCTTACGATTAAGAAGTGCACTGGATATAGGTTACATCTTTTAATTTAATCGAAAGATTTTTAATCTTTTAATCTCAACATGGACGCGAAAACGCCTATTTGATAATTTTCACCCTCATACGTCTTAATCTTCAAGCTGTTAAGTCCCAGACTCCCAGCAGGTGAAAGTCCCACATAATAATGGCAATTAATCGAGCATTAACTTATAAGTTACATAAATAAATACTTTTGCGTTTTTATATCTCCCTCCAGCCACCAAAGCCAATCAGCAGCTACGAAGGTGAAGTAGACGCGCGCGAGGAAGGCCCCGCTTGTCCACAACCCACGACCCCTGGGTACTTCGTGGACGAGGACTGCTTGCGGCTCAATGTTTACACGCCTGATAAGAAAAGGTATTATTGATAGGATATTTTTTCGAAGTCAAAAGTCTAAATCATTTATTCATATAAGTACATATCACTGATACACTTCAGCACGTCATTTTTATATCTCCCAGAATTTCGGAAAGGTGTTTTGTCATGGAGGAGATGAAAAGCCGACAGAAATACCTGAACTTATTTGTCCATATTATTTTATTACTCAGATTAAAGAACAGTGAAATAATTTTTGTCTGTGCTTATGGCCATAATTTCACAGTGCCAAGCCTTTGCCAGTAGTGGTGTTCATTCACCATGGCGGTTCCTACGTAGCATCCGGTCGCAGCGATGTGGTCGGACCCCATTACTTCATGGATCGGGACGTAGTGTTGGTCACCATCAACTATCGTCTTGCTTCTTTAGGTAAGTACTTACTTTGTGCTGAAGTACTCGTACCTACAGTGTTTAAAACTTTATTTTATAAGTATTCAAATATAACTTCATTAGACAAGTTTATTTATTCATCGGAGATAACTTATTTTTCGGTTGATAAAATATTTTTATAATACTTATGCCTAAAGGATAATTTCAAATAGAATAATTCTATAAATTACTGGTTGGCTTAAACTGAACCTAACTGAAGTGTGTAAGAAGATACGAAAATTATCTTCTTTCTTCCTTAAAGTTTCTTCCTTCAAGTTTCAGCTTCCAAATTGCTCGCATATTACCTAACGTACTATGCCACTATGTATACTATGTACTATTCCATTCCACCTACCAGGTTTCCTCAGCACGGGCGACGAGTTGGCTCCGGGCAACAACGGCTTCAAGGACCAGGTGGCAGCACTGCGCTGGGTCAGAGATAACATCGCGGCCTTCGGGGGTGATCCAAATTGCGTCACGCTCATGGGGTACAGTGCTGGGCTACATGTCCTCTCACCTATTTCTAAAGGTAGGTTGGTTTCCACAGCCTTTAGCAGCACATAGGTTACAGATTTCTCTTTGAAATTAAGGAGTTACTTCTTCACGGCGCTTCAATGAAAGTAGTGTATTTCTAGTTTCCACAAGCCTTGGTATCTTATGTATTGGACATAATCAGTTACTTGCAGGTTTCTGGCTTATAACATCGATATTGAACCCCGATATCGATATTCGAACATAGCTGTTGTAGACCGCATCGTAGCGCTACCCGTAATTGGAGGCGTTTTTACGGACACTTTTCATAAACAGAGATGGCCCTCCTTCCACTCTATCCTCCATGATAATGATTCACCGTCGCCATCTTGATAGTGATTATAAGTCCGTATTGAAAGATAAATAATTATAACTTATTTTTATATTATTTGGTGCCCTTTTCATTCTTGCTCAAGGATTGATCTAGAAAGAAAGATCAAGAAGGAAACATTTTCTGGAATAAACATTTATTTTACGCTAATTACTAAAAACAACAACTAAAGCAAAAAGATGCTAATAGTGAAAATGGATGAGTTTAATAGGTGAGTTTTTTATGGAAATAGCCGGCATACGAGCTGACTATCCACCTGTAGCTCGAGCACGAATATTTGCGAGAAAGTATTCGTATGGTTAACGTAAGCAATTTGTCAAATTTGTATGGCATTTTAGTACCATTTACGCACGATAGGGGCGCTTTTGAAAAAATGCCATACAAATTGCTTACGTTAACCATACGAATACTTTCTCGCAAATATTCGTGCTCGAGCTACTGATGATTAGTGGCTATCGTCACCTATGAACATCAACAACACCAAAGGCATCGCTGATGCGTTGCCGGTCAAGAAAGACAGAAGAAAAAAAGAAAGAACTAGCTCTCAAGCCCCCAGCCAAAACACGACTAGTCGTTTGGCGAATATTACCAATATAATCCCTCCGAGGGGCCTACCACCAGCCGGCTAGATTTAGTCGTCTCTTACGACACCCACCCGGCGTGGGATTGGGGTTAGTATTCTAAGCCTAAGCCGCCCCAATATGGCAAATAACGGAGATAAGTTCACTGTCAATCATGAAAAAACCACGGCTACTTATTTTCAGTTTTCCATTATTTGAATTTTATTTTACTTAATTTTTTTTTTTGTTTCAAAAAAGCAATGAGTTTTATTTTTCTCCAGGACTCTTCCACCGTGCTGTCTCAATGAGCGCCTCACCTTTCTCTCAAGTGGTCATCAACCACGATCAGTTCCACTTGGCGCAGAAACAGGCTGAGCTGGTGGGTTGTCCCACCACCGACAGCAAGGCCATCATAGACTGTCTGAAGACCGTGCCATGGAAGAAGTTGGGAGACTCCTTGCCTGGTTTCACTGTAAGAAATCTTTGTGTCTTCTAACGCTTTACTGCTGCCTTTTGTTACATGTCACCTTCTGACTTGTAGCATCATCACTGACTGCCCTTGAAAATATTTGGCTTTAAAAGGGCTTCTTTTTCATATGTTTCCAAACTTCATTCACCTTTTCAAAATGGTTGAAGATCTCACAGATGTCAAAGTATTTGTAATCTGCTGAGCCTGCTACTTAGGTTGTATGTTGAAATTTAACAATAACAAGGATTTCTTTTCGATAACTAAGACATTACATATCAGGAAATTGAAAGTATTTGTACCTATTTACGTTTATTAAACATCTAATCTCAACAACAATAGGAATTCGGCACTGACCCAGACCCAGTGTTGGTGTGGACTCCGGTAGTAGAAAATGACTACGGCCAAGAGCGGTTCCTGCCGCAACATCCTCTGGAGCTGCTCCAAGACGGCAAGCTGCAGTCGATGCCGTATATCATTGGCCAGACCAGGAACGAGTTCTCCTGGATGGCCAACAGTAAGAAATTTTTATTACTGTAAATACACTCTTGAAAGAGACATACTGAGAATAGAGCACAAAATAAATAATAACCACACGTACGAAGACGAAGTTACGGTTACGAAGTTAAGCTTTACAACATGTGGTGTTTGTAGTTCTATTATAGTTATAGCAGTAATCATGTTATCTCGGGAACATGGGTAGTGGGGTGACACTGAGTCAGTCACGAGAGAGTCGTAGACGAGTTTCCGTATATACCTACAAAGTTACTCTATGTAGACGAGAGTGGACGTGTTACCCTCTACTGGTGTCGTAACAAGCTAATGCAAGTCAACCATATTATTACACAACAACAACTACTACACAACATATTTGATTTTTTTTACCTTATGTTAAGGCTTGACCATAATTCCTATCTGATGGTTAGTGGAGTTGCAGCCTGAGATACTGAGTATTTGACTTAGTTTTACTTTTTTTATGTTTTTTAACGTTCTTAGCTTGAATTTTGGCTTTGATTTAACATTATAGTTTTCTGGTACAGCCGTGACGTGACGGTAAAACGATTCACAAAAAAGTGTCGTTTTTCTTCTCAATCCGTGTCAAAGTAAAGAAGTTTCAAATGTAATTAGTTTGTAATGTAATTATTAGTCTGTAATCTAAACTTCAATAGATATCCTGAACAATGCAACACTATTGGAGATGATGAACAAGGATTGGAATAAAATCGCGCCTATTTCATTCCTACTGCCGAGGAACGACGATAGGCCAGCCAAGGTCTTAAGAGAGAAGTTCATTGGTGAGGAGTCATTGAACAAAGACGCTAAGACGATGGCTGATAGACTTGGAAAACTTTACGGGGACTCGCTCGTTGGCTTCGCTATGCACAGGTAAGAAAAATATAAAATAGTGATTAGAAAAAAGTTTAAGTAGTTGCAATAATTCATAACGTGAATAGTTATTATTGATACTATTTTGATTGATAAAAAATTCTACTAACATTTTTAATGTTTGGGAGAGAATTAGAGGCTGTTATGAGCTGTATATTATACAATCTAATATAGCTTAAAAAATCATATGTGTTTATCGTGAGTTCGGTTTAAATCCTTAAAAAATACTATTGCACAAGAATGTTAACAGGGTGATCTTTGAGAAATTATAGGTATCTATATACACCTATATTAGGGTAATTGAATATAAATAATTCATGATAATTACTTTTATCAGGCTCGCGAACCTGATGTGCCGGCATTCTGAACAACCGGTGTATTACTACGAGTTTGACTACATGGGACAGCACAGCTTCTATGAAGACCCTGTTACCAAGAAACCGACTGGTGAATTAATAATAATAATTTGGCTTGAGAGCCAATACTTTCTTTGTTTTTCTTCTCTCTTTTGTTTTGATATTTAACGTCAGCTCTAGTGTCGGTATTTTACATTAAATATTTCACTTGGCTGCAATTCATGTATCATTGACATTTTTATTTCATTGGTCTGTTTCCTTTGTTTGTAATACAGAAATTTTTCATAAATTACGTATACTTTTATCTGTTAATTAATTTATTATAATTTTATAATTATTTGTACCGTTATGCTAGGTTTCTAAAATAACACTATAATAAATAACCTTAATTTTAAGATTTAATATTTAACCCTATATTGTTACACATTATTTTATATTTTCGTCCTCTCTCCAGGCGTAGCCCATCACGACGACTTGATCTACATGTTCTCGATCCGCGCGCTGTTCCCCGACATCGGTCTCACCGGTCCTGACGCCAAGATGGTGGATAAGATGACTGCCATCATCTACAACTTCGCTAGACACGGGTACTACTATATCTTTGTACTAGAAACCTTGCCCGCTTTGCTTCGGGTTTGCTATATAGATAGATCCCTAATGTTTTTCATTAAAATATAACCCATGTTAACCAGATATAATATAGCGTCCTATTGGTGAAAGAATTTTATGAAATCGGTTCTGTAGCTTATAAGTTTATCCATTGCAAGCAAACAAATTAATGTCTTCATTTTTTTTAAATAAAAGCGTGAGGTGCTTTTTAAGATATTATCCCTTATTCCCTTCTTCTCATTGACACCATGCACCCCACGCTTTTATTCAAATTTGTTATCTATTTTTAGTTGGATTTTCTACAAAAGCGTGTTTTTTAGTTTATTTTCATTATGTTGTGGGCTTTATTGCCTGATATAAATAAATAAATTTATCGCCCTTCTGCAAGAACAGATTCACCACACTTCTGTTTCATGCTTCCGGGGTATTTTCAGTATGACGGTATCAAACAGTTTTTGGAGCGCCACTAGGAGGGGTTTCCCCCCAGCTTTTAGCAACTCGGTGATAATACCGTCATCTCCCAGTGCCTTGTTGTTTTTAAGCTGTTTGAGAGCCTCTCTAATCTCATACAGGCTGACGTCCGGGATATCCTCTGTGTAGTGTCGGGTCAATTTAGCTCTCTTGTCGCTCTCCTCGCTGGGAGCTGGAGCTTGAGAGGAGCCTTTTACGACATCCCAGGTGGAGGTCTAGAGGTGTGCTATTCTGCGAAGTGGACGCGGCACCACACGGGAAAAGTTTAGATAGTTTAGATTCAATCTTCTGTCTAGGCATTTAATTAGCATTCAGTTTTAGGATTACTATCAATACTATCAGAATAATTTCGTTTTTCAGATTGTTGAGTAATTTCAAAAGCAGCTTATTCGTTTGGCATGTAGTATTTTGTAACGATTTTAAAATTTTCCACTCCAAATTCATGAATGACAATGTATTAATTTCAATGGCCTTCAGTTTCGTAAAGTTCAATCAGATTAAGAAGCGCTAATAACATTTTACTACACATACCTCGAACTAATTACGGCAAGCGAAATATCATGCACGAAGGAGCTCACATTTTAAATAAATGACACACAACATAAGGCATAATACGCTCAAAGCCACATCCGGTTTCGTACACTCTTTACATCTGTGTTACCTCCAAGTTATTATACCTCCGCAATATTTTTGTATTACCCTCAAGTTTTATAATTTTATACTTGTACACACTTAATGCCCTTTATTTGTTTTTAACCGACTTCAAAAAAAGGAGGAGGTTCTCAATTCGACTGTTTTTTTGTTAAACTTGAAATGTTTCTCATGTAAGTGAATAGTGTATTCTTATGAGAAATAAAAATTCTCTTAAACCTGAACTTCACAGTACCATTTTTAATAAAATTATGTCAAATGAATGGCACTAAAGCTACTCTTAGCAAGACAGTGTAAATTTAACACATTAGTTTTTAAGATACATGCTTTAACATTTACCTATAGATTTTAAGACATTGTTGCTTGTTACAGAGATCTAAATCCTCGCGGAGACTTGTCTGAGCTGGATGGATTGTCGTGGCCTCCAATGATTCCTACACAGAGGAACTATCTCAAGCTGAGCAGTTCCTTCTCCGTCCATCAAAACCTCTCTGAAGATAGGTTTTCCGTCTGGGACGACTTGTTCCCCATTGAATACGATTTGGGGAGGGCTGGCAGATTTCCGTGCACTGTAAATATATATTCCAATATAAATGTAGAAAATATATACGTGTACTGTTGATAATTAATTAACTCTTGCCTCACTTTATATATCAGAACTATGTTTGTTTGTAAAAAAAGCACCTATTTAAAGCAGCTGCCGAAGTGTACCCCAGAAATACCAGACGTCAGCAAAGACTGGTAATAGCAGAGCATGTACGCACTTCTCTTCTTTTAAATAATGCGTATGGAATGTGTGTAAAAGAAACAAATAACATACCTGCAGAAACATTTTTTTTATAATTTAAGATACTATAATGACAATGAGTGATTTGACATCATTTATTTATTTTATTTGAATGTAACTGCAGAATAGAGCTAACTTACATTGATTTAACTATCAAAATGTTAAAATTTGTATGCTTCAATAAGCTAGATGTGCGAATATACTGTATTACTTACACATAATATAACCACTGTACTACCATATTTATGGCCAATAAATGGGCATTTTCGCCGAAAATGAAAAACAGGATTTTTTTTATTAAAATTAAAAATATTAATATATTATCTGTTTGTTAATGTTTTGATTTCAGAACAGTAAATATTATAATTTAAATTAACAATGTTTTTATCTGGCTACTATGTACTTATAAAAACGTTCTACAGATTGCGCATCTGATTTATAGATCAGCGTCAGATGAAAGGAAATTTGATATCAGACACATTGTATCATTTTAAGGATGCCATGTGAATCTAATCTTCACAACTCACGTGCAGCGGTGTAACAATACTATTAGGAAGTGTTACGCCCCAATTCAGAGTCACTAACGGTTAATCGCTCCTTAGTAAAGAATCGCTCCTTAGCAAAGAATCACCATACAAATTCTGTACTAAGGAACGATTTAAGTAACCGTTAGTGACTCTGAATTGGAGCGTTAGTGTCTTATCGATCGTGTCAAGAATTTTGTCGATTTCTACCACCTATCGCAATTCTGGGGTTTTCCTACTAAGAATAATGATTTATTTCCTTCATTTTTCATCTACGAAGGAGTGTCTTGTGGTCTGTGTGAATTCGACAAGGTAAGAAATACATTGTCGATGACATGAGGGGTGTTGAATGTCAACCTGTTCAGGACAGGTTGGACGAAATATTAGGAAGATATTATTCATTGTTAACCCCCGACGAAAAAAAGGGGTGTGTTAAGTTTGACGTGTCTGTGTATCGGGCATCGTAGCTCCCAAACTGATGAACCGATTTCGATCTACATTTGTATGAAAGGTGACTTCATGATTGATGATAGAATTGTTATCTAGGATATTTTTGTATTTAAACAAACGCATCTGACGCCGCTATTATGCTCTAACCGCGCTCTCTCCGCCCTGTATCTCGAAAACGATTTAACGTATAAAAACATTTTTGAAACAAAAGTTGTAGGGAATTTAATTCTCTACAATATTGATGAAGATACAAATGGCAAAAAAACCCATAGGAAATGAGATATTTGCGAAAAATATGCAAAGAATCGATTTTTATGACCTTTGACCTCAAATTTTTAATAGACGCGGTCACCCTACCATATGCAGGTTTTGAGACAAGTTTTAGAATACCAAAATATAAGTTTATACAAAAATTCTTCTGGGTATCTCAAATTGCGCAGTGAATTCCCTGGACTATACATACAATATCATTGAGCCTATATTAGTATAATTCTTAAAAAAAGGATTTGCTTCAGAGGCACGGGTGTTAAGCCTCAGATACCCTGAGTGAAGCGAGCAGGTAGCAGGGTGGGTTACATGTTTGATACTAAATGTAAGACTTACCTACATTCTATGGGCAGGTACCTTCGTCGATTTCAATTTGTAAATCACGTACCGTATTGTTTAAGGTTGTTAACAAATACTACACGTTCACTTCAAGTTTGCCCTCGTCGACCGTTACGATTTCACAGCTAACGGTACTGTTGACAAAAAAGTAATCAAATCATTTCACTAACTTAAATAACAAATAACGTTTGCCACTGTGTAAAACATTTTCTGTTTAAGTCATTGTAGCGACAAAAATCAAGGAACGTAAAATAAATCAATAGAAAAATTAATTAACGAAAGTAACATCAAAATCAACAACAAACTCAAGAAAGCTTGCGCCGCGCGGGACCTTAAAAATACGCGGTTAGCTTTGCTGTCCGTACTAAATGAGGTGCGGTACGAGGAGCGGGACGGGAGGTAAGGGCAAACTTGAAGTGAACGCGTAGTACATACCGATTTTCCGATGACAATACATTTTAATGATAAGCGTGACCTGATAATACTTTTAGGGTTGGCTCCAGACGAGGGAACTCCTTAACGGTTAACAGCACGGACACTATTTTTTTTCTTTAGTTCCTACAATGGCACTATAAAACCGTTTACCGTTTATTACTGTGTTCACGTAGGTATTGTGATTTGTGGACGAAATAGAAATAAACTTTCACTTTCATGAATGAAACATAATTAATTAACTCAATTACAGTTTCAGTTGCTGAGTTAGCAATTTATTTTTGTTTATTTCCAATTCCAATTTTTTTTTGACTTGTCTGAACTATAGGTACCTAACCTACGCAAAATTAAGAATGTAGGTACACTGAAAATCTGTAGATAGGTATTCATCCTTATCGTTTTATGACTCAGGCTGAGCTTACTACCTAATTGTTTTTGTCATAACAACTAATTACCTACCTGCCTGTTTGCTATTGTTTTATTCCTGTTATTCTCAAGGCTGAATTACAAGCGTGATAAAGGAGGTATTAGGTATTTTTATTATTGGTGTTTAATTTCTTATCTATTGATTTCATATTAAAGCCCGTGGTATGAGAAAATTACCGGTATCGTTAATATTAACCGAACTATTGTCACTAATAAAGAACATTATTAATTATCTAATCATTATCTAATAAAAAAATAACCGACGTCAAAATTAGGGATAACTCAAAAAATCTCGGTCAAATTTAAGTGGGACCAGATGACTAGTAGTCCAGTGCCGATAATTTTTGAAACGAAAAAAATTATAGTAGAATGAAACCTATTGCAAAAGGAAGAGAATATAACGAAGATTATAGGAAAAATAAATTACGGGCGATCTGAGGTCAGGAAGGGGGGGGGGGTTTAAGGGAAAAAATGGTTTATCTCGATTTCCAGAAAAACTACAAGTCCTATTCAAAAAAGTTGAATGGCAAAGTTGTAGGTAATAAAAAGATCTGCAACTTTTGTATTTATATTTTTTACATAACCTCAAAATTTATGTGAAAAATTCAAAAAACCACGATTGTGGTTTTTATTTTTATCTTTTACAAAAAAAAATTTTTTTCACGAAATTTGGTGAAAACTTACCTTTGTATGATTTCCTTAACATACTGTAATTTTTTTGATTAAAAAAAATATTTTTTTTTTCACCTTATTTTGACCTTATATCGAAAAAGCACCCTTATTTTCAGTCGAAAAATCTCACGTCAAAATATCTGATTTTTTTAAAAAATCGATAGTCCTTTTGTTCGTTGGAATCTCTACTTTCTAATGGTATATAAAAACCTATACACTACAATGGTAAATGTTCTCAGAAAATGCAATGAAACGAACGAAATGAAATGAAACGACAACTTTTTTATTTTTATTTCTTGTTTATTTTTTATTTTTTTTAAAGCTTTTTTATTTTTTTAATTGTTTTTTTATGCCAAAGAAGTACCTATAACTTCTCATGCGCGTACATAAATACACGTTTATGTTTTTTATACGCCCTTTTGGCTTAAAGCCCGCGATATGGTTCTAATCAGTCTTCGACTAAATGACAAGCTAGTTTATCCTAATCACGTCGGCACAAACTAGATTGTCCTAGTCCAAATTAGATTGTTCTACTAGGCTGATCAAGTTTGTCCAGAAATAGGGTTTGGCCGGTAACATAATAAGCCCTCCTCGTTGGTTATCGTTCAGTGTAGTTTAGGAAGTGTTTCAACATGCACACCTGTACTGTAATTGTTCTGTGTGGGACCTTCGTGCAATTAGCTTGGGGTTCTGGAGGCCATGGAGCTCATGCGCAACCAGGTATGGAGACTAAATTATGAGCACTCATCATGAAAAAAACAATAATTATTATAAGACCGGTAAAAGTCCAAAAAAAAAAAAACAACGAAAAATGTCTAATCATTCCGAAAAATTCACTGATAGGTACATTATACACGTCATTAATTTAATCAATTACCATTTCGGAAGTTTGTTATCGAGAAAAATAAATGGAGAAAGAAACTCCTTTGCACATCATTGACGATAATGTTCCAATTTATAATTTATTTTATTATTTAAGGATATGATTTCATTGTTTAATCATACAATATCCTTCGGGTGAATGTCAGGTCCTACCCAGCCCTCCAGAGACCCAGTAGCAGTAACTCCTTTAGGATCGGTCACGGGATCTTGGATGACGTCACGCCGCGGGCGCAGGTTTGAGGCCTACCGTGGAGTGCGATATGCGCAACCTCCGGTCGGAGAGCTGAGATTTCAGGTAAGAGATTTTAATGTTTATTTCAATGTCAATAAATTAAAGTAATTGAGAGTTCTGTCATTTTCGTTTTGAAATAATACCTACATTCTGTTTGTTCTTGATCTTGCTGAAATCATCTTGTTGAAAGAATTTTTTTTTTTTTAAATAACTTTTGATTTTTTTTAAACTGCTAAATTCATTCACGACCCGTGTGACGCAATGATTACCTGATCGCCGCGCCAAGGGTCCTGGTTCGATTCCCAGCGAGGCGGAAACTTAAATGATGCGTTTGAATTTCTGTTCTTTGTCTGGGCGCTTGTCTGTTGTCTTTGTGTGTTGTCCATGGCACCTACGAGACAGGTAATCCTAGTGCGTGGCAATGAGTGTGAGGCGTTATTTATTTAATGTCTTTCACTTATATTTTTACCCGACTGCGCGATGCAAAGGACCCTCCTTTGCTGTGTTATCAGTCTACATAATTATGTATGTTTGTTCATATGTGGCATTGTAGAGACCAAACGCGTGGACTACTTACGTCAATCGATTCGTCTTAACCTTGCTACGAGTAGTTCTACTAAAGACAAAAATAATCTGGACATTTTTGTACTTTATACGCAGTCGGGTTTTATTTTTTTGATATACCTACATTTTTTTTTTCTTATAATATTGCAGAATTTTTAAAATAATTAAAATGTGTGCAATTCATACGTAGTAGAAGTGAAACCTTCAAAAATGTTGTTTTCAAGATAATGAGACGAATGTAAAATTTCGGGAAGATGATAATTGTAGGTTTTAGTAATGATCATAGTGATGCAAAGTTAGATATAATATTACATTTTATTCGTATACTATATCACATATATTTATTCAGACTCAGAGCTTAAACCTTTTATACACGGCGCGCACGATAGTCTACATCCAGCGCTGCGGCCTTGAGTGGACGTACAGCTGGGATGGATCGTGTATAAAGCGCTTTACATTTTCGATAAATGATACAGGAGGCTTATGGTAACTAAAGTATGATATGCTCCCCCTCCCCTCCCCCTTACCTCCCCCTCCCCTCCCCCTTACCTCCCCCTCCCCTCCTACTTCGAATAAAACTAATTTATTTTAATCTCATCTCTCAACTCATCTCCCAACTCATCTCCCAACACATCTCCCAACTCATCTCGCAACTCATCTCCCAGCTCATCTCCTAACTCATCTCCCAACTCATCTCCCAACTCATCTCGCAACTTATCTCCCAGATCATCTCCTAACTCATCTCCCAACTCATCTCCCAACTCATCTCTCAACTCAATTCCCCTCCCCCTCCCCTACCACTCCCCTACCCCTGTACAATGCTTCCTATCTCACTTTAGAATTTATGTGTCTATCTCTTTTTACTGTCACGGGACAGTTTCGTTTCATCAAATTTCAAATCACCCCCGTACTAAAGAAGTTTTCACTTCAATAACTTAAAAAAGACTGATAAGTAATATCTGTATATCATTCACAAATATCTCAAAAAATCAACTATTTACAGAAGAATACGTCTAAATCATACTTAATCTTAAAGCTGTTAAGTCCCAGGGTCCCAACAGGTGAAGGTCCCACATAATAATGGCAATTAATCAGTTTCCTTTTCTGTCTTTAAATCTCCCTCCAGCCACCAAAGCCAATCAGCAGCTACGAAGGCGAAGTGGACGCGCGCGAGGAAGGCCCCGCTTGTCCACAACCCACGACCCCTGGGTACTTCGTGGACGAGGACTGCTTGCGGCTCAATGTTTACACGCCCACCAAGAGAAGGTATACTTAGTATTTATAGGATATAAATTCCGCGTAGACAAAAGTCAAAATCATTTAGTTATTTTTATATCTACCAGCATTTCGGAAAGGTGTTTTGTCATGGAGGAGATGAAAAGCCGAAAGAAATTCCTGAACTTATTTTTTCATATTAATATAAACTAACTATTAAAATTTAGATGAACTTACTACATTACAAGACTTTTAGGCAATGAGTTTAAAAAAAAACATAAACGTGTACTTATATAGGTATGTACGCGCGTGAGAAGTTATACCTACTTCTTTGGCATGAAAAAAATCAATTAAAAAAACAATAAAAAATTAAAATAAAACAATAAAACAAAAATTAACAAAAAATTTCAAAAAAACAAAATAAAAATATTAAAAATAAATAAATAAATAAAAACAATATTGAAAAAACATTAAAAAATAGTATTCAAAAAACAATATTCAAAAAAGTTATACGTGTTTATTAAAAACTAGCTGTTACCCGCAGCTTCGCATGCGAAAATAATGTTTTATCTTATATTATGTACCTCTAAAAAACGATGAATTTATGTTGAACTACTTTTATTTAGCTATTTATATACTGAAACTCACAATACAAATTCAAAGTAATCTTTCGGGAGCGGGTTTTGAAAAATAATCAATCACATTTTCTTTTTACTTTTTCATGCAAAATTAAGAAAAAAAACATGAAAACTATATTCCATCAATTTAAGTAAGGAGTAAGTTGCAACAAAATATGTGTTGCAAATGAGAAACAAATAGATTTGTTTAAAAAAAATCCTTACACATTTACATCCTTTCCTGGGGAAACCTTTGAATTTTCCGTAATGAAATGTGGTGTAGGTACAATACAACCCAGAGTATAGGTAAGTACCAAATTAATCATTTTACATCAAAATCCGATCAGCGTTTTCATAAGATGCCTATATACAGACAGACAGACAGACAGACAAACAATAATTAAAAAAAAAATTGTGCTCTAACACGTTATTGTGGTGCTCCCTAATGGAAATAAAAAAAATCAATATGCAGAAAAAAACTTTTAAGTTTTATTATAGTATAGTTAGATCAATTATACGGGGCTCCCAGCCTACAGGGACAACGAATAACAGCTAAATGGCGCCCATGGTAGTGACAAACCAAGCGCCCTGCTATCGACTTACTTCGCTAAATTTCAAAACACCCACCCCTATAGTTAGCGCCCTTTTTTCTCTCGAAATTCGACAGATAGGGCTCATGCGGGGCCCTTCAAAAAAATTTAATACTGATACTCGGTTCATGGGTGTTATAGTGATGTGTTATAATTGTTGTCCATGTCACCCGCGACAGAGGGAATCCTACTGCGGAGGTATGAGTGTTCAAGCGTTTTTATTTATTATATTAGGTTTTACTTTATCTGTACCTCTTTAAAAAAAAAAAAAAAACGGCGAATTTATATTGAATGACTCATATTAAGCAATATACCTATATACTGAAAGCCACGGTATAATCACAAAGAATTTCTCCAGGAGAGGGTTTTGAAAAATAAAAAAAAAACATTCACATTAATTTGTATTTTTTTTCCTTTTTTTAAATGCAAAATTAAGAAAATCTGAAAAATATGTATTCCATCAATTAAAGCAAGAAACGCTTGTTGCAAATGTGAAGCAAATCGGTTGATGTTTTAATTTTTTTCATACAAATTTTCATTTTGTTTTCCAGGAAAACCTTTACATTTTCCGGGATGAAAAGTTTTCTAAAATATGACCCAGAGTTTTAGTAACAAATCTACAATTTTCATGGAAATTCGTCCAAGTTGATGTGATGCCCGGACTGACAAACAGACAGACAAACAATTATTCTAAAAAAATTTTTGTGCTCTTACATGTTAATACAGTGCCACCTAATTGATATTTTGAAAAAATATTCAATGTACAGAAAATGATCCTATTTTTTTCTGATTTTTTTTTTCTAAAATAAAAGTAGCCTAAGTTACTCCCTGTTACATCAGCTATCTGCCAGTGAAAGTCCCGTCAAAATCGGCCCAGCCGTTCCAGAGATTAGCCGGAACAAACAGACAGACAGACAGACAGACAAAAATTGTAAAAAATGTTGTTTTGGTATATGTAGCCTATATACATCCAAATGCACTTCGTAAAAAGCGGTTATTTTAATATTACAAACAGACACTCCAATTTTATTTATTTGTATAGAAGATGTATAGATTAGGTTTTACTTTATCTGTACCTCTTTAAAAAAAAAAAACGGCGAATTTATATTGAATGACTCATATTAAGCAATGTACCTATATACTGAAAGCCACGGTATAATCACAAAGAATTTCTCCAGGAGAGGGTTTTGAAAAATAAAAAAAAACATTCACATTAATTTGTATTTTTTTTCCTTTTTTTAAATGCAAAATTAAGAAAATCTGAAAAATATGTATTCCATCAATTAAAGCAAGAAACGCTTGTTGCAAATGTGAAGCAAATCGGTTGATGTTTTAATTTTTTTCATACAAATTTTCATTTTGTTTTCCAGGGAAACCTTTACATTTTCCGGGATGAAAAGTTTTCTAAAATATGACCCAGAGTTTTAGTAACAAATCTACAATTTTCATGGAAATTCGTCCAAGTTGATGTGATGCCCGGACTGACAAACAGACAGACAAACAATTATTCTAAAAAAATATTTTTGTGCTCTAACATGTTAATACAGTGCCACCTAATTGATATTTTGGAAAAATATTCAATGTACAGAAAATTATCCTATTTTTTTTCTGATTTTTTTTTCTAAAATAAAAGTAGCCTAAGTTACTCCCTGTTACATCAGCTATCTGCCAGTGAAAGTCCCGTCAAAATCGGCCCAGCCGTTCCAGAGATTAGCCGGAACAAACAGACAGACAGACAGACAGACAGACAAAAATTGTAAAAAATGTTGTTTTGGTATATGTAGCCTATATACATCCAAATGCACTTCGTAAAAAGCGGTTATTTTAATATTACAAACAGACACTCCAATTTTATTTATTTGTATAGATGTATAGAAGATAAACAATGAATTATTATTATTTATTGTGAATAAGTATTGTTTTAAACAATTTAAAAACGTGACGTATTTCGTGACCGTTGTTTTTGTGTCACCGTCCGTGTTACAAATCTTAAAACACTCTTATAATTTTTTCCACTTATTTCATAACGTGCCTAAAGAAGTATAACTTCAATAAATTTGAATGCATCATCCTGGCGGGTTCCCTGGAAGAACTTGGTACAAATGCTCGGGGACTTGAACAGCGCCTCACAACGGGCGGGTCTTAAGATGAACATGGACAAGACGAAAATAATGTTGAATGTCCATGTCACACCCATACTGGTTGTTGTTGACGGCGCTGCTCTCGAAGTTGTAGACGAATAGGTACAATTACCTGAGAAAAGTGATCCAGATGGGTAATTCCGACTTCGAGAAAGAAGTCACTCGTAGAATCCAACTCGGCGCAACGTAGCCCACGTTCGGGAAACTGCGCCAAATCTTGTCGTCTGAAACGTGGTGCTTTACCATTGGCCTAATCCACAAGCTCAGAGTAGCGCAGCGGGCTATGGAAAGGGCTATGCTCGGTATTTCTCTACGTGATCGCATCAGAAATGAGAAGATCCATAGACGTACAAGGGTAACCAACATAGTTCAAATAATTAGCCGGCTGAAGTGGCTATGGGCTGGCCACAGTGCGAAAGACTGATAACTGTTGGGGTAGAAAGGTCCTCGAAAGGTGCCCACGTCCCGGAAAAAAGAGTATAGGATGCCTCCGACCAGGTGGACTGACGACCTGAAGGAGACAATGGGCATCCGTTGGATTCCTAAGGCTCAGGACCGGTCAGTGGCGCAAGTTAGGGGAGGCCTATGTCCAGTAGTAGACCTCCAAGGGCTGATTGATGAATGGAATGCATCAAGACGTTTGATTATGTGTCAATTAAACTCATTAGTTTTATTTATCGGTCGAATGTACATAAGAGATAAAACAATGCAATAAAGGTTTTTTATTCAAATATTATTAAGTTTTCCCAACTGATCTACAAGACAAAACAAGTTAATTATTATACTAGAAGCGGGGTATCTTAGGGAGCTATTCTAGATCCACTATTCTTTATCAATATCATTTATTAAAAAAAAACTACTTAGTTCAATGCTTATGTTAATAAGCTATATTTTTACAGTGCCAAGCTTTTGCCAGTAGTGATGTTCATTCACAACGGTGGTTTCTACGTTGAGTCTGGTCGCAGCGATGTGGCTGGGCCCCATTACTTCATGGATCGAGACATGGTGTTGGTCACCATCAACTATCGTCTTGCTTCTTTAGGTAAGTACTAAATTAGTTTGTTTGTGCTGAAGTACTCGTACCTAAAGGCTACAGTGGTTAAAACTTTACTTTACATTCAAATTGAACTTTATTAAGCAAGTTTATTTATTCATCGGAGATAACTTGTTTTTAGGTTAAACAAATATTTTATAATATTTATGCTTGTATGTATTCTATTGGCCGTATAAGCCGTGAATGCCATGATACTCCCTTAAGGATAATTTGAAATAGATTACTGGTTGGCCTGAACTGAAGTGATACGTAAGTAAGTAGATACAAAACTTTCTTCCATCTTCCTTAAAGCTTCTTTCTCAAGTTTCAGCTTTCAGATTACTCGCATATTACATTACGTACCTACTTCCATTCCATCTACCAGGTTTCCTTAGCACGGGCGACGAGTTGGCTCCGGGCAACAACGGCTTCAAGGACCAGGTGGCAGCACTGCGCTGGGTCAGAGACAACATCGTGGCCTTCGGGGGTGATCCAAATTGCGTCACGCTTATCGGGTACAGTGCTGGGCTACATGTCCTCTCACCTATTTCTAAAGGTAGGTTGGTTTCCATAGCCTTTAACAGCACTTAGGTTACAGATTTCTCTTTGAAATTAAGGAGTAACTTCTTCACGGCGCTTCAATGTAAGTAGTGTATTTCTGGTTTCCACGAGTCTTGGTACCTTATGTATTGGTATCTCAGTTACTTGCAGGTTTCTGGCAAGTAATTAAGATGTTTGTATTCAATTATAACCTCGATACTTAAAGTCGCTTTATGTGTAATGTTAACTACTGAAAAATAGTTGTTATGTTCAAGTTTTAAACATTATCTTTAGTCAATGTCATCCATGCAATGCAAAGATTAATACAAACATGTTGTTTTGAATCTCTTTGGTGATTCTGACTACCTTTATTAATATGGAAACTACATAATATATGTTATCTACTTGTACATAATAGTTTTTTATCCATGACATTTAATGTAGCTCTATTACTTTTTTTTTGTTATGCACCTTTTTGTGTACCAAGGTACAGGTGTTTCTTTTGACATTTTATGCGTATGTAGTATCTGAGTTAAATTGAAATTACTTTCGTACTTAAATACAGATAATGTTGTTTACTTGTTTTGCTTTTCATAATGACTCGCCGTCGCCATCTTGATAGTAATTATAAGTCCGTGTATGTATTAGTCCAAAGTATTAATACTTTAATAGTTTGGGCTAAAGACATTATCATTTGAAAGACAAATAAAACTTGTTTTTAAATTATTTGGTGCTTATTTATCATGGTGCTTTTTTGATTCTTGCTCAAGGATTGATTTATAAAGAAAGAAAGATCAAGAAGGAAACATTTTGTCAAATAAACATTTATTTTACTCTAATTATTTATGAAAACCACTAAAGTATACATACGAGTAAAGCAAAAAGATGTAACTATTATGTGAGTTTTTTTACGGAAATAGCCGGCGTACGATCTGACGATCCACTTGATGATAAGTGGCTATCGTCGCCCGTGAACATCAGCAACACCAATGGCATTACTGATGCGTTGCCGGCCAAGAAAGAGTGACGAGTCCTTTGGCGGCTGACTCATGCTCAAGGGTGGTAGCTATCCAGGCGAATCGCATGGAAAAATAATAATAGTAAATAATGGTATTATTTTGCAAATAAAATCAATATTCAATATTACCAATATAATCCCTCCGATGGTCTCTACCACCAGCGGGCCGGATTTAATCGTCTCTTACGATACCCATCCGGCGTGGGATGGGTTTAGTGCATATTCTAAGCCGCCCCAATACGGCAATTAACGGAGATAACTTTTTTTTTTTGCTTCCACTATTTTAATTTTATTTTACTTGAATTAATTTTGTTTGTTTCAAACAAGCAATGAGTTTTATTTTACTCCAGGACTATTCCACCGCGCTGTCTCAATGAACGCCTCACCTTTCTCTCAAGTGGTCATCAACCACGATCAGTTCCACTTGGCGAAGAAACAGGCTGAGCTGGTTGGTTGTCCCACCACCGATAGCAAGGCCATCATGGATTGTCTGAAGACCGTGCCGTGGAAGAAGTTGGGAGACTCCTTGCCTGATTTCACTGTAAGAAAACTTTGTCTTCCAACGCTTTCGCGCTGACTTTTGTTACATGTCAACTTTCTGACTTGTAGCATCATCAAATGCTCTTGAAAAGATTTGGGTTTAAAGGGATTCTTCTTCATATTTTTTCAAACTTCATTCACCTTTTTAAAATGTTTTTAATAATAAAACACAATATTTGTTTTTATTTCAAAATAATTACTTTTTTATTACAGGAGAAATGTTTCTTCGTGATCGTGTTTTACCATACATTTTGCGTGCGTCCCTGTGTTTAAACGGTGAAATAGTGCTGTTTTTGCACTAAGTAAACCAGTTACCCTTCAAACTTTATGGTAACGTGCTGATTTATGCATAAAAATGTAGTCTTCATTATCAGAGAACCATTCCACAAACTGAGGAAAAAGACGATTTTTACTACTTGCTCCGACTTGTCTTGTCTCGTATGTATGATCAAGATTATTTGTACGAAAACTTGGATAAATGATTCCATTGTTCTTACACTTATGATCAATGAAGGATCAAAAGTTTCCGAAAGGTCAGTCTAAAGTTGTGTAGCTCAAGACAATTTGGCTCAATTTGGTTCAATTGTTGACTCTCAACCACACCAAGACAAAAGCAAATATTTCCGAAATTAAGAAGATAAAGGCAACTACGATGGAGAAGAACATGGAAATATGATATTTGAAGATTTTGACTGTGTATACTTGTATATTGTCAGGACTTTTCACTGTTGAGATTTGTTAATTTATTTTTGGAGTTTATCTCCTTATCTATCGATTTCATATTTGAAGCCGCGGTATAAGATTCTATGGGGAGTAAAATCAAACTTTTTTCTTAAATTACGCGTTATGTTTGTAATTCGTAACACAGAATCTAGATGGCGTTGGATGGCTGAAATGAGATGAAACGAAATGATATTAAGTGAAACATCATCATCATCTCGTCACCATAGCGTTAAACTCCATGTAACGTAACACACAATTTTTTTTTATATAATTATGACGATGAATCCGAGTTCCTGATTTTGGTCGACACAAGTTAATTCGTTTGACGTCGCCCTGGGGCTAACTCTCAACTCTGATTGCCTAACAGAGTGGGTAAAATACTCTGTTAGTATCATATTTTTTTTGTATTATCGTAGGGCATGGGGTGTATATACGATACAACATAGAGCCCTCATGAGACAAGACCAGTACAAGCGAGTAGTAAAAATCTCTCTTCTGCCTCATTTTGTGGAATGGTTTTATGATAATGAAGAATCCATTTTTATGCATAAATCAGCACGGTATCATGACGTCTGAAGGGTAACTGGTTTCCTGATTGCAAAAAACAAGACTATTTCAGCGTTAAAACTAACACTAGACACCGCACCAGACAAATGTTCAAAAGAAAAAGTATGGGAAAACGTGATCGCGAAGAAACATTTCACCTGTAATAAAAAAGTAAATAATTAATTTGAAATAAAAAACTGCTTGTTTTTATAATGTTTATAACATTTTCTTATAGGTATTTAGAATATAACTACATCCGATATGTATAAACCAATTAATTTCAAAAATGCAGTTACAGCAGAACATAATTAGTGTCCCTAATAATTTGGCCAGGAACTGTACATTTATTAAACATCTAACATTTACAACAACAGGAATTGGGCACTGACCCAGTGTTGTTGTGGACTTCGGTAGTAGAAAATGACTTCGGTCAGGAGCGGTTCCTGCCGCAGCATCCTCTGGAGCTGCTGAGAGACCGTAAGCTGCAGTCGATGCCGTTCATCATCAGCCAGACCAGGAATGAGTTCTTCTGGATGGCCAATAGTAAGATATTTTATTATTGAACGCACACTCTTGAAAAGGACAGAGTTAATGAGAAAAAAGATAGTGCAGCTGTGCGCGTATTTGCAGGCCTGGCGCACTCCGCACTTTCGGTATGAAGTTACAAGTACATGCCGCGTTGCACACATTTTATTTTTCTCTTTGTTTTGATTTTCTTAACTTATTAACATTTTGGCTTTATTTTTGTGGTTTACTTGTACCTGTACAAGTACAGCCATAAAACGTTTCACAAAAAACGTGACTTTTTTTCTAATTCCATAGTTCCGTATCCACAACGTAAAGAAGTTTCAAATGTAGTTGCTGTTTATTATGTTTGTAATCTAAACTTCAATAGATATCCTGAACAACGCAACACTATTGGAGATGATGAACAAGGATTGGAATAAAATGGCACCTATTTCATTCCTACTGCCGAGGAACGACTCTAGGCCAGCCAAGGTCTTAAGAGAGAAGTTCATTGGTGAGGAGTCGTTGAACAAAGACGCTAAGACGATGGCTGATAGACTTGGAAAACTTTACGGGGACTCGCTCGTTGGCTTCGGTGTGCACAGGTAAGAAGAATATAAAATAGTAATTTGAATGTGGTGCCGGGTCCACTTCGTAGAATAGCACCACTTCTACCTGCTACCATTACACCCACTTCTTCCTGGAGCCCAATTCTCATATATACGATATGAGAATTGCCCCCCTGGGATGTCGTAAAAGGCGACTAGTAGGATATTCCAGGAGACGGGCTGGCAGCAGCGTCTCCCTGCGTACTAATACAATCTACTGCGATCACCAACACGCACTGGCCAAGCTTGGTGACTACCAGCTACAACCCCCAATGGGACCAGGTGTACTGACAACCTGAAGAAGACAGCCGGTACCCGCTGGATTCAGAAGGCTCAGGACCGGTCAGAGTGGCGCAAGCTAAGCCTATGTCCAGCTGTGAACCTCTAAGGGCTGATGGATGGATGGATGATAACGTGATAGGTAGTTATTATTGATACGAACCAGAATGATAAAAAGTTAAAATTTTTTTTTTTATATTTGGGAGAGAACTAGAGATTGTTTTGAGCTGTATATTTATACAATCTATTATTTATAGCTTAAAAAACATTATTAATTATTATGTAGTTATCGCGAGTTCGGTAGATCCTTAAAAAATACTATTGCACTATTTTAAGATGTTAGTAGGGTCATCTTAGAGAAGTTTAGGTATATTAGGGTAATTTTAAGAGAAGTAACAATTGATATAATTCTCTTTCTTTTCCTTTAAGTGCAATACATAATTCATGATAAAAAAATTATCAGGCTCGCGAACCTGATGTGCCGGCACTCTAAACAGCCGGTGTATTACTACGAGTTTGACTACATGGGACAGCACAGCTTCTATGAAGACCCTGTTACCAAGAAACCGACTGGTAAATAAATAATAATAATTTGGCTTGAGAGCTAGTTCTTTCTTTCTTTTTTTCTTCTCTCTTTTGTCTTGTTGTTTAACGCAAAGGTGATGCCTTTGTTGTACTTGATGTATGGAGACGTCAGCGACCATTTACAATATACACATAATTCGCACCCTTAGAATGAGACTGACCTAACTCAAAAATTGCAATTTGTGGGAAATGAGCAAGAAAGTCTTCAAAGTATAGTTTTAAGTAAGTTTGAATGTAGCTCTCTCGTGTTTCATTGGAAATTGTTGAATTTTTGCAGATTTATTTATTGATCTTGTATCTAATGATTGGTAATATATTTTAAATATTTATTTTGATATTAATTTATAATAGAACTATAAAATAAGTCATTTTATTGTTAAGCCTGTTTAAGCCGGAAAATACAACAAATGCTGATGGCGTATTACGGAATCAGTCATTTTTTTTAACTAAAATTCTATATATCTAAATTTGCTATCTATATATCTATCTATCTATAAAAATCCGTTCTTAGCTGACGTCTCCTTAGCATAAGCTATCTCCCTGCCAAATTTCATCATAATCGGTTCGGTAGTTTCTGAGATTTTTTGTTTAATCAGTGTATCTCTTTTCAATTTTATATATATAGACTGGGGGATTATTTAGGGGGGAGGGGGAGGGTGCTAAATATTTATTTAATTATGGCAATGAAGTATATAACTTCTCACGCGCGTGCAAAAGTAGATATTTTATTAAAAAATGTGCTGAGGCTTTACAGCTTTTTCTTCTCCTCCATGATAAAGCACCGAAAAGCTGTTTGATTAAAAAATGATGTGCGTGTGAAACCTATATGAATAAAAGATTTAGAATTTGAAACAGTCAGAATGTTTTGTACAAATTTCTCATAAATTACTGCTTAATAACATAATTATTTATATTGTTATGCTAGTTTTATTAAATAAACTTAATTGCAAGGTTTAATATTTCCTTATATTGTTACACAATTTTTTATATTTTCATCCTCTCTCCAGGCGTGGGCTACGCATAATTATTTGTATGGTTATGCTAGGTTTATAAAATAACGTTATATTAATTAACCTTAACGTTATATTGTTACACATTTTTTAATTTTTTCATCCTCTCTCCAGGCGTAGCGCATCACGACGACTTGATCTACATGTTCTCGATCCGCGCGCTGTTCCCCGACATCGGTCTCACCGGTCCTGACGCCACGATGGTGGATAAGATGACTGCCATCATCTACAACTTCGCTAGACACGGGTACTACTTCATATACGATATAAATATCGCTTCACACACATAGCCCCACACTAGGATTCTCTGTATTATGGGTGCCATAGACGCAGGACAACACACAAAGACAAGACACACACCCAGACCGGGCACCAAAATTCAAACTTATCATTCAAATTTCTTTCTCGCTGAGATCCTTGGTACGTGGTCCGGTATGGGAACTATTACGACACAGGGGTCGTCGTATCTTTGTATTCAATCTTCTGCCTAGGTATTTGATTAGCATTATTTTACTTTTAGGTTTACTATCAAGGATGTCGGATTCAGTTCCTTTTCCAGAACGATGAGTCATTTAAGCGACTTTCTTGATTTGAATGATAGGAAGCAGCTTTCAATAATTTCATTTCAAATTTCTAACATGTGGAGTTTTGTCACGATATAAAATTAACACTTTCAGATTCATGAATGACATAATAAGGATTTTAAGACAATCTTGATTGTTACAGAGATCTAAATCCTCGCGGAGACTTGCCAGAGCTAGAGGGCTTGTCGTGGCCTCCAATGGTTCCTGACCAGAGGAACTATCTCCAGTTGAGCAGTTCTTTCTCCGTCCATCAAAACCTTTCTGAAGATAGGTTCGGCGTCTGGGATGACTTGTTCCCCATTGACTACAATTTGGGGAAGTATACCAGATCTGACTGCACTGTAAATATATATTCAAATATAAATGGAAAAAATATAATCGTATACTGTGATTAAAATAATAAGTATAGTAGTAATTAAAGTAATAAGTAAGTGTTATAAAATAGTTTAATGCCATTTAACATTCATACATATGGTTTCTAGTCTGGTGGTTAACAATTAATACGGTAGCTAATAAAGTTTTGTAACTTTAGATTCCGCCGGTTCCGGACCTAAAAATAGTACGGATGTTACCTCGTCTAATCGAGAGAGAAGCATAACAAAGGCCGCCCGCTTACCATGACGTGTGCGTAATTTTGGGGTTACCACATGAACATAAATTTCCCCATTTTTTTCTATATGTAGTAGTAAAATCAAAATCAAAATGTATTACTTAATAGACTGTATAGTTACTCCGTAACAGATAAATCACTGCATAATAAAAACTCCTACTACGACTACGCTTCAGCACTTCACTCGAAAACACACCATATTGTTCAATCATAAAGTTGTTTAATTTCTCAGCTCCGCCCGGCATTGTAACCTTGAAATTAACGCTATTAGACCAAGGTTGCTTCTTTCGATAAAACATATTATAGGTGTACCAGCATCTCATGGCATTTTTGACAAGCAGAAAAATGGGTTTTTAATATGGCAATGAAAATTTAAAACTAACTATTGTCAAGCGGCTTGTCAAGTCAAAAAAAGAGTTGTATGGAATTTTTTTCTTTTTCTAAAATTATAATTATTTTAGATTTACCTCCGAAAACAACTTTACGATCACAAGCCACAAATATTATTTTCAATGTTTATTGAAAAACATGTGAAGAAAAAGTTGTATATAAGCGACAATCTGCATTATTAATATTATCCATCTTGTAGGATTATCTCGTTTTGATACTTAGTTTTCGTGATTATGTTTTCTTAGTAAATAATCTACATATGATTTCTTTGTATGTAAGTAAGATTAGCAAATGATATTAAATTAATTGAAATAAATAATACAAATATTGTTACAAATTAAAGGTAGCAAAAATTTTGTGAATATGAAATGAAAAGTTACATCATACAAGTTCACGTAACTGAAACGGTGGAGGAGCAATTTATTAATTATCTATTTGTTCTCTTCATCAAATGAATAAAAAATACTAGTATACAGATGGCAAATTTTAAACTATAGTTGCATAAATTATTATTAGTCACTGTAATAATTAATTATAATATAAAAAATATGTGCTTGTCTAATAATATGTGTAGCTTTGTCTTTTATATATTTTCATCTGAAGTTAATAAACCATACCTACATAATTTATATTGCCTATTATGAAACTAACACTGTTAAAAATATCAAGGATCAAGAAGATTTAGTCTAGTTTCCCCAACGCTGGGGAGTGTGTTGTCTCCAATTTTAATCTCCCCATTTTGCCATCAGATACACCTATATATCTTGGTATTTATGAAAATGAAAATAAAACGCTTTCAACTGTTATTATAATTGTTTTATTTTAAAAAAATTACATGTGTGCTATTTTTTCATAGTAGCGATGAACCGATTTATTTTCCTGTTTGAATTCATGATTGTTGAACTTGACAGTGCAGTGGCATAAATTCAGACCTAGCTAATATATTAATAAAATAATTCATTAAAAAAAAAAAAACAAAAAACCCGACTGCGTAAAAAACTAAAAAGAAAAATAAGCGCATTACTTCAGAATGTTGATAAAAGTAATACTGAACAACGACACCATATACAATGATACTTAAAAAAATATAGATACGTTAAGCACTTACAAATCGACCAAAAAATCTGTTCCAAAAAGAGCTACAACACACATACGTTTATGTTTTGTTTCAATACACCAATCACTTTGGTATAATACACGAAGGCATTTTAACGCTGTATGTCAAATGTCAAGCACTTCTGACAACATCAAAAGCGTGCGTATCGTCTTGTATTGACAGAGCGACTACTTCCTTGGGAACTTGGGAAAAAACAAACAAGATTTGATTGGTTGAAGAATGGGTCCCGACTGTTGTTCCTTCTATGGTGTAGTTGTTCAGTATTACTTTCTTTTTTTGTTAGTTTTCTTACGCAGTTGGGTTTTTGTTTTTTCTTAATTATTTTTTTTATTTGATTCTCTAGAATTGGTATCTAGGGCATTTTAGTATTTCGGCAAATGCATCTGACGCCACGAGATAAGTGATAAAAGGAGAGACCCAACTTCCATAGAAATTCAAGTCCGGATAGACAAGACTGAAAATTAGTTGTCAATTAGATCATTGCAATAGCTTTAATTTCTCCAATTTCCACAGGTGTCAGCAACGGCTAAGTAATGAAATCATAGAATTTCCACCGTAATAATTATAGGTTATGATTATTGACACTCGCGTCACAGTGCTGTAATTATATTCAAACTACTACGCAACTTCGTCAGTTTTGAAGTTAAAAACAAGAAGATTGATATAATTATTTTCTCAAGATTAGAAACACAATTTAACAGTACTGTGTTTTTTTGGAAAATCATCCCCAAAGGGTTAATTAAGGGCGTGCAAGTTAGTATGGGAACTTCGTCAGTTTTGTGACAATTTGTATAAAGGCCTATAGTTACACACAACAAATAACTATATCATGGTTATCTCGATAGTCATCTCCTAAGGGGCAAAACTGAGGGGTAGTAAGTTCGTACAATGCTTCGTCAATGTTGAACTCAGAAATATGAGAATTATGGAAGCTGTTCTTGATAAGAACAAGAATTTCAATAAATAGTTTAAATTAAAGGACTTTAAAGTTTATTACAATATTTAGTCGTGTAACATGGAACGGTCTATCGGCGAGTGTAGTGGTCAGTGGTCAGCGGCTGTTCCGCGCGTAGTGGGAGCGTGAGTATGTCACAAGTACAATAAGTGGTCAAATGTCGATTGGCAAGCCGCGGTACAGTCATCTACAGAGAAAACAACACAACAGACGACGGAAAAGTTCAAATCAAATCAATTTATTGTGGAATATAGGTACACAGGTAAGTATGTTTGTAGATAGGTAAATATCCGCTATATCTCTGCCATATAATAATATGGGCATACAATAATAGTTTAGGTCAATAATAAGATAATTATACATTAAGAAACAATAACGAAAGAATATTAAATGTTAAATGATTAGCAAAGTATGACAGTTATAATAAAATAATCTTACTAATATCTATTATAAATGTTAAAGTTTATGGAGGCCATACACGATCAAGTACTTGATCAAGCGTCAAGCGGACTTGACGCGGTATCCAGACTATCCAGTACACTTGATCGTGTATGGCCACGATATAGATATCTGGCCATTTATCGATCTCATGCACACGGCGCGTCATGTGAAACTGCAAATTTGACAAGTCAAACTACAGACTTGATCAAGTACACTTGACCGTGTATGGCCTCCCTGATGTTTGGATGTTTGACACGCAATCACGCAAAAACGGCTGATTGGATATAGATGAAAGATAGACAGATAGTTTAATACCTAGAATAAAGTATAGGATACGTTTTATTTCGAGATATTTCAGATTTATAACAGATGTTCCCGAGGGAGAAGAAGTAAAATTTATACATAGCAAGAGGAAAACAGTTTTGACGTTTGTCTTCACAGTGACATTAGAAAGCACAAAATAGCTGAGTGATTAAATTATATTATTTAGATAGAGAACAAGGATGATTTTTGTTCAGGCTTTGACGTCTTTACTTGAGTCTGGTTTGGTGCCGCCCGGACGTTCTATGCAATCCCACAAATCCTCGTGCTGTAGATACGTTTTCACACCAAACTTTCATGACGAGTAATTAATAGTTCTCATGTAGGTAAGTGAATTGTAAATTCTTAATGAGAATAAAGTTTCTTTAACCTCAATTCGCTTGTCCCGTCAACTTCTCCAAATTGAACGAACTCGAATACATTTTTCGGAGATACTGTAAATAACTCGGTTACCGGCAAATATTTAACGGAAAAGATGTTTATTTATCACTGAACCTAAGCACGCTCTGCTACCATGTAGGAAACTATTATAAAAATATAGCATAGTGAAAAATAAAATAAATAAATCTGATGTTTATTATATTCGTTAATTGAATAGAGTACCTACTTTAAATACCACAAATATTAAAACATGCCAGTAACAACAATTACAGTATTGAAAATATAATATTAATCTACCTCAATAACACATGGGGCTGCTTTGAAGTACCTACCATTCTTGTTCTCAGTATGATTTAAACTCAGGTCACTATTTTAACTAAAAATTCGCAATGTAAACAATACGATTGATTAATTTTGACAATATTGCGAACACTATTGCGCCCACGGCGCAGCGGACCGACTCTACTTTGTTTATTGTTTTCGCACTGCAAGTCGCAAGGAAGTAGGAACCGGCTCATCCCGCTCCCCGCCCGGAAGAGCGGAGCGAGCGGTGGCGCAGCGTTTGCGGCGTGCCATAAAGCCTAACTTCGTTAAAAACGCCAAATACAAAGCATTGCGAAATTTTTTTTTCTTTTTATAAAATATCTTAAAATGAATTCAAAGGATTAAAATAACAGTCTGTGTCACATAACGCCATAAAGTTCGTATTTTTTACGCTTTAGATTTGTAAAATTATATGCTAGTTCATCACAGTTGTCTCTTCCGAAACACTGGTTTTTTCGAGACAGTTTTTGGAATTACCCTGTATACTATAAAACGATTAAAACCATCCTAGAGCAAAGACAATCACAAATTAAGTTCGTAAAATTATCACAATGTTATCTTATCAAACGCGAAAACTGTTCCTGCCATGTGCGGTGACACTGAATTCTGTCATCGTGCACTAGTAGGATAAGCTAGTTTGGCCTAGGCCAAACTAGTTTGTCCGGAAATAGGGTTTGGCGGGTAACATATAAGCCTCCTTATTGGTCATCGTTTAGTGTAGTTCAGGAAGTGTTTAAACATGCACGCCTGTACTGTAATTGTTCTGTGTGGGGCTGTCGTCCAACTAGCTTGGGGTCATGCGCAACCAGGTATGAAAAAAACAATAATTATAAAGACTGGTTCATTTACGGTAAAAGTCCAAAAAAAAAAGCTAAAAATGTGTAATGTTTCCGAAATTGATGTTTTTTTTGTAACAATGCTATAAAGACAAGACTTCACAAAATATTTAGCATTCGCGATGATAACGATATTCCAAATCAAAGTCTATGCTAGTAGGTATGCAAGGTGCTGTAAGAGTTTCAAAACATTCCGAGTATTGCAGCTTACAAGTCAGACAGCCCCTCTGCCCCTCTGATTTTTCGCCAGTCCTTCAGACTCGACCTTGGCAATTTTCTGGTTCTTGCCCCATCTCATTTAATTTTGATGATATTTATGATAGAAGAATAGACTTGATATTAAATGGCACTTAGCAAAAGGTCCTTCGCCGACCAAAGACACGCACATAATTGCATACAAATATAGATGTTGAAAAATAAAAATTCTAAATAATTCATTCACATTCATCACTGATACACGTCATTTATTTAATCTGCTACCATTTCGGAAAGGTGCCTTGTCATGGAGAAAAAGAAATGGCGAAAGAAACTCCTTAGCACATCATTGACGATAATATTCCAATCCTACATGATATGAATTTTATTGTTTAATCATGCAATATCCTTACGGTCAATGTCAGGTCCTACCCAGCCCTCCGGAGACCCAGTAGCAGTAACTCCTTTAGGATCGGTCACGGGATCTTGGATGACGTCACGCCGCGGGCGCAGGTTTGAGGCCTACCGTGGAGTGCGATATGCGCAACCTCCGGTCGGAGAGCTGAGATTTCAGGTAAGAGATTTTAATGTTTATTTCAATGTCAATAAATTAAAGCAATTGAAAGAGTTCTGTCGTTTTGAAATAATAACTACTCTCTGTTTGTTCTTCATCTTAAGGTTTAAGATTCTTTATTTCTTAGAAGATTTACAAGATAATCACTTATTGAGAAATTAAATAACATACAATAGGTACATATTTCATGAGTTATCTCAATTGGGTTATATTTCTATCGATTAAATAAAAAAATCATCTAAACACGCAAAAAAAGTAAAACTTTTGAATTTCAAAAATTATGTAAAAATTGCTTTATTTCTAGAAGCCAGAACTATCAGGTTTCTCGTTCAACAGTGGTAGAAAAATAATTGCGAATAGATAGGAAAAAAGTTAAAATTTTGAAATTTCTTAAGTAATGAACAAAAAAATAGTTGTTATCTTTCTAGAAGCCAGAACTGACAGGTTTCAAAACTAAGAGAACAATAATCGAGAATACAAAAAAAAGTAACTCACGCCAAAGTGCGAGCAGAGCATAGGAGAAAACCTAAAATATGGAAATTTTGTAAGTGATAAAAAATTTGTTGTTTTCTTGTTGGAAGCCAGAATTTTCTTGTTTTGCAGTAAAATGACAATAATCTATAATAGAATACGAAACATTTCCAGAACTCACGCCAAAGTGCCAGCAGAGCATAGTTTCTATAATATAGATAATTCGCATAGTATAGTGTTCTGATGGCAGATTGGCGTGAGTTCCGGAAATGTTTTGTATTCTTAATAATTGTTATTCTACAGTTTAATGAGAAATCTGATAGCTCTGGCTTCTAGAAAGACAACAACTATTTTTTTTATAACTTAGGTTTAGATAATTTTAACTTTTCTACTATGCTCTGCTGGCACTATGGCGTGAGTTTTGGAAATGTTTGGTATTCACGACTATTGTTCTACTACTGCTGAACGAAAATTGATTGTTCTGGCTTCTAGAAAGACAACAACTATTTTTTTCATAACTTACCTTTCGATATTTTAATTTTTCTCCTGTTCTCTGTTTGCACTTTGGCGTGATTTCCAGAAGGAAATGTTTTGTACTCTCTATTATTTTCTTCTACTATTGAACGAAAAACTCTTTTCTTATTTTTTATGTACATAATATGTTCTCTTTGTGTGTTGTCCATAGCACTCACGACACAAGGAATCCTGGTGTATATTTTTTGCATTTTTTTCAATTTTGGTCGCGAAATTTTTCTTCACTTTTCATGAAAAATTAGGACCTGATATAAGAATAGAAAGTCTAAGCTGGAAGTACCTTCAAGAGGTCTGACAATATCTCGATAACTTTTTGAGATATTTAAGCGCAAAGTCTAATGTGGCCACCGGAATTGAAAATTAGTGACACTAAAATTGCATTTTTCTGTCACAAAAGCTCTAAAACCACTAAAATGAAGCTCAAAGTAGCTTATCTCACGAGTTCTCGGGAATTATCAATAACTTTCATCGTTCAATAAAACTCTCTGTTTTAAAAAAATATTGATAATTATTATTATTTATCCATCCATCAATCCATCAGACCTTGGAGATCCACTGCTGGACATAGACCTTCATCTTCTTAAGATTAAGAAGTGCACTGTGGATAGGATTTTATTAAACGAAAGACTTTTAATCTTTTGATCTCAACGTGGACACGTAAAATTTGCCGATTTGATAATATTCACCCTCATACTTAAATCTTGAAGCTGTTAAGTCCCAGGCTCCCAGCAGGTGAAGGTCCCACATAATAATGGCAATTCATCATGCATCAACTTGTATGTTATATAAACAAAAATCCTTTTCTATCTTTTAATCTTCCTCCAGCCACCAATGCCAATCAGCAGTTACGAAGGTGAAGTGGACGCGCGCGAGGAAGGCCCCGCTTGTCCACAACCCACGTCTTCTGAGTACTTCGTGGACGAGGATTGCTTGCACCTCAATGTTTACACGCCTGATAAGAAAAGGTATTATTGATAGGATATTTTTTCGAAGTCAAAAGTCTAAAGCCCAATGCATATGTAACGGGTTTTTTCCCCGTACGGAACGGGGACGGGACGGGGCATTTCCCGTCGCCGACGGGATTTCAGAGGTCGATGCATACGTAACGTGTTTTTCCCGTACGGAACGGGGACGGGACGGGGCATTCCCCGTCGTCGACGGGATTTTTAACTCAGACCTAACGTGCTAGTGTTGTGATTAAAGAAAGATGAATTTTTCATTTGAAGAATTAGCTTTAATTGCTATTTCATTAGACGACGAAGAAGCTACGGCCATCAAGAGAAAAAGGAGATTTTCTATACATCCTACATGGCATAAACGAGAACAAGAAGGATAATACCACACTCTCTACAAAGAACTTTTGGACGACGAGACTCAATTTTATAAATAATTCCGTATGACAAAATAATGTTTTTCTTTAAGAAGCGGGTCTATCGTCTCCTTGCCGACAACGCGTTGGTGACGCCGCTGGTGTTGCTAATGTGCTAATTGGCGGCAGTGATCACTTAACATCAAGTGACCCGTCTGCTCGTTTGCGTGCTCAAAGCATAAAAACATAAACGTTTACGTACGTACGCGCGTGAGAAGTTATACCTCTTTGGCATCAAAAAAACAAATTAAAAAAAACAATAAAAAAGAACCATAAAAAAACAATAAAACTATGTACTACTGATTTAAATAACGTTTTAATTTAAGTTTAATCGTGTACATGAAATTTTAAATAAAATAAATAAATAAATAAAAAAAATATAAAAAAAAATAAAAAAACAACATTACAAAAACTATTTAAAAAATAACGCACCTAGAGACTAAATACTAAGTACTCCAAAAATATATAGTTCTTCAAATTGTTTTATAATTTTTCTGCTGGTAAAATATTATAACATTGAAATAACATGTTTAATTATAATTTCTTCAAAATTATTTTTATGTAATGAAAACTGATGTATTTATAATGATAATTTTTTGTACAAGGTGATTAGCTTAAACAGTAGGTAATAATATAGGTAAAATAATAATACACGTGCATCACTACTTTCTCCCCGTCGTGGACGGGGTGACTGTGCATACGCAACGGAAGCAAAACCCCGTCCCGCACAGAACGTGGCACGTACGAAACGGGGTTTTGAAAACATCGTCGGCGACGATGTTTTTGATAACCCCGTCCCGTTCCGTACGGGACGGGGTTTTGCTTCCTCTGCGTATGCACTACCGCATACATTTTCTATGAAACGATGTTTGCCCCGTCCCGTCCCCGTTCCGTACGGGGAAAAAACCCGTTACGTATGCATTGGGCTTAAATCATTTATTCATAAGTATCACTGATACACGTCATTTTTATGTCTCCCAGCATTTCGGAAAGGTGTTTTGTCATCCTTGTGGAGGAGATGAAAAGCCGACAGAAACTCCTGAACTTATTTGTCCATATTATATGTACCTATATTGTAGTAGCAGCGGCACCGTATGGACACGTATTTCCTCGTGTATGTAAGGTGCCAGATGAAAAGTCACAATCTCCCACAATTTTATTTTATTGTAAATATTATTTTGCCATAATATTATGCACAATTAAATTGGCAAATTATTTATTAATATGTCACTAGTTATCAAAATATCATAAGTATATAATCATTTATTTAGTTGTTCTTTTATCAAATTTAAAATCGATCAGTGTTCATATTGTAGCACATGCATATTTCTCCTAATTTAGGGTAATCGATTTTCATATCAAGCTGGTATAAAATTGAATGTTTCAACAATCGAGGTTTTGTCTTCCGAGTGCACCGCAAAAATATTATTATAGTTAAATAAATAATAAAATAATGAACAGTTAATTGTGAAAAGATATCTCATCTTCTTTTCTTTGATTTTGGGAACAACTTTTGCAGTATTTAAAAATGCAAGACGACATTTTCTGAAAAAAATATTTAATAAATTTTGACAATAATTGTGACATGCAAGCTATTTATTGCTAACTCGGGATGTATTTGGTGTTTTAGTTCGTATTTGCTGTGGTAGGTTTACATTGTAGTTGGATGAATATATCTGCCTTTTATTCTTTAATCTGAGTTCAAAACATTAATGCATTTTCTATTACTATTAGGCCTTCGTGGCGTATGCGCTATCGTTAACGTTTTCTATGTAACGATGTTTCCAAAACTTCACGTCCCGTCCCGTCCACGTTACACATGCATCGACCTTAAATGACACGGAGCCTAAATACGATTTCAAATCCTTTTTGTCCCACGTGAAATGTTTCATACATACGTGGACTTGCGGCATCTACTCTTGGTATTAGGTACATGTCTGTGCTTATGGCCATAATTTCACAGTGCCAAGCCTTTGCCAGTAGTGGTGTTCATTCACCACGGCGGTTTCTACGTAGCATCCGGTCGCAGCGATGTGGTCGGGCCCCATTACTTCATGGATCGAGACATGGTGTTCGTCACCATCAACTATCGTCTTGCTTCTTTAGGTAAGTACTTACTTTGTTTGTGCTGAAGACTGAAGTACTCGTACCTACAGTGGTTAAAACTTTATATTATCAAATTTAAGAAAGAAAGAACGAAAGAAATAATTTATTTACAACATAATGCAGCACAGACATAGGTTATACATCAGATCATAAATAATATATTCCTATTAGTATTATTTCAAATTGATTAACTGCTGTAGTACGGGCAGTGCCGAGGTTAATTTCATATTTAACTTCAGCAAGTTTATATATTCATCTTACATCTCGTACCTGTGTCGACAATTTACATGAGTCGCGCGATTATTTTAATAGCATTTTTGTATAACAACTTCAGTGGTACACGTAAGATACGGTCCGTATTAAACGATTGGGTCTAGTGGCAGTAGTTCGGTTACTAGTCCGGTCAACCGAACTAATGCAACTTTTTAGTGTCAGTAGTTCGGTTAGTCCGGTTAACCGAACTACTGATACTTTTTAGTGGCAGTAGTTCGGTTAATATAACGATACCGGAAATCACAATTTCTTATTACTTAAATCAAAATGAACATGCAAATAAAAGGTTTTTTGAAGTGAAAACTTCTTTAGCATCATTGTGATTTGAAAGTCTATGAAACGAAAAGGTCTCTGATTTCCAAAACTCTTTTTACTGTCCCTTTTTCGTTTCATCGACTTTCAAATCACAATGATGCTAAAGAAGTTTTCACTTCAAAAAACCTTTTATTTGCATGTTCATTTTGATTTAAGTAATAAGAAATTGTAATTTCCGGTATCGTTATATTAACCGAACTACTGCCACTAAAAAGTGTCAGTAGTTCGGTTAGTCCGGTTAACCGAACTACTGACACTAAAAAGTTGCATTAGTTTGGTTGACCGGACTAGTAACCGAACTACTGCCACTAGACCAACGATTGCATCAAGGCGATCGCAAGTGCTGACTCCATAAATCAATCATTTATCGTTAGTCTTATCAGTCAAGTGAAATATATAATTTAAAGCATACCGACTCGTATAATTACAAGATATCAAACAATCAATAATACATTTAAATCAGATCATATTACGACAAGGAGTGTAGTAGTTAATCAGGGACTCTACACGGAGATAACTTATTTTTCGATTGATAAAATATTTTATAACACTTATGCTTGTATGTATCCCTAATAGGATAATTTAAAATAGAATTACTGGTTGGCTTGAACTGAAGTGTGTAAGAAGATACGAAAATTTCTTCTTTCTTCCTTAAAATTTCTTTCTTCAAATTTCAGCTTCCAAATTGCTCGCATATTACCTAACGTACCTATTTCCATTCCACCTACCAGGTTTCCTCAGCACGGGCGACGAGTTGGCTCCGGGCAACAACGGCTTCAAGGACCAGGTGGCAGCACTGCGCTGGGTCAGAGATAACATCGCGGCCTTCGGGGGTGATCCAGATTGCGTCACGCTCATGGGGTACAGTGCTGGGCTACATGTCCTCTCACCTATTTCTAAAGGTAGGTTGGTTTTCACAGCCTTTAGCATCACTTAGTTTACAGATTTATCTTTGAAATTAAAGAGTTACCTCTTCACGACGCTTCAATATAATTAATGTATTTCTGGTTTCCACAAGCCTCGGTATCTTATGTATTAGACATAATCAGCTATCTTATGTATTGGCCATAATGGGCTAAAGACATTATCAGATCATTAAAAGATAGGCATCGCCGATGCGTTGCCGGCCAAGAAAGAGAGGAGAAAAAAAGAAAGATCTGGCTCTCAAGCCCCCAGCCGAAACAGGACGAGTCGTTTGGCGGCTGACTCATGCTCAAGGGTGGTAGCCAGGTGAATCGCATGGAGAAATAGTAATAGTAATAATGGTATTTGTTTAATACTATGCAAATAAAATCAATATTACCAATGTAATCCCTCCGAGGGGCCCTACCACCAGTGGGCCGGATTTAGTTGTCTCTTACGACACCCACCCAGCGTGGGATTGGGCTTAATATTCTAAGCCGCTCCAATACGACAAATAACGGAGATAAGTTCACTCTCAGTCATGAAAAAACAACGGCTGCTTATTTTCAGTTTTCCCCTATTTGAATTTTGGCTTGGCTGGCTTCAACCCATTAATGGCCCACTACTGGGCACGGGTCTCTCCTCTTGAGGAGGCCTAGAGCATACTCCACCACGCTGCTCCAGTGCGGATTGGTGGAGGGGTTAGTGGCCAACCCAAGTGTCGGAAGTTTTCAAACCGCCCGAGGGCCTCCGACATGGCTTAACGACTGTTATCTTATGATAACAACCGGGACCGACGGCTTTACGTGCCCTCCGAAGCATGGAAACGCTCAAGAAATTTTTGCCACTAGCGGTCACCCATCCAACTACCGACCGCGCCCGCTGTTGCTTAACTTTGTCGATCACATAGGATCGACGCAAGCCGCCGAGCTATGAGCGCTTCATTTGAATTTTATTTTACTTAAATTAATTTTGTTTGTTTCAAAAAAGCAATGAGCTTTATTTTTCTCCAGGACTATTCCACCGTGCTGTCTCAATGAGCGCCTCACCTTTCTCTCAAGTGGTCATCAACCACGATCAGTTCCACTTGGCGAAGAAACAGGCTGAGCTGGTGGGTTGTCCCACCACCGATAGCAAGGCCATCATGGACTGTCTGAAGACTGTGCCATGGAAGAAGTTGGGAGACTCCTTGCCTGGTTTCTCTGTAAGAAAACTTTGTGTCTTCCAACGCTTTACTGCTGACTTTTGTTACATGTCATGTCACCTTGTAACATGAAGCATCATCACTAACTGGCTGCTCTTAAAAAGATTTGGGTTTAAGGGCTTCTTTTTCATAAGTTTTCAAATTTCATTGACCTTTTCAAAATGATTGAAGATCTCAAATATGTAAAAGTATTTTTCAATCTGCTGACACTGCAACTTAGGTTGTATGTTGAAGGTTAACATTAATAACGATTTTTTTCGATAAATAAGACATTACCAGGAAATTCAAATTATTTGTACTTATTTACGTTTATTAAACATCTAACCTCAACAACAACAGGAATTCGGCACTGACCCAGACCCAGTGTTGGTGTGGACTCCGGTAGTAGAAAACGACTTCGGCCAAGAGCGGTTCCTGCCGCAGCATCCTCTGGAGCTGCTCCAAGACGGCAAGCTGCAGTCAATGCCGTACATCATTGGCCAAACTAGGAGCGAGTTCTTCTGGATGGCGAACAGTAAGAAATTTACAGTAAAGAACTCTTGAAAAGGACATACTGAGAATGGAGCACAAAATAAACAATGATCACACGTACGAAGACTACGAAGTTAAGCTTTACGACATATTTGATTTTTTTACCTTAAGTTAAGACTTCTAAGTGTAGTTGCAGCCTGAGATAGTAAGTAACTTGACTTAGTAAAAGTCTATTCACTCTTTTATGTTTTTTGACGTTCTAGAATTGAATTTTGGCTTTGATTTTACATTATAGTTTTCTTGTACATCCGGAACGTGACGATAAAACGATAAAAAAAGTGTCGTATTTCTTTTCACACCGTGTCAACGTAAAGAAGTTTCAAATGTAATTAGTTCATAATTTAAACTTCAATAGATATCCTGAACAACGCAACACTATTGGAGATGATGAACAAGGATTGGAATAAAATCGCGTCTATTTCATTCCTACTGCCGAGGAACGACTCTAGGCCAGCCAGGATCTTACGAGAGAAGTTCATTGGTGAGGAGTTGTTGAACAAAGATGCTAAGACGATGGCTGATGGACTTGGAAAACTTTACGGGGACTCGCTCGTTGGCTTTGCTATGCACAGGTAAGAAGAATATAAAATAGTAATTAGAAAAAAGTTTAAGTAATTTCAATACTTCGTAACGTGAATAGTTAGTTATTATTGATAAAAAGTTCAAATAACATTTATGATGTTTGGGAGAGAACTAGAGATTGTTTTAAGGTGTATATTTATACAATCTACATAGCTTAAAAATCATATGTATTTATCGTGAGTTCGGTTATCCTTAAAAAATACTATTACACAAGAATGTCAACAGGGTAATCTTTGAGAAGTTGTAGGTAGTTATATCAGGGCAATTGAATATGATAATTTCTATTAATAATAATAATGATAATTTCTTTTATCAGGCTCGCGAACCTGATGTGCCGGCATTCTAAACAGCCCGTGTATTACTACGAGTTTGACTACATGGGACAGCACAGCTTCTATGAAGACCCTGTTACCAAGAAACCCACTGGTGCATTAATAATAATAATTTGGCTTGAGAGCCAATACTTTCTTTGTTTTTTCTTCTCTCTTTTGTCTTGTTCTTTAAAGTCAGCTCTAGTGTCGGCAATTTACATTAAATAGTTCACTTGGCTGCAATTTATGTATCATTGTCATTTTTCTTTCATTGCTCTGTTTCATTTGTTTGTAATGCAGAAATTTCTCATAAATTACGTATTCCTTATATCTGTTAATTAATTTATTAAAATAACATAATTATTTGTATGGTTATGCTAGGTTTATAAAATAACGTTATATTAATTAACCTTAACGTTATATTGTTACACATTTTTTTATTTTTTCATCCTCTCTCCAGGCGTAGCGCATCACGACGACTTGATCTACATGTTCTCGATCCGCGCGCTGTTCCCCGACATCGGTCTCACCGGTCCTGACGCCAAGATGGTGGATAAGATGACTGCCATCATCTACAACTTCGCTAGACACGGGTACTACTATATCTTTGTACTAGAAACCTTGCCCGCTTTGCTTCGGGTTTGCTATACAGATAGATCCCTAATGTTTTTCATTAAAATATAACCCATGTTAAACAGAAATAATATAGCGTCCTATTGGTAAAAGAATTTTATGAAATCGATTATGTAGCTTGTAAGTTTATCCATTACAAGCAAACAAATGAAGAAAATATCAAAATTTTCCTCTTTTTACATGCTTTATTTAGCTTCAGCTTGCATGCAGCATGTTTGTTTGTAACTTGTAACCGACTCCTTTGGACTTGATTTTGACCCACTTCAAACGGTCAGATTTCTTTCTTCGTAGACTTATCAAGGACCGATGATAATTCAATATTTAAAGAAAAAATAAAATAGAAAAACAAAAAAACAAACTAAACATGAAAAAATAAATAATAGTTATAAAACTAAAAAACAAGCTTTTTTGCCTTTTTGAGAGGAGCCTTTTACGACATCCCAGGTGGAGGTAAGAGGTGGGAGTGGTGCTATTCTGCGAAGTGGACGGCACACGGGAAAGTTTAGGTAGTTTAGATTAAATCTTCTCTCTAGGCATTTAATTAGGATTACTATGAATGTTATCAGAACCAGTTCATTTTTCAGATTGTTGTAGCATTTTGTAACGATTTTAAAATTTTCCACTTCAGATTCATGAATGACAGAATGTATTACGCCTTAAGCAGGCAAACGAGCAGACGGAACACCTGATGGTAAGTGATCACCGCCGCCCATGGACATTAGCAACATTAGGGGCGTCACCAATGCGTTACCGGCCTCGGAGAAAAGAAAAGACTGGCTTCTTGAAGGACCCCATGGCATAGCTTAGCGGGAACACCGATGCAAGAAGTTCGTTCCACAGTTTACATGTCCGTGGCAGGAACTTACGTGAAAACCCATAAGCATAATTAGGACCCACAAGTGATCGTCGCGCCTTAACTGACTCTTTGCTACCCCCACCTGTCGTACTAATGCTAGACTTCGTTCTCCAATACGTCGAGTAACGCAATGTTATAACTCAATTTCACCTGTCTACGTAACATAAGTTTAAACAAGCTACTTTGAAATTACTACAAGATTCACTTTGAAATTCGTACTTCATTCTACACTTGTCTTTTTGTTGTATAACTTTTGAAATCACATTTGCATTAAACTGCGCAGTAGCGAATAGTAGATAGTATGTACAGTGTAGTACTATCTATTCCCACTTCTCTTAGTAATATGTGGTCAACGGTGTTTGTTTCACAATTATTTACATGTATGCTAATTATTATTAACGTATAATTTGTATAGTGCAACTGTTTATTGATCCTTGAAAATAAATAAATAAATAAAATAAATAAAAACCGAACTGTGGACGAACGCCAGGTATTTAGGTGGTGTTGATGAAACCTGACTGAAATCAACCGCAGGTATTAAACTAAACAATTTTTCAGAACACTCCCTATTATACAGACGGTAGAATACGCATAGCGGGTCTCTCCTCAACTTAAGCGATTCTAATCCGTCTGCAGGCTTAGGATCGTCGACAAGACGAATGGCTCGTCGTTGGATTCGGTCAAACGTGTCCACTTGGCCAGCTGGGGCTCCGCCCAAAGATGGGAGCAGTACTCCATATGTGGTGTAATTTGTGCCTTATAGAGAGCATCAACCTGTGCTTAGGTATGTAGTACTGTTTAGCTCATTGAGCACTCCTAATTTCTTTGCAGTTAGCAAACTAGCTGCTGCCTTACTAACCAATGGTCCCGAAACTGAACTTCATTCGAAATGTCGACACCAAAGATCCCAATGCTTTTGCAGATGTTATGAGGAGTGTTCTGGAACTGAGGTGCCATGACGTATGGGATTTTCTTAGCGGTTAACGCACAAGCTGTGTCTTCTCAGGGTTGAACTGGACTAAATTTAGTTTGCCCCATTCTGAGACCCGCTCCGGAGATGTCTCGACTTCAGACACAAGTTTCATCCTCTTCTCCTCGACCTTGATGCTCCGCTCCGATAAAAAACTGGCAATCCGTTTGCACAATTTCTCGGGTACTCCATAGGAAGGCAGCTTAGAGAGTAATGCCTTGTGCCACACCCTATCGAAGGCCTTTGCAACATCCAGCCAATGCTTCTCCCTTGTTCTCAATCGCTTCTGACCAGCAATGAGTAAGGTATACTAAAAGATCGCCAGCTGATCTGCCGTGGCGGAAGCCATATTGACGGTCGCTAATCAGCTGGCGATGTTCTAGATACCAAAGCAGTTGGGTGTTTATTACACACTCTATTAGTTTAGAGAGCAGGGAACCTCCCTTCATCTCCCTTGACTTGATCCATCTCCTTTTTTGGGGATAGGGTAGACCAAGGCTACCTTCCATGAAGACGGCACGATGCCGGCAGAATAGGAGAGTTGGAAAAGGAGCGTTAATACCGGGGTCAACTCCGGAGCGCACGTTTTTAGCACAACAGCAGGTATACCGTCCATCCCATTCGACTTGTTGATGTCAAGGGAAAAAAGAGCTTGACGCACGGCATTCTGAGTAAAACGCATGTCAGGCATCAGCTCACCACACAGCGGGATGGTAGGCGGTGTGTTACCCCCGTCATCAAGAGTCGAGTTCGACGCAAAGAGTGTGCTCAGTATTTCGGCTTTCTCTTTTGCGGTGTGGGCCAGGGTATTGTCTGTTCTTGCCAAAGGCGGAAGGGACGACGCACAGAAATTGCCTTGAATAGAGACTTTGGCTAGAGACCAGAAAGCTCGACTACCACACGCATAACTCAATAGTATCTTGCCTGTTCTGAGTATGTGCTTGAACTTTGCCTTGGTAATTTGTTGTTTGAGGACCAGGAGGCAGCATTAAATTTATTTTTCAAAAGATGCAAGGCCTTCAGTTTTTTAAGGCGATATTATCCCAAGAAATGGTATTTTTGAAGGTGTTTTGTTCATAAATGGTACATAATACAATTCTAAAAAAAATATATGTTATTTTACAGTCTTTGTTCTTTCGTTCCCTCATACTTGATACACGATAGCAATTATTTCATTGGATAGAAATAAATCACAAAGTGGGGTCTAATCTGGCATAAAAATGGCGTTTTATTCGCGTTTTAATCGCTTCCAGATAATAAAAAATATACCACAGTATAGGTCCTATAGATACCAATATTTGTTTCTGATCATAATTTGAAATTTTGAAAAACTTCCCTTTCAATTTCTATTTTTTCCCTTTCCACGAGCAACGAAACGCCCGACGCGTTAATTTACTCAATTTTACTCTCGCGCCAGTCGCCTTCGAGGTAGGACCTGTGCTAATCGGCATCGCAGCCGCACGTTGTCGAATTTCCGACACTAATTTTAATTTCGAATTTGGCGCGCGCGCCTTCTGAACTTATATTACGTATTAGGTACTGTCCAAAGTATCCACACTGCTGTAATTTGAAATAATAAAAATTTTTCGTTTTTATACTTTAGTTACTATTATAGTATTTGGGTATTGGTATAAGTCAAGTGCTAATTACACAATTATTATCTAATACTATCCCAAGCCGGATGGGTGTCGTAAAAGGCGACTAAATCCGGCCCGCTGGTGGTAGGGCCCCTCGAGGGATTATATTGGTAATATTGATTTTAAATTTAATACCATTATTACTATTATTATTTCTCCATGGGGTTCGCATGGATAGCTACCACCCTTGAGCATGTGTCAGTCGCCAAACGACTCGTCGTGACGGCTGGGAGCTTGAGAGACAGTTTTCTTTTTTGAAGTTATACCTTATTTAGGCGCGTTATGAAATAAATGGAAAATTGTTTTGAAAAAATGATTATTGAAGTGAAAACTTCTTGAAGTCAAAAGTCAAAAAAGTCGAAAGTCAAAAATGTCAAAAAAGTCAAAAAAGTCAAAAGTCGAAATTCAAAAAAGTCAAAAAAGTCAAAAAAGTCAAAAGTCAAAAGTCAAAAAAGTCAAGTCAAAAAAGTCAAAGTCAAAAAAGTCAAAAGTCAAAAAAGTCAAAAAAGTCAAAATTCAAACAAGTCAAAAGTCAAAAGTCAAAAAAGTCAAAAAAGTCAAGTCAAAAAAGTCAAAAAAGTCAAAGTCAAAAAAGTCAAAAGTCAAAAAAGTCAAAATTCAAAAAAGTCAAAAGTCAAAAGTCAAAAAAGTCAAAAGTCTAAAGTCAAAAAAGTCAAAAGTCAAAAAAGTCAAAAGTCAAAAAAGTCAAAAAAGTCAAAATTCAAACAAGTCAAAAGTCAAAAGTCAAAAAAGTCAAAAAAGTCAAGTCAAAAAAGTCAAAAAAGTCAAAGTCAAAAAAGTCAAAAAAGTCAAAAAAGTCAAAATTCAAAAAAGTCAAAAGTCAAAAGTCAAAAAAGTCAAAAGTCAAAAAAGTCAAAGTCAAAAAAGTCAAAAGTCAAAAAAGTCAAAAAAGTCAAAATTCAAAAATTCAAAAGTCAAAAGTCAAGTCTAAAGTCAAAAAAGTAAAAAGTCAAAAAAGTCAAAATTCAAACAAGTCAAAAGTCAAAAGTCAAAAAAGTCAAAAAAGTCAAGTCAAAAAAGTCAAAAAAGTCAAAGTCAAAAAAGTCAAAAGTCAAAAAAGTCAAAAAAGTCAAAATTCAAAAAAGTCAAAAGTCAAAAGTCAAAAAAGTCATAAAAGTCAAGTCAAAAAAGTCAAAAAAGTCAAAAAAGTCAAAATTCAAAAAAGTCAAAAGTCAAAAAAGTCAAAAGTCAAAAAAGTCAAAGTCAAAAAAGTCAAAAGTCAAAAAAGTCAAAAAAGTCAAAATTCAAAAAAGTCAAAAGTCTAAAGTCAAAAAAGTAAAAAAAGTCAAAAAAGTCAAAAAAGTCAAAAGTCAAAAGTCAAAAAGGTCAAAATTCAAAAAAGTCAAAAGTCAAAAGTCAAAAGTCAAAAAAGTCAAAAAAGTCAAAAGTCAAAAAAGTCAAAAAAGCCAAAAAAGTCAAAGTCAAAATTCAAAAAAGTCAAAAAAGTCAAAAGTCAAAAGTCAAAAAAGTCAAAAAAGTCAAGTCAAAAAAGTAAAAAAAGTCAAGTCAAAAAAGTCAAAAAAGTCAAAAAAGTCAATAAAGTGAAAAAAGTAAGAAAAGTCAAAGTCAAAAAAGTCAAAAAAGTCAAAAAAGTCAAAAGTCAACAGTCAAGTCAAAAACGTCAAAAAAAGTCAAAAAAGTCTAAAGTCTAAAGTCAAAAAAGGCAAAAAAGTCAAAAGTCAAAATTTGTGGAGTGGAGTGGAGTGGAGTGGAATAGTAAAACCTACAATTATCATCTTCCCGAAATTTTACATTCGTCTCATTATCTTGAAAACAAAATTTTTGAAGGTTTCACTTCTAAGTTCTAAAATGTGTGAATGGCACACATTTTAATTTTTTTGTTTTTATTATTTTTTACGTATCTTTAGGTATTTTATTTTAAATTATTCTTATACTTTTTATCATTCTCAACATACTTGTAAAATATCTTATCCAAAGGGTTTGAAGATTTTTGTACGGAACCTGGCATACCTACAAGTCCGCCATTTTGAAAAAAAAGCTCGTTTCGATTTTGAAGTTGGTTACTTTTTGTTAGTATTTAGATGATATTAGTCAATTTTGTATGTAAGTACCTACTTATTTGTAGGTGAACCGATTTTGATGATTCTTTTTTTGATAGAAAGCTGGTGCGTATCATGTGGTTCCACATAAATTTGAGGGAGATTTGACAAGTAGTTTTCGAGTTATTTTGAAGTTGGTTATTTTTTGTTAGTATTTAGATGATATTAGTCAATTTTGTATGTAAGTACCTACTTATTTGTTATCCACTCACCTTTAGTCTCCACTGGACAGTTTCGTTTCATAAAATTTCAAGTCAGTCTGCACTCACCTCTAGTCTCCACTGGACAGTTTCGTATCATAAAATTTCAAGTCAGTCTCCACTCACCTCTAGTCTCCACTGGACAGTTTCGTATCATAAAATTTCAAGTCAGTCTCCACTCACCTCTAGTCTCCACTGGCCAGTTTCGTATCATAAAATTTCAAGTCAGTCTCCACTCACCTCTAGTCTCCACTGGACAGTTTCGTATCATAAAATTTCAAGTCAGTCTCCACTCACCTCTAGTCTCCACTGGACAGTTTCGTATCATAAAATTTCAAGTCAGTCTCCACTCACCTCTAGTCTCCATTGGACAGTTTCGTATCATAAAATTTCAAGTCAGTCTCCACTCACCTCTAGTCTCCACTGGATAAGCTAAAATTATCATTACTCTTATTTTATTACACCTAAAATTCCAATGAATAAATCAAAATAAAGTATACTTACACCCCAACTCAGAGCAGTTACTAATAATAATAATAATAATAATAATAATAAAACCCTTCCACACTCATACCCCCGCAGTAGGTTACAAGTATTTACCTGTGTCGCGGGTGGCATGTACTACACATATAACACATCACAATAACAGCCATGACACGAGTACAAATATTTATCTGTCACATAAATATTTGCCCCGGCCGGAAATCGAACCCGAAACCCCTCGCTTCGCAGTTCGCAGGCAGGTCCACTACCAACTAGGCTATGTAGGATCTACAGCTACGCACGGGGTCATTAACCTCACAGCCGCGCGCGGCCGGCTCACGGCGTGGCGGTCGAGTTTACACTCAGGGGAGCGGGGTAAAGGGCAGTGAACAAAATGCCTACAACGGTCGAATACGCTCGCCTTAAAGTTCACAGTACCTTTTTTAATCATGTCAATTGAATCGCACCAAAGCTACTCTTAGCAAGTAAGTGCATATTTAACTGCTTTTACATCTTGTATAATCTTTGGAACCAACAATGACAGTTTAAACTCAGAATTTAGTTTAAACTGCTATTGATATTACGGGCCTTAATCCTAATATATATAAATTACGTGTCACGTTGTTTCTCCGCGATGGACTCCTAAACTACTTAACCAATTTTAATCAAATTTGCACATCGTGTGCAGTTTGATCCAACTTGAAAGATAGGATAGCTTACATCTAAAAAAAGCTTTTGACAGAACGAAGTCTGTGCGGGCAGCTAGTGTTAATATATATAAATTACGTGTCACGTTGTTTGTCCGCGATGGACTCCTAAACTACTTCACTGATTTTAATCAAATATGCACACCGTGTGCAGTTTGATCCAACTTGAAAGATAGAATAGTTTACATCTCAAAATATTTTTTTTTTTAACAGAATGAAGTCTGTCCGGGCAGCTAGTATAATTATATAAATTACGAGTCACGTTGTTTGTCCGCGATGGACTCCTAATAATCAAATTTGCACACCGTGTGCAGTTTAATGCAACTTGAAAGATAGGATAGCTTACATCTCAAAATAATAATAAAAAAATTGACAGAACGAAGTCTGACCGGGCAGCTAGTCTTAACATAAAATTACGTGTCACGTTGTTTGTCCGCGATGGACTCCTAAACTACTGAACCGATTTTAATCAAATTTGCACACCGTGTGCAGTTTGATCCAACTTGAAAGATAGCATCCCACCAAAAACATTCTGTAAAAAACTAGCCAAGTCTCGATGGAGCTGCTTTTTTATCTCTAAAAATTAATGAAATCTAGACAAAGTCGTGCCAAGTCTGAGGTTCCTAACTGCGATTTCTTTATTATTATAGTTAATGTTGTGTGACTTGGCCGTTGAAGGGTACACAAGGGTACAAAACCAGGTGCTCCATGACACCATTGCACCAATCTGTCGCCAGAACCGCCAGAACCTTCTATCAATGATTAGAAGTCCATCTGTACTGGAAATAATTTTTTATACTGTTTGTTTCAGGCTCGCCTATACATTAGTATTATTGAAATATACAGCTTTATCAAGCCTACAATTAACTGGTTATTGAATCAACGTTTTCCAAGTGGCAATTTTCCATCGTCAATGGGTAGCGGTTCTGGAGCACCTGGTTTTGTAACCTTGTGTACCCTTCAACTGCTAAGTCACACAACATTAACTATAATAATAAAGAAATCGCAGTAAGGAACCTTAGACTTGGCACGACTTTGTCTAGATTTCATTACTTTTTAGAGATAAAAAAGCAGCTCCATCGAGACTTGGCTACTTTTTACAGAATGTTACTGGATGACAAAAATTTCTGCGTTCTGGTCTTATCCAGAGGTTCTCAAATAGGGGCCTGAAAATGAGGCGAAATGGTTCCAGTAAAGGATGGTACGGCAGTGTGTGCTTCGCGCTCGACTTGGCGGGGGCACTGCCGTGTCCCCCGATAGCTTACATCTAAAAAAACAACTTTTGACAGAACGAAATCTGTCCGGGCAGTTTACCTACAGTTTACCTTTTTTTTTTTTTTTTTTTTTCGAGGGGGAAATCTTCATAGATACCCGAACCTACAGGTTACGGGTTATGTGGGATTTCTACCCACTAAAACCCCCTCGGCAGCCATCCAGCGCATATGGTGAGGCTCCGGGATCTCTAGTGAACGCACCGGTGCCTCTCCTGCGTAGTCCAGTCCCTCAATGTCGCTGACGTCTGCGAGCTGGATCAGCCCTCTTCCGATCCCGCTCGGCGGTCTCCTTCTTTACCATGACGGTTTCGCAGAAGGAGACCACAGCCTTCCACGCAGCTTTATCTGCCAGCATCGCCGCTACTACCGCTGGCGGAGAAAGATCCGCTCCGATCCGCTCGACCAGGGCGCGCCGCTCGGTAGCCCATGAAGGACATACCTCGAGCGTGTGCTGTGCGTCGTCCCGGTCGCCTCCACAGTGGTGGCATTGTGTTGTTGCCTCGCGTCCAATCCGATACAGATACTCACCGAAACAGCCATGTCCGGTGAGGATCTGTGTCAGTCTGTAGGTGACGTTGCCTTCGCGTCTCTCTATCCAGGCTTCGAAGTTGGCCAAGATCGCACCAACTATACGTTGGCGCGCTGCCCTCTCCTCCTCCAGGCGTACGCGCCACTCCACAAGTGTTTGCCGGTACGCCCTGCGCCTGAGTACTCCGAGCTCATTGGCTGTTATGTTTCCGCCTCTTTGGCGAATGGAGCGAACTCGGGTAAATACCCTCGCATCCATATCAGCCAGAATGTCTAAAGGCGGAAAACGTGCCAGGATGGTAGCCGCCTCATAGGATATCGTGCGATACCCTCGAGCGACCCGAATGGCCATTCTGCGCTGCACGCCGTGCAGTTTGGTTCTACAACGCCGGACCCCGGACAGTCTGTGCGACCATACCGGGGCGCCGTAGAGGGCCATCGATCGCACGACACCTGCGTAGAGGCGGCGAACTCCCTCCTGCGGGCCCCCGAGATTAGGCAGTATCCGGTGCATTGCCCCTGCCACCCTCTCTATCCGGGGGACTAGCCGCTCGAAGTGTTCTTCGAAGCTCCAGCGACCGTCCAGGGTGAGCCCGAGGTATTTAATATACCGACCCACCTGGACGTCAACGTCACCCACACGAATCCACGAGCTGGGTGGCTCCATTCGTCTAGGAAGACTATGGAACCACAGCGCCTCCGTTTTGGATGGCGCTACCTTAAGGCCCAGTCCGTGAATTTCAGCAACAACACAAGCCACGCCAAGTTCGGCGAGCCTTGCTGTCCTCTCGAAGGTCTCCCCTTCGGCCAGTACCATCGTATCATCCGCATAGCAGACGATACTGACACCGAATGGGAGACTGATACGCAAAACCGCGTCATACGCGAGGTTCCACAAAAGAGGCCCCATCACGGATCCCTGTGGAACCCCACAGTTGACTGCCCTCCGGTGTAGTATTCCATCCCGACCCATATATTGAATAGACCTGTCGCGAAGGTACGCCCCGACTGTATCTCGCAGGTATGGAGGCACATTGTGATAAATCAATGCCGCCCTGATTGCCTCCCAAGGTAGGGAGTTGAAGGCGTTGATGATATCAAGGCTCACCGCCAACACCACCCTGCCCTTTTGTGTAGCCTGCTCCGCTAGGAAACGGATGCGGAGGATCGCGTCTATCGTAGACCTCCCTTGACGAAAGCCAAATTGGCTGTCCGACAGGTTAGGGCCCACCCGCGACAGGTGATCGTTGAGACGGGTGGCAATAATCCGTTCAAACAACTTGCCCACCTCATCCAATAAACATATGGGTCGGTATGCAGAGGGTGAGTCCGTGGCCCTGCCTACCTTCTTCAAGAGGACCAGCTTCGCTTCCTTCCAGCCTGAAGGGAACCCACCAAATCGGAGACAGTTGGTAAATAACCGTCTCAAGCTGTTCCCCAGGACAGACACAGCTAATACCCATGCCCGGCCAGGAATACCATCTGGGCCAGGTGCGGTATTTCGGGCTCCGAGACGCCTTACAGCTTGGTCTAGCTCTTCCTCGGACACTTCTAGCTCCACCGACCACTCAAAGTGTTCTGGCGGAGTAGATGAGGATGAGGGGCTACCCTGGGCAGTTGGAAATAGCGTGTCAACTATTTCTCCCACAAAATCCGGATCCAGGGTTTCTGTTAGAGGAGGGACCCACGGTCTGAGCTTGCCTAGTACCATTTTGTATGGTCGCCCCCATGGATCCTTATCGAGTCCCTCAATGAGCTCATTCCAGCTTTGGGCTTTTGCCTCCGCCACGACAACCTGAAGTGCTTTAGTGGCATCCCGGTAGGCCTTGTAAGCCCCAAGTATTTCTTCGGCTGCGGCTCGTCGTCTTCTACGGGTTCTCGTGTACTGGCGTCTGGCTCTAAAGCATACCGTGCGCAGCTGAGCAATATTTTCGGACCACCAGTACACGGCCTTCCCTTTGGCAGGCCTGGCACGGGGCATCGAGACGTCACAAAGTGTCGTCATCGTATCCCGAAACCAGGCAGCCTCCCCTTCCGGATCGGAAAAGATTATCTCTGTCCATATCGCAACGTTGGCAGCGGCGGTGAGTATATCACGATCAAGCCGCTTGAGGGACCAACGTCGCGACGGAGTGTTTCGGCGGTGAGATCTACTCATATGTTGCATGTCCACAAGGAAAATGATGTGGCGGTGATCGGACAGAGTGACCACCTCTTCTGCAACTCTCCATTCCGACACCAAGCGCGACGCAGTTGGAGTCGCCCATGTTAGATCCACGATTGACTCCCCCTGCCATCGCACACAGGTGCTTGTGGAACCCCGGTTCAAGAGTTGGAGATCTAGTCCTGCCGCCCATTCCTCGATCGTCCTACCCCTGCGATTTCTCTGCGTGTCTCCCCATGTTCTTGACCGAGCATTGAAGTCACCCAGAACAATTGTTGGACGGGGTAAGCATCTACGTATGCAAGCGGCCAAACCATCCAAGTACGACTCGTAAGCGGCGAGATCGCAGTTGGGAGAGACATAACAGCCCACTAGGGCCAGAGAGCCCCACTCCACAGCAACAAAGCCTAACCCCTTTTCTAGGAGGGAGCAGCAAGGGTTGCTTTCCCCGCCACTCCAATAGACAGCGACTGAGTTTCTTTTGTCACCGAACCAGCGAGGATGGTCCGGTACGTTGTAGGGCTCAGCCACTACCGCCAAGGCAACTGAATACTCCGCGAGAGTTTGCAATAGCAGGGCTTGCGCCCCGCGGCAGTGATTCAAGTTGCCTTGGAGAACCCAAAATTCTGAGAACTTTGGGTCTCCATATCCTCCTGTGTCTGACTTGCCGATTGTGTTACTACACCTACCCTTATACCATCGGAGGGAACCTGCACTTCTCTCGGGATCCTACTCTTTTTAGGAGGTCTACATTTGTCCCCTCCCAGTCGGTGGTCTGCAGGCAAACCCAGATCAGCGCACACTGAGCACTTAGGCATCCGTGCGGTGCACTCGCGGGCCTTGTGGCCAGGCTCACTGCAGCAGTAGCAGTACGAGCTTCTATCCGTTGAACTCCTGCATTGCTGACGGACATGCCAAGTTTCTAGACATCGGTAGCACTGGAGCTTTCTTGTTTCCAGGATCTGTACCCTCGCGCTTACCCAGCCTACCCGCACACGTTTTTCGCTAGCGATTTTATGCACGGCTGATAGCGGACATTTGACCCACACGGTACCTAGTCTCGAAGCGCTGAAGCGGATTTCTCCTACCTTCACCTCCTCTGGAATGCACCCACCAGCTTCAGCCACTGCAGCGGCCACCTCTTGCTGAGTAATGGAATCGTCCAGGTCCATTACCCTGATTTCCCCCATTTTAACTGGGCGTGAGATTTTCACGGTCATGTCCTTAAGAGCCTCCCGAAGGCGGCATGCTAGAGTGTCTGCCTTTTGCCCACTATCTGGTCCCGATACCTCTAGCAGCAGCCCTCCTGTTACTGCTCTCTTTTGCCGCAGTGCAGGTATTCCGCACTCCGACAGGTTCAGCCGTTGCCTCGCGGTGGCCATGACTTCCCCGTAGCCAACCGATGAGTTCTCGGCAACAGTTATCGTAACTGCTGCGGTCTTAGGAACTCGCGGTGGTTTTTTCTCTCTCTTATGCCGGCTTTGGGAAGTACAATTCGCCACCGTCTGCCCAGTCACGATCTGCATCTTGATAACAGGAGCCGGCACTGAAGCTTTTGGCTTAGCCTTATCTTTGGCTTTGCGGCTTATCACAGTAGCCCATGGTGTTAAGGCTGGCCACTCTGAATTTGTAGTTTTCACTTCCACATCCGGCACTGTCATTTGTTTTGACTTTGACTGACCTGCATCAGTCGTTACGTTCGGTTGTTTAGCCACCTTCTTAGCGACTCCCTTTTTGGGTTGTGTCGCAGCCTCTGATTCCCGCATCTGGTTCCCTGTTTTTTTTCCTAGAGGTGGCCTAATGCATCTCTCAGGAAAAATCTCTGCCCGGAAGTCTTCCAACTTGCGATCCATCAGAGCTGCGATTTGTTGCACCAATGGATCATTATCTGGCCAACTTTTAGCAGTTTGTCCTGTTTCCCTCCTTTCCTTCCGAAGACCAGCTATTTCTTCCATCATGGATGAGATCTTGGACTCCAGGGCAATAACCTGAGCCCGCAGCTCTCTGTTCTCTTCCTGCAACCTGTTGACATCAGAGGCAGGGGACCGTTGGGCAAGTTCGGAGGCTGCAGCTTGTACGGTGCGAGCCATAAGGCGGAGGGTATGCGCAAACGTTCCCTTCAGATTTCGGGAGCTGTCCGCCACTCTCTCGACCGTCGACATGCACTCATAGATTCGAGCACTTATGTCGGTGGTCCGCTGACCACGTAAGTCTTGTTCGAGTTCCTCTAAACTTGGCAAATTTTCTTTAGCCCGAGCCATTGAGACCCCTATTGGTGCAATAAAATTTGCCTCGTCTATAGCCGCTTTCTTTGCCGGGTTTGTCTTTATTTGCTGCGGTCTTCTTTTGCGTGCGCGCCGCACATCCGAGGCCATCGACGCAGTCGATAAAAAAGAGCAGTCCGACAGGTCTGCATCGCTCTCACTTTGTCGGTTTGTAGAGCCCGACAACATTTCTTTCTCTTCCTCTCCAATCACTTCGTCTGTTTCTTCCTTTTTTTCATTATTGTTTTTATTGTCATTCATATTGAATCCCACGAGTATGGGGGAAATAAAAGGTCGAACCGAGCGGGGCCCCCTGCGCCCGGAAAAGCCTAGGGTGTAACCCGCCAAGGGAGTCGGCTATGCCCTGGCGGGGGTCACACTAAGGACTGAACTACCCATCAGCCACGCATCTCCTCACGGTGTGCCGCCGCTTGAGATTCGGGGTTATTTTTATAGAGGTTTTCTTCCTCGCAGTCCGGCCAATTAAGGCAAGACCCTCGGTCCCGTTCGAAGCCGTGAGACATGACCACGACACTTCGACTCGATTAATTCATTCATACAATCCCTTGTTTACATAACCGTTCATACTGTCTCTACACTCACTAATCCTTTCACTCGGTCACTCATTCATTCGTTTGTTCATACTATCCTGACGCTTACTATGCCTTTCGATTAATCGAGTGGGGTTACGAGATAGACGGTGGCTAGACAAACAAGTTTGTCTATCCTGCACAGTGGCAGGGTGAGTGCACGCTGCGCCCGTCTTTGTTCCTCCATCGTCCCGGAGATGGCACGAGGAAAAACAACCCATTTGCTTGTCGACAACGCCCTCTGATGAGCAGAGGGACGTGCGGAAAGCTGCCCTCCCCATAATTAAACTAACTTAACCTAGTATTATCCTAGCCTATCCTAGCTTAGAACTATCTTAACCTAAAAGTGAAGTGAAGTGTTTGTGTGTGTGTGTGTGTGTGTGTGTGTGTGTGTGTGTGTATGTTTGTGTGTGTATGTGTACGTGTGTGTGTGTGTGAGTGTGTGTGTGTGTGTACGTGTGTGAGTGTGTGTGTATGTGCGTGTGTGTGTATGTGCGTGTGTGTGTATGTGCGTGTATGTGTATGTGCGTGTATGTGTATGTGCGTGTATGTGTATGTGCGTGTGTAGTGTGGGAACCTACAGTTTACCTATAGATTTTAAAACATTGTTGCTTGTTACAGAGATCTAAATCCTCGCGAAGACTTTCCTGAGCTGGAGGGATTGTCGTGGCCTCCAATGAATCCTAAACAGAGGAATTACCTCCAGTTGAGCAGTTCCTTCTCCGTACATCAAAACCTCTCTGAAGATAGGTTCTCCGTCTGGGACGACTTGTTCCCCATTGACTACAATTTGGGGAGGGCCGGATTTCCGTGCACTGTAAATATATATTCAAATATGGGAGTGCAAAATATATACGTGTACTGTTGATAATTAACTCTTGCCTCACTTTATATACCAGAACTATGTTTGTTTGTAAAAAAAGAAAAACACGTTTTTAAAACAGCTGCCGAAGTGTACCTACCCCAGAAATACCAGACGTCAGTAAATAACAAATGTGTAAAAGTAACAAATGAAATACCTGCAGAAATAATGTCCATGCCCATTAATGCTTAAACCACAATTATAAAATTGGCTATTAACACATAACTTCTATTCAGTTAAAGATTTTTTTAATAATTAAGAGATTTAATAATTATGACAATGAGTGATTTCACATAATTTATTTATTTTATCTAATGATATTTTTAACCGACGAAAAAAAAAGGAGGAGGTTCTCAATTCGACACGTATATTTTTTTTATGTATGATCACGCAGAAATCGGCACAGGGTGGTCCGATTTAGATGAATCTTTTTTTATTGGATAGGGTACGTCCTGAAGTTGGTCCCATATTTTTTTGAAAATTTTATTCCCACCCTAAAGGTACGAAAATAGGGAATGATTGATTATTCACCCGTTTTTTACCCGGAATTTTTACATGTTAACTCCAATAACTTTGTACTGGAGGATCCGATTTGGATGATTCTTTTTTTATTGAATAGTGTATACCTTGAGGTTACTGTTGTTGAAACTTCGAAACAAAATTTTACCCCTATAGGTACGAAAATAGCGGATGATTGATATTTCATCTACAAAATTTTTACCTGGTAACTGAATCTATAATAAAAAATCAATAATTTATTATTAATTATAAGTATTATAGCAACTAAAAATTAAAAAATAATTACTTTTTAACAAAAAATAAAACCAACGAAAAAAAAACTGAAAAGCAAAAAATAAAATAAACCATTTAGTATTATAAATTAAGATCCGAAATTAACAGTAAATAAATAATTTTGAGGCGGTGCCAAACCAATGAAAAAACAAACGGCGAAAAGATGTGCGCCGCGCTGCTGCTGCCCTCATAATATTATGAATTTTATGTAATTAATTTTGGTTGTTTGTTTGGCACGGTCTCAAAATTATTTATTTACTGTTAATTTCGGATCTTAATTTATAACACTAAATGGTTTATTTTATTTTTTGCTTTTCAGTTTTTTTTCCGTTGGTTTTATTTTTTGTTAAAAAGTAATTATTTTTTAATTTTTATTTGGTATAATACTTATAATTAATAATAAATTATTGATTTTATGAATTATAGATTTTAGAGTATAGTTTTTTTCACAAGATATGTTTTTGATGGCATTATAATATTTTACAGAAATTTATTGTAATTTTTACTAGAATAATAACAATGATTTTTAGTACTTGCATGTAACTGCAGAATACAGCTAAGTTTCATTAATTTAACTATATCTAAATGTTAAAATTGGTATGCTTCAATAAGCTAGATGTGCGAATAAACTGCATTACCTACACTTATTATATATTAACTGTACTACCACATTTATGGCAAATAAATGGGCAAATTCGCCGAAAATTAAAATCTTGTTTCTTTTTTATTAAAATTATTATCTTATCTGTATGTAAATGTTTTGATTTTATAACAGTAAATAATTTAAATCAACAATGTTTTTATCTGTTCACTATTAACTTATAACAACGTTGTACAGATTGCGGATCTGATATAAAGATCAGCGTCAGATGAAAGGTCAGATCAAAGATATCAGTCACATCAATTTAAGGATGCCATCTGAATCCAATTTTCACAACTCACGGTGTAAGAATACTATTAGGAAGTGTTAGTGTCTTATCGTTCGTGTCAAGAATTTTGTCTAATTCTACCACCTATCGCAATTCTGGGTTTTCCAACTAAGATTTTTTTTCATTTTTTAACCGACTTCAAAAAAAGGAGGAGGTTCTCAATTCGACTGTATTGGAACGAAGTTCCTTATCGCGCGTTGCGAAAGGGGGCTAGTCCATAGAATTACTATGGCTAGGCGGAAAATTTTTGGACGAAAAGTTGTAACGACACTTTTTGCCGTCGTAGTTTTTTTTTTTACATAGAAAGCAAGCCAGATATTTTCATTTCTTGCAGTCAGTACTAGGATAGCAAAAACATGCAAGCGAGTGTGCCAAAATACTTGCTGCATGTTTTTGCTATCCTAGTACTGACTGCAAGGAACTTCGTTCCATCCAGGTGTCCCTTGACACCTCTCAAGTTTTTTTTATGTTTATTACCTCAGAACTTTCGACTGGGAGAAGCGATCTTCATGATTCTTTTTTTAATCGAATGCTGGTGCCTGTCATGTGGTCCCACATAAATTATATTGAGATTTGATAATGAGATCCATGAGAAAAACATATAAGTCTTTTTGTATTAAGTATGTGCGCGACAAGTGGACGAATAACTCAATATCACGCCAACCGATTTCGATGATTCTTTTTTTAATCGACAGCAGGCGCTTGTCATGTGGTCCCACATAAATTTGAACGAGATCTGATAAGTAGGTTTTGAGTAACTTTGAAGTCGGTTATTTTTTGTTAGTAAAATTTAAAATATCATTTACGAAGGAGTGTCTTGTGGTCTGTGTGAATTCGACAAGGTAAGAAATACATACATTGACGATGACATGAGGGGTGTTGATGTAAACCCAACCAGGACAGGTTGGACGAAATAATTTAGGTATATATTATTAACTAGCTGCCCGAACAGACTTCGTTCTGTCAAAAGTTTTTTTTTATTTTGAGATGTAAGCTATCCTATCTTTCAAGTTGGATCAAACTGCACACGCCACACGGTGTGCAAAGGAGAACCCCGATTTCCGGCCACGAATTATATGTGTTCTGTGGTAGGCATAAGACTAGACAAGAGTAAACTATATATCAAAAAATTCGTCTTATTTACTAGATAAACACATTTAAATCTGAGCCTCATCTGCATTTGCTAAATGAACAAAATATTACAAAAAAGTTTTCATAGTATTTACCTCATTACAAACGATTTTATGATCGATTATATATATCGATTAGGGAACTTAATAATATATTTTATGAATTATTATTCATTGTAAGTACAAGATTAATTCCTTTTTTCCTTTTTTACATGTTTTCTTATTCATTGTATAACTAAACTATGTACTATATTTATAATTACCCATAAATCGTTACGCTAATTAAAAAACATTTCTAGTATTTTGACATCGATTTCGAGACATTTGAATCGATTGACAACAAAGATCTCTGGTCTAATCTAACCTATCTAATGTCATTTTGGTTACCATAGCAATTATAAATAACACCATTGTCAATAATCTTGCATCTTTTGTGTATTTTTACTATTAAATTAATATTTTCATCGTATTTGCAGTCCTATTTACTATTAAAACATATCGAAACGCACACAGTTATTTTAATTTTCTATTGCATTCGCTTTCGTACTAGTGTTTTGGTGAATGTGTTTTCGCTATAACTTCTGGATTTGTTTTTTAAACAAATATTGCATGAATATTGGACTCCGAGATCGCCTGTTTTGTGACTGACCTTTTTCTGAACACTGTATGACGTACCCTATACACCTCTAGAAGAACAGTAGGATGCAGACGTTGCAGTATCCATACAATACGTATACCTACTGCACAATTTCTAGACGAAATATTAATATAATATTACTAGCTGTTGCCCGCAGCTTCGCACGCGGAAATTATGCTTATCATATTATTTAGTATCCCTTACAAAAGAAAATTTAAAAATAGGTTCATTTATATTGAAGTACTTATATTTAGGAATTTAAATACTGAAATTTACGATACAATCACAGATCATTCCTCCGGGAGCGGGTTTGGAATAGTAAACAACATTAACATTTTTTCCCTCTCCCTCTCCATCTCCCTCTCTCCCCTTGCCCTCTTCCTCTCCCGCTCCCTGTCCTTTTCCTCTCCCGCTCCCTGTCTCACTTCCCCTCGCTCTCCCTCTTCCTATCCCACTCCCTATTCCTTTCCCGCTCGAGGTCCTTCTCCCACCACATATCCCTCTCCCTTTCCCGCTCGAGGTCCTTCTCCCACTTCATTTCCCTCTCCCTCTTCCTCTATCACTCCCAGTCCTTCTCCCGCCCGCACCCGCGCCCTCTCCCGATTTCTGTCCCGCTCCCACTCCCTCTCCCGCTCCCTGTCCCTCTCTATCTCCCTCTTCCGCTCCTTCTCCCTCTCCTGCTCCCTGTCCATTTTTAACTTAATAAATGACGAAGTTGCTTACTAAATTCATTCCCCTAAATTAACTCTTTAAGGGATGATTTTCCGAAAAAAATAATTCTAAGCTAACTTTTGTTTATTACTATAAACTTACATAAAAAAAATCATATTTATATTTTAAAACTGGCGAAGTTGATTTGTATGTAGTTGACTACCAACCCCTATTTTTAGGGGATGAATTTCAAGAAAACAGTGGTACAGTTATTTTTTGTGTCTAACTATAAGCTTATATACAAAATTTCACCCTTCTTACTTCAAAACTGACGAAGTTGGCATACTAACTTGCACACTCTTATTTAACCCTTTAGGGGATGACTTTCCAAAAAAAAACGTAATATGTACTTCCAAATTTTGTTTCTAATCTGGTGCTAATGTATAAATTTTCATGTTTTTAACTTTAAAAATGAAAAAGTTGCGTATTAAATTAAATCCTCTAAATTAACCCTTTAAGGGATGATTTTCCAAAAAACCGTGTTAAAATTAACTTTTGTTCACAACTATAAACTAACGTAAAAATTTTCATATTTATAAGTCTAAAACTGACGAATTTATACGTAAATGGCTTCCAACCCCTATTTTTGGGGGACGAATTTCGAGAAAACAGTGATAAAGTTATTTTTTGTGTCTAACTATAAGCTTATATACAAAATTTCACCCTTCTTACTTTAAAAATGACGAAGTTGCATACGAAATTAAATCCACTAAATTTACCCTTTAAGGGATGATTTTCCGAAAAAAATTGTTAAAGTTAACTTTTGGATATTACTATAAACTTACATAAAAAAATCATATTTAAAACTCTAAAATTGGCGAAGTTGATTTGTATATAGTTGACTACCAACCCCTATTTTTAGGGGATGAATTTCGATAAAACAGTGATACAGTTATTTTTTGTGTCTAACTATAAGCTTATATACAAATTTTCGCCCTTCGTACTTCAAAACTGACGAAGTTGCCATACTAACTTTCGCACTCTTAATTAACCCTTTAAGGGATGATTTTCCAAAAAAATATAATACTTACAAATTTTGTTTCTAGTCTGGAGCTAATATGTAAATTTTCATGTTTTTAACTTCAAAAATGACAAAGTTGCCTACTAAGTTCAATTCAGTAAATTAACCCTTTAAGGGATGATTTTCCAAAAAAATATATTAAAGTTAACTTTTGTTTATTACTATAAACCTACACAAAAATTTTCAAATTTATAAATCTAAAACTAAGAAAGTTGGTTTGTATGAAAGTGTTTTCTGACCCTTATTTGTACCCCTCAGGGGATGAATTTCCAAAAATCCGTTCTTAGTGGACGTCTCCTTAGCATAAACTATCTCCCTGCCAAATTTCATCTTAATCGGTTCGGCAGTTTCTGAGATTTTTTGTTTAATCAGCGGTGTGTCGCTTTTCAATTTTATATATGTAGATAGATGATGTGATGATAACTAATAAAATCTCTTTAAAACATGAAATTGCTTTTATTCATAATAATATTCACCCACCTACTTAGTTTCAACCATTACCTACTGTTTAAGTAGTTGTATTTTGTTAATGTTTATATGTAACTTTAATTTTTACTGCGTCTTATGATCCTAATTATTCCTAATACTGTCAATATTAGAGTAGGTGTTTGGTTTGAGGTAGTAAGTCCCTAGTAACAGGCTTTAATATATTGCTGGGAGTGACATGAGTGTGACATAACCATATTTAGGTGGAAATTCTAGGATTTCATTAGTTGGCCATTGCTAGCAGATGTGAAAATTGGAGAAATTAAAGCTTTTACAATGATCTAATTGACCACCAATTTTCATTCTTGTCTAATCTGGGCCGGTGTCTCTATGGAAGATGGGGTTCTCCTTTGATTAAAATCGGTTAAGTAGTTTAAGAGTCCATCGCGGACAAACAACGTGACACGTAATTTATATATATTAAGATTGTTAACCCCCGACGAAAAAAGAGGGGTGTTATAAGTTTCACGTGTCTGTGTATTTGTATTACTCGTATGTCTGTAGCATTAGTCCATTCATTCTAGATTTCAATTATGGGCGAAACGGCATAATTTATAATTTTATGAAACTGCTGCTATGTTGTACCTATAGGCCAGTACATTAAAAAAAACAAGTCTCCCCCTTCCTCCCCTGTCCGCATCCCCCCTCCCTCCCCTGTCCGCATTCCCTCCTCCCCCCTTGAAAAGTGTGCCATTTTACAGATTTTCAAACTTCAGAAAAACAATACAAGTTAGAATAAAATGGTCAGCGAGTAAATTATTTATTGATAAATTATCTAGAAATAAGTTGCTACATTCATTTTCATACGAATTATAGTTTCCAAGTTGTGATGCGTCAAAGTTTAGTAAAAATCTGCGCTTAGCAAAAATTCAATATTTAGGTAAGAGGCAGAAAATTATAATAATTAGTAATTAATACAAGAAAAGCGTTATAAAAATAACCTAAGTGTAATTAAATTGCAACTGGTTGATACTTGTAAAAGCAGGTATTAAAGGTAATAATAATAATATGAGGGATCTTTGTAGGAACAACAGATGCAAAAACAATCATCCTTAAAAATATATGTCATTTTGTCTGTAATGTTTAACCGCAAATCATGCAAAAAGTACTGGAGGAAATTGGATTCAGTTTTCAGTAACGTAAACGCGCCTATTACCGCCTCCCAAAATTTGTATCCTATTACCGCCAGTTTTTTTAATCACTATTTTAAGGCATGTTATAGATTCCATGAAAGTTGTAGCCTAAAAATATTTTAGGTATGTATATTGAGAAACAAAAATAATAAAGTTTGTGTGCGTAAATAATCAGCAAACAGAGTAAATAGCCAATAATTGAGACGCGGCCGCAACGGACTTTTGTGTCATAGTGTTGTGCTCCCAGCTACATAAGAACACCTCGTTATTACTTAAGAGAAATTAACACAAATAAAATGTGTATACGTGCATGTAAATATGTAACTATAACAAATAATACATTGGTTTTTTAGATTAACATCTAATACTACCGTTCTGGCCATGGCTTGTCGTTTAAATCGAATTTTACATTGGAGCGGTAATAGAAACATAATTTTTATAAGTCGCTTCTATTAACGCCCCATGGCGGTATTAGATGTTTTACAATAGTTGGTATTTTAGCTTTTATTTCTTTTAATACATCATTTTACATGTTTTTTTTTAACTTGTTTGATTCTAAAGAGTGTATTACATAATTGGATCAATTAACGCCATATATTTTGTCTTATGGATTTTTTCCTATTATTGTTTCTTTTTTGGTCGGTAATAGAATCTTCATACTTAATTCTATTACCGACCCATACGGTCTTATTTATAAAAGTCTCTTATTGTAGGTATGTAGCGTACTGTAGTTAAAATGCTGATAAGCCTGCTATAAGTTCCTGTGTTCATAAATGTTCTATAGGCCACACATAAGTTTTTAACCGAGTTTTAACCGACTAAAGGAGGAGGTTATCAATTCGTCGTATATGTTTTTTTTTCTTTATATGTTCGACCAATTTGGATGGTTTAAACGGTATTAAATAGGGGATTGCTTCAGGGTGGTCTCATTAACATCATGGTGAGGATCTTATGTTCGTTGACATCTCAGGGTGTAATGATGTGAATTGGAGACGAAATATGTTACTCCTCAACGGATTGGAATAATTGAACCGTGTTAAAAGGTATATTTTGTTGTTGGTAAATATTTACACAGCAAAATCAGTACATCATTGACCATTCTATGGTATGGTATATTCTATTCTATTCTGATGATGTTCCTTGGAGACAAAATGTGTAACTCTTGAATAGGAGAATCGGAACCGTTTTTAAGAAATTTTTTGCCAATAACTTTATTTTTGCAAAACTAATACCTACATCATAGACTATCTCAGGGTCTGATGATGCGATTTGATGGCAAAATGTGTAACTCCAATGGATTGGAATAACTAAACCTTGTTTCAAGATATTAACCTCCATCTTATAAAATTTCAGTAGATAGTGTTTTTAATAATATGTACTTTAACTACATTATTAAGAAGAAAGCTCAGTTTTTAATAGTAATTATTGATCTCAAATATTTTATACCAACTTAATAAATATTTATTTTGTTTTTTTATTATTTAATAGTATGGAGAATGTGTTCCTTTTTCAGTGGTCGGTAATAGAAACATGAAAAACGGTAATAGAAACAACATCATCCCATTGGGCGGTAATAGAAGCAGCCGCTATTTCAGATTAAATTATTATTTATTAAATATTGTGTCATTTAATACTAAATTTAAGTACTGAATGTCATAGAATATTTAATTATGATAAAGAATAAATTAAAACGCCTGTCCTAGCATAACGGCGTATATCTAATTTTCTGAAGTTCATCCATAGTCAGCTTAAACTGGCGGTAATAGGAGCGTTTACGTTATTGTATTGTTGGAGATCTAATTTAAAACATGGTGCTTGTTTTGTCGTGATACGTTGCTTAGAAGCTGAGATTTTACAATTTCCAACATCGCATGCATAACATCATCGCTACTGATTTGTAAGAAAATGCTTTATGCCCACGACACTTGAATTTTAAAATCTCGGCTTCTAAGCATGGTTTCCATTACTCAAAGGGCAAATTTTCCGAACATTGAATATTTTTTTAAAAATTCGATTACCTCGATTACCTCTTTTTATAACGTGTTAGAGCACAAAAATATTTTTTTAGAATTATTGTCTGTCTGTCTGTTTGTCTGTCCGGGCATCACATGAAAACCCTTGAATGGATTTCAATGAAAATTGATAAAGTTGTTACTAATACTCCGGGTCATTTTTTAGGACACTTTTTATCCCGGAAAATTAAAAGGTTTTCCCGGAAAGCAGGATGAAAGTTTATATGGAATATTTTTAAAACATCAACCGATTTGCTTCAAATTTGCAACAAATATTCCTTACTTAAATTGATGGAACATGTATTTTTCAGGTTTTCAAAATTTTGCAAAAAACAGGAAAAAAAATAGAAATTAATGTGAATAAGTATTGCTTATTTTTCAAAACCCGCTCCTAGAGGAATCCTTACTGATTTTATCGTGGGTTTCAGTATAAAAATTCATACTTCAATATAAATTCACAGTTTTTTAAATTTTCTTCCGCAAGAGGTACAAATAAGGTAAAACATAATTTCCGTATGCGAAGCTGCGGGCAACAGCTAGATGTTAGTAAGTCTGAAGTCAAGTTTAATCAACCCGGTTACTAAAAGATTGGACCTAGCGTCGATCACGTCACTGCGACGCATGGGTGCTGTTTTAGTAACCCATAAAACAGCGTAATCAATGTTTACATCAGCAACAGTACGGTGTGCAAAAAAAGCATCATTAAGTATATTTATGAAACTTAAAGAAATGTTTGTGAAAACTCTATTATTATTATTATTGTGTAAGTTGATAATTGGAATATTAATAATAAGACCGGACACAGCGGAATTCAGTTTCTATGAGGCTTATCTTAATGTTTCAAGATGAGATTCAAAATAAATAACACAGTAGGTAATCTGTAATCACTTAATTTTTGAAGTTATACTTCTTTAGGCGCGTTATGAAATAAATGGAAAAAATGATGAGAGTGAAATTTTAAGATTTGTAACACGTAGGTACAAGGGTTCGGCTACTACGGCTTAGGGGGCGTCCATAAATTACGTGAGGTGTTTAAGAGGGGGAGGGGGTTGAGTCAAATCTCATCTAATCTTACGTTGGAGAGAGGGGGGGTCTCGGCTAATATCACGCAATTTTTTTTCCTGATTGAAACAAAAAAAAATACACTATTTTGGTCCATTTAATCCAGATTGTACATGCTGAAAATTTAATCTTAAGCGTAGATAATCGTAATACGATTAAGATCATTCACTAAAAGCACGAAGCAATTTTCTTTTTCTTTTTACAATAACAATCCAACGCGTTTACGTAAGAAACCCACATTTTGAAAATCGCACGTGAGATTGGGGGATGGGGGGGGGGGGTTGAATAAAATCTCACGACATCTCACCAGGGGGGGAGGGAGGGACAGAAAATTTAAAAAAACACCTCACGTAATTTATGGACGCCCCCTTAGGCGCTAAAATCTTTTTGTGTATAGTACAATGCCACATTACCTAAGCTTTTTATACATATATATTGACAACATTTATATTGACACATTGACACATTTATCTTGACAACCCGTGTAGCTTAATGGTTACCATGCCGGATCGTCGCACCAAGGGTCCCGGGTTCGATTCCCAGCGAGGCTGAATCACTCTGGACTCCGGACTCGGTCTGGGTATGAATGTCCTTGTTTATGTTGTGTGTTGTCCATGGCACCCACGATTCAGAGAATCCTAGTGTGGGGCTATGAGTGTGAAGTGTGAAGCGTTATTATTATACATACCTACAGTATCATTGAGCCTATATCATTATAATTAAAAAAAAGGATTTGCTTCAGGGGTACGGATGTTAAGCCTCAGGTACCCTTGGCGAAGCGAGCGGGTAACGATGGGTTACATGTTTGATACTAAAATATGTAAGACTTACCTGCATACTTCGTTGATTTCAATTTGTAAGTCACGTACCGCATTGTAGGGTTGGCTCCAGACGAGGGAACTCCTTAACAGTTAACAGCACGGACACAATTTTTTTTCTTTAGTTCCTACAATGGCACTATAAAACAGTTTATCGTCGTTACGACTTTAAGACCTCTTGTAACGAGGTGTACTAATACCTCGTTCAATACTCCTTGGCTGGCAGATGCATTTTACTTTTAAATTTTTAAATATTGACATTTTGGCTTGAAAATAAAAATCATCTGTCAGCTGGGTTCCCTTCAGGGAATATGTAAATACGTTATTTTTTATTTTGAAATACTTTTACTTTTTACAGTTTTACTTTATACAGTTTTTCTTAACAGTGCTTCGTATTATTAATTCGGATAGTTACTGTGTTTTTAAAAAATACAATACTTTTGAAGAATCGGAGTTGTTCCTCAATAATTCCCTACCCCGCCCTGAGAGCCTACCTATTACTGTGGAGGTGTGTGGTCTACACCCTCGCACTCTTATGTGTAAAAAATCAGCTCTTTTGAGAACATCCATAAAAATCGATAAACATTTGTTTAGCAAGCACATAGATGATTTTGAATTTTGTGAATAAATTACGTTGGAAACGTCGTACACACATGAGAGTGTTTGAATTCGATAGTGCTTCAAAATGAAGAATCGTTTGATGTAAAAAAGTGATTTTGCCAAAAGTGACACATAACACAATTAACAAATAAGAGGTCCTAAAGTCGCAACGACGTTATTTAGTTTTTAAACTATTAACTTGTTTTTCATTATTGTGTTCACGTAGTTATTGTGTCCGAAATAGAAACTAATTTTCACTTTCATGAATCAAACATAATCAATTAATTGAATTACAGTTTCAGTTGCTGAGTTTGCGAAGAGAACAGTTATTTATTTTTTGTTGATTTCCAATAATATTTTTTTTTGGGTTTTCGACTTGTCTCAACTCAACTAGACCTACGCAAAATTAAGAATGTAGGTACACTGAAAACCTGTAGATAGGTATTTATCCTTATCGTTTTATGACTCAGACTGTGCTTACTGTACCTAATTGTTTTTGTCATAACAACTAATTACCTACCTGCCTGTTTGTTATTGTTTTCTTCCTGTTTTTCTCAAGGCTGAATTAAAAGTGTGATAAAGCTATTAAGTATTTTTATTATTGGTGTTTAATTCCTTATCCATAGATATCATATTTAAGCCCGTGATATGTGAAAATTTCCGGTATTGTTATATTAACCGAACTATTGCCAATAAAAAGTATCAGTAGTTCGGTCACCCGGACTAACCGAACTACTGACACTAAAAAGTTGCAGTAGTTCAGTTGACCGGACTAATAACCGAACTAGATACTGCCACTAGACGGATTTTATGGAGAGTAAAATCAATTTTTTACCGTTAAGTTAGGGCCCTCGCCGACGGCGACTTTTTGTAGCGATGCTGTCGCGCGTTTCATGGACGCGCAACAGCATCGCTACTACTAACGCTTGTTAGTCGCATTTGCAACGCGCTACAGAAGCGATGCCAACGCGCTACTAACGCGCGCGCTACAACATCGCGACTGTATCGATGCAACGCGCGACCGTGTCGGATGACATCGGTATCTTGCAACTGTAGCGATCGCAGTTACCATGGTGCCGTTACTGAGTCCCGTTTGCATCGCGACAGTAGCGCGTAATCTGGGCCCGTGGGCGAGGGCACACAGCTAGCGACCGCTTCGCGACTGTATCGCTGCGGACGCACGACAGCATCGCTACTGCATCGCTACAAAAAGTCGTCGTCGGCGAGGGCCCTTATACCGCTTATGCGTTATGTTTGTAATTCGCAAAACAGAATCTAGATGGCGTTCAGCAGCAACGCCATGTAATGTTAATATCTGTAAGATCTGTAACCTATGTACATCCTATTCTGATGATGTGAAACAACATCATCCTCAATCATCATCATCATTAAGAGTGTACCGTATATCCTATAGGTATACATCACATAACCTATTTTTAATTTTTTTTCACTTGTCTCTTACCAGGCTTGGCGCACTCCGTATTTTAGCTATGACGTTACAAGTACCTACATGCCGCGTACTTACATTATTCAAAAATTCATAATGGCTGTCATTCGTTCGTACTCTATCACACATATTAAAAATTAAACTTTAAAAAAAAATACAAAATAAATTAATTTTAATAAAGGTCACTTTTCTTCATGTCATCACTCATCACACATGTCACTAAACTTTCAGATTAATTTTATTCTTTCAAAAAAGACAACCCTGACATTGCCAGAGAGGATAAGTGATAGTTTTAGAAAGGAAGGCAACTCATATGCGTTTTTGATTAGCGCTGTGCGATCTCACTTTATATTTGCGTTGGAGCAAGAGTCGCTATTTAGTTAAATTATTTTTCGGAATTTTTCGAGTGCGCCTTCTGTAGGTACTTAAAAATACCGAAATTCTTTCAAAAATTCATAATCACTAAAAATGTACCTCCAACTTCAGAGGCTATTTACTACAAAAGTAAACATGATTTTGAACCACACCAGCCTTAAAGATGATGTAATTCATGGTATTCTGTCGAATGTCATATTTAACTTTTGACGTGATAACGTCTATTAAAACGATGAACTCCGGGCGCACGCACGAAAAAATGTAGCGTTCCGCGAGCGAGAGAGCTACGATCGGCCGAAGCGCTCAATTTTATCTATAAAAGTATGCAATCATTTCATCAATGTTATGTCATGACGTTGTCACGTTAAACCGACTTTACAGACATAATTTTTTTCACAAAAATTGGAATTATAATTTTTTGTTTTGCTACTCCTCATTTCAACTCGTTTGGTCCAGTAGTTTCGAAGTAAATGGGCTGTGAACAGCGGTTTCCCAAACGCACGAGTAAACCTAAGGGTTCCGTTTTGCGTCTTTTCGTACGGAACACTAAAAATATGAATCCGAAACAATCTGGTTATAATCAGTCGACTAATGACAACCTAGTTTATCCTAATCGCATCGGCACAAACTAGATTGTCCTAGTCCAAATTAGATTGTCCTGGACCAAACTAGATTATCCGGAAATCGGGTTTGGCCGGTAACATATTATGAATAAGCTCTCCTCGTTGGTCATCGTTCAGTGTAGTTAAGGAAGTGTTTCAACATGCACACCTGTACTGTAATTGTTCTGTGTGGGACCTTCGTGCTATTAGCTTGGGGTTACCATGGCGGCCATGGAGCTCATGCGCAACCAGGTATGGAGACTAAATTATGAGCATTCATCATGATAAAAACCACAGTTAAAAGACCGGCTCATTTACGGTATAAGTCCAAAAAACGAAAAATGTGTAATGATTCCGAAATGAATATTTTAATTTTTTTTGTGATAATGTTATCAAGAAAAAAGAAAGCAAAGCAACAATCCACAATTGTCCCACTGCTGGACTCGGGGTCTCCTCTCACAATGTGAGGGGTACAGGCCATAGTCTACCACGCTGGCCAAGTGCGGATTGGTAGACTTCACACACCTTTGAGAACTTTATGGAGAACTCTCCGGCGGTGTGCAGGTTTCCTCACGATGTTTTCCTTCACAGAAGCAAGTGATAAAATTAACTTTTAATACGCACATAATATTTGAAAACCAGAGGTGTGTGCCAGGATTTGAACTCGGGCCCCTCCGTTCGAGAGACCAACGTTCTAACCGCTAGGCTATCACTGCTTTTTCAAGAAAAGACTACACAAAATATTTAGTGATAGCGATATTCCAAATCAAAATCTATGCTAGCATGCAAGGTGCTATTAAAGTTTTAAAACAATCAGAGTATTACAGCTTTCAAGTCAGGCAGCCCCTCTGCCCCTCTGATTTTTCGCCAGTCCTTCAGACTAGACCTTGGTATTTTTCTGGTTCATACCACATCTCATTTAATTTTGATGATATTTATGATAGAAGAATACACTTCATATTAAATCACACATTACAATATTATTAAAAGCTCCTTCGCCGATCCAAAGACACACCCGCATCAATTGCAAACAAATACGAGTATCTATGTCGAAAATTAAAATTCTAAATCATTCATTCATATAGGTATCACTGATACATTATACACGTCATTCATTTAATCAACTATCATTTCGGAAAGGTTCATGGAGAAAAAGAAATGGCTAAAGAAACTCCTCAGCACATCATTGGAGATAATATTACAATCCTACACGTTAATATGAATTTCATTGTTTAATCATGCAATATCCTTACTGTCAATGTCAGGTCCTACCCAGCCCTCCGGAGACCCAGTAGCAGTAACTCCTTTAGGATCGGTCAAGGGATCTTGGATGACGTCACGCCGCGGGCGCAGGTTTGAGGCCTACCGTGGAGTGCGATATGCGCAACCTCCGGTCGGAGAGCTGAGATTTCAGGTAAGAGATTTTAATGTTTGTTTCAATGTCAATAAATTAAATTAAAGCTCTGTCGTTCTAAGTTTTTGTTATGAAATAATACCTACTGTTTGTTCTTCATCTTGCTGAAATCATCTTGTTGGAAGAAATTAAGTTTTTTATTAAAATAACTTTTGATTTTTTTTTAAACTGCTGAATTCATTCACGACCCGTCCCCGTGTGACGCAATGATTATATACCGGATCGCCGCGCCAAGGGTCCTGGTTCGATTCCCAGCGAGGCGGAAAGTTAAATAAAGCAAAAAGCAAAGCAACAACCCATAATTGTCCCACTGCTGGGCTTCAGGTCTCCTCTCACAATGTGAGGGGTATTAGGCCATAGTCTACCACGCTGGCCAAGTACGGATTGGTAGACTTCACACACCTTCGAGAACTTTATAGAGAACTCTCCGGTGTGCAGGTTTCCTCACGATGTTTTCCTTCACCGAAGCAAGTGATAATTAACTTGTAATACGCACATAATATTTGAAAATTAGAGGTGCGTGCCAGGGTTTGAACTCGGGCCCCTTCGTTCGGGAGACCAACGTTCTACCGCTAGGCTATCACTGCTTAACTTAAATGATTCGTTAGAATTTCTGTTCTTGGTCTGGGCGTTTGTCTGTTGCCTATGTGTGTTGTCCATGGCACCCACGACACAGGGATGCCTAGTGGCTAAGAGTGTGAAGCGTTATTTATTTATTTAATGTTGTTCACTTATATTTTTACCCGACTGCGCGATGCAAGGGAGGGTAATGTGTTTATCAGTCTATGTATGTTTGTTCCTATGTGGCATTGTAGAGACCAAACGTGTGGATCGACTTTGATGATTTTTCTTAACCTTGCGAGTGCTACTGAAGATACAACAATAATCAAAATTCATTACAGGAAAAACCAGACGCCATATTGTCAAAATGAAAAAAATATATAGACGAACTAAGTCAAGTCCGTTTTTCATTTTAAGTAACAGTTTAGTATAACGATGTAAAGTTGTTTAAGCAAAAATTAGATTGCTAATTTATTAACTCCATCAATGAAATTACATTATTGCAAATTTTACCGACTGCATTATAGCTAATAAAGAAATCAGTGAATCCTAACTAAAAAGTGTGAAATAAAAAAATATATAAAAAATAAAACCTGACTGCGTATAAAGAAAAAAAAAACAAGCCCAGTTGTTTAGCAGTCGGGACCCATTCTTCGACCAATCAAATCTTCCCAAAGAGGCCTGTAAATTTTAAATGTGTCCCGACTGCTAAAATACTGGGCTCGTTTTTTTTCTTTTTAGTATTTTATACGCAGTCGGGTTTAATTTTTTTTCTTATAATTTTTCAGTATTTTTAAAATAAAAACTTAGAATGACTGATAACACATGTAACAAGATTCAAAAATGACTCAAAATATCTACTATTTACATAAGAATACATCTAACTCATACTAATTAATCTGGAAGCTGTTAAATCCCAGGGTCCCACGTGAAGGTCCCATATAGTAGTGACAATTAATCAATTTCCTTTTCTGTCTTTAAATCTCCCTCCAGCCACCAAAGCCAATCAGAAGCTACGAAGGCGAAGTGGACGCGCGCGAGGAAGGCCCCGCTTGTCCACAACCCACGACCCCTGGGTACTTCGTGGATGAGGACTGCTTGCGGCTCAATGTTTACACGCCTGATAAGAGAAGGTATACTTAGAATTTATAGGATATAAATTCCGCGTAGACAAAAGTCAAAATCATTTATTCATATTATAAGTATCACTGATACACTTGGCACGTCATTTTTATCAAATCAATAAAAACGAGATGTACACTGATCTGGGATAATGCACTATAGATTAAGATCATTTAATTTCTAATAATTAGTAGTTATAATTTAAGTAAATCTTAATATATATAAATTACGTGTCCGCGATGGACTCCTAAACTACTCAACCGATTTTAATCAAATTTGCACACCGTATGCAGTTTGATCCAACTTGAAAGATAGGATAGCTTACAATTTTTCTTAAGGCACACGGAAAGTTTTAATAAAAAAAACTTTTGACAGAACGAAGTCTGTCCGAGCAGCTAGTATATATGTATATTACTAGCTGCCCGGACAGACTTCGTTCTGTTAAAAGTTTTTTTTTGAGATGTAAGCTATTCTATCTTTCAAGTTTGATCAAACTGCACACGGTGTGCAAATTTTATTAAAATCGGTTAAGTAGTTTAGGAGTCCATCGCGGACAAACAACGTGACACGCAATTTATATATATTAAGATTATTTAATTTATAATAATTAGTAGTTATAATTTAAGTAAATATATATGTATATTACTAGCTGCCCGGACAGACTACGTTCTGTTAAAAGTTTTTTTTTTGAGATGTAAGCTATTCTATCTTTCAAGTTGGATCAAACTGCACACGGTGTCGAAATTTATATCTTAATACTAGCTGCCCGGACAGACTTCGTTCTGTCAAAAGTTAACAGTTGAAATTAAATAAATTTTTCGTTCTGTCAAAAGTTAACAGTTGAAATTAAATAAATTTTTCCTAGTGATCATGTTATTTATATCTCAACAATAAACGACGATTACTTACAAAAATAAGTTAATATTTAATATTTCTTAACATTATGACTACCGATCCTACTTTCCATTGAAGATTATGAGGTGTCAATCCCGGAAAATTTAACGATTCTGGTGGATAGTTGACGAAATCATCTTGATTAGTTACCCAATCAACTGTATGTGAAATTTGTATGTCTTTAATTCACCGGCAATTTCATTGTGAATTTTGAAGTTTATTTCATCTACATCCGTAATTTTGGTAGCTAATATAGCACGTTCGCTCAGCCACAAAATATGATCTTTGTAATTTTGAGAGACGTTTGGGAACACGTTTTGTATGAGCTCGATTGTTGTTTCAGTAAACTGACAAAAATATAATGCAGCCAGTCGAATCATTAACAGGGATTTTGCCAATACCAAGGTCAATGAGTTGCTTTGAAAATATTTCTTCAGATTGATCATTTTGCTATCGTACACATATATTCTTGTTTCAATTTAGTATCTTTACGTATTTCCACAAAATGGAGGACTTTGAACATGCATTGAGTTCATCCGCTGGCGTTGACCGTGGAATCACTGGTAATGTTTGACGGAAATCTCCTGCTAATAAAATCATCGCTCCACCAAATCGGTTTCGATTGTTTCGTAGATCTTTCATAGTTCTGTCTAATGCCTCCAAAGACTTTTTATGTGCTATCGTGCATCCATCCCACACTATCAACTTACATTGCTGCAAAACCTTTGCCATTGCTGTATTCTTCGAAATGTTGTAGGTCGAAGTTTCATTGCTTTGAATATTCAATAGAAATTTTAGCACTGAATCGGCTGTTCGACCGCCTTTCAATAACGTGGCTGCAATTCCATATGAAGATGTACCACCTAGAGCATCTAAATAGTAAATTCCTCCAGTTTCATCATTTACAAATTTTTGTTGTTGGTTCAACAGCGGAACATTTATTCTGATTCCCATAAAACAACGTCGTGCATTGGGCGATTAGGCACGGCCATGCCTAATGATGCAAGATATCGTCACATATATCATCTTTGTATTTGATTCATAAATCAATTGGGTTTGACGGGAAGCATATCGATATAATTATAGAAAACAATGTTCGTATTTGCTGAGGTTTAAAAGAAATTACAGCATCATTTGAGGTTTGATCCCAATGATCATTTTCTAACAGCTGCATACGCTGCTAGCAGTGTTCGGGTAAAATCATCATTCTGACACATACCAAAAAAAACTGGTCAAGGTTGTATATAGTGGTTGAATAACTCGTTGTAGTACGTTTATCTGCAGTTGATCGGCAATGATATAGCGGTTAGCCATTATTCCCGGTACCTAATTGTTTCTGCTACTAATTCCCGTGGATATTTACCATACATGTTGAAACAAATTTTAATGTGAAAAGAAAAGTATTGTTTTAGTATTGTCCGCGCATTTTTTTTTTTTTTTAATTTTATAAAAACCTTCCGTGGACTCCAAGGAACATACAAAAAAAATTTTAGCCGAATCGGTCGAGCCGTTCTCGAGTTTAGCGCTTAGCAACATCCATTTTTATATATATATATATATCTTTATATATATATAAATTGCGATGCACTTCTAAACTACTGAACTGAATTTAATCAAATTTGCACACCGTGTGCAGTTTGATCCAACTTGAAAGATAGGATACCTTATATCTCAAAATAAAAAAAAAACTTTTGACAGAACGAAGTCTGTCCGTGCAGTATAATAATTACTAAAATAGTCTTAAACAAATAAAATACATAAATATAATAGTATGCCTACATGAAATTTCACAGTAAATATGAACACCCGATAAATAATATGAATACATATAATACATACATAGTAACAAGTAATAGGTTATTTTAAGACTAATATTGTAGGTATTTGACAACGTGAAACTTTGTATGGATTATTTTTAAAATATCAACGATTTGCTTAAAATTTGCAACAAACGTTCCTACTTTAATTGATGAAATACATGATTTCGAATTTTCACAAAATCTTTCATGAATAAGAAAAAAAAAACAAATTAATTTTAATGTTGTTTATTGTTCGAACCCCGCTCCCGGAGGAATGATCTGTGATTGTATCGTAGGTTTCAGTATGTAAATTCCTAAATATAAGTACTTCAATATAAATGAACCTGTTTTTAAATTTTCTTCTGTACCTAAGTGGTGCAAATATGATAAGCATAATTTCCGCGGGCAAGTTACCTACCTATATTTTTACAGTGCCAAGCCTTTGCCAGTAGTGGTGTTCATTCACCACGGTGGTTTCTGCGTTGAATCTGGTCGCAGCGATGTGGTCGGGCCCCATTACTTCATGGATCGAGACATGGTGTTGGTCACCATCAACTATCGTCTTGCTTCTTTAGGTAATTACTAACTTACATTGTTTGTGCTGAAGTACTCGTACCTGCAGTGATTAAAACTTTACGTGATATTCAATTTTAACTTCGTTAAACAAGTTTATGTTTTGTTCATCGGAGATAAGCTATTTTTATGTTGGAAAAATATTTTTATAACACTTATGCTTGTATGTATTCTATTGGCCGTATGAGCCGTGAATGTCGTGGTACTACCTTAAGGATAATTTGAAATAGATTACTGGTTGGTCTGAAAGCTTCTTTCTTAAGTTTCAGCTTTGTAATTACTCACATATTACCTTACGTACTTACTTCCATTCCACCTACCAGGTTTCCTCAGTACGGGTGACGAGTTAGCTCCTGGCAACAACGGCTTCAAAGACCAGGTGGCAGCACTGCGTTGGGTCAGAGACAACATCGCGGCCTTCGGAGGTGATCCGCAATGTGTCACGCTCATGGGATACAGTGCTGGGTCTCTCAGCGTTGGGCTACATGTCCTCTCACCTATGTCTACAGGTAAATTTTGGTTTTCAGCCTTGTTTCCATGAGTCTTGGTATCTTCTTTAGTGAACGTAATAATAATAATAAATCTTTATTTCAGACCAGAGATCCATAGATTGTTAGTGTGTTAGTAACAAATGTACTTAATAATATGTTAGCGTTGTTAGTGCAATTCTGTATTATTTATTCAATAATAATGAGTTACTTGTGAGTTTCTGTCGTAGTAATGATATTTGAATTAAATTTTATAAAATACTTTATCAAAAATCGCTTTGTGGCTGAAAACATAGTTTTTGCCTATTTGAAAATAACGGTTTTTATTCTCGTTTTATCATTTTATCTATATCAACTAGGTCATACACAATGTAAAAATTTAAAAAAAATGTTGTTTTAGTAGGTATCACTTATTTCGTAGTTCTGACCACCTTATTTAATATGGAAACTAAGATATTATGTAGGTACTTATTTTTATTATTGTATCATCAAGATTGATTAATTTTTGATTTATTGAAGTTTGCATGGTAATGTACATCATATATTTTTTTTAGTTTTATCATTCTCTTATTTTAGAAGTTACAGGGGGGAGGGACACATTTTACCACTTTGGAAGTGTCTCTCGCGCAAACTATTCAGTTTAGAAAAAAATGATATTAGAAACCTCAATATCATTTTTGAAGACCTATTCATAGATACCCCACACGAATGGGTTTGATGAAAAAAAAAATTTGAGTTTTAGTTCTAAGTATGGGGAACCCCCAAAATTTATTGTTTTTTTTCTATTTTTGTGTGAAAATCTTAATGCGGTTCACAGAATACATCTACTTACCAAGTTTCAACAGTATAGTTCCTATGTGACATACGGACGGACAGACAGACAGACAGACAGACAGACAGACAGACAGACAGGCAGGCAGACATGACGAATCTATAAGGGTCCCGTTTTTTGCCATTTGGCTACGGAACCCTAAAAAGTGCCAATGATATCTCATCAAAACATAAATGTGAAATGAGAGCCAAGATAAAAAAAAAGAATTGAGGTCTAAATATGGGTGCCAAGTTCTGTGTAGAAAAAAGCCTAAAATTTTACTCACAAGAACATGTAATTCAAGCTTTACATTTGACTTGCCTATTTTTCATTAGTTAGCAACCAACAAATAGGTATTACATCAACTTAAGAGACTTAACGAAAATAATTATTATTATACAAATATAATAAAGACTAGGTAGGTACGTGAAACCTAACCAAGTCAAATGTAGAGCTTGAATTACATGTTCTTGTGACTAAAATATTAGGCTTTTCTACACAGAACTTGGCAACTCAGAAAAACTATGTAACTGGTGAGCTAGGTTCACTCTTGGTCATGAAAAAACTAAAGCCGCTTATTTTGAGAATGTTCCTTATTTTAAATTTTATTTTACTTAAATTAATTTTGTTTCTTTCAAAATAGTAATGAGTTTTATTTTTCTCCAGGACTATTCCACCGTGCAGTCTCAATGAGCGCCTCACCTTTCTCTCAAGTGGTCATCAACCACGATCAGTTCCACTTGGCGAAGAAACAGGCTGAGCTGGTGGGCTGTCCCACCACCGATAGCAAGGCCATCATGGACTGTCTGAAGACCGTGCCATGGAAGAAGTTGGGAGACTCCTTGCCTGGTTTCACTGTAAGAAAACTTTGTGTCTTCCAACGCTTTAGTGCTCACTTGTGTTACATGTCACCTTCTGACTTGTAGTATCAGCACTAACTTTGACTGCCTTTGAAAAGATTTGGGCTTAAAAAAGCTTCTTCTTCATATTTTTTCAAACTTCATTCTCTCAGTCTCTAAGTTGCTCCGCAACTTAGATTGGACGCGTATGTTGCATGTTTCTTTTCGATAAATAAGACATTACATATCACGAAATTAAAATTCCTTGTACCTATTTACGTTTATTAAACATCTAACATTAACAACAATAGGAATTCGGCACTGACCCAGTATTGGTGTGGACTCCGGTAGTAGAAAACGACTTCGGTCAGGAGCGGTTCCTGCCGCAGCATCCTCTGGAGCTGCTCCGAGACGGCAAGCTGCAGTCGATGCCGTACATCATCAGCCAGACCAAGAACGAGTTCTTCTGGATGGCCAACAGTAAGAGTTTATATTACTGTGAATACACTTAAAAAGGACAGAGTTACTTCTCAGTACACTCTTTTCTCAAAGAGTGTGTGGTTGTGCGCGTATTAACACAGAATAGATAATGATTAATCATTATAATCTTCATCAGTACTATTATTTCTTCTGTGCCTATACGTACAAAGACTACGAAGATAAGTTTTCTTACGATGTATTATTTTTTTAACTTAAGTGAGTTAATGCTTGACTACAATTCTACGACATTTATGTTTTTTTACCTTTTAGATGTTAATCCTTGACAACAATTTCCATCTGATGGTAAGTCTGATGGTAAGTCTGATGGTAAGGAGATGCACTCTAAGATGGTGAGCGCATTAGTCTAGTAAAATCCTATGAATTCACTCTTTTCTCTTTTTTTCGACGTACACAACTTGAATTTTGACAATTATAATAATTATAGTTTACTTTTAAAGCCGTTACGATAAAACGTTTCACAAAAAACAACGTTATTCTTCTTCCGCCTCCATAAAATCGATATAGAAGTTTCAAATGTAGATGCTATTAGTTTGTTTGCAATCTAAACTTCAATAGATATCCTGAACAACGCAACACTATTGGAGATGATGAACAAGGATTGGAATAAAATGGCACCTATTTCATTCCTACTGCCGAGGAACGACTCTAGGCCAGCCAGGATCTTACGAGAGAAGTTCATTGGAGAGGAGTCGTTGAACAGAGACGCTAAGGCGATGGCTGATGGACTTGGAAAACTTTACGGGGACTCGCTCGTTGGCTTCGCTATGCACAGGTAAGAAGAATATAAAATAGTTATTAGAAAAAAGGTTTAGTTTCAATACTTCGTAACGTGATAGTTATTATTGATACTTCATACTATCCTGATTGATAAAAAGTTAAAATAAAATTTTTGATGTTTGGGAGAGAACAAGAGATTGTTTTGAGCTGTTTAATTATACAATCTATTATAGCATTAAAACCGGACAAGTGCATGTCAGGCCACGTGCAATGTAGGGTTCCGAAGTAGTAAGTTTATCGACGAATACTCATTAACTACTCACGCTACCATAGCCGTGATAGTTTTCCTTGTAAATTCATCATATACCTAATCTATGTTTGAGAATTTTTGCACTTGTCCAACTCCAACCGTTTTGCCGGCAGAGGGAGAGACACTTGACTCTAACCAAAATTAGCACTTTAAAGCCTAATATTTCACAAGCGGACCCCTTATTCCAAAAATGGTCTTAAAAAGCCCATAATATTTTTGAAAGACCTTCTCAACGATACCCCACACTATAGGTTACGCGACGAATAAAAATTCATCCTCACGTTACCTGTAGGGGAGGTACCCTGAAAAAAATGTTTTTCAATATTTTATTCTACGATTCTGTATTTTTAACAAATATGTATATCCGTGCCAATTTACAGCTTTCTAGCACTAAGGATCTCGGCGCTTTGCTTCGGACAGACGGACGGACGGACAGACGGACAGATGTTCAGACGGACGAACGAATGGACGGAGATTACGAAACTATAAGATTTTGATTTTACTTCGGATCTTTAAAATATACTATTGCATAGAATGTTAATAGGGTCATCTTTGAGTACATTAGGGTAATTGAATATAAATAATTCATGATAATCACTTTTATCAGGCTCGCGAACCTGATGTGCCGGCATTCTGAACAACCGGTGTATTACTACGAGTTTGACTACATGGGACAGCACAGCTTCTATGAAGACCCAGTAAGCAAGAAACCGATTGGTGAGTATATAATAGCTATCTCTGTGTAGAAAGTGCAGCTTTTCTTCTTTATAAGTTTGGATTATATTTGGCTTGAGAGCCAGTACTTTCTTTCTCTTTTCTTCTCTCTTTTGTCTTGTTCGTTCGTTCTTGTTGTCTCGGTGATGCCTTCGTTGTCGTTGTTGTACAGAGATGTCAGCGACTACTTACAATCATATGGCGCGTCATTTCTATTGTCGGCTATTACATAAAATATTTCACTTGTGTGCAATCCAAGTATCATTGACATATTGTCTCTTTCATTGGTCTGTTTCCGTTGTTTGTAATGTAGAAATTTCTCATACATTACGTATTCCTTAATTGTTTATTCATATAATAACTACATAGTTATTTGTATTGTTATGCTAGGTTTACCAAGTACCTTTAAATTAAATAACCTTAATTGTAAAGTTTAATATTAAGACCTTGTCCAGAAGGGGCGAATTCGCCGCGAAACGTTTCGCGCGAATTCATTCGCGCGTTAGCGAGATACTAGACGCCAGTACATCGCGTCCACAAGCATCGCGCGAATTCAAAATACGCGCGTAAATCGCGTGCACTACGCCAGACTCTCGACTCGCGCGTTTTTCGCGCGTATTGCTCGCGAGTCGAGACACTAGAGACGCCTTGTTGCGTCCAGGTTAACGCGCGAAGAAGTCGAACAACAGAGTGAGGTGCACGTATCAAGGGAAATGGAGCGCCTAAATTTTCGTGCGTTGGCAGGCTCCTTCTGGACGCAACGGTCGCGCGTGATACGCACGAGAGAATCGCGGCGAATTCGCCCCTTCTGGACAAGGTCTAAACCTTATATTGTTACATAATTTTGCATTTTTTCGTCCTCAACAGGCGTAGCCCATCACGACGACTTGATCTACATGTTCTCGATCCGCGCGCTGTTCCCCGACATCGGTCTCACCGGTCCTGACGCCACGATGGTGGATAAGATGACTGCTATCATCTACAACTTCGCTAGACACGGGTACTACTACATCTTTGTACAAGAAACTTTTCTTGCTTTGCTTCGTGTTTGCTATAGATTCCTAATGATTTTTAATAAAACATAACGCAAGTTAATCAGAAATAATAGAGCGTATGGTGAAATAATTTTATTAAATCGGTTCTGTAGTTTATTAGTTTATCCACTACAAGCAAAAAAACGAAGAAAAAAATTAAAATGTGTGCAATTCACACGTGGTAGAAGTGAAACATTCAAAAATGAAGGTATTAATTTTATTTAATAACGTGTAATTTAATAACTCCCCCTCCCCTCCCATTCCCTCCCCCGCCCATACCCTCCAACTCCCTTTAAAAAATTATCAAAAATAGTTTATAATATGATGAATTTACAAGGAAAACTAGCACGGCTATGTTAGGATAAGTAGTTAATGAGTAATATTCGATAAACTTACTACTTCGGAACCTTACATTACGCGTGGCCTGACACGTACCTACTTGCCCAGTTTTTCAGATTATTGAGTAATTTTAAAGGCAACTTTCTTGGTTTGGTATGTAGCGTTTTGTTACGATTTTACATTTTACACTTCAGATTCATGAAACACAGAATGTATTAATTTCAGTGAACTTCAGTTTCATGAAGTTCACAGTACCATTTTTAATTATGATAATTGAACCGTACCAAAGCTACTCTTAGTCTCTTAGCAAATAATTACTCGTATATTTAACACATTTAGTTTTTAAGACACATGCTTTTACATTTACCTATAGGTATGTATATTGTTTGTTCCTTGTTACAGAAATCCAAATCCTCGCGGAGACTTGCCTGAGCTGGAGGGATTGTCGTGGCTTCCAATGCTTCCTGAACAAAGGAACTATCTCCAGTTGAGCAGTTCCTTCTCCGCCCATCAAAACCTTTCTGAAGATAGGTTCCTCGTCTGGGACGACTTGTTCCCCATTGACTACAATTTGGGGAAGGCTGCCCGGCAGCGGTGCACTGTAAATATATATGCAAATATAAATGTACCTAATATAAAGGTATACTGTGATAATTAACTCTTGCCTCACTTTATAAACTATAACTATAATATTATGTTTGTTTGTAATAAAGAAAAGCACCTTTTTAAAACAGCTGCCCAAGTGTACTCCAGAAATACCAGACGTCGGCAAAGTCTTGTAATAGCAGAGCATGTACGCACTTCACTTCTTTTAAACAATGCGTACGGAATGTGTGTAAGGGTAAGCACGCATTGCGAATTTTACTGCCGCGATTTTTTTTTCTGACGATTTTTAAATCGCGTACTATATACATACATAACCAACACGATTTTTATTTCGCAAGTGCGTGCAGCTTCATACAATGTCCATATCTCACAGAATCTTGCGGAAAAAATCGCGCGGTGAAAATTCGCAATGCGTGCTTACCCTAAAAGAAACAAATAAAATACCTGCAGAAATAATGTCCGAGCCCATTAATCGGCTTAAACCACAATAATTATAAAATTGGCTATTAACACTTAACTTGTATTTAGTTATAGATTTTTAAAAAATGAGACTAAAATGACCACGGAACACAGACACAAGATAATGACAGTGAGTGATGGTTTATTTATTTTATATTATAATGATAATTTTAAAAAAAGCTTTGTCGGATTCACTAATTTATTAAGTAACTGACATTCCAAATCTAAATATTATATCACTAATTAACATATTTTGTAATATAATCATTGACTTAAATTGTATTGTATACAATTATATTTTACAGTAATTATCTAATTGATTTTTTTAGAATAATAATAACAATGATATTTAGTACTTTCTTGTAACTGCAGAATACAGCTAACTTACATTGATTTAACTATATTTAAATGTTAATGCATGCTTCAATAAGCTTTATGTGCGAATAAACTGTATTACCTACACCTATGTATGACCACTGTACTACCACATTTATGGCAAATAAATGGGCATTTTCGCCGAAAACGAAAATCAGAAAATAAATCTAAGAAATTAAATCTTAAATTATATGTAATAATACCTTAGGCTTAGATTATTATTATCTTATCTTATCTCTAATATATGTTGATGTTATGATTTTATAACAGTAAATAATTTAAATTAACAATGTTTTTTTTCTGGACCCTAACTTGTAACAACGTACATACGGTGGCTATTTGTAGCATAAATATTTTTGAAAGTTTTAAAAAGACCACAACATAATAATTTTTTGGCGTTTAACTCCTTATCTATCGATTTCATATTTTAGCCCGTGGTATGAAATTTTATGGGGAGTAAAATCAATTTTCTTCCGTTACGTTAAGCGTTGTTTGTAATTAGTAATACTTACAGAATCTAGATGGCGTTGGATTGCTGATCACTAACAATGCAATTTAATGATAATAATAATCTTGGTACATTATATTCTGATGATGTGAAATATCTTTCGTCTTTCAAAAATATTACGGGTCTTCTAAGATCATTTTTGTAATTATGAGTTCGTTTGCGAAATATTTGGCTTTAACTTCCTAATTTTGGTTAGAGTCAACTGTCCCCCCCCCCCCCATCCCCCATTTAAATATTGAAAATCATTTTTTTTCTCAGGGTACCTCCCCTACAGGTAACGTGAGGATGATTTTTTATTCGTTACGTACCCTTGAAAAGGTCTTTCAAAAATAGTATATGGGTCTTCTAGGACCATTTATGGAATTAGGGGTCCGTTTGTGAAATATTTGGCTTGAAATTGCTAATTTTGGCTAGAGTCAAGTGGTACGGGAGTTAAGCCTCAGGTACTCTGAGCGAAGCGGGTGCGGGTAACTGCAGGTTACCATGTTTGATAATAAAATAGGTAATAGATATAAGTCTTACCTGCATTTTATAGGCAGGTACCTATGTCAATTTCAGTTTGTAAGTCACGTACTCAGGTCACGTACCGTATTTTATATTATGGTTGTTTACAAATATACACCTGTTCGGAATAGGTAGGTGTATTGTTATAAAAATTAAACAGACAGTTGAACTCGCGGCGGGTTCATTATTTTGATTTGAAGGAAAAAAAATAGGAGTCGAACAAATGTTACGAAAAGGTTTATGTACCTGATTGATGTGAACGTGGGCTTTCTTGCACATTTTGCGATTTGTACATTTTGCGTCTTGTGTTTATTTTGCGTTTTGCACATTTTGCGTTTTGTTCATTTTGCGATTTGTACATTTTGCGAGTTGTGTTCATTTTGCGTTTTGTACATTATGCTCCGAAGGGAAGAAAAATACGGACAGAAAATTTGGTGTGTGAAATATTGGGATTTGATATAGTTTTGGTGGATTTATTATAATTATTGTTGTGAGTGGAAACGGTATTCTCGTCTGCAGCGACAATCGCTCAGATTAATGAACAAAGACGATATCGGCGGCTTCAGATTAAAGAACCCTTTGGTGATAGTAATATTTTAGTTTTCACCCCTAGGCAACCCCAAATCCGTAGACAGTACAGACTGACGAGTGACTCCTTCAGCATACCTATTACATAAAGCTGGAGCGCACATGTAAGTCGCTGGTCTTTCACTCAAGTATTCACATAAAAACGCTTACGTGTCCGTTTTAGGGTTTGTGTTGTGGGGCCCACCGATCCCCCTTGTACAATACAACACCCATTCTATTCAATAATAAATACCTAGCAGACCTAGGAATTGCATGCATCTCTTAGTAAACGGTTTTATTTAGCTTGCCCTGTTTTTTTGGGTCAAATCTTGCAAGCTGAATTAGAACTACTTCCTTTCATCATACGCTATGGTTCCGATGACAATAGGTACATTTTAATGATAAGCATGACCTGATAATACTTTTAGGGTCGGCTCCAGACGAGGGAACTCCTTAACGGTTAACAGCACGGACACTATTTTTTTCTTTAGTTCCTACAATGGCTATCCTATAAAACTGTATACCTATTTAGTTTTGAAACTATTAACTTGTTCTTCATTATTGTGATGTATTGTTATGTGAAATTAATTTTCACTTTCATGAATGAAACATACCTAATTAATTAACTGAATTATAGTACCTATCAGTTGTTGAGTTACGAAGAGAACAGCAATTTATTTTTATTTATTTCTAATAGTAATTTTCTGAGCTTTACTTACGCAAAATTAAGAATGTAGGTACACTGAAAACCTGTAAATATTATACATATGTATGTATTCATCCTTATCGTTTTATGACTCAGGCTGTTAACAATTAGGTAGTAGGTCAGCTTACTGTACCTTGTACCTAGCTTACTAATTGTTTTTGTCACAACAACTAATTACCTACCTGCCTGTTTTTCTCAAGGCTGAATTACAAGTGTGATAAAGGTATTATTTTTTATTCAAACAAACAAGTATACCTACCTACTATAACTAAGTAGGTATTTATGAATTGCAACAGTATTGCTATTTTGCTATGGCAGCTTAAGTAATACGAGAATATCACTTTACACCTGTTCACAATATTTCACATCGTAGTTTCCCCGAGCTGAAATATTTCCCAAAACATTTCCCTTATTGGACCGCCAACACAATTGAATAATGAAAAACTTCTATCCTTACCTACTTCGTGATCGTTCTAGACCAGTACAATTTTATTGATCAACCACGTAAGATTTCAATAATTACTTCAAATGGATTAGTCAAAGATCTGGGATTCTCCTGGTAGGTAGGTACTTACTTGATAATATTATGTTAACATACCAGTAGGTAGGTACTACACCACGTTGTTCCAGAAGGTAAGGAGTAGTATCAGATTGTCTTGAGAGGTGAACTCAATTGACAGAAGTTCATTAGCTAAGCTAAACGTTCCTTTTGATGCACGGAAACGCTGTCTGTAACCGCCAACTTTTTTAGAAAGAAAGAAAGAAAGAAAGAAAACATTTATTTCTGGCTGAACACACACACAACATATTTTTATACTAAACAGAAGATAAGTTAAGGATTGAGTTATACAATGTTACAATGTTCGTGTGTGTTGTAGTGCCAGAGAAAGGTTCCCACTCAGCGTTTTGCCGTAGCATTCGCCACGGCGCTGATTTTCAGTGGGCCCTTTTGGTGACTCACAGGCGACAATGTTTTTTTTTTTTTTACTTTTATTAAGTACCTAATTACTGATAACATGATAATAAATAAATAAGATAAATAAAAAAATATATATATACCTAATGTAAAATAATATATAGATATTTTTATTTTATTTTAGTAATGATAGTATTAAATATTAATAAAAATAATAGTCAATTGCATTAAATCTGTGTAAATAAAGTAATATAATAATGATACGGCGTTCGTTTTGTTGTTGTTGTGGAGACAAGAGGTAATAAGAAGGTGGTGTGGGACTGACGCGGAGCTATTGGGTAAGTTATTTTAAAACTTACTTGGTGTATTTACTTAATTATGTTTATATTTATATTTGTATATATAATTATATTTATATTATAGAGTTAATCTGTAAATTAATTAAGTGTGCTTTGTATTTAGTTTTGAACGTTTTTATTGATTTCAGATTTACCAGAGGCGGTGGCAGGTCGTTCCAGATCTTTGACGCAGCATATTTGAAAGTGCCCTGAAAGGCATGAGTTTTATGCTGGAGAATGTGTAATGTTGCGCCTCGGTCTCTGGTTTTCTCATATTTGACATCTCGAGTCCACACCAACTTCGCGGCTAGATAAGGAGGCACCTGGTTTCGTACAACACCGAATAGGAGAGAAGCTAAGTGCAGTTTTCTTCGATGTTCCATCTTCAACATTTTTGCATTGTTAAGATACGGAGTTACGTGCGTGCGGGGGTATCGGGAAGCAAAACGAATGTAACTTAAAAAATTGAAAAGAGGAGTCACCAATGATGATTGGTTAAAGTAATGGTGGCCACTCACGGTCAATCCATCGCGTCAAATGGCGTGATATACAGCCAAAATTTGATCGTGAAAGTGAAAAACGGATGGCGTGATATAAAAATCTGTATGTCCAATCGCGCCATTTTGACATAATTAGGTATGTCATTTGGAGCCACGCCAAATGGCGCGACCGTGAGTGGCCACCTTAACCCATACCATAAACCTCAATCAGTCCAAAAGAAAGCCTGGGACCAATAGGGAACTGCATTATTTCTAACTCTCCCGCACTGTGACCAATTCGTAAAAAAATCACGGTCGATTTTAAAAAGGACCGTGATGGCTTCATGTTTCTAAAACTCGTACCACAACAAATGAGTAACTACTTAATCTATGGAATAAACTAGATGGTACTGGATCCAGTGTTCCCTAACAGCTGGGATAATTTGGCATCACGATCACCTCGTTGGTAGTCAAGCAGGGTCATTGTTGCTATACATATCTACTAACGCCATCTACTGAGAACTTACATGTACGAAAAAAATCTCCATCAATATTGCCAGTCATTCTCACTTCTATAGACAGTGCCATCTATCGAATAGTATTGTGACTACGAGAGGAACATCGGCGTCACCCCAACCACTACAAATATCCATTTTGGTTCCGTACGAAAAAGAAAAACGGAACCCTTTTAGGATCACTCGTGTGTCTGTCCGCCCTTTACAGCCAATTTACTCCCGAAACTGCTGGACCCAATGAGTTGAAACTCGTGTACTTTTTTGTGACCCAAGGCGAAGGTATAAAGTAAATAACTGAATTAAAAAAAAACTAACGAAATCAAAATTAAAAAAAAAAACTGTTTTACAAACCGTATCGTGTAATATGTCAAATGAAAGGAATTGTTGTAAGAATTTCAAATATTTATTTGTTATATCAAATATAATTATTGTTTGCGTTGAAAATTAAAGCCAAAAATTGACCATCCCCCACCTTATTTACGAAACTGCTGACGCAAGAATTTCAAAAAAATACAGAGAATATAGTTCTTTAGTTAAATATTACAGGCAAAATTAAAAATAAGTCTATGAGGGCGAGAGGAGGGAAGGAGAGAGGGGTGAAGGGAGGGTGGAGGGGAGGGGGAGGTAAGGCGAGGGAAAGATAAGGGGAGGGAAGAGGGGAGGGGAGGACTAAAACCTACAATTATCATCTTCCCGAAATTTTACTTTCGTCTCATTATCTTACAAAAAAATTTAGAAGTTTCACCTCTAGCACGTGTGAATTGCACACATTTTAATTTATTCGTCGCGTACCCTATGGCGTGGGTATCGTTGAAAAGTTCTTTCAAAAATAGTATGGGTCTTCCAAGACCATTTTGGGATATATGTGATCCGTTTGCGAAATATTCGGCTTTAAAATGCTAATTTTGGTATCATTTGATCGTTATACTAAAAATAGTATATCAAGCGGCATTAGGTCTAATGATCGTTAATAGTTATGTTATTCTATCAACTGTTGTGCACCCCAATAAAACCGTATAAATTAAGAGTGTAATATTTTGATATCGAAGCGCGTAGCCGTCACAATCGTTACATGAATAGCATTAAAACTGCGAACATTAAAACAAAACTTGCAGCGTTCGCGCCTCCCGATCTCCCGTCCTTGCGGCTACGGGGCTCACGATTGACGGGTATCAAAACAAACCCCCCAAAAGCAAGGAGTGATTATATTTTAACTTCAGTGCCGTAGGGACCTCGTCGAACCCTAATATGTATTTTTACACCATTGAATCAAAATTTAAGCGAGAAGCAAATATGTATATTTGTCTTTATCATTCACATAGAACTTTAGACGTTACAGCCTCCCGCACAGAGTGAAAGAACATGATTTTTAACGCCACACATAACGAAAGTTCTGCACGGGATTTAGTCTATATATAGACCCCGTAACACATCGAACGTGTTAACACGTAAGTACGTAGTGGATTGTAGCGACACTTTACGTCCTCTCTTCAGGTCAAAGCGTCTGCCGGTAGAGTTCTACATCCATGCTGAAGGGTTCTATTTAATAACGCGGCGCAGCGACCTCGCTGGCCCTCATTATCTGCTGGATCGTGACATTGTTTTGGTCACCATCTATTACCGATATTTCTCATAATAGTTATTTACTGAATGGAAGAAATTAGAATGTTGGATTCCTAAATTGGTGTGCCCACTGTGCTATGGCCTATGGCATCCTTCAAGTAGTGGGGCAATCGCTTCCTTTTTGGACGCAACGCCATTCTTTTTGCTAAGATTTTTAATCACTCTTAAAATATAATAACACGTCGGATGGAAAATAATTATGGTTGTAATCAGTCTTAGACTAATGATAAACTAATTTATCGTAATCGTGTCGGCACAAACTAGATTGTCCTAGTCTAAATTAGATTGTCCTGGGCCAAACTAGTTTGTTCGGAAATTGGGTTTGGCCGGTAACATAATTATGTATAAGCCCTTCTCTTTGTTCATCGTTCAGTGTAGTTCAGGACGTGTTTCAACATGCACGCCTGTACTGTAATTGTTCTGTGTGGCGCCTTCGTGCAACTAGCTTGGGGTTCTGGAGGCCATGGAGCGTATGCGCAACCAGGTATGGAGACTAAATTATGAGCATTCAACATAAAAAAATACAATAATTACCTATAAGACTGGTTCATTTACGGTAAAAATAAAAAAAAGCTAAAGATGTGTAATGTTTCCGAACTGAATATGTTTTTTTAACAATGTTATAAAGACAAGACTTCACAAAATATTTAGTATTCGCGATGATAACGGCATTTCAAATCAAAGTCTATGCTAGCATGCAAGGTGCTGTAAGAGTTTCAAAACATTCCGAGTATTACAGCTTTCAAATCAGGCAGCCCCTCTGCCCCTCTGATTTTTCACCAGCCCTTCAGACTAGGCCTTGTTAATTTTCTGGTTCTTACCACATCTCATTTAATTTTGATGATATTTATGACAGAAGAATATACTTGATATTAAATCGCACTTAGTAAAAGCTCCTTCGCAGACCCAAAGACACCCCCACATGAATTGTACACCTGTTTGTACATGAATTGATGTTGAAAATTAAAAATTCTAAATCATTCATTCATATACCTATATAGTGATACCTATCACTGATACATTATACACGTCATTTATTTAATCTACTACCATTTCGGAAAGGTGCTTTGTCATGGAGAAAAAGAAATGGCGAAAGAAACTTCTCAGCACATCGTTGACGATAATATTGCAATCCTCCACGATATGATTTTCATTGTTTAATCATGCCATTTCCTTACGGTCAATGTCAGGTCCTACCCAGCCCTCCGGAGACCCGGTAGCAGTAACTCCTTTAGGGTCTGTGAAGGGATCTTGGATGACGTCACGCCGCGGGCGCAGTTTTGAGGCTTACCGTGGAGTACGATATGCCCAACCACCGATTGGAGAGCTTAGGTTCCAGGTAAGATATGTTAATGTTTGATTCTGCCTCCTGCCGATAAATTAAAGCAGTAATTGCATTAATTATAAGGGAAGTTGTTTAGGATCCTCAGTTTCAGTTTAAACTAGCTTCTACCCGCGACTTCATCTGCGTTGATTTTGGAATTATATCCTTGGAGAAATAGATCCTGACCAAATGCCCGGTATTGTGATGTGACAAAATAAATTTTCTAGCAGTCTAGTGTCACATCCGCTATACTCCAACCGGTATTTACATCCCAGTACGAATATGAATCTACAAGCGATTGCGGGAATTGCGGGAGCAAAACGCTACGTCAGAAAAGACGTAGTGGCTTACAGTACGACACCTTAGAGTACCGACAGTCGCGGAGCATGTGGTAAGGTTGCTCGTTCAGTGTTGGACAGTGCCGACTGCCGACTAAGGGTCATATGAGTCGCTCAGGGGGTCTCGCCCCTCCACACTCGACTGTTTGAGAGCTAAATCTTTCCGCAGGAACTCATAGAGTCAGAAGAAGAGCCCCCGACCATTTGGGGGGTGTCTGATTGCGATACCTACCAGCTAGATTTACGGTACTAAAAGGATCCCCGCTCAATAACGAGGCCCGCCCAGCAAAGCCCTCACATCAATCCTCGTAGAGAAGGCGCGGCAACAATAGTAGTAGGTACCAAGTAATGATTTTCTTACTCACAGATAGAATTGAAAGCTTCTTAGGGATTTGAACGTGAATGAGATCAGCGAGAGAAAATGTTCAATGAATCCCAAAGCTGATTGACTCAGGTGTTTTAGAGTGGGTTTTTTGTCTAAGAACTTTGCCCAAATGCCAGACGTATTTTGCACATGGAAAAAGTTTCAGAAAAAACTCATTGTTTTTAACTGCTTCATTTAACTCATTTAACTCTTGAACGAATGCAAACAGGACCGTTTTAAAGATGTTTTTTACTGTTTAAAATTATTGTCTGCCTATCTATCTGTTTGTCTGTCCGGTCATCACATGAAAATCCTTGAACTGATTCGACGGAAATTAGTTAAGTTGTTCCTTATACTTACCTTTACTTTCGATTTTTTCTAAATTCTTCATGAATAAGAAAAAAAATGTTAATGTTGTTTATTATTTGAAACCCGCTCCCAGAGGAACGAACTGTGAAAAGTACTTCAATATAAATGACCCTGTTTTTTCTTCTGTAAGGGGTACAAATATGATGAGCATAATTTCCGCGTGCGAAGCTGCGGGCAACAGCTAGTTATATTATAATAATATAGAGATTAAAATAATACTCCTTTAAATATTAGTTTTTTTTAATGACAATTTGAATATTTATTTAACTGCATATTACCTTGTTGTTGTTTTTTTATGATTTTTTGCTATCCATCCATCCATCTATCCATCAGCCTTTGGAAATCCACTGCTAGGAGGCCTACGCCTCCCCTAATAAGCGCCACTGTCGAAAACTACCATTTATAGAAAATTACGTCTTCACAGCTTCAGCTTGTAGCTTTGTGTTCCCACATGATAAAGTCAATAATTATACAATTTCCCTTTCTCTAAGTCTTGAAATCTTCCTCCAGCCACCAAAGCCAATCAGCAGTTACGAAGGTGAAGTGGACGCGCGCGAGGAAGGCCCCGCTTGTCCACAACCCACGACTCCTGGGTACTTCGTGGACGAGGACTGCTTGCGGCTCAATGTTTACACGCCTGATAAGAAAAGGTACACTTAGTATTTATAGGATATAAATTCCACGTAGACCAAAATAAAATTCATTTATTCATAATTATAAATAAGTATCACTGATACACTTAAGCACGTCATTTTTATATCTTTCAGCATTTCGGAAAGGTGTTTTGACTACTCTTGAACTTATTTGTCCATGTTATTGTATTAGTTGATTAGCAAAATATAGATAGGCTAACTATTAAAATGTACCTACTCGTAGATGAACTCATAACTTTTAGGCATTGAGTTTTTAAAACAAATTCGAATGCATCAAAACGTTTGATTCTATGTCAATTACATTCATTAGTAAATTATTTATCGGTCCATTATCCACATGAGATAAACAAATTACAATAAAGGTTATTAATCAAATATTACTTACGCCCCATCTCAGACTCACTAACGGTTACTTAAATCGCTCCTTGGTACAGAATTTGTATTGTGAATCTTTACTTAGGGAGCGATTTAAGTAACCGTTAGTGACTCTGAGTTGCGGAGTTAGTTTTCCCAACTAATTAGGTCAGTAGATTTATAAGACAAAACTAGCTAATTCTTGTACTAAAAGCGGGGTATCAATTCTAGATCCACTATTCTTTATCAATGTAGTATATCATTGCCTTTATTAAAAAAACTACTTATACTTCAATGAACTAATATACTAACGTACATATACTTACTTATTTTTTTAGTGCCAAGCCTTTGCCAGTAGTGGTGTTCATTCACCACGGCGGTTCCTACGTTGAATCTGGTCGCAGCGATGTGTTTGGGCCCCATTACTTCATGGATCGAGACATGGTGTTGGTCACCATCAACTATCGTCTTGCTTCTTTAGGTAAGTACTACTTTGTTTGTGCTGAAGTACTCGTACCTACGGTGGTTAAAAATTTACGTTACATTCAAATTTAACTTCATTAGACAAGTGTATTTATTCATCGGAGATAACTTATTTTTACAAATATTTTTATAACACTTATCATGCTTGTATGTGTCCTATGGGCCGTATGAGCTGCGAATGTCTTGACTTTAAGGATAACTTGAAATAGATTACTGGTTGGCCTGAACTGAAGTGTGTAAGAAGATACGAAACTTTCTTCTTTCTTCCTTAACGCTTCTTTCTCAAGTTTCAGCTTCGAAATTGCTACGTACCTACTTCCATTCCACCTACCAGGTTTCCTCAGTACGGGTGACGAGTTAGCTCCTGGCAACAACGGCTTCAAAGACCAGGTGGCAGCACTGAGTTGGGTCAGAGACAACATCGCGGCCTTCGGAGGTGATCCGCAATGTGTGACGCTCATGGGGTACAGTGCTGGGCTACATGTCCTCTCACCTATGTCTAAAGGTAAATTTTTGTTTCCACCGTTGTTTCCATGAGTCTTTTTATCTTCTTTATTGAACGTTATGAGTAACTAGTGAGTTTCTTTCGTAATAATGATATTTGAATTAAATTATAAACACTATTAAAAATTACTTTGTGACTAAAAACCAAGTTTTTGCCTATTTGTAAAATAACGGTTTTATTCTCGTTTTATTATCCATATCAACAACGTTATCCACAATGCAAAAATTAAAAAAAAAAATTTTGTATCACTTTCGTCCTTAATACTATGGAAACTATGATATGTACTTATTTTTATTATTTTACCATATTTTCAAATTCAAATTCAAGATAAATATTATAACTAGATGATTTGATTTGATTTGATTTGAATGATTTGATTTATAATTATTTGCTCCTGGTGTTTTTTGATTCTTGCTCCAGGATTGATTTAGAAAGAAGGATCAAGAAGGAAGCATTTTATTTTATCCTTAATATTTACGACAAGAAATTTTATTTTTCTCCAGGACTATTCCATCGCGCTGTCTCGATGAGCGCCTCACCTTTCTCTCAAGTGGTCATCAACCACGATCAGTTCCACTTGGCGAAGAAACAGGCTGAGCTGGTGGGCTGTCCCACCACCGATAGCAAGGCCATCATGGATTGTCTGAAAACCGTGCCATGGAAGAAGTTGGGAGACTCCTTGCCTGGTTTCACTGTAAGAAAACTTTGTGTCTGCTAATGCTTTATTGCTGACTTTTGTTACATGTCACATTCTGACTTGTAGCATTATCAATTTATCACTGACTATGACTGCCCTTAAAAAGATTTGGCTTTAAAAGGGCTTTTCTTCATATTTTTTTTAACTTTATTCACCTTTTCAAAATGATTGAAAATCTCACAGATGTAAAGGTACCTTTTGATCTGCGACTTAGGTTTTATGTTGAAGACTAACATTAATAAATATTTCTTTTCGATAGACATTAGGTACCTATTGCGAAATTCAAATTCTTTGTACCTATTTACGTTTATTAAACATCTAACGTCAACCACTATAGGAATTCGGCACTGACCCAGTGTTGTTGTGGACTCCGGTAGTAGAAAACGACTTCGGTCAGGAGCGGTTCCTGCCGCAGCATCCTCTGGAGCTGCTCCGAGAGGGCAAACTGCAGTCGATGCCGTACATCATCAGCCAGACCAAGAACGAGTTCTTCTGGATGGCCAACAGTAAGAGTTTTTTATTACTGTGAATGCACTCATTGTTGAAAATGACATACTGAGAAAAGAGCATAATAATGAGAATAAATAATTATAAGTTAAGGCTTGACCATAATTCCTATTATGGTCAAGCGGATTCGGTTATTTTTTGTTACAAAAATTTAGATTAATGACGTTCTTAACTTCTATTTAAGCTTTGATTTTATATTATAGTTTTCTGGTACAGCCGTGACGTGACGGTAAAACTATTCACAAAAAAGTGTCGTTTTTCTTCTCACTCAGCGTCAAGGTAAAAAAAGTTTCAAATGCTCTTAATTAGTTTGTAATCTAAACTTCAATAGATATCCTGAACAACGCAACACTATTGGAGATGATGAACAAGGATTGGAATAAAATCGCGCCTATTTCATTCCTACTGCCGAGGAACGACGATAGGCCAGCCAGGATCTTACGAGAGAAGTTCATTGGAGAGGAGTCGTTGAACAGAGACGCTAAGACGATGGCTGATGGACTTGGAAAACTTTACGGGGACTCGCTCGTTGGCTTCTCTATGCACAGGTAAGAAGAATATAAAATAGTTATTAGAAAAAAGGTTTAGTTTCAATACTTCGTAACGTGATAGTTATTATTGATACTATCCTGATTGATTAAAAGCTCAAATAAAATATTTGGGGAGTTCTCTCCCCAAAAATCTAGTTCTCTAGAGATTGTTTTGAGCTGTATAATTATACAATCTAATATTTAGTTATCGCGAGTTCGGTTTAGATTGCACTTAGTTGTTAGTAGGGTCATTTTTGTAAAGTAATAATTAAAATAATTCTCTTTCTTTTCCTTTATGTGCAATACATTATTGATAATTTCTTCTATCAGGCTTGCGAACCTGATGTGCCGGCATTCCGAAAAACCGGTGTATTACTACGAGTTTGACTACATGGGACAGCACAGCTTCTATGAAGACCCTCTTACCAAGAAACCGACTGGTGAGTAAATAATTACTATCTCTGTGTAGAAGGTGCATTTGATATAATTACATAATTATTTGTATTATTATGCTAGGTTAATTAAATAACCTTAATTATAAGGTTTAATGTTTAACCTTATATATATTTTCATCCTCTCTCCAGGCGTAGCGCATCACGACGACTTGATCTACATGTTCTCGATCCGCGCGCTGTTCCCCGACATCGGTCTCACCGGTCCTGACGCCACGATGGTGGATAAGATGACTGCCATCATCTACAACTTCGCTAGACACGGGTACTATTATATCTGTCCCTACACACACATAACCCCACACTAGGATTATCTGTGTCGTGGGTGCTATGGACAACACACAAAGACAAGACACACATCCAGACCGGGCACCGAAATTCAAAGTTATCATTCAAATTTCTTTCTCGCTGGGAATAGATTTCAATAGATCCTTGGTACGGTGGTCCGGCATGGTAAGGTCGTCGTATCTTTGTATTCAATCTTCTGACTAGGTATTTGATTAGCATTATTTTACTTTTAGATTTAGGTATTATGAAGGATGTCAGAACTCAGAATCAGTTCCTTTTTCAGATTGGTGAATCATTTGGAGTTTCTTGATTTGGCTGATTGGAAGCAGCTTACAATAATTTCATTTCAAATTTCAAACATGTGGCGTTTTGTCACGCTATAAAATTAACCCCTCCAGATTTATGAATGACATAATATGCATTTTAAGACATTCTTGGTTGTTACAGAGATCCAAATTCTCGCGGAGATTTACCAGAGCTAGAGAGCTTGTCGTGGCCTCCAATGGTTCCTGAACAGAGGAACTATCTCCAGTTGAGCACTTCCTTCTCCGTCCATCAAAACCTCTCTGAAGATAGGTTTTCCATCTGGGACGACTTGTTCCCCATTGACTACAATTTTTTTTTAATTACGACTACAAAGACTTCGAGAGCTGCGTGCGTTATCACTATATATGGAAGACAAAATGTAAAAAATATAGTCGCGCGCTGTTAATATTTACTCTTGCCTCACTTCATAATATGCAAGAGCTTTGTTTGTTTGTAAAAAAAAGTAAAGCATTTTTTTAAAACAGCTGCCAAAGTGTACCCCAGAAATACCAGACGTCGGCAAAGACTAGTAATAGCAGAGCATGTACGCACTTCACTTCTTTTATATAATGCGTACGGAATGTGTGTAAAAGAAACAAATAAAATACCTGCAGAAATAATGTCCATGCCCATTAATGCTTAAACCACAATTATAAAATTGGCTATTAACACATAACGTCTTCTATTCAGTGAAAGATTTTTTAAATAATTAAGAGACTAGACAATGAGTGATTTTACATAGTTTATGTATTTTATATTATAATGATAATTTTAAAAAACAGCTCTGACATTCCAAATCAGTGTATTGTAAATATTATATTACTTATTAACATTTGTAACGCACTGACTTAATTATTGAATTGTTTAAAATTATATTTTACAGTAATTAATTGAAATTTTTAGAATAATAATAACAATTAAGTATGTCTAGTAGGTACTTGCATGTAACTGCAGAATGCAGCTAACTTACATTGATTTAACTATATCAAAATCATCACATTTATGGCAAATAATTATATGGGCATTTTCGCCGAAAATGAAAATCAGGAAATAAACCTTTAAAATAAAATCTTAAATGTATGTAATATATTCTTAGAGTAATCTTAACTTATCTTATATGTTAATGTTTTGATTTTATAACAGTAAACAATTTAAATTAACAATGTTTTTCTCTGGTCACTATTAATTCTTAACAACGTGTTTTTGTTTGTAGTTAGCATAAATATTTTTTGAAAATTTTAAAGAGACCAAAACATATTTTTTGGAGTTTTATTTATGGAGTATGTCGGAGCTGACTCACTCACCTTTTTTGTTTCTCTAGAATTGTTACCTTACGTTTCACAATTTTTTTTTATCTTCACCACAATTTTTGTCTTTTCTCCTTGATTTTGAAAAAATATGAGTAATTTTTAAAAAAGAGTCCTCAATAGTCAATCCATACGCACACCATCGGCAACCACAGCTTTTCTCATTTTGCATGTTTGAGTTTATGCATTTTTGACCTTAAGAGTATACCTAATCCCCACTTCGAGAATCCCACAACTAGGAAACGTGATGGTGAGTAAAAGAACCTTTGCGATGATCATTCTTGTTTATATTGGCCATTTTTCATTTTTTAAACGCTTTATATTAGCTACACCTGTATGTTTGTTTGTTTATTTGTTTGTTTGTAACTTGTAACTGACTCCTTTGGACTTGATTTTGACCTACTTCAAACGGTCAGATTTCTTTCAAACTTCGTAGACTTATCGAGGACCGATGACAATTCAATATTTAAAGAAAAAAAGAAAGACAAAAAACTAAATTTCATTTCAAAAAATCAAACTACAAAATGAAAAAATAAAATTAAACAATAGTTCAAAAAAAACTAAAAAACACGCTTTTATAGAAAATCCAACTAAAAAATAGAAAATAAGTTTGAAATAAGAATCGTGTAGGTACTTGTAATAAAAGCGTGGTGTACATTATAATAATAATATGGTGTCAATTAATAGAAGGGATAATAATAATATCTTAAAAAGCACCCCACGCTTTTTTTATAATTACACGACTCTTAATTCAAATTTATTTTCTATTTTTTAGTTGGATTTTCCATATAAGCGTTTTTTTAGTTTTTTTAACTATTATTTATTTCTGCTTTTAAATTGTTTTTATTTGCCAACTACGGAAACAGAACACACGCTAAAATAATATACCTATCTACTCGTAGTTACGAGGTAGCTAAAAGCTACCGACCATCACAAACGCGTAATAACCCTATTTTAGCTATTGCACTGGTGTAGAAAAATTTGTCTTCTTCATTTTTCATAAGAGTAAAAGAAACAAATCACTTTATATTCCTTCTATAACTTTGCTTGGTCTGGGGTACCTTTATTAAAACGCCTGTCAAAACTAACTAGCACAATCTTCCAACGGCGGCTCACCACGAGGACTTGATCTATCTGTCCAGCCTGAGCTACCGCTTCCCGGCGATCCCGGCAGACAACAGCCCCGACTCCAAGATGGTGGACATCATGACTGCTGTGTGGTATAACTTCGTTAGAACTTGGTTTGTATGTTTTTAATTATTAGGATAGCCAATGAGCTGCCAGTGTTACCATAGTCTGGCGCCGTGCGACATGACAAACCTTGAATAGGGCTGTAGGATGGAGTAGGTCTAGAGTAGGTCTTAGTTATAGGTGTTAATAAGAATATTATTAGGTTATTAAGTATATTCATTTCGTTTTTAAAATAAGTTGCAAAAAAGAGCTCTCCGTCAAGGCGAAGTATGTGGTGGTGGTGGTGTTGCTCATGATCATAGGTGAAGGTGACCACTTAGTGTGTCCCATCTGCTCTTTCGTCTACCCTTCAGACTATTAAAAAGTCAATAATTTTTTGCATTGAAAATATATGAAAAAAGTATGGTTTTGTAAAGTAAATAAATATTAAAAATATAGCTTAATCAGTCATAAAAAATCTTATTATCTTGTTACCTAACAGAAATATTTAATAAAATATAACTAGCTATCTGCTACATTTATACGTTCCCAATGGATCACTTATAGCTACTGAGGTGTCCATCAGTTAGTGCTATATAATAATGGCCGCATTGCCAGCGTGGTGAGGCCACGGCCACACCAGTCACTTTGACGCGGTCGATGCGGAAATTTGAATGATTGACACAGAACTATTAGTGGGATTCCCACTAGTATGTCACTTTCCCACTAGTATGTCAACAGGACGAGTGGGAATAAACGAATGACACCGCACCGTTTTACACTAGAGGTTAGGAAAAACTGCAAAAATTGTTGGCAATATTATTTGCGTACGGCGCCGCGGCGCCGCGGCGGCGCGTCCGGCAAAATATGTGAGGCTATCAGTAAATGCGGCGAGTACGGCGCGTCCGGCGCGTGCCGTGCGGATAAATGTGCGTTCACCTTTAGCATTCCATCAGAATTTTGATTCCGAAAAAAGTTACGGTTAGGAACACTGAATTTTTATATTTTGTCCTTGCAATGTATTTCTACACAAAATAACTTGAACCTTAACTCTTAGGCAGAGAGCCGTGATTCGATTGTTTATATGGGATATTATAAAGACAGCGCGCATGCGTCCGTGTTTTTCATCCCCTTTGAAAAGTGATGTTCCTACGTAGGAAACGAAATTGTCGATAAATATTTTTTTTTATATTTTGAAAATACATAAATCTATATACATCCAACTTTTTTACTTAGACCCGTATTTGATAAACCTATCATGGCTGAACAGCGCGATCTCGGATCTTATAAATTTCAAATTTTCATATGATCTGTCATATTTTAGTATTATATACGGAATCGGGTTTAATAATACGAGCCTTACGCCCCAACTCAGAGTCACTAACCGTTACTTTAATCACTCCTTAAGTCCTTAGTAAAGAATCACCATACAAATTCTGTACTAAGGAGCGATTTAAGTAACCATTAGTGACTCTGAGTTGGGGTGTTAGATAGTTGAAATGAAATGATCTTTTAGGTACTCATGTAGGGTAGGTATGCCATGCTTATGCACGTCATTTTTTTAATCTACCAGCTTTTCGGAAAGGTGCTTTGTCATGGAAGAGAAGAAATGTCGTAAATAAATTCCTCAGCACATCGTTTAAAATTAAAATTTTATTTATTACAATAATACCTATTTTTGTGTCATTATCTAATTTAAGAGATTTGATTAACTTTTTTTACATTTGATAGCACAAATTCTAAGCATTCGGTTTTCTTTCCATTTAAAAGTAAGTTTTAAAGTAGCTTTTCAAATTACTATTGACGTGTTTTGTAGGTACATAAAGGGAAATATGAAAATCACATGAGTCCTAAACGTATTTTTTTTACATATTGAACCTTCAGAAAATAGTATGGACTTAACTCAAAAATCTAAGAAATTTTGTTACGATCAGGGTCAGTGGTTACTAAAAGGTACGCAATTTTAGGTGAATATTAAAGAAGCGGCGTTTTTATGGTAGAATAAAGATAAATGATACTTCGGTCTCTTTCGCACTCCCTCCTTCTACCCGTGCCGCTCGGATTGGTAGCGACGCCGACGCGATTAGTGATGCGTCATGGATGCATCGAAAGTGAACAAGTCGTCGCAAGTTTATTAGTGAATTGACCTAAAACGTAATAAGTGGTTTGTGTACTGAACATTCGGATAAATAAACTTCTCAATCTTCAGTTTAAGAGAGACTCTTTTTTACATTGGGTCTTTTTATTACCAATTTTGCTTTTTACTTCTAGGAATTGGTAATTGGGTTACTTAAATACTTAATAGGATTAAAACTGTACAATGATTTAAGAACAAAAGAGACCTAGGACCAAAATGGTTTTTAAAAAAATAAACAGTTTCAGTATAATACTGACTTAAATTGGGAACCTTTTTTAAAAAAACCTTAATTTTAATTGGAAATAATTATGTAACATTTGATTTTTTTTTTTGCTCATATTTCACAAAAGATAAACATAACTTAATACGGAAATCAAATAGTTGATATGTTTTCATACAAAATGAATTAATTAAATCAGTTCAAAGTTGAAAGTTTGTGGTTTCATAACTTCGTTTTTGTTTTCCCAAAAAAAAGATTTTTCGAGATACGTCACTACTATTCTGAAAGTGCGATTTAATTATTTATGCCAGACGAATTGTATTACTGTTTGCTTCTGTTGTGTACAATTATAAAAGTAAAACGAATCTTGAAGCAGATAGGTACCTACAGCTAAATTACTTCTTTAATAAAACCATTTCAGCATATATTTTTTTACAAGTTATCCTAAGAGTCAGTCAATAATCTGCATTCGAATGCGCTTACCTTCATTATTATACAGCGAAGATGAGTTCATCAAGCTCAAATCACATAGATACCTACTAGCTAAGCTACTGGGTAGAAAAATTCCCAATGGCTACAAATAATGGGCAGGTACTATTAGGTACATTTTAAAGTAGATTAAAAATATTTTACAACAAAAATATTTTGCGCTGTTGCTTGTTGCAAAATATTTTAGTTCTTCAGTAGATTACGACATAAACAACTATTAATTAGTCACCGATATCTAAAAATAGAACTCAAGAAGCATCGAAAAATCCGGTTCCGTTCCGTTATAAGATTACATGTTTACTATTTATTCCATTATCGACGGTCGATAGCACGAGCACATCACTTCGCTCCCCCCTAACACGGCTTACGCGGCTGCGCGGGCCGCCATGACACTTCGGCGTGCGTGCATATCTAGCTGCCTAGCTTACTGTCGCGTTCGGAAATAGAACGATTTAACTCCGTTTTTTAACAGATAATTTGATTTATTCGTGGCCTAAATACTCTCACGTGTGTGAGTATCGCCATGATAAATATAATTACGATAGAAAATTATCCTATAAGTATAAAAAAATCAATAAGTGGGGGAATGCTCGAATGAGCGAAGGACGTTTCTTTTTTTATTTTTCATTATTAGTGCCTTGACACTCGGGTGTAGAATAAAAAATATTTTTTTTTTACTTTTCAGTTTACTTGGGCAAGCAGTTAAAACAGTGCCAAGTCTTGGATCAGATGGACATTAATTGGTGGAGATTTTACAGCATGTCAGGTGATTATAATTTGTTGTTTGCATTTTTTTATAATAATAGATAATTTTAGAAATATAATTTTAACTCGTAAATATATAGATATAAATTTACTATGTTAAGAATAATATCTGCGACATAATTATGTACCTACCTACTTAAACATTTTTTCATGTAATGATTGGCTATGAATAATTTTATTTTTCAGTAAGTAGCTAGGTAATAAATTAACATTCTCTATATTATTGAAAAAAAAGCTTCTTAAATTATCAACATCGCAGTGCATGTAAATGAGCTGGTTCGGCCTCCCATGTGGAACCTAGCAGTAATGCGTCATACCAACCCCAAGTTACCCGATGATAAGTCAGTAATAATTAAGCACTCAATTTTTCACCCTATCCAGTGGACTTTTTACATTTAAACAACTTACTCCGTGTAATTAAGACCTTCGTCATTTGCTCAAATATTTTTATATTCGCGGAGTCAAGGTACCTATGCGCAAACGTAAACGTAGTCTAAAAGTACTAATATAGGTACTTGTCATAATACCGTAGTAATAAAAATGAGATATATTTTTACTTGGCTGTTTTTTATTTGCGGCCCGATGCTTATTGCATGCTCTAATAAAGCTTCGTGTTAATTGGTTTAATTATACCCAATGATAACTATGATTTAAAATCGATCATTATTAATCAATAATAATATTATTATTAATATAAATTTAGGTTTTCGATTGTATTACTACATTCCATGAGTACAGACCTAATCAGTGTTGCCATCTCAGTTTTTTTTACCCTAATTTTTTAAAAATAACTACAATAAGTACTACTTACGTATAAATGCAATTTATGTATGTATTTATGTATGTATAACTTATGGACGGAAACGAGCAGTCGAAGTCTTGACTATCGACGCCCCTAAACATCCATACAACCAGAGGTTATGCAGATGTGTTGCCGCCTTCACTCCATCTCTAATGGGCCACCGGAAATTCACAAACCGCACGAAACGCGACAGCACAGCTGTCACTTTACGCCGGTGTTATGTGAGCGAGAGGTACCACTTCGGTCGTACCTATAGTTGTAAAAAAACCAGTTTAAAACGTTTAAAACTGAAACGCACCGTTTAAAACCCGAAAGCCACCGTTTTAAACGGTGTAATACCGGACTGCGGAGACAAAAGAGAGATAATTATTTAGAATTGTAAAGGCATAAAATAACGTGCAATATTTTACAAGCTAGTTACTTTAATGGTTTTATTTGTTGAAATAAAATATTTACAAGTATAAAATAATATTACTACTTTTTATATTATTGGTTACTTTAAATAATTGTTCTCTTAGCACTTCATACGAAAAAATACACTACCCGCTCGCGCGCACGAATCGTCCGACTCAGCGACATGACAACTATAGCCCAGTCAAATTAGGCAAAAAAAGGGGTCAACCTCGGAATGAAAGATAATAAGCTGTAAATTAGTATAAACCTTCGTTTTGTCGTTCTAAATGTTGTCTCAAAAGTCACAAGTGCTATCGTGTGCGCGTCTTAAGATATTCAAGGTCAAAGGTCGTAAAAATAGGTTTTTCGTTAATATCTCCGCTTTCTATTGCTTAAATGAGATTTTCACCTATGTAAAAGTTATAGAATATAAAATTCTCTACAACTTTTGTTTGAACTTTTTTTTCATACGATCAACGGTTTTTTTAGTAGACCGCGAAGAGTGCGCCGCGTACAGTCATATATTATACTAGCTGTTGCCCGCAGCTTCGCATACGGAAATTATGTTTTACCTTATTTATATCTCTTGCAGAAGAAAATTTAAAAAACGGTGAATATAATATAAGTACTTATATTCATTAACTTAATACTAAACCCCACCATAAAATCACAAGGGATATGAAGCGGAGCGGACCAGGAGCGGGTTATGAAAAATAAGCAATATTCACATTATTATTTTTTTCTTTTTTTGCAAAATTTTGAAAAACTGAAGAATACATGTTCCATGAATTTAAGCAAGGAACATTTGTTGCAAAGAAGCAAATCAGTTGATGTTTTAAAAATATTCCATACAAACTTTCATTCCGTTTCCCGGGGAAAACTTTTAATTTTCCGGGATAAAAAGTATCCTAAAATATGACCCGGAGTATTAGTAATAAAATAACTTTACCAATTTTCATCGAAATCCGTTCAAGGGTTTTCATGTGATGCCCGGACAGACAGACTATAATAAAAAAAAATTGTGCTCTAAGACGTACTTCAATAATCGAAATTTTTAAAAAATATTCAATGTACAGAAAATTTGCCCTTTGAGTTTTATTATAGTACTTATAGATTTTATGTTTTGACAACCCGTGTGGCGCAATGGCTACCATGCCGGATCGCCGCGCCAAGGGGCCTGGGTTCGATTCCCAGCGAAGCGGAAATTTGAATGATGAGTTTGAATTTCTGTTCTCGGTCTGGGTGTGAATGTCCTTGTCTAGTGTGTTATCCATGGCACCCACGACACAGAGAATCCTAGTGTGGGGGCTATGAGTGTGAAACGTTATTATTTATTATTTGTTTTTATTTATTATCTTTTTATAGGACATACTTACTTATGAGTTTTTTTCTTTAAATTGTAAATTTGTACTTGCCAACCCATTTTTATTTTTTTATAACATACTATACATTTTTATCAAAATTGTTTTTTAAGTTTTATGTACTCAAGTAATTTATTCGTAATGTGTTTATTTTTTTACTTGAACATTTTTTTTACATTCCTCTATTTACATTTTTGTACATACATACATCTATTTACATTTTATTGGTTAAGTATAAAGACCTACGAACTGCCTGAAGCGCTCATAGCCCGGCGGCTTGCGTCGATCCTATGTGATCGACAAAGTTAAGCAACAGCGTGCGCGGTCGGTAGTTGGATGGGTGACCGCTAGTGGCAAAAATTTCTTGAGCGTTTCCGTGCTTCGGAGGGCACGTAAAGCCGTCGGTCCCGGTTGTTATCATAAGATAACAGTCGTAAAGCCATGTCGGAGGCCCTCGGGCGGTTTGAAAACTTCCGACACTCGGGTTGGCCACTAACCCCTCCACCAATCCGCACTGGAGCAGCGTGGTGGAGTATGCTCTAGGCCTTCTCAAGAGGAGAGACTCGTGCCCAGTAGTGGGCCATTAATGGGTTGAAGCCATAAAGGCCTACGCTAAGCTGCTTTGCGTGGGGCTACACTGGTCATTGCTGGTGCCGCGGCGGCGCGGCGGTGTTTATTTTCCTTAATTCGTATTATCTTCTGAACGGAATGTCCGATTTGAGTAATTCAAAAAGTTATCTATAGGTACTGAAACAGTTTTGAATATGAAATGATTTATTTGGATAAGGATTAATACGAAGGTATGATTTTCATGCTCTGATTTTGGTCATCTTTTTTATTAACTTTAAAAATGTAAAAAGTGGTTATAGTGACATAACGACAATAGTTGGACATATAGTATCGCGAGGTTTTTTGTAGATATTGATATGTTCTCTAATATTGTAGAACATTTTTTTGTTCTATCGTCAATAGTTTCCGCAGCGTATGCGATGAAAGAAATTTTTAAGCAAATTTTTTCACACCTTGGTTCACGTTACTGATGTTTTAGCAAGGATCCCTAATTTTTTCTAGTAATAAATATAGCCTATGTTACTTCTGAATAATGTAGCATTCTAATGGTGAAAGAATTTTTTAAATCGGTTCAGTAGTTTTTGAGTTTATTCGTTGCAAACATACAAAAATACAAAAATACAAAAATACAAAGCTTTCCTCTTTATAATATTAGTATAGATAAAAACCGATTTTTACGCCCTTTGACCTTGAATATCTTAAGACGCGGACACGATAGCACTTGTGACTTTTGAGACAACATTTAGAACGACAAAACAAAGGTTTATACAAATTTACAGCTTATTATCTTTCATTCCGAGGTGAAACCCTAATATGACTGGGCTACTATGTTTGTGCGTGCAAGCTGGCAACGTTGCATAGATGAACTCGAATCGGTAATGAAATAATATGTTTTTTATTAAGAAGTTATTAAATTAGAGTTAATATGTAATCATTATTATTTTTTGAAGTTTTTTAACTTTTTGCGTTTTGAGCGCTAATTCTTAAGTAAAAAGTGAAAAAGGCATTTTTCCATTGCTTTTCACTAATATTAATTATTAGTAAAAAATCTAACAAACATGAAAATACACAGTTTGGTACTCCGTTGCATGGCGAATTCGATAATCTAATGCATTCTGAGTTCATATTAAAAAAACACTGTTTCTAACCATAAAAACCGTAAAACACCGTTTTAAACGGTTTTAAACCAAAATTTTGGTTTTAAACGGCATGGTTTGATTCGTTTTAAACCGACCTTACAACTATAGTCGTACCGGCTCAATTCGGCTGCAAAACAGCATGGCACTACCTCTTACAAAAGCAACTACTCCACCGTTTCCAAACATTTTATCTATCTTCCGCGTACACAAACCTTCGAGTGTGAAAGAGAAAAATAGATTCATAACTATTGCTAGCGGAAGAGAACGGTACATGCTTCGTCACAACAAGTTCGGTACGTTCGGAATCACGTACTCAATCAATCACCAATTTGCTTGCAAGGAGTTTTAAACATTATCTAAAAATTCCCTCTAATTTTGCCCAAAAAAATACCCTAAATAATTTTCTGCCCTAAAAAATACCTTAAACGCGTAAAAATGTCCTAAATTTAGGGTAAAATGTAAAATACCTTAAGGTGTGGACACTGGAGCTAATGGATAAAGGTGAATTAAACTTTTTAATCTTCGCTTTGATTCCTCCTGATATTTTGTCGATGGTCCTCGTACCATATTAAGGTACCCACACACTTACGAGTTGCGAGTTTACAATAAGATGCTACATAATATTATAATATAGAAAATGCTTGTATTACTTTCGTATGAGTTATTTGGTCAAAGAGTACATTAGAATTCGATTATTATTATAACAAAATGTTAAACTCATAATAATAATATTTTAGAGTAAATTTTAAGCAGAATATAAGTTATTCACGACATTTGAAAAATAATTTTTTATCTGAAAATTCAATTCAATCAGACTCTATTTTATATAAAATATTTGTTTATAAGCAATACAATATTCGGAAGTTTGTTCAAATTATATAAACATCAATTTATGTACAATATCGGTAAGATGGATAAAAATAGGGCGAAAATTATCTTTTTTGAGATACAAATACACAACAAAAACGTAATATCGCTTACTGAAGGGTTTATCTGAGACTTTTGTGCAACTTCCTTACGTGCTATCGGAGCAGCAGGTATTATCAGTACCAATTTCTGACAATTATAGTCAGGAATGAGAGCTGAAGCCCCCCCAGTGGCCTCCAACCTCCCCTTACAGCCACCCCGAGCCTTGCATAACTCCTGATCTGATTCTATTATTAAAACATCTTTTACTTAATTTTTTATATAATATTAAATAGATCCTGAAAATAGTTTAATTATTCCGAACGAATTGTTTAAATAAACCGATATAATTCAAGCATGAACCATGTCACATTTAGACGTCCGAACGGTTCAGCCGCTCAAGTCGAAGTGAGCTCTCGGCAGTCTCGCAATTAATTTTATAACGAATGATTCATCGAATGGTCTTACTATAGTCAAAATTATCTAAGATGCCCATAATGATAGCTGCCATTTATTAATATGAACTAACATTGTATGGGCGTCTTCGAGCGAAATGGAATAATCATTTACTTGACATGAATAGTTGAATACTTACGGACGAAGGATTTTACCAAAATTTGTTAAAAATCCTTACTCACTTTCATTGGCGTTGATTATAAATCATAGTAAACGTTATAATCTAGTAAAAATCCCATCACATCATAATTTATGCAATATTTATTAAAAATATTTGACGTCGAAACAATGATAGATGAAGAGGCCTAAAACAAAACTGACGCAAAGTGAAGTGACGGCCTGAAACCGTTTCTAAAACCAATCATAATCGATACATTACTATAATCGGAATTTAAAAATGAAAATTGATTAATTTAATTACTTTGTTAAAAATGATTTACTTGCATTTGAATTTAAAATTAGGTACCCAAGAATACCACGACGAATTGGATGCTAACAAAGGACATTTTCCATTATGTATGGGCACTTCGCCATCCATGGACAGTAAACTGCAGATAATATATTATATGTAATTATGTAGCTTAGCTTTTTGCGGTATTCTTTTTTTTTCGACAAAATAATAATTATGTATACCTACATGAATGTGTGTTACGAAATAAACAAGAATTTATTCACTGTAGTTTTTTCCCTGACGCTCATAATATTACCTCAAAATATTATTATGAAACTGAGCGGAAGAGTTCATTCTATCATGATCTATCTTTCTTTCTTTTTCTTCTCTTTCTTAGCCGGCAACGCACCAATGATGCTTTTGGTGTTGCTGATGTTCATGAGCGAAGACAGCCACTTACCATCAGGTGGATCGTCAGCTTGTTTGCCGGCTCGGATATTTCCATGCATATCTAACTAGCAGCATGAGTTGTTAGGAAGAAACAAAAGAATATTTTATTGGAGTCGTAAATACATAATATTGAGAATACGCGTGTAGCTCAATTGAGGTAGTTGGGAGGTATCTAAATGTTACGGTTTTTAGTTTACAATTTAATTATCGAATCGATTAGAAGGTCTTACAATTTTGAATCGATTTGTTACAAAAATTGGTTTCTTTCGTGAACCGATTTTTTTGTACATCTCTAGTGTCACTGTGATTGCAAACGACAAATTGGGCATCTTAGTTCACGGGGACTATAGGGTGATATCGAGTATTGAATATCGAATAAACAAATGTAAGTAAATTCGTAAGTAATCGAATCTTAATAAAATATCGACTTACGCGCATCGGCGCGTAAATACCAGCATATCGATGCTGGTATTTTTAGAATATGAGAAGTGAAATATAAACCAACAGGAAAATTAAAGAACCTTTTTAGGTACCCATTTGTGTGGATGAATTTTGGATGTCAAACAGAAATAATTATATATCTATCAGGCCATCCCAGACCAACGCTACTCCGACTGGTTCTAAGCTCTCTTAATCCCACTGGTTCTCCGCTGTTTTCTGTCATCAATCCTTCTGGTCAGGTGATTATTGACTATCACAAAAGTATTTGCTGTAATGTATGTAATGTATATTAGTTTCTAAAACTACTCCGAAAGCGAGTATCTATCTCTTCATGGAAGGCATCCATCTAATACGGACGAACTAGGCTTTGGTGTTTGATTATAATCTTTAATTCAAGAGAGAAAAGGCTTTGACACAAGAATATATCAGGTGATACTCATGCATTAACTTATGATTAATAGAAAAATTATCATCACATTAAAGAAAACAAAAATGAGAGGTGTCAAGGGACACCCGGATCGAACGAAGTTTCTTTCGATTTATTTAGTGAAGGAATTGTAATAAAATTTATTTCTTACAGAAATCATTATAAACTAAAATTAAATAAATTTTTATTACAATTCCTTCAATAATAAATAGAAAGACGAAACGAAAATATCTGGCTTGCTTTCTATAAGAGAGAGAGAGACAGACAGAGAAACATGCGCCGACTTGTAACGACGCTGCCCGAGTTGTAACGACGGCAAAAGGTGTCGTTACAACTTTTTCCTCTTAATTTTTTCGGTCTAGCCCCCTTTCGCAACGCGCGATAAGGAACTTCGTTCCAAAAACATTGACAGGAAACCATCGCTTCTCGGATTTTTTATGGAAATAGCCGGCAAACGAGCAAATGAGTAAGAGTAAGTGCAATAGTAAGTGGCTCTCGTCGCCCATGAACATTAGCAACACCAAAGGCATCACTGATGCGTTGCCGGCAAAGGAAGAGAGAAGAAAAAGAAACGACAAATCGGTTGGTGGCGGACTCATGCTCAAGGGTGGTAGCTATCCAGGCGAACCCCATGGAGAAATAGTAATAATGATAGATTTCTTCATAATGTGCTCAAAAGTGTGTTAAGTCAGCTACTTCGCAATGTGATGGTCTTTAGCATATGGTTCTTCAGTCTTCACATTCAACTAAGAGAAGACTCTATCAGTCTATCAGTGGGATAGTTTTTTAAATAGTTATAATAATAGAAGCTGCTTCCATCTTCCAGGGACAACCGACGACGGTGAGGTGCGCGACGGTTGCGCTGCCGAGCGCATGTGGCGCAACGCGTGCAACATGCTCGTTGCGCCCAACGCCGATGACGCATGGAAACAGATCATGGAGGCCTCCCCACCAGATTCCGTGTGGCATTCGCTGCGAAACTGCGTGGCATATCAAGTATGACATACGATTGTTGGTATAATAGGAATATGGTAGGAAGATTTTTAATTTAATTAAAGCTAAGTAGTGGTATTAGATTTGGGGTGAGACTTGAGCCATGCAATGCCAAAATGGATTGCTTCAAATTAAAAGTTTCATACATCATTACAATTAAAGCTTTAGTTAAAATATGAGATGAATATTGTACTTAGAGTCACACTTTTGATTTAATAGTCTGTAACGCATTTTATGAGCCGTGTCTGAATGAAATTAAGAAAAGTGGCTGAAATAGGCTTCACTCAATGTCCACCTTCTTGTCATCAATTTTCTATTCTTTTTGTTTATATAATATCATTGATTGACATCCTATCCTAATCGTTTTCTAATATGTAAATAACTAATAATTTCAGGCAGGAGTCTGGCATAACTTGCTGATGAAGGGCATAAACGATGTCACGCACCCGGCTGCATTCAAACTAGCCATTGTCCTTCGTCACACACCGTCAGAGCTGTCTCTTAAACTGTTGACAGAGTTACTTCCATCGCACCCTCAATCTGTAAGATTTGGATTATATTTTCCTAGTAAAATTTTACCATAATGTGACTACCTTATGGTAATGTGACTACATTATCTGATAAAATATTGAGAACATTATAATATTTCAGTCACCAAAAATAGCCTAGTGGATATTACTGATGAAGTATAGAACAACGTTGCCTGATGATAAAAATCATAAAAATGATTTCTTTCACTTCTGCTTCTTCCACAGCAAGATCTGATAGCTTATATCATAGCTCTCCTAACAGACGATGAACCGTACTGCGGTGGTTGTAAAGCCGTAGACCTTCCACCAGGAAACCCTACACTCTCGAGCAGTGCCAAAACTCCACCGGCACCGTTACGAGACGTTCAGTTATTTGGTGACTGTGAGCTAGCGGTGATGGCTGGGTCGAAAGAGGAATATGACGCCCATGCAAAGCTTGTGAGAGCAGAATATTCGCAGCTAACTAATGCCAATTATGTGGAGTTGAGGATTAAGGTTTGTCCATTATATCTTAGCTTGTCAGATGCCGTAGTTATCTGATTCTAATAACAATTATACTTAGCACTGATCAATGATCATAGCTTGAACTCTATTCTTATATTGCAGTAAAATTAACTGATATAAATTAATTGCAGGTCCTAGACCAATTGAGCCAAATCCCAAAGCTGTACAGTACGGCGGAGTTCGAGTGTTTTGAATCAGCCGCTCGTGAGAACATCCAATGGGAAATCAACACCCTGAAAGAACACTTGTCTGGTAGACACGACTAGGGCTGTAACCAATAGAAATCAGACGTAGAAGAGTCCAAAGCCATATATATTTTTTAACATTACCATCGTATTAAGTATCTCACTTGATGTCAGAGTAGCGTGACTATTTGATTATTATTTTAATAGAAAATTCCGCCGTAGTTTATTCAATCATACTCTCTGTAACAAAAGTTATATAAGACACCCTAATATCATGGTAATGTTAGACGGAAGTTGAGTAAAAGGACTTCTATGAAAGTAAACCAATGAACATTGACTTTTCTTAGATTTATTGTGAACAAAGTGTAGTAAGAATCACGGGCAAAGCTGCGGAGACTCGGAATTTATGCAATTTATGGATTTGCAAATGTTTCTAAAGATTTAAAAGTAGATATAATTAAATTATTATGATTATTGATTGAATGTTTGTTCTAACTTTGGTCTTTATTATGACGACATATTAAAAACCTTTCTATATTATGTAGTCCAGTTAGGTTATCGACTGCTATAAAAATAATATCAGTTGTATCATCGCAAAGTATTGTATTGAATTGAAGTATTTCTAATTATTGCAATTATTATAAAAAAATGTTTGAAAATTGTTTTAAAAGATAATCACTCCAATTTTAACAATAAAGTTTTAAATCTATTCCATTTGTGGTGAAATTTTGCATACAATTATAAGCGTATTTGAATAAATACAAAAAATTCCTAAGATTTATGTAGTCATAGTAAAAATACATTGTAAAAGATAATATGCACATAAAGCATAATGTAGTGTGGCGATACCTTTATGACATGGCTAAAAGTATTGTTTTGTAATTTAAGTAATGTGTTTTAATTATCTGATATAAATTAATTGCAGGTCCTAGACCAATATAAATAATTCATGATTCACCATTCGGAATAGTGGATACTTCATGATTTATTAAAAAACATTTTCCATGCAAACAGAATGACCATAGACAAAATTAATTACTCTGTGTTTCCAAAGATCACCGACGTTTATTAGCAGGCGTTCACACTGCGGTAAAGAACATAGGTAATAGGTAGGTGGGGCACAATTTGACATGTTTATTAAAAATAAACATTTATTCATTCGAGTATTCGACGCACTATAAAAAGGAAGATTGCAAATTCTATAATATTAATTTGATATTTACAAACATTCAATTCAATGGAGATCGATTATTTGGCTTAGATTGCTTAATTATTTTCATTTATGTGACCAAACTTTAAGTAGGTAACTATATTAATGGGTTGTACGTATATGTATTGTGTTAATTATTATAAAATGTTTGCAAGATTTTATTGAAATTTTATTGATGTCGTTTTTAGCTAATGTGAATACACTTTCTTTTCACTTACAATATTGTTTAATTTGTTATATTTAGCCGATAGAAATGCAGTAGTTTCGCGAGAATGCTTTATAGTTTATTTTGAATAAATTTTCCTACTAGCTTATTTTAAATAGGAAGGGACAGTGGTCAAAATAATAGTTTATCGAGCTAAGGCATAATTTATATCCTTAAATTGTATTGCCACAATATAATTAATATTATACACTCAGATTATACATTAATGTTAGGCACTCGCTCGCTCGTAGTAACCCTGACAACCTCGAGAAGCTCATGGTAGTTGGCCAGGTCGACGGGAAAAGACCACGAGGTCGCTCTGCAACCCGCTGGTCTGATTCAGTAAAGACGCTCACCGGACTACCAATTGCCGAAGCTTTGAAGACCGCCCAGAACAGGGAAAAGTGGAAGAGCATAGTGCACAAAGTGATCGACAATCCATGCTAGACACGACCTTCAGCATTGAAGATGATGACTAAGAAGAAGAAGAAGAACTGAAAAAGCTTCATAGGGTACTTACATTTAGTATTGTTATTCTTTGCAATTTAATGTATTGCATGCTTGCATAAAATAAACTTATATAAATATGTTGTACCTACGCCAAAACACAAGTTGTAATATTATTTTAATATAAATAATAAAATATGTTTATTTTGTATACACTCAAATGTTTTATTATTTTTCCAAAAGCTTCAATTTGTTAATTTTCAAAACAGCATTATTATAAAATATATATATCCATTGATACTCACGAAAATGATGATTATTTCGACACTATAATAAGCTCAGATTCTGAAACAGGATTATGACCGCAATATATTTTATCCTGGCCTCAACCCATAAATTGACGACCTGTGTGGCGCAATGTTTACCATACCGGATCGCCGCGCCTAGGGTCCTGGGTTCGATTCCCAGCGAGGCGGAAATTTGAATGATGACTTTGAATTTCTGTTCTCGGTCTGAGTGTGTTCTTGTCTAGTGTGTTGTCCATAGCACTCACAACACAAGGAATCCTAGTATGGGGCTATGAGTGAAGCGTTATTTATTTATTAATGACCCAATTTCTGAGCACGGGTTTTTCCTTTTGAGGTTGCTTATAGGATTAAATATTGATTTACATAATCTATCGAAGCACGGAAACGCTCAAGAAATTTGTGCCACATCTTGTCTTTAAACGACACAGAAAATCGCAAAATAGTCTTTCGATATTTCAAGTAACTTTTTAGCAACGAAAGTGGCACTTTCGCTTCGTCGCAACCATAACCTTCGTTTCTAATATTTCGATTTTTTTTCCGTTATATTTTTCAACAAAAAATTTTCTTGACTTTCAAACAATGATATTAGATGTATTAAATAGTAAAATATCTTTGCTTTCAAAATAAAAATAAGGACAGGGCAGTATGAAATTTTATGGCTCTTACATACTACGTGCCCTGCGGCTTTTATAGCCGCCGGCTTTGCCACACAAAAAGCCACCCGACAGGCCGCGGCTTCTTTTTAGTTATTAAATGACATCTTGTATTAATTACCACACAAGATAGTTATTTTACCACACAACGCTATCACGTAAAATAGGACGGGAACAAACTAAAATAACCTTGTGTGCCGCATAACTCCGGACAAGCGCGGCAAAAGCCGATTAGCCGAGCGGGCATGCCGGCCCGGCGGCGTAGTGTGTAGGAGAGCCATTATCCAATAAATATAATGTTGTAGTAAGTTTAGTAATCTGTGTTATTTGTCTATGATATCTACTTACTCTGTGGTAACCTGGTTTAAACTCATGGAGCATTGATATTATTTGCTATGGAGCGCTATCTCATATGAAGGGAAAGTTGATATAGTGTCCAGCTGTTTACAGAAAATTGAGGTTCCAATAATGGCCATTTCTGAATGCCGCTAGTATGATACAAATGGTAAATAGCGAACCATGAACATAGCTGTTGTAGACGGAGTGAAGTTTGCTGGGTTATGCCTAGTGCATCCGCAGCGTCACCCGTAATGAATGGCGACGCGTTTTCACGGACACTTTTCATATACAGAGATGGCATTCCTTCTCCTCTATTTTCCATGCCTCAAACCCAATGACATTAATATTATGATACTAAATAAAGACGCATGATCATTACAGTCAGTAAAACATTTCAAGAGATTTTTTCGATTTAGTCGCATTTTAATTGTAACTTCTCAATTCAGTTACAGATAGCAGCACCTACGCCTATTTTTTTCACTTCTAGATAGATGCAACCATGGATAAGTGTACTTTATCTTAATCACTGACTTTGTAGAGGTATCTGAAGATCGATGACGTCTTAACGGAATGACCATTTTTGTATTGTTATTATTAATTATAGATGTACTGCTAATGATGCACTGTTAATTATAATAATTATAGATGTACCGTAATTGTATACCTTAATTTTAAATTTACTCTTAATGCAATAATTTAAATTCAGTACTTTTGAATAAATTTTAATAAAATGTATTATTTCAATATTATAATTTTTAACACCAGAAAATTACCAATAGAACATTTTGAAGAACCAAAATAAAATCAAAACAGGAAATAATTTTTCTAAGAACACCCTACAATTGTATTATGAAGCACAACCTCAATACGGCCTGTGATTGGTCGAATGGTCATTCTGATATGACGTCATCAGACTTCAGGTAAGTATAATATTATATCTTGGGACGCCCAAGTGCAGACTGATTTAAAGATCACTATAATAGCAATATTGTTTCTAAATATTTATTTAATATATTTTATTGAATCTAAAGTGCTGCAAAATAAATTAAATAGGTAAATAATATTACAATTTTATTATTGTTAAATACAAGTAATGTTGTAATAATGCAATGACCATAGACAAGAAAAATGTTTTTACTACACATGTAACAAAGTACTCTGTGGTAGCAATAAACTAAAATAAACATGGCGATTTTTTTTCATGTCAAAAGAAGACGGGAGTGCCTGAATTGAAAGTTTTGAGTACCTAATTTGTTTGCGTTCTAGTTTAGTTAAAATTAAAAAACCTTATTATCTTTAAATATAATTACGTAATCAGAGTGTTGAAGATTGAAAGTGGCTTTAGCTGAGGTCGCTCGCAGGTAAACAATGAAGAGAAAGGTCATTGATCGTCACTTAGGGCTCCCGGGAGGCAAGGCAAATGGCGTCGCAGGGTTTGTGAGTAAGGTTGTTGCAATATATACGGGATGATGTTCGCAGGCGTGTGTGATGTCTTGGCGCGAGCGGAACGAGCGGTCTCGATGGAACGAGGGGCACCACGGCCGCGGGCGCTCGCCCGTGTGGGAGCCGCGGCGGAGCGATAGCGCTGAGCGGCGCTCTCCGGGGCGGGACCGTCATCGCGACCGCCGGGATCGGTATGATCGAGAGGACCGGGATAGGGATCGCCGCGACCGGGATATCCGCGATCGTCACGACCGCGATTTTGACCGCCGCCGCGACCGTTACGACCGTTCTCGTGAACGAGATCGCGACCGTGAGCGCGACCGGCCCCGCGAGCGCCGTCGCTCGACACCGCGCCGGTTTGACGACAAGGATATTCCCGCACCACCTTCGCCACCCAGCATCAGCGGGGAAGTCGACATTGTAGCCAAATCTGCGGTCAGCAGCAGATCCAATAGTAGAGATGAAGATATTCTATCTAATTACGATTCCAAGTTCGATCCTAGAGAGAAGGAGGATCAGTCCAACGCTACGCCAGGTGATTGGTTCTGTAAATGCGGCTCGTACAATTTCAAAAGGAGACAGATCTGTTACAGGCGGAATTGCAACGGCAAACGGTCGGAGGGGACGGTGTACGGCGGAGATGCCGAGAGAGGCGTCATCGCAGAGAACAACGCTGGCATAACAAAACGCTTGTTGTTCAGAAGGTTAGATGCACTCACCACTGAAGAAAATATCCTCGAGGCTATCAAGGAGAGATGCTCCAAATCAGTTCTAGACTCAATAGCCGGCATAACAATTGGTCGGGAAACATTGACGGGTGCGTCAAAGTGTCTCGCGTACATTAACTTCAACTCGATCGCGGATTCCACTGCTGCGCATACGGAGCTGTCCAACTTACGACCACCGCTTAATATTGATTCGAGAGAAGTACTAGTTTCATTCTATAACGAACCTCAGAAGATTCAAAAGTCCACTCCGGCAGCTCAAACAGATTATAATGCTTATTATGCTCAAATGGCTAGTTACGCAGCGTCGGCGCAGGCTTTGTCAGAAGCAGATAGGGTGAATGCTGCAGCCGCAGTGGCGCAGTCTGCTATATCAGCAGCCCAAGCTCGGCAAAACTCGTGGACACCATCAACTGCTCCGGTCTTCACTCCGGCCACCGCCCAGCCGACACCGACTGTAGCATTACCAACAGGCGATGGTAAAACTACATACACAGCACCAGATGTCAGAACGTTCTTGTACGATGAGACTTCAGGGTACTACTATGATCCGGCGACTGGACTGTATTACGATGGTAACACACAGTACTTCTACAACAGTCAGATTAACCAGTACATGTATTGGGATGCTTCTAAATCCACTTACATAGCTGCAGCCCAAAATAATGGGGCTCAAGCTACACAGGATGCAGAGCAAAATTCAGCCACTGGGGAGATAAAGGAACCCGAGGAAAAGAAGAAAAAAGATAAGGAGGATAAAGTGAAAATAGCTAAAAAGATAGCCAAGGATATGGAGAGGTGGGCTCGGACATTAAATCAAAAGAAAGAGAATGCTAAGAGTAATATTGTAATGGAGCAAGTATTAGATATGGGAGCTAGTAAGGGTTCAGCTGATATAGGCTTCTCAGTCCTCGGTGCTGGACCTACGTTGTCACATGTCAGGGAACTTTCCCCTCCACCGTCAACAGAAGAGTTCTTGATCAAAAAAATTGAACCAGCAGTTATTGAAAATGATGAAGGTATCATTGATTGGGCTAAATTAACTTGCATTTTATGTAAACGACGTTTCCCTTCAGCGGAAGTACTAACCAAACATAAAACTATGTCAGATTTGCACAAGCAAAATTTGGCAGAATTTAGGAAAAAGAATGAGTTGTTACCACAGACCAATGGCTATAGAGATAGAGCAGCTGAAAGGCGACTAAAATTTGGAGAAGACGAGACGCCAATTATAAGAAAGCGCTATGAGCCTCCCGAACCGATAAGTCAAATTCAATCACAGCCACCGCCATCTGTTGTGGATACTATTGGTGGGAAAATGTTGCAAAAGATGGGTTGGTCGGAGGGTAAAGGTCTTGGAAAGGAAGAGCAAGGGAGAATAGCTCCGATTGAGGCAGAACAAAGGCCAAGTTTGGCCGGACTGGGCCAGAAACGAGGCATTTACACTCCAACACCTGGTTTAACATATAGAGACACTGTAAAAAAACTAATGATTGCCAGATATAAGGAAGTCATAGGCCAAGAGGATGGCAAATAGGTGGGTTTTAATTTTGTTTTTCACTTCACTAATTGGTTTTATTTCAGATGGAACTTTTGAGGTTAGTTTACTTTGAAGTAATTTTGTCTCAGAATGCAGTATTGAAACTAAATTAAAGAGGCTTGCATGTTTCTGAGAGCCTCTTAAATATTTGTATGAGGATATTCTGAATTTTTTAATTTTATTCTCCTATTTAGATATATTATCGAGACTTAAATTAGGCCAACAGGATAGTGCATTCTAACAAGGTTATGATTTTATATGCCACTAAACATACATAACCACTAAAAATATTTATTTACAGCTAAAAATACTTGATAATTAAAAAAAAAACATAAATGTTATAAGTAATAAATTAAAAATATTTATGTTTTCTTATTATAATACCATGAAAATAACCTCAATGAACAGAGCATTTTGTAATGCGGGAAAGTTATATTTTATAAAGTTAATTATTTTTAATAAAGAGTTACTAGCATGCCGAGTTTAGTATAACAGTGAAATTGAAACTGCAATAATACTTTTAAAAAATATTGTCAAACTTCTGTACAATTAAGTACAATTATCAATGGATTTGGGCATAACAAGTAATGCCGTATGAAGAACTGATGGTTAAGTGATACATGATGTCAAGGTAATGGGGCCATATGATATTTTGCTCAATGTCTAATGTTTTGATTCTGGTTTACTACAATAGATTGGGTGCTGCAAGCTTCCCCTCCTCCAATACAGATGTATCGGTCGTCGACATGGTAAGTTTTAAACTAATTAGTAATCTTAACTAATAATAATATGTTCTTTACAGCATTCAACAGGTAATTATTAGGCCTTTGGAGACTGGTGCATTAACAAAAAATATTTTGGTTTTCTGTATTTTTTTTCAAGAAAATAACAATAGAAAATTTAAGTTTATTTTTCAGCTGAGAATAAATTTTAAATACATATTTCTATTTCCTGCATACGCATAGATAATACTGGAGGTGCTATAAATTAATATCTCAAAATAAATAATTATTCTGTAAAAACATTATGATGAATGTTTTTACAAAATTATTTGTACACCCCAGTTAGTGAAGCCCCGGTAGCATTAAAATGGCTTAATTTAAACGCTTGGAATCCAATTACTTTGAATGTATTAAGATGAAACTTTTTCCACCATGATCCCAAAGTAATAAATAATACAAAGCTAATAGATCTCATCTCATAGTAATTATTTTGGCTCATTGTCTATCTGTTTGTTCCACCTGATCTCAGATACGGCTTAGCCAATATTGATGCAGTTTTCATTTTTCTATTGTAATAAGCTAGAGTAATATTAAGTGTTTGTTTCATTTCAATTAGTGCATTAAGGCTTTAGAAATTATGTTTTTAAAACATTCTTCCTAGGTTTAAACCTAATGGGACTCCACTAAATGTAGTAATAAAAATTATACACATTACATACCTACATTACTGCTTATTTTAATGATCCTGATATGGACTTATAAAAATAGCATGATATAGATTAAATAAGCCCATATTTCTCTAACACTAACTCATATTCTTAAATCATGGAATTTTATTTATTTTATTCATAGATATTTTTAAATATATCATTAGGAAAATTTCAGATCTATATCTCAGTATTATAAAATAAACTAATTTTTATTGTGTACTAGCTGCCCGGACAGACTTCGTTCTGTCAAAAGTTTTTTTTTATTATTATTTTGAGATGTAAGCTATCCTATCTTTCAAGTTGGATCAAATTGCACACGGTGTGCAAATTTTATTAAAATTGGTTAAGTGGTTTAGGAGTCCATCGGGGACAAACAACGTGACATGTAATTTATATATATTAAGATTTATTATTACGGTATTCAAACTTTTTATTACTTTTCTTTAATAAGGTTATTGACAGTAGGTATTGCCACATCAAAATTTTGTATATGTTTTTATACCCCTAAACTAGGTTGAATAGCAATGAGACAATTAAATAATTGAGGGATTACTCGGAGAAGAGACACATGGACAGATTATATAAAGACTGCTACAGACCAGCTGTGATACTACTGTGATATTTAGTGTCTGTGATTCTGAAGAAATGGCGAAAGTGTTGTTTATAGGTGTACTGATGAGTTTGACCATTTGCGTTACAGAAACGTCGCAGGCGGGCGGACTCCGTGCCAAACAAAGTTTAATGTTACAAATAGGCCTGTTACATACTCGTGGTATAGTGTTCTGCGTACTACTACCTCGGAGCATGGGTTTTGAGCAAGCTAGCTTGAGTTTAGAGAAGACCTTTTGAGAAGGATGGTAGTGGAATTTTTGTTCTAGGTTAGATTTTAACTCTTTTAATGACATCTAACTACAGCGCAGGCTTTCTAATCACACTAGGAATTGTAAATATTAATTTTGTCTAGAAATCAGAGTTGGAAAAATATTTTTTAATGGAAATATCCGACAAACCAGCTCACGATCCACCTGATGGTAAGTGACTGTCGTCGCCCATGTTCATCAGCAACACCAAGCGTTGCCGACGAAGAAAACTTAGAAAAAAAAGAAAATGCATTTGTATACTATTTCTGATGAGTATTTAAATAAAATTTATTAGAACAAGAATTTAACTCAGTCTACTAGAATTACTAAAAATAAGTTATTAGCTTGATGTACGTAAAGTTGATGGTCTTAGTTCTTGCTCAAAATACATGTTCATAACAATTTGGCACCGAATAATACGGTGTTGGCTAGAGACATAATTCTATAAATAGGTTTTGTTGTAAACTCAAGTGTAAAATTTAATAATTAAAGAAATATTTTTTTGGAACGAAGTTCCTTATCGTGCGTTGCGAAAGGGGGCTAGGCGGAAAATTTTGGGACAAAAAGTTGTAACGACACTTTTTGCCGTCGTAGTTTTTTTACATAGAAAGCAAGCCAGATAGTTTCGTTTCTTGCAGTCAGTACTAGGATAGCAAAAACATGCAAGCGAGTGTGCCAAAACAAATCTGGGGTATTAAATTTCTCATCGAAATTTGATTAGATTTGTTTTGGCACGCTTGCTGCATGTTTTTGCTATCCTAGTACTGACTGCTAGGAACTTCGTTCCATCCGGGTGTCCCTTGACACCTCTCAAGTTTTTTTCTGTAATTTCACTCTGCTCATTATTTTGGTACAATATCGATTATATTTTTGTACTATTGTACCAGAGTTTGTCACTAGTATCCGTATTATGTAGGTACAATGATATTATTGAATTATGTCTCGGATGTTGTTGCAATGTTTCAAATTTACATAAAATATCTTATGACTTTGCACATACATAATATACTCGTATTAATCCGTAGATAGTGCCTTACAACATATTTTTATTTAATTGAGTAATGTAACTAATTAGTATTTTGTATTGTTTGTAATAGTATACTGTTAATGTTATGTTATTTAATCTTTAATTTTTACAGTGCATTAAGGTAATTAAGACTGGAGATTATTCGTACCTAATGATAGGTAACGAACTTCATTGCCTTTTGATTCAACCTTTACTTTAATTTTAAAGTCTTAATTTTTATTTATTCAAGGATCATACAAATAAGGATCATACAACTTCATGTTTCTTTTTAATACTAAAATAGTTTATGATAGTAAACTGGAGTTACTGGATCTTTAAATTTCTTTGTTAATTTAATAATTGTGAATACATTAAGGCTTAGCACGCATTGCGAATTTTAATGGCACAATTTCAATTGAAGAGAGTTTCAATTGAATTTTTTTTCGCAGTGCGGTCAGATTCATACACCTCCTTAGGCTTAGCACGCATTGCGAACTTTATTGCCACGATTTTTTTTCTGACGGTTTATAAATCGCGTACCGAGTCATAACCAACACGCATGGCGAATAAAATTCCTTGCGATTTTTGTCTGTTTCTACCCAGTTCTCAGCCAAGTCGCACGTACCCAAATGGACACCGAACAAAAATCTTGATTTGCCTACGGCGTAAAAGACATGTCAAAAGATGTCACCAATACTGGATTCACCTTTTTACGGCACTAAGAGCTATGAAAGGATCTTTTTATGTATAATCTAAATTTTACTAACAAAAAATAACCGACTTCAAATTCTCAAAAACTACTTGTCAGATCTCGTTCAAATTTATGTGGGACCACATGACAAGCACCAGCCTTCTATTAAAAAAAGAATCATCGAAATCGGTTGACGTGATATTGAGTTATTTGTCAATTTGTCGCGCACATCTTAACACAAATTTACGACTTATGTAGTTTTCTCATGGATGCCATTGTCAGATCTCAATAAAATTTATGTGGGACCACATGACAGCCATCAGCTTTCGATTAAAAAAAGAATCATCAAAATCGGTTCGCCCAGTCCAAAGTTCTGAGGTAACAAACATAAAAAAAAAAAAAAAAAAAAAAATACAGTCGAATTGAGAACCTCCTCCTTTTTTTGAAGTCGGTTAAAAATACCAAGCCTTGCGAGAATGTAACTAAAATTTTTCGGGTATTTTAGAATTACCATAAAAACATTCGATAATTTACTACGACTTCTATATCCTGCTGCTGTTCCTGCTGTACATTATCAAGATACAACATAGAGAAAATAAAATTTCCACAACATAGAGAAAATAATTTCAATTGAAGAGACAATTTCAATTGAATTTTTTTTCGCAGTGCGGTCAGACACCTTATGGAGGCCTATCTCATGCAAACTGGATGGCGCGTCAAGTCAAATTTGATCAAGTACACTTGATCGTGTATGGCCACCATTAGACCAAAAAATTATTCGCGCGAATTTATATCGCGTCGCGGTGCGATGGATTCTGTAGCGAAACAAATTTGGATGGTAAATTATTTTTGCGTGATTTCTTTTTTCGCAAGTGCGTGCAGCTAGCTTCATACAATTTCCATATCTCACAGAATTTTGCGAAATAAATCGCGCGGTGAAAAATCGTAATGCGTGCTAAGCCTTAGGCTTAACCTGCACGCACTTGCGAAAAAAAAATCGTGTTGGTTATGTATGTAGTACGCGATTTAAAAATCGTCAGAAAAAAAATCGCGGCAGTAAAATTCGCAATGCGTGCTTACCCTTAGACCTTGTCCAGAAGGGACGAATTCGCCGCGAATCGTTTCGCGCGAATTCATTCGCGCGTTAGCGAGATACTAGGCGCCAGTACATCGCGCCCACAAGCATCGCGCGAATTCAAAATACGCGCGTAAATCGCGTGCACTACGCCAGACTCTCGACTCGCGCGTTTTTCGCGCGAGTCGAAATACTAGAGGCTCCTTGTTGCGTCCAGTCAACGCGCGAACAAGTCGAACAACAGAGTGAGGTGCAAGTATCGAGGGAAATGGAGCGCCTACATTTTCGTGCGTTGCTACGCTCCTTCTGGACGCAACGATCGCGCGTTATACGCACGAGAGAATCGCGGCGAATTCGTCCCTTCTGGACAAGGACTTAATAGTTATTTTCTAAACTTTCCATTGAGCGAAATCAATAAAATAAATTTAAGTAAATATGTTTGTATGATATAATATAATGTAATATGTCACATTGTGAATAATAAATTCGGTAGCATTTAGATTTTTATGAAAAATTCACTTTTATGCTCTCATTTAAATGAGATGCAATAAATTGCTTAATTTGCCTTTTAATTTTATTGTTTCTCGATAGTCTTGACATTGGACTTGTGTGGATGTTCGATTTTAATAGGATTTTTTTTGTCTTGGTATTTTATTGAGTGATTAGGTACATAATTTACAAATATTATCAAATTATGGCTCTTATCACAAACCAGTATCACTGGCGAGCTATAATAATTAATAATAAATATATCTATGCATTAGTGGTATTCAGATAATTAAACAATATAAGTATAACGTAATACTGTATTAAATTTAGGTACCTACTTAAAGAGCATTATTCTTTACGACAGCTATGAGTTTGTAATATTAAGGTTTAGTACTTATCGTGTTGTGTTGTACAAGTGAAGAATAAAAGTTATATTAATACACCAACTCTGTAATTGTAAGTTTATAATGAAAGCTAAAATATAATTGTTATTTACAGTTATCTTGTTTTATTTTAAATTATTATGACAGTTAATTATACCTACACTTATTCGTACTTACTTACCAATATCATTTGGTTTTTTTTGTATTAAGAAAGGATTGGTACCTACTGTTAGATTTTTTATGCAAATAGCCGGCAAAGCAGCTGACGATTGGTATCATCAAATCATCAAGTGTGATGGTAAGTGGCTATCGTCGTCCATGGACATCAGCAACACCAAAGGCATCATCGATGCGTTGTCGGCCAAGCAAGAGAGAAGAAAAGAAAGAGAAAGAACTGGCTCTCAAGCCCATAGCCGGAACACGACGAGTCGTTGGCGGCTGACTCATACTCAAGGGTGGTAGCTATCCAGACGAACCCCATGGAGAAATAATAAAAGTAATAATGGTATTAATTAAAAATTAAAATCAATACTACCAATATAATCCCTCCGAGGGGCCCTACCACCAGCGGGTCGGATTTAGTCTCCTCTTACGACGACCATCTGGCGTAGAATTGGGGTTAAGCCGCCCCAATACGGCTAAAAATCTTATTTCTCTGTTTTATTATTTAAAAACGAATTCTTAATCTATAATCTCGATTAAGCAAAAAATCACACAACACTATACCTACATAAATATATTGGTAGTGGAAGGTAGGAATAAAAAATTAAAATACCTATTTCCTTGTGAGAATATTTTTTAATGAAGTTAGGTCGATATCATCTTACATAAATAAATAAATTTGGCACGCATCGAAATACTTTGAACACCGCATATTTAACTTCCCCTGTATGTAGAATATCCGTATGGGTTGAGTAGCAAGGGGATGTGGTAGTGTTCGTTCTCTTTGGTGTTGAAAATAATCTGAAAAAGGAAAAACATGAATTTAGCTGAAAAACTCAATTTGAACCTACATAGGTAGTTATTTCAATGACAGCAGGTCAAGTAATTATTTTTGGTTATTTAGTTTTTTATTATGTAGGTATATTAAAATTAATATTATACTGCTGTCATAAATAGCCAAAAAGGAGCAGACAAGGCACTTCGTTATGTAAGCTTAGTTATCGTCACTCATCATGGGTTACATCAGTAAAGTAGTAGGTAAGGACTACCGAACCGTAATCATCAGTGGCGTAACTAGCCCTCGTGGGGCCCTATATCAAATTTAATCGCGAGCCCTCTCGACTTAGATAATAACACGGACCTAAAAAAAATTTTTAGGTCCGTGGATAATAATAATAAATCGTTTATTTCCACCACAAATACAATCAGTGTTACATATACCTAGATCTTTCTTGGGTAAAGATCTTTCTCAAAAGAAATAAAAAAAACTAACTCAACGTCGCGAAGCGCGGGATGGCAGATTTTACCATTGTATGCAAGTATCTCAATTTATATAGAAATCACGCCTAGCACAACACAATGCCGACGCGGAAACGCGTGGGAAGGCGCCCCGCGCGCGTTTTCTGCCAATCTGCGCAGGAGCGCGGGGCGTGCCGCGGGATATGACAGATCGCGCGCTGAACATATGAGTTTATGCCGTCGTAATCTGCATCACCGCGCGGGGGAGCAGATTACACCGCTAAGTAAGGCAGATCTGCGCCTTCGTCGCCGCGCGCGTTTTCCGTCGTCCGCTACAAGGCCGTCTTTAACCCATTGGAGGCCCTGGGCATATTAGCAGAGCCAGCGTTAGCGGGGAGGGAGGGTGCGACGGCCTAGGGCGCCACACGTTCCCATTGGTTCAGTAACAATGTGACCCCCCCCCCCCCCCTATGACCCCTATGACTTTGACAGAACACTTCTAGATTTATTTTTATTGATTTATCCAAGCATGTTGAAATCAGAAAGCCTAAAGCCTTTGCATTGCTTTTTGCTTTTATTCGAATTAAAAAGTTTTTCGGTCATAAATATCGGTTATCGTTTAGTGATCTGGCAGGAACTAGGGGGCCCCCACGATCACGGGGCCCTGGGCACGTGCCCAGTGGGAAAGAGGGGTCTGCTCCGCGCACCGCGGCGGGACGCATCTTCAGTGGGTGGAGCGCCTAAGTACCTAATAAATATTTATATCGATTAATTAACATGCGACCAATGCTCTAAAATTGTTAATTTAACTTTAGTCGAATCTACAATTCGACGTACCACTTTAACACGTAGAGTGTTGCTATCTATTGCAGAAAATTAAGTAATCAAGAGGTAAGTTTGATAATTCAGTATACTCGTAGACGCTTGATCCACCGAAAAAGTGAGCGGCAAAAAAACGTTTTGTCTAGGCGAGCAATGGAAACCCAATAAATACGTTGTAAAAATAGTGTTCATTTGTGTACTTCTTATCGTACTATAATTCTTAAAAAAAAAATTATGACTTCAAAATTAGGTATGACTTAAAAACTACTCATCAGATCGTACTCAAATTTAATAGAGATCACAGGACAAGCACCAGCTTTTAAATGTAAAAAGAATCATCAAAATAGGTATACCCCGTAAAAAATAAATGAGGTAACACACATAAAAAAATGCAGTCGAATGGAGAACCTCCTCTTTTTTAAAGTCGGTTCAAAATACATTGAAATACCATAAATGATGATTTAGTGCTAGCTAAAATTGATAAAAATTATCTTTATTTAGGTAATTTAAACAAAATACAGCCACATTTTTATTAAGAAAACTGCATTACGAATGTTACGGTAGAGATCTGGTTTTAAAATCACGCAAAAATATTACGTAATAGGTATCTATAAGAATAGCAATGAATGTTTGGAAACTATAAACACAGTTCAGGAATCCACCAAGGGTGAGTAGTATAGTATTGGGCATTCTGCCCCACTTGTTCGCTCAGGCGTCTGCCTTCGCGTCGTGGGGCAGAATGCCCAATAAGATTTCTGGTAATGTGGGACAGAAAGCTTCATTAAAATTTCATAATTAGAAATGCAAAATAACTGTTTGTTGTTGTAAATAACGCGGTTTCAGCTGAGAAAGGAAACAAAACAATATGTAAAAATTATTTATTCCTAGTTATAATATTAATGTTAATTACAGGTTACAATCATTTGATATAAATGTAGGATGGTCCTCACACAGTTCATCCACCGAGTGCACCAAAGATTGAAGCTTACGCCATTGCGGTGTATCGTCTTGAGTCTGGAATTTTATCCGTACTAGCGCTTTCTTCCAAAGCTCTTGTGCATCAGTATTGCGCGCATCGTTGGTTTGGTAGACTTTCAAATCGATAAGGTAGTCCCCCGTTGTGTTGATCGCCCGACGTTCGTTGCCGTTTGCAACTCTGTTGACGAAGTACGTGGACAGCACGCGCGATGGAGGATCTTTGGATTTGCCGCCATCACGACTAAGATTGAAGATGTCCACAGTCTTCCCTTTTTTTCTGTAACAAACATAAATAACCCGTATAAGCATAAAATAACTTACTGATGGTGTCGGTTTTTAAAATCATTACGAAAAATAACACAATAAATACAAAAATTGTATTAATTTACATACTGCATGGTCATGTAAATAAAATGTTGTTAATTGTAAGTGAGAGTAACAATTAAATAATATTAAGAATCAATATAGTCTACCTCAAAGTCAAGTTTACCGAAGAATAAATAAATTTTTACTCTGCAATCATAAGATTAGTGAAATATATTAAAATAAATCATGAACAAAAATAAATATAAACTTGATCGGCATTTGCAGCAATAACCAGTGCCTATTACTGGTTATTTCAAAATAAATAAAAAATATCTCCCATAATTTATATATCATAAACTATTTCAGTAACAGAAAATGAATGTGTGTAATAATAAATCAACTACTGACCACAACGCCACATAAATATATCGAACGTAAGTACAAAATTTTAAATATTATAATTTAAATATAACGAGTAGACGTAAATTTAGTATGATTACCTTATAATGGCAGGCGATTTCTTCGTAGATTTACGCTTGCTTGTAGAATGTTTCCGCAGGAGCTCGGCACTGTGTTCAACATCTGTAGAGTTGCTGCGTTGATCGCACTCAGAGTCCGACCTGTAAATTGTTAAATTTTAATTAGATATTATTACTTGAAATACCTATACTGAAAAAGGATAAAATGTTAAGTTAATGTTTATCTACTTGGAATGAACTAGTAATAATAAAACTATTAACTCGCACTTATAATTAATCTATTGACGATTATAACAATTATGAGTAAATTAATTTAGTGAAAAATGTCAAAGTATTTGGCTACATGTTGTATCTGAAATATAAATTGGTTGAAGTAAAATATGAAAATTAATAAAAATTATAAAGACTTACATTTTAAATGTCAGCCACTTGAAGTATAATTACCAATACAACCACTGTTTGGATGGACTGAACTGCAGAGTGGAGGCACTCGGCGCTGGTTGCACTGTAGTCGTTGTAGGAGTACTTTGTTCCTATCCGAGGCTCGAATTTGATGTACCGAGCTCCGAAAACGTTAGCTTATAAGTCAGAAAAGACATGTAAATTTGGTAAAATGAAATGTAAGTGTGTTTAGTAAAAATAATACACAAATTAGACATTTCTTATTTGTACGTATTACATTTGTAAAAAAATGATAACTAAGAATGTTCTAGAATCATTATTTGCTAACGCAACACAAAGACTTAGGGCTACCAAAATAATTGTCATACATGTTACGTACTATGTATAGACTGATGACTCCATTTTTACACTAAAATATGTGGAAGTGACATCCATAACCAAATTAGCTGCGTAATAATAAAAATTCGTATTGCTGAATAACACTTTTAAATAGGTGTGCATTAATCACAAGTATTGTGTTGAAAAATATGATATTTTTGTTAGGGTTGACAAACGATATAAATTTAAAACATTCCAACTTAAATTGTAAAAATAAAAATATATGATTAAAAGGACTTGTTATTTACGTTTCATTGGGTTTTTAGGGTTCCGTAGCCAAATGGCAAAAAAACGGAACCCTTATAGATTCGTCATGTCTGTCTGTCTGTCTGTCTGTCTGTCCGTCCGTATGTCACAGCCACTTTTTTCCGAAACTATAGGAACTATACTGTTGAAACTTGGTAAGTAGATGTATTCTGTGAACCGCATTAAGATTTTCACACAAAAATAGAAATAAAACAATAAATTTTGGGGGTTCCCCATACTTACAACTGAAACTCAAAAATTTTTTTTCATCAAACCCATACGTGTGGGGTATCTATGAATAGGTCTTTAAAAATGATATTGAGGTTTTTTGTATCATTTTTTTCTAAACTGAATAGTGTGCGCGAGAGACACTTCCAAAGTGGTAAAAAGTGTGTCCCCCCCTGTAACTTCTAAAATAAGAGAATGAAAAAACTAAAAAAAATATATGATGTACATTACCATGCAAACTTCCAACGAAAATTGGTTTGAACGAGATCTAGTAAGTAGTTTTTTTTTTAATGCGTCATAAATCGTAAACCGCAATTTACCTCGATCACAGTTACAACGAACTTCAAGAACTTTTATATTATGTTACTTGCTACTACGGAACCCTTCATGGGCGAGTCCGACTCGCACTTGGTCGCTTTTTATTTGTATTTGTGTAATTACATATCGAGAAAATATTGAATAATCCGGTAAATTAACAGACCATTAGCACTCTTAAATAAATATTCTATACCTATTTTTAACGTAGATAACTTTGTATGTAATAATTAAGTAATAAATACAACATTTTGTTCCAGTAAATAGGTAATAATAATACATAATTATTTACATTTGGATGTCAACCCTGATCGAAATGAAAATCTTGCAAAATACCGTTAAGTACTGCAACCGGATGGAACACGACACTTTTGTTTTGACAAAACACAATAGGTATTGGTACTATTTGCACGCAAAATGTGTATTTTAATTTATATTCAATTCGATTACTGAGTACAAGTTATAGGTATTTATAATAATGGTAAAATCGATAGCAAAATTATTATAAGGTAACTATTATGTTAAATATTATATTCTATTATATTTCATTAAATTTTTGTTGTCATTATCAGTATTATTATAATAAGTTTGTGTTTTTTTTTTTATTTCAGACCATCACTTATTATGAAATGTGAGGCAGCAGAGGTGCTGGTTTGAACCAAATATTTTATTTGTTGACTACATTTGCAGGTATAGAAATACCTACTTAACGAGGGAATGCTAATAATTTGGACATAATTAACAGAGACGACATTATTTTATTGTGAATATTGGGTATGTATTTAGTTGTTATTTCATATTACTATGATAGTTTTCATTATTTTTATCGGATTGAGTATTTTCGCGGTTCCTAAAAGAAATTATCCCTTCTATGATGAATGACAAAGTGGCTTCTAATATTATTATCTCCTCGCCCTGCTCGTGGGCTAAGTATTAATTGTTGGTTCGATCTCCACATTAAAATAATATTAATGTTCTTAGATCTATTCTATTACAAAATCAATTGTAGATGTGTCTTAGTGATTATTTTTGTATCTGTTGTTAAAGATTTATTCCCGTAACAAAATAATTAAAAGTGTATTAAAATTATTATTTAATATGTGTTATTAAATTATGTTCGTATCTTATTCCAGAGCACGTCACTTTGATGAGAGATTGAGAGATGCAATTGAAGATGTGAAGTTTTGAAGACCTACGGCAGTAATTGGTAATAAAGTCTGATATACTTAGCAGCTAACTCAATATTTCTGAATTAGGTATATAATAATTTTTATTGTTATTGTGATTCTAAAAATGCCAATCTGTTCGGTTTGCAACATTGATGTGAATTCACGCTGTTGGATTAGCCATTTGCGAAGTAACAGACATAAAAATAATAGTACTATTCGTATCAATGACAACATTGAAATTATACATTCCTGCTTCAAAGGACGTATTACAAGTTATCGGATTACTACAACTAAACCCGAAGCAAATATTTACCCAGAATGTTTCTTAAAAAATATTCATGATCAAGTTAAATCTTTAATAGATAGCTCGCTTCAAAAACATTATTCTGTTAAAATAAATTTTGAATATTTCGGAGTCTTTTTAATGCTGAAGAATGATCTACAAGAGTTGAAATCTTTTGCGACAAAAAATTTTATCATTCATTTAAATTACAGTTTCAAGTCCACCTATGAAAAAGTTATAATAATATTATTAAAAAAAATTGAAGAGTTTCAAGAAAGAGATAGTGGATGGACGTTTTTAAATAATTCACATTTAGAAATTAATATTAACAAATATCAACCTCTTAGTGGATCACGATTTATAGATATGTAGAGATATAATATGTAGAGATTATGTAAATGTTCTTAGTAAAATATGTACTTAGGTAAATATAAAAAATAATAAAGTTAACAAACATTTCTGTAATTGATTTTGTAATAACTATAAGTAACCTATGATTTGTATTCAGTCAGTGTCCAAGTTTCATTACAACTTAAAAATGTACATAAATAAGATTGTAAATTATAGAAGTTATTAGTAAGTTTTTATGTAATATTATATACTTATAAATAAACAACCTTTGTTAAATATAAACTTTGTTTTATTGATCTATTTAAACTAATAATATTATAGTTTTTTTTTTACCGAAGGTGGCTTCTACCTATGTCTTTAGAAGAATTTCCTTGATATTTTTTTTGTATTTTATTCTTAATACCTAAATATTTAGCTTTCAGAATTCATGACAATGACTTATACTTGCGTAATAATAATAATAATGCTCCGGAATGGTAGGTATTATTGATACACGCGACATGTTATAACATGTTACAGTTCATCGCACTTTATGAGAAGGTATGATATATTTATGCAGACTTGCAGTTTACAATTCATACTAAATTATTTTAATATATTGAACTATAAAACTATATCTGAAAGAGTGATTTTCAAACAACTAATCTATATCCTTGATTGAATGCTAAGTTAACAATTTTGGATTGATTTGAATATATATAAAGTTGATAGTTAGTTTATTTTTTATTATTTACGGAATATTAATAGAATTGAGAAGTTGTTTTTACAGTATTATACCTAGTACTTGTGTTATTATAATAATCATGTGCACGGTAAGTAAAGTAACTATTTGAATCTGATATAATATTAGTGATTTTTGTGTGTGCACATCAGATTTGAAAATAGATAATTTTTTTTTTCAGGTATCTGATTCAGAGATTGTGTTTAGCCAGTATGCTCAGGATCCTTACGAAGGATTTTCCGAGCTGAATCGCTGTGAACCCGAGCAATACAAACTAACGAAAGAGAAAAAGTCCAAGCAACGTCGTCGAGAAACTTTGAAAAAACATAACGCTACCCAATCTTTTGTAATGAGCCGATTACAACGACGAGGCATTAGGTTAATAAAAATTTCTGTTATTGATCTCTGCAACAACAATTCTCAAACAAGCTGCAGCGATAGTGAAAGTGAGAACGTTGTGATAAGTGCGCAGTACATTGTTAAGGATGCCATGGATAGTGTTATGGACGATACAGAATCGCTAGTTAAGAAAATATCGAAATCTTTAATAGACAATGATTTTTAATAAAGATACTATTGTTATTGTAAGTTATTATTTTATTATGTTTAAAAAATAAAAATGCATTTTTACTGAAGAAATTATTTTTATTTATAAAACCAAAACAAAACATTTTAGTGCCACCCTAAATGCTTTTTTATACATAACACATTTTTTAAAGCACAATGATTTGTGTGTACATTACAATTTAAATTGTTATCACAGAATTTTTTATGCAATTCAAACATGTTAGGACACTGATCTTCACCAAGATCTGACACTTCACAATTTTCGCAAATGTTTTTTATCCACATAACCTTCTCCAAACCTTTCACTAAGATATTTTTGTTTTCTAGATAGGGAACGATTATACGATGAAATTCTCTATAGTCAATATGTCCTTCGTTCCAATGAATACCTCTATTGTTTTCCAGCCACTTTACTTGTCTTTTTTCATCAGTTGTTAAATATTTGAATAAATATGGGGGTTTTATTAAGAATAATTGCGTATAGTCACGTGTTGCGAACGCTAATTCTTTTACTATAAAATTATTGTACTGATCTTTAAATCCTTGAATATCCACTATGATGGTATCCTGCTTCATGATAATTTTTTTACAGTATTACTCAGTGGCTTATATTCAATTATACAGTCGTTTAATATAAGACAGTACGCGCCGGTTTGATCTGGTATATCAGAATCACTTTCAATTTCCACTCTAACGTCCACAACCGGACCTGTCTTCAAATTGTCTACTTGTCTAGAGCAGTCGACAACAAATAACGGCGCTAAATCTTTAAATTGTTTTTCACTCAACAAGGGCTCTGGACGACGACCATAATATGACTGTTGAAATCTAACATATTGTTCGTATAATAAGGCAATGTTGTTGTTTGCAAAGTTAACATTTAGGTTCTCATAAGGGAAGTATGTTGAATTGAGATAGACTCTAACACTGCGAAGAAGACAGTGATCGAACTGAGACATGTCAGAACTTGCATTATTTTTTCTATTTGTTTGTAGACCAATAATAATATATCTTGGTTTTTCTATTTGTGACGAAGTTTTAATTGCCCAAGTATGTTTTGTAGTTTTAGGTAAAGCTGGATATTCATACAGATCCCAATTTCTAAATATCATTTGAAGCGGTTTATCTCTTTCTAACAGTTTCAAAAAATTAAGCTTTTCTCTGTCAGATATTTTAATGTGTGGTACTCGCCAAATAATTTTATTTATTTGAACGTCTTCTACAAATTCACCGGTATTGAGTTTCACAGCATTCAAGTTTGTGTTACTTCTTAGTAATATTAGTTCATGTCTACTATTTATCACAACTTTTTTAAAATCTTCTGCAAAGCCCATTATGTTACAGAGTGGTATAGAAGCAGAAAATTTACCTCCATTTTTTATACCATCAATATTCCACCCCCAAGAATAAGCTATCTTAGATTCACTTTCGTTCATTGATATTAAAGATTTCATGGTGGTCGTAACGCCAGCATTCTTTATTTTATCAATCTCCACTCCGTTTAGCTCATACCTTATATCTTGAAATAAGTACAATAAAGCGTTATTTGTAAATTGAACACTGGTGACAGGATCCTTAGAATCTCGTTTTTTAACGATAACATTCCCTTCCAAATACAAGGTGCTTGCTGATGGTAGTACATATAAATCCTGTTGATTGATTGGTATGCGGATTTCATCATTTCTATTAAAACTAGTAATGTAGGGTTTGTAAGAATGATATTCAATTCCTTCCACACTATTGTCGTAAGACGGAGTCGATAAAACGTCTAAAATATTCATTTTAATAAGCCGATCGCTTTTAAGAATGCCTTATTGCTTTTCGTTAATTTTATTTTCTTTTTATTACGACCTCTTGTATGATTGATTTCTTGAGTCAAACTGATACGTGTAGTTGGTTGTTGCGTATATTTATTATAGTCAATCATTTCTTCTTCTAAGATGTAAATACAGCTGTACCTCTTCACCACGTAAATTTATTAAATGATTATTTATATCTAAAAGTCTAATATTAATGCAGCTTATGTTGCTCTGGTTAATGGGGAAGTAAATTGCGTTTTTAGGTATTTCTATAATCCTATATCCAGGTGGTACGTTTAGTGCAAATTCATGAATAATATGACTTGATTCGCCGTTTATGTATGAGCCGCTTACGATATCACATTCAACCCTGATCACGGTTGTTGGTAAAATGTTTACTGGAAACTGTGACACATGCCATTTATTTGCTTTCAATATTTCTTTTTTAAACCCTAACAAGTTTCTAAAGGTATTTTCCTCAGAAAAATTAATATCTTTTGTACAGTACAAAATTGCTTTCAATGTGTTGTTATTACACTGTAGATTGATTGACGCATCCTTTATTTCAGATTTTAAATAATCATTGATATCTTGTAATTCATAAGTCCCTTCAGGGATTTCAATAACGTCATTAGATCCATAGAATAACTTATTGTTAGTTTTATCAATATTCGGAATGGAATTAAATGTTGAGATATGCAATAAAGCACATTCATACTGTCCATCTAATTGCAGAGTGTTTGGATAGTACGTGGATAAACTTGACGAATTTCCTGTTATCGACAAAGTGAGTGACATATTGCAAATGGTGAAAATAAAAGAATGATACATATTTTATACATTTTTATTCCAAAATTGCCATAGATATTTTAAGCATAAATGACCACAATTAACTGTATTAAATGACTGATATCTTGTGTAGTTATAACAAACATTACAATTCTTAAAATAACGAATTATTTCTTTAGGCGGTTTCAGATCGCCAAAACTATCAAAATATTCACAATAGTCATATATTTTAACATAAGCCACCCAATGCGTCCCCTTGTTCTTAGACTCGTCCAAATTAACAATACCACATTCGATCTCCTTTGGTGTTCTTGGTAATTGATCTCGCATAAAAACTCCTCTGAAGTGGGGGATGTCACATGCGTACTCTATTATATCTATATTACTTAGAGGACGATTAGGTAGCTTACAATTCAGTTTTTTGAGGGCTTTATAAATAATCCGTGACCATTTCTGTGCGGTTTAATGTATAGACCCTTGCCTAATACTACACCTTCCATAGCTTTGTTATGTCGTTGTGTTTCTTGCAAATTTTGCTGAGCGGATTTGTAATCATTAATGGTTTTCGCAATGCCAGCTGCACCGCCAGCTAAGGTCCCTAATGCCGATAAACCAGCAAAAATTGGAATCAAAGGTAGAATACCTCCAGTTTTTGGTATGGGTATTACACGTGGTATTCGAATTTTCTTTTTATTTGGAAATACTTTTTTAGCTGCTGAATAAGCAGCGTCGATTAAAGATTTACTATCGTTGTGTTTAAATTTCTTGATTTTTGATCTTATTTTAGATACAAAACTTTTAAACGTTTTGACGCCAGCCCCAGTTTTAAGTTTGGCTTTCATAACTTTACTCACTAACCACGAACTTAGTTTTTCGCCTTTGCAAGCATCTTTTGACTTAAGGCGTTGTTTTGCCATATTTAGAAGTTGTAAATCAGCTTTATGACGATTAGGTAGGTCTGTATGTTTTGCATATGCTATGTCGTGTTGCATACAAGCGTCGTCTAGCTTATTCACCCCTCTATCACCCCGTAGTAAACGTTTCTGAAGTTTTGTGCCAGGTCCACAGTAATTATAACCAGGCAAATGAAGTTCAAACGGTAAATTATTAATGATACTATTAACTAGCCCACCTCCTTGCATCGCCAAAGTTGCAATGAAACAAATACGACTAAACTTCTTATTTAATAACAATTTTAGTCTTGAATTGCAGTTTTTTCAATCCAACTATTTTCATCATTGCTTAAACCTAACCATTTCACAAACAGCTTATTTCCTTTCTTTTTTATAACTTTTTCAATCAAATAAGCATCAGGATATTTAGTCTTTTGCAACTCGTGTTCGTAAAATATTCCCAATATAGTTTGCTTACGTTGATCTTCTAAGTGATACGTAACTGGAACTGTGTTATTAATATTTTTTATCGTAAATAGTTCAGTTGACCAATTCGGAGTATACCCTTTCTCAAAATGCTGTTTGTATTTACTTATTCGAACATAGTCACCGACTTTAAACTTTGGTCCTCTCCTGGATGATATATATTTGTGGGTTTTTTTAATATTTTGTTTAATTAGAGGTTCCTTAGATTTATCTACATCGATTGGTTTACAATTGATAGTACGATGTTTCGTATTATTGTATTTTTTTAAGACAACTTCTAGTAATCCTAACCAACGATAACTTCCATGTAAACTAAAATATTTATATAATTTATTTTTGATAGTTTTAATTAATCGTTCGACAATCGAAGCCTTTTTGGTAGAAAAAGTTGAATAATGGTTTATATTGTTTGTCTTCATGAGATTCCGAAATACGTTATTATAAAATTCTGTCCCTAGATCAGTTTGCAAATTAATCGGTTTTCGATGACTATTGTATAATATAGATTCGAATGCATTGGTAACACAAATTTTATTTTTTGATTTGATTGGCACCGCCCAAGCGTATTTAGAAAAGCAGTCAATCACAATTAAAATGTAGTTGAAACCTTTATTAAACTTTGTTAAATTTTGCATGTCTATCAGATCGGCTTGCCATAAGTCATCTATTCCCTTTAGAATAACAGGTCTTCGAAGAAAATTTCTTCGTGCTTGTTTGTGTATTTCGTTAACTATTTGTTGTTTCATCATTACGAAGATTTCTTAAGTAATTTATCAATTTCTGATTTGGTATAAAACTTATCTTCCAAATGAGCCAAAACGTCTGATATCTTTGTTTTTATAGTAGTTTGAACAAAATTTTGAATATGTGTCATGGTTTGTGAACGCAATGTCTCATTCAGTTTATGTAATTCTTTTATCAAATTATCCTGAAAATTATCAACATAATCCTTATTCACAGCATCGTCTGCTTCTATGGGTAATTTAATTCCTCTAAGTCTTGACGATTTTAAATCAAACTCTCCGTTTTCTGTTTTTGTTAAAGCGTTATCATAAACGTCAAATAGTTCAGACAGACGCATTCTTTTATGAATATAGTGCCCGAATTTATCCACATTCATGTTGAAAGTGTACTTTATTCGAAGGTTAGTAGTGTAATGAAAAAACATCCATCATCAGCAAACATTTATTTAATTATTTATAATTTTACTTTCACGCAATTCTTCAATAATTGATATAATTTCATTGTCTAATCCAGTATTGCCAGCATCTCGAGACGCAATTAATAATTTCAACCTCTCCACCAATTCATTTGGATCGTCCCAATACACATAATCTATGTTTGTTTTCCATGTTTTCATTAAAGGTAGACCTTTTCCTTTGTGTTGTGTTTGAAGTTTAAATAGGGGTTTTACAATTTGTAAATATTTTTGTCCTTTATTACTCTTTATTGGTTTACTTGGATCACAGTCCCGTCGATGTGCATTGGTGTCAAGTAACATTGATTTATAATTTTGCATATCATTGTCTGTGACTAAACTTAAATCAACGTCTTTTTTTAGCAGCAACTGTTTTATACCTGGTGTACTATGATATTTGCGTCCAGCTACTGTGATATAATCATCACCAATTGCTACGCAAGCTGAACCTAACATTAATTTTCCGTTTTCTATTCTGACGCCAAATGGAATATCTTCTAATGCTTCTGATGATACTGACCAGGATGATGTATCGCGATCTGGTTTACTTTCTTCAATTGATTGATATGAATAATCACTTTCGGCGTCAGATTGAGATTCATCTGGATCGGTGACTTTTGCAGTGTTAATTTTAGGGGTAACATTTTCTTGAATAATGCTTTTTATGGATGGTGTTTTAGTTTCTTCGTCGTCTACAGTAGGAAGGAGAGAATGATTATTTGCGTTTGCAATTAAGTTGAGAGGTTTAGTCACAGGCTTGAAAACTGTCTCCAATGCTTGCTTATTATCGATGTCAATATTCCTCATAATTTTTACTTTTTTCTTTACAGCTGCTGCAGCCTTCACAATTTTTCTTTTCATTGATTGTTCCATAGTGATAGCAAGATAGTGATCGATTGAGCGTCGTATAAAGAATAACGATTTCATAAAAGTAATTTATTTAAATATTTTTTGTTTTAATCAAACACCACAAAAGTGTCAAATTTATTTCTGTAACATCCTTTATTTTTAGAACAATCTTTATTAATTACAACATAATTAAAGGGTTCTTTCCAAATTTCTGAACACATTTCGCGGAATTCTGTCCATGTCATATCTGTGTTAACATGCTCCTCATAAACGTGTTTTAAATTTATTTCGTCTTGCTTAAAAAGGATAATCAAGTTCGCATTGTCTCTAACTAACTGTTTAGGAATTTTACTATACGTTTGGTTCAGATAAAAAGCATCAATATTTTTGTGTCTTCCCATCGAAAAGTAATCACGCATATTATTTTGATTTTCACAAGCAACATCATCAAAAATAATAATTGAATTTGGTTTTGCGTCCTGAACCCTTAATACTTCCTCATTTCCCTGATATTTATGAAGCGAAATAACAGGTATAAGATTTAAAACATTTTCTAAAAATATGTACTTCGGTTGTTGTAAAGTTTTCGAATAAATATAAACATTTTGAAATCTCAAGCCATTTTCATGTAAAAGGAGACCAATTAACAAATTTGTTTTTCCACAGTTGGAAGGCCCGCATATGATGCAACGTATTGAATTAGGCAATAATTCGCCATGACGAGAATCAGCCTTACAAACTTCCTCACAGATTGTGTTAAAACTCAGCGATTGTGGTTGTTTTACAAATTTCATGATTTGAGTGGACGGTAGTTTGATTGATAATGAGTAATTATACTCATCACATTAACATTTATTAGCGTATGTAGTAAGTAGACTGAATATCTCATCCATCGACAACGCAGTATAACGCTTTACTACCAGAAACAGTGTCAGGCATTCTGTTCCGCGTGGAGGAGGCGTATAGAAGAGTGAAACAGTGGAAAAAATGTATCTATAAGCCCTAATTACCAGAAATCTTATTGGGCATTCTGCCCCACGACGCGAAGGCAGACGCCTGAGCGAACAAGTGGGGCAGAATGCCCAATACTATACTACTAGGGTGCATAATATCACCGCTCTTATGAATAAGAACTGAAGTTCGTACACTGAACTAATTATGCTTTAACACTTGAAGACTGGACTTATGGTGTCATGATTAGTGACCTCAAGATTATAAATTTGCGCTACGCAGACGATACCAGGCAATGTATTTGCGAGCAGTGCTGGTCATATGGTAGAGCAACTTCTCAAATGGAGCGTAATAGATTAGTATAAATAAATACGATAAATATAACTTGTAAAATTAGAATGTTTACGAGAATGAGGTGACTGATAAACCAAGTATAAACAATTCAACTTCCTTTCGGAATAATTGCAACACAAAGCATCAGTCACCTCATTCTCGTAAACATTCTAATTTTACAAGTTATATTTATCGTATTTATTTATACTAATCTATTAAGCGCATAAGCAAAGAATTTGGATTAAAACTCAACCGCAATAACAAAGGTGATGATTGTAGATCAAGCCAACAATATTTTGCCCGCAATTGCTCGAATAATTATTGTAAACTGCGAAGTCGTACAATCATACATTTAGCCAGGAGCTTTAATATCGAAGACCAGTGGCTTCGTAGACGAAGTAAGGAGACGTATGGCGATCACAAGTTTCGAATTGGATAGGCTGAAGAGAATTCGGAGAACAGAAACATAACCAAAGTCACAAACATCCGGCTCGTACTCGTGTTCCCCATTTTTTTTTGTACGCTGCGAAGACGTGGACACTGCGACAAGTCGAGAAAAAGAAGTTCGACGCTCTTGGTATGTGTTGCTGGAGAGGCATGCTTGGAATCTCATGGACTGAATTCCGAAATAACATCTCCCTTCAAGAACTCGGCATTACACAACGTATATGTAATATAAATAAAAAACTTAAAATTTTAAATTATTACAGGTATGAATTCAAAAATAAATTAACTAAATAGCTCCTTACACTGGATTACAAATAAACTGAAAAATTAATACAAAATGTAAACATAACAGCGAATGGTAGAAATGTATAATAATACAAATAGCATAAATACCCTACCAGGCAAGTACAGACATTTGAGGACACACGCTTGCATAACACAAAATATAACTATACATAAATACAAACACTTATATGCACAAAACACAAACGGGCCTACACACACAAACAGGCACTTACAAACCACTGTAGGAAACACACACACACACACACACACAGGCACTTTGACGAACATACTTAGTCACGCACACTAACTCAATGCTATTTTAGAAATGATTATATGTCTTTATGTCTACATTATATACTATAGTCATATTTAATTTCAAGAGAATATTCTTAAATATTTTCCACGTATGTAAAGGGGATTCCTGGTGTATAAGCCCAAATTTAACGCTGCAGCAGGTATCGCTGGAAGCTTGCGCTTTATTACATTATATCTTTGAAATATTATTCCTTCGCAAAGGGCTTCCGTACTCAAATGAAAGAAGAAATCACCTAACAAACTGGAATAAGATATACCTTTTCTTGCTAACGCTCTTCGTACCGTCTTTCTAAAGTGCAGCGTTCTTTTATGGAATAAACGGAATAAGATATACCTACCTTTATTTGCAAACGCTCTTCGTACCGTCTTTCTAAAGTGCAGCGTTCTTATAAGGGGCTCGGTGTAAAATTCTCTAATAAAGTCCCAAAGCAAATACGTGACTTGCCGGTGGAATCTTTTCAGAAACGTAAAAATTCATTCGTAAACAAGTAAGAGTTATTATAACATAGATGAATATTTAAATGATAGGGATGCTTGGAAATGACCAGCTAGGCAACCAGTTCTGCTCAGGTTAGAGAATACCTATTTTTGTAATAAATATAAGTTTTATTTTTTAAAAATGTGCTAATGAGATTCTTTACGGCTTTTCTTCTCCTCCATGACAAAGCACCTTTCCGAAAATCTAGTAGGTACATTAAAAAAATGACGTGCATAAGTGTATCAGTGATACCTACATGAATAAAAGATTATTTCATTTCATTATAAATGCATATTTCTGCATCAATATTTTCCCTAATTGCGGTATCAAGTAAATTAGACGTAGTTCCTAAATATAAACTCCTTATACTTCAACTATAAGGAAGGTATAAACAACAGTGATTTCATAAAGCAATACCTACAGGGTTGAATTTTAGACTTAATTTTCTGAAAATGTAATGTTTTTGCATTGGATTGAAACGACAGGAACTAAGTAAGTCCTAGTCTAAGTTAACCATCTCATTTTGAATCATAGAGCATAAATGATTAATTACTTTCAGTTTTAAAAGAACTTGTTATGGCTGCTAGTAGGTAGGTACCTACACTATGTCGCAGTCTTGCTCGCGTGGCCTCTCAGATAAATTATTGCATGATGCTAAAGTAAATATTACTTTAATAAATTAAACGATGCAAGATGGTCCAGAAATTAATTTTATTGTTGATTTCACTTTTCAATGAAGTATCGATGCATTTCGAAACATAATTATGTACTTATTAATTACAATTTTTTTTAGATACATCGGGGGCTTCCATAGGCCGGGGGCCCCGTATAATTGGTACGGGGCGGTAGCTACGCCTCTGGTAACCATGTTCTATGTGTACCTACTGCCCCTACTGGCCAAGAAAGAAAATTTTATTATGTTAATAAGTATTACCTACATTGTATAAAAGTAGCTCTATGTATGACAATAGATAATTTCATTTCACAGAATGCGATAAAATAAAATAATCGTAATTCCTATATATTAGGTATTAGGTATATCCTAACAATAAAAATATTTGTGCTTATCTCACCTCAACAAATGGATACAATGTCTCCTTTCCCGCCTTTTCGTAATAATCACCAATTTTGAATTTCAATTTATACGTTCCTTCTCCCATGGACTCCTTCGAAAATGGAAACTGCACCCTCCCGTCACTAGATGTCACGGTATTGTGCCAAAGCGTCCAACTCTCGCCTTTCCGCTTGTAAAGTTCAACAAATACTCCGATGGCCGGTTTCCCCTCAGAAGTATCTAGAACGTGAGTGGAGAGTATTGGTCTTGACATTTTGTCGTGTTGACACTACGAGAGATAAGTTTACAATGAATGCCGAATGCCGATAGACCACGCTGTCTCGTTTGAGGTCGGCGAGTCCGATAGGATAGGGCAAGGTCACAAAGCTTAATTTGTGAACATAATATTATATTTATTTACATTATAATCATCCGTTTTGTGGAAAATAAGGCATTGGGGTACCTAATTATGTAATCCTCAGTTAGGTAGGTAGTCCTACTAATTATTCATTGTTTATGTTTTTTTCAACATCAAAGTTTATTATATGTAATGTATATATATGTATATGTTTCATGTAGGTAGGTATTGTAATTAAAATAAATGAATAAATTCAAATAAAATTTGTGCTATAGGTTTTCTGATTATTCTAAAATACCTACTATTTATTTATTTATTTCAATTCCATTAGAACGGCTTTGCCAATAATAATTATACTAATGGATGCAATTATGTATTTATTTAATGAAACCCTATTAATGGATTACAAAACACGCATTTATCGTATTATTATGAGCGAGATTAACAATATTTTTGATAAAATAAAACTATAAAATACGGCAAGCCGCCATTTATTTAAAAGTGTGCGCTGGCCGGGAATCGAACTCGGATCAACTGCTTGGAAGGCAACTATGCTCACCATTACACCACCAACACATAATTACTATAATGATTGATTTGATTTACCTTTACTATGAATAAAATCAATTTTATGGAGTAAAGCTCGGTTTTCCTCTCCGATCAACAATTTATTATTAGTAAGTAGTAGGTAGGTAGTAGCACCTACTACTTTATTACCTTGCTATGTATTAATCAAAGGCATTTTAAAATAACTGTAACGTACAAAATGGTAATATTTTATTGATCGCTTATGACTGTTGGAACAATGTTTCGTGTGACTTTAGCTTACTTTTGTTGGTTACAGCCACATTAAATGTTTCTCACACATGATAACACAGTAGTTACAACCACAGAACATCTAATAATTATAATTATTGTGAATTATTGAAACATTTAATGTGGCTGACAACCTACGTATAACATGCACTTGTTTATGTACCTACCTAGTCTTGGATACATGGATGGATAGTAGTATTTCAACTTAGTTAGTCAAATTATTTTATTACCCACGATCAATGCGATTTAGGCTGGCTGATGGGTTCCGTTTCATACGTTACTTGGCAACTTTCCCTTTATTCGCGTCAGTTCATTCATAGAACTTAGTTTAGGTACATTGTAGGTGCACCTGGAAAACTCTAGTCGTCGTAAACAGTCTATGTATTCCATAGTTTATCGCATCCTATACAATTAATTTTTTTAAAGCGTTGGTACTTAATGGGGATGGGGATTTGGTATGAAATTACTAGATATAAACCGAAAGCTTAACGCTTCAGTTTACTGCAAAATTTAATAGATCGAAGCAAAAAACAACAGAAGTACACATCTGCCTTAATTAATACACGCTAAAGAAGATGATTTGATGAATATTTTAATAAAATATCTACATACGTGCCTCTTAAATAATATACATATTAAAAGGTAAGACTAATCCATGCCGTCAGAATGCAGATCTACAATGTTCTTCTTAGCAAAGTTCTTCTTGATGTACAGGTCTGGGTGTAGGACGTCCTTTCGGGAATTCTGTCCACCAGCTACTTCGGTGACGATCTTGCTGGGCCCAGATTTTCCACGGAGCCTTTCGTCGTAACTAACAAAATTTATACTAGGTTCGCCATGCTTGCTGTAGTCGATCCTCCAGACAGAATTTTCTGGATCTACCTTGTAAGAAAAATGCTGACGTTTACCAGCAAAAGGCATATCCGGGTCTTCAACGGACATGGACAACTTCTCCTCAGAGTAATCACCGAAATCTTTTACGTTTCTGCTCTTGTCTTTGTACTTCACCTTATGCGGGTAGAATTTTCGAAGTTTTTTCCTCCCGTTGTACACGGCTGTCTGTTTCGGTTCCTTTCGCTTTATCTTCTTCGTGTACTCCTGAGGCTTCGTCTCTATCTCCGTCTGGAGTTTAACCTTCTTGTGTTTCTTCTTCTGCTTCTTAAAGTAACCCGAATCCCGTATCTTTAGGAAGTTCGATAACTCCTCGCTGTTGATCGTGGGGAACAACGCAAGCGTGGGTGCTTGAGTGGTTCTATCTATCGACATCTTTTTGTAGTTTATCTGCTGGATAGATCTCTCTATGAGCTTGTTCAGGGTCTTGTCTTTCGTTATCAAGTCGCAAGGAATACTCGGAAAGTTTCTGCACAACACATTCTGCACCAGCGTGAACACTTTTTCCGGATTCTGTCTTTTGTCGGTTTCCGATTCCGTCGACAGGTTGTTATCTTTTTGGAAATTAGACACCATTTTTGTCATTAATGCATTATTTCTCATTATTTTTCCTTCACAATTTATTGTCAAAACGGTGGTCAAAAATAAAACAATATGCTGCTGCATTTTAATGTTATCTGTAACAAGATAATGCATATAAAACAGTGTTATCAGGACCAGATAACGGTTGCTATAAATAATGTAACATGGAAATTAAAACGTGAAACGTGATATTAAAATTCATTCCCTGTATTACATTCTTCATGTTGTAGTCCACCCGCGTCCCTTTTAGTAACCTAATGAGATAACTACCGATACTGGTTACCTAAACTAAAAATTTTATAATCGCAATTTATTACCTAAATCAAGATTTTTAATTATACCTACAATATAACAGAAAAGTAGAAAGAGTAAAAAGACCAAAGTATTAATAATTGTTATTGTTGTAATTAAAATGCTTAAGTCAAAAGCATTTTTAGGACAAAGAGGACATGGTTTCGATAAGAGATTGAAATGTATTAATTCAATCTTAACTAGTATCATAAATATGAAAGTCTTGATTTTTGTTTGTACCTAATGGATAAACTCATGGATAAAACAACTCTACCGATTTCAAAAATTCTTTCGCAATAAAATGCTCTTTTCTATCCGAGTAACATAAATTATATTTCATTAAAAAAAAGTGAGGTTAAGTAAGTATATAATAAGAAACCTGAAGCAATTAATAAGAAAACTGAAGCAAAGCGAGGGCGGTTGGGTACCTACTAGTTAAGTTACTAAAGTAAAAAAAGTGTTATCGAAAAGTAGGTTGAATAGAAAATATTATTTAATATTTCAAGGGAGTTTCTTACTGCTTTTTATTGGTTAGATTACTGAATTAATATGCTTAAAATCCATCATCTGACGATTAGATACATACAAGACGGCGATTTGAAATAATAAAATATTTTATGACGAATTTTACTCACCTAGGTTTCAGGATTTTAGTAGACCCTACGCTTGGGTGTTTTGGTGAATAGTGGCAGAATAAGAGGAAGTTGGTGTAAGCGTTGAAAACAGTGTTGAATGTTTGTAAAATATTATGAAAGATGTTTGTGGTAATGTCGCGTAAACTCGAGGGTTCCAGGTAAATATTATGGAAACGTTATTGGAGTCGTTATGCCTTTCTCAAGACGAAGCATGAATCGTATGGTAGAACATAGTTAGGTATTTTGTTTCATGTTATTTTTAAATTTTTACCATACTTACCAATAAACGAGAAGACAAGTCATTGCAATTCATTGCATTGGTAAGTGGAAATCGTCGAAGCTCGTCGCAGCTTTGCCCGTGTTTTCCGGGATAATAGGTAGGTAAGTAGGTACCCTTTACCTTATTCCAAATCATGGTCTACCTGTGTGCTTAATTTCATGAGAAGCCGTTCAGTATTTTTTGCTTATTATGCAGTATTTTTAAGTATTAAGTTTCTCCACTTCTCGGAGCTAAACCGCGGCCGGACGGACATGAAGAAACTATGAATTTTTTGAAATGAAAACTTCTTTAGTACGGGGGTGACTTGAAATTTTATGAAACGAAACTGTCCAGTAAAAAGAAACAAACACATAAATTCTAAAGTGAGATAGGAAGCATTGTACGGGGGTAGGGTACAGGAGTGAGGTTTAGGGGAGCGGAGCGGGGCGGAGTGGAGCGGGGCGGAGCGGAGTAGTGAAACCTACATTTATCATCTTCCCGGAATTTTACATTCGTCTCATTATCTTGAAAACAAAAATTTTTAAGGTTTCACTTCTACCACGTGTGAATAGCACACATTTAAATTTTTTAACAATTTATGACGTGATAACGTCTAAAATATTAAAACGATGAGCGCCGGGCGCATCTATAAAAAATGTCGCGTTCCGCGAGCGACAGAGAGGCACTATCGGCTACGATCGGCATATCGTAGCCGATGCCGTAGACGATCGTAGTTGAGTGGAGCGGAGCGGGACGGAGCGGAGCTTTGTCATGACGTTGTCACGTTAAACTACCGTCCGTAAACCGACTTTACAGTAGGGTTGCCAACCTCAAATTTAAAAAACCAGGATTTGAAGTTGGAGAAACCAGGACAACTCAGTTTGAAAACAGGACGCAGTAAGAGAGTTGTAATTAGGCCATGTGATATCGGAACTTTTCTCAATACCGGAATTGGTTTTCGATATTGACCCCTGATTCCAGAATTCCGGAATTAGTTCAGATATTGGTTGTTGAAATAAAAAATAAAAAAAACCCGCCTGCTATCAATCTATGCTAGCTATCAAAGCTATTATGATACACTTTTTTGAAAACCTTATGAAGCCTTATCTTTTCCTCCTTCCTCCTTTTGAAACCTTATCTTTAATTTGATACCCATATTGCATTATTATATATTTTTTTTTTATAATTCAAACAATGGAATCTCACAGCCACCATATTTGTTTTTTTAACGTCACCTATCTCAGAACACTTAGATTATCAAGACCAATCTAACGATATCTTAATTATATAAGCGGTTTGGAAAATATGAGGTAATAAAGAATATTACCTACATGCATACATACATACAAGATACGCGCGAAAAACATATCCCCTTGGCAGCCGGGTAAAAAAATTGGAGTCATAGTGTGTTCATAGTGGCGCAAGTTAGAGGGGGACCTATGTCCAGCAGTTAACCTCTAAAGGCGGGTGGATGGACGGATGGATGCACAATAAAATAAATTATTTGATAAAAGTTTCATCAGATAATCATCATAGCATATTTTTGAATATTTACGGATTACAACTAAATCTTTCTGAATCAAATGTTGCTTTTGAACACGACAAAAAGATTGATTTCATACAATTATTACAATTTCTTAGTCAGCCAATCTATAAAGGTAATAATGGTGGCGCGAGGGGTACATCAAGGGATAGAGAGAATTGGATAATTGGGTTCGTGGGTGCGTTCCGAAACAAATAAACATTCGAAGTATCTATTTTGTTTAGTTACAATGAATACCGGAGTTACGATATTGAAACACTCAGTTCTGGAACTGAAATTAGTTTTTAAATGCAAAAAAAACTAAATGTATAGAGTTTGTACTACCTAATGTTAAAAAAGTTAACAAATCTCTCAGACTGAATAATGAAATATTGCATATGGAGGAATCCACGGTCTTTTTAGGGGTGACCTTAGATAGTAAACTTCAGTGGGGCCCACATATAACAAATCTCGCGACTAAACTCGGTAGGGCTGCTTATGCTGTTAGGAAAATAAGGCAGTTTACTGACGTCGAAACTGCTAGGATGGTTTATTTTGCATATTTTCACAGTATTATGTCATATGCCATCTTGCTGTGGGGCAAAGCAGCCAGTATAGAACAAATTTTCATACTACAAAAAAGAGCTATTAGGGCTATTTATAAACTTAGATCTCGTGAAACTTTGCGTGACAAGTTCAAAGAAATAGGTATACTTACAGTAGCCTCACAATATATCTATAGTAACGTGGTTTTTATACGGAATAATATAAGCGCGTATAAACAAAATTTTGATATCACTAATCGCCAAACAAGAAAAATGCACCAGTTAGTAACGCCATCTTACCGTCTTTCTAAAGTGAAGCGATCTTTTATGGGCCGTGGTGTACACTGTACAGTTCTTTAATAAAATCCCAAAGTTAATACGTGATTTGCCAGTGGAATTATTTAAGAAACATGTAAAATCTCAACTTTTAGGCAAAGGCTACTATACTGTAGATGAGTACATAAATGACAAAGACGCATGGAAATGACCAGATCTGCAACCAGTTCCGTACAGGCTAGTGATACTTCTTTGTAAGAAATATACCAATGTATTTTATTTTTAAAAGATGTGCTGAGGAGTTTCTTTCGGCTTTTCTTCTCCTCCATGACAAAGCACTTTTCCGAAAAGCTGATAAATTAAAAAAATGACGTGCATAAGTGTATCAATGATACCTACATGAATAAATGATTTTGAATTTGAATTTGAAAAATTGTCCGAGATTCCGGAATTGCGAAATTTCGGAATTCCGGTATCCGTGAGGCCACCCGTAAAGTAAAATTTTTTACAAGAGGCGCACGAATTTTAAAATTTAAAAACCCAGGACGCTGCTTCAAAACTATCCAGGACGTCCCAGGACACTACAAAAACCAGGACATGTCCTGGGAAAACAGGACGGATGGCAACCCTACTTTACAGACAACCATTTTTATACACAAATACATAAAGTAACAGAAATGTGCAAAGGATGAAAAAGAAATGTACAAACGATGTATTTGGATTCCTTAGTGAATACGGAACCTTACAAGTACTCAAACAGTATATTTATAATACATATTATAGTTATTTTAAATAATTATAATAAAATATTATGGTTCTGTAAAAAAAATACTTATAGCAAGAAAGTTAAATTATCAGAATAAAATTACTGGCTTTCAGCGCCATCTATGTTAAAATAACATTTCCAGCACCATCTAGTGACTAATAGCAAAACGTTAAATCTATAGAATATAATGTGATCGTTCACATCCTTCTTTCGTCACTTATGCTATTTGCTAAGAGATGTCGCTAGTAACAAGGCACTTTCGATAAAATATTTTTCATTAAAAAATCATTATTTATTTTATTCATGTAAGTATTTTTTTCTATACACTTACCTATGTCAGTTTATTTTATTCTAACACCATTTCGGAAAGGTGTTCTGTTATAGAGGAGAAGAAATGGCGAAAGAAACTCCTATGCCTATTTAAGAGATTTTTTTTGTTAACTAAACGGAAGAAGCAAAATGGGTACCTAACAAACTGATGATTGATGAATCAGGTACTTACCCCCATATTCAAGAACAATATTTGTATAAGTAAAGAAGCAACACTATGCGAAGTAAGGCATTTCTCAGTGCGTTTGTTATGGCAAGTCTTCTATTTCATAGTTGACACTTAAGTATTACTTGACTGGCGAACGCATAGTGCTGTATACAGCCCTGTAATTGGTCCATTTGATGTAGCAAACTTCACTCTAGTCATTTGACAAAGGTAAAAGACAAAGATAGCAGTACAAACAATCGATCCTTTCTTTCTATTTTGATAGAAGTTAAACCAACACTATGCGTTCGGTAAAATAGCTTGTCAGGCACTTTATCGATTTTGACAAAGGCATAGCGATGGATTCCACTCAAGTATTGTTTATGAACTGGTTTTAATGCTACTATGCATTCGCAAGCACTGTGAGACCTCACAGTGCTGTTCTTGAATACGGGCGTTAATGCTCATCGTTAATGCTTCACATAACAACTTCGGGAGAATCAAGTAAATTTTGTGAAAGGTACACGATTCCGAAATTTGCATTTGGGGAGAAGTCGGTTTCGAGTCTTCTTTTGTCCTCAAAGGTTTTGCCTTTGCCTTACTAATAATTTTAGAATCTAAGTGCATCCGTCTGCGATGCAGGTTAGGTTTGTCAAAAGATAATTGCACAGTATTTCACAGACGGAAGGAAGTCAGGGTACTCAAATTAGAATAATGAAACCCCACAAACTGCTCCTTTGAAGAATTTAATTTAAGTCAACGAATGTTACGCAAGACGGTTCCTCTCGACACTTGTTTGACTTCGAATAGTACGTATTCGTATCAAATTATAACCAGTGTCGTGTAACTGAAGCTCCTATATAAATCAGTTGCGAAAAGGTTCACATTATAATGGACTTGAATTATACTTTGACAATCTTGTTTTACGCTTGGCATACGTTCACAGTCTCTTCCATACGACTTAAGTTTGTTTTACGATTAACTAAAGTTTTTTGATGCAGTTTTTGTCCTTATTCCCTTGGAATAAGGGTTGATCGGGTAAGAGGTACGGGTTTCAAGTGCAGAAGTAAGTTGGCAAGCGCGTCCTCGGGCAAAACACTCGGAGATAGCAATCTTGTTAAAGGAAACGTCTTTTTCAGCCTCTATTGTCTACAATTACTTGGCTTTGTGGTCTGAAATGTATGTTCTCTCTTTCTAGTGCAATTATAGCTGCATATTACTGTCCTACTCTTGGGCCCACTTTTGAAATTCAATTTGAGATTTCCGCCCGCTACGACTTGTTGAGACGTTTTGTTTTTTCGTTTTTTGTGTTTAATCTTTGAATGTCACTATCTCTAAATGATGTGAGAGTTTATTTTTTGATCAATTTTAGGCCATTAGATTCTATCTGTCAGTTTTTTAAAGTCCACTGCTGAACATAGACCTCCCCTAATTGGAGCCACTCCGACTAAGGCCCTATCAATTCAACGGTTTCGTTTCCCGCTGTCTTCTTTAGGTCGTTTTTCCACCTGATCAGGGGGGGGGGGGGGGCTATCTGTATTAATTTAAAGGAAAGTTGTTATAATATCTCTCCATGGGCGACGGTGACTACTTATCATCGGGTACTCGCCTGCTTTATTAAGTTTAGTTAAATTACATCCTATTAATATTACAAATGTTAAAGTCTATAGGTATGGCTGTTTGTCAGTCTTTCACGCAAAAACTAACTGAACGGATTTTCCAGAAAAGCACATACCTACAATAGATAGACCATGATTTGGAAAACATATTATATACGGTACCTATTTATTGTCTGCGGAAATGCGGGGAGAACTAATGCCACGTGCCCTAACTATCGTCATCGTTTCCGGTAGTCTCACGCCACGAAGCTAAAGGGTGGCAGAGTACCACCGGAGTACACCGGGACTTGCGGTGTCGGTGGTAATACGTAAAAGATGGATATTATTGCATTTTGCGGAGCTTACAGACATTCGGGGTATGGTCGGCCCCTCGGGAATATAGGGTTGGCGTTAATTCAATTTTTATAATTTTTTGTAACATAATTAAATAACGTAAAAGACCATGCCGCGTAATGGTTACTGGACAGCCGTTTGAAGGGTTCTGGGATCGATTCCCAGCGAGGCAGAAATTTGAATGACGACTTTGAATTTCGGTTCCCGGTTTGGTTGTGTATTTTTGCCTCTGTGTGTCATGGCACTCACCACACTGGGAATCTTAGCGTGGAGCTATGAGTCAGTAGCATCTATTTATGAAATGCACCTTCTTTTATAAGTTGCATTTGCAAAATGATTTTGTTATTATTGTTTTATAAGTAACTAGCTTTTGCCCGCAGCTTCGCCCGCGGTAGAGATCAATTTTTTACAAATCCTACTTACTTTTACTTAGTTAGATTTAGTTGCCTATGACTTAAGTAAACATGTATCATTTGATAGCGTGATTCAGGACTTGCAAATGAATTTTATTAACGCCATCTATTAACAACGTCTGGAACTAAATATCTAGCAACTAACAAAACATCGATCTTCCCATGGCCTGGGGATGTTTTACCGCGGTAAAAAGTAGCCTACGTTACACCCTCCTCACTATCTCCGCACACAAAAACCATACCATATAGCAGCTTCGTTGCGACGTGAAAGCCGGACAGACAAACAAACACACTTTCACATTTATAATATTATAAAGTATATAAAGAATAAAGTATATAAAGTATGGATTAAATGTGAAGCAGTGGCGTTCATTGGCGTACGGAGAACAAAGTTAAATATTAAATATATATTAAATATCTTAATGCCAACGAGGCATCACTCGTAAACAAGAAAATGTGTGTATACACCACAGGGGGTGAAACTTCTTAACTAGAATGCGTTTCACGAAAGAGAAGCGAAGGGAGCTGTCATGCTAATAAGTAGTACACTTACTTTATTACCTATGGTGAGGCAAGCTCATCTACTCCATCGCCGTTCGTGTACATACAAACATAACAACGATACAAACCGCATCAACATCGGTTAAACACTTTTTGTGATTTGCGAAAACGAATGCACAAACAAACAAAAGTATTTAAATACCCCCATGAATAACTACATCAGATTAGTAATTTTTAATTAAATATCTTGGATCGCTTTGCGCTATATTTGTCTGTTATTTTATCTACTGAGTCAAGCACGGATTACAAGGGCAAAATTGAAACATCTGCAGCGTTTGTATCTCGAAGGGTACGTTGACTTAACAATCTAAGGGAGATTGTGCGACTAACGATAATGAATATTACATGTGTATTTATTGAATTTACACGTTTAAAAAATATTTTTAAATATATTTCTCCTGTTCAACCCTATCACATCTGTTAGCTGACCGTCCCTACGCAGTTAAGAAGAAATAAAAAAGTAATAAAACGCAAACGTCGCGGCAAAGGGTTCGCTACCCTAATCTTACCCTCGAGGAATTACCCACAGACCGCTACTATTTGCATAGCACTCGTCGTGGCTTAAGATAACTGGCGATTTGTTTAGCACAATTTTTAACTTAATGTAAATTTTAAGCAGAGAAAGAAGTTGCAGTTTATTTGATGATAATAAATAGTATTTCTTCCAGCCTCGAATGCAACTGGAAAATGTTCCTTTTAATTTAGTCGATGTCATCAATGTTAAATCATAGTGCTTCTTCACACTAACTCGCGAGCGCGGGCGCGGGCGCGGTCGCGAAATATCAAACATATGACCTACTATGAAAGTGTTCACATCAAAACGCGCGCGCGGTGTAAGTAGCGTCTACCGCGCCCGCGCTTCTGTGTGAACAAGCACTTAGAGTTACCTTTCGTAACTTTACACTAAGTAGTATTTAACTTTGATAAAATATCACAAACATTCCGTAATATTAACCCTTCATTCACACGTCCCGTGGACCACTTTGTAACCAAAAAAAAACTAATTTTGAAGATCTCTCAGTTGTTGTTTCAAAGAGCCACAGGTTAGATATTCGGGGTTTCCCGCATCTTTCATGGTCTACAATACATTGCAGGTAACGCTTTTAAAAACAAGGCCGTAATGGTGCTAGTTTGTCAGTGACAGTAGGTACATAAAAAACTTCCCTATACCAACCACTATTTAATACCATAATAATTCATGTACAGTTTATCAGCAGCACCATCGCATATTATTGTAATTCTTCTGCACTTTTTTTGTAAATAAATACAATCATAATGCAAAACCCTGTCGTCAGTGAACACAATATTGCAAAAACGAGTGAAACCAAACTAACACGTGGGGGCAGGTTGTTTGCACAATTTGCGATTCCACGCTCTGGCGCACGGCGCAGTGTGGAGATGTCTTAATAAGTTCATTGCGCCTCGACGAACCCATTGCTTACTTCAGAGGACGAAGTTTTTGTGGAAATTTAATATGAATGGATATTGTGTGTTCGTGAATGGAATTATTTATTTGATACCTTAAGTGTTTCCGTAATGAGGCAGGGTTCGATACTTTTTCTGATCAATTTTATACTATTTTTCTGCGAAATACAGGATAGCCACATTGGGTATTTTAAATATAATAATATAAGTAGGTACTACCAGATTACCTATATTTTAAGTGCTTTTAAATAATGTTTAAAAGCGTAGTAGCTATTAGGTACAGTATGTTTTAGTTAAAACTATTCGAACTAATAGCTAACAACTGTATAAAAATTATGTAAATCTACTAAATATAGGTACACGGGTTTTTAAGCTTAAAAAGAATAATACCAAACGTGTCTTAAGAGAGAAAGTTCTTGAAGAGAAGGAAAAAGTAAAAGTAGCTGTAAACAGTTTTTTGTTGCAATTAATGAAACATAAAAATATTAATGCCATTGATGTAATGAATACGTGAGTAACTCATTATTTGTCATGAATTTTGACAACAACAAGATGCTAGAAGTCTAGAAGTTTGCAATAAAATTGTTTATGTAAAACAGAGATTAAAAATTCACATAAAAAAAACTACACGTCAAAATAAACACTCAAATTTAATGGACATAGAGTGTGACGCATTACACAAGAAACCTTAGATGTTATCGCGATATTAAATATTCACACGCGGGTACTTCGCGCCAAATATTTATAATCGCATTAACAATGGCTCGGAAACGATTTGGTTAACTTAATACGAAACAACAATAGTTTTTAAAACTATCTTATTACGATTGTTGTAAACAGTACCTATTGTTAAAATTATTTTGTGCACAAAGCTTTTTGTGTAAATGTGCGAGGGCATTCGAATTTGCTTAAGTTACACTAAGGTTTACGAGTAATTTTACTATTAATTCATTGAGTGTAAATTACATAGGTTTAAAGTTATTTAGAGGTTTTATGTCCAATTGTAAAACTTTTAATTTTGTGATTTTTATTCAAAGTTCGTTTTGACTTAATCCGGCTCGCTGATAAAATAGCCCTTCGGAGGGATTATATTACTATCTAATTCATTAATTTTTTTAGTCATTCATTAATTAATACCATTATTAATGAATTACTAACTACGGAGACGTAGGTGAGCCTGGATAGCTACCACCCTCTTGGTTGAGTCAGCCGCCAAATGACTCGCCGAGTTACGCCTGGGGGATTTTGCTTTTCCCCTTCTTGGCCGGCAAGAAATTGGTTATATCTTTGGTGTTAACGCTGTCCATGGGCGACGGTGGCCAATTACCATCAGGAGGATCGTTAGTCAAAGTAGGTAACTAAAAAACCAATTATCTTCTATACTATAATAAAACTCAAAGGGCAAATTTACTGTACATTGAATATTTTTTTAAAATTTTGATTAGGGGGCACTTCAATAACGTGTTAGAGTACAAAAATATTTTTTTTAGAATTATTGTCTGTCTGTCTGTCTGTCTGTCTGTCCGGGCATCACATGAAAACCCTTGAACGGATTTCGATGAAAATTAGTAAAGTTGTTACTAATACTCCGGGTCATATTTTAGGATACTTTTTATCCCGGAAAATTAAAAGGTTTCCCCGGGAAACGGGATGAAAGTTTGTATGGAATATTTTTAAAAAATCAACCGATTTGCTTCAAATTTGCATCAAATGTTCCTTGCTTAAATTTATGGAACATGTATTTTTCAGTTTTTCAAAATTTTGCAAAAAAACAGAAAAAAATACAAATTAATGTGAATATTGCTTATTTTTCAAAACCCGCTCCTGGAGGAATCCTTTGTGATTTTATCGTGGGTTTCACCATATAAATTACTAAATATAAGTACTTCAATATAAATTCACCGTTTTTGAAATTTCCTTCTGCAAGAGGTACAAATAGGGTAAAACATAATTTCCGTATGCGAAGCTGCGGGCAACAGCTAGTTTCCATAATAAATCTACTTGCACTAAGTCTTAACACACTATAATAAAGACTATAATCCGAATTTATTTAATATTTTTTATGAAACAACAACTTTGTATCCAAGAATTTAAACACCTATTTCAAACGTCAATTAACATGGTGACCTAAGAAATCTTTGTACTATAGTGAACGTGACAAATGGACATTCAAGTTTCTAATGTCCAAACAGGATGGTAGTGGTGGTCGCTGGTGCCGGTGGTGAACTGGTGAGTCAACACGGACGGTCAACAGCAGGCGGCCGCGCGCGACCGATCGAGTTACTACGTGTACTGTCGAGTACAACTCACATTAGTGTCCACTTTTAAACAAAAAGTTATTAAATGTCTCTCTTTGTGTTATTAACCCATCCAGATCTTTGTGAAAAGGACTGCGATAGCTTGACTGGGTTGTTGATGGTATTTCAATTGAAATGCCCGACAAACCAGCTGACGATCCACCTAAGTAAGTGGCTATCGTCACCCATGGACATCAGCATTCACGTGTTGCTAGCTGAGAAGGATCTGAGGGAATTCTATTATTCCTTGCTCATCGACACTGCTGTCGAAACATATAAAACATTTATTTTCACTATCGTAAAGATAGACACTATCATATAGACCGTAAATGTGTAACGTAGGTAAAACTAAGTGATACAGGGTTCAGCCACATCCAAAAGGAGGACCCTGACCCCATATCTTGGTCCTGCGTCCAGCAGGTTACACCACGAGCCTGGTTATGGGTATGATTTCACAATGGGACTAAATAAAGCCTCATGTAACAGATTATCCCACCACAAATATTTTCATGTAAAATGTTTCCAAGGCGAGACCTTATAGCTCTACATCAAAAAGTTATCAGATCTCATGTAGAGCCTAGCTTCTAACTCTACATGCCCTAAGTATAACACACCTTACACACCTTAGTTAAAATATGCGGCTTAGCTGATAAACAATCAAATTGTTCTCGACTGTACAAAATTGGTGTCTTCTAAATTGGTTAATGGTAGGCAAACAGAAAAAATCAGTAATGTAGTGGATTATAGTTGCGTCAGTCGCTAGAATAACAATATGCCGTGCTCGTGTGTGCGTGTGTGTGTGTTTGTGTGTTTGTGCGTGGCGGCTCAGGTTGTGTGTCACGTATTAGTTCTTAATGTGTTTTCCAGTTTTTAAATATACATTAATAAATTCGTGACTGTCGATGTACTGACGACAAAAGGCATTTGTTTTACTGAATTATTTATATTAATTATATTTAATTACATAATATCATCTCAACAGCTAGATTCATTAACAACACTGGCTTTTAGTTTTGTGAAATACCTACCTATATTATAAAAATCTTTATATGGGCTGATCAATATAGACGATAAAACTTAAATGCAACGCGCGATCCAAATATTGTTAGGTAATCAAATTATGTAAACTTTTGCGTCATATCTAAAATATTTATTACTACAAGTATGCTGACTGAACTTCTACAGTTTGTTGGTAATGACGGGTAAGAAAAGGTAAAAACAAGGGTTAAGAAAAATCATTGCCTCCAATGCTGTCCAAGTGACACAATTCGTAGAGGTTTGAAAACATTATCGATTTCCAAACATTTATTACTGAACTTATAAGGTGCTAACTACTAAAAACTACAAAAAAAAAATACTGCCTTATTTGCTATCCGTACTCGTGCCATAGAAGCTTGTTTCTCGGCGCGCGCCGTGCAAACAGTTACCCAACTCGCAGAGCTATTTCGTATGATTAACCTTACTGATCGCGCGGCAATTAATACCTAAGCCGCAGGAACTAGCTAATCAAAGTGTTTGATTAACGGGTGCTTTTATTGATCCTGTGCACACTATGCTAGGTAAACAGCTCAAAAGAGGTAGTCTAGATGCTGGAATGTTACTTGCTTGTTTAGTTCGGAGAATGTTCACCGATTCATCTCTTTATTGTGTTCTAAGTACATAAATCAGATTTATGGGATTCTTTTTCCATAATATAGTTACGCTGATGATATGATTATTAAAACTGTAATAACCAAACACAATGTTTATTCTATTTTAATGAAAAAATATCCTTCGGTAATTTCTTGCAATATATTTTTTTTGGAATATTTTTTTTAATAAGGGGTTTTTATTACCGTCGTGTGCGCTTATTACGGTTTGCAGAGCAAAACTGTCCGGAATTTGATTCTCGAAGAAATAATTGGTCGAGTTAGGAGTTAGCGGGTGTGGTTTTTTGCTAACCCAGCTTTCGGCGTTAGTAAATTGCTAAACATGGCTTGCCATTAATCCCTACAGGTCCAGCTTGGTACAAACGAAGAGGCCTCTTCAATTGCCAGGAGATACCTTAGGAGAGGCATGATATTTTCAATCCATTATTGAATCTAGTGAACTGACTTGAAAATAGCGGTCATGTGCTGGATTCATAAGATTTGGGGCAGGTCATAATGGGAATGTTAGGGAAGACAGAGTTCAGCACTGGACCTCCAAAGGCTCATGGATGGATGGATGAATTGAATATGTTAGATAGCAGGTAACTAGGTTATGTTAAAAAAACTGAAATCGATTGTTTCAACATTAACAGATTTTTATGGGAGTTTAATCTCATTCCTCGTGATATTTTCCTTCACGGGGAGTTTAATCTAACCAGAGTTTAGTATGGAATCTTGCTATTGTAGTCATGTATAGTTCCTACAATAGGGCGCGCGTCACGGCGGCCAGTGTTTGTCAAAGTGGCGGCGACTCACAGGACATCTCCGCTCGCTGGACAACTCGCGCACTCGCGGCCGCGCGGCGCGGCCCTACAGATTGTACAGGGACGTACTTGTCATTTTATTTTATGTACTTGAACTTTTAGGAAAAATTTGTTAAGGTCACTTTGAGGGTGTGTGTGTTCAGGTGTGACCTGGTAACTGTTATAGTTACGGTTTTCAGGTTCTGTGAGTATGAAGGGAACACACGAGTGACGTGCAACAAATTAGATTTTATCCTGATTTGATTTGTAACATTAAAATTCGCAGATCATTTTTACCACAATCGAATGTTGCTTAAACTGAGTTCATTGACATTAGAAATACTACTATGCTTATGCTACTACGAAAGGTACTTTATTAGAAACACGATTAAGTCTAACTTGAGAAATTTCATTTTTCAGAAGACACTAAGAAGACTTTTGATTGTAATTAATATAAAAAAGTCGTTCGAATATGTTGGAAGTGTTCAGAAAGTATTAAAACTTCAGGCAGTTGGGTAAGTGAATGCTGTGGGCCTTGGCAATAACAAGAAATTCGTTTCTTGCAGTGAAAGTTAATGGGTTCAAGTAAAGCTCCAGATACTAAGATTTCCAAATGGGACCCAGTGCGTCCCTGTATTGCCACCATGATAGTATTTTTTTTGTCGGCTGCTTTGTCGCAGCCTCGCGCACTTTAACAGTTCCCAGCTATCTCGTTCACACCCCACTGGCCAGACACGGACAACGCTACTCGTACAGAAACAATATTTGATCACTTATTGGCTACAATGGGAACGTACGAGAGCTTTCAGAAACTATTTGTTTACTTAAATTTGTGATATTTTATTCTGTTTGCTGTCGTGCGTGGACATTTCTTTTCGTTTGTAGATGTTATGAAGACTGGTTGAAGGTTGGGTTCAGTTCAGTTTGAAGATCGGTCTTAATATTGATTGCTAAGTTATAAGTACTATTATGTCTTCTGTGGTAGCAGCACCTACCTATTGGGTTGTCTAGAAATCTTGTCAGAGAGAAAGTAAGTTTATTGGAAAGAGTTTATTGCCCAATTCTACTCTCTCTACTACAAAAATACTATCTAACTAAATACATACATTTTTTAAATACTTTCTCTTCCTTCCTGCTGGAGAAATACTTTAATATGTAATTATCATCTGTTGGAGTAAAAGCAAAATAAAGGCTACGGAAGAGAAATCTTAGAAAATGACATCCTTTCAAAAACGAATGTTATTCATAGTTTTATCTTTAACCCGATCGATAAACCTATTTAAGTCAAACTAAGGTTCCACCATCCTGGCGTAAGGGACAACGGGTTGATTTCAATAAACAAAGATACTGTCATCCAATCTCCGATCTCAGCTGCAACCGCAATACTTCTAATTGTTCCGAAACCAAAAAAAACTTAAGCCCACTCAATGAAAATTTCAACATAATAGCAGGTAAAATTCACGTAGCCAATATACTTTGAACCTCCAAACTTTGAATTTCCCAACGGTTTGAAGCCTCAAAAACAACTGAACGTGTCTTCAATAACTGGTCGTTTATTCGAAACCATTGAAGACATATCAATTACGTATTGTATTGTTCACAGCGATCGCAAAGATTTTTATTACAACCTTTGTACGTTTCAAATATTATGTTTACATCGACAATGTTTCTGCGATCGGTTATGTTCTATTGCTACGGAATAAAATCTATTTTAGTACGTATTATATGCTATTGTAATTTAATTTTGCGTGGGAGATAGTTTGATATTTAAAAGGAGTTTAACCTTCCCCGGTTGTTACCTTTCATTCCGTTTATAATGTTGTATTGTGCGGTTGTCAGCGCTATAGTTGTATGAAAAATGAGTGCTTATTTGAGTGCACTATGCACTTATTGCCCTGAGGCTCGTGTCAATTTGAGGTTAGAATTGGATTGGTTGTGTCATCAAATACAATCCTAGTATCCCAAGGCCAATGTTGGTTACGTGTGGCAAACTTCACACATTTCTGATATTATTATGGAGAAATATGTAGATTACCTCATGATGTTTACCTTCAACGAAGCGAGTGATATAATTAATGTGTAATATGCAATAACGGTACTTGCAGGCATTGAGGTACATACATAGAGAAGTCATTTCAAACAAAATGTGTGTTCCACCGCCGGCTTGCCCTCCGTTCTCTTTTCAAACTAGAAGCCTCGTTTGCACACTTGCCATAGAGTAACTTTGTATATGACACTTGCCGAACCAAGACAAGCAGTCACCGACTCCAAATCTTTACAAGCTCTTACTCCAACTTTATTTAACGTGCAAAAGTGTTTGAACGATTTTCAAACGTAATTACCATGGATTCGTGTCAAAAATCCAACACCTTAAATTGGTCACAAGCGTCGCGTCGGCAAGTTTAAGCAAGCTTATTTAGTCCATTAACACGCTAGTGGCTTGCCAAATTCAAACGCTCCTTATGAATTTTTCATTCAAAAATAGCGGGAACATTGCACAATAATTTAATTTAATTCGTTTTAGTTGATTTAAGTTAATATTTTGTTTTCATACCGATGATAAGTGATACCATTATCTTTTTTGTTTTTTGTCGTGCAATTGTGACATGTTCTTATTACGCACGACGGCATTTTTTCAGTTTTTTCATAAACAATTTTGGCATGCGACCGAAATGAGCGCAGCCGAGTGACAGCCGAGTGACAGCCGAGTGGCAGATTGAAATGCAGCCGGCCGGCTGCAATGCACACCCCCGAACCCAATGTTCGCGGTGTCTGTTCTATACGCTAGTAATGATAATTTAATGCTTGCAGGAGTTTAATTTGAGACATCCGAAGGGAACGACGTTCCTACCTAAGTACCTACTAGGGAACGTCACTGAAGTCAACATAGAGCTTTCGTTAATACTTTTCAGTAACTTTAAATCTAAGACATAATGCTACAATTCCAGAGCTGTAAAACGACATACATAATGGAATTGATAATACCTATCTACATTATCATAAACCACAGAATATAAATACGGCAATTGACAGCATAAAACACATCTTTTTATTTTATTAACCGACTTCAAGTAAGGAAAAGGTATTCAATTCGAATGTATTTTTTTTATGTTTGTTACCTCAGAACTTTCTACTAGCTGAACCGATTGTCATGTGGTCCCAGAAAGAGCTAGATCTGACGAATAGTTTTTGAGTTATTTTGAAGTCGGTTATTTTTTTATCAAGAATCTCTGATGTGTCTGGACTTTTATGTTTTACTTTTATTTTTATCTGAACTAAGACAATGTGTTTTGTTATATAACTTTGTAAGTATATTTTTTTAGAGTATGAAAACAAATATATTGTTTGCCAGTAACTCTTTGTATAAATAATTAGCTGTAATTCATCATATTTGATATGAGAAAGTTAACCTCTCTGTTCTTTTCATAAAATTTCAACCAAGCCCCTCCCATCAATTATCGAAAACGGTTTAAAGTAACCACGCCCTTAACAATGATCACAATGGCTCTTAAAATGTTTTAACCACAACTTATTATAACCATTCAATCACCGAGCCTTAAACCGAAGCCGTAAGTGCTATAATTACAAAATTACTACAAAAATAATGGCTGGAGGGTTATTCCATTACAATTATTAAGGGGCTCTTATAGTTGTTCTAATATAATAATGGATATAATAAAACAATTGCAGGAGAGGTAGTAATTGCACTTGTGAGAGTCAATGGATATCGTGTGGCGAACTTTTGTGATTCTGAATGCTATTGTTCCCCATTCTCCTTCCTGCTCGGTACTAGAATGGGAAACGAATATGCGCGTTCGACTGCAATCGAAAAATGAACGTGATCCGTTGAACTGTGCGCTGTTACTTCGACTTGTTCTTCAAATTATTATAACTGACTATTTTTTATGTAAGTAACCGACAAAAGAGCTCATAACCTAATAGAAAGTAGTAATCCTCACGAGAATAGAAGAAAAGTAAGAACTGGCGTTCAAACTTCTGGCCGATACTTGACGAAATCAAAGTAAATCTAATTATCTCAATAAAATCTTTTTTTGTTAAACTTAAACGTATCTGTTACTTGTGATGACTTTACTATATAGACAAGCTGAATAAAAATTGGGTACTTTGGTCCTACATATTTATATGTATGTGTAGGAAACGTGTAGATGATGTATGTACAATAAACCTGACTCCAAAATATATGGTTATAATATTTCTTTACATTAATATACAATTCGTGATAATATTTACAGACGTAAGAAAAATTAATGAATGACAATGGTGTTATTTATAAATGCCATGGTAACAAAATAAAGTTGCGTATTCAAAAAATATTATACAAATATAGGGTCGCTACATATGTTTCTAGTAACTTGTAAGAATCATGACATGGTTTTTGGCACAAACCTGCTAACGAGAGGTTAATTAATCGAACCTGCTCAAAAGTAACTTTACTTGAAGCTATTGATCACAAAAACAGTCCTCAAAAAGGTTTTTCTTAAGCATCCGATAAGAGTTTTTTAATCCCATCATTAGTTGTCCATCTTTCAACAAACAATTTTCAACAAAGGCAACCAATGCCATTGTGTAACAATTGTAACAAATAACCGCGTAACCGATACTCAAAGATAACACTTGCACAACTCGTGGCTTGCATCCTTTGACGTATTGTGAATGCGTGGGAGAGATCTGAGATGATTCCGATAAGCCTTTGTTGTTAAAACAAATTTACCCTCTCTTTTGTTACCGTCACGAAAGAAAGGGATGACCTTTGTGTGTTATCTTGCATCTTGTCTGGGAATCGCCCTAAGCGATCACTTGTGAGTTGTGACTGAATTTGAAATAAATCAGTAGCGATAGTTTTTTCTTTGCTTGTGTCAATAGCTTACAAGTACATAGTACGTTTAATGGTCATGTTAACAGAGCTCATAAAAAATTTTAACTTTTGGAAACGTTGCTATCTGAGATATAAATAAGCAGGGACTTCAAATGATTCTATCGTATATAGATGTTAACTAAACTAAGTATGATGTCTCCTCAAACCCGAGCTCCTTTAGCCAACCTCCAGGAGTTTTGTAATAATAGTTGAAAGGTTCCATTGGACACCTCATGATCCCATCATAAGAATGGCTCAACACTATCATAAGAAAATTGGAGAAGCTCTAGGCTGAATAAAACGTTTAAGAATGTAGGTCAGTTTGAAAATCTCCGACTCAATAAATCTATCTAGCCCTAATCTCTGAATCAGCAATTATAACTAACACTATAAAGTTAACTTAATGACAGTCACTACGCAACTTGAGGATTGAAATGGATGGAATTTATAGTAGATACGGTTATCTATTCGCAAACATGTACTTTAAAATATTTTATTTCGTTTTTAGGGTTCCGTAGCCAAATGGCAAAAAACGGAACCCTTATAAATTCGTCATGTCTGTCTGTCTGTCTGTCTGTCCGTATGTCACAGCCACTTTTCTCCGAAACTATAAGAACTATACTGTTGAAACTTGGTCAGTAGATGTATACCGTAAACCGCGTTAAGATTTTCACACAAAAATTGAAAAAAAAATCAATAAATTTTGGGGGTTTCTCCATACATAGAACTGAAACTCAAATATATTTTTTTCATCAAACCCATACGTGTGGGGTATCTATGGATAGGTCTTCAAAAATGATATTGAGGTTTCTAATATCATTTTTTTCTAAATTGAATAGTTTGCACGAGAGACACTTCCATTGTGGTAAAATGTGTCCCCCCCCCCTGTAACTTCTAAAATAAGAGAATGATAAAACTAAAAAAAATATATGATGTACATTACCGTACAAACTTCCAACGAAAATCGATTTGAACGAGATCTATCTAGTAAGTAGTTTTTTTTTAACACGTCATAAATCGTAAACCGCAAAAAACATCGATCAAAGTTACAATGAAGTACAAGAACTTTTATATTATGTTACTTGCTGCTAACGGAACCCTTAATGGGCGAGTCCGACTCGCACTTGGCCGCTTTTTTTTACATGTACAAGCATCACGTTTTCCTGGTATTGCAATTATTTAAGCAACTTTATAATCGATTTATATAACGATTCGTTTCAACATAGATGTTAGGGCGATTGTTCGATTAATTCGCGATACTTGTGACTCGCGCAACCCCTCCATTTAATTTTTATATTCTCCAAAGGTAAGTTTCTATGGAGAGTGCTCTTAGTAGTTATTTAGGTAACCGATTAATAGACCGATCTCAGCTTAAGTTATTTTTTCATACGATTTGACGTATTTCACCATCTTAAACCGAATCTTACGACGGACTTACGTTTTGTAACAAACCGATGTAAATATGGAGATTAATTTATTTGTCTCATAGATGTGTTACATACTGAATGCTCGTACATCTATGACATATTTTGTACCTTAACCGAGGATTGAATAGCACCCTTTTATCCAGTAGCAAAGTTCAGTGGAACTTTATTGAATTTCATTTCGTTTATTTCTTTGCTTTTAAAAGTGGTATATCTCGAGGTGGTATACCTAAATTATATGTTTCTCACATTTAACTACACATAAGCATGCAAATATTAGGTATACATAGATGATAAAAGTAAATTTATAGGTAATAAATTAAATTGTACAACGACATACTACACAAGTCACGATAGTCACTAAGATAAAGTATTACTTAGAGTTAATACGCTCCTTTATATAGACATAGAATTTACAAATTATTATTTTATTTTAAGTGGGTTTACAAAATTATTTACATTTTTACTGTAATGGTTATTTTTTTCCAAGCTGTTACACACTCCAGTTACAATAGTTAACGTTCAAGTTCTTTACCAACGAAGCAACTAAACTCGTAACTAACTAAAAGAAGCCCTCTCTGCACACTGCCATCCCTCCAACTGTCACGGACACTCGCAGTAATTATTTTTATTATCGAACACCTCTTCCCCCTCCTCCCCCGCTTCCTTCTCCCCCGCTTCCCCTCCCCCACGTCCGCTCCGCTCCAACTTGTTTATGTTTTGTTTTCCATTTTTGTTTGACTGTGTTTTGTTTGATGTGTTTATTGCTTTTGAGTTCTCTCGTCGGTAATTAATTTTAGTTATACGTTATGTTGATTGAAACACTCGTATGTGATTGATTCAGGATTATTATGTTTTTGAATATTTTATAGGATGTTGATTGTTGAGTCTGTCAACAGCATACATCAATTTCATCCTACATTATAAATGTGAACGTGAGTGAGGATATTTGTTACTCTCACGCAAAAACTACTGAACGGATTTTCGTAAAATTTTTCACACAGGTAGACCATGATCCGGAATAAGAGATAGGGTACTTATTATCCCGGAAAACACGGGCGAATCTGCAGGCAGAGCGCTAGTCTAAAATAAATGAATGAACATATCTACGTAGGAGATCTTAGGATCGAGTTAATCTAATTTTTCAAATTATTTGCTTACAATCTGAAGATCTGTGTGGCGTAATGGTTACCACACCCCACCGCCGCGGCGCCATGCTGTGTCAAGGGTCCTGGGTTTGATTCCCAAAGTGGTAGTTGAATTATGAGTTTAAAATATCTGTTCTCGGTCTTGGTGTGTGTGATCTCGTCTTTGTGTGTCATCAATGGTACCCATGTCATAGGGATTTGACTGTGAGGCTTTGGTGACTTTTTCTTTTTTTCTCTTGTTCAATGAATCGGTGGTGTCTTTGGTGTTACTGATGTCCATCGGCAACGGTGGTCTCTAACTATCAGTTGGACCCCAATCCCATGCCTGCACACCAGAATCTTAAAAGGCGACAGAAGCCGGCCCCTGCTTGGTGGCCTACTTCGGTTCCTGCTTAGATTACATTAACAATATTATGTATTTATTTATTTATATTATTATTCCACTCCGCTCTGTCTATAGTTACAAAGGGGGTGGTATAGCAGAAGTTTCAGGTGTTCGGGTGTCGGGAGGTGGTTGGTGTTAGGATGAGATGAGAGTTACGACGCAACTTGGTGTATAACTCCCAGACACCGTAATACACTCGCATTCTTGATACTCTGTGACCTGGATGGTGGCATGCAGTATGAGACAACGTTTGGGAAATACCCACAATTTATGTTTTTGCGGTCTTTGGTGGTAATGTGAAGATCTAATTATTAGTGAGTTAATAGTCTTTTTAGGGTTCAAAAGTAAAATCTGAACCCTTATAGTTTCGTCATGTCCGTCCGTTCGTTTGTCCGTCTGTCTGTCTGTCCGAAGCAAAGCGTCGAGACCCTTACCCTTAGTGCTAGAAAGCTATAATTCGGCATGGATATACATATTTATTAAAACTCCAGGATCGTAAAATAAAATATATAATATATAGCTAATATTATATGGTTTCTAAGACCATTTTTGTAATTAGGGGTCCATTTGCGAAATATTTGGCTTTAAATCGCTAATTTTGGTTAGAGTCAAGTGTCCCTTGGAGTGAAAATTGTCAAAAATATTTGTTTATAATATAATTAATTTACAAAAAAACTATCACGGCAATGTTAGCAATCTTCAATTCAATTTAATATTTTTTTTAATTCATAACTCAGGAATGCATAAACCGGTCCCTCGCTCCGCCATTATTCAATACTTTTTTCACTTAACTTCCACTATTGCAATAAGTTATCAGAGAGAGATAGCTGATTACATCTGCGGTACGAGAGAAAGAGATGGCGAATCCTTTGTGCGAAGTTTCCGCTTGTTATAGGAATCCGATGGAAAATTGTGAGACTTTCTGACTTCGCTTGTAAAACGAACTGAAGATGTCTGCTATTGAGGGAGAGAAGATAGTTCAGGGTTCTACGGTCATTTTATAACTTTAAAATTGGTATATTTTATCATATGAATTTTATTTTATTTTATTAACCGAGGAAAAAAGGAGAAGTTTATCTATTTGGTTCTATTTTTTTAATATTTGTTACTTTAGAACAATGTCATTTACTAACTTACATGGAAAATTCTTTTTATTTTTACAAACACAGTCACACACAGAAAATCCAGGCACGATTTATGAGTGTCTGAACATTTCTGCTTTTATTAGGTAAAATCAACTGCCCTCGCTTCACTTCGCGAAACCAATTTCTTGGTATCTGCTACTTATTTTTAACAGACACCTCCAAAATTGACGCCCAATTTATCGTTTAGGGATCAAGTTTAACAAGATTTAAATTAGAAAATCTTTTAACGTATTAACCCTTTTGTAAACAGGAATGTCCCAGTGCACAAGATGGAGAACAAAGTGCATCAATTAGCGGCCGACGGCGTCCCACGCCCACACCCACGCAGCCACGAGAGGGCTTACTACATATTTTAATTTACTTTTAATTAACCACATCAAAATATTAATCCGTGACACGAGCTGGGCTTAGGACATGCGCGCACTCTCGCTTCAAAATTATTAGCTTAAGGTATAGCTGTTTATGACATATCAAATTTAAATAAAATCTTAAAAATCTGATAGGGCAACACTCTTATATGTAAAAGAGTAAAATGGTGCACAATGTGATATATGTTATATGACATTTGCAGTACTAATTGTATTTGTCTTATCTGTATACTTTGCCCTGACTTACTCTACTTGAGTGTTGCTATATAATCACATTTATTCGACGCACGTTAAAATAATTGTATATTTTTATATTCATGTGACGTTTAATTTACACATTATAGGTACCTACTATAACAACCTTTAAATTAAGTAAAGAAATGTTTAACTATTATTTTAATGATAAATTTATACATACCTACTTACGACTGACCCAAATGTTTCACAAAAATAAATTGGTCACTCCGAACATTCATCGGCGAACATAAACAGCACAGATCAATGTGAGAATGTGTAAAGCGCAACAATAAAAGATTATACGAATATAATTGAAAAAGAAGAGAGTGGGGTGGTTTAATTTATCCGTACAAGAGGTGTGGTAGTGACACCGACGACCACTGTTGCCGACCCTTGGCCGAACATCGACTTGCCAATTACATTTATGGTAATGTTTATCAACTCTTTAACCAGCCAATACTAAATAATAAATTTCAAAGTGAATGACGGCCTCATTTAGTTATTTATGGCAAGATGTATTATAAAAACTATCAAGTCCTCCTAATATAGATAATATTATAATTAAGAGTTTGTGAGGATGTTGCACGCAAAAATTACTGAGAATTTTAACCCTTAGCCATAGCCACCTACCGTCGGTCACAGTGACTCCAGCAGTTCTTCTTTTTTAAATATTTCTATTTTTATGCCAACCTCCGTAACCAACTGTGATTCTATGTACTTTTTCTACTTCCCTATTAGTACACGGCCTGTGCTTGGTATAACAATACAAGTAGTAATTACAGGTAATAATATTTTCAGTGTGTGCATGTTGACCGACGTTAGGTTGTAAATACATCACCATCTTAAGATGATGATTAAAAAAAAACTAAAAAGAAAAAAAATAAGCCCAGTAGTTTTGAATGTTGTTAAAAGTAATACTGAACAACTACCTACAGTCGGGGCCCATTTTTCAACCAATCAAATCTTGTTTGGTTTTTCCCAAGCAGCCCTGTAAAAAATATTTATCCCATACAAATTTTTTTACCGTAGTAGCACACGCCGGGTATCCACTAGTCACGTAATAATTGTGATATACCCTTCTTTTGCTATCAAATATGACACCTTTCAATACAACCTATAACGAGCGTCAATCAAGACGATTCTAACAAAACCTTTTTTGTCGAATTATGATACTTAAGTATTTTCCACATACATACGGCTAAAGTAATAACCCTTTACCGTAATCGGGTAATAACGCCACATCCAACAAAGCAATACAACTAATAGATAAATGACATACACTTGTCGTCCACACGACAGCAAGTTATGGCTGCAGTCCATTCGTGACATGTTTAGGGTCTTAAGATTTCGCGGAAGAGGGGAAATGTAAAATGGTGCCATAAAGGGTATTGATGTCCAGTGAGCATTGGCTGCGCGCAACGGACGGACTGACGAACGAGTAATGTGGACGTGGTTTTTAAGTTTTAACAGTTTTGACTCTCACGTAAATAATTACCAAAAAAATAACTTGTAATATATAGTCTTTGTGCAACGACCACTAAAATTGTCGCTAAACATAAGTCTATATCATAATCACCATAATATGTATATCTTTAGTGTTTGAAGTGTTTCCTCGTTTCCTCATGGATACTGTCATTTAAACTGACTTTAATAATCGGGTTCAATTATCTTTTCAGGTATAAAAATAATTTTCCAAGTTGCTTCATAAATTACGGAGTTCTGAGGTACGAATATTTTTAAAAATGCAACCGAATTGATTGTATTTTCTTTTTTTGAAGTCTGTTAATTTTTGTTTACCTATTATTAATATTTTTAAACTAATTTAAATAAAAGTTTAAGTAAAAAGTAGTGCCAAGATTGTTTACCAAATAGGACTCTTCTAAAAGAAATGAGCTTACAATATTAACAAGGCGATCTGATATAGGTAGGTAGGCGAGGTTCACTAAGATCTACTACAAGGATCCATGTAATTGGCGTATAGCTGAGTGGTTTAAATGTTGACTTAATGTCTAATGTCGTTTCTGTGAATAAAAATACCTCAACGCATATAAGAGTTCTCCGTGATTTTCACAAAGGTTGATTTAGTCTATCAAACTACGTCATTAATTCAGTATAGTGGACTATGGCCTACACCTCTTAAATTGTAAGAAGAGAATTAAATCCAACAGTAGGATAGATAATAATGACGTAGATGGCGCCACTGCAGCTGTCGTATCCACACTACTCTCTCGGTAGCAGTACCGCTGACCAACAAAAACAGTAAGCATTTAACGCGTGCTTTTTGTGGCTAACGGAGACGCGGTGGCCACGCTGCTGCGCCTTGAGGACTGTCTTGGTTTAATATGTTTTGTTATGGTGTTTTAAATATGTTGAAAAGGGTATACATTCAATTATAGATAGTTTGTTTATGTGGCCATTTATTAACATTTTTAAGACTCTTGGTGCTTTGCCTGTCGAAAGAGAGAAGGAAAAGAAATCAAGAAGTTATTCTCGTTGACACGACGCACGGCAGGTATCCTTTTGTCGTGAACATCACGCTGGTACGGACGACGCGATTTGTCTCGTCATCCGTTAGGGGCCATCCTTAAATTACCTCACACTAATTTCATGACCTTTTGAACCCTCTCCACTCTTTGTCACAGCTTGTCACATTTGTGAGATCTCCCCCGAAGAAGTCCAAGTTCCCACCGCCTATGTCGTGAATAGGCTTTTACTAAATTAATGTGCATCATGGACTACATACCCACTTACCATCAGGCGGGACTGTGGTCAAGCATTAGCTTATTTTTGAGTAAAAAAAATTAAATTTCAATATAATACAAATTTCGTGAAACATTAAAATGAATGTCCTGTTTTCACAACCTTTAATCTGGCTACCATCACGGACCATTTTGGGGCCGTTACTGCAATAAACTGCCTTCCTAGTGCTTTTCGCCTCGAAAGGCATTTCCTGAAAAGCGGAAAAAGTAAACAAAAATTTCCCTTTTGACCGCAGCGGCACAGCCTCCGGCAGACCATAAGCAAATAAAAATGTACACTTCGTGGAAAACTGAAATACTTTTCGATTTCCACTGAAAACCAGCACGAATAAAACCAAGAATATATTTATTTACGTTTAGGCAGTTCGGTGTGTGGCTGTGCTAAACGACTTTCACTATCAAAGTTTATAAATACTGGCTGAAGGTAAACAAATAGCTCGAATGGTGCTTCAATTGGACTCGTGGACAGAGTTCCGAATGTCCAGCTTTAAAGAGTGTTTAATCGGGTGTATAATGTGGGCATAGGGCTACATACCGTCAGATGGAAAGTGTACCAACGTGTAGCATCACTGCACCGCAACAATATCGTATTTTATGTCAATGTGGTCGTTTTGCTGAAAGTTTATTACTATTTATAATGTTTTGCAGCTCATGTGATGTACTAGCTGTGCCTCGCGGTGTCACCCGCGTTAATTTGTGGAAAAAACTAACTAGGTACTAAAATATATGATGATAAATAGCATTCCTTAATAAATGAACTATCAAACAAAAAAGAGTATTTTCCAATACGAATCTGTGGTTCCTGAGATTAGCGCGTTAAACAAACAAACTCTTCAGATTTTATAATATTAGTATAGTTTAGTTATAAAACAGAAGAAATAATAGTACTTATATAATAAAACAAATGCTCTTACAAGAAAAAAAATTAAGAATACATTATATTTCATGGTGATCGTGGATTGTTGCAAAGTAGATTTAAAAATGTTAACTTCAAAAAACGAGTTTCGTACATTTTTGTATCTAATTCGAATTAAAAATATTACATTTCATTATAATTGATTTCCGCAAAGAAACGCCTGATCCTAGTAACTATTGAGAAAAATATTTGATTATGAAAAATGCTCACACATAACTAACTAAACGTTATTTATTATTTCGAGATATTGACACACAAACACACAATATGTATATGTATACAAACACATAACACATGCAATCCAAAAACAAACATTTATCCTACCCCTTATATGGCTACCTCACGATCGAAACTACCAATAATATCAACTACCAACAAGTATATTCTAACTGGCTGTTGACCGCGGCTTCGCCCGCGGTAGAGATCGATTGTTACAAATCCCGCGGGAACCCTGAACTTTTCCGGGATAAAAAGTAGCCTATGTTTTAATCCATGGTATAGACTATAGGCTATCTCCACTCCAAATTTCAGCCAAGTCGTTAAAGTAGTTTTCGCGTGCAAGCGTAACAAACAAACTTACATTCACATTTATAATATTAGTATAAATGATAATAATATCATAGTAATACTTTCATTTTAAAACTGGTATGGATGTTTCTTACTCTTTCACGTTTTCACTTTAGCACACAGGTAGACCATGATTTGAAATAACATAAGTACTTACCCGAATAAAATGATTTCTTGTAACAAAAAATAACCGACTTAAAAATAACTCAAAAACTACTCGTCAGATCTAGCTCAAATTTTAGTGGGACCACATGACTGCTTGTCCAGCTTTCGATTTAAAAAAATCATCAAAATCGGTTCACCCAGTCTAAAGTTCTGAGATAACAAATATAAAAAATAAAGTCAAATTGAATCAAACCTCCTCTTTTTTGAAGTCGGTTAAAAACGCGGGTCTCCACGTCGTAGAGCTTCGTAGGTATCGTAGCAATACCTACGAGCTACGAGCGCTACGCAGCTACGTAGCTACGTATGGCAACAGTATCAAGGGGCGGTCGCTACAGTTGCAGGCGCCGCTATTGGCGGGGGCGCCGGGCGGGTACTTCATTAGCGTTGCGACTGGCGCCTACAGTTGTATAATGATACTGTAGAGTAATATTATGCCTACTGCGAGGAGGTGGGACTTAGTACTTAGTTTTTTGCTGCGAAAATGATAAGGATTGATTTAAAAAATAGAAAAATAAAGTTTACTAACTTTTGTTGGTGGGTATAAAATAGTTTATTAAAAAACCCAGATAAAAGTGCTTTAAAAAGTAATGTGTCCACAGTAACATAATAAATATGTTATTGTTTCAATGTGTAAGTGGAATTATTTATTTCTCTTTATTTTATGTAACATTGAAAGTTATTTTACTTTAAATAAATATTAAAAAGAAATATTTATTTACGGTCTGTACGCATAAAAGTATTTCTTATAGATACTCCTCTCATAATATAACATTCATCCGCATATCATTTTACAAGACGCAGACAACAGAAAGCAATTCCGCAAACATAAAATGTTATCTACATATGGTTCGAGACTTAATTGAATTCCCAGCGTGCTGTGGGGAGGGAAGGGGACGGGAGGGGAGGGGGAAGCTACTGGCCTCTATTATCTGGCATTGATAATTAAATTAGAAACAAAAGTAACTCTCGTCAATCCATGCTATTTTACCTATAGGGTGGCGCAAAAGTTGTAACCCGATGTTCTTTGTCTGTAATTTTTTAATAGATGAAAAAAATAATTTTGCTATTGGATCGTTTTTATTTGATGACTTTTTTTCATTGAGTAGAAAAAAATATATCAGCCAGGTGGCGCCGCCAGAATCGATGACCAAGGTTGCCGCATTTATGATGGATATTCTCTATAAGGGCTTCAATAGTTTGAAGCTTGTTGTCATAGACTCGTGACTTCAAGAAACACCACCAAAAACCCAAAAGAATTCTAAAACGGTTAAATTGGGTGATCTTTCCGGCTAATGCAAATCACCAAAACGCTAGATTTTGTTACTATTATTCCGCGTTCTTGAGGAGTATAGCGATTCATGTCTTATTAACGTGTATTTTGTATCTGTTTACTTCCAAAATGTCACAGCAAAATTGATATTTACCGCCATTTACAAAAATCATCAACCCCCGTATTCAAGAACAATACTTGTCTAAGTAAGGAAGGAATGCTATGCGAAGTAAGGCATTTCTCAGTGCGTTGGTCATGGCAAGCCTTCAGTTTCACAGTCGACCCTTAAGTATCACTTGGCTGTGCGGACGCACAGAGCTGTATACTATACAGTCCTCTTATTGGTCCATTTGATGCGGCAAACTTCACTCTAGTCATTTGACACAGGCAAAAGACAAAGATAACAATACAAATAATCGATCTATTTCTTTCTATTTTGATAGAAGTCAAACCAACACTATGCGTTCGGTAAAGTAGCTCGGCAGCTACTTTATCGATTTTGACAAACGCACAGCGAAGGACTTCAATCAAGTATTGTTTACGAAATGGTTTTAATGCCACTATGCACTCGCAAGCACTGTGAGACCTCATAGTATTATTCTTGAATACGGGGGCAAGAATCATCTTCCGACTTTTGCTCCACCCTATACTATAAATGTGAAATTTCAAGATGTTTGTTGCTCCTTCACGGAAAAAATACGGAACAGATGAAATAAGTACACAGGGAAACCATGGTCTGGAATAAGATATGGTAAACGTATTAACACGGAAAGCGACAAATAGGACACTTCTAAAAACCGGGCAAGTGCGTGTCAGGCCAGGCGCAATGTAGGGTTTCGAAGTAGTAAGTATATCGATATTACTCCTAACTACTTATGCTAACATAGCCGTGATAGTTTTCCTTGCAAATTCATCATAATATATATAACCTATTTTTGAGATTTTTTTCCCTTGGAACTCCAACCATTTAGCCAGCAGGCAGTGTCCCCCCCCCACAATTGACTCTAACCAAAACTAGCACTTTAAAGCCAGATATTTCGCAAACGGACCCCTAATTCCAAAAATGGTCTTAGAAGATCTTTCCAACGATACCCCACACTATAGGGTACGCGACGAATAAAAAATTCCTCCTCACGTTACCTGTAGGTAACGGTATGCTGAAAACAATTCTTTTTCAATATTTTATTCTACGATTCTAGAGTTTTAATAGATATTTATTTCTAAAAGATTTGCTAAGGAGTTTCTCGACGGCTTTTTTTTTCTCCTCCATGACAAAGCACCTTTCCGAAAACCTGGTAAATTAAAAAACGTGCCAGTGATACATACCTATATGAAAAAAAATTATTAAAATGTGTATAATTAGAAGTGAAACCTTCAAAATTTTTGTTTTCAAGATAATGTGACGAATGTAAAATTTTGGGAAGATGATAAATGTAGGTTTCACTAATCTAATTCATTCACTCCGCTCCGCTCCGCCCCGCCCCGCTCCGCTCTGCCCTGCCCCGCTCCGCTCCCCTACCCCTCACTCCCCTACCCTACCCCTGTACAATGCTTCCTATCTCACTTTAGGATTGATGTGTTTGTCTCTTTTTACTGGACAGTTTCGTTTCATAAAATTTCAAGTCACCCCCGTACTAAAGAAGTTTTCACTTCAAAAATATTTTGAATTTTGACTCTCTCCACGTTATTGGCGGGCGGGTGTAGTGTTTGCGCAACTTTGCAAGAATTCCATGTATCGTTGCAGCAGCTTTAGCGTTTCGTTCAATGCACCGCCAAAAGTTGGGGTTTTTACATTAACTTAGCGATCGGTATATTCTTAATGTACGTTATGAAAAGTAGGGCTCGGGTGAGCGGGCTCCTGGTACGTGCGGTAAATATACCTACACGTATCTTAGTCTTAGAATTCAACAAGATTGGCCGTGCCCCACTCGGATACAGCCCAAATTGTGAGATTTATACGTTCCACCACCACTCTGCTATCGTCTGCGACCTGCGTACCCATAGATAACAGGCATGAGCTGGTCATTACTATGTATCAAGAAGAAATCCCAAACCTAGTCAATAAGGCCAGAGGATATGTCGGAGCTGAAAGCTTGCTTGAATGTAGGAATGCCAAGGTTTGGGTTTGGCAGCCAAAACCCTTTGTGGCAAGTATTTTTTTTCTGCCTGCCCTCACGTCTCGCCCCTCTCCCACTTGCTTGTTTGTGTCTTTTACACATATTACCAACTACGCATGGAGTATTGTATAGAATGCCTGGGTGAAGTATGAATTAGATAATATTCAAAACGTTACCTGAACGTTTTAGATATTCTATACATTGCCTAGGTATTGTATAGACTGCTGAATTTTACAGATATCCGGTAACATATACATTGCAACCAAGGCATAAATCAACTAACAGAGACCTTGGAAATAAGGCAAGAAAATTCCAAGGAACTTGATTTTCCTACTTATATTTGCAGAGAGCACTGATTGGGTAGATACTACTTATAGCTATAAGCTTTTAAATAGATTTTTAAGACACTTTCGTTATAATAATTACCTTTGACTTATATTAATTATATTACCTTTGACAAGATTTTTACAACATGGCAATAGGTACCTACCTGTATTATAAAAATATTATAGATGCATGCAAAATATTATAGATGTTTATGATGTTCTTATTCTAAAATTTTAGGCTTTTCTACACAGAACTTGGCACCCATTTAGATTTCAATTCTTTTTTTTAATTGGCTCTCATTTCACATTTATGTTTTTGATAAGATAAACTATATAGGTATATACAAACTTTCATATTTATAATGTTAGTAGGAAGCAGGATACTATAATATCACAGATTCGTAGCCCACTCACCATCTTTTAAAAAAAGTCCATAATACATAACACAACAAATTGTTAAACAAATCAACTCAATTTAAATTTAGCAGCCGCAATAACTGAGTGCGGGCGAGCGCGGGGTGAGCGGGGTGTGAGCGGTTGGCGGGAGGGGGGAGGGGCAACACGGACGATATTCAAATAGCGAACATTTCATTTTAACGCTTGCCAAGATATTTGCTCGCTCCCACGCTCCCTAGGGATGGGATGGTGCCGTGGTTGGTACGATGTTTGTGACAACATACAAAATAATGATTTAATAATTTGAAAACTTATAGCGAACGTAGGTATTAGTAATACCTACTGTATTAGTAATACCTACTGATAAAAAAAAATCTGACGAGACAAATCATCTGACGGTAAGTGATCATCCAATGGTTAGTTTATGTATGTAAATCACAAAAGTTGCATAGTGCAGTGTGTTTACTTAATAGTAGGTACGTATTGTTACACAAGAGTCATTCCGCAAAATCATTTAAATAAATAGCGATTCTTGCTCCGACACAATGAAGTGTAATTCAGGTTGCACAGCGCTAATCGACAACAGACGTTGCCATCTAGACGTTGTTTCTCGTTCTAATCACAACTCTTATCCTTTCTGACAACGTCAGGTTTGTCTTATGTTTTTTGCGAAGACATGTGTGATAGGTTACGAATGTATGACATGCCGTGGTAGCCCTTCTAAAATTGGCCCGACACGTCGAACGTACGGCACGTATTATTGTAACATCATACGAAAAATGCCGAGTGCGTCTGGTCTGGTTCTAGTTCTTTCTTTTTCTCTCTTCTTTCGGGGTCCACAATGCATCGGTGATGCCTTTGGTGTAACTAATATCCATGGGCTATATGGAATTATATTACAAGCAGGTGGATCATCAGTTCGTATGTTGACTAGTTACATAAAAAATATAATCCCATCAAACTTTTTTTTCTGTAAAACCATCGCTCAATTCAAACATTACATTCAGTTGGTAAGTCCAGTTATTAATACTTTAAAAGAACAGTTTGGTAAACGGCATTTAAAGTAGTTAGCTCGACCGAATCTAGTCATAAGTACATAATCCGAAGCCGGTATTGGTTTGCGTAATTTTTGAACAAATATTGACCGGAAAGTGTAAGTTACTCGCTCGTTTAGGCAGCAGCGCAAATATTGAGAGCGAATAGATTAATGATCAAAGAAATATCGATGTGAGAATTAAAAGAAATACCTACATATCTTTGAATAGATTCTGCTATATTTTTATAATAGTGTTTTATAATGGAGGAGTTGATACTGCAAAAAATACGATTGGAATGATAGGTCAACATACCTATAGTAAAAAGGCATACTTACCTAAAATAACTGAAAATATTATTGAAAGTAACAGAAACATTTTCAGAAATAGGATTAAATATGCACGAAATCTGCATTCAACCATTGAAGTATAATGTCATAGAATAGACATCTCGAACAAAATGTGTGTCCCCGCCGGGAGGTTCTATTTTCAAAATTGGGCCCCCGTTCTCCTTTCAAAATCAAATGAATCCATTGGCAATTGAAGCCGCGCGGCGCCAATTCATTGGAACATACATTGTGTTCGCGGTGTCCATTCTATACGCTAGTAATAATACTTCAATGCATTCAACATATATTTTTTAACAATATACAAGTTATACTTGTGATCACTTGTCTTTACTTAGTGTGTTACCCTACATAAAACAAAACATCGATATCACCTTGCAATCCCTATCCCCAAGTTGAGACGTTTGCGAAATGTGAACATTTCACGAATTGATCGTTGCGCTGCGGAATTCTCATTTGCGCCTCCCCCTCCCCCTCCTCTCGCCCATTCCCCCGCGTTCCCCCTCGCCCGCCTCACCTGTATCTCTGTGGATCACGTAATTATGTCACGGTTTTAATATAAATATCACCCAAAATTTAATAAGCTCGCTTCATTAATAAAGTGCTTTACTTGGGGGGTCATGGTTTGATGGTAAGGTAGGAATAATTATGAAGGAGGTGACAAATGGTAATATGACGTACCCACGTTGTGTTGGGTGAAAGGGTTCAATTTATTGTACAAAATTTTAAGAGAACAATGACTATTATGATATGATTGAGCTGCACACAAAAATACTTGCCACAGAAAACCAGTGCTGTAGTTTCCCATAGCAGTCACTGAGTGCGATCCATTTCCTTAGTTCTAACTGTAGAAGATTTTGAGTCTTACTGTTTTATTACACTTGTGTTTATAATGTTATCTCCTATGTTTTATTCAAGTAACATAATACATATCTATTAATTGTAAACCCATTTTATTACCTACAATTTAATTTACCTGCACATGTTGGTATATTCTGGAAGCCTCATACAACGCAGACACAATAATACAACCCCCATTGCGTCCCCCCCCCCCTCCTTCCCTCATTTTAATATAAATCGAATCCAGGCAAATTGAAATACAGTTGACACCGTATTCCGTGCATACTGTGCATGGATGGATAGAGCAAGCCTAGGAGTTACAACCGATAATTAAGTTACTACGAGATTTTTTTTCTTTTTTTTCGAACTGATACTTTTTGTTGGCTCTAGTGGCCTTTTATTTTATTATGGCTTGTAACAATGTTATAATCCTTGATAGGGCCGGCGAATCTACTTTCCCTCTCGCCACATTTACCACAAAAGCCTACTTAAGGTAGCACACCTTTCAATAAAATTATCTGTAAAAAGAGAGTCAGTTACCTGCTGTTAAAATAGTATTTTTAGTGGTTATTTTTTTATTTAAAAGTTAACTCGTAGTTGATAGTAGGTAAAGACAGTTTACCCATGAACATGATTTATGCAGTTGCATAGATATAGGTATTGACCCAACAGGGTTAAAATATCCTCATAACTAAACCACCTAAAGGTTTCAGGTCGAAACTGCAAAGTAATACAATAGTTACAAAACATAATACAATTATATAAGGTAACATTTTTATTTCATTAAACTGTTACACTTCTAAATAAACACACACACGCACACACACATACACACATGGTATCTAGATAAACATCGTTAGTATACATTAAAGTTGCAATTGGCATAATGAAGCATAATAAAGTTGGAAATAATAATGTATCAGCATTTTTATTTAATTAGGCCATGTCTACTACTTTAAACATATCTACTTCCTTTATGAAGAGTTCATAAACAATAAATTAAGTTTAAAACAATTTGGGTATATATTTAATTAAATAATAAAACAATTTTGTGTAATATGGTAAGAGAGGCTGTCACCATCCTCCTCACCCCAGCCTCCCATTGTAATTTAAATCGAATTCCAAGCAAATTGAAATATTTCAATTCGGTGTCACCTTCCATCCGCCCTTCACGAGAATTAGATTAAGATGCCGGATAATATCTGACACTTTATTAACCAGGATACTTAGGTCCATTGCTAGGTGAAAGAAGCCTGGAGAATGATGGGCCATGCTGCTCCAGTGGCCAGTGTTATAGTTGAAAGTTTTTATGAGACCCCAAAAGGAGTTTGATAGAAGTTAACGTGTGGAGCATTTACTTTTTAATGTAACCATATTAAAAAAAAATCTACATTGGAAATTTTTTGGGAACAATATTTTTTTGGTAAGGTTATTTTTTGTATTTTAATACCTATGATATTGGGAATTATAGTTTTTAGGGTTCCGAAGTCAAATCGGAATCCTTATTAGTTTCGTCATGATGTCCGTCCGTCAGTCTGTTCGTTCGTCTGTCCATCCGTTTGTGCGTCCGTCTGTCCATCCGTAGCAGTGTCGAGACCTTCTGTGCTTGAAAGCTGTAATTTATTAAAACTCCAGAATCGTAAAATAAAATATTGAAAAACATTTTTTTCAGCGTATCTCCCCTACAGGTAACGTGAGGATGAATTTTTTATTCGTCGCGTACCCTATAGGGTGAGGTATCGTTGAGAAGATCTTTCAAAAATGTTATGGGCCTTTTAAGACCATTTGGAATTAGGGGTTCGTTTGCGAAATATTTGGCTTTAAATTGCTAATTTTGGTTAGAGTCAAGTGTCCCCCCCTCTGCCGGCGAAACGGTTTGAGTTGGACAAGTGAAAATATTCTCAAAAATAGGTTATATGATGAATTTACAAAGAAAACTATCCCGGCTATGTTAGCATATATAAGTAGTTTTTTAATCCTAAAATTTGGTGAAATAAACTTTGTAAATTGAATGTAAATATTATGTAATAAGTTTTATAGGTATCTAACGTACTCGCACAAACACATCGGTACACTCAAAGTGCAGATGGATTACAAAAACCAATTTATTTGCATATAAGAAGATGAAGTTTCGATCTTAAAAGATATTTTTCGTATTTTTACGTTTTTTTTCACGGTTGCCTAATTAAATTAGCTGTTAGTCAAAACTAAACTATAAATGCTCAGCGCTGTCATATGCAATGTGTTGATAACACAGAAATGGCTAACAAAGCGCTATCGACCGTTGCCATCTCGCTACACCAATATGAAGAATATTCAATTCTCATAATACCCTCCGAGCCATTATTCGAACAATAACTCAAAACCTAAACAATACAACATTAAAAGAATCCTCTACGCAAATAACAAACATAATTGTGTTTTTGTGCCTCATTCAATAGAGTTTCGTTCCAACAAAAAGTTAAAACTGGTTCTCAAAAAAAGTCACCTTTATAAATTAAGTTTCATCGTATTTCGACCAATGAGCACACAGAGGCGGGGCCGTTCTCTCACGGGATTGGTAGGTAGCGTTCTTAGATCTGAAAACATTTTATATAACCGGATGATACAACATATACAGTTAACACTATAGAGGGAAAGGGACGGCATACGTTCGAATCATGAATACAGTGTGTCGCTTCGGTCTCGGAAGTCTCTTTCTAGCGCAACTGTCAGCGTTCTGGCGAGTAGAAGCAACAGTGTTGAAACTGGCGTGAACCGGAGCGTCGCTTCGTTGTTACGGTCCGCGTCGCGCCTATTATAAGCTGTAACATTGTTACCAGTGTTACACTCTGTAATAGTGGAACATGCTCGTGTGATTATAGTTTCCAACTAACAGTTGTAATGGAAATGTCGCTGCCCAACGGTGTTGATGTTTCGCAGCTGGTGCAGCATCCGGTGCTTGCTGCCCTGCCGCCTTTCTTCCTCAGAGCTTCAGAGAGATACCAGGTCAGAAATGTTTCAATACTTGATTTGGGTTTTGTGACAAAAACACAATGATATTTACTTTGTGTTGTCATTCATTTGGCAAAATTGGATTTATGTCATTCGATAAATTGTTAAAATTGTTACATCTGGCTAAGGCTTAGCACGCATTGCGAATTTTATTGCCACGATTTTTTTCTGACGGTTTATAAATCGCGTATTGAATCATACAGCACGCAATACGGTTCAATTACGCCGCGCGATTTTTTCCGCAAAATTCTGTGAGATATGGAAATTGTATGAAGCTGTATTTTGTGGACTAAGGAGGTGTATGAGTCTGACTGCACTGCGAAAAAAAATTCAATTCAAATTGTCTCTCTTCAATTGAAATTTCTCTTTTCTCTATGTTGTATCTTGATAATATAGGTATAGCAGGACCAACCAGCCGTAGTAAATTATCGAATGTTTTTATAGTAATTCTAAAATACCCGAAAATCGTTTTATTATACTCTCGCAAGGCTTGGTATTTTACATTAAAAAATCCTATCATAGGTCTTAGTGCTGTAAAAGGGTGAATCCAGTATTGTTGACATCTTTGGACGTCTTTTACGCCGTAAGCAAATCAAGATTTTTGTTCGGTTATCCATTTGGGTACAAACAACTCGGCTGAGAACTGCGTAGAAACAGACAAAAATCGCAAGGAATTTTACTCGCCATGCGGGTTGGTTTGGTTACGATTCAGTAGGTACGCGATTTATAAACCGTCAGAAAAAAATCGCGGCAGTAAAATTCGCAATGCGTGCTAAGCCTAAATATTATAATATTTATTTTAAAAATAAATATTGCAATTATTACTTAAAAGTTATAACTTTTTGTGCCGTTGGCCGTTGAGGAGTTCCCACTGGATTATCATGAGAACCAAATCAATTTGTGAAATGTCAACTCCGTAGTGTGAGAAGAAGTACAAGATTTTAAACTAACACATCGTGGACTGAACACATTTTACTGTAATACGGGCACCGATAATCGGCATACAAAAAAATATAGTGAGTACCTACCCGTAATAAAGTAAAATGAGAAGAAGTAGTTTTAATTCAACTTGCAAGATTTGACCCATTACATGCTAACAAACTAACGAACAAAGCAAATAAAAGGTTGTAAAAATGTTTAGTTGAACATTTTAAATTGACTGTCTTATTTATGGAGCGTTTGAAATAAAACAAAATATAAATGCTACCCTAACTACGATTCATTAGTGAGAACCGCGTCGAAATTGGTTAAGATATTTCTGAAATTAGCTGGAATCATCACAAAGAAAAACATACAAAAATCCTAAACACATTGTTATTACGTTCAAAAATAGCCCCAGTAATAGTTTTCTCAAATATCGTCCATATAGAGCTATCGATCAGATACAATTTAATTATTAGCAATGTAGGTAATGTTACCCATAGAAAAGTAAAACAAGTGCTGTAAATTAAGACCAATTTGACTATTCCCATAACCTTCTTCTCAAAAATATGTCCTTAACACTTTTGCGGTCATTGATTTAACAGATTTTAAACTGCTTTTAAGTTAAAATGAACATAATTTTACATGAAATGTCCTACACATATCGCTCACCTAGTAATATAATGGCACATCTGCAAAAAATGCGAAATTTAGTTTATATTATGGTATACATGTTTAAAAGTGCATAATCTACATAGTGGTAAATATGTATTAATGTCTATACTAGTAATCAAACCCATACAATCTGTAAAAAACGTAAAAACAACCCATAAGTTAATTTTAAACATTTATAAAAGTTTTGATCCTCGTTTCTGTAAAATATGACAAACGTAGATGTGCCGTTGTATTACTGGGTGAGCGATATATAACGGGTGTTTGTACAGAAACCATTGATCACAGGATTCGAACTGGCTATCCCACCCTTCAGACACCGCGCGCTCGGCGCTACAAGCCTTGCTGCTGTGCAGTAGTGATGGTGAGCCACCACCACACAGCAGACTTTTACATCTGGTGAAATATATTGAATTATTATTAGTTTAGATAATGAGAACAACTATAAAGCTACAGTATACCTTACTAGTAAATCCTTTGTTTGAAGATTGTGATGTCAATGATGACAACTTTGCATTTGATATGATTTCAAACTAGACACGGCAACTTTTTATTTCATCCGATTTGAAACTATGTAAACTCTGCAAGTATTTCAGTCTGAAGGGTGAGAGCTATTGTATAATAATATGTAAGAATATGAAATGCTACCACAGAAGAAATAATAGTACTTGATACTACTAACAAACAGTCTTTATCATCGCACCTATGTATCAGAAGGGTAGGGTAACAAGAATAGATTTTGTATGTATTTATAGATGTTGTAGTAATTAACAATTATTGATAAAGTAGACTTTATTCATGTTTTGTTATACAAGCTAGACTAGATACGCAAAAGGCTGTAGATGAATTAATAATGTCCAGATAGATTTTTGTTGGTGGAATTTTCTTCGTCTTCTTTTTCGTTATCTTATTTGTCTTATTGTCATTTTATCTTCTTATCCAAGTTCCAAGTTTCTCGAGATTGAATTTGTTAGTTATTACAAAACTCCAATATAATTAATTAACAATTCGTTTTTTGTCATATAAATACAGATAGTATCACCAGCAATTGGTTTATTACATTTTCTTATTTCAGGAATGAATTCACTTTTGTCTGATGTGTTACACGCAGGTTTTAGCCATAAATATAGACAATATAGGACTAATATTATTATGCCTTAATACAAAGGTGTTTAAAATCATTTCATTTTTATTTTTTTTATTATGATAGTTATGGACATGGATAGATGGAAATAAGAGCAAAAAACGTTAGGACTATGCCGACGGCCGTCGCATAAACGTTAAGTCCATTTTTTTTGTCGAGTCGTGTTTGGTAAACATTCTTACAGTGTCTTTTTATCGTAACTATTACTATTATCACTTATCATTTATATCGTGTACGTAAGTAATATTTATAATTTATTTTGGAATTTTAAAACAAACTTCAATATGCAATAACTTTCAATTAATTGGTTGGTATGTAAATTACCTGTATAACAAGTTGTTTCCAAATCCATAATTAATATATGGAAATTTGTATGTAATTGGTTTGTGCATGTATACTTTTTTATTTTTACTTATTTTTTTCTGTAAGTTTTTCGTAGATAAATTAAGAAAGAATGGCTAACATTAAAAAATTCCATATCCATAAATTAGAATCCAATCGATTTCCAAATCCATATTGGAACCAAACAAAAATTTTGTTTATACATATTTCTATATTTTCTTTATACAAATTAATTATAGTGATGCAGATTTCGTAGATAGCTTGGTGATTTATGATCTTAATGTTAATTTAAACCCATATATATTTTATCATACATGAAATTTATTTCAAATGTTCAATGTAGCACTTCACAATACTTATAAAAAATTGCAAATGTCAGTCGTAACTCCAGTATACTTACAAATTATAAAAGGCTAACATACGAAAGGAATTACACGTATCAAATTACAGGGATTGTTACATTCTAAAAAAATTATTTTAATAGTAGCTACCACTACCAGGCATAATACACCTTTGTTACTATTTGTTACAAGCGTAAACAAGTCTATAATTAGATTATAGTATTATACGCATTGTTACTGCTTATTTTAAGGGACTCGCGTAATTTGTATCTTATTAAGGTTTATCCTGTAATGTGATATTTTGATTACGATATCACGCTTCCGTGGGGTTACCGCGTGAAGCAAATAAATGTTCCCTTGTTATTTTAATGGTAAAAATCCTTTACATTAAACACAGAGGACCTCAGTCAACAGTGTAACTTAAAGGTCTTGTATGTGCTAACTTCGTGTAGAATATTAGACCCACAATATTATAATGAATTAGAACATTGACTTGTAAAATTTGTTTTTGTTCATCTAGGTATAACTTCACAAAGGATTTATGGATTAATATCCATACAAGTTCATACTAATATTATAAATGCGAAACAAACACTGTTTGTTTGTTTGTCCCTCTTTCACGTCGTAACGGAGCGATGTTACAGTATGTTTTTTTTTTATGTAGATGTAGGAGGCTGGAGATTTTTTTTATGTAGACATAGGCTACTTTTTACTGCGATAAAACATCTCATTCCCATGGGAAGAACCATTATGATGCGTAGGTATTTTAATCACTCCATAGTTAACAATATGTTGGTCCTTCTATAACTTCATAAAGGATCTATGGAATGATATTCATAGGTACTATACTAATATTAGAAATGCGAAAGTGTGTTTGTTTTTTGTCCCTCTTTTACGTCGTAACGAAGCGATGTATATGTATGATTTATAACCGACTTCAAAAAAAGGAGGAGGTTCTCAATTCGACTGTTTTTTTATGTTCGTTACCTCAGAACTTTCGACTGGGCAAACCGATTTCGATGATTCTTGTTTTAATCGAAAGCTGGTGCCTGTCGTGTGGTCCCACATAAAGAACGAGATCTGACAAGTAGTATTTGAGTAACTTTGAAGTCGGTGTATTTTTTGGTAGTAATTTTTTTTCGCAATACGTTCAGTAGTTACAAACATCCACAGTAATACATCCTTATAACAAACTTTCACATAATCAGAGGATTTAAGTTCCATATGTTTGTGACAGTCAAACTTGAAAAGTAGTCGATAGATTTACTTTATACACACGAAAGTATTGCAGTAGAAGAGTGTTTTTTTCATTTTGAGTCGACTTGTAATTTGTCATAGTCGCTCTTTTCATTCTATATTTAGATTGCTTCGGTAATTTTGAACTACGGCGAAGCGTGGTTGGATTTAGCTAGTTATTTATTTTAAACTAGTTTTTCGCCCACATCTCCGCTCGCAGAAGAGTGGTTTTACAAAGCGAAATCTCAAACATATAAACGCCCCAACCATCTCAGAGGAACATACCTGTATATCTAGAATATCTTATCCTGGACATACACTATCTCCGAGCCAAGCTTAATCTTAATCCGGGTAACGGTTATTGCGTGTTGAAATGAAAAACATCTTAATATCTAAACATGCAAACACATCCTAATATCTAAACATGCAAACTTAATTTTTTCACATTTATATCTAACATTAATAGGACTAGAGTAGTGTCTCTCTCGTAATGTGAATGCTTATTTTCTTTAATTTTATTTGTAACATGCAGGTTTATTATGTGAACAGAGAAATCTGGATAAGTGGGCAATGGATATGTCAGAAACCTCTGTTACTGATAGTTACAATGAGATTCCGACACTTCATTGAAATACTTCTGTTACCTACTGAGAATTTAAAACCTTGTTAACTGAGATTTGATTATACATTGTTTCGATATTCACCTCTCTATTAAAAATTAAGACATTTGGCTTAGCGCATTGCGAATTTTACTGCCACGATTTTTTTCTGACGGTTTAAAAATCCTACTGAATCATAACCAACACGCATGGCGAATAAAATTGCTTGCGATTTTTTTGTTTCTACCCAGTTCTCAGCCGACTCACACGTACCCAAATGGACAATCGAATAAAAATCTTGATTTGTCTAAGGCGTAAAAACATGTCAAAAGATGCCACCAATACTGGATTTACCCTTTTACGGCACTAAGATCTATACCTACTATTGAAAGGATTTTTTACGTAAAATACCAAGCCTTGCGAGAATACAACAAAAAGTTTTTCGGGTATTTTAGAATTACCATAAAAATATTCGATAATTTACTACGGCTAGTTGGTCCTGCTATTTTCACTATCAAGATACAACATAGAAAAAATCAATTTTAATTGAAGAGAGACAATTTCAATTGAATTTTTTTTCGCAGTCTGGTCAGATTCTTTTTTTAAATCGCATACTACATACATAACCATCACGATTTTTTTTCGCAAGTGCGTGCAGCTTCATACAATTTCCATATCTCACAGAATTTTGCGAAAAAATCGCGCGGTCAAAAATCGTAATGCGTGTTATTCCACAAAATATCGCGTTGCGGCGCGATGGATTCTGTGGAGAAACACAGATATGGTTGGGGAATTATTTTCGTGCGATTCTTTTTTCGCAAGTGCGTGCAGCTTCATACAATTTTCATATCTCACAGAATTTTGCGTAAAAAATCGTGCGGTAAAAAACCGTTATGCTTGCTAAGCCTAGGAATCTGACGGCACTGTGAAAAAAAATTCAATTAATAAATAATCTAAATTTTACTAATAAAAAATAACCATGACAAGCACCTGCTTTCGATTAAAAAAAAGAATCATCAAAATAGGTTCACCCAGTCGAAAGTTCTGAGGTAACAAACATAAAAAATACAGTCGAATTGAGAACCTCCTCCTTTTTTTGAAGTCGGTTAAAAATGTATCTCTTCAGTTGAAATAGCAGGACCAACTAGCCGTTGTAAATAATCGAATGTTTTTATAGTAATTCTAAAATACCCGAAATACTTTTTGATAAATTGTATTAGTTACTAGTATGTATGTACTAGGGTCAAAATCTATCATCCTGTCAAAAGTTTCTCCGCGCCACCGCAGTTCAGCCGCGACCACGATCCACGCAACTGGGTCGAAATATCGGTGTAAAATATTAATATCGTGAGTACCCGTATTAAGTATATTATATTAAAATTTATTCAGTTCACGATGACTTAAATTTAAAATATCAAAAACAATATCAAACACATTTTGCTAAGATTGTCCTCCATTCACGTTCTCCACCTGGGTGAAGCATGGGATCCGGATAAATACAGTTTGCTAGGCTCCAACTGCCATTAAATAATATTATCGACTAACGAAAAATAATTCTAAAATTTACTTAAGATATGGTACAGACCTACTTACTTGAAAAACAATACTGGATTGTATTGTTTTAACTACAATGTTTCTGATTTTTTCCTTTACTTTTACCATTTATTCCTAAATTATTAACACCGCGTTACAATATATTTAGATATATAAAACTAGAGCACTGACCGCGGCTCTGCCCGCGTTTTCCGGGCTAACAAGTACCCTATGTCCAATTACAGATCATGGTCTACCTGCGTGCTAAATTTCATGAAAATCTGTTCAGCAGTTTTTGCGTGAAAGAGCAACACACGTCCTCACAAACTTTCACATTAAAATATTAGTAGGAAGAAAATACAGCGGCATATAAAAGTAGCGGAAATATTTTATATTTTTTATCAATAGATTAAAACGTGACTGTAATATAGGTTAATGGACTTATCCGAGTTACCCTTACTACACTGTATATCAATTAAAAAGGTTGTGGATGACTGAACTGAACTTTATGTTGTATAACAATATCGACTCAGCTAAGATCATTCATGATGTATGATTATGAACCACTGAACTCGCTAATACCACTTTAAATGATTCATAATTCCTTTAACTAGTGTATAATAGTCGATAACTTCGATAAGTTTTCCTTTTACTTGAAGTGGTCTATTGAATGTATAATTATGGATACAGGTTCACTCGTTAGTAGGTAGGTTCGCTTGTAGCGTTGTGGTGTCTCTGAATTGTAATTACGCAGATTAAACAAAGTCTAATGTAATTGTACTTGTATGTTAATATTAACTAATATTATAAATTTGAAAGTTTGTGAGGACAGAGAGAGAATACTTGTTATTCTTTCACGCAAAAACTAGGAAACGGATTTTCCTAGAAATTAAGCACACACGTAGACCACGATTTGTGCTGAGGAGTTTATTTCGCAATTTCTTCTCTTCTATGACAAAGCACCTTTCCGAAATGGTGGTAGATTAAAAAAAAAGTCGTTCATAAGTGCATTGACTAGACCTTTCCGCTGTGAGGCAATTTTATATTCTACGCAAGATGCAAGCAAACTGCAAGCGAGCGACTTTAACAAAAGAAAACTTAAGACTTAATAAAAGATAAGTCTTTAGTCGTATGCCGTGCGTTTAATTGGATAGAAGGCCATTATTACAGTTGTTTTTTACTAATTTTACTCCGGAATAAGCTATGGGTTTAAACTTTAAAAGTTGTTGTGACATAATTTTCTTTTTACCTATTAGAGGTGTTGTTCGATCAAGATATATCGTATATTGTGTTCGCTCAGTGCAAATCTATATTTTGAAACGTTTTGTCTGTCGATTTGTTGCGGTAATTTAAAGTAAATACTACAGAAAGTTGACACATATAATGTACATATATTACGACGAATTTCTGAGAAATGGGATATCCATTTCCCGCGGAATAAGATTTGAAAATTATTACAATTCATCTGTAAAGAGTATTGATTTTTTTAAAGCGTAGCATGACATTAAATTATTAAATCTAATCAATAAAATAATGTCACTTTATCCATGTCTCCGATTATGTGTTTTCATATTGCATTAAATTGACGACCCGCGTGGCGTACCTAATGGGTTCGATTCCCAACGAGGCAGAATTTGATGATGATTTTAAATTTCCATTCTCGGTCTAGGAGTGTGTTATGCAGTCTAGATTTGTATATTTTTTAAATTTACTTTTTTAATAACACAAATCTACTCATGCTCAGTTGATCTAAAAAATAAAAAATACATCTAGAAAAAAATATCGTTCTGAAATAAGGTATTTTCGTATCACGTGTGACCACTCCAATACCAAATAGTCTGCTCAATGCAAACATCCCTAACTTCTCTCCTCTCCACAGCGAACTCCGAAATGCGCGCGCTGCCGTAACCACGGCGTGGTGTCCGCGCTGAAGGGCCACAAGCGGTACTGCAGGTGGCGGGATTGCGTCTGCGCCAAGTGCACTCTCATCGCCGAGCGGCAGCGCGTTATGGCGGCACAGGTAATAAGTCGCAACTTCTCCTTTTTTCTACTTTTTTCTCCTTTTTACTACTTTTACTCCTTTTTTCTCCTTTTTTTCTCCGTTTTTCTCAGTTTTTCTCCTTTTTTATCCTATTTTCTCTTCTCTTCTTTAGGTGTAATTTGAAATCCGTGCATGTTATCATCTCTAAGTGGTGGATTATTGAGTGTTTGACCACTTCCAATCTGAATGTCAAAAATTTGTACGCCACTCAAAAGATTATGATAAGATTTACCACTTAACTACCCAAATTTTCATTAAACTTAAAAAAAGTTATACGCTTCACTCAAACCCTCCACACTGGGATTTTCAGTGTCACAGATACAAATAAAACAACATAACCCATGACCTGGGAACAAACATGAACATGAACAAGCTGTCACATAAACGACTGCCCCGGCCAGGAATAGAACCCGGCACAGAGGTCCTCATATAGCCCGCAATTCTTATCATTATTATATCAATGTAAATTTATTAATGTATTCACACAGGTGGCGTTACGCCGACAACAGGCACAGGAGGAGAATGAGGCCAGGGAACTGAACCTGCTGTACGGCGGGCAGCCTTCTACCGCGCCGCACTACCCCGACATGCCTGATGACTCGCCTGGTAAGCTTTAATAGAACATCCATCCATCCATCAGCCTTTGTAGGTCCACTGCTGGACATAGGCCTCCCCTAACTTGCGCCACTCTGACCGGTCGTGAGCCTTCTGAATCCATCGGATCCCCGCGGATGCCCGCTGTCTTCTTCAGGTCGTCAGTCCACCTGGTTGGGGGGCGTTTCATAGAACACATACAGATGTAGCAACTTTTGAGTCACATGCAGACATATCACAGCATTACGGAATTCAAAATGATTTAACGACGCTTATAACAACAACCGAGACCGATGGCCTTTACGTGCCATCCAAAGCAGCTCGACAAATTTTTGACAATTGCTGTAACCCGCTGTCGGATAACTCGGTCGACCAATTTTATGATTGACCAATGATATTATAATGATATATTGTATTTTGACACAAGCCGCCGGGTTATAACGGTATTTTATTTATTCAAACTAGCTGCCTGGACAGACTTCGTTCTGTCAAAAGTTTTTTTTATTTTGAGATGTAAGCTATCCTATCTTTCAAGTTGGATCAAACAGCACACGGTGCGCAAATTTAATTAAAATCGGTTCAGTAGTTTAGGAGTCCATCGCGGACAAACAACGTGACACGTAATTTATATATATTAAGACTATGTGCCCGGACAGACTTCGTTCTGTCAAAACTTTTTTTTTTGAGATATAAGCTATCCTATCTTTCAAGTTGGATCAAACCGCACACGGTGTGCAAATTTAATTAAAATCGGTTCATTAGTTTTAGGAGTCCATCGCGGACAAACAACGTGACACGTACTTTATATATATTAAGATTAAAATACAATGTAGTTACGAATGAAAAAATATTTATTTAAGTTATTCTCGCGACATGTGTGTTGTGGCTGCTTATGATACTTGAGAATTTGAACTGATTATTGCAATGACATTACCAAGTCCTGAATGAAAAATTGAACATGAGTTATTGTATTGACGTCGTTCCTTACTTAATATAACGACACGCGACATAGAGGCAAAATCACTTTTCACTATATTTTAATGTTCCAAACACATTACAAAGGAGAATGCCCATAGCCAGTACTCTCAAAAAAAATAATTGTGTCACAATGACTTTTGTACTAAAAATTAAGTTAAAATATTTTAAATATTTTACCGTATTTCCTAAAAAATTCTTTTTGGGCTTAATTTTCTTAAATTAATAAGTAACTTTACTTCCGTTTTACAACACAAAAGCATTCGGCCATTTATATTGGAATTGGAGCCAATCAGGGATATTTTAAGATCCTTCAGGCCAATAGGTTGCGTTGATTCGATTATGACTATGATACAACAAACTAGATGGTGTTAGTGGACTGTCAAATGAATTTGATAATTATTACATTAAAAGTTAGATGGCGTTTGGGGACTGTCAAATGAATTTTAAACTTAAACGTATACGACTTAATGCGCCTGCATAGAGTCCATATTACTGTGTCTACTATAACCTAAATACAAAATAATTTTGTTGAAAATCTCATAACTCCTACGATTAAAATTGACTAAAGTTGGTTTGTGTAATGTATTAAGATAACTTATTCAAATAAAGGTATTTTTATCAGGACACAAAAATATTAATGTCAGTACATTTCTCCATACAAAATGGGCATTCTCCTTTTCGATCTTATAATACTTACTTCTTTCAAATCTAAAAACCTTTATGTCTTAAACTGTACAGCAAAACACCACGTATTTCTTTAATTAATTTGCCCTTTGTGCAAATAAAAACATGTGAAAAACACAATTTTCCGGCAATTACTGCGGAGCGGTGTAAAGTGTTGCCACTCGCTAACTTCAAATGCCCTTCATCATGTTAATTCTTTGCCATTTAGAGATGTAAAGCAACTTTTGTCCCGAACGCGTTCATTGCGTGCGCGGTGGCGCGCGACGTAAACCGCCTCTAAGGAAACGGGTAATGTGTAAAGAATTTATGCAGTTTCAGTTGCGACTACAATTAGTTCTCGGTAGGAATGTTATGAACTAAGCCGCTTTATTGCGGGTAATAACATTAGGCGTTCTCAGAGCAGGAGAACCATGGGGTGGATGGAAGTTATTTTTTTGATATATTAAAATAAAAAAGCGTAAACATGAAAAAAAGTTAGATAATTTTGACTATAGCAGTACTATTAAATGAAGTTTGAGTATTTCTTAGTGAATACAGCTCTTTTATTTGTTGCTTTTATTGCTTGTTCTTACCTCAAATAAAATTTACAAACGTCTATCGATAAAAAAAATTATGCGATAAAAAAGTACATCAAGAAACTGATAACAAGAAACAATTACGGTTTTTCTGAACACTGTAATGTAATCATTAGCTTTAGGGGAGCTACAGCTACGGCCGAGCCAAAAAGAGGCCTATTTCCTTATATACGTTTATAGCATGACTTTTCAGCAATACCTACAGTTTGTGAATATTAATCTTTCGAAATTGCTTAACTTTATGTAGAAGTTATCACTTAGCAAACAACAAGACAAAATGAAATTTAAAACCTTATCCAACTTTATCAAAAAGCTCAAAAGTAACTGATTACTACAAAGGAGGTGGCCAATATTTACCCCGGAAATGGTTAAAATATGTTTTTTTGTACAAGGTTTTTGTCCTGTGAAAAGACATATTTTCCATTTATTATAACATAACTAGAATTTTAATTTTCTTCTGAACTCCGCCGTGAGTAGTTATAATAAATTAACAATAATAATAAGTTGTATTGTATACAAATATACTTTTACTACCTCCATTGCTATCACCCCGGTCACTCACATGCGCGCAAATGTTTGACATTTTTACGAATGTTTGCACATATCGCACCTTTGGTGGTACAAGGGCACATCTTACAAAAAATCGTAAAATGACAAAAATTTAACAAAAAAATATTTTACACCTGCAAAGTACATGGCCATATTCACAAATAAATTGGTCGTATCTCATGCAAAGAACAAACACTTTGAAGCAATACAAAGACGAATAATACGACTCGAAATGCAAAAAAAAAACTTTAAAATGGCTCTCCTATAAAATTACAAAAGTGCAGTTGAGCCCTTGTACCACCAAAGGTGCGATATGTGAAGGGCGGTCAGGCATGGGTTCGCATATGAGTATACAAGCCCATTTCCGCTTTCTCCTACACTTTGTTCACGAATGTTCAATCTTGCTGTTGTTATTATGTTGTGGTCATTCAAATTCATTTTCAATACAGAAAATAAATGGTAGTACGATTAGGCGCCACGAACCACGAAAAATTAGGATATACATCACCTTTTTAGTCGTGTGCGCAACTGGTCGCACGAATGTGTGGGAGACTACACGAAGGTTCGAGGTTCGCGCGCTTCGATGTGCGACAAAAAACCGACACAGCTTGGAAAACCCCGAATGCCTCCAAAACTTCGCATAATCATTCGCGAAGGTCGTCCCACACTTGTGGGTTCGCGTATTCGCACGAATGTGAGTGACCGGCATCACTGGAGTTTGACAATTGGCTGACAGAAGTGCGAACTAAAACATAGTGATTAAGTAGGTACTCTGTGGTGCAAATGTCTACTATATTGTCATTTGCCAAAATAATATTTTTCAGTTTCATTTCTGCAAAATAATAATTATAATTGATTTTTTGCCATGAGGTGCATTAATTGCGCGGTTGATATTGAGCGCACGGCACGTCACTCCATATCTTCCTTAGCAAGAAACCTGCAATCCATATTGGTAGAATGGATCACTGCAGTACAGGTATAGAATTTTTCTTTACTATTAAGTAGTGCTTACTACGACTAGGTTCACGCGGCAATGTACAATATTCCTGTTGTTTTTTGCAATACGTTTAGAAAATAAGTTCTATTTTATAATAGGCTCCTAACATTTTTTCTTTCAACTTTTAGGCAAAGGCTACTATACTGTAGATGAGTACATAAATGACAAAGACGCATGGAAATGACCAGCTCTGCAACCAGTTCTGTACAAGCTGTATATTTTTTTGTAATAAATATATCAATGTATTTTTATTTTTAAAAGATGTGTTGAGGAGATTTTTTACAGCTTTTCTTGTCCTCCATGACAAAGCACCTTTGCGAAAAGCTGGTTGATTAAAAAATTACGTGCATAAGTGTATCAATGATACCTAAACGAATAAATGATTTTGAATTTGAAAAAAAATTGAATGAATCACCTTATTTGCCTTATTTGGTACTATTGCTCGTATATTTTATTCCTTAATTTTTATATATGTGTACCTAAATGTATATAATGAAACACTTAATAATATCAATATGCAGTTTTATTTATATTACGTTTGCTTGTGAATATTTACAGATAGGTAGGTGACAAGTTAATACGTATATTTTATTTAGTACTGCTGGTACTTCTTTTTGTAGGAATAAGGTCATAAAGTCATAATTAAAGTAAAAGACATATATTAATTAATTATCCAAAAGATAAATAGTAGTTATTTAATACAAAAATCGCTCTTTAAAACAGTTTTTCACGATTACATATGTTTTGCAGAATGTCAAACTACAAAAGCTAAAACTGCCCGTAAAAGGAGAATCCCGAGTTCTAGAGATTTTTATTGATAAAATTATCAAAGTAGATATTGTAAGCTTTAATGTAAGATAAAAATAATATGTGTACATTATACTTCACAAATGGGGCAAATGCCCATACAGATGTTGGCCACCTCCTTTCATAACTTCTTCAAAACGGAATGCATGTCCATTCTAATAATATAAAAAAAAAACAGTTTAAACCTCTCCACGCACAGTGCTGTGCTACCGCCGTAGCTGAGAGCGTTGCTTTGCTCAGTGCGAGTGAAAGCGACTTGCGACTTGCCACACAGTTTCAGGCTTTCAGCTCACTTCTGCGGTCAGAGAACCCACAACCTTCGACTTGGACGGCGAGCCTTGCCGCTCACGACTTACCTTACTTCACATTAACGACACATTTTATAATGAACTGAAGTTTGAAATGGCTATTTTTAGATATAAAATCACCTCTGAGTAATCACCAGACATTTTATTTCGTCTCGTGCGGATAGTGAACATACAATCTTAGAAATAAAATTAGTTCACCTAGATCCATGACAAATTTAAATCATCCTATTTTTTTTATGTGACTGACCGATAAACGTACTAGTAATCCACCTGATGGTATGTGGTCATCGACGACCATGGATATCAGTAACACCAAGAGTAACATCAATAAATAATCTAAATTTTACTAACAAAAAATAACCGACTTCAAAGTCTCAAAAACTACATAGTTGTCAGATCTCGTTCAAATTTATAAGAAACCACATGACAAGCGCCTGCTTTCGATTAAAAAAAGAATCATCGAAATCGGTTGGCGTGATATTGAGTTATTCGTCAATTTGTCGCGCACATCTTAACACAAATTTACGACTTATGTGGTTTTCTCATGGATGCCATTGTCAGATCTCAATAAAATTTATGTGGGACCACATGACAGCCACCAGCTTTCGATTAAAAAAAGAATCATCAAAATCGGTTCGCCCAGTCCAAAGTTCTGAGGTAACAAACATAAAAAAAAAATACAGTCGAATTGAGAACCTCCTCCTTTTTTGAAGTCGGTTAAAAAGAGAGAAAAATCAAGAATTATTATTTGTTTCATTTGGTACATAAAATAAGTACGTAATTACTTTCACAGACAAACATTAAGCATATCACAGTGTAGGTACGCCAATACTCTAACAAAACTGTTTAGTTTTTCTAAAAAAAAACTCACATTGACGCAAGCTAGAATTGATGAAATAGATGACGGACAAATAAAAAAACGAAATTTTCAAATCGGTTGAATGCGAAAGTGTGTTTGTTTGTTTACTTGTTTGTCCCTCTTTCATGTCGTAACGGAGCGATGTTATGGTATGATTTTTTGTGTGGACAAAGCAGCAGTTAGGAGGCTGGCATAGGCTACTTTTTAGCGCGGTAAAACATCTTATTCCCATGGGAAGATCCATTATGAATTAAGATGCGTATTTCAGCGTATTTGAATCACCTAATACTAAATGTGTTGGTACTTCTATAACTTCGTAAAGGATCTATGGTCTGATATAAAAGAGTTAGAAATATTAATATAATATAATAGGTAGGTACATATATAAATATTGATATAACTATACATATATTTATAGTTGGACATTTGTAGAGCGTCATAGGTTTTACAGTTGGTTCCTCTTAGTATCTTTTAAAAGTTTGGAGTTGTTAATTATTTATTCTTGCACCAGGAATGTGTTATTAAACAACTTATTGTTACTTCCCTTTGAATACGTGGTCGAAGAAGCGGGTAATAGCTAGTCTTTAATAGATACATTGAGTAAAATTATTTATTAGGATTCTTAAACAAACTACTCAGTTACTTGTTATTTTTCACTAAATAAATACCTAATTTATTAACGATACATAAAAATAACGAAACACTTACGACTCACGAAATCAGTTGCAAACGTTCTAAATATTAAACACCCGCCATCTTAACTACCTACACATCTGTCAGTTAATAAAACTGTCAACTTTAATGACAAAGGGTTAGTAAGCTATAGTTGTATGTACATAAGATCCGAACAACACTAAGTACGTTTAAATTAAGTTAAATAAAATGGGGCAAACAAATCCCTAAAAATGGCATTACGTTTTCTAACCCGACCCTCAAAAGGGTTAAAGCGGGATGAAAGCGAAAAGCGAACATTGTGACAGTGTTCTTCGTGCGCAGCTGAAGGGTTATTAATTAAAATTAAAACGTAAAAAATTATACAATTAACACAAACTACTTGTTTATTACACCGCGCTACGTGTGATATGTCGCACGCACGGCGCGTGAGCGAGATGCATAGAATATTAGAATTATAATTTCTTTATTAGAACTGTGCATAATTACTGTCAATACTCTACTAAAATTATGAACGTTGCGATGTTTGTTACTCTTTCACGCAAAAACTACTGGCTACTTAGGTGTTCCTCCATCACATGAAATGATAAAGTCCTTAAACACAAATTACGACCCGTGTGACGCTATTAAAAAATAAATTAAAATGTGTGCAATTCACACGTGTTAGAAGTGAAACCTTCAAAAATTTTGTTTTCACGATAATGAGACGAATGTAAAATTTCGGGAAGATGATGATTGTAGGTTTTACTACTCCACTCCACTCCACTCCACTCAACTCAACTCAACTCAACTCAACTCAACTCAACCCAAGTCAGTCTCCACTCATTTCTAGTCTCCACTGGACAGTTTCGTTTCATTAAATTTCAAGTCACCCCCGTACTAAAGAAGTTTTCACTTCAATAATTCTACTATCGCTGTGAATGCGACCACGTCCTAACGCGCGGAGCGGCGTCGACGCCTTTTTATACAGTTTCCAAGACGCAAATTTTTCCTCCGTCGCGTTTAATTGCGTCTCACCGCCGCGCCGTTTCATTCACACGAAATGTTTATAATTCCAGCGATTCATTTCTGCAACATCAAAAGCCCACGTTTCCACGCCATTTTCACCCTTATTCCCTAATGAGTAAGGTCGTTTCAATACATGCTACTGACTCATTTTATTCGTGTTAGTAAGATTTTTGGTTCTGAGACGTTCGTTTAGCTTATACGTTAATTTTAACTCGGAAAGTTCAGTGTCTTGAGGAGTTGACTTGGGCCACACCTTTGAAGGAATTGAAAACGATATTCCTGCATTACTTAATGCATTTCTAAATAGATGAAAGTGACAAACTCCACTATAATTGTTACTAGCTGTTGCCCGCATATTTATAAAATATAATAATATAAAATATATTTTTTACGCGAAAATTATGCTTATCACCCACTTGAGCTTTTCACCCCCTTGGGGGTTTAATTTTGTAAAAATCTTCCTTAGTGGATGCCTACGTTATAAGAGGAATACGTGTGCGAAATTTTAAGTTTCTAGCCCTGGGTTTGGCTTGTGCGTTGATACATCAGTCAATCACTTTTGCCTTTTATATATACAGATTAGCGCTCTGCAAGCGGCTTGCCCGTATTTCGAGGGATAATAAGTAGGTACTCTATAAGTTATCCCACATCGTGGTGTACCTGTGTGCAAAATGTCATGAAAACCGTTCAGTAGTGTTTGCGTGACAGAGTAACAAACACCCATAGTGCATGGGACAGGATGTAGCGGAAAGCGGTAAATTAAACTTTTATATTGACATCTTGAGGTGTTTATAATCTTGACTTGACGTTTAAATAAATTGATATTCCTGCATAAATGTAACGTAAAAGTAACATATACCTAAGTAGTACTTAGGTTAGACTTTTCAAAAGACACACAATTTACGGCACCATCATTTAATGATAAGTTTAGTAATTTAGAGCTCCAATTAAAATATTATATTTACTAAATAATCTGTCGATGAAAGCAAATGTAAACAGTAAATTTTTTTTAGGTGTAGGTCTACTGTCCTTTATCAAAATAAGATTTTTGGCGACCTCATCCGTATATCGAAATATTACTTCAATTTTGAATGGACTATCTTATTCTTATGCAATCATCCATCGTCTGAACAAAATAACAATGAACAACCTCAAGCGCAGAACTCATTGAGATGTTACACGATCATGAATACTCACAAACTATTTAATATAAGGACTTGGACAAATATATCATTAAGACTTGTGTTATTTTCAACGACATTTGCTTTCCGAGTAATTGCAATCTTGAGACCAGTTCGTCATGATGTTAGTTGCCTAGTTGCTGTTATACACGACAAGTTACAATAACTATAAATTTAAAAAATTAAAAGACTTCCAACAGTTTTATTTACGCTGAACATAGCTAAGAACGTCAAACGTATAACACCCCTCGTTTTGAAGAAACTTATGGCAGATAAGTTTTCACCAACGAAAATAGTTAACTACATCTGTATTTGGGGTGAATTTCACCATTAATTTGGGTCAAAGCCAACCTTTCGATCTAGGTGCACCTTGCTGAATAACGGACGAAGATACCACCTCATTAAATTCCGACGGTAGGGGAGATCGAGGAGAGTTTGGAAAAGTGAGGAGAGGAGAGTCACCAAGATTGTCTCCAAGTCGATTTTTTACGGTAAAAAGGAGGAAAAGGCAGTTTTTAACCTGACTATTTTTTAGGCAAATAAACAAGGTTTCATTTAGTTTTCACTTTCCATGCTGTCGCATATAAAATATAAAAAACGTTTCAACTCTCTTCGGTCTCCCCTATTCTTGAACAGTGGTAGCGTTGACTACCCCAACTGTTTGACTAATCACCTTCAATGATAATATTCAATCGTATAATTTTACATGTTGAATAGTCACGAAAGCGAGATAAGAGAGAAGTGATGTATCGGTAATGTCGTCAGTTTTGATGCCTAAGGTTCATTTTTAGCTATTTCCATAAAAATCCTACAAAAACTCTTTTAATTTACCGCCATAAGCCCATATATTTCCGAGAAAATATAAATGATAAACTCGAATATAAATATCACTAAATCGCTCTAACATTTCTCCATAAGGCTATAAGTTGCAAGATGGGAGCAATATCTGGCCATCATAAAGAAATGAAGTGGTCTCGCATACCGAGGGGCGGTCCTTGGGAATTTCATAGCGCATTGTACACCCGGCGATAATACTGTAGCGGCGGTGTGCGGCGTGATGGCGCGCGGAGTCACTTGTATACCCCAACTCGGGTGCACGGGACAGGTTGCAGCGGAAAGCGGAAAATTAAAACCTCAGACACTCTTATTGGAAGGCAGAGCAAATGTCGCGTGTTACAGTAACATACAAATGAGACGTATGAGCGAAAAGCCTTTAACAGGAGTGTGTATTTAACGCTGTTGCCTCTTCCCTTGTTCAAGGTACGGGCGAGCTGGTAAAGGTTGCTTGTAATTATTCAAGGATAAATATTATCTTCGTAAGAGTTTTTTACAATTAATGAACCTGCAACTTTTGTTGACAGTTACTGTAAAAGTCCCGGTTTGATTTCATGGAAACAGACAGATCTCCTTAAATCTTGTATCTGTCCATCCTATCCATGACATCGGCAATCCTGTATGTGTGTGAGCTAGCTTAGCTTAGCTATTATTTTTTTAACTATTCCCGGGACACGAAACACATTCGCAGGCTTGATGCCGGCAGAAAAACTTGCTTCAAATGTTGCGGCTCATAGCACTCGAAGGGCACGCTTTCTCCCATGACTTGTGCCAATAGCATGACACGCGGACCTACCAGTTACGGAATGTAGCGTTTATAGCGTTTATGGTACCGGTTATAGCTATGACGGCGGTTATAGCGATATTAAACCAGGATTGTCACACTCGCATTCTTACTTCGCTCACTTTATCATCTTCATATTGCAGTGTAGTGCAAATAAAACAATATGAATAGTTATACGGATCTTATATTGGTTTTTTATGTCCTTATCTGGGTCAACAAGACTGTCAGTTCATCGATTGTGTACATGTAGGTATAATTTAGTATGTAGGTATAGTTTAGAAGCGCTCATAGCCCGGCGGCTTGCGTCGATCCTATGTGATCGACAAAGTTAAGCAACAGCGGGCGCGGTCGGTAGTTGGATGGGTGACCGCTAGTGGCAAAAATTTATTGAGCGTTTCCGTGCTTCGGAGGGCACGTAAAGCCGTCGGTTCCGGTTGTTATCATAAGATAACAGTCGTTAAGCCATGTCGGAGGCCCTCGGGCGGTTTGAAAACTTCCGACACTCGGGTTGGCCACTAACCCCTCCACCAATCCGCACTGGAGCAGCGTGGTGGAGTATGCTCTAGGCCTCCTCAAGAGGAGAGACCCGTGCCCAGTAGTGGGCCATTAATGGGTTGAAGCCAGGTATAATTTAGTAGTTGTCATTTAATTTAAACCATAGTTAAGTTTTGTTTTGTAATGGTATCATTTTAGTTTGTACTGTTAAATATAGGGTTACAGAAACTATTTGTGTGTGACGAATAACACGGTGTGCAAAGCGATTCATATAGCCTGAAGGAAGCATGTTAGCTGCACCACCGTACCGGCCGAGTTTTTAAAGAACTCAAATTATAACGGTTGTTCAAAAGGAATTTCATTCCCATTTGCTTGTTCGTGGCAAAATTATCATGAAAATAATAATACTTGAACATAATATTAAGTATGTCCACTTTTGGATTAACCGCACTGATTAGGTACCAGTTCATAATTTTATTCCTACCTCACCCAAAGCATCGTAATCATAGTTGTAACTATTTATTGTTGTACATAAATTATGAATCATAATTTTATAGTAAGAATGCCATATTTGTCTCTTGTGTGACCATTGACTACACTCATAGGTACATAATATTCTCTTACGGTACCAGAACCAAGCTGGTATTCAATAAACCCCACAGCCCGCCACGCTGGAAGCCAATCAATCACAATGATCAACAATACAATTTAACCCTCGACGTTAATTAATTTTCCGATCAAATATGACGAGTGACCCTCGTATTGCCAATACATTCAATACATCTTCTCTCCACGCTGACATTGATACACAAGTTGTGTTTCAGTAAGTAGTGTTTTTACGGTTCCGTAGCCAAATGACAAAAAACCCTTATAGATTCGTCATGTCTGTCTGTCTGTCTGTCTGTCCGTCCGTCCGTATGTCACAGCCACTTTTTTCCGAAACTATAGGAACAATACTGTTGAAACTTGGTAAGTAGATGTATTCTGTGAACCGAATTAAGATTTTCACACAAAAATAGAAAAAAAAACAATAAATTTTGGGGGTTCCCCATACTTAGAACTGAAACTCAAAAATTTTTTTTTCATCAAACCCATACGTGTGGGGTATCTATGAATAGGTCTTCAAAAATGATATTGAGGTTTCTGATATCATTTTTTTCTAAACTGAATAGTTTGCGCGAGAGACACTTCCAAAGTGGTAAAATGTGTGCCCCCCCTCCCCCCCCCCCCCGTAACTTCTAAAATAAGAGAATGATAAAACTAAAAAAAATATATGATGTACATTACCATTCAAACTTCCAACGAAAATTGGTTTGAACGAGATCTAGTAAGTAGTTTTTTTTTAATACGTCATAAATCGTAAACCGCAATTTACCTCGATCAAAGTTACAACGAACTTCAAGAACTTTTATATTATGTTACTTGCTGCTACGGAACCCTTCATGGGCGAGTCCGACTCGCACTTGGCCGCTTTTTTATGTAAATAGCCGACAAACGAGTTGACGATTCACCTGATGGTAAGTGGTCACCGTCACCAGACGTCATGAATAAAGAGATATGACGTAAGAAAGTTATTAAGTAAAATAGTAGCTATAAAGATGTTAAGCTTACCTACCCTTGTAAGGTGTAATAATCTTATCAGAAATCTCACTCATTTTTATCAGCTTTTTTTCGTTCATTAATTTCATATTGTGATTTAAAAACAAAGATATCTAATCAAAATAACTGAATATCTGGAAGTGACACAGTTTATTTCAACTAAATACTTATTACAAATCAGAAACGTCTTATTTTAGTGAATCATTGAAACCTAATTAATTACCGATACGAAATGAATAAGTTTTGTATGATTCTTTAAAATATACCAGTCATGTTTATGTTTCGGCCATTTTCTTTTTTTTATCATTTTACCTAATTTGTATTAATGACCAGACAAACCCTTTAGGTATTCCTGCTTACATCTCTTACCCCGTGGAAACAATTTCCAAGATAAAAAGTATCTCAGTAACCGGGATAGGTAGAAGACATAAATATCACATCTAAATCTGTTTCGTAGATGTTGCGTTATGCTTTCACAGGAAGACACAAAAAGAAACAAATGAAAAAAAGGCTTAACCTCTATAACAATAAAAAAACATTCCTACATAATATTTTTTTTATAAATAATACAAATTACTGTCTATATGTATCTATAAGTCACGATAACAAAAGAATGAATATAATTAAATATATTTTAGGGAAATTTTCATCTTAGGTACATCGATTGTGTTGCCACACAAAGCAATTTTTCCACTCAATAAGTTTCTACAGCAATTGGATTCAAATTTCCGATCTTTACGTTTGATTAGATGTGTAAGTCGATTCTTATTATTTTCATTCGTTCTTGCAAGATGATTTCAATTATCTTTTTTATCGAGCTGTTTTAGCGTCGTAAAATGTATCTATAGTATCTGTAATTCAGTATACTTAGGTACTATTTAAAGTATCAATTAATGTACCAAAGTCATAATTATATTAAACAGGCAGATCTACTAGTTACCGGCTACTAAAGAACTACGAGTAGGTATAGCACACAATTGTACACTTTGACACTGTAATTGGGTTTTGAATTTTTTTTATTGAGTGTTTGAGCCCATTAGTTGTTTGAACGTTGGTTTTTTTATGGAAATAGCCGGCAAACAAGCTGACGATGGTAAATGGCTATCGTCGCCCATGGACATCAACAATACCAAAGGCATCACTGATGCGTTGACGGCCAAGAAAGAGAGAAGAAAAAGAAAGAAAGAAAGAAGTGGCTCTCGAGCCCCTAGCCGGAACACGACGAGTCGATTGGCGGCTGACTCATGCTCAAGGGTAGCTATCCAGGTGAACCCCATGGAGAATGAATCAATATTATAAAAAATACCAATATAATCCCTCGATGAGACCAGCGGGCCGGAATCACGAATTAACGCAAATCCTGCAAGCACCGATAATTTTCAAAAAGTTGTGTGCATATTAAAATTTATTATTACTTTCTTCAGTGAAGGAAAGCAAGTAAAAACCTAAAATGTTCAATGTTCTCGGGGTGTGAGAAACTTGCCACTTCGCATTTGATCAGCAATAATCAGTGGGCTGTGGCAAGTACCCTTCATGTGGATAGAGGAGACCGGATCACAGCAGTGTAACAGTTATGGGTTGTGATGATGAGATTTCTTATCATTTCTCAATGCTCATATTCGTAACTATCCTCACTTCATAACATTAACAAAACACCTCAATTAACCCTGACTGCATATCGTCCACAGAATCACAGATCCAAATTGTCAACCAATAGATATCTTACTGCAATTTTATTCGATACTTATTTCAATCTTTTCCCTTAAAGGATTCGCATCTGATCTGAGAACATTCAAGGACTTTACATTATTGCGACTCTAAACGTCTCTCCCCATCCCTTTCAGCAGTCGGCGGTGGCTCTAATCGCTTCTCGCTCGCACACGAATGCGATACCATTTATACTTGGAGTGGCACTTATGATGTACGTTTACCCCGCTCTCTCTCGTGGAGAGGCGATCTTCCCTCTCGTGTCCACTCGAGGGCAGTGTGGGAGGATGCAACCAGAGATTTCATTGTATAAAATAGTCGTTAAGCGTACCTGTGCTCAATGGGAACCAGTTTGAGAGGGTTAGGATCGCTTTTGATAAAGTTTTGCACGTTTTCACTGAATCCGTATTTAGCAAGGCTCAGTTGGATATATTCCGGCTGACCCTTCGATTGGTTCTTTTTTATGAAATCGCTAATTAAACTGAAAACGCACAAGTAATTGAAATGTTTATTCAGCAGACGGAAATCTAGATTCGCAAGCGCGGCTAGTTAGTGCATTGCATTTTAAATAGTTTTTTAAATTGTAAAAGACTCATTCAAGTTAAATCAACTCTTCATTTAAATTATAAGTAGGTTTAATTTATAAGTGGGCTGCATTAGCAAAGTCGTAAAAGGTTTCAATGAAAGGTAAAAACAATTCTTAATAAATCTTTATAGGCTGCAATGAAAAAAGATATTTCAAGTTATCATTAAAAAGAATTGAAAAGAAAACACTCAACCTTTCCCCGACAAGGGAATGTATTGAATTACTTAGAACTCGTAATAATGAGCACTTCCCTATAACAACTTGTTCGCGTAAAAAATCTCTGCTATAGAATAACCTTCCGCTGACCAACATTGAAACCTAAAAAAACTCAATTGCTTTCCTTGTTAAGCGGGGCAAGACTAAACACGCAGCATCTTCTATCGTTTACCATTCAATTATGAACTCTATTTCAATAACAATAAGATAGAAAATAACATCGGTATTGGGGATGACCTTTTACAGATATATCTTTTATTTCAAAATAAACTTACAGTGTAAGTGATAGGGTTGGATATAGTTTGTAGGCTAGTCTATTTGTTGAAGGGCTCTTCAGTGCACTCCAATTTCGGGTAAGGTTAATGGTTCAGTAATCGACGACGCCGAGGGGCGAGCAGTGTGTTTGATATGTTTGGTATTAGATAATAGTGGCTGGATGAGGTATCTCTGATGTTTGTTTACCCTAAAGTAATTGAATTGTGATACTTTCATTAGTAATTACTGAGGACCGGTTGTTATTGCTTCCTAAAGTTAGAATTATTATTTATTATTGGTTAATATGAAATAGCTTAAGAGAACCTCGTTGGGGTATAATAAAAGTTAAAATTACTGCCATTATAAATGTAAAAACTAGATGAAATGCACGTTCGATAAGAATAATCTTGGTTAAATGTAGTACCTACTGCACTAAAAGTATTTTTTTTAGATTTCCTCATTAATTATTGTACGAAACTCGAGAATAACAAGCAAATAAGCTCACACTCACTCTCGCACAGGATATATCATTACATAGAAGAGTTCCCTTGTTCACGTTATCAGTTCATCGTTCCCTTGTTACATCTCTTGTATCTTGAAACAATCATAATTATGTATGTCACTGGAGATTAACATACGTGCGGTTTCGTAAAAATCGATTTATTACGAGAATTGGAAACACATTTTACAAAGCTAAAAATCATGACAACTACGCTCACAATTCGTCCCAAACCGCGCTCGATACCACATCCATCGTCGCTATATCCGTTATTTTTTCCCTTTTTTCCGCGAGTGTAACCGATACAGGAGTAGATTTGATTTACTGCAACTCGACACCGGGACACGGTGCTTCTTATGTTTTTATTAAATTTTCGCGACGAGTTTTTCTTGTTTTGATTAAACGGTACCCGTTTACTGTTACATATGGGGTGGCTGTTGGTAGTTTGTTTGGTTGTTCGGTTGTCTGGTTGTTTTATGTAGACAATACGTTTGGAGTAACTGAAGCCCTGTATTGTTTTAGTTTGCTTGTGATGTTATTATACGTTTAAGTTGTATTGAGATTGTCCTATGAGTGTGTCAAAGTTAAAGGAAAGGTAGACGAGAGGTCGTTAAGAAATGTAAAAAAAAAATCCTGTTAAAACCACGGCAGATTTTTGTGCAAGTATCTAATCTCAGATACGCGTAGTTAATCCAGAATGAAAGTTAGTTAAAAATTAAATTCTGAGAATTTTTTTCCGATTTCTTTTTTCTTCTCCGATTTGCAAATTTGATGTCAGATCGTGGAAAAGAATGTATGATAGTGGCCATTGCAAAAATAACATTAAAAATTACAACTATTCATGTCCAAACGGTTAATTTGGAGTAAATAAAAAAGTAAAAAAGTGTTTATTCGTAAAAGTTACAAAGAAAGTTTGCTCTAAAAGTTCTCTACTATATGTTACTTATACTTATGTCTATAGAATGTGAATCAAAATTTGTTGTTTAATAATCATCGAGAAAATAGTAATCTTCCTAATAAGCTTTGATGTAGGTTCATTTTCAATTTCAAACTTAATCCATAAAAGGGTATAAATAATTATCGATGCAATGTTAAATAGAGCTCATAATAAACAATTCTAATATTTTCCTTGTATCATCTGTAATCCGTATGAAATTGTTTGTTAGTTAATTACGCAGGGGTGGCCGCGAGGGTCACTACAATCCCTAGCTCCCCTCACAGGAACTACCGCCGCCCCCGCCGCACCCCGCTCGCCTCGCGCTAATCATCATTCAAGTTATCTTTACAATAACATCATTCTAAACTAGTTATGAGGCATTACAATTTGAAGTGACCCATCCTACTAATATGATATACGAAAGTTGGTGATGATGTTTGTTACTGTTTCACGCAATAAGTACTGAAGGGAATTTCATGATATTTAGCCCACATGTACTCGTAGATCATGATTTGGAATATCATATGAGGCACTTATTATCCCGGAAAACAAGGGCAAAGTCCCGGGCTGATCACGCTATGGTTTTACCGCAGTTTTGGGAAATGCATCGAGGAATTTGAGGAGATGAAACTAGGATAGAACTCTTTATAATATTTTAAAAAATTAAAACTATTGACATTATCATCTCTGTATATATATGAAGTAATTTTATTTATAAAAACGAACCCCGACATATTTAATAATTATTTAAAAAGTAATCGACATAAAATGAAGCTATCAGCAATTACGTCAAAAACTGCTTTACTTAGTAAGAGTGTATTTGGTATGGCACCAAAAATTTATAATAAAATCCCTGCATCGCTTCGAGATATAAATAACATTGATAAATTTAAAATAGACTTGAAAAAGCTTTTAATTGATAAATGTTATTATTCAGTTCATGAATTTCTAGCTGACAATTTAATTTAATTTAATTAAATTTTTAAATTCTAGCTGACAATTTAATTTAATTTTTAACTGTTCATTATTTTATTTTATTTTTAATAATATTTGTATGCCTGAAAGGGCCGAACATAGAGTACTTTTAATGTATTATATTTTAAGACCTGTAATACCTATGATCACAAATAAAGAATGATTATGATTATGATTATGATTAACTAACGCGTAATAGTTACATAGGACTTACGTCCTCTACGTTTGTTTTTTGATTTTACAACCGTTTCGGAAAGGTGGTTTATTATGGAGGAGAAGAAACAGCGTAACAAACTCCTCAATGCTTGCAATGCAGTCCTACACATTGCATTTAAAATGTTCAGTGACCCATATATACCTACCTAAGTTTAGAATGAATTGTAGCAGGTACACATTCGTGTACAAAAATGTAAACTGTGAGTTTATTAAAACATAACAATATCGGTGTCACTATGCAGAGTGTAGAGTCCATTTTTACACGAGTCTTAGTTGGTATACAAACTTAAAGGGGTTTTTCTCTGGAGACAAAATATAAATAATTGAAGGATAAATTCCTTGTTTTTTAAACGAATATTTCAATGAAATGAAATGAAATTAGTTTATTCGAAGTAGGTTTGTTACAAACACTTTTCGAAAGTCACTCAACGCCATCGCTTCAACAAATCCCTACCGTGAGTGGTCCCGGTAGAAGAAGCGGCAAGAAACTCCCGGGATTATTTTTTTTCCTACTCACAGTTACAGACAGTACTTACTACTACTTATTACATTATTTAATTTAAAAAAAAAAAAACTCATGTCCAAGCAGTCTTGTCATTTAAATACTCATCAACTTTGTAATATGCTTTCTTCATGAGAATACCTTTTACATGAGTTTTTAATTTACAGTATGGCATTTCTGTTAATTCTAACGGGATTTTATTGTAGATTTTTACACATCTACCCATGAACGAGCCACCAGTTTTGTTGAGTCTAAAACTAGGCACAATCAGTCTAGCCTTATTTCTTGTGTTAATATTGTGAACATCACTCTTTTTAAGAAAAGTATCGGAGTATTTTTTAACATACATAATATTTTCCAAAATGTATTGTGAACTAACAGTTAGTATATTGATTTCTTTAAAGAGTTCTCTAAGAGAGTCCCTAGGCCTGAGGTTGTAAATAGCGCGAACTGCTCTTTTCTGTAATACAAAGATTGACTCAATATCTGCAGCTGAGCCCCACAACAACAAACCGTAGGACATTATACTATGAAAGTAGCTGTAATAAACTAATCTTGCTGTTTCTACATCAGTTAAGAGCCTTACTTTCTTAACTGCATAAGCAGCGGAACTGAGCCTCCCTGACAAGGCTTCAATATGAGGACCCCATTGTAGTCGAAAGTCTATGGTAATGCCGAGAAATGTTGTAGAATTTACTAGTTCTAATACTTCCTTATTTAGGACAATTTGAGCTGGGATCTGTTTCACATTAGGTAAGGCAAATCTGACACATTTAGTTTTTTTCGCGTTTAACATCAAGTTATTACATGTAAACCAGTGTAATACTTGCGAAACAGTATTATTTACGTCGTCATAACATTTTTTCCTCCTATCTACTTTAAAAATTAGAGAAGTATCGTCAGCAAACAATACCGTTTCACACATGTCCTTAGTGAAATAAGGAAGATCATTGATATATATTAAAAATAGCAGTGGTCCTAATATTGATCCCTGGGGCACACCCATGGTCATGTGCACTCCAGGTGACTCTATTCCATTAATAACTACTTTTTGACTACGTTCATATATAAATAGAAGTTCCAAGATTGATAACCAATTAAGACTCATCTAAATAAACTTGAGAGGATTCCGTACGTTGATTATGTATTTACCGTTATTTTTCTATTTTATTTAAGATTATATACTTCTTATAAGTTTTTCTGTAATAATTAAGTAAAGAACTATTCTCTGAATGATTTTCAAAATTCTAGCCTCAGTAGTTACGGAGATAAGGGGAGGGGGAATGGTCAAATTATGGCTTTAATTTTCGTTTTGTCTTGAATAATTTTAAAACTGTCCATTGGAGAACTATACCAAAAATATATTTGAGATTCTTATAACAAGCCCTTTCATTTGACATTACCACAAGATACGGTGTGCAAAACAGTTTTGCAAAACGAGTGATCTCCTATAAGGGTTCCGTTTTTCGTTTTTTCGTACGGAACCTTAAAAACGTAGTAGGTATACAGTATAGAAGGTACAGTCGAGTACAGTCGACTGTGTCACACAATGGTTGCATGCGTATTGACTGTGCGATGTGCGACGGGGTCATATTAAATACACGCGCCTAATTTAATTTACTTCAACTCTTTCATGTAGGGTTGTCACTAGTCTCTAATTCTGTTTTGAGCGATGGAAACGTAAGTAGACAGCTAAATAAGGTTTTAAGCCTTTGAGATTTAATTAAATCTCGGTTTTCATCATTTCCCCGTCGTTAATGTCGTAACATTATTTCTTCTTTTTCTTCATTTCTTTCTTTTTCTTCTCTCTTTCTTGGCTGGCAATGCACCAGGGTTGTCTTTGGTGACGCTGATGTCCATGGGCGACGATAGCCACTTACCATCAGGTGGATCGTCACCTCGTTTGCCGGCTATTTCCATATATAAATAAAAATAAGATATTTTATTATTAGGCCTGCACTTCTATTTTAACAGTTATTCTACACGTAAAAGACACAAATAGAGAGTCTCTACTCATTCCAAACGAGTAACTGGTATTTGTAACTGTGACAGGACTGTAATTAAATAGATTATCTGTTATATTAATTGAGAAATTATAAATAAATCAAATTCAATAAGTTACAACTAATTGTTTGACTTATTAAACTACCTGTGGTGTATAATTAACTAAAAATCGCTCATGTAAAAATTAATTTTAGTGAAGCAGATTCAACACAAATTTAAAATAATCTGTTAATTAATTCCATCAAATGATCTCGCCGACATCGCGACAACTCAAAACCGGTTATAATTTTAAAGTATAACAGAAACAGGGACTTCAACTGTCAGCCGCACCGCCCTCATAAATTAAGAAGTATATCAAATAAATTTTGATTAATGCCAGCCCTGCCAAGGCTACCAGCAGCAAGCCGTATGATTGCATTGCAATAGAATACTAATTCCTCAATCGAATGTACGGCCCCGAACACGCCCCCGACGATCTCGATTGAACGCTATCCCCAAACTATAAAGTTTAAATTCCCATAATCGATTTAATAATAGAAGCGCCAAACAATTGGTTTTATTGTTACCACCCGCCGATTCAAAGTTTCTAGCTCGGAGGCCAACTTTAAAGTTTTATAACAGTGCATTGTGGACTCTGGCGCTTGGTGCTAGAGTCGACTTTAGTTCGGGGCGCGGGTAGTGAATAGGTGTCGTAAACAATTGGCGCGGTGCCGACGGGGTGGTATTGTCAGTATTGCTAATCACTTGTGCAGAGGACGCGGGGGTTAATTCGGAAATATTCGGGTTTTATTAATTTCGCCCCCGCGCTACGGCGTCGCTCGGTGACTTTTAATAGGTTTGATATTTGAAAATGGTATTACGGAATACTTTGTGTTCTATAGAAATTCGTTCGGTGGATTTTTTTTTTCACTTCGATTAATGTGAAACTGAAATTGTCTCGACACGATGACTGTTATTACAAGATGAGTATTAGGTACAATTGTACAAATACCAAATGTAATCTCAGTTAAGACTGCTATAAAACGCTTTACTCTATATTTAATAGTCTTAACGGTATATACCTATGTAGGTAGACTAGAATAGACATGTATAGATGTATAGGTATGTATCGATAGATACCTACCTATAATTTTACCTACATAGTAGTTATAGGTTTTGTCTTCTTATAAAAAAATAAGTTTAAACGAGAAGAAAGAGAGAAAGACAAAGAAAGAATAACTAAATGAGCTTTTTTTGAATCAGTCCGATGATTATTGAAAACCTCATTGGTATAGGAACTCTGAGGTTCCGAAACTATAAAAATTTCAGACACCCGAGTCCCGACCGGTGTACAGTCGTGTACTAAAGTATTTGTTTACTCAAAGGCTTCTATCGTGGCCCATGGCCGAATTGGCCGACAAACGTCAAAAGCGAAGAGTAAACAAAAAAGAGAAAACAGTCCCTACGTCTCTTTCCCATGCTCACAGGAGCCGGCTTCGAGAAAGTTTAAAAAAATATTACTATTTTTGTTTACCTATTTTTGGGAGTGGCTAGTTAGCCTCTAAATACTAACTGGTCGACCGAAGTTTTGCCATTCATTTTGAAATCGCCAAAACTACAAAAAATACAATCATAATTATCAAAGAAAAAGTGTCAAACTTACCACCAACCTACTTTATAAACTCTGGCTTAATTAGTAGTAAGGCCTACTGCCCACGGCGCTTTTCACGAACTCATGGAAGCTGCATACAGGCAATAGGCAAACGCGACGCTCTGTCGAGTACGAATGAGTACGTATTCTTGAACCAAGATCGGTTTATTAATACGGGCCTAACAGTGTTACAAAGGATTTAAGATTCCATTAGGGCGCCTTATGACTGAAAGTCGTGTTCATCATAACCTGTCTTTCCAACTAGGATCTTCCAGGCTTCTCTGTCTTTAGAAAATTGTATGGATGCATGTGTGATGTCCATCAAGTCGCTGATCTCCTTCTACTTCTCTTTCCTTCCACGAGGCCGACCACTATCAGCTTCTCCAAATTATCTGGCTCGCCTGTACGGCGCGACCAAAGCACCACCACCAAAGTACTTGAGAAGCTTACGCATATATACATAGTAGAGAGATGAGTTTGGATCTTGAGTTCTTTTAGGACACGTTAGTGCGAAGCGCTCTCCATGGAATTCTCAACATTTTGTGCCAACACTATCTCGAACGCATCTATCCTATTCCGTACACGAGACTTCAGTGTCCAGATCTCGAAAGCATAAAGAAAGATAGAGAAGACAAGGGTTGCGCGCGTAAGCTTTATTTTTAGAGTCTTGCTCATTCCTCTGTTCTTCCTTAACTTCTCTAACCGTTTTACTGCTGCGTTTGACGTTTGTGCTCTACGAATGACCTCTCATTCACAACCCCCATCACTGGTGATCATTGAGCCGAGATACACAAACAGATCCACCGAATCGAGATCTTGTAGTTCGTAGGTCCTTGGGAGTATGTTAGCTCGGTCTACAAACATAAGCTTATAAGTTTATCCTAAGAGACAATTAACATCCAAATTGGCATTAAAACGACCTACATTCATACCATAAACATCATTGAACGTATACAACAACACTCCCTGGCCTCGTACCAAGTTACCCATCCTGTCTGTACACAGTAATGAATAGTGTAGAGCGCTGTACACTGCGTGTCGTGAACTATGAATACTAACGGCGCGTCGTCCGCAGATGGCGATACATCATGCATTGTCTCCATTGTGAGATCTCGCCATTTTGCAACGCGTACACGGTGCTGGCGCGGGACCAAGCGTGGGTAGTAACACTATTGTTCCAAATATTATGTATTTACTTATTACGTTGTTTCATACTTATGCTGTTGGTTGTTGCTGGGCTTGACAATGACACATGACGTACAAACGTTACATTGTTTACATTTAATTTTCTATACATTATAATGTGCAAAGATATTTTACTAATAGGTACATACAATATCATTGGATGTGTAACTTATTATAAGTTTGTCGTGTGAGCCGGCCTGGCGCACTCCGCACTTTTGGTATGATGATACAAGTACATGTCGCGTTCGACGTGTTGGGCCAATTTCAGAAGGGCTGCTACGCGCTGCCGCCCCTCACCTGCTGTGTAATATACATTCGTAATCTATCACACAATAAGTCGTCACAAAAAAGACAACCCTGACGTTGTCAGAGAGGATAAGAGTTATGATTAGAAAGAGAGGCAACGTCTAGATGTCAACGTCTGTTGACAGTTAACGCTACGCGACCTGTATTACACTTTATTGTGTCGGAGTAAGAGTCGCTATTTATTTAAATGATTTTGTCGAGTGAATCTTCTGCACCAATACTGTGGTGTGAGTATCCGCACAACGACATAAAGTTATAATGTTTACCAGACGATGTACCGTAAAATCCTTACTATTTACTAACTGTAGTGGATCCACTATAGCTACATAGAATAGAGTTCATAAAAACCGACAAATTTTCACGACATTAAAACCCAGAACTCAAGCGGAATAAATAAAAACAAAAGTGGTTCTGGCAACAAACAGGGCGATATAAAAACTCTTAATTACTTTATTATAACTGAATGAGCTTCGCCTAATTAGCGGCCGGCTAGGGGCGGTCAGGGCGGCTAGGGGCATCCGAGCGGCTGACGGGGGGGTGAGGGGGGATGGGGGGCCCAAGTTATACTTTCACCATTTTGTTTTGTTTTTGAAGCGGTTAATTATTTTTAAATTAGTTTTGCTCGTGACTGTACGCAAATGTTATGAAAGGTCGGCCATTTTGGAATATTGTTTTAAATTATTTGATTTCGCGGTTGTTTATGATCTATTACTGCAAAGAATTAGTAAACCGACACCCATGGTACTCATAATATACAGTACAGATAGCAGAGAGTTAGGTAATGACACAAAGCTTTCTGTAATAAACGCTTAGGTACACACACTCATACCCCCGCATTAGGTTTTTCCCTGTGTCGCGGGTGGCATGAACGATACATGTAACACATCACAATAACACCCATGTCCAGAGTACAAATGTTTATCTGCCACATAAATATCTGCTCCGGCCGGGAATCGAACCCGTGACCCTCGCTTCGCAGGCAGGGTCGCTACCCCTACCAACTAGGCTACAGGGTCGTCAAATGTTTAATGTTACAGCATAATATTTGTGTTATTATCAAATTAAATCATACCTTAATAAAATTATGGGTAGCATTTAACATTGATAACACAAACATTGTGTATTGTTAAACACAACGAAGTGTTTTTGCAAATGTTTTTGTATCCTGCCCTGCATATACTTATGTACCTCTTTTGCTGTCTGTACATTGCACACCTTCAGAATAGTATGGACTTAAGTCAAAAATCTAAGAAAATATGCAACATTTCATTTTTTTTTGCTCATATTTCACAAGAAATAAACTTAATACAGAAATCAAATAATTGATATGTTTTCATACAACATGAATTAATTAAATCAGTTCAAAGTTGAAAGTTAAGATGTAGTTTCAAAACTTTGTTCTTGTTTTCCCACAAAAATAATTTTTCGAGATACGTCACTACTATTCTGAAGGTGCGATTGGTAAGATGTCTCATTAATGTGGCAAAGAAATATCAAACCTTAAAACATTTGGATTAACTCGTAGGCATCCTTCATTGGTACAAACCGTATAACCCATTAACGGCACATTTTCGTGCACACAATACATTGCGGCGTTAATACTGAACAAAAAGCTGCCGCCACTCGCAGCCGGATAAATCATCGCGGAACACGCGCTGCCGACGCAATGATTGAGATGTACACGGCGACTATTGATGGGTTTGGTGATGCAAAGCTTAATGTAGGTACACTGGAGCGCGCCGATACGTTGCACTTGCAATGCAAAAAATAATGACAATCCCAAAGGAAAGTTTAAATTCGTGATACTAAGCAGATTTATCGCGAAAACTGTTTGTTTGTTTTAATGTTTAATATAGGTACTTACTTATCCTTAATAGCACTCGTATATGAATATGGAAAAGTTAATTCATTTATTCAACAATTTTAATTATTTTTTTCTATTTAAATTTTATCATAAATTTTCAAATTTTGTCATTAGAGAAAATCAAACCCTAACAATACACACTCATAGCCTCACACTAGGATTCCCTGTGTCGTGGGCGCCATGGACAACACATAAAGATAAGGACACACACCCAGACCGAGAAAAGAAATTCAAACTCGTCATTCAAATTTCCGCCTCGCTGGGAATCGAACGGCGATCTGGCATGAAAACGGAATTATGACATACGGGTCCTCAAACTAGACTCAGACTAGACTATTAATGAAACTTATTATATTTTGTAAATTAAATTCCTATCCATGATTGTACTCATGTGTACTTTATGCAGCAGATTTAGATCTGATGGACCTCTATGTCACCTCCCTTATAGAAATAACTTGCGATTTGCAAGGAATCTTAATGCAAGAAAATAATATGTGATAATAAAAAATATCATATTATTATCAAACAGAAATGCTAATGAAAAGCTATGGTACAATTCGGTCTATAGCATAGTAAAAATTTTCAAAATGTGTCACTACTCTGCGGCACGTTACGATAGTCCCAGAACTTTATTTCACTGAAATCAATATATCTGAAGCACTTGATGAATGAAAATGATATTTATTGGTAAAACTACGAAATGTTAAAATATTTACTGAATGTTTGTTTTTGTAGAGTTTATTCTCAATTTTGGCAACGAAAAAACTGTTGTGGAGTCATGTTTGGTTTGCAGCCGATTAAATTTTATTCGACTGAAATTGAAGATGGAAACAGTTTGTTTATGAATATCGAATATTCGAATAAAGCGAGTTTATAGTTTTGTTTTAACCGTACTTATTAAAAAAAAATGTGTAGTAATTTATTTTTCCGTTGTAATTATATCATAACAATAGAGTGAATGATATGGTTATACCTATGGAAGGTAATGATAAATCCTGAGGTTAATACACCATGATTGTGTATTGGAAAACCTTGATGAAGTTATCCTTTAGGTTTTATCTCTAAGAAGAATGTTTTTGAAGGTTTGAGAAGTCTGCTAATCCAAACCTGGCTAGCATGTTGCGTGGAAATGTTATGTAGGTAAGTAAACAATAATGGTCCCAATGTTCTGCTCTGCGGTACTCCTTGCTCTATAATTATAGATACTAAGTACGGTTTATCAGAAACGTTTACATATTTTATTTTGGGGTAGTGCTTACGAATTATGATCAATAAAATTAAGGATGGTTAAATGAAGTTTTGAGCTTTGAGCCAATATTTTATGATAGAAAAGATCAAAAGCTCGCGTCATATCTCTGAAGGTTGAGAGCAGGTATTTTCCGGGACTCTAGCATTCAAATTCGTGAAACCTGCTCTATACCTATGTTTAAGTTCAAGTATGCTAGCTAGATGTGCCGTGTAATTCATAATAATAAAAATTTGGCATTTTTCAGGATATTTTAGATTTTTTTTAAATTACATGAGTCATGTTGTTACACATTTTTTCACTTGTTTTTAATTTTAAAAGTTTTAAGTTAAAATATTTGGTAGGTTATCCAAATTTTGTTATATTACAATGACAAAAAAATTATTTATTTGACATTTTTACTGTACATAAGGGCAATAATTTTAAAAAATTTGTAAAATATGACAATTTATTATTTTTATGGTCTATGAGATTTATTTCGAGATGAATTTTGATGATGAAGTACCACAGTGCTGTTAAATTAAATTAAAAGATTATAGCGAGATCCATATAACGTCCGGGAAGGCACGTATGGTACGAGAAAGAATAAAATATGAATCACATCTGTTTGACAGCCAATTACAATATAATTTGACTATCAACAAACCCTAGTCTATCGAAAAAATCGACCCTACTCATCAGCAGTTCAAAACATCCATTGTGTTGATAAAACTTCATAATAACACACAATATTAATATTACCAGCATTAATACACCCCCAAGTTAACAAAGTGTACTATGTAAATAAACTACTAAATAAATAACGGTACAATGAGCCACAAAATTCATATAGCATCATTTACAAGCAGATGTCAGAGTCAATGGTAACGAGCGAATAAAAACATACCCCCGTCCCGCTCGCACGCATAATGACATTCAAAATGGCCAGTATTTCTTTTATTCTTTATTGTAATTTGTTTAATGAAAAGTTTGTTTGTATTCGATGTCGTTCAATTTTACGGTTGTGTCTGTGTGCGTGGGCGTGATTTTTTGCTTCTGTTAAAAGAATTCAAGGTATGTTTTTATTTCTTTTGTGGTTACTTTCAAAAGGATCATTGTGTTATTGAATTGGTTCACTTATTCAGTGTCTGCTTCTCGTTCATATCGAAACCAGTTGTTAGTAGTTTTGATTTCATCTTAATCATTATAATCTGTGGGTACTTCATTCGAAGGCTCTGTTTCTTTTATATTACCTTTTATGAGTTTGAATTACACTTGAACATGTGAAAGGTTTATTTCAATCCACTGACCTTCGATGTTTTTTGCCTAAAAAGGTTTAATAAAAATTAAAAATCCAAAACTGGATCCAAGAAACGGACAAAAAGGTATGTCTGTATATTGAGATATTAAATATCTTTTCACTCTTGCGTTACTCTTGAATAATTTCTATGAAAGGATACGGATTCGATGTCATTTACTGTGGATCGAATTTGAAAGTTGAAATTATTATTTCGTTTAATGCTATAACAGAGTAATCGGTGATACTATTCATGATTCTATTTTGATGTTATTCACATCGAAACAATAGTTAGATATCAATATATAAAAGTAGAATGACAACCATGTCAAGTTCTGGCAAAAGAAGCGTTCAATGAGTCGCATTCGCTTAGATGACAAGGTGTAGCCAGAGGATGTACTATTAGGTATGTCTTCTGTGCCAATAGTAGCATATTATTATTTAAGCTGTTCAGAAGCGTTTGGAGTACCAGAGACTTACCATTGACAATAGCTTTTGAGTTTTATGGTTTGCAGTTATATTTTTAACTAACTTTTTAACTTTAGGATGATTAAAACTATCGGACCAAGACTGCCGAAATTGTTGCATATGAGTAAGTGTGTAAGATTTAATGTGTGAATAACATAATAAATATTGGAAAAACTAATGATTCTTAGACTATTTTATATTACTTTTTAAACCAGTCTAATATAAATTGCAAATTATTAAGCTTGTCTATTCATCGGTGTTTCTTTTTTGCATTCCTGTTTGTTTTGTTTCCTATAATAAATTCAAGTCAAGAGTGAATAGGTTTCTACTATGGTAGTGTGCTTTACCATCCAAGGCTTCATTACTGCTTACCATCAGGTGGTTTTGTGGTCAAGCACTAACTTATTCGGTATAAAAAAAATATCGAATGTTTACCAAAACAAAAGTTTTACATAATATATGTTAACCTTTCCCAACCCCTACATAATCGAACACTACGTAAATAAATAAATTCAACAAACAAAATCGTCGGAAATCGGTTCAAATATGGTTAAACACATTAATATTGGGCGCGCAGTCACCCGCTTAACCGCCGCCGATCGCTCGCGACTTAACCTCACTAATACGGTTTGGCGCAACTCAATAAACAAGTATAAAACTACTCACACGATCAAATTGTAATCGAATTCATTTAAACGGTGCGCTGCGGGGGCGCACTAGACCCCTCCTCCCCTCCCTGCGCTTAAAAAAAACAATAACATCGACCATTAAATTCGCACACGCCACTGAAACCGAGCGCTTTCTAATTGCTCGGCGCACAATGACTTGTTCGCGCGACAGTACTTCGTACTCGACGCTGCAGCCCTCCACTGTGCCTGTTTCAGCCACATAGACGTATTGTTACGATTGTTTGCCAGAAAATGGCTGTTACGTCAACTTTAATCGACGCTTTGTGCTAACGCTTTGTCTTGCCGATTGTACAAACATTGTACAAGGACTGCTTCAGTCATTGTTGGTTGATTTATGTCGTTACTAGCTCTGCCCGCGACTGGCCGCTTTTTCCAGGATAATAAGTACCATATATCTTATTTTAGATCATGGACTTCCTGTATTTTCATGAAAATCAGTTCAGTAGGCTTGCGTGAAAGAGTAACAAAAATCCATACATATCTAAAAAAACTTTCACATTTATAATATTTGTAGGAACGATTTGAAACGCTGAGACTCCTTTTTCATCGTGGTAAGATGTCTTAATAATAGGGTGGAGAGTGAGAAAAGGATGGAGAATATTGGTCATACGCAAGAGTGTGATTGAAAGTTGACACACCGCTTGAGTATATTATACATTCACAGGCTAAACTGTTTGGGGTCAGTCAAGACGAGATTCTGGATTTTTTAACATTATACTGTTATAACCATTAAAATATGCTTTAACTAAGTTATTGCGATTTGAACTCCATGACTTTATCACCGCTTTAGCCGGCCCTCACCCAGCTTCATTTATAACTGTACCTTACTAATCAAACATGATCGTACAGTCAGCAAAATAGGTATGCAGGGCTTCATCCAAAAACCTTCCATAATGTTTAATAGGTATTACAGAATTTTTTTCAGTATAAATATTAAATGCTACCTTTTGACCTATGATTTAACATTGATAAAAAAATTGAACCGCCTTCAAAATGAAAAACAGTATTACTTTGAAAAGTAAAAAAATATTTTATGATTGTCTGTACTTCCTACTTATTTATTTTCTTGAAGTATTAAGTATTATATACCTACCTACGCTAACTACTGAAATGTTATAAATCAGTACAACGTCAATTTTTATTAAATGCGAGCTTTTCTTTTAGAATTATTTACCGAATTTATACCCGCCTTCTTCGGGATAATAAGTATGTACCTATCCTAATATATTATATTCCAGATAATGGTCTGCATGTGTGCTAAATTTCATGGAAATTCCGTTCAGTAATTTTTACGTGAAAGAGTAACAAACATCCTCACAAAGTTTCACATTTATAATTAAGTAACATTAAAATTGTATAACATTCGAATCAATGTAACTTACCATCCGAAACATTATACTACATATACAATACATAAACTATAGTTGTTTTAAACAAAGATGTTACTGCATATCTTGCTAGTTTTTAATAATTTATGTAAAACAATACCCTTCACTCTCACAGTCGCAAGCCCCTGCCTGGCACACACTCTCGCCCCGCCTTTTATGTTCTTCCCCGTTCGCACTTTTGTTTTCGACTGTATTATTTTGATTTCGAGTGTTGTATGCTCAGAAAGCTTTCAGTTTATTTTAAGGCGACCTTTTAAAAGTGTTTCAAAGAAATGCTTTGGGGGCAAATTTGTTTTAAACAAGTAACACGAGTGTGCTTTTAATGAGCGAACAAAATATCTGTTCGGCAAATAAACGTTATTTAACTAAATTGTTTTAGCTTGGTGTATATTTACATACCTATTTCTTTTAAGTATTATTATGGTAGGACATTGCAATTTACATCGCAATTTTTTATGTTTTTTTATTTGGTTTTGTTAACGAAATTACATTGTAAAAGGCATGCACAAGTAAAAACTAATGTAATCGAAAGTAGTTTATTAGCCAAAAAAGTTATCTTTATGAAAATCCATTCAGTAGCTTTTACGTGAAAAACTAACAAACATGCGATACCTATCTACTATAGTAAGAGAGGCTCGAAGAAACTCTAATACTCGTCTCTTTGTCCACAGTTCAAAAACGAGCGCGCATCACCGAAGTATGCTCGAGCCCCTCACCACCCACTGAGACATCACAAGATCCGAAGACACCGGTCGCGTCTCCCCCCCTCACCACGCCCCCGCCGCGATCCCCATCAGACCACGAACTGAACGTGGAAGAAGAACTAGAGGAACAATCCGAGATATCCCTCACGCCAGAAAACCTCTCCATGAAGGAACAAAGATCTGACGACATTAAAAAAGAAGAAAATGAGAAATGGGAGAGCCCCGACTACAAATACAAGTATAGACGCGACCGAAAACCTGAGCACATGCCCGAAGCGATGCCGGAGGAATCGGCTCCGTTCCAAAAATCACCTGTAGACGTCCTAATCAAGGTCTTCCCACGACGCAGCAGACAGGAGATCGAAGCAATCCTGACCAGATGCAAGGGGGATGTTGTTGCTGCCATGGAAATGATGATCAACGGCGCAGAGTCCTCCTATAACATGACTCCTGAATCTCCGTACCTCCAGAACTATCAATCGAAATCTGCGTTTTCTCCGCTTTCTAACCAAAGCTTCAAGTTTTCGCCGTCTAGAAGGTTCTTAACCCCACCGTATAGTGGAACGGGGTACCTGCCGACAGTGATTCGTCCTCCGCCAGAGTATCTCTCATCCTTTCTGCCACCTTCTGAGCTGATGTATGGGAGACAGCTCCAAGTTCCATCACCAGGGACGTCACCGACTTCGGATAATACGAACAATGATGGATTCTCTGATTAGGGGTACCAGAACTGTAGGGTTTCTATTGACCCTGGATAGAGGAGCAGTACTGCTACTAGTTGGGAAGCCTTGGTGCAAGGCTTGGCAACAACCATTCACTAAACTAGGTGTGCTTGAAATGCGGACTGTGATTTAGTCACAGTGCAAATTGACTTAGTTCACGGCGGATTTGTCAAAGTGTTTAGAGGTTTTGATATTGTTAGAGGTAATTAGATATGTTAACATAGTGTGTGTTTTTTGTAAATATTTTAATGTTATTACAGTCATTCATGTATTTACTTTATTTAGAGACAATTGAATTTGAATGCGATTATATTAAGATAAATAAAAATCGTTGCTAATACTGAATTTAAATACTTCAGATTTTTCTTTATCTCAGTGAAATGTTTTGGCACAGCTTAAAATATCTCAGGAAATAATGGTACTAACTAAAAAATAAAGACATTTTGTAAGCAGTAATTTATGGACAACTTCCATAAATTACTGCTTAACATATTAGTATTATCAGTTATTATCAAAACTTAAGCTTTACTGCAAAAACGTGAATAATTATGTTTGATACGTATCTATTAAAATCAACGTTTCTTTTGATGTTTGTAGCGTTTGACGCCGTGTAAATAATAAATTGTAAAATATCAAAAGAAAGTACCTTCGGATACGTAACATAGAATACGAGAGTGTAGAGTAGACATTTGTAGTATGAAATAGAACAACCTGTATATTAGACTTATATAACTAGCTGGCTCGACAGACTTCTGTTATTTACAATAAAATTCTATGACATAAAATTGTATAAACAATTTTCCTATAAAAATAAATTGCAACTCGATTATACTTATTACATTGTGGGGACGATCAGAGTTTACTCGAATATTCATTCATTAAAGTAACATTAAATTAATGTTAATTATGTTTGAATTACATAATACATGTTATCGATTCAGTGCTGTTCCGGGTTTGATTCCTCAGCATACCTACATTTATGATAAAGATATAAAATAAAATTAAAACTGTATTATGTATACCTAGTATCGTTTTAAATTTATCATTCAGCATTTAATTTACATCATAAAATGTAACAACAGAAAATATATATTTGTAACAAACGTCTTTTAAAATTATTATTAAACTTATTTACAAAAATGAACTTATATGCCCACATTAGGTACGAATAACAATTATTATTGGTATGAATTGTTAATCTAGGTAGAATTTAAATTAGTTTTTTGAAATTACATAGTAGGTAAAGGGACGTTTACGTAGTCCTAAAGATGTAAGTGAATAAGGATTAAAATAAAATTTTACTAAGTATGTGTATAGTTAAGATTTGAGTAGCTTGTCGTAAAATACATCTTAGCTATCTGTGTCTATTTTATACTTTAGTGTTTGTAACCGACTATAGATTTATTATTAAGAATATAAAAAATAAGACAGAATTGTAACGTTAGTAGGTATTATTTGAATATTATCTATAAACATCACAATCTGATGAACTTCCACAAAATATGAAAAATCTTTAGTACCATGATCCGTGATTCAGTTGCCGCGAAGCGCCATCTCTTACCAAATAGCGAAAACTCGCCATTAGATACCATTATAGAATTCAGTAGATATTAAAATAAGTGATTTATATCGGCATACTCATTACGATTTAGTGTTCAATACTTAACATAGATATACAAAGGTGTAATTAATAGAACACATGTTTACTCTATACTTAGAGATATTAATATTACTGTAAATGTACTGAATGCATCGTAAAATAATATGCTCAATAAACGCATTGATTCCAAAACATAGTTACTTTTTATTTGATACGCCACCATCCAACTGATTGAAAATGGCCACAGTTGGCGGTAGACATCAGCAAGACCAAAGACTTCATCAGTGGGTTGTAGACCGAAAAAGAGAGGAGAAAGATTTTTTTAAATTTTAATTTCGGACTGCCGCATAGTTTATGTCATTTAACTACTACACAATATTAATCATTTCATAGCGAATGTTATGTTAATATTAACGTTATGTTCTTTATCAAACCATGCGATGAATGTACCACTGTACGGTATCTCACCCTGTCTACTGACGTCACTACATGTACCTACAGTACAGTAAATCACTTACGAGTACATGTCATCTAACCACCCTATTAATAAGCTTCACTTGAACTAAACAATGCCTAGATAGGGAGTCCACACACCTGAAAGATAAGATTCGCATATTTAGGTGTTCTAGTTTGGTATTAACAATAACGTCTTTTATTTCTCAAGTAAATTTAATTTTGGAAGTTTAACCATGGGGTTCATGGGTTTCAATTGATTAATAGTCCAATACAGGGCAAAAGTCTCGCCTCGTGAGGAGGCCTAGGAACTTACCTATTACATAACGGTACTCTAGCTCAGGTTGGTAGTGGGGAATCAAATATATTACTGACTAGCTTTTGCCCGCAGCTTCGCCCGCGGTAAAGATCGATTTTTTACAAATCTTACTTACTTACTTTTACTTAGTTAGACTTAGTTGCCTATGAATTAAGTAATTTACATGTACCATTTGATAGCGTGAAATGCAAATCAATTTTACGAACGCCATCTATTAACAACATCCGGAACTAAATATCTAGCAACTAACAAAATATTGATCTTCCCATGGGGATGTTTTACCGCGGTAAAAAGTAGCCTACGTTATTCTCCACGCTCCTCACTATCTCCACGCACAAAAACCATACCACATAACAGCTTCGTTGCGACGTGAAAGACGGACAAACAAACAAACAAACACACTTTCACATTTATAATATTAGTATGGATTCTTCATAACTCATAATAATATCTTTTTAAATCATAGCATAAAGAAAGAAACACAGTCTGGTTACAGTCTGAATAGTTTTTCTAAAAATAAGTATTTTTTCTGATGATACAATAATATTCTAAATCATTACTACAAAAAATACAGCAAACAATAATTTGATTTAGTTAGATACTTACGAATCCGACCGTTTAACAGCGTTTCCACGCGTACAATATACACCAACTCCCTCACCCTACGTCATCGGTCGGTGCATTGGAATAATAGGTTTCGTGCGTCTCAAACGGACATATGGGCCGAGGACGAGAGGACTAGCTATTGACATGACATGTAATAGACCATGGTTTATGGCTGTCTACGTCACGAGACGTCTCGCATGGGGGCTTGGACTTGTGTGCTCTGAGCCTGATAGCTTTAACTAACTGACGTCTACGATAACAGAGTTGACGACGACTATTTCTGCACATGTTCAAAGATTTTGCTTTGGAATTCACGAAACAGACGAGGTTTGAACTTTGAACGCGCTTCTCGCGCGCTTATGTATCGCGTTGACGGCGCGTTTAAGTATCGAATACAAATGCAACAATCTGCTGTTTCGTTATCTACAGCGCGGCGCCGTGAATGCTCGAAATAACGGCGCGTATAAAATACGCGGGGTGCATACGCTCTAAAAGAGACTGCACTAGACTAAAATCTAAATTTAATATTAGTTCACACATTAAATTCTCACGGTCGAATAATCGACACGAATAGAATTAATTTAATTTGAAACAACCTAAACACCCAGCCACCAAACAGCCAATTGCAAACAATATTTAAATTGTATTTTACATTTAATTTATATGCAAGTTTGAACTGCGAACAGTAATCATCAGATTAGGAGTCAGGGCGGTGGGCGCCACGCGACCAGTGGGTTTAGCGATTGAACTTTAAACTGAACTGCTTATTGTGTTAATTTAGTTAAAGGGTAATTTTACCACAATCAAACCTGCGGCTTTCGAGTTGCGGCTGCAGTGCGCGGCTGCGGCTAGCTTGGTCTAGGGTTGTATAACTACCGTAATTTTGTCTGTGCAACATTATCTCTTCTTTCTTGGCCGGCAACGGTACCACACTACGTATTGTGTTACTGGTGCAAGGATTACAGATACTATAGGTAGGTATTACTATGAAAGTCGAAGTCAAATTATTTATTTATTTTTGTCGATCAATGTTCACTTGACTTTAGTCATTTACAACACTAACAACAAAATATTCAATAATGTGTAACATAATATCTTAGCATAACATTATGATAAAGATTATCTATGCACCCACTTAATGGGTTGTCACCATCCTAATGGGTTGTCTGGAAGAAAACGTTATTAAATTGGATTAGGACGATTTAAGTATTTTGGAAAGTAAAAATCAAAGTTAGTTTCCAAATCACAATTTCCCTCCTACCCTACAATTCATACATTTCATACTTTCATACTTATGCTGTTGGTTGTTGCTGGGCTTGACAATGACACATGACGTACAAACGTTACATTGTTTACATTTAATTTTCTATACATTATAATGTGCAAAGATATTTTACTAATAGGTACATACAATATCATTGGATGTGTAACTTATTATAAGTTTGTCGTGTGAGCCGGCCTGGCGCACTCCGCACTTTTGGTATGATGATACAAGTACATGTCGCGTTCGACGTGTTGGGCCAATTTCAGAAGGGCTGCTACGCGCTGCCGCCCCTCACCTGCTGTGTAATATACATTCGTAATCTATCACACAATAAGTCGTCACAAAAAAGACAACCCTGACGTTGTCAGAGAGGATAAGAGTTATGATTAGAAAGAGAGGCAACGTCTAGATGTCAACGTCTGTTGACAGTTAACGCTACGCGACCTGTATTACACTTTATTGTGTCGGAGTAAGAGTCGCTATTTATTTAAATGATTTTGTCGAGTGAATCTTCTGCACCAATACTGTGGTGTGAGTATCCGCACAACGACATAAAGTTATAATGTTTACCAGACGATGTACCGTAAAATCCTTACTATTTACTAACTGTAGTGGATCCACTATAGCTACATAGAATAGAGTTCATAAAAACCGACAAATTTTCACGACATTAAAACCCAGAACTCAAGCGGAATAAATAAAAACAAAAGTGGTTCTGGCAACAAACAGGGCGATATAAAAACTCTTAATTACTTTATTATAACTGAATGAGCTTCGCCTAATTAGCGGCCGGCTAGGGGCGGTCAGGGCGGCTAGGGGCATCCGAGCGGCTGACGGGGGGGTGAGGGGGGATGGGGGGCCCAAGTTATACTTTCACCATTTTGTTTTGTTTTTGAAGCGGTTAATTATTTTTAAATTAGTTTTGCTCGTGACTGTACGCAAATGTTATGAAAGGTCGGCCATTTTGGAATATTGTTTTAAATTATTTGATTTCGCGGTTGTTTATGATCTATTACTGCAAAGAATTAGTAAACCGACACCCATGGTACTCATAATATACAGTACAGATAGCAGAGAGTTAGGTAATGACACAAAGCTTTCTGTAATAAACGCTTAGGTACACACACTCATACCCCCGCATTAGGTTTTTCCCTGTGTCGCGGGTGGCATGAACGATACATGTAACACATCACAATAACACCCATGTCCAGAGTACAAATGTTTATCTGCCACATAAATATCTGCTCCGGCCGGGAATCGAACCCGTGACCCTCGCTTCGCAGGCAGGGTCGCTACCCCTACCAACTAGGCTACAGGGTCGTCAAATGTTTAATGTTACAGCATAATATTTGTGTTATTATCAAATTAAATCATACCTTAATAAAATTATGGGTAGCATTTAACATTGATAACACAAACATTGTGTATTGTTAAACACAACGAAGTGTTTTTGCAAATGTTTTTGTATCCTGCCCTGCATATACTTATGTACCTCTTTTGCTGTCTGTACATTGCACACCTTCAGAATAGTATGGACTTAAGTCAAAAATCTAAGAAAATATGCAACATTTCATTTTTTTTTGCTCATATTTCACAAGAAATAAACTTAATACAGAAATCAAATAATTGATATGTTTTCATACAACATGAATTAATTAAATCAGTTCAAAGTTGAAAGTTAAGATGTAGTTTCAAAACTTTGTTCTTGTTTTCCCACAAAAATAATTTTTCGAGATACGTCACTACTATTCTGAAGGTGCGATTGGTAAGATGTCTCATTAATGTGGCAAAGAAATATCAAACCTTAAAACATTTGGATTAACTCGTAGGCATCCTTCATTGGTACAAACCGTATAACCCATTAACGGCACATTTTCGTGCACACAATACATTGCGGCGTTAATACTGAACAAAAAGCTGCCGCCACTCGCAGCCGGATAAATCATCGCGGAACACGCGCTGCCGACGCAATGATTGAGATGTACACGGCGACTATTGATGGGTTTGGTGATGCAAAGCTTAATGTAGGTACACTGGAGCGCGCCGATACGTTGCACTTGCAATGCAAAAAATAATGACAATCCCAAAGGAAAGTTTAAATTCGTGATACTAAGCAGATTTATCGCGAAAACTGTTTGTTTGTTTTAATGTTTAATATAGGTACTTACTTATCCTTAATAGCACTCGTATATGAATATGGAAAAGTTAATTCATTTATTCAACAATTTTAATTATTTTTTTCTATTTAAATTTTATCATAAATTTTCAAATTTTGTCATTAGAGAAAATCAAACCCTAACAATACACACTCATAGCCTCACACTAGGATTCCCTGTGTCGTGGGCGCCATGGACAACACATAAAGATAAGGACACACACCCAGACCGAGAAAAGAAATTCAAACTCGTCATTCAAATTTCCGCCTCGCTGGGAATCGAACGGCGATCTGGCATGAAAACGGAATTATGACATACGGGTCCTCAAACTAGACTCAGACTAGACTATTAATGAAACTTATTATATTTTGTAAATTAAATTCCTATCCATGATTGTACTCATGTGTACTTTATGCAGCAGATTTAGATCTGATGGACCTCTATGTCACCTCCCTTATAGAAATAACTTGCGATTTGCAAGGAATCTTAATGCAAGAAAATAATATGTGATAATAAAAAATATCATATTATTATCAAACAGAAATGCTAATGAAAAGCTATGGTACAATTCGGTCTATAGCATAGTAAAAATTTTCAAAATGTGTCACTACTCTGCGGCACGTTACGATAGTCCCAGAACTTTATTTCACTGAAATCAATATATCTGAAGCACTTGATGAATGAAAATGATATTTATTGGTAAAACTACGAAATGTTAAAATATTTACTGAATGTTTGTTTTTGTAGAGTTTATTCTCAATTTTGGCAACGAAAAAACTGTTGTGGAGTCATGTTTGGTTTGCAGCCGATTAAATTTTATTCGACTGAAATTGAAGATGGAAACAGTTTGTTTATGAATATCGAATATTCGAATAAAGCGAGTTTATAGTTTTGTTTTAACCGTACTTATTAAAAAAAAATGTGTAGTAATTTATTTTTCCGTTGTAATTATATCATAACAATAGAGTGAATGATATGGTTATACCTATGGAAGGTAATGATAAATCCTGAGGTTAATACACCATGATTGTGTATTGGAAAACCTTGATGAAGTTATCCTTTAGGTTTTATCTCTAAGAAGAATGTTTTTGAAGGTTTGAGAAGTCTGCTAATCCAAACCTGGCTAGCATGTTGCGTGGAAATGTTATGTAGGTAAGTAAACAATAATGGTCCCAATGTTCTGCTCTGCGGTACTCCTTGCTCTATAATTATAGATACTAAGTACGGTTTATCAGAAACGTTTACATATTTTATTTTGGGGTAGTGCTTACGAATTATGATCAATAAAATTAAGGATGGTTAAATGAAGTTTTGAGCTTTGAGCCAATATTTTATGATAGAAAAGATCAAAAGCTCGCGTCATATCTCTGAAGGTTGAGAGCAGGTATTTTCCGGGACTCTAGCATTCAAATTCGTGAAACCTGCTCTATACCTATGTTTAAGTTCAAGTATGCTAGCTAGATGTGCCGTGTAATTCATAATAATAAAAATTTGGCATTTTTCAGGATATTTTAGATTTTTTTTAAATTACATGAGTCATGTTGTTACACATTTTTTCACTTGTTTTTAATTTTAAAAGTTTTAAGTTAAAATATTTGGTAGGTTATCCAAATTTTGTTATATTACAATGACAAAAAAATTATTTATTTGACATTTTTACTGTACATAAGGGCAATAATTTTAAAAAATTTGTAAAATATGACAATTTATTATTTTTATGGTCTATGAGATTTATTTCGAGATGAATTTTGATGATGAAGTACCACAGTGCTGTTAAATTAAATTAAAAGATTATAGCGAGATCCATATAACGTCCGGGAAGGCACGTATGGTACGAGAAAGAATAAAATATGAATCACATCTGTTTGACAGCCAATTACAATATAATTTGACTATCAACAAACCCTAGTCTATCGAAAAAATCGACCCTACTCATCAGCAGTTCAAAACATCCATTGTGTTGATAAAACTTCATAATAACACACAATATTAATATTACCAGCATTAATACACCCCCAAGTTAACAAAGTGTACTATGTAAATAAACTACTAAATAAATAACGGTACAATGAGCCACAAAATTCATATAGCATCATTTACAAGCAGATGTCAGAGTCAATGGTAACGAGCGAATAAAAACATACCCCCGTCCCGCTCGCACGCATAATGACATTCAAAATGGCCAGTATTTCTTTTATTCTTTATTGTAATTTGTTTAATGAAAAGTTTGTTTGTATTCGATGTCGTTCAATTTTACGGTTGTGTCTGTGTGCGTGGGCGTGATTTTTTGCTTCTGTTAAAAGAATTCAAGGTATGTTTTTATTTCTTTTGTGGTTACTTTCAAAAGGATCATTGTGTTATTGAATTGGTTCACTTATTCAGTGTCTGCTTCTCGTTCATATCGAAACCAGTTGTTAGTAGTTTTGATTTCATCTTAATCATTATAATCTGTGGGTACTTCATTCGAAGGCTCTGTTTCTTTTATATTACCTTTTATGAGTTTGAATTACACTTGAACATGTGAAAGGTTTATTTCAATCCACTGACCTTCGATGTTTTTTGCCTAAAAAGGTTTAATAAAAATTAAAAATCCAAAACTGGATCCAAGAAACGGACAAAAAGGTATGTCTGTATATTGAGATATTAAATATCTTTTCACTCTTGCGTTACTCTTGAATAATTTCTATGAAAGGATACGGATTCGATGTCATTTACTGTGGATCGAATTTGAAAGTTGAAATTATTATTTCGTTTAATGCTATAACAGAGTAATCGGTGATACTATTCATGATTCTATTTTGATGTTATTCACATCGAAACAATAGTTAGATATCAATATATAAAAGTAGAATGACAACCATGTCAAGTTCTGGCAAAAGAAGCGTTCAATGAGTCGCATTCGCTTAGATGACAAGGTGTAGCCAGAGGATGTACTATTAGGTATGTCTTCTGTGCCAATAGTAGCATATTATTATTTAAGCTGTTCAGAAGCGTTTGGAGTACCAGAGACTTACCATTGACAATAGCTTTTGAGTTTTATGGTTTGCAGTTATATTTTTAACTAACTTTTTAACTTTAGGATGATTAAAACTATCGGACCAAGACTGCCGAAATTGTTGCATATGAGTAAGTGTGTAAGATTTAATGTGTGAATAACATAATAAATATTGGAAAAACTAATGATTCTTAGACTATTTTATATTACTTTTTAAACCAGTCTAATATAAATTGCAAATTATTAAGCTTGTCTATTCATCGGTGTTTCTTTTTTGCATTCCTGTTTGTTTTGTTTCCTATAATAAATTCAAGTCAAGAGTGAATAGGTTTCTACTATGGTAGTGTGCTTTACCATCCAAGGCTTCATTACTGCTTACCATCAGGTGGTTTTGTGGTCAAGCACTAACTTATTCGGTATAAAAAAAATATCGAATGTTTACCAAAACAAAAGTTTTACATAATATATGTTAACCTTTCCCAACCCCTACATAATCGAACACTACGTAAATAAATAAATTCAACAAACAAAATCGTCGGAAATCGGTTCAAATATGGTTAAACACATTAATATTGGGCGCGCAGTCACCCGCTTAACCGCCGCCGATCGCTCGCGACTTAACCTCACTAATACGGTTTGGCGCAACTCAATAAACAAGTATAAAACTACTCACACGATCAAATTGTAATCGAATTCATTTAAACGGTGCGCTGCGGGGGCGCACTAGACCCCTCCTCCCCTCCCTGCGCTTAAAAAAAACAATAACATCGACCATTAAATTCGCACACGCCACTGAAACCGAGCGCTTTCTAATTGCTCGGCGCACAATGACTTGTTCGCGCGACAGTACTTCGTACTCGACGCTGCAGCCCTCCACTGTGCCTGTTTCAGCCACATAGACGTATTGTTACGATTGTTTGCCAGAAAATGGCTGTTACGTCAACTTTAATCGACGCTTTGTGCTAACGCTTTGTCTTGCCGATTGTACAAACATTGTACAAGGACTGCTTCAGTCATTGTTGGTTGATTTATGTCGTTACTAGCTCTGCCCGCGACTGGCCGCTTTTTCCAGGATAATAAGTACCATATATCTTATTTTAGATCATGGACTTCCTGTATTTTCATGAAAATCAGTTCAGTAGGCTTGCGTGAAAGAGTAACAAAAATCCATACATATCTAAAAAAACTTTCACATTTATAATATTTGTAGGAACGATTTGAAACGCTGAGACTCCTTTTTCATCGTGGTAAGATGTCTTAATAATAGGGTGGAGAGTGAGAAAAGGATGGAGAATATTGGTCATACGCAAGAGTGTGATTGAAAGTTGACACACCGCTTGAGTATATTATACATTCACAGGCTAAACTGTTTGGGGTCAGTCAAGACGAGATTCTGGATTTTTTAACATTATACTGTTATAACCATTAAAATATGCTTTAACTAAGTTATTGCGATTTGAACTCCATGACTTTATCACCGCTTTAGCCGGCCCTCACCCAGCTTCATTTATAACTGTACCTTACTAATCAAACATGATCGTACAGTCAGCAAAATAGGTATGCAGGGCTTCATCCAAAAACCTTCCATAATGTTTAATAGGTATTACAGAATTTTTTTCAGTATAAATATTAAATGCTACCTTTTGACCTATGATTTAACATTGATAAAAAAATTGAACCGCCTTCAAAATGAAAAACAGTATTACTTTGAAAAGTAAAAAAATATTTTATGATTGTCTGTACTTCCTACTTATTTATTTTCTTGAAGTATTAAGTATTATATACCTACCTACGCTAACTACTGAAATGTTATAAATCAGTACAACGTCAATTTTTATTAAATGCGAGCTTTTCTTTTAGAATTATTTACCGAATTTATACCCGCCTTCTTCGGGATAATAAGTATGTACCTATCCTAATATATTATATTCCAGATAATGGTCTGCATGTGTGCTAAATTTCATGGAAATTCCGTTCAGTAATTTTTACGTGAAAGAGTAACAAACATCCTCACAAAGTTTCACATTTATAATTAAGTAACATTAAAATTGTATAACATTCGAATCAATGTAACTTACCATCCGAAACATTATACTACATATACAATACATAAACTATAGTTGTTTTAAACAAAGATGTTACTGCATATCTTGCTAGTTTTTAATAATTTATGTAAAACAATACCCTTCACTCTCACAGTCGCAAGCCCCTGCCTGGCACACACTCTCGCCCCGCCTTTTATGTTCTTCCCCGTTCGCACTTTTGTTTTCGACTGTATTATTTTGATTTCGAGTGTTGTATGCTCAGAAAGCTTTCAGTTTATTTTAAGGCGACCTTTTAAAAGTGTTTCAAAGAAATGCTTTGGGGGCAAATTTGTTTTAAACAAGTAACACGAGTGTGCTTTTAATGAGCGAACAAAATATCTGTTCGGCAAATAAACGTTATTTAACTAAATTGTTTTAGCTTGGTGTATATTTACATACCTATTTCTTTTAAGTATTATTATGGTAGGACATTGCAATTTACATCGCAATTTTTTATGTTTTTTTATTTGGTTTTGTTAACGAAATTACATTGTAAAAGGCATGCACAAGTAAAAACTAATGTAATCGAAAGTAGTTTATTAGCCAAAAAAGTTATCTTTATGAAAATCCATTCAGTAGCTTTTACGTGAAAAACTAACAAACATGCGATACCTATCTACTATAGTAAGAGAGGCTCGAAGAAACTCTAATACTCGTCTCTTTGTCCACAGTTCAAAAACGAGCGCGCATCACCGAAGTATGCTCGAGCCCCTCACCACCCACTGAGACATCACAAGATCCGAAGACACCGGTCGCGTCTCCCCCCCTCACCACGCCCCCGCCGCGATCCCCATCAGACCACGAACTGAACGTGGAAGAAGAACTAGAGGAACAATCCGAGATATCCCTCACGCCAGAAAACCTCTCCATGAAGGAACAAAGATCTGACGACATTAAAAAAGAAGAAAATGAGAAATGGGAGAGCCCCGACTACAAATACAAGTATAGACGCGACCGAAAACCTGAGCACATGCCCGAAGCGATGCCGGAGGAATCGGCTCCGTTCCAAAAATCACCTGTAGACGTCCTAATCAAGGTCTTCCCACGACGCAGCAGACAGGAGATCGAAGCAATCCTGACCAGATGCAAGGGGGATGTTGTTGCTGCCATGGAAATGATGATCAACGGCGCAGAGTCCTCCTATAACATGACTCCTGAATCTCCGTACCTCCAGAACTATCAATCGAAATCTGCGTTTTCTCCGCTTTCTAACCAAAGCTTCAAGTTTTCGCCGTCTAGAAGGTTCTTAACCCCACCGTATAGTGGAACGGGGTACCTGCCGACAGTGATTCGTCCTCCGCCAGAGTATCTCTCATCCTTTCTGCCACCTTCTGAGCTGATGTATGGGAGACAGCTCCAAGTTCCATCACCAGGGACGTCACCGACTTCGGATAATACGAACAATGATGGATTCTCTGATTAGGGGTACCAGAACTGTAGGGTTTCTATTGACCCTGGATAGAGGAGCAGTACTGCTACTAGTTGGGAAGCCTTGGTGCAAGGCTTGGCAACAACCATTCACTAAACTAGGTGTGCTTGAAATGCGGACTGTGATTTAGTCACAGTGCAAATTGACTTAGTTCACGGCGGATTTGTCAAAGTGTTTAGAGGTTTTGATATTGTTAGAGGTAATTAGATATGTTAACATAGTGTGTGTTTTTTGTAAATATTTTAATGTTATTACAGTCATTCATGTATTTACTTTATTTAGAGACAATTGAATTTGAATGCGATTATATTAAGATAAATAAAAATCGTTGCTAATACTGAATTTAAATACTTCAGATTTTTCTTTATCTCAGTGAAATGTTTTGGCACAGCTTAAAATATCTCAGGAAATAATGGTACTAACTAAAAAATAAAGACATTTTGTAAGCAGTAATTTATGGACAACTTCCATAAATTACTGCTTAACATATTAGTATTATCAGTTATTATCAAAACTTAAGCTTTACTGCAAAAACGTGAATAATTATGTTTGATACGTATCTATTAAAATCAACGTTTCTTTTGATGTTTGTAGCGTTTGACGCCGTGTAAATAATAAATTGTAAAATATCAAAAGAAAGTACCTTCGGATACGTAACATAGAATACGAGAGTGTAGAGTAGACATTTGTAGTATGAAATAGAACAACCTGTATATTAGACTTATATAACTAGCTGGCTCGACAGACTTCTGTTATTTACAATAAAATTCTATGACATAAAATTGTATAAACAATTTTCCTATAAAAATAAATTGCAACTCGATTATACTTATTACATTGTGGGGACGATCAGAGTTTACTCGAATATTCATTCATTAAAGTAACATTAAATTAATGTTAATTATGTTTGAATTACATAATACATGTTATCGATTCAGTGCTGTTCCGGGTTTGATTCCTCAGCATACCTACATTTATGATAAAGATATAAAATAAAATTAAAACTGTATTATGTATACCTAGTATCGTTTTAAATTTATCATTCAGCATTTAATTTACATCATAAAATGTAACAACAGAAAATATATATTTGTAACAAACGTCTTTTAAAATTATTATTAAACTTATTTACAAAAATGAACTTATATGCCCACATTAGGTACGAATAACAATTATTATTGGTATGAATTGTTAATCTAGGTAGAATTTAAATTAGTTTTTTGAAATTACATAGTAGGTAAAGGGACGTTTACGTAGTCCTAAAGATGTAAGTGAATAAGGATTAAAATAAAATTTTACTAAGTATGTGTATAGTTAAGATTTGAGTAGCTTGTCGTAAAATACATCTTAGCTATCTGTGTCTATTTTATACTTTAGTGTTTGTAACCGACTATAGATTTATTATTAAGAATATAAAAAATAAGACAGAATTGTAACGTTAGTAGGTATTATTTGAATATTATCTATAAACATCACAATCTGATGAACTTCCACAAAATATGAAAAATCTTTAGTACCATGATCCGTGATTCAGTTGCCGCGAAGCGCCATCTCTTACCAAATAGCGAAAACTCGCCATTAGATACCATTATAGAATTCAGTAGATATTAAAATAAGTGATTTATATCGGCATACTCATTACGATTTAGTGTTCAATACTTAACATAGATATACAAAGGTGTAATTAATAGAACACATGTTTACTCTATACTTAGAGATATTAATATTACTGTAAATGTACTGAATGCATCGTAAAATAATATGCTCAATAAACGCATTGATTCCAAAACATAGTTACTTTTTATTTGATACGCCACCATCCAACTGATTGAAAATGGCCACAGTTGGCGGTAGACATCAGCAAGACCAAAGACTTCATCAGTGGGTTGTAGACCGAAAAAGAGAGGAGAAAGATTTTTTTAAATTTTAATTTCGGACTGCCGCATAGTTTATGTCATTTAACTACTACACAATATTAATCATTTCATAGCGAATGTTATGTTAATATTAACGTTATGTTCTTTATCAAACCATGCGATGAATGTACCACTGTACGGTATCTCACCCTGTCTACTGACGTCACTACATGTACCTACAGTACAGTAAATCACTTACGAGTACATGTCATCTAACCACCCTATTAATAAGCTTCACTTGAACTAAACAATGCCTAGATAGGGAGTCCACACACCTGAAAGATAAGATTCGCATATTTAGGTGTTCTAGTTTGGTATTAACAATAACGTCTTTTATTTCTCAAGTAAATTTAATTTTGGAAGTTTAACCATGGGGTTCATGGGTTTCAATTGATTAATAGTCCAATACAGGGCAAAAGTCTCGCCTCGTGAGGAGGCCTAGGAACTTACCTATTACATAACGGTACTCTAGCTCAGGTTGGTAGTGGGGAATCAAATATATTACTGACTAGCTTTTGCCCGCAGCTTCGCCCGCGGTAAAGATCGATTTTTTACAAATCTTACTTACTTACTTTTACTTAGTTAGACTTAGTTGCCTATGAATTAAGTAATTTACATGTACCATTTGATAGCGTGAAATGCAAATCAATTTTACGAACGCCATCTATTAACAACATCCGGAACTAAATATCTAGCAACTAACAAAATATTGATCTTCCCATGGGGATGTTTTACCGCGGTAAAAAGTAGCCTACGTTATTCTCCACGCTCCTCACTATCTCCACGCACAAAAACCATACCACATAACAGCTTCGTTGCGACGTGAAAGACGGACAAACAAACAAACAAACACACTTTCACATTTATAATATTAGTATGGATTCTTCATAACTCATAATAATATCTTTTTAAATCATAGCATAAAGAAAGAAACACAGTCTGGTTACAGTCTGAATAGTTTTTCTAAAAATAAGTATTTTTTCTGATGATACAATAATATTCTAAATCATTACTACAAAAAATACAGCAAACAATAATTTGATTTAGTTAGATACTTACGAATCCGACCGTTTAACAGCGTTTCCACGCGTACAATATACACCAACTCCCTCACCCTACGTCATCGGTCGGTGCATTGGAATAATAGGTTTCGTGCGTCTCAAACGGACATATGGGCCGAGGACGAGAGGACTAGCTATTGACATGACATGTAATAGACCATGGTTTATGGCTGTCTACGTCACGAGACGTCTCGCATGGGGGCTTGGACTTGTGTGCTCTGAGCCTGATAGCTTTAACTAACTGACGTCTACGATAACAGAGTTGACGACGACTATTTCTGCACATGTTCAAAGATTTTGCTTTGGAATTCACGAAACAGACGAGGTTTGAACTTTGAACGCGCTTCTCGCGCGCTTATGTATCGCGTTGACGGCGCGTTTAAGTATCGAATACAAATGCAACAATCTGCTGTTTCGTTATCTACAGCGCGGCGCCGTGAATGCTCGAAATAACGGCGCGTATAAAATACGCGGGGTGCATACGCTCTAAAAGAGACTGCACTAGACTAAAATCTAAATTTAATATTAGTTCACACATTAAATTCTCACGGTCGAATAATCGACACGAATAGAATTAATTTAATTTGAAACAACCTAAACACCCAGCCACCAAACAGCCAATTGCAAACAATATTTAAATTGTATTTTACATTTAATTTATATGCAAGTTTGAACTGCGAACAGTAATCATCAGATTAGGAGTCAGGGCGGTGGGCGCCACGCGACCAGTGGGTTTAGCGATTGAACTTTAAACTGAACTGCTTATTGTGTTAATTTAGTTAAAGGGTAATTTTACCACAATCAAACCTGCGGCTTTCGAGTTGCGGCTGCAGTGCGCGGCTGCGGCTAGCTTGGTCTAGGGTTGTATAACTACCGTAATTTTGTCTGTGCAACATTATCTCTTCTTTCTTGGCCGGCAACGGTACCACACTACGTATTGTGTTACTGGTGCAAGGATTACAGATACTATAGGTAGGTATTACTATGAAAGTCGAAGTCAAATTATTTATTTATTTTTGTCGATCAATGTTCACTTGACTTTAGTCATTTACAACACTAACAACAAAATATTCAATAATGTGTAACATAATATCTTAGCATAACATTATGATAAAGATTATCTATGCACCCACTTAATGGGTTGTCACCATCCTAATGGGTTGTCTGGAAGAAAACGTTATTAAATTGGATTAGGACGATTTAAGTATTTTGGAAAGTAAAAATCAAAGTTAGTTTCCAAATCACAATTTCCCTCCTACCCTACAATTCCACAAAACCGCAGCCGCGAGTCGCATGAGCCGCACACGCCGCACGAGCCGCACGTCTCGCTGCGACCTGCGAATAAACAACAATAATGGGGGTGAGTTTAAATGGTTTTTAATTCTCGATAGGAATGGCGTGCGGTGTGTGGTGTGTTGCAGACGTTTGCAGTGCGTTAAGCTGACGATTGTCGCTTGATGGAGGGCCGCCAGCTACAGATCGTAGCGGTACGAAACAAAGAGGTACACTTAGATAGGTATAAATAATTTTATCATTGAAAGTAATTAACATTCTTTCAATGAGGTTATAAAATTAAAAAAATCAAAAAAAAAATTCATAGGTATCGTAAATAAATATATGTAACAAAAGGGGTAATCTACGGTGTTGGTTATTCAATAATATTCCTTTTACTTTGCTCCATGATATTATATTTCAAGTTCTCCTAACGTTCACATCAATACTTCCAAGTACTTCAACACTACGTGACCATTCGTTCTATCTTATTGACAATACCTTCATCTAAATATGACATGTCGTTTCTTATATGCCAACCTCTGCATCGGACAAGCGTTGTAGAATAAAGAGGTCCCTCCCTGGACCTTCACTGGAGATTCGTGGCCTCACCGACACGGCTATCCTGACGTGCGCTCGTCCTCGTGCGCGCTTTAATTTATCTTGGTACATCATCATCATGCTTCTTCTATCTACTGCTCCACAAGGCATGCCATATGGTCCTCCGCTTATGATCCCATCCAGCAATACCAGACGCCCTCATAAGAGCGTCGGTGTATCGGGCTGTAATTGGTGTTCGTGGTCTCCATTCTAACTCCTGGGTCCACAACTCGTTGTTTTCGTATCACGCACGCGGCCATCGCTGACGACCCACACGACCTCGTGTGGATAATCAGAATCCTGTAAAAACAGTCTCAACAGTATTTTGCTCGGCTATTCTGACTACATTAACCTGATTCACATTCATTTTATTTTCGTCATTCATCATATCATTATTAATTTACAGTCAAGAATAATTCGCTCATTAAGTCTGATATTTTAAATGTGGACACTTAAAATATAGTGGAGATAACTATGGTTTGGCCATTTGGTTACCAATCTGGTTCTTAAGACTCTACGGAACGTCGCAATTATGTTATTGTCGTCTGGTCCGGATTATACCCTGCAGACACCTGGTCCAGTCTCTCTAAGACTCTCCAGGTACAACGTCCCTTCAGTTCTATGCTGGCCCGGACTCATTCACATTTCTTTTCCTCTTTTTTTTTTGACACCTTTTTTTTTACAACTTTTTTTTTATCATAACTCTTTTTTTTACTCCATTTTTTTTGCAATTTCATATTGTTACTAGGTACTCTTTTTTTTACCTTTCATTTTCACTTATCTCTTTCTTTAAACTTTTTTTCTCTCTTTTTTTCTCTCTTTTTTCACATATTTTTTTTTCACATCTCTTTTTTTTTACTCTTTTTTTTACAATAGCCATTGTTGCAAAACTCATTAAATTGATATCATCATGTAATCCTTCTTTTACTATACCATCAGACCGACCATAGTTTCTCTACGTGACTTACATCTGACTTACACAAGTCTAACGAGTCTACTGACAAGAAGTCGCTATTCACCATAACGTAGGTACTCGCATCATAAGGAACCTGATAGCAAAAACTTCGAACTGTCAACAATTGCAACAGCTTACTCTTAGTGACCCAATAAAGTTTCATAACTTTAAACCATTTATTAAATTTAGAAAATAAAGGATGTCACTGTCATTGACTGAAAAACCCTCTTATAAAGACAACGTAATTTCGTTCTTTAAATACGAATGTCTGGCAAATCATGGAAATAATTTTAAGAATGATTCGTTTAAATCCAATACCAGCAACAACATTATCTACACGCTCATCAGCCCCATAATCATAGAAAACTTCACAAAATCACCTGTATGATCAAACTATGCGTGAAGATGGTTGTGCACTCATTCTGCCATCACCTAATCTAGCACCGCTCACGCAGCAGACAGCTCCTGGGACTCTTGGTTTCACGTGGCTGGCGTGGTAGATCATTATTTCATGTGTCATCGATTTCCCGCAACTGAAAAATAAGTAAGGTTAATTTCACTCGTATGATAATATCAAATATCACATTTGATGCTATACTAGGGCTACTTATCTGCGACCCGTAGTTACGTCCACTTCCATCAACATGTTCCTCGAAGAAATTTTAGTCGTCACCTCATTCTTAAAAATCGACATTCGCGTATCAGTACATCGTACTCTGAAAGGTCTACATATTGGATGGCTTGGTTTATTTCAACTCTCACATCACTACATTGCGCATTATCCACATCGATTATATTATAAACTTCGACAATTCTCATTGTATTGCGTTTTGGATTGTTTAATTTCTCAAAATTCTTGCAAAATTTTCTTCAAATGTCATCCGAGCTAGTGTCATTCCTCATTTATTTTCCGACTTTTCCGATATTTTGGGCGCATCAGTTCTTCCAACACTTCTGATGTAACAAAAGGGGTAATCTACGGTGTTGGTTATTCAATAATATTCCTTTTACTTTGCTCCATGATATTATATTTCAAGTTCTCCTAACGTTCACATCAATACTTCCAAGTACTTCAACACTACGTGACCATTCGTTCTATCTTATTGACAATACCTTCATCTAAATATGACATGTCGTTTCTTATATGCCAACCTCTGCATCGGACAAGCGTTGTAGAATAAAGAGGTCCCTCCCTGGACCTTCACTGGAGATTCGTGGCCTCACCGACATATACATATTAAGCACGTATTTTTTTTTAATTTACCACTTTGCACACAATTTTCCAAAAAAGAAGAGAGGAAAGAAACAGCACATATTTAAAAAACCATAACACTTTACACTCATAGATAATAGGATCCGTGAGAACTTAAGGAAACTTCTCAAATATTAAATTAGGTAAGAAACGGACATTCCTAATTAATTATAGTTTTATTGTTTCTCCTTGACTATTTATTTGAAGCCGTTACTTGATTCGATATCCCGATCTTCATCAATTATCAATTAATGTTTTCACAATTACCGACAGCGATGCGTTGCCAAATAAAGGAATTCGGTACCTGCTTTTTACTAAATATTTCTCTTAATTCTTTTAACAAAATTAAGTCACAGATGAGACTGCTTCATTACTAAAATTAATATTTGTGAAAAATCCTCTGCATTTAGGTATTGTGAGTTGAGACCTATTTTATACGAATATATTGGGAGAGCGGCTTATGTACTCTTTTACGATACTTTATTTTACCGACAAGTGATTAGGGTCAGTTCTAGGCCGCATCAATTCGAATAATCTTGAGGTACTAGATATCTGTAAATGAGAGCAGTAATTAATCCATGGATTAATTATCTACATGAAGATAAAAAGCGATCACTCTGTGAATGGTGCTGCCATCTTGTGTGTAGTAGCAAAACGTTAATCCACGCCATCTATTGTTCAATAGGAGATGGCTTTGTTTATAAGTAAGTAGATTACGAATGAAAAACTGTGACCAGCAATACATAGATGTCGCTTTGTTATATATAGTGGTGCAAGTTTGTCTTCGTTTTTTTATTTGATTTTATTAAAATGATTAAATTTTGATATAGAATTAATAGCGAAGTCTGCGAAGTATCCCATGCCATGCCGTGCCGCAAGTGGGCGGCCCTAATTGAAAGAAAGAAAGAAAGAAAAAACCTTTATTCACGGCTTTTAACCGTACAGCGTAAACAGTAAGAAACTTAAAACAAACAAAAGAAACAAAGAAAAACAATAACATAAACTACTTAAAACAAACAGATCAACAATCAAAGTGTAAGTAAATTAGAGAAGACCAAAAACAAAAAGAAAAAAAAAAATACAAACAATAATAAGAACTATATTAAAAAAGGGGATCTGTGCTGTAGTATAAAGCCGTGAAAAGGACCGAACTCAGCGATAGCCGCGGTAAGTACGGCACTGATTTTCAGTTCGACCCATTTTGATCTGGAGTAGCTCGGCCAACTGCGTGTAATGTTTACTGCTTAATTTGTGCTATGTAATGTTCAATAAGCAAAATAAAGGTACTAGCGAGCAAGATGTCGTCCCCGTCCCAGCCCCAAAAATTGGATGACCTCTCCTTCTTTTTGAAGTGATTTTAAACGATATCATAATATAATTATTTGGGTTTTAATGAGTATTTGTAATACAGTTTCTCAGTACAGTTTGTAGATCTTTGCAGTTCGTTTTCACTCAATTGTTTAAATAACTAACTAGGTAAATTAATAAGCACACACTCATCCCCGCTCTCTAGTGTTGCGGGTGGCATGGACAAAAAGGACAGGAAATAAATGACTGCCCTGGGAATCGTACCTACCTGAGCTGAGTCCTATCGCTTTCTAGACAAGGTCACTAGCACTGCCAACAGTACCTACCAACAGTTATAAAATATTATAATATCAATAATAATATTGCTAGTAGGCCTCTATGAGTATCGTTCTGTGTTTCCTACAACCACTAAATTGACCGGATTTATATCTAAATTGACTCACGCGGCAATAAACCAATAAATGGCACTTAGAGTTCGCACGATACCTCGCTACTGTCTGTTGAGTTGAATGCGCTCGCGCCGCGCCGTGACTCGGCACTTAGCATCACATTCTCTCATTGTAGTTACATTGTAATATTAACATTAACTGGGGTTTTACTCCATCACTAAGTCCAAGTCAAACTTTCCTCCTTTCTTCTCCCTTCTTTCTTAGCCAGTTACATCGGGCTGGAATTACTGATGGGCCATGGCGTGGACCATGGTGGCCACTTACTATTAGGTGGTTATTCGTCTTGTAGTGGTTCGTTCAATCGCTTGTCGGCTCGCTACATAATAACTGACCTGGTTATGGTCAAACTGTTTATTTGACGAGGCTACGGACAAATAACTCATTAGCACGACTACAGCTAAATATCTACTCGTATTTACTCATAACTACCTACTTCATAATCACATTTTGAACCCAGAACATACCCACGTGAGTTGATTGATAAATGATCACATTACTGAAGTGAAGATAGAAAGGTAAACGAATGTAATGCGCTTGGACTAGGTACCCATTGTTATTATAATTGTTAACACGGGTATTTTAATATGATATACATACCTACCTATTAATGTATAATATAGGTTCAATTTCAATGTTGCTTATATTTGTGACAGGAGGAAAATTTTACAAATCAGTCATGTGTGATAACGACATCTCACAGTAGTCGCAGGTGCTCCGTCAATCATAGTCATCACGTCACGTCAAGTCTCCTCTTGGGCGTATGACTATGACCTCTCACTCCATAGTCATCATAACTGATACTGTCTACCTTCTGTCCGTGGGAATCTTTATAGACCTTTAGATCCAATAGCAACTGATCATTCGAATAAAAGATGTTCTAGAATTAGGTACATTATGAAAAATACCTAACAATAAACTAGATTATATAACAATTAATAAACAAAACAAGGACGAGTTTTGACAGAATTCTATCAGATCGACGAAGATTATATTTTAATCCATACACAGTTTCCCATTAGAATAGTGTAGAACGTTCCGTAAAATATGTAACTTTTCAGATGGTACGAGAGATGGCAATAAACTCATATCTTTCCCTCGATTTATAGTAATGCGATAACATCAAATTGATCTTTTCACAATAAACTGTCAAATCATAAAACAAAATAGGTATCAACACAAGATAGTTTTTTCTGTAATAGTGGAGAAACGAGCAAACACCACCCCGTGGTAAGTGCCAAGTGGCCGTGTCGTCATCACCATGGACATCAGTACCACTAAAAAAACCGGCCAAGTGCAAGTCGGACTCGCGCACGAAGGGTTCCATACCAACGGCAAAAAGACACGTTTGTTGTATTAGATGTTTATTTTATTCTGTTTTTATTACTCGTTCCTATTTGTTAATCAGAAATACATCGTCTGTGAAAATTTCAACTGTCTAGCTATCACTGTTCATGAGACTGTTCAGACAGACAGACGGACAGCGGAGTCTTGCTAATAGGGTCCCGTTTTAACCCTATGGGTACGGAACCCTAAAAACCAGGTGGGTCGGTCTAGAAACAATAGAGAAGAATATTGTACCTTCTGTTTTTCTCAACATAGCAATGATTATGATAGATTATTGAGCGATGTTATCGTTTTGTGCGCCGAGAATGAACGCGGAACGCATCAACTCATCGATTCAAATATAATTAAAAATAATTTAATCAAGTGGCAATAACTACCTACCTATTTTGTCAATACACTTTGCATATTAGTTTTTGCTTCTACCTCCGTTTCGGAAAGGCGCTTTCGTAGAGAAGGAACCGAGAACAGTCAGTAGTTAGTTGCCAGTTACCAGGTGAGTATAGGTTCGTTGTTAAGTGTAGTATTTAGGTGTATGTGTACTTACAACCTCTCCTACCCACTGTAAACGTGTCTCAGGACTTAGAAACGTTTAGTGAGGTAAGTAAATTCGGTGAAAATTTGTTGTTTTCTGATATTTTCGTAGCAACATAATTTAAAATCTAAACGGATTGTAGTAGTTAGTCTTAGTAGGTATGTTTATATCAAGGATTCCGCCTTAACATTTATTCGAGCGTGATTATTTATTTATTTATTTATTTAAATTTATGTCACCTTATACAAAAGGATAAACAAAGGGTAAACTTAATGCCTAATGGCATTGTCCACCAGTCAACCCTGGGTGGATGTGGAAAGAACTGATGGCAGGTGTTAAAACTACTTATGGAAAAACATTAAAAAACGAAGAAAAATAAATATTACCTACGCACAATATATATGTATACACTAAAATAACCAATATAATACATATTATATTTATATATATATATACATACATATATACCCTATAAATATATATATATTCAATATATATAATAATATATACACGAATATATATTCTGCACACAATGCTGTAAATTAAAAGTGACGAGATCAGTCAGTCGAATTTAACAGATGCTCACGAAGACGTTTCTTAAAGGAGAACCTGCTGGGAGCCTTCCTCAACTCCACGGGCAAGGAGTTCCAGAGTAATGTTGCCTGTACAGTGAATGAGTAATGGAAAAAACCGCTTCTATGAGGTGGAATACTGACTCTGAGATTAGAACACGACCGAAGCGTCCTGTCGTGAGTAGTGAATAGAAACTGGAAGTTATCCTTGAGGTACTGAGGAGAATTAGGCTCGTTTAAGATAGAGTAAAGTAATAACAGAATTCTAGAGTTTCGCCTCTGACGAATTGTGAGCCATTTTAGTTGACGGCGAAATTGGGAAATGTGATCAAATTTTCTAAGGCCAAAGATGAAGCGAATACAGTTGTTGAGGAGGCGCTCTAATTTGTTGAGAAGTTCTTCGGTCAGGTCTGGGTAACACACATCGCCATAATCGATTATGGGTAATATAAGCGAATTGACCAGCAATATCTTGGTTTTTATTGGCAGAAAATTTTTTAAGCGATAAAGAGAGCGCAAAGCAGCATTAACTTTGCGGCAAGTTTCAACAATTTGAACAACCCATTTTAATGACTTGTCGATGAATAGCCCAAGATTTTTTACAGATTCACATAAGTGTATTTGTTTTCCGTTGTAACGAATAGCCGGCAGTGAATCTTGGTCGATCCCGACTAATAACCTAGAGCTTCCCACTAGAATAGCTTGACATTTCACTGGGTTCACAGCAACTCCAAAGCGTAGAGACCAGTTGTATAATTTTGAGAGATTGGAGTTTAGAACGTCGACTGCACTACTAAGGTTATGGGGTTCAGTCTGAATGTAAAGTTGCAGATCGTCGGCATACAGATGGTACGAACAGTCGAGAACAGACGTGAGGGAATTAATAAATATTGAAAACATTAAAGGAGAAAGTATGCCGCCTTGTGGCACGCCAGCAACCAGATCAGTCCAATTAGAAGTTTGTTGCCCCATACGAACAGACTGCTGGCGCCCACGAAGATAGGATGCAAACCAGTCTAAAGTTACAGAAGTAAATCGAAGGTGGGAAAGGATGGCAAGTAGGATATTGTGGTCTACTGTGTTAAAAGCATTAGAGAAGTCGACAAGCACCACCACCGTAATCTTTCTGTCGTCCATTCCGCGCCTGATATCATCAGTTATTTTGACCAATGCAGTGGTGGTGCTATGTCCAGGGCGAAATCCCGACTGGTAAACACTCAGTAGGTTATGTTTTAGTACGTGCGAAGAGACTTGCTTGTGAACACAGGCTTCCAAAACTTTAGAGAGGAATGGGAGAATAGATATGGGACGATAGTGGTTGGGAAGTTCAGGAACGGAGACTTTAGGGAGGGGACAAACGAACGCTTTTTTCCAAATAGCAGGATACTGTCAAAATCAGCCATTTTGCGTGTCCAATTTAATTCCAGCTCAGTAACATTTTCCATTTTACTTATGTGACTGTTTATTTTATTAAAGTTTATATATTTATGACAACTGAGTGTTATTTTAAACGATTGAAGTTGGGTGGTGTAAGTGATTTCTACTTCTTGAATTTAAGGAGCATTTACTATATTATTCAATTAAAATACACTTTACTAAGTACAAAAATAACAAATTTAAGTGTTAAAACTGCTAATATACTTTAGAATTTATTTAATTATTGGAGAACAATAAAAGTGCTGTTGCAAGTTTAACACCTACCCACCAAAAATTGATTACCTTCTAAAGTAAGACCTATGCAAGCGCTGTTAATAGTAAACCACTGAGAATAGAGGTAGAAGGAGAGTCATCTCGAGGGGAAAGTTGAAAAAGTGTCCAGCTGTTTGCTGAAAATAGAGGTTTCAATAATGGCCATTCCAGAATGGTGCTAGTGTCTGAGAAATTGCGATATGAACATGGCTGTTGTCGACGGAGTTTGCTGAGTTCAAATATAAAAAAAAAATTCATGGTACCCTCCATAATGCCAGTATACAAAAATTCAACGTAGTAGTCAAATGTAATGTTACATACCATGTTTTACTAAATAAATATAACCAAAATATTGCTGTGACAAACGTGATTTTTAGAAGTGTGAATTTTTTAAATAATTATTAGTGATTTTACTGTGGTGGTAGTTATAAAACGTTATAAAATAATTGAACAATAATGGGAAAAACTTGTATTAAGAAAAAGTGTCCACGTGGACGTAAACTAAAAACTACAATAATAATAATAATTTTTGTTTAAACGTTATTGAGAAACTGCAAAATGGTTTTTAAAGTTAAAGCATCAATATAATTTAAGATGAACATTAATCTTATCTTTGATAATAAACAGGCAGCGGGTGTCAATGCACAGGAGACGCGAGCACTATATTATACATTATCTTTATCGCTTGCGTAATTTATTTGTTTAGTTCTGTACAGAGTCAGTCGTCTCGTGAACGACACAACTAGCTACTGTGGGCGGTGAGCATTACATTTTTTTTAAATTAAATTTTAGGGATGCTAGTGACTTTGAAGTAATATGGATTTTTCTTTTTTTAATTGCTCAATTTTTTGTAGTGATTTTAAATATTCAGCTAGTATAATTCAGTAAATATAACAAATTATTGGTTCTAGAATTAATTAGTTCAATCAATATTAGGCCACAAAAATAAGTATAATTATGATTTATGCCTAAATATAACTAACATATTACAAACAAATATCAGAAAGGAAATTAAATAACCATGTAACTTAGATAATACTTTATACCTACTTAAATTACAAATAAAATTAATTTTAATAATCACATTGATCGTAGGTTCAATATTATAACATAGGTATATCAAGTAAAATAATGCAAAATGCAACATAAAAATTTCATGAATTTTATAGTACCTAAGCTTGCCAATTAATCGGAATTTCGTTCTTTCTAAAACCTTACTAAACTAACCAATAAACCTACACGTTTACTGTTTAGTTTTGATTACCAATATCGAATAACTTAAGTAAAGCGTCTAAAACCAATACGATAAACCGCAAAATATTGTGTTTGATTAATAAACTCGCATCATGTGACGGCGGTTTCCGCCGGCGTCCGCCAGGCGGCGCTACGTGGCGTGTGTCAACTTTGTTTAATGATCTAATTATATGTTAAGTTTAGATCGTATAGCTGCTGGGTCTGAAACTTCAGAAAATTCCATAAGATTCTTATCTCTAATAAGCCTTGAATACCAAAAATTACCTAATAATATAATAATGTTTATCAAGGACTTTTTGCACCAATTTCTTTGATAAGAGTGATTGATTATTCAGTTTCTTTGTTTTTGTTTAAAAGTCTTGTTTTCTTTTTATCATATTATCTCCAATCATGAAGTGATAAGATGTCTTTCTTTCTTTTTTTCCTTGGTCGATGACGCACCCACGTTTCAAGTTCACCACTTTACCTTCAAAGATGTCACTATTTTTACACGCTTTATATTAGCTTTACCTGTATGTTTGTTTGTTTGTAACTTGTAACCGATTCCTTTGGACTTGATTTTGACCCACTTCAAATGGTCAGACTTCTTCCAAACTTCGTAGACGTATCGAGACCGATGACAATTCAATATTTAAAGAAAAAAGAAAGAAAGAAAGAAAAATCCTAAATTTCATTTCAAAAAATCAATCTAAAAATGAAAAAATAAATAATACTTAGTAAAAAAAATTAAAAACGCGCTTTTATAGAAAATCCAAGTAAAAAATAGAAAATAAATTTGAATTGTAATAAAACCGTGGGGTGAATGGTGTCAATGAGTAGAAGGGTTAATATCTTAAAAAGCACCCCACGCTTTCGATTCTTAATTCAAATTTATTTTCTATTTTTTAGTTGCATTTTCTATGAAAGCGTGTTTTTAGTTTTTTTTAATTATTATTTATTATAATTTTGCTCATACTCAGACGTGACGGAGTAATAAACATACATCGACAGTTTATTGTTTACAATAGGTAATAACATTTATTCAAACGCTCATCATCTCTTCTACTTTGTTACCCTCAAGTAAGCAAGTTAAAATTTCAACAAAGTTACCTGTGACAGCAGTAGGTACCTAAGTTACGTTCGAATCTGTTGTATCAAAGTTTTTAACGTTATGTACTTTTAAAAAATATGTAATCTTTTGCTTCAATGAAGGAATCGCAAGGAAACCTGCACACATAAGAGTTCAATGTAAAGTTATTAAAAGTAATTAAAAGTGTTCGCAGTTAGGCAGCAGTAAATGTATAAATTGCGGAAAAAAACTTCAGACTAAACGGTTATGTTTTGAAATGAAACACAGAAACGTTTGACCGTCCAGTCGTGACCAGTCAAATATAGCCATAATGTGTAAAAAAATTTCGTCACTAACTCCGGCGTCACGGCATACAAATAAATAAAATAATGTAACTTCAATGCATTAACACGTTCTAAATTTATGTTCTAAATTTGTTTTCCGTGTTTCTATTAGTTTTTTAAAAGTAAAGCTATTCTGATTTTGATATTGTTAGTTAGTATACCACCATTAATAAAGTCTTAAACATTTCACCATTGTAGATTATTTAAAACACTCGTTAGTTAAAAACAATTAATTGAGCATATAACCATAATATTTTTTCTTTATTCTCCAGATAAAAAATAAATATCAAGAAAACCTGCTGAACCAATATGGATCAGAAACATACCGTCGTCTTAGAGCCGGGAAATGACATCCGGCCTGTCATCGACCACGAAGGAGTGAAGCTTCTAGCAGAGAGACTATATGGGTTAACTGTCTTAGAACTGACCGAGCTGAATGGCTACGATGACAAGAACTACAAGATTATCGAAGACCCCAACGTGAAGAACCCGCTGATCCCAAACCCCTGCGAGTTTGGCTATGTATTGAAGATTATGAATTCGATGGACTCGCAGAATCAGGAAGTCATAGAGGCACAAAATGAAGTTATGAATTTTTTGAGTGAGTCACTTGATTATTATTTTCTAAATTTATTATCTTTAAATGTCAACTTTTCCGCAGATAATATACACAGTAATTAACGTACCTAAATGATGTTGTTGTTAAATTATAAGTACTAACACGTGTGTGCAAGGATATAGAAAAAAACACTCATAATTATGTACAACCGGTGGAATGTGCAATATTTTTTATACAACCGAGAAGCATGTTATTGAGGAAATTTCTCATGTTATCATATCTGACGTGGTTAAGATAAAGCTGAACGGTAAACAGGCGATAAACCTATAAATATACAAAAAATCTAAAAATCGTTGTTGTGGGATCTATTGTATCTAACACTAGCTGACCCGGCGAACTTCGTATCGCCTAACACACTATTTTTTTCTAACATAAAAGTAGCCTAAGTTACTCCTTGTTACATCAGCTATCTGCCAGTGACAGACAGACAGACAGATAGACAGACAGACAAAAATTGTAAAAAATGTTGTTTTGGTATATGTACCGTGTATACATCCAAATGCACTTAGTAAAAAGCGGTTATTTTAATATTACAAACTCCAATTTTATTTATTTGTATAGATAAATTATTTTTTCATGAATAAAGTCGCCCCCAAAATTGTATTTCTCAAAAATCTGTCAATACATATTATCTAATTACAGTTGTATTATACTTACCTATACCTAGATCGTGCGATTAGGAAATCAATATAACCCTAAAATCGTACCTTACTAAAACTTTTACCTTTGATCTCCAGACGCGCGTTCAGTCGTGTGCTCTAAACCCATCCGCAATGTCTACGGTCATCTGTACTCCATGGAGAACATTGGCGGCAAGCAGCACGCGGTTAGACTGCTGGAGTACATACCAGGGGAGCTGATGTGTGAAGTGCCCAAATCTGAAGCCCTGTTCTACCAACTTGGAGAGTTTGTTGCTAACCTGGACAGCAAGCTACAGGTAAGTCCATGTTCAAGTTTTCTCATGTAATTGGCCGAGAAACTGATGATAGTTAAGGATCTAGGCGAATTTGTTAAACCAAAGGTACCATAAAAATTTGGGGGAATATGCGGATATTATCCACCAAAAAGCACCAAGTAAGTTTAATTTACTCTTATTAGAAGAGCTTCAAGACGTGCTTTCTTTCATGTCAATTTGTTTACACTGGTACTCTTCCAACTACAAAACCCAATTCACGAGTTTGAAATGCAGCAACATACATAATTTTAATTATGTTTTAGTTCTTTACTCCAGGGATTTTTATTCGGTTTATTTCCTGAAATTCGTACAAGCATCAAGATGTCCCTATTAGTGGAGATTTACAAGTACTTATATGTGTATTGTAATCAGTAGTATCATTTAACTCCTTGAATTGTAGTAAACATCCATTACCAGTTTTACTATTTTTAAAACGAGCGAGTATTATTGTGAGTAATATATCAGTGAAGTATGGAAGAACAGTATTAGCTAACGTAACTCACCATGCAGATCATTGTATTGTCGTAATTATAGCGTGTCGCTGTGCACCGTTTGGGTTGTCACTTATATTATATGTAAGTCATAAAATTAGATTTTTTGTGTGTGTATGACGAAAAACGAGCAGACGGAGTTAACTGATGGTAAGTGGTCACCATCGCATGTTGACATCTGTTACAAAAGGCATCGTTGACACGTTGTCAGCCAAATAGTTTTTTGCTTGGAAGCTAGCTTTTTCGCTCTACTTTTGAGATAGATAAAACAACTTAATGCCTTTGGTATTATGTATGTATAGCCATGGGAAACGGTGGTGACTTACCATCAGGGGGATCGTCAGCTTATTTGTCGGCTAGTAACAAATAAAAATTGCAGAAGGGGAGGCAAATCGTTACTGACTCACCGACTAAAAAATACGTATAAAAAGTTCTATGATTGATTTATGAGGGGATGGTAGTATGGTAGCTAGCCAACCTAAAATAGCTCACCTCTATGACTTCTGACAGGATTACTGGATGGTTTATTAGAACCCAAAAACCTCCAAGAGGGATCGTACAGGAACTCACGATATCCGGATGACGACCAATAGTTGCTCCACTATTTCTGCCACTGTTTCTGCCACTGCAGTTTAGCCGTTGCCACGATCCATGCAAATTAGTATCGTGAGAACCCCTTTCATAGTAAAATTTATGATTACTGCATAAAAATATTAACAAATATTGGTTGAAAGCATTAAAAACATTCGCAAGTTAGAGGCAACCCTAATTGTCTCCCAAGGTCTAACATAATTCTTTATGGCAACGCATTGTTATTTTGCTATTTCCACCGGTACAATACCCATCTCTATAGGTACATCCAATGTACTATTTTTGTTATCAGAGCGCCAGATGTGGTAGAAATTACCATCATCAGGCGTGAGTGCAACTAATTTCTTCACAATTTCCTCTGATAATTTATTTGAAAGATTTTCAGAGGTAATTTTGTTTTGTGTTTAATTACCTACTGAAGCGTTTATTTTTATCTTTATAAAATTTATTGTCAGTGTCATCGACATTGCACTTCAATAGTCATTCAGTTAATTTAAGTCTATCAGCCCTTTATACTATAAAGCCCTTAGCCCTTTGTACTAAGGACATAAAAAGAAATAATGATCTAGGTATTTTTTGTATAGTTATGAAATAATGAAGTCAATAATGGAAATAACACAAAAAACAATCGTAATTTTATGTCAGGGAATGTCGAGCGGCATTTAAATTTGAATTATCATTTTTAGGGTTCTTAACTAAAATCGGAACCCTTATAGTTTCGTCATGACCGTCCGTCCGTCCGTCTGTCCGAAGTAAAGCGCCGAGACCCTTAGTGCAGATGATTGAATGTTTGTCTTTCATAACGCATTAACCGTAAGGATTAAGATAAAACCTGGGATACAGGTTATGTCCAGAACAAGAAAATAGAGATTTTATCCCGGTTATATGTTCCCCCTAGCTAGAACAATCGTCACGTTTATATGTTTGTAATTACATTTTAAGAAACCATTCAAGTAGAACAGTCATAAAATTCCGATATATCTCCAGCTGTTGCCATAATTCCGGAACTTATATTCCAGACATGTTATACGTACAGAATAAAGTACCAGAATGGACATCTCGAACAAAATTTGTGTCACATCGGGAGGTTCTATCTTCAAACTCGAGCCCCCGTTCTCTTTTCAACATCGACTGAATCCACTGAAAACTGTAGCCAATCGGCATCAGTTCAGTGTGCAAACATCGGTTTCGCAGTGTTGGTTCTATACGCTAGTAGTAATAGTTCAATGATTCCAGATTAAATTATATTTCAACATCGATTGAATCCACTGAAAACTGCAGCCAATCGGCAACAGTTCATTGCGCAAACATCGGTTTCACGGTGTTGGTTCTATACGCTTGTGTAATAGTTCAATGATTCCAGATTATATAATATTTCAGAACTTCAACCACTCTGGACTGACGGGGCGGGAGCACATCTGGATGCTGACCAAGGTTCCTGAACTGGAGAAATTCAAACACGTCATCAAGGACTCTGAAAAGATGGACTTGGTTGAAGAGGTATCGTGTCATTAATCAGTAAATAACTCGCGTCGATGTCCCCGTTCGACAACGATATATGATGTGTGTAATCAGGTCAAGAATGAATAGAGGAGTAGAGTAGAATAGAAGTCAAGAGTAAAAGAGAAGAAAGAATAAGTTTAATGCGTTTAGCATCCAATACTTCATCGCCACTCATCGTTAGGTGTGATTGTAGTCAAGGATTACCTTACAATCCTTAATGAAATAAGATAGAAAACAGTTTCAAACTCTCAATAAATATATATCGTCGTCAAAATCAATAAACAATATCAAGCAAAATCGTTGATTTTCCTCATATTCAGATTTGACCATCCACGCTCACTTGAGAAAATCACCCTGTATTCATGAATAAAAAGTTAATATAAACCAAAAAAACTACAAAAGTAAGGCTTACCCGATGCTTATTGATATTGCATCTAATTTCTTTACAATAGTCTTTATTCTCTTATATCTTTATAGTATCTGTGTAATTGTAGAAGAGTTTATTTTTTCTTCATTAAATTTATTGCCAGTATTCGCGTTGTTCACTTCAGTAGTCTGTTTTTAGTCAGCTTTTTATTTAACTGATATGTTTGTTCAGTTTATTTTATATACTTCTGTTATCATGTGATACTAAATCTGTCCTTAAAAAGTCTGTCAACCACCAGGTGATAGAAGAGTTTAAGTACGCAGTGGTCCCTCGTCTGGGCGAGTTGGAGCAAGGAGTCATCCACGGAGACTTCAATGAGATGAACATAGTCGTGGGGCTGAAGCCAGGGGGCAGGTCAGTAGTGAATAGTTTGATAACCATGCCGTGTGTGATGGCCTGCGCAGACGAGGTACTTTTGTCCGCCGTTAGTTAAGTTACCTATTCGAGAATTTATCAGTGACTTTACACATAGTGTGCGATTCTTTGCGAGACTCATCCATAGTTTTGTGGAGCGCGAGCGTTATAAATAAGAGCAAGCCTCCATTATTGTTCAGAAAGAATGCTGTGTTTGTATTTATGACATTTTTATAAAAAGAGGAGACGTTTGTATGGTTATGGTATATGGTAAACAAAAGTATCCCGAAGATTATCCGCTGTCTGTGCAGGCCACATGCAGGCCAATACAGAAGTTTGAGTGTTGGTAAATGTTCACAATGAAATTGTGCTCTTCAGAAAATTCCGTTTAAAAACTATTTTTCTCTATCGATATAGGAATGTAGATCGAAAAATAATGAGAGTGTGCAGTCAAATCCTGAATGGCGTAGTGTTGAGGTAAACCAAGGGTAAGAATCACTAAACCTTGGCTTGCCTAACCATTGGGAACAACAATTGGGTACTTTTAGGAGGTTGGTAATTCTTATGGGGTACTTACCTCAAACTGTTTTAAAATTTAGGTGTAGGAAATTGTTCCTCAACATTTTAACTTTAATATTTACCCTGATATCATCTATTAATTTACATTATCTTTTTACTGTTTTTGTAATATCGTGGGCACTTAATATCAATTTAATAAAAATATGTCAGCACCGACGCACGACTGGAGTTTAACGCCACCTAGTTTGCAATCATCAAATCAGTAACAACGGATGATGATGATGATGTTTCACATCATCAGAATAGGATGTACCAAGATTATTATTGTCATTCGATGGCGTTGTTGTTGTTACTGCTCAGCCATCCAACGCCATCTAGATTCTATGTTACGAATTACAAACATAACGTATAACGTAACGAAGAAAGTTTGGTTTTACTCCTCATAAAACATCCTACCGCGGGCTTAAATATTAAAATCAATTCTACTGGAGTTAAACTCCAAAAATATAGACGCTGACTGCAGAGTTACAACATAAATAAGCAAAAATTACTTACGGCTACTACTGCTTTCTTGCTAACAATTTTTTTACTACTGATTACACCGATTTACAGTTAAATTATTAATAGCTTCTCGAAGACACCTTATTTTATTTTAATTATTATTTTTACTGTTTTTGTAATATCGTGGGTACTTAATATCAATTTAATAAAAATATGTCAGCTCCGACGCACGACTGGAGTTTAACGCCACCTAGTTTGCAATCATCAAATCAGTAACAACGGATGATGATGATAATGTTTCACATCATCAGAATAGGATGTACCAAGATTATTATTGTCATTCGATGGCGTTGTTGTTGTTACTGCTCAGCCATCCAACGCCATCTAGATTCTATGTTACGAATTACAAACATAACGTATAACGTAACGAAGAAAGTTTGATTTTACTCCTCATAAAATTTCCTACCGCGGGCTTAAATATTAAAATCAATTCTACTGGAGTTAAACTCCAAAAATATAGACGCTGACTGCAGAGTTACAATATAAATAAGCAATAATTACTTACGGCTACTACTGCTTTCTTGCTAACAATTTTTTTACTACTGATTACACCGATTTACAGTTAAATTATTAATAGCTTCTCGAAGACACCTTATTTTATTTTAATTATTGGCCCGGTGAATGGTTTTCTAAATTGTTATTAAAATTGATCGGTATTAGGTGCATGTTAACATTTTATTTGTTTTATTATTAAGTTAACTGTAAGCATATACCTAATTCCTGGCTTCCTGCATTAGTTAAAAAACTAGAATGACCTGCGCGTCCAGTAAAGTTCAACAAAGAATAAGCAAGTACACGATTAAGTACACAAGGTAACTCTGCCAATCCGCAGTGGAGCAGCGTGGTAGAATATGCTCTAAGACCTCCCCAAGAGGAAAAACCCGTGCTCATTAGGTACTGGGCCAATAATGGGTTGAAGCCAGTACCTACCTTTTTCACATTACATAAGCGACATCAACGCCCGACCCTAGGAAAGATTCAAAGTTCAAATCTCAGGGAGGCGGAAATTTGAATGATGAGTATGAATTTGTGTTCTCGGTCTGGGTGTATGTTTTGTGTATTGTCCATGGCAACACAGGGAATCCTAGTGGGGAGTGTGTAGGATTAAATAAATCTCCTCTTCCAGCAAAACCGAGTACCGCATAACTGGCATCCTGGACTTCGGAGACATTCAGCACTCGTACTACGTGTTCGAGCTGGCCATCGCCATGACCTACATGATGCTGCTAAGTGGCGACCCGGCTACCGGGGGCATCGTGCTGGCTGGGTACACTGTGACGAGGAGATTGCCGGATGATGAGTACAGGCTGCTGAAGGTTTGTGGTATTTTTTAAGAAAATAGCCGTAGCAGCAAGTGAGCGTACGTAAGTGATGCGTAGACGTAAGGACGATTTTCGCCATTTTGGACCCCCCTTCCTCCTCCTATGTAAGAGAACATAGGATTTCTTGGACTACCCCTCCACCTTCTTACGTAAGATTTTACCTGGTCTTAGAAAAGTCGCCCATGGACATCAATAACACCAAAAGCATAACTGATGTGTTGCCGGCCAGGAAAGGGAGAAGAAAAAGAAGGAAAGAAACTGGTTCTCAAAGCCCCCAGCCGGACCGCGACGAGTCGTTTCGCAGCTGACTCAGCAAGAGGGAGATTTATTTATTCATTTACATAGAGTTACGCTAGTAGTAATAGTTCAACTTTTATTTATTATCTTTTCTCTCTCCTCTTTCTTGGCCGACATCGGTTCCATGGGCGTCGGTTGCCACTAACCATCTGGTCCATGTTCAGCTCTATAATTTTATTATCTAAGGTCGTTTGTTGATTATTCGCATAAAAATTAAATTACACATTATAAGAAAACAAAAGTAGGTCAGTTCATCGAATGTTAAATTAACCACTCTCCATTCCAGACCCTTGTCTCCGCTCGCCTAGTCCAGAGCTTGGTTCTGGGAGCGTACACCGCTGAGGTCGATCCATCCAACAAATACGTGACTTCCACTGAGAAGGCCAACGGATGGGAACTCCTTAAAAAGATCAGAAAGACCAAGCCCAGTCCAGATGGAGATCCGACTGACTGGAAGACCATTGCCAATGAGTATCTGACCAGGAGTTAAGGAGAAGTTGGTTCATCAGTAGGTATTTAAGACGTTTCAGTGACGGCTTATTGTAGTTTTCATATCAAGATAAAATCGAAAAAGTATATGTCTACACCTGCTTTTTCATCATAAAAAATAATGTATTTTTCAGTAATTAGGTAGGTAGGTACTTCAATATTTTTTGTATGTTTAACTAAATAATTAGGTATTGGTAGTACGTATGCCGTTGTCATTAGACAAATCATTGCAGTCATGATTAGTTTTGCAGTTATTTTTTAGTTTATTCTTTGGGAGTTTGTTGAAAGTGTTTTATCACTTAGGTATTTTATGAGTGCATAATATTTACAAAGTTTAATCCAGCCTAATAAGTAGGTAGTATGTCATTTTGTACTAGACTAGTGGATAATGTATTTTGATTAAAATGCTTTACTGTACTACTGTAGTGTGTTGTAAAAACTATTAAAATAAAGACTGCTGCAATTTTTTTTATTTTTAATGGTGCTCCCTCACCGGGAGCATTCGCGTGTAATGTAACGTTACAGTTTTGAGCATTACATCAGTGAAGGAGGAGAACCGAGCATTACAATGCGCACCTTGTAATGATACAATGTGTAATATCTTGTTACAACTTGTAACATCAATGCGCTCCACTTCCGACCGCTTCGTCTGACATCTTGCTATGGAATGCTCAAAGTCGAATCTGTAATGTTACATTACACGCAAATGCTCGTCAGTCAGGGAGGTAGTATTGTAATGTAATGCTCAAAGTCGAATCTATAATGTTACATTACTCGCGAATGCTCGTCAAATCAAATCATCAAATCAAAATCTTTTATTCATATAGGTATCACTGATACACTTATGCACGTCATTTTTTAATCTACCAGCTTTTCGGAAAGGCGCTTTGTCAAGGAGGAGAAGAAAAGCCGAAAGAAACTCCTCAGCGCATCTTTTAAAATCATGGATGGTTACATAATATTGCGTTCTAACCTACGCGGAACTGGATGCGGCATTAGTTTCCAGGCGTCTTTGTCATTAATATATTCATTTATACTATAGTATCCTTTGCGTACTAGCTGAGATTTCACATATCTCTTAAACATTTGGATAGGTAAATCACGTATTGACCTAGGTAATTTATTGAAAAAACGTATACCGAGCCCCATATAAGAACGTTGTACCCTACTTAGGCGAAAAGATGACGTAACCAAATTATGTCTGTTTCTAGTTAAATGATTATGCGTATCACTATTCTGCTTGAACATACCTAAGTTGTTTTTTACGAAAATAATATTGCTGTAAATAAATTGAGAGGCTACTGTTAATATGCCTATTTCTTTAAATTTCTCACGCAGGGATTCGCGTGATTTTAATTTATAAATGGCTCTGATTGCCCTTTTCTGCAAAATAAATATAGCATCAACGTTAACGTTAGCCGCTGAGCCCCACATCAATATACCATAGGACATGAGACTATGAAAGTATGCAAAATAAACAAGTTTAGCAGTTTCTACATCAGTAAACTGTCTTATCTTTCTAATGGCATAAACTGACCTACTTAGCTTACTCGCGAGAGCCGTTATATGGGTGCCCCATTGTAGTTTAGAATCTAAGGTGACACCCAAAAAAACCGTGGATTTTTCCATAGTTAGAATTTCATTATTTAATTTGAGGCTTTTACTAACATTCCGTACATTAGGTAGTGAAAATTCAACACACTTAGTTTTTTTTAGTCAGGGAGGTATTATTGTAATGTACCTAATGCTCAAAGACGAATCTATAATGTTACATTACACGTGAATGCTCCCGGTGAGGGAGCACCATAACAGTAATATAATGTAAGCTTGCACCCAATCACAAGTTTCACGTAAGCAGAGTCATCTAGTAGGTATCACATAACAGAACTAGGTACTAAAATAATACATATGAAAACCGCGATACCTACTAAGAGCTAGGTGGGTGTTTTTCAGAAAAAATGACCCTAGCGAAATCGCGATGTCCCACAACTTCGTTTGTGTTTATTTAATTTTTCTTCATTATTATTCTGCAAGTTAATCATTATAAAACAAGAATAACTATTTTTGTATCATATTAAATTAAGTAATACCATAATATATATGTATTTTCAAAGATATTAAAAGGACTAGAAAAAATGAGGTGATGATTTCGTATGTCCCACAGTGCTCTCAGAAACTTCAAGACATTCGCATTTAGTTTAGAAGCACTGCTAATACTTTTAAAGTGAACTTATTTAGTCTCTATATATTTAAAATGCCTTTTTGGTCTTCGAATTCATATAATTACTGGTTATTTTAGCAAAAATATCGATATAAATGTTGTCCTACGAAAATCGAGGTACGGGAAAATCCTGTTTCGTAACAACGATTTAGAGGTGTTCTTGGGTAAAAATTTACTATTTTGTAGTTAATTTGTGTTCCTGGTACCTTTGTGATATGCTGGCAGTCGTCATTTTACAGAACAAACGACCATAGGGTCCAAAACCTGTGACGAAAGAGTTGTGTTTTCGGCGTACAAAAAAAGTGTTCCCAGATAGTCACTGGATTTTCCAAGGTAAATAAGCACCTTATTAGTGATATATCATGTGTTATTTAAAGATCAACTAACATACTACAAGATAACTTAAGCACATCAAACTTATATATGTAAATGTATTTAATTTTTAATAAAATAAGTCTGCCGGCATGAAAACGTCACGTCATTTTCGTCACGTGACATACTACTGGAACAATTTCGTGACGAACTTGAATTATAAAGCTTTATATACAATGAATGTATTACAATTATTCTTACTCTGTCTGTCCGACTGTAACACATATTTCAATCGCTATATATATGTATATATAATATAAATTTTGGCTTGGGTAAGGGCGGGGCAATTATGTCAGTGGGGCAGATTTAATGTAAAGTTTTTTTTAGTGTAATTGTACATTGAATGTACAACTATTTTTTATTTATTAATTAATAATGTATACGTACGTGACGTATGTAAAGCTTATAAAACAGGTTCAAATGGCATCGGAAAATTTTGCTCCACTGACGTAACTTCCATAATAATTATGTCACCATATTATTATGAAATAAAAATTTAAAAAGTAATTATTGTTTGTTAATGCATGTGTGATGTTGACTTGATTGATGAATGCAATTGCTAATAATTGTCATACACGTACCTATTGATGTGATTTTTTTAAGTTATGATTTATCATCTCCTTTTTTTATAATTACGAGTAATAACTTTTTGTTTTAGTACCTTTTCAAAAATTTATGAATAAAGAAATTATTTTTTCAAAGGCGATATGACACTCACGGCAGCCGAAAGAGCAAAAAAATATAGAGAAAAAATAAAGAAAAACCGTGAGAAATACTACGGGAGAAGCAATTGGCGAAATTAAAAAGAATAGAAAGAAAATATACGTGACAAAGGATCAAGAAAAAGAAAACCACAGAAAAGTATGGACAGAAGCTAAGAAAAAACAGAATCAAAGAAAAAAGTGATGATGGAAACATGAATTCGACAAAAGAAAATCTAGCTCCTGTGTGTGCCTCCTCCTACATAAAACCTTTAGTTACAATAAGTAAATTAAAACGGAGGCTAGAAAAATATTGTTAACAAAGTTATTAATATGGACACTGCTTTATTTGTTCCTTCTCCGTCACGCTAACCTCCCGATAGTCACTGTCCCATGTTTTGGTGATGCTAATATTGGTCTTAAAATAATTATAAAATAATTTCCAGTATTTCATTTAAAACAAAAACTATTTAAGGGTGTTACCAGACCAATCGATCGATCGTCGATCGACGGCATCGATCGATGGTGGAATCGATTAGTCGACGTCGATCGATAGTTTCTACCAGACCAATCGATCGATAGTCGATCGACGGCATCGATCGATTGTAGAATGGATTGGTCGACGTCGATCTCTCTTCTGAATACATTTCGAAAGAAACTGATGGAATATAGCCGGAGTCAAACGATTAACGTCGACCGACGGTCGATCGACTGATTAGTCGAACGGTATCGGTCGATCAATTAAAGCTACCTGACCTATCGATCAACGTCGACCGATGGAATCGATCGATTGGTTAGTCGAACGGTATGCGTCGATCAATTAAAGCTACCAGACCAGTCGATCAACTTCGATCGACGTCGATCGATGCCGTCGATCGACGATCGATCGATTGGTCTGGTAACACCCTAATGTTAACACAGAAGTCATCACTTTGTTTGATATAAGAATTTGTCAGGGATATAATTAGAAAAAGTATATTTTTGATACGTATTTGGCTGCGTTGTGACGAACTTGAAACACTTTGACTGTTTTTTAATGAATAGAAATAAAAATTGTTAATTTTTTATTCATTTTCAGAAAGACTTTGATGTTACATTGTTACTAATAAAAGATGATTTTATTTTAATAATTCTTTGTTTTATTTCTGATCGATTATTTGTTGTGACGCAAAGGAACGGTGTTCATCACATGCTGACAAAAAAACTCAAATATTTCATGTATTTTCCCAAGTTTTTGTATATAAAATAGATAATCATTTAATTAAGACTTTCTTGATCCCATATATTGCAATAAAAAACCATTTCATGTACAAAAATAATTTCGTTTCCCAATCGTCACAGGGTCATTTTTTCTGAAAAACACCCAGGTACGTAATGAAAATATAGGAGTGAAAAACATTAGAACTTATTTACATAAATTCGACTAACATCCGAAAATAAAGCACACTATCAATCAATAATTAGCAACGAAATAAAATGAAAGGTCCTAATTGTACAAGTCCATTATAATTAGGAATTAATGAAACAACGCCATCTAAGATTATTTGTCTGACACTTATTGTACGTGTACTAGATCTCCAGAACTACTGAGAAAACTCGATACTAGATGTCACTAGTATGGAAAATGTTAATCTGAACGAGTCCATTTTTAACCGCCTTCAAAAACCATATAGAACCTGAATATTTAATATTTTACTAAACAGCTACATGATAATAATATTATAACATACGAAATGTGGATGTTTTTTTATATACAAAACACTATTGCTGTACCCGCATTTTCCGGAATATAAGTACGTACCTACCTACCTCCCTATATCCTATTTCAGATCCTGGTCTACTTGTGTGCTTTTCATAAAAATCACTGCGGTAGTTTTTGCGTGAAACAGTAACTAACATTCATACAAACTTTCACATTTATGATATTAGTAGATAGATATCCAAGATAGTGAAAACTGATACCCATATCCCCATAGGTTTGGGTAGTAGAGAGCGGAGTTGCAGGTGCCGCTGGATGTACCTACCTACCTTAATAAATGTTGGCCTGTCCTATGTTAAAATAAAAAAATCAGCGAACACAGTGCAATGTTATAAAAGTATCTTAATTTTAATCGCGACAAATAACCAGTTGCTGTAGCTTTCGGCATAGTCATTATTCTAAATTAAGTGGGTACACAAACTAAATATCACTAAGTTTTTACGTAAGGTCGAAACAATTAAAATCGTAATAATTAATCTTCGTAATCGTGAAAAGGTCGCGAGTCGTTCGAGCAAACAGGTCACTCGTAATTATACTCGAAACCATCAATCAAGTAGTTGTGAAAATACAACTAACACTTTGCAAGAGGCGAACGATTTGATAAGCGAGAGGCTTTGCTATTTATTTGGTAGGTACTATTGGATGGATTGAATGGGTGACGGGTAGTGGCAATTTCTAACCTAACCCAAGTAATTAAGCCAACCTTACTTTTGAAATCATTGGACCCTTTGGCAGTGGCTATGGATACCGTGTTAAACATAGTCATAAATTATCTTGTCGTCCAAAATACCTCAGATCTTAAAGTGACACTGACCAGCCCTACAGTCAAGTGTGCACTAACTATGTTACCAACAATTTTATTATACACCTTCTAAAGCCATTTACTTCAAGTCCATCAATATAAATAACCATAGACAAAGCTTGGTATCGTCGCGTGCCGTGCCTTATAGGACCACTATCGTCTTATATAAGGCGTATTTAATAGAGTATCCACATGTCGGAGCTACAAAAACCACGAATTAAGCCCCCTGCCGTTATAAAACGACAATTTGCGCTTTTTGTATAGCGCGAAGCTTGTTGGGGATACATAAAATAAATATTGTATTGTTAATGAAGATAGCTGATGTAGTGAATGAGGAAATAGACACCGGTATAGTCATAGTTACCGTAAATGCTTATAGTTTCTCAGCATGTTTCTCGTCAGCTTCACGACGCATTGAATAACGGGGTTGTTTATCTGTGGTTAAATCATTGATGGAATTAAGATTCTTAAGATAAAAAAAAACACTCTTCAGCGGGTGAAAAATTTAAAGATAAAAGCTCCTCATTTTAATCTGTACCTAAATCTGATACAAGATCTCAGAAACTATTGGACGGATTTTCATACAATTTTCACCAAAAGATAATGAAAACGATTGTCTCTGAAACTGCCCGGCGGGTTTGAAATAAATTTTGCGTATGATATGCATAATATCAATATGTATTTATGAGGAAGGCTATACAGGCTATTATATTATGTAATTCCAAATATGAGGATTAAGACATTAGCTATTAGGAGCAAAGCAAGGGGAGGTTACATGTGTAGTAAATTAGTAATAAATAAATATTAAATAATTGTAACACGAATTAATAATTGTCAATTTTTGTTATCAGGAGATAGTTACAAGCAAGTCTACAATTAATATGATCTAGATACCTATCTCTAGTTTTTACTAATGACAGTATCTAATACTGATTCTGCAACAATAGTATTGCAATACAACATTACAAAGCTTGCACATAACGAGAGAGGTTCCGTAGTAGTAGTTTTCACTCATCTATTACTGTAAGTGGTGACGGAAGCCGCTCCACTTGATGTTATGGTTTCACATGATAATTATACTATCATTATTGTTATACTGGGTATTATTATCTTTCCTTGAAGCCTACGTAGCTAGGCTAGCATCTTCTTGCTAGAATCATCTGCTAGTCGCATGTTCCAGCACTTCCAGCTGGGGACTTGGAGCCAGTTCATTATTTCCCTTTCTTCCTTCTAGGTCAACAACCCATCGTTTACGCCTTCAGTGTTGCTTATATAAGCGACAGTCCACTTACCAAGTGCTCAAGCTCGTTTGTCGTCTAGCTAAATAAAAATAACTCTTTTGCCCCAAAGATAATGTAAAACAGAAGCAATAGTTAACAACAGCTCCTACCATACACATGAAATTTCTGAACAAGAGAACTTTATCAAATGAGCAAGGCAAATGGAATAATACAAACATACTTAGTTATTGTTGTACCTTATTCTCAAGGGAATCCTAAAACGTAATTATCTTAAGCACCATCTGTGCGATATCATCTGTTACTGTCCATTGGATATGCAAAAAGCAGTAAGAGTACGGAGTAATTCCTACAGTTTAAAATAAGGTTAAGTTCTGACAGCGCGATAAATGCGATCGTTCACCGTTATCTAGCTGAGTAATTCAGACTAAAGTCAAAACATACAAGGATACCCTGTGCCGTGGGTGCCATGGACAACACACACAAAGACAAAAACGCACACACACACCGAGAATTCAAATTTCTCGTTCAAATTTCTGCCTCGTTTGAAATCGAACCCAGGACATTTGGTCCGTCGGTTCGGCATGGTAATCGTTACTTTATACAGGTCGTCAAAAGCCCTCAATGTGAAATGAAAACCATAAGAAATCCAGCGAATCTATCACCAATTAAAGCAATGAATATAGGTAAATAAATAGTGGTTCGCCAAATATCGCTGTAACTGGTAAACATAAAGGAAAGTAAAATTATTAATCATAAAACTAATTAAGCCTATCTGTAAATGCGCTAAAAATAAACTATAATATAAATAAGATCGCTCATTGTTACATCATACAATATTATATCGTAACTTGATAGAATCCAGTCAAAAGCATAATCATAGGGACTGAACAAAATATAAAGTCTTTTTCGTAGGATAAGGACTTGTACACATTCAGCTTTCAAGACTAAAACCAATCAAACTAACTATCAATCATTGCAATTTAAATAAAAGCTTGAAATAAACTTGCAGTGCCTAAGTGTGCGGGTATACTATCGCACTATCGCCTAGTGTGAGTAAAGCAAACCTGTCCTGTCACACCAATATAACTCAGACGAACACCAGACCTTTTGACCCTAATTATCAGGCTTGTCGTATCACTACACTTAGTTTTTACTAACTCGATTTACGGCTTATCAGCAGTCATGCTAACACTGTAACAATATGTTATATTACTACAATCTACGTAGTTGTGCAAATTAAGATTTTTGGCCACTAAGTATACCGTACTAAACTATGGTTATGGCCACAGAACACCTAACTAATTATTAGATGTTCTGTGGTTATGGCCATGCTAAGAACTTGAAAAGTATGACAGTAATATTTATACGCTACGGTTCTGTCACTGATCATCATCGATCAACACCGTCGTAGTATTAAAGCATTTAAAGAAAGAAAGAAAAAAATATTTATTCCATAACTTATGGAGGTTATTAGTTTTACTAATTAACACTTGTTTTATTTAATTAGTAGTAATAAGAACCTACATCTGTTGTAACACCTTTGTAGCCTGTGAAACTGAATAAATGGATTTAATATTATCAAAACTACCGCTTACTCGAATCAGGTCAATATGTGAATACAATGAGTACAAAACGATTGTAACTGACATCGACTACGACATGTGTGGTTGTGTGTACGTACACTTTATGTTAAAATGATTATACCGAGTAGGGTGCCGCCAATGCTGTCAGTTAGATCAAACGTACCGACCCGTAGGGACGTGCTTCTATCGATAATTTCTTAGTAAAGAAGGACCTCGAAGCACCATTATGTATGATGTACATATACTTATCTCACTCTCAATTTAAAACGATTGAGTATAAATCCAGGTGTTTATTTGCCGTGGGGCTATGGAGTGATTATTAAAAATATGTTTTTACTAGCTGTTGCCCGCAGCTTCGCACGCGGAAATTATGCTTATCATATTATTTATTATCCCTTACAAAAGAAAATTTAAAAACAGATTCATTTATATTGAAGTACTTATATTTAGGAATTTACATACTGAAACTTACGATACAATCACAGATTATTCCTCCGGGAGCGGGTTTGGAATAGTAAACAACATTAACTTTTTTTCTTTTCCCTCTCCCTCTCCCTCTCCATCTCCCTCTCTCCCCTTGCCCTCTTCCTCTCCCGCTCCCTGTCTCACTCCCTTCGCTCTCCCTCTTCCTTTCCCACTCCCTGTCCCTTTCCCGCTCGAGGTCCTTCTCCCACCACATATCCCTCTTTCTCCCACTTCATATCCCTCTCCCTCTTCCTCTATCGCTCCCAGTCCCTCTCCCGCCCACACCCGCGCCCACTCCTGATTTCTGTCCCACTCCCACTCCCTCTTCCGCTCCGTGTCCCTCTCTATCTCCCTCTTCCGCTCCTTCTCCCTCTCCTGCTCCCTGTCCATTCTTAACTTAAAAAATGACGAAGGTGCTTACTAAGTTCATTCCCACAAATTAACTCTTTAAGGGATGATTTTCCGAAAAAAATAATCTAAGTTAACTTTTGTTTATTACTATAAACTTACATAAAAAAATTCATATATTTTATAACTCTAAAACTGGCGAAGTTGATTTGTATGTAGTTGACTACCAACCCCTATTTTGAGGGGATGAATTTCGAGAAATCAGTGATACAGTTATTTTTGTGTCTAACTATAAGCTTATATACAAACTTTCGCCCTTCGTACTTCAAAACTGACGAAGTGTCCGTACTAACTTTCGCACTCTTAATTAACCCTTTAGGGGATGATTTTCCAAAAATACATAATACTTACAAATTTTGTTTCTAGTCTGGAGCTAATATGTAAATTTTCATGTTTTTAACTTCAAAAATGACGAAGTTGCCTACTAAGTTCAATTCAGTAAATTAACCCTTTAAGGGATGATTTTCCAAAAAAATATATTAAAGTTAACTTTTGTTTATTACTATAAACGTACATAAAAATTTTCAAATTTATAAATCTAAAACTAAGAAAGTTGGTTTGTATGAAAGTGTCTTCTAACCCTTATTTGTACCCCTTAGGGGATGAATTTCCAAAAATCCGTTCTTAGTGGACGTCTCCTTAGCATAAACTATCTCCCTGCCAAATTTCATCTTAATCGGTTCGGCAGTTTCTGAGATTTTTTGTTTAATCAGCGGTGTGTCGCTTTTCAATTTTATATATATAGATTTAAATTGTTCCGGTATTTTGTAATTTTTTGCATAAGTGTGCAAACAAACATCTTCTTGGACACCATTTATTTAAAAGGTGACATCCATTCTAAACTCTCTTTTGCATATGTTTATAAATTTACAATGAAATTAAGTGAAATAAGTTCAATTCGAAGCAGTTTGTTACAAACGCTTTTCGAAAGTCCAGTGACTTCTACGATCGATCCATCCTTCTGTCTCTAATCCGTCCATCCCTAGTCCGTCCATTCGATGATTCAATATAGTCATGAATCGTGCGTTTAATAAATCGCTCGACGCACTGCGATTCTTTATACGTTACTATACGTTGACGTTTCTTGTACGAGTTATTTGACGTACGTTAAGATAATGGCATGGGTAGCTTTCATTGCACATTCGAAGGACGAGCAGTTTAATGAGATCAGTCACTGGTACTATGTAGTCCTGGTCCATTTATGTGACGGACAAATGTTTGTTTTCTGTGGATTGTTCATGTCTTAATTGTGTGTTTATACCAGGGATTTCTAGTACAAGAGAGTGTTTGAATGTTATATTTCGATATATTTACAGTTCCATACTCGAAGCGAAGATTACATGAAAATTTATACTTACCTAAGTTTATCACAATTCCTAAAGGAATTTATAGTACGTAGAACATTATAAAATGTTTGTAACTTGAGAGTTTTAAGATGCATTATCATAATTATTATTTATTTGTTAAGATTTGAGATAAATAGTGTGTTAAAGGAAGAATCATATTTTTTTTAAATTAATATGACATAACTTCCAAGTCTTCCATGACACAACTTCCATATTTTCGACTTCTTTCTTCCCTCTTCTTAATGGCCACCATTGGTACCTAATTTTTACAATAAGAGCCCAGCCACGTCAGCTCGTTTAACGGCTATTTACATAAAAAATAACTCTTTAATATTCCTTTTCTTTTGCAATCACATTTCTTGTAGTAAAACCATAGAGTAAAACAAAGCTACGGAACCCGTCACCAGCAATCTGGTTCCGTCTTGTCTTGTTTATTCGTATGAAATAAGGCACAAGCCGACATATTTTAATTAATCCGAGCTGTCCTCAATGACACGATTGATTGGTTAATACACTTTTTGCTGTCGTTAATTTGTTTGCATACTAATTAGATCACTTCCCTGTCAACTTTTTATAACTTAATATTAATTATTTTGTAATGTCTATAGATACGAGTACGTTTACTTTCAGTAATAATATTTGGATTTTATATTATCTGTATTTATTTAGAGATTTCTTTGACAGTGTTAGATTATTCATATTGTTATATTAATATAATTAAGTAGGGTAGCAAGTTTGATCCTGGGAGCAGATGGATTTATTAGATAGATAAGTGTTTGTCCTGTCGGTTTTCATCAACCATCCATGGATTTTTATTAATCGTATTTTTCAGTTTTTTTTATTCAATTTAGTAAAATTACGGCGTGTTTGCAACAGTTCTCAATTGTAAGTGTAATAAAAAGTCAACGAAACGCTAACAACACTCTAAATATTGTTCTGTCAATCAATAATGAATAAATATTAAAGTTAATCAAATCCCTCACGCAATCGTTGCTCGTCGATAGAAAGTTTCATCATCATTAAGACTTATCTTTGATGGTTGCGCTTTAATAACTTAATTACTGGATAATAAAGAATTATAAGCATACTAGCTGCCCGTACAGACTTCGCTCTGTCAAAAGTTTTTTTTTTATTTTGAGATGTAAGCTACCCTATCTTTCAAGTTGGATCAAACTGCACATGGTGTGCAAATTTGATTACAATCGGTTCAGTAGTTTAGGAGTCCATCGCGGACAAACAACGTGACACGTAATTTATATATATTAAGATGTACACAAGTATGGATGTATCTCTACATTACAATATAATATGTACGAGTATAGTTGGAATAAAACATGGCGGTATATGGATATTTGGGAAAGGTTTTTAAAACTTAAAGTTTTAAATATACTAAAGAATTTCAATAATTTCAGAGGGAAACCATACAATAAGACTCAAAGAGAAAAATAACTGAATGAAAAACGAGAGCTGATACTTATTAATTTAAATAAAATATTTTGCGCTGAATTTGTGACTTTTTGAGAGAAAAACCAGAACCGATGACTTTACGTGCCCTCCGAAGCACTGAAGCGCTTAAGAAAAGTGTGCTACTTTCTCATATAATTTTACTTTAAATACTTCAAAATTTTTTTTAGTCAAACTTTTTTTACCCCCGATGCAAGAAGAGGGGTGTTATGAGTTTGACGTGTCTGTGTAAATATTATGTGTGTATAAAAGTTTCAAGGGTTTATTAAATTTAAAATTTACAGTTATCATTAAACAAAAAATAATTGTAATAAAAACAGACTAGGTTTTACTGTACAACCTACATCACTGTACTACGCATATCTTTTACACAAATAAGGATAGTATCCACTCTTTGGACTGCTGTTGCCCCACTGAGTAAATGTTTAGTTGATCAATACCCAAATATAAAATATCTATACGTCTATAAGCCTAACGCCTAGAAATAAGCTTGGCCGACTAATCGGTCTTTATTAAATCCCCAGCTAGCAGCGATAAGCAAACGAGACGTGAAAGCCCAGTGGATTGTAAACTGACCTTCCACGCACAGGATGCGGGTTCGAAACTTCGAACAGGTTCGACTTCAAACTCAGACCAATCTAGTATAAACTAGCTTCTTCTTTGAGTTGACTTTAGGATTAGGTCCAGGGGCATTTGAAGTGTTTAATAAAAATAAAAAAATCGACCAAGTGCAAGTCTAAGTCGATGATGCGTAACTATATAATTTGATATACTAAAAAAATACGTTAGCAGTTAGCCGTATTGGGGCGGTCCGGACGGTGGTAAGAGGCGACTAAATCTGGCTCGGTGATAGGGTCCCTAGGTTTGATATTGGTAATATTGATTTTAATATTTCGTTTGAACTATTATATTACTATTATTATTTCTCCATGGGGTTCCCCTTGAGAGCCAGTTCTTTATTTACTTTTCTTCTCTCTTTCTTGTCCAGCAACGCATCAGTGATGCCTTTGATGTTGCTGATGTCCATGGGCGACGATAGCCACTTACTATTAGGTGGATCGTCAGCTCGTTTGCCATTACGTGAACCGTAACCTCTTAGACTTTAGAGGTGAAGGATACGATTTATGATGATCCATAAACATACGTCAGCCATCCAACCGGTCACCCGAAGCCCACTCTGACAACATAATTGACGCTATAACTGAATTCATAGGCGGACATCTTATTAATATGTAAATGAGGAATGTCGCTATTTATAAATGTTCGGTTTTTAAGTACCACCGGTTACAGAGACAGGTGGTAAGATGGTCACCGTGATGAACCTCAAAGTCCATCTCTAAATTTTTTTTTCATAATTTGAAATGGATGGCCATTCTAATTTCATCTCCGTCAGGTGGAAATAGCTATTTATTTCGATAAAATTCTCATTTACATATAACTCAATAATAATTTTAAATTTGTAAAAAAAACTCAGTCAAAAATACACAAAATATGTATTATTTTTATGAAAATAGCCGACAAAGAAGAAGATAAGACATCTAATGGTTGTAACCCTTTCCAGGGTCAACAGAATCACCAAAAGCATGCGTTGCCGGCCAAGGGCCAATCCAAGTACGAAATAATGTTATTCAAATTGATCCATACGCTTGGAATCCGAGATTCAAGAGTAGATTTAATATCCTTAGAGTCTTCTCTCTTGTCATTTACATTTCTTAACATAGCATTTATACCATATATACTTATAGAGAAAAAAATAAAACGGAAAATATATTTCACAGAAAAAAATTGGGGCGCTCATTTTATTTTCATTCGAATTTGTCGTTGGCGCAAGAACGCACAGTCATAGGACAAGTAATGCTGGAAAAAAAACTTTTAACAATTTTAAAGAAACCAAAATGAGGAATGTTTGCCTCAGAACAGGCCAAAAGTGAGTGTTAAACAAATATAATTTTTTTCTGTGTCAACTATCAAAATACATAATTCCGTACCACCCGTAGTTTTGACGTCCAAGGCGCGAACAGTCTAACACCCTCGAGTCTAGTGTACAAGCGACGCGTCAGGCAAGCGCGCGCGAGACTTGCGCGTTTGACACCCGGTTCACATTGGAATGAGAAAAAAACAACTGTCAGTTCGAAAAAAAAAACAAAAGTTTACGCAGTTCTTTGTTTACGTCAAATTAAAATTAGCTCAGAAGTGATGAAAGTTTTCTAAAAAATATTTTTATATCTGTGAAAGAGGATGCTTCTAAAAACTAAAGTTGTAACAGGTTGGTGCTCTTTAGGAAAAACGAGGGTAGTATTATTAGGTACCTAATATAAGCCATGGAAATTATATTCAAGCTAAATATGTCAGAGAAAAAAACACCTAAAACACGATGATATTTTGAGGGTATCAGTGAATTAATATGGTATCAAAATAAAATCTAATAACGTAGAATTTACGATTTGAGTTCTGCAAAAACAGGTAGGTTGTAGATAATTTACCTTACAGCAGATATATTAATAGTTTTTAGAAAACATAAATCTGCCTGACGTATAATTATGCAATACCAGGCAATAACAGGAAAGATAATGCATAATATTATTTTGTTTTATTAGATACCTTCAGTAAGGTATGCATGCGGTGATCACTTTCCGTCAGATAGTTTGTTTATAGACTATTAATTTGGGCAATATTGGAATTTAATATGTCAACAAATCATTATCATAACACAATATTATTACAGCCACATACATACAAACAGATCCATGGTAATATTACATCATCCACATTAAAATGATAAACACGGGTCAAAATTAAAATTCTTAGATTACATGACTAAATTGTTTTTTAACCGACGTCAAACCTAGGCAAGTCTTCTGTATTACAGGTTTTGTACATAATTTTGTACATAGCGTTAACAATCAAAACTTTGATAATAATTATTTAATCTTCAAAGTAAGTAGACATTTTGATAGCATAATAATTGTTTTCCCTTCTACTAAATCTAAAAACTAATCACTGGGTCGAAATATTGGCATACAAAATATAGATCGTACCTTTATTCTAAAATGAAAAGTTTAAAAAATTTGAAGTTAGCTCGTCGTAGACTAAATGATTTAATCCTGTTTTAGAATTACTGTTTTAAATTTTAATTATTAATAACCTTTAAAGTAAATAAAAAACAAAGCATTGATAAAAACAACAAAACTCAAAATCGTAGAATCCAAACCATCAGTGAAGACATCTATTAAAAAAAACTTCAATTTGAATTGGAATTTCGTGTCACAATCATGACCCAATCCCGCTCACATCACATCAGTGAATCCAGTGAAAGTGTCGAAATCCGAAATCCGAATGTACCTACTTGTCTCTAGGCGAAGATCCAACAAATCCGGTATTACTTTCATCGGTAATAAGTAATTTGCATACTACACGAAATGCTTCGATTTGATTGTAACTTTATACTGTAATGAGAATTTGCATAAGTCAATAGCATGGACTAGTTAATTCAATATAGGGCGAACACAAGCGCATTACCTATGACTTATGACCTGACTGAAAAATAAATCGATTAATATTTTTCTGAGATTAGCAGAAACAAACTCACAGACAAAATAATCAAAATAAACATCGTTATAGATTTTTGACGTCAATAAACAATAGTTTCTCCAAAACATCTTCCGTGTACAGACATCGATAAGTTTACCGAAGCCGTTGACTCTTAAAGGTCAGCCCAAAATTATTCACATTTCTCCTGTCTAGTAAAGCTGTCAAGAGAAGTAACGAATACTATGGTTTCCTGAATAGTTCAGGTAGTTGATATCATCCCACATGTTTGTAATTAACTCCCACATCTGAATTTATTATTAGTATTTTGATTAAACAAGTTTATGGTTTAAAAAATAAATATATGATTTGTAAAGAAATAAAGAATGTGACTGTGCTGTTAACAGGAGGAGGTGAGAAGTTCCTCGTCTGGAACCAAACCTGAGTGTAGCATAAGGTCATGTTTATCACAAAAATACAGTCTCAACAGAACTAAAGCAATATGAAAATTTGAGAAAAAAACTAATTAAAGAGGAACTAGGACGAATTAAAGAAATATATCAATGATGCCTGGTTACCCAGTGTGTCCAACCAGCGTAGCCAAATCGTTTTTTGCCCACCTCTTCAACACAGTGATCAAACTTATCAAAGGTTTCTGGATATTTTGGAGGAAAGGTAGGTAGGTAATTAGGTATATACTCGTAGTAGCCATTCTGGTATACCTATCTATACAAACTTCTTACAATTCATTACATTACAATCTTAAATTCTTTATTCCGCCGTTTCTTCTCTTCTGACATAGCACATTTTGCAAACGTTGGTAGAATAAATAATAACATTTATAGCATGTCAGTGATACCTTACATGAATAAATATAAATATTATATGTACATATGTGTCACATATGATAGTGTCAGGGAATCAAACCCGGAGCACTTAGCAGGCAGGGTTACAACTGCTCTACAGAGTTATCAAATAGAAATCCAATACAGTTCCATTGCAATAAAATTATCACTCTGTAGCAATGAAACCGCAAAATTTTTATTAACATTTCAAGAAACATAGCTTATGCAAACAACTTGTAACAAAAAATACATTTGGAATAAATTGTATCAACTTTATACACACCAGCCCGTAAGCACTGCGATGTATTTTCAATCTTATGCAGATGCTGACAAAGTCCATTATTGCTGTGCTGGCATGTGGTAAACCACAATATCCATTTATTTGTATAGGTCCGCTGATGAGGTGAGTGTAGAGAGAGGCAGTGACCACCAGCGATATAGCCAGTTATTACACTATACAAAAACGGTCAAATTTCGAAACGTTAATAATATGTGATAGATAGGGCTGCCAATGATTGATCAAATTACAGTTATAGACATGTTGAGATGAAGACGATGTTTTTTTTAATGTAACGAAGTGACAAACGAGCTGATACACCTGATGGTAAGTGGCCATCCATGAATCAGTAAACCAAAGGCATCTCCCATGTGTTGCCGACCAAAAAAGAAGACAAAGAAAGAACTGGCTCCAAAGTCCTAACCGCTTGACGGATTTTTATAGAAATAGCCGGCTGATCCACCTGATGGGAAGTGGTTATCGTCGCCCATGAACATCAGCGATGCCAGAGGCATCACTGGCCTGTCGGTGTGAGTCGTTTATACCTATGTATAATGAAAAACTTGTTATTATTTCAACAATAAATTCCATTATCTTAATATATATAAATTACGTGTCACGTTGTTTGTCCGCGATGGACTCCTAAACTACTGAACCGATTTTAATCAAATTTGCACACCGTGTGTAGTTTGATCCAACTTGAAAGATAGGATAGCTTACATCTAAAAAAAAAACTTTTAACAGAACGAAGTCTGTACGGGCAGCTAGTATTATTTAAAAAAAAAACAAACATTGGCAACCCTACTGCATCATTTTATGATTTCTATAGAATTTGAAATGTGCTTTCACCGAATCTTTTCAACTCAATCGGCCAATTTGTAAACACTCAACAATTTTTTTTGTAAGAAATAAAAAGTCCCAATCAGAAGGTCTTCTTTACACGTTGATCTATTAATTAAAAATGTGCGGTAATTAGCTGCTAGTATTCAAAATAGAATAATGCATTTTTGTATTTGTAAGTTTTTTGAAAAACATAACCGATAACTTAGCTAATTTAACAGATTTAAATCAGTTGATGTGACTTTATTTCTATCTATAGTGACGAGTGGCCAACGATACAAGATAAATAAACAAAAACAACGCATCGGAGGTTTCAAACATTTTTTATTAATGAGTATTATTTGCAAAGATATTTTACGCTTAATTTTGGTAATATTGTTCTTATCGGTGCATTATAATGCATAATAGTGACGCTTACAAGACAAGTTTGTGTGATAATATCTCTTGTGTTTGTTTTTAACCCCCGACGAAAAAAGAGGGGTGTTAGGTATATTTAGTTTTAAAAATAGTTTTTATTCATCTCGGTGCCTAAACTACAGGTGTATCGATGCCTGTAACAAAGTTTACCGTGTATATGTGTGTATCTGTGTATCTGTATGTCTGTCCAACCGATGAACCCGTTTAATCTAGTTTTTTTATCTGAAAGGTGACTTATCGAGTGTTTTAGCTATGTTTATTGTAAATAAAATTTTCGGGGGCTTTTAAAATTTTAGACACTCGTAATTATTCAATGTGGTCACAATTAAAACAGAAGTATCAGTTTAAGGAATACCTACCGTGTAATTATTATTTTCAGAGCTGTTTTATTTATAAGCAAATAAATATTTACTTTGTTATTGCGAAATGAAAATAATAATCTGTTTTAGTTAATTACTAATACTAAGATAAAAATGAATTTGAATTCTTCATTGGAGTAAATTTTACTCATGGTTACTCTTAACGTAGATTGAAATAAGGTTATCTTTCTAGGGTTAATCGAATGCAGCTATAAACTCGTACATCCATCCATTTAAAAATATGACGTGCAGTAACAAAATAGTTTAATTATTTATTCAGATAGCTAGTAGCTACCACCGGTACCACCTACTGTTATGCCAAACAACTCATGAATAATTACTATCTGACTCCGAATTTAGGTTAAGTCGAAGCATCGAATAATCCTAACGCTTTGAGCATTAAATATCAATTAATCAATCAAAAACTTGTCAGAAATATTATTTTATTATTATAGTAATTCATTTCACATTAGCTGCAAGAGTTTTGATAAATGAGTCTTTATTGGTGATTTTTTATTTATTTAATCAGTATTTACTAGCACCGCAATTTTGCTTGGCTTACAAACACGTACTGCGAAAGATTATAACAGCTTGCTTGCGTCGCGTCGATATTCCTGTCCAAGGAAAAGATTAACTAAGAATAAATTAATTATTTGATATGTCGAAACGTACAGATTCGATGTCTTAAACTGGTGATCTAAAATTTCAGGTTACTTTAATACTCTTGAAAATAGTTCATTATTGTGTTAATATTATGGTTTAGTTAGTTGTGTTTGTAGGAGACACAAAGCTTGCTGTTATAAAACAACAATCAGACAGTGTTACATAAAATGTAAAACAAATAGTATAAATAATTCTTAACAAAAAATAACCGACTTCAATATTAGGGATAACTCAAAAATTACTCGTCAGATCTCGCTCATTAAGTCGGACCATATGACAAGCACCAGCTTTCGATTAAAAAATAATCATCAAAATTGGTTCACCCAGTCGAAAGTTCTGAGGTAACAAACTTAATAAAAGAAAAAAATATCATTCGAATTGAATACCTGCTCCTTTTTTCAAGTCGGTTAAATAACAAAATGGTGAACCAAAATCAAAACGGTGAACTTTGTGTGAACGGGTGTGAAAAGAACAACGATATTACCATAGACATTGATACAAAAGGCGCGAAAACTGACAGTGAAAAAAAAATGGCGGAACAAGGCGGGAAAAGTGAATTACGAAATGATAAAGTAAATGAAAGTAAAGACAAGTGTTTATTGGGCACTCCTCAGCGTGATACGAGGATGTCTTTCATGGAAGAAGAAAGTGTCAGGGAGAGGATGATATACACACTTCTGAAGCAGTGCTCGGCCATTTTGAAACAGGGGGATCAACGCTACAATAAGGAGTCTCTGCACAGAGCCTTCCAGGACGAGGTAAGTCTTTAGGTACTTATTATATGTAATACTAATATGTAATGATTTTACACGATTGTTTGTTATTTCATAAATAAGTACAATTTTTTTGTATAGTTCAGCATTCTGAGTCAGTTTATAAATAATGGATCTTTGGACACTTACTGGGTGTAAAAAGATCCATCCATGGATCCTTGTAATGGATCTTAGTGGACATCGCCATTTTTACAGTTGATTGGTATTTAAGGTTCGGAAGTAAAATCGGAACCCTTATAGTTTCGTCATGTCCGTCCGTCCGTCTGTCCGTCTGTCTGAAGCAAAGCGCCGAGACTGTTTAGCATGGATATATCTACATATTTATTAAAACTCCAGAATCTTATTGTTAGAATAAAATATTGAAAGACACTTTTTTTCAGGGGACGTACCTACAGGTAACGTGAGGATGAGTTTTTATTCATCGCGTACCTTATAGTGTGGGCCCCACACTGTGGGGCAACGTTGAAAAGGTCTTTCAAAAATATTGTGTCTTCTAAGATCATTTTTAGAATTAGGAGTCCCTTTGGCGAAATATTTGGGTATATAGTGCTAAACGGTTGGAGTTAAACAAGTGAAATAATTCTCAAATATAGGTTATATGATGAATTTACAAGTAAAACTATCACAGCGATGTTAGCATAAGGAGTTAATGAGTAATAGTCGATAAACATACTACTTCCGAACCCTACTTTGCTCGTGGTCTTACACGCACTTGCTCGGGGTTTTTTATTATAATTATTCGTATAGTATCTACCTCAATGTTTTCCTCAGCCTTTCGCCTTAGGTTCAATGTTAGGGTTTTATCAACTTTACACCGTTTATATTGGAAAACCAGGAATAATAGTTTTTTTATGTTAACTCATAAAAAACATAAATGTGAAACGAGAGCCAATTAAAAAAAAAAGAATTGAGATCAAAATAGGTGCCAAGTTCTATGTAGAAATGCCTAAAACTTTAGTCACAAGAACATGTAATTCAAGCTCTACATTTGACTTGATTAGTTTTCACGTATCAACTATATTATAATTGTTAAGTCTGTAGGTTTGATGTAATAACTATGTTAGGTACTTTTCTAAAATAAGTGTTTATAGATAATGAATATACCTATTGTTAGTTGTAAAAGTACTCTATACAGTTGTACCGCTAATTCACTAGTTCCACTAATTATCAATAATTTTCAGTTTTTAGATGTTTTCCTTTACATACGTCTTATAGTATTTGACGACCCGTGTGGCGCAATGGTTACCACGCCGGATCGCCGCACCGAGGGTCCTGGGTTCGATTCCCAGCGAGGCGGAAATTTAAATGATGAGTTTGAATTTCTGTTCTCGGTCTGGGTGTGAATGTCCTTGTCTATGTTGTGTGTTGTCCATGGCACCCACGACACAGGGAATCCTAGTGTGGGGCTATGAGTGTGAAGTGTTATTTATTTATTTATTTATAGTCTACCTTAATGCCAAATATCAAGTTTTTAGGTCATCTGGAACTGGGTTATAGTTTTGATCTATAAGTCAGTCAGTGATAAAAATGTCGATTTTTGGACGTTAATACCTAAACAACCGTTTGAGGTGTGTTTATGAAATTTAGAGCACATATTTATTTCACAAGTCTCAATAAATCAGCCTTTGACAGGTTTACATGAAGTAGCTTTTGAGGTATGAAGGGGTCAAAAGTGGCTCCAAATGGTTGGTGTAATATTACACACGGTGCTGCTAGCCAATTCTGTAAGCTTCAAATTGGCTTGACACGCTATCGCGTTTCTAGATTCATATTCGATGTTGACCTTATAAATTATTTCTTATTGAGCTCGTAAACAAGCTTAAAATCTTTTAAAACCCATAGACTTATCGAAACCAATAACCATTCGGTGTATCTTCGGATTCAATTAAGACAAATAAAATAATGTAAACTGCAAAAAATATATCGGCAGATGATAATTCCATTTGGAAGTGACAGAATGCAACAAAAACATTTTTGTTACAATATCGAAATTCGCCATCATTAAACCCAAAAACCTTTTAAAACATTTCACGAGAGCATTCACTGGTCAACTAATTGGATTTTATTCCATAAATTGAGGCAACTCGATGTTTACGACTCTGACAAAACGATAAGGATTTTGAATATGTAACATGATTACAATTATTTTACATTAAAAGTGTATTCACTGCTCATGAAGTGAATAACTTTACACGGATTTATAAATGCCATTATCTTTTTACTTTATGATCGTATTAAATTTTTTACTGAAGATTACTGTAAATTTTTCATAAATTTCAATAGACGTTACGTAACGCAAAGAGAGGCTCCTAGAATGGCGGACTTTTTCAACAAATATTTGTATGTACTAAAATAGATGGAAATTGCCAGCGATACGATTATATTTGAATTTCTGGGTCGGGGTAGGTAAGTTCCGTTTTAATTTTAATTATTTCGATATTAGTTTTTAACACTAAAATCGGAAAATATTGATTACGTTTTACCGATTGTGGCTCATCGCTATTTAGAAAACAGTAAAACTTAGGTACAATATCGGAAATATCAATTTGCTTTGCGGAACTAAAAAACAGAGTTTTGTTTGGGTACAAGGAACTACTTATATTTATTTATTTATTTATTTATTTATTTACATATTTATGTCACCTCTTAAAAGAAGAAACAAAGGGCAAACTTAATGCCTAATGGCATTGTCCACCAGTCAACCCTGGGTGGATGTGGAAATAGCTGATGGCAGGTGTTAACACAGAAAATATATACTCACTCTAGAAAAAATTACTAAAATCAAATTACATAACTAGAATACATATAAATACACATACATACATAAATACCTATAATACCATAAATATATAGTAAATAAATATATAGGGAATATATACATACATATATAGGGAGTTTTGCACAGTATGCTGAAGAAAGAAGTAATATGAAAAATATAGAAGTGACATTAATCAGAACCTGACTTTAATAAATGTTCGCGTAGGCGATACTTAAAGGAGAACCTGCTGGGAGCATGTCTCAACTCGACGGGCAAGGAGTTCCAGAGTAGTGTAGCCTGCACTGTGAATGAATAATGGAAAAAGCCGCTATTGTGCGGGGGAGTACAGATTCTAAGATGATGACACGACCGAAGCGTTCTATCATGAGCGTCGGAGAGATACTGGAAATTATCCTTAAGATACTGTGGAGAATTAGAATCGTTTAAGATGGAAAACAATAATAGGAGAATTCTAGAGTTACGCCTCTGTCGAATGGTGAGCCATTTAAGTTGCTGGCGAAAACGAGTGATGTGATCATATTTTTTATATCCTTGTGATCCCATCACTGTTCATCACGTTTGAACAATAGACGAGGTTACAGTGTGTTGATATCGCACTACACATCACACGGTGACGTCACGCTGACCTAAATCACGTTATCGAAGTTTTCTGCATTGCTTGCACATACATTCCAACTGGACCCCCACAGTCCGCGTGAAGCTGTACCTAAAGCCCAGAAACAAACAAATCAGTCGGAGCTCTGCAGCGACTGCAGCTCTCCAGACATGTTGTCTCACCTGACGGAAGATCTCCCTTTATCACAATAGCACAAGGTTCCTTCTATTGATTAATTATTATTCCCAAAGCCATTCATACTTAGTGCACTACCTCACCGAGACGCCATGGCAACGTCGCCGGCTACGTATCCAAACAGTTAATATTGAAATGTATGGCAGCTACCTCATTTGGCGACGGTTTGGCAACATGACATTTCAATATAAACTGTTTGGATACGTAGCCGGCGACGTCGCCATGGCGTCTCGGTGAGTTGGTGCACTTAATTGTAAGCCTATTTATCTACTACCATAATCCATAAGCTCTCATTTCCGTTGAGATGTTTAATTTCTCGTCGCAAAGTTAGCCGTAATACATACATAATATAAACCGTATTACATACATATTATAAACCAGAAAAAATACAGTATAAAGTCAGTAGTTTAAATTAGAGAATAACGAAGCTATAATTTATAGAAGTGGTCTAGAATAGTAAAAAAAACCGCAAGAAACAATAGGAAAATAAGTTTTTGTCTCAAAATACTCGATATTTAGAATGATAAGTATAAAGTTTATAACTTCAAGAAAGGAAATTTATTGTACTAAAGAATGCCATAAAAATTTTGCCGGTTATTGCTGTAGTTTTTTTTTTATATTTACACAAAAACTGCGAAATAGCGTTCATATTCGCAGCTATGAAAATCAACTAAAATCAAATGCATTGCCTTTTTCAACCTTATTTCTCCAAGACGACGCACTAGAGCACGCATTGCGAATTTTACTGCCACGATTTTTTTCTGACGGTTTATAAATCCTGTACTGAATCATAACCAACACGCATGGCGAATAAAATTCTTTGCGATTTTTGTCTGTTTGTACCACAGAACACCTAATAATTAGTACTACTAATTATTAGATGTTCTGTGGTTTGTACCCAGTTCTCAGCCGAGTCGCACGTACCCAAATGGACAACCGAACAAAAATCTTGATTTGCTTACGCGGCGCGGCGCGGCGGGCGTAAAAGACATGTCAAAAGATGTCACCAATACTGAATTCACCCTTTTGCGGCACTTAGACGTATGAAAGTTTTTTTTTTATGTAAAATACCAAGCCTTGCGAGAATATAACAAAAAGATTTTCGGGTATTTTAGAATCACTATAAAAAGATTCAATAATTTACTACGGCTAGTTGGTTCTGCTATTCATTATCAAGAAACAACATAGAGAAGAGCAATTTCAATTGAATCAATTGAATTTTTTTTCACAGTGCGGTCAGATTCATACATCTCCATAAAATTAACACGCATTGCAAATTTTATTGCCACGATTTTTTTCTGACGGTTTGAAATCGCGTACTGAATCATAACCAACACGCATGGCGAATAAAATTATTGTTGATTCTCGTTGATTTTTGTCTGTTTCTACCCAGTTCTCAGCCGAGTCGCACGTACTTATATGGGCTACCGAAAGAAAATCTTGATTTTCCTACGGCGTAAAAGACATGTCAAAAGATGTCACCAATATTTTATTACTTTGTTCTATGAAAGGATTTTTATGTAAAATATCAAGCCTTGCGAGAATATAACAAAGAGGTTTTCGGGTATTTTAGAATTACCAAAAAACATTCGATAATTATTTACTACGGTTAGTTGGCCTGGCTTAGCACGCACGGTTTTTTACCGCGCGATTTTATATTACGTCGTGGTAGTCTTGCAACAGAAACGACGCTGCTTTTCAGTCAGATCAGAGGTTCCCAATCTAGCGGGCTTCAGATAAGCTCATTACGTCGCATACGTGACTAAATCCTGCCCCAAATGTCGCGTGTCGTATTCAGCGTGCTGTCACATTAAATAACAGGTATTGCAAAGCCGAGAGTGCAGTGGTATAAGATCTTTGTGTATGCCGACAAACGGGCAACGGTTCGCTATTGGCTCATTTGGTAATGTTGTTATTCAGCAGGATGCATTGTGGAGGAGAAGAGAAGAGAGGTTGGCTTAAAAAAGTATTTGTTATCCATCAATGTTTATACTAAAAAGATTTATTTTCAAATATTTAATGTACGAACAGACCAGCCACCTAATATTACATAAGAGGTCACCGTCACCCATGGGTATCCAAAATCAAAGTCACTACCCATAAATTGTCCTAGGTACTGCTGGGCTCAGGTCTCCTCTCACAATGTGAGGGGTACAGGCCATAGTCTACCACGCTGGCCAAGTGCAGGTTGGTAGACTCCACACACCTTTGAGAACTTTATAGAGAATTCACGATGTTTTTTCTTTACCGTAGCAAGTGGTAATTAACTTGTAACACGCACATCATTTTTGAAGATTAGAGGTGCGTGCCAGGACTCGAACTCGGGCCCCTGCATTCGGGAGACCACCGATGCGTTACCGGCCAAGAAAGAGAGAACAATGAAAGTGCATTGAACATGATTGAAAGTTAAGACTTCATATCATTTTTAACCGACTTCAAAAAAGGAGGAGGTTCTCAATTCGACTGTATTTTTTTTTATGTTTGTTACCTCAGAACTTTGGACTGGGCGAACCGATTTTGATGATTCTTTTTTTAATCGAAAGCTGGTGGCTGTCATGTGGTCCCACATAAAATTTATTGAGATCTGACAATGGCATCCATGAGAAAACCACATAAGTCGTAAATTTGTGTTAAGATGTGCGCGACAAATTGACGAATAACTCAATATCACGCTAACCGATTTCGATGATTCTTTTTTTAATCGAAAGCAGGCACTTGTCATGTGGTCTCACATAAATTTGAACGAGATCTGACAACTATGTAGTTTTTGAGACTTTGAAGTCGGTTATTTTTTGTTAGTAAAATTTAGATTATCTTCCTATAACTCAGTCTAAGGATAAAAAATACCCCATTAAAATTCCTTTGACAGGCCAGTACCGAGCGCTGGATTACCACTTTTTACCAAGCCCTTAACAGCTACGAGTACAGACCATCAACGATACACCACTCAATCTCAACCAAACGTACATACTATCAACGTTCCTCTCACTCTTAGGTCTCACTCTATATATAATAATATGTTTAAATTAATCTTAAATTCAGTTTTGTTTGTCCTTTATCTAAAATTACTTTTTTTAAAAACCTACATAGACCATGTACTAAGACGTAGTTTAAATGTTTCTGTTGTAAGCAAAAGTGAGTTTTTTCCAGGTCTTCTCAAGAAATACTCAGTGGGATGTCGAGGAGTTACTGAATACTTATTTCTACAAATAATATTTTTTATTAAATAAGAAAATTATAATTTTACGTATTTTTTAGGTATATTATCATCAATTTCATGTTAATATATTTCCTTTACTCGCCACCGTTCGTCTATACACTCTATACCAAAGATTATTTCAACCCAAGCAAAACCATGGACAAAACTAGGATAGTAATAAATTGAATAATGTATGAAGCGCACGCGCAGCTCTCGTATCGATCACGCCCTAATGATCTATCGATCAATGATCTATGGTCGCTGTGGCCGCGAGTTATGATATCAAGATGCCGCTATGGTTCCGTTGTTTTAACAAGTTCTCTGCTGTATAGTGCATTCGATACATTTACTATTGTTATCCTAGTAAATGCATTTCCTATACACTTGTAAAGTAAAATTTAACATAACTTCAGACGACCCTGCAGCTTAGTTGGTAGCGAGCTTCGTGGAGGGGTCTCGCGTTCGATTCCCGGCAGGGGCAGATAGATGAGACAGCTATATATTTGTACTCGGGTCATGGGTATTATTGTGACACAGGTAAAAACCTACTGCGGGTGTATGAGTGTGCGTTTATTTAGTAGTTAATGAAGAATAGACAATTAACTTACAACTACGGAACCCTACATTGCGCGTGGCCTGATACGCACTTAGCTGGTTTTTTTTTATTGTCGCGTTGACACTTTTTCATCAAGATCTCATAGGTGGCCTCAAAGACATGTCATTGTCATTTGAGCTATTTCAGCTACAGTCTGCTCCCCAATCAAGTGTTACTGCTATTTGCATAAGAACAAGGTGTAACAGAGTCATCATTTAAAGTACTGAATAGAATGTAGTGTCAATTGGGGCTAAAAGCACCGTTCCCTCCGGAATCCTAAATCAAAATAGCATTGCTGCAACAGCTACTCCTCTAAATGAGACAGATTTATCATCACAATAGATTTCGTGATAACCAGTTCGAGTCTTAACTTAATACGATTTTAAGTGGCCATTGTTCGGGAGATCATGATACGGTTTAATTATTGAATGGGCGACTCGTTGAAGTTCGATACGTAAATAAACATTGTCACGAGTCAGAAGCTTAGGATTGGAAGAGAGCGTATTTTTAGCCAACCCAATTGCAATATATTTTTTAATATAGGTACTAATTTAGATAAAAAACACTTTTCATCCATTAAAGAGATGGGTGAAGGTCACTTCTAGTTCGGATCTTAGACCACCATGAAGAAAGCAGATAAAAAATACCAGAGAGATCCAAAACACCTTTTACATTACTATCTTTTGCATGTGGTACCATAAAAAACTTGGAAATTGAAGGCTTGTTTGACATCACTATCGAAATTTGACACGAACCTTAAAGCATTTGCAATAGAAATTACTTAACTGTGTTTGAAGGGAACTCATATAAATCCTACCATATACCTACAATTCCCCACATGTAACAAGTCCTTATACCTCAGATTTCTGTAATAAATCAATTAAGCGAGCAGCAATCATTCACGACTCAACTTGACCCTACTAATCTCTGACAGAAGTCGCGGCTGACGTATTGCGATTGGTCGCCAGTCGGTCCAACCTAGCCAATGACAGCCGCAACCACTGACCTACATACTAGCGATACCTAAACATTTAAGGTAATGCAATACTTGTTACCGCCATCTTGCTTTGGTCACCTTTTACATAACTATTTACATGAGATTTTAAACTGGTCTACAGCAGTCCTTAGCCTGAATGAAAGAGACTATAGCCTAACTTCTTACTATTTTGAATCATCCCTTTGAACCATCCAATATAATTCCGCGGACGGAAAGATGTTTCACCTGTCAGGCTAACTTCCCCATCCCATCTGAAATTAACAATGACAGCCAGATAAAGCGTATAAAGGTTGGCAAAGCCTTTGGTGCTCAAATGCCGCAAGATAATCTGTCGAATGATATCTTCATAAGGATATAATTACCAGAACACAAATGACGAATGAGTAGTTTCTCTATACTCCTAGCACCGTGACACCGACTTCCAATGTGATTTTACCCTGTAACAACAGGTCTTTCGCAATGATAGAGAATTTATGGTGGAGAACAGAACTCTATAATACTGCTTCAGTTGAGTTAGTAATTCTATTAAAATGTGGAGAAGAAGCGCACTGCACTGAACTGTAAATACTCCTTCATCCATTCTGGTCAAGACTGTTGTCATTTTCCTAAATAAAAATAAATTCTCAGCGTAACTATTAACAAAAAACTGATTGTCATTGAAACTTCGAGAACAGAGACACGTCGAGGAGATGTGCAAAATGAAGGATGATCTACAGCCATTACTTTGTCGATTTATATCGCTACAATTGCTACAAGCAATTCCTTGTACTAGAGATAGGTCATCAGACAATGACGTAACCTGTTCAAACTAAAGCCGGGGCTGTCCAAACAACAGTCATCAGAATTGCAACTAATTGATATCAACACAATCGAAAGTGGGCGTACAATCGATGAACCGGTATCGATATTAAATCGATACACAATCACGGCTGGTTATGCTAATGGCTAGCGGTGCTTTGATGTAGGTGTGCAGTGGCCATATTTATAAATTGTAACGGACAAGGTTCTGTGGTTTGATTTGAAAAATAATTGCTCACAGCAATTCCTGTCATGATTTCCCTTTCATGATAGCCGACAAACGAGCCACCTGATGGTAATTGGTCAACGTCGTCCGAGAACGCATGGTAACGTATTAGTGATGCCTTTGGTGTTGCTGATGTCTGTGGCGATGATAGCCAGTTTTTACAGGTGGATAGTTAGCTTATTTGCCGACAATTTCCATAAAATACATCAGTAACACCAAAGACTGCACCGATGCGTTCTCGGAAAGAAGAGAGAAGAAAGAACTGGCTCCCAAGCCGACAAAGTGACTTTCAAGCCACTAGCAGTATCTCGGAAACTTTCTCTAATTTTCCTGTCAGTTCTTATCGTTACTAAAGTAACTTCTGTGCTCAGCTTGCAGCTCGAGGCTGAATATCAGTCAGTACAGTTTAGTTACGTATATTGTTAATATATTTATCGAGGCACAGGCATACTGCACACGAATATTAGCACGAAGTCTGAGTGTCAAGAAAAGACAGACAGCAGGAAGGACAGACAGCTGTGACAATAGCGAAAAAACGGAATTGGCACTAATGTTGGCAACAATTTTGTTTTCTGTAAGTAAACATGTGAATAGAAGATGAAGCGCGGATTGACCCTGCAATATTAAAGTTCAACCAAAACAATCAAACTGAATCTCTCATGATTCAGTTTTTGTGTGTGTAAAGGGCACTGGAACTGGTACTGAACTAAGCAGAGCAAGAATAATGCTATTTACATTATAATATCATTGGTTATAACCTCGTTACTCACAGGATCCGTAAAGCTGTAAAGGCCGCTAGGCCCTAGGGGACCAAAATCTATATTTCTTTGGAATTGAAACTTTAGCAAAAAAAGCGGCCAAGTGAGAGTCGGACTCGCCCATGAAGGGTTCCGTAGCAGCAAGTAACATAATCAATTTTCGTTGGAAGTTTGCATGGTAATGTACATCATATATTTTTTTTTAGAAGTTACAGAGGGTGGGGGAACCACATTTTACCACTTTGGAAGTGTCTCTCGCACAAACTATTCAGTTTAGAAAAAATGATACTAAAAACCTCAATAACATTTTTGAAGACCTATCCATAGATACCCCACACGTATGTATGGGTTTGATGAAAAAAAAAATGAATTTCAGTTCTATTGTATGTTTGGGGAACCCCAAAATTTATTGTTTTTTTTTTCTATTTTTGTGTAAAAATCTTAACGCGGTTTACAGAATACATCTTACCGTCCAGATGTATGTATAAAGTTATTGGCTCTAATCAAAAACCGAGAGACTCTCTCACAGAACACAGACTGTGAGACACCGTATAAGTTTAATTAAAAGTATTAATACTCTGTTTTGTAAGTTTAGCCGCGGAGCCGCGGACAGGCTAGGGAGCGGCTTGTACCCGTTTGTAGTTAGTAATTAAGAGCATGAGTTAAGTAATTCATATCAGTGCAACCGATAGTTAAGTTGTCCGGTCTGTGATAAATGTGTTTTTGTATATTACTCTAATTTCGACTTGTATCACAGAAGAAATAATAGTCTTGTATTACGATCTCGTGCAGCGAATTTCAAAGATTCCGGTTTTGCATATTTCTGCGTTGGTCCCGTATTTATCATATTTGAGATATGATGATGTGATCCCTGAGAATTGAGGGAACTCCTCAATTGTAGTGGTCCTTATTGAACTCTATTTCGTTGAAGTATACTTGGAAAAATTCCTAATTTAGTCATCGCCGAAAAACATGCAACCGTGCCGTGTGTTAATAATTTGGAATAAAATATGAATCATAAAATCATTACGGGCAGGTAATAATTTAAGCGGTACAAATATCATAATATAGGTACTCGTACTGTGATTTAAGTCGGTTTTTTAATACATTTGGGTGTAATATTATAAGCGACACATTATTCTAAGAGCGACACCATCTATCTGGAGTCCAAGTCAATCTTCTTGATCCTGGTGAATCCTGTCGATTGACAAACGAGGCTACCACCATGACAAAGCTTCTTTTTTGAAATGGTGGTACTTGAAATAAAAATACTGACGTTTTTAAGTGTAAGTGATACCTACCTTGCTACCAACCTTCGTCTAAATCATCCGTGTTTATAATTATATCTTCTCTCTTTCTTAGCCGGCAACGCATCGGTGATGCCTTTGGTGTTGCTGATGTCCATGGGCGACGATAGCCACTTACCATCAGGTGGATCGTCAGCTCGTTTGCCGGCTATTTCCATATAAAAAACACACTTACATAATTATAACCAGAAATCACAACTCTGCTTTTGTCTTCACCGTAGGGCACAGAAGGCATAATAGTAAATAATAGTACGTCGTCGGTCGAAACCTACCTACGTCAGTGACAACGTCAATTCTTCTTAACCGTAACCGTAACCGTAACCCGGTGGTTGTTAATTGTAATCAGAACCACACACGTTTGGTATTTCCTTGTCATGAACTTGTTCAATTAAACCCGATGCTTGCGAGTTGTCCGATCGATCAAAATATCTCCATAGATAGTAGATCTGGTGTCTGTTACATGCTTTCGATCCGTTATGATTAGTGTTCTATAAACACCCGATAGATCGATTGACTGGTGTTTTTAGCGAAGGAGGGGACAAACTTTGCAATATAAGTTAAGTTTACCAATCTTCACTAGAGTGAAAAGTAAACTGTAAGGCCTTTGTAGACTTTATTAATTCAACTTTGGGATTGTGGTAAATACCTATTTATAAAGTGAGAAAATGCACTCGAGTTGGACTGGGCGCTTGATACGTCACGTGATAGTTATGAATTTTAAGAATCATCTCTTCGTCTTTATAACAACCCTGAATTTACCATTGCAGTATCATCGGAAACTTGGCCACGTCCAAATACTAATATTTCAAACCTCAATATTTTTTGCTACGGTAAAGTGATATTGCCATGCATGAGGCCGCTAAAAACGTCTGATACAGAAAAGCGTTAATTAACGTCCATATACAAATGGATGTAGGTTCTTGCTTGACTAATGACGGCTTCCGACGGCGGAATGTATCGCAGGCTTTGACCATAGACTAGAAATCGAAGTGGAGAGACACGTGAACGAATTCAGTCAAAGTAATAAGCTAGGTCCGTTTGGGCTTGTTTCACAATCTCAAAGTAAAGTCCTGAATAAGCTTTAGGTCATGCGAAATGTTTTTGTAATAAAATTGGTTTAGCTGGTGATTAAAAAAAAATTACAAGCTAGAGGGCAACGTAGTTTATTTTTCAAAAGTATGGCCCAAGTAGTTTCTTTCACCATTTCTTTCGTCGTTTCTTGTAAATATGTTACTTATCCCAAATGGCATTTTTTTTAAATAAACTCCAATCCTAACTGAAGATAAGTGGGGATGCGGTCCAAAAAAAAAGGTAAAAAGTCTACTCAATATTTTGGTCATGAAGATATAACAGCACTGACGACCACATTAAGCTAAAATAATCAGTTTGAGTTTACATTAAAAAATATTTCTTAGCAAGCCATTTGTTTTGTACGTCCAATTGAACCACTGAATTATACCTTTCTACACAAAAGCAGAAGGTGTGCAAGCGCAGCTGCTATCGACAACACCATATAGGGTTGCCTCTGCAGCGCCGCCGGCGACGGAACTTACCTCGAACATACGTAAATATCTTAACTTAAACACTCCAGAAAAAACCTGATACTCAAACCTAAAGGAAAAAGCTATATCCCTTGTAATTTTTTGCCACCTAAAATAGCACGCAATTGCAATTTATTTTATCGTTCTTACACCATTCAGATCACCATAAAATCGTACACAAATATCTGTTTTGTTTTAGAAACATGTCCTTTTTAACAAAGTAATCACTTTTATTTACATTATTATCGACGTTTTAAAATATTCCCTTCTCGATTTAGTCAAAATATAATATGTGCCAACGCAGTCCTTAATACGAATATATATACCTATTTGCGTTTTTTTTTTTCAAATAACTTAACAGCAAACGGAAATTAGTTTTGACATTTAATGTCTATCTATCTTTAACTTTCATTTTGTGTCATTACGATAAAAATTAAGATTGTTTACAAAACAAGATTCGTCTAAAAATAGGAGTAGGTATACCTTTAACCGATTTAAAATTACTCGACATCGCACATCGTTGTCTATTACTTAATATTGGCACAAGATAGATGTTCCCAGATACCGATCGCAAAACAAGCGACTCGAACAGTGTAAGACCATACGCTGTCCCGAGACAGCTCGTTAAAATAGTTGTCGTGGCAACAAGAATGCTATATATTTATTTTAATCAAATTCCACGCACAGCCCTGTGTCATAGTTGCTGACAGTTTGTGCTAGTTGGTAGTGTAGTCACATCTGGACAAAGAACAAAGTGGAATACAGAAGCAATGTTTGTTGAATCAAAAATTTTAGAGGTAGTACAATGGCAACTCACACAATAAATGTTTGGTTTAGAATATCTAGGAATTAGTGGAAGTAAAATCTAAATTATAAATTGATGCATATTTTTTAACTAAAATGATAATTGCGGTAAGAATTACGCCTGTCAACGGCGGTCGCCCAGACGCACAAGTGATCCTATAAGGAATCCGTTTTTCGTTTTTTCGTACCCCTAACGTAACCCTAAAAATCATAATATATCGATATTATCTCCGCTATATTAGGATTTTCGGTTTAAACGTGAATGATAAGTCATAATTCTGTATCGATTTACTCGTGTGTGCTATTTATCAATATCTCAGTAATAACTAATATCCCTCACAGTTGTTTATACTCTATGTCAAGCAAGGATGGTGTGATACAAAAAACCAGGCTTGTCGATTATCTCCTAGCCAACATTCCTTGATTTAATCCAAGCAACTTTCTCCCCTGCTACCTTGATATTAAGAGCCAGACCATTTCCAAACTCGACCTTGTCAAGAGCGATCCAGTCCGTTCATTAGACGGGTATTCCACCAACGTTGATTATACACGTATCTGCTTCTGTCACTTCGGATTAACTACAAGCCGATATAGTAAGGAAATTAACTTCCGTTCGTATGACACATTTGTTAACCGATAAAGATTAGAAAGAACATAAACTGTACTTAAGGTATCCGGTGAAGCTACCATTATAGGCAAATCGCACGGAGCTTGATTCTATGATAGGGTATGATAGGCTAATTAGCAGCTATTAAGTAAGTCGGTGAACTATCTTATGATCAGAAAAGATATCACGTGAACTATGTTGGCATTTCTAGTTGTAGGAGTTGCAATTTGTCGCGGTGATGCATGGGTTTCTCCATAACATAGATTAATGATAGGATTATATTATTAATATTTATATGTATTGATAAAGAAATATGAAGCTTATTAAAAACATCCAAAAACATAATGATATGGTTGGAAAAGGAAAGTGTTGTCAATGAAAACAGATAAATGCAAAAAAAAATACACGAAAAATAAGTTAAATGAGAACTTATAAAGTTATATAATCAATAACAATATGTATCTCGTAGTATAACAATTATTATAGACTTTTTTTTTGTAAAATTATGAATTATGATTCTACCAATAATTCACAGCAAAGGTAATAAAGTGTAATTTCTAACAGCATAATCATCTAATTATGATCATATATGGGGAATTACTGCACAAGAAGAAAATCCATATCGGAAATCCTCTTATTCCCTTATATCTACGCAGTAATTGCAACGACGACTGCTTTGCAGCCAACAGATATTTATCTAAAGAATGTTAAAGAAAAAATGAAGAATTTAAAGGAATCCCATTTTTTGTGGGATGCTGTAGTCCGGTTTAAGGCTGGCTGCAAAGAAAGGTAGTAACAGATGAATGCAATAAAGAATTATAATAAACTAGCTGTTGCCCGCAGCTTCGCTCGCGGAAATTATGCTTATCATATTATTTAGTATCCCTTACAAAAGAAAATTTAAAAACAGGTTCATTTATGTTGAAGTATATATAATATTCAGGAATTTACATACTGAAACTTACGATACAATCACAGATCATTCCTCCAGGAGCGGGTTTGGAATAGTAAACAACATTAACATTTTTTTTTCTTTTCCCTCTCCCTCTCTCTCTCTCCCCTTGTCATCTTCCTCTCCCACTCCCTGTCCCTTTTTCTCTCCCGCTCCCTGTCTCACTTCCCCTCACTCTCCCTCTTCCTGTTCCACTCCCTCTCCCTTTTCCGCTCGAGGTCCTTCTCCCACCACATATCCCTCTCCCTTTCCCGCTCGAGGTCCTTCTCCCACTTCATATCCCTTTCCCTCTTCATCTATCGCTCCTAGTCCTTCTCCCGCCCGCACCCGCGCCCTCTCCCGATTTCTGTCCCACTCCGACTCCCTCTCCCGCTCCCTGTCCCTCTCTATCTCCTCTTCCGCTCCTTCTCCCTCTCCTGCTACCTGTCCATTTTTAACTTTAAAAATGACGAAGTTTCTTACTAAGTTCATTCCCCTAGATTAACTCTTTAAGGGATGATTTTCCGAAAAAAATTATTCTAAGTTAACTTTTGTTTATTACTATAAACTTACATAAAAAAATTCATGTATTTTATAACTCTTATGGTGGTCACTCACGGTCATTCCATCGCGTCATTTTTGGAGCCACGCCAAACGACATATGTCAAAATGGCGCGATTGTACATACAAATTTTTTAAATCACGCCATCAGTTTTTCACATTCACGATCAAATTTTGGCTGTATATCACGCCATTTGACGCAATGGACTGACCGTGAGTGGCGACCATAAAACTGGCGAAGTTGATTTGTATGTAGTTGACTACCAACCCCTATTTTTAGGGGATGAATTTCGAGAAAACAGTGATACAGTTATTTTTTGTGTCTAAGGCTCAAAATCACGAAGGTGGCGAATTTCAGGTTTGCAATTTGAGCATAAAATGTTAAAAGCAATAGCCAATTAAAGAAGTATAAATGATTGGTTTGTTATTAATCTTAACATATTTAAAAGGGGCGCGCTTAGATTTCACAATTTTTCAAATTACAGCGATTTTAAGGTAACTCGACAGCAAAAATCGTCATTTCGGGAACGTAGCTAAATATTTATTTTTAAATATAATGTTTATAGAAAACAATAAAATAATATTATTTTTAATAGCAGTCTACTATATTTTTTTAAATACAAATGGAAATTTGGTGAATATACATGGATATTTATAAAAATCATCAAATTGAAAATTAAAAAGTAACTAAGTTTCAAATTTCAAGCACAAAATTCAAAATATAACAAAATATAGATGACCTAATAAGTAAATTTAGATATTTCTATATTAATAACTTTATTATGTTTGTATGTGCATATTTAAATGTTCAATAATATTTGAAATTAGTATATAAAGGCAAATAAAAGTAGAGTTCCCGGAATGCCTATGGTGATTTTCTTACAGGTAAAGGTATTTTTGAGTAATAATTGCGACAATTAACTTTTGTAATTTCTATAATCTTGTTAAGAAATATTATTTGTTGTAATATTATAATCAATATTAATAATAATAGCCACAAGAAAATAAAATAATTAACATTTCTCAAATATATCAACATTAGACTTAAAATAAGATAATACTTGTACTACACGAGGTACTGGAACTGGTATATCTTTGATTAAGTCATTCACTTTATTTTTTGGAGTCATCTGATCACTGTTCTTCTTGTTTTCTGTCTTTTCCTTTCTGCTTATTATTTTATTCAATTACGTCTCATTTCTGTTATTATATCTTGTTGTTCTTTTATATATGAACTATAAGCTTATATACAAATTTTCGCCCTTCGCACTTCAAAACTGACGAAGTTGCCATACTAACTTTCGCACTCTTAATTAACCCTTTAGGGGATGATTTTCCAAAAAAAACCATAATACTTACAAGTTTTGTTTCTAGTCTGGAGCTAATATGTTCATGTTTTTAACTTCAAAAATGACGAAGTTGCCTACTAAGTTCAATTCAGTAAATTAACCCTTTAAGGGATGATTTTCCAAAAAATATATTAAAGTTAACTTTTGTTTATTACTATAAACTTACATAAAAATTTTCAAATCTATAAATCTAAAACTAAGAAAGTTGGTTTGTATGAAAGTGTCTTCTAACCCTTATTTGTACCCCTTACGGGATGAATTTCCAAAAATCCGTTCTTAGTGGATGTCTCCTTAGCATAAAATATCTCCTTGCCAAATTTCATCTTAATCGGTTCGGCAGTTTCTGAGATTTTTTGTTTCATCAGCGGTGTGTCGCTTTTCAATTTTATATAAATAGATTATGAATGGTTATGAATCAACTGAAGAAATACAATTATCTCGCAATCAATAATAACAAAAATGACTACTTTAAAGTAGACAGAGACAAATTTTATACTTTCATTTGTCATAACTATTCATGAAGCTAGACGTACATAAATGGTGAATGGAATCTCACAGCAAGCTCAGATAAGTAGTGCTATAGTTGTTTATGATCATGTAGAGTAAGAACTAAAATGGGAATAATAATTACTTAGCCTTAAGGGCGGAGGCTTTTTCAATCTGCGCCTAGAAATACCAATGAAACTAGTTACAATTACGCAATAAGAATCTCATACACAAGTGAAACAGGTTGACTCAAAAAATGTCAGAACTTCGTTCATAAAAGATCTAGTAGTAAAGTGAAAACAAATGGCTTCGTCAAGGTAATTAAAATGATAGTTTTTGTGCTAAATCACACCGGTGTCTACGGACATCCTAAAGGAACAACAGATACCGCGCACGATAAAGTTACCGTTTGATAATGCGCGAAAATCTTGAGCTTGCTATAGCAACATATTAATATTAATAATAGCCTTCAAAGATAGTATCAACTTATGTAGCAAAAACTAACATGTGCTATACAATGTGGAAATGATACAAACCAATCATAAAGTCAAACTCCTAGATTATCTGTTGATCTCAGACTAGCCTTAACGTTTGAGTATGAAAAAGTGGATCTCGTTTATTATTAGGCTGCTCATGATTTTTTTTCTGTAACGACATCATCCATTCCATTCTATTTCATGTTCGATGAAACCTAATTTCATCCATTATTTACTTGACTAGACAAACCAGTACTGTCATTTAAAGTAAAACTATATTCTGGTTATTTGTCCAATTGAATAAAAATCCGGTTAATCTAGGTTAACAACCTAGGAAAACATCTTTCGTTTGTTACAACTTTTAGTTATTTTTAACTTTATTTGAAATTAAGTTAAATTTATTTATTTATTTCTCATGTATTTTTTATATTCTGACGATTTAACCTAAGCTAGTTTTGAGTTTGAAGAAATCATCGTGTATTACCATTTCCTCTTATTAAGTTCCATGTTTTGCTTTACATTTAATGACATAATCACCTTCACTTGTAGCTTATCTTCAGCAATCAGACATTAAACTCCTTATGTTAATGACGTCCTGTAAAAACAAATTTATTCAAGGAAAATTAACATGCTCCTGAGATAATGTTTTGCATGCCTTTTGCATCGCTCATCTGTTTCTTATATGAATTTAACAAACGCATTGCAATCAAGTTCGTTAATAGATCTTCGAGCATTTACTATTACCTCATTAACCAGTCCAATTAAGCAATTGCTGATGCTGATTAATGTAATGATTACTTTGGCATGATAGCATGAAACCCTTTAACTATCTCCTAATTTAAGATAGATTTTTTAGATTTTTAATTAGATTATTATTTAATCATGATAGATTTTTCGACAGCAGGTGGGTTTTTATTTATTAACATTGCCGACGAACAAGTAGATAAGGAATATGGCTAAATAAAAAATTATCGCTGTATTTATTATATCAGTTATGGCTTTTGAGGTCTTTGATGCATTACTGATCAAAGAATCGAGGGATTATAATTGATCTCTGACATTGCAATCGAAACATCTCAAAAAGTTTTTCGGTCCATTCTCCATACGAGAAGAGTGATGATGCATGGATTACATGGATATAATCGATATCAAACTGAATATAGAACTCAAAAACTTCCAACAAGTGGAAAACAGTACAGTAGTTTCGTTCGTTGTTCATCAAATGCTTCATGAACATGGGAGTTTGGACTTAAGCATAATATATTGAATCCATACCTAAAACGTATAATCCTAGTTCTAATCAAAAATTAATATTGTTAAAATTAAAAAGGCAACATCTATTAAATTTAATACACACGGTAGTATTAGTAAAACAGAAGTGTATAGCAAACCTAAGCTAGATAAAAACAGTAAAATTTCTTTAACATAAAAATAGTCAAAGCTCATTAGAATTCGTCATTGAATGCTCACCATTACCCGACATTACCCGACGAGTCTCATAAATCTTTCAGGAGACCAGCTCAGTACCGAGGCCGTATAATAAACAATATTGATATAATCCAATTATTTTTTAATTAGCCCTGTCGACTTAACGAGACCGTTTGACGACTATTCCGCCATTCTGAAACTTGTTTTATATATTTTTTCACGACTTGAGATGTGGTTATACTAGAGTAGAGCTGAGTAAATTAATTATGGCAGATAAAAACGTCATTAGAGTGATTTGAACATGAATTACCATTCAATGTGTGTTTGGAATACCACAGGGCCCATTCTTTATAATTACCATAATTATCACATTGTCTAGCAACGTTGTAATCTCTATGTTTTTTTATAAACATTTTTGATGGAACCAAGAAGTAGTATAGTTCTTGTAAAGGGCTCATTTTTTATCCAACCATCAATTACTATATCCAGTATATTGGCAAATTATCATCACGATGTTGATTCTACGCAGACCTGCCTACTAACTTGGAAAGAAAAATGTGATACATTCATCACATCCGTTTTAATGTAACGCAGCTCTAACATCACACATCCAGTCTGGATGGACTCTGTGATAGATAGTTTTAATCATATACTTTTTATGGAAACCTGCACTCGGCTTGTTAGTACAGCAAAGCTCCAGTTAGTCCCTGCTAGGGATGCCATGGCTTTTAAATGAATTGTCCGTATTGTATGATTCTTTAACATAAAAACACATTGTTTAAAAACCGGGTAAGTTCTTAGTCCACGCACAATTTAGGATTTCGTAGTTGTAGTATGTTGGTCAATCGACTATTACTCGTCAACTTGTTAGCCTACCTAGCTAGATTTATTATAAGAAGTTTTTTCTTATGAAAGTAAACAATATTTTTCAGAAATTTTGTACAAATACAAAGATATATTACTACACACATAATAATTATCCATTTAATATCATTAGGTATGTACTTACATAAATTATCTATTTTGTCGTTCAACGCTCCTTCAATCTCATAAACTCTGCACGTATCATAGATACCGTTTTCCGTAGGAGTTAAAACTTACTTCCTTTGAATTTAGATCGTAGGGTTAAAAATATCGTTTATTTTGTTGTAAATCCATAAAAAATATTGAATGAGATAAAATTCTGAAAACTGATAAGCATCCGCAAAAGACAGCCATGTTAGCCACCCTACTGTACAGATTTATCGAGCTGATTTACTGCGTCGCAAGAAAGTAGCGCTGTATTTACGAGACGTGTCTTTGTGCTGCCAGACACTTAGCTGTGACTGAAATGGTATCCGATTGAATCATACATTACCTTGCATTTATCTGCACTGTTATAAACTTATAATTGTAGCTGTGTGTGTATGTGGGTAATATACAATAAAAAAATGAAGGATGTCTTGGGTTAATTTAATTAATCTTTGACTGGTTTATTACTATTTGTAGTTTTACCCTGAAATTACTAAGCCGATTTTGATTTTGTTTGCAAGGTTGTGAATCAAATAACAATGCGGCTACATACTAATAGCCCTACACTAGGATTCCCTGTGACGTGGGCGCCATGGACAACACACAAAGACAAGGACACACACCCAGTCCGAGAACAGAATCGAACCCAGTACCCTTGGTACAGTAATCCGATATGGTAACCATTGTGCCACACGGTTCTTCACTACATATACATAACTGCACTACAATCCTGCCAGTAGGTAGGTTCTCCAATTCTCCATCTATAATTTAAAACTTACGCATGAATAAAACAAAGTTTATTTCTCGCCAGTTTACAAAATACTGCAAAAAGTTTTCTACGTACTTTTGTTTGTAGTACACCTCTAATGTATAACGATGTTTCAAAAGCAATGATAGTGAAAAAAGTTCGCACCCAGAAAAACCTTCGGAATCCGTCGACAACTACAGATTGCGGTATCACTGCAATTAACAAAATAATCATCTAAAAACTAGTCTCAACCTTACACACATGCGATCATGTCACATGCAATAAAGGACGTATAAATTAAAATAAACGGTGTTTAAATCCGTTCAAATTAAACGGCAACTTATCACCGTTTAACCTGATTACTGAAGTCCGTGTCGTGTCGTGAGCTAAGCACATGCAACCGACCTACATAGTGTCTGAGCTAGGTCAAGAATACATACTGTCACGTTAGCTAAGTGATTCGCAGTAACTCAGTTGGTGACCCAGCTGGCCTGCAAGGGGTCTTGGATTCGATTCCCCGGATAATATCATTCAATTGTTGTTTTATTGAAAACCCGTGACCTTCGCTTCGAACAAGGTGTAGGCTGAGTGTAATTTTTTCATTGGCTGTCGGTGTTGTCGCTGCAATTTCATCTAAAGTGTGTTCAATTAGACGATAGCGGATATAGTATGTATAAACGGATATAAGTACGATCCCGTTTCGTTGTCATTGTTATTACGAAGGAAATAGGAATCAATCTTATCTATTCATATAAATTTAATTGAAGGGTCTTTCACAAACTTTTTATTTGTCTGTCTTTCTGTTTGTCCGGGCTAATCTTTGAAACGGCTATGCCTTTGTGTGATGTGACTTTCACTGGAAGATAGAGGTTATAGGGCAACATATAGGTTACTTTTTATCCCGGAATTCCCACAGAATAGGAATTTACGCGGGAAATCCCACGCGAACGAAAAACTTTGATTAACTTTTAGAACCGGAACCATAAATAAACAAGACATTTCACTCTCCATTGCCACATCAGTCATTAAGACCCGAATCAGAGCAGTTGCATCACGCGCAATCTATCACAAGCTCATTACCATGAGCGCTCGACAAAATTGTCCTGTCTAGTGGATGGTATGATACGATATATCGAAAGATCTACAATGCTCTTTCAAAAGGTTACGTGTATTTATGTGTTAGCGACGAAAGCAGAGTTTAATTTATTGACACGAATTGCAACTGTCAATGATAATGGATAGTTAGTACATGAAAACATTATTACTTACCTATGGATGAAAACCACAATCCTTTTCGCAGGTAGGTGTCAAACCACAGTATAAATATTATTACATAGTAATTATTTATATAATTAGTAATATATTTATACCTACTGCGGTCGAACATAAAGCTATTTGTTTTTTTTTATTCTACACGCTTTATATTAGCTTCACCTGTATGTTTGTTTGTAACTTCTCTTTGGACTTGATTTTGACCCACTTCAAACCGTCAGATTTCTTTCAAACTTCGTGGACTTATGGAGGATCGATGACAATTCAATATTTAAAGAAAAAAAGAAAGAAAAAACTTTAATTTCGTTTCAAAAAATCAAACTAAAAATGAAAAAATAAATAATAGTTAAAAAAAAATCTAAAAAACACGCTTTTATAGAAAAACCAACTAAAAAAAATAGAAAATAAATTTGAATTAAGAATCGTGTACCTAATTGTAATAAAAGCGTAGGGTGCATGGTGTCAATGAGTAGAAGGGATAATATCTTTGAAAGCACCCCACACCTTTTTTTACAATTGGCTATTAAACAATTTTTGGAAAAATATTTTAAAATTTTCGTAGTTTTATTTTATACCTCTTACAATATTTATTTTTCTCATAAAAGTGTTATTTAGTAGGAAAAAATAACTTTTAATCCATTAATTTTAAATTCGCGCGAAAATAGTCCGCCATCTGTCACTTGCTGGCTGTGACGTCATATTTCAATTAACAAAATTTTACGCTCTAACTCTGAAGATATTTTAAGTGAAAAACTTACACCTTTTTCTGGAATTGTGAAAATGACAAGCTACAAGACGTGTGCAGTGCCTATGTGTAGAAGTACTACAATTAAACCTGACAAATTGTTTATACCTACACGTTTCTAAATGCCCTCAACGTCGAAAGCAGTGGTTACAATTAGCACGTCGAGACCCAGAGTTAACATCTGTTATATCAGCAATATTCTTTTGTGAGGACCACTTTGATGTAAGTATTTAGAAGAAATCAACTTAGCCTCTGATTTACTAAAAAAAACAAATTAGACCTATCCTAATATTGTTCATAAACATAACCTATAAGTAATTTAAAATCATTAGTAATATGGTGTCGTTAAGGGGACGTTGAGGAAAAACTTAGAAAAAAATCCCCCTGTGACCACTTAGCAAGACTGACCAATTTTACTTTATTAATTTCAGTACTTACAAGGAGGTTTTTGCATTCCGAAACTCGGTAGAGTAAAAATCAGGGTTACACGCAAAGAAATTTGCGACCATAAATGAATCAACTTGAGGCAAATTCGCACTGTCAGCTTTTGTATAGCCTGACTCCATTTTACAAAACCTCTCAAAAGCAGAAATCATCTTATCTTATCTTAGTAGCTTTCTCAGTAAATTGCACAGTGCACACGATATAGTTAGTAGTACACGACGCTTTATTTTTTGAACTGTGACGTCATAACATGCTCAATCATGGCCGCCCGCGTTTCGGTTCTCGTATCCACAGGTAAAAAAACTCAAATCTATTTTTCAAAAGTAAAAATATTTACAATTTATTTTCATGCACGAAACGTATTGTATAATTATTGTTAACCATTATGCAACCATATTTAACACATTTCATATTTTACCGTGATAACTGTCAAATAGCCAATTACACGATTCTTAATTCAAATTTATTTTCTATTTTTTTACTTGGATTTTCTATAAAAGCGTGTTTTTTTTTAACGAAGTAAGTACCTATTATTTATTTTATTGTTTTTTGATAATATGCAATTTGCTAATAAATAATTAAATGGAATAATGCCGGTTATACATTCCCGTGGTTTGAATATTTATAATTTTTTGAAACCTCTCTTCAAGTGAAACCGCAGGTAAATAATAAAATTGATATCTTTACAAATGTTAACTAACTTTATTAACATCTGGAACCCTGAGAAGCTGAGATCGTGGCTGATAGTTTGGCTATCTCTATAGCATCTATGGTATTTGCCTGCGTGCTAGAGTTACCATAAATGGCTAACTAGCAACAATTCCCATACCATGACAAACAGCGGGTTACCGCCAGATACTGCAAGTTAACGACAGTTACTGCTGATTACCGCGGGTGGTCACACGTCCTAATGAGCCTGTTTGCGTTAATCTTATAGATAAACCCTTTTAAGTGCAGATGCCTTTGGTCTATGGCTACTAAACATGCAAAGAGACATGCAATAGTGACGGGCCTATCGGAAGGGTATAAGTAGGACGATTTTGTTTTTTGGTGCATTCCTGAGCAATGGGCCCAGGTTCCATCTTGGCCAAAGAAGGCATATTTTAATTTCTGGAAAGTGTTCTAGAAAACATAGCGATCGAATGTTTAAATTAAATGGGAAGAAAATTTAAAAGGCAAACTATATCTAGTTAGATATATAAATGATTGCCCTACCTCTCAAACAAGCGTTATCTTTTAATAGAAATATAAATATTGATCGATAGATAATTGAAATAAGATTAATCAAACATCAATCACGGGGAAATCTCAAATAATCGAATAATAATGAGATCTGATGGATAGCGGTCCGGTTACCGGATACATAATACGTGTTGAGGGTGACAGATATCATTACTACTGACTAAAGAAGCTTGGCCAATCAACTAATTATTTAAGGAAAAAGATAGTTATCTATCTGTAACATAAATCTCATCAACAACAGCAATCTCAGGTGTTACACTCGCATCTGATTTCAACGGAAGCTGCTTTAGTGAAGTGGAATAATCCATTTTTTAGAAATGTTTATACAAGTTGCGTACTTGTCAATGTCACATACATGATGAAATCTGACCTAAAGAAAGTTTAATTGGAGGTTAATTTCCTTTTATTATTTAGTTTTATATTTTCCTCTGTAACCTTTTTCTTCTTTCGCAACACTGTGCTTCACCTACTCTATTAATATAAAAAGATAGATTGATTTAAACCCAGTTCAACCTCATTTTTACTAAGTACAAGTAATCCTTCTGAGCTTACATTTATGAGCTCAGACAAAATGTCGGGGCGGTGCAGTGACGTAATACTTTGATTCACTGTGTTTAATTCGTTGTAGCAAACTTGCGTCTTTGCGACTTTATGCGACGACAATCGTGTTTCGGTTACAATATCAGAGATAATTCAATCGGCAGTCGGCGGAAAAAAATCGGATAAACCCGCTTTTTTATCATAGCAGGCTTTGTTTACAAGATTTTACAATCGATTTCTTTGCTATGGCCTGAACGATTTGTTATAAGAGCGGCGTAATTATATTTTTCCTCGGTGCTTAAAAGCAACGATGTACATATTGTGGTTTTTCATTTCCAAGAACGCTCTGGAGTCTGGATGCATAGTGTGATAAAATATAGGTATTTAGTCCCTTCCAATCATAACTACAGCTTCCTAATGAACACATTTAAAAGAAGATAAAAAAAAAAACATTTTTAACATTCGACCCGTGTGGCGCAATGGTTGCCAAGCCTGGTTCGATTCCCAGCGAGGCAAGCTGAGTGTATGTTTGTTTTCTTATCTTTGTATATTGTCTATAGCACCCACGACACGAGGAATCCTAGCGTGGGGGCTATGAGTGTGTAGAGTTATAAAAAAACATACTTAATTCTGCATAACATCCAACAACAAATTAATCGCAATGCGCAACAAAGTAGTCGGTGTGTGCAGCCATCGGAACAAAAAGTTAATATCGATGTCACGACTGTCACATTTATAACGGAACGGCGGCATATTGCTTTATTTGTACAGCTGGCAAAACAGAACTAGCAACTGAAGTTTTAATGCGTAGAGAGACTGTAAAATAACATTCTAACTGGGTACACTGCGGTAATTTGTGATTTATTCATAAAAACTCATTAAACTTTATTCTTGAAGTCCGCCAGATTTTATTCACGGGATGGCTTCTACCTCTTCTCTCTCATCTTGAGGAGACCTACAGCATACTCCACCACACTGCTCCAGTGGGCATTGGTGGAGGAGCTAGTGGAAAACCCCAGTGACAGATGTTTTTGATGCCGCCCGAAAGCCTCCGACTAAACTTAACAACAGCTGTTATTTTACGATAGCAACAAATAAATTACCTTTAAGAGTTTTGCATATCAATTTTACCTTAACCTGCTGACGGTACCCAGGTGCGTTCAAACGGCATTGATCCAGTTGTAAGACAAAGGGTGTACAGACAACATCACCACGCGGCTATTAATTTAACCGATTACACTACGAGACAAACTGAGCCTCGACTGACGATCATTATCTTCTAATTGCATGTTACAACATTGTAATCTATATTAATAAATCAGGCAGTCTCTACAGTAGTTTCTCAAACAAAAAAGTTCGGATGTGTTTTTACTTTTCCCGAATCGTTCTTTTAACTTTTTTATTGATAGACACAGATTGATTTTAGCCATTAATAATTCTGTACGTAATCCGTATCAGGAGAAATTTAAGAAAAATTTAAGCAACTCTGATAAAGCTTTGCAATTGTCAATAATATGACTTCGCGGCTACCAATCCGAGGGCGAAATTTTCTTTTTGATTCACCTGCATTTTTTTCCACATTTCAATGATCTGTGTATCTATTTTAACAAAATATATTAATAAATTTTAGAAACTTAAACCTGAGTACGTTATAAACGCGCTTTACAAAGCTTTGAGAAGAAAAGAGCTTATAGTGACGCACAAATTTTTCAGTGCATTAGGCTAGCTAATGCATATTATATTGTTAACAATTTTATTACATTTTAATTTTCTAGTACATAAATTTCCAGTAGGTACACTTGACCTTTTTTCCACACACATTGATTATTACCTCGCAATTACTTTATACTCTCATTTACATAACACAAAAAAATACACCAACATCCGTTATTATACCTCTCAATAAATATCTCTGCAATGTCGTTCACACAACAATCGCCTCTATGTATTGGCGATACAATCGATTTATCCGTGCATGCATCGTGATTCATTTAAATGTAACCTAATTTATCGCCGTAATTTATAGGTATTGCTGTGATCGAGTTCACACGACTATGCACATGTCAGGCGCTCGCTAAAAGTAATGTTCCGAGAATACTGCTGTGGAGTTAGAGAAGCGAGATAACGAACTGAACGTTCGAATCTCAGGTGAATAACAAAAATATTCAATTCTAATTAAAAATGAATTAAACGGGATGAGGCTGATGGTAATATCGTTGTGTATTATCGACAATGATGTTTAAATCCACAGCTCCACCTACATACATGTATGTATATTATTCTTCAAATGTGCGTTTCATTACTTTTATCACTTTAATGATTAATTTAGTTTTTACTTACAGTGCATACTTACTACAAATAACCCTTTCTTAGCAGTCGGGTAAATAATAATCTATTGATATTTTACATATTTTTTGTCATATTATATTGGTTAAATAGCAAAAATCTAAGCTAAACTCTGTATTCTTACAGTAGGAAATGAATAATTTCATTAAAAAATAACATTAATACTTTTCCCTTTTCCTTTGTATAGCCGTGAAAAGTCTCACACATATTATATTTATAAGAAAAGTAAAATGAGCGAAGCTTGACATCGAGCACAACCGTGTGTCCGCAAGCTCATGGCGCACCATAGTTTAATAGCTATAATTGTAATAACACGTTGAGCTATACATTAAATGTCCCGTCAATTGAATGGCCTATAAGATCAGATTGGCCTTTCTGAGAACCACAAATTAAGGCTTTTATACCACTGTTATTTTTAACCCCCGACGCAAGAAGAAAGGTGTTATAAGTTTAATGTGTCTGTTGTTCCATAGCACCTTAACGAATGGACCAATTATATTAGGATGTGTTTTTTTTTTGTTTGAATGCTGACGAGATCGAGACGGTTTTTAGCGTTTATTATTATTATTCTAAGTTTTTAGCTATGTTCAATGTTAATAAAACTAAGTTGAGGGTTTTTAAATTTATTTATTGTTATACCTACTAACTTACTATCCCGCCTAGGCGATGAACATAGTCAACATACGATAGCAGTTACCAATTTATCTACCATTGAAACAAAAGTAGCAACTGTACTTTTCTAAATACATCCAATTTGTTGGTCATTTCCATGTACTAACTGCCTAGTTTGGTAAAATATTGATTGAATCTAAACTTCTTCCACTCTTTGTAATCTATTCATGCATCCCTCAGCCATTGGAGGTCCTCTGTTGGGCATAGGCCTCCCCTAACTTGCGCCACTCTGACCGGTCCTGAGCCTTCTGAATCCAGCGGATGCCCGCTATGTTCTTCAGGTCGTTAGTCCACATAGACGGAAGGCGTCCTATGCTCCTTTTTCCGAGTCGTGGACGCTATTCGAGGACCTTTCTTTCCCAATGGTTATCGGTCCTTCGCACTATGTGGCTAGGCGCCAGCCCATTGCCACCTCAGCCGGCTAATTCTAAGAGCGTTTATTATTGTTCTAAGCTAAGAGCTATGTCGGTTACCTCTGTTCGTCTACGGATCTCTTCATTTCTGATGCGATCACGTAGAGAGATACCGAGCATAGCCCTCTCCCTAGCCCGCTGCACTACTCTGAGCTTGTGGATTAGGCCAACAGTAAAGCACCACATCTCGGATCCGTATGTCATCGCTAGCAACACACACTGCTCAAACACCTTCGACTTCAGGCACTGAGGTAGTGTTTTGGACGAAAACACATAACACAGTATGAGTGATTTCTTTCTCGAAGTTGAACTTACCCATCTGGAACACTTGTCCCAGGTAAATGTATTCGTCTACAACTACACTTTTTATAATGTACTTTGTTAATCTACTATTAAAGCAAAGTTGGTGCCTTCTTTTAGAGAGCATTAGGCCTTGTGTGCCTAAGCCTGGAATAACAGCATTCTCCTCATCCTATATCCAGCCGTATTTTTAGCACACGATCACACTCTGAGCTAGCAAACACGTTAACCATTTCTGCAATGCCTAGTGTTGCAATTGTCGACGCTGATCAATCAAAACAGATACCGGATACCCTGAACTGACAGGGTCATCAAGGGCTACAGGGTCAATCCACACGCTCTCGTCAGCACTGTTCAAGGCGTGTCGTGTCGTGACATGACGTGAGTGTCGTGACATGACGTGTGATGTGATCAGTGTGAGGCAGTTAATCATCGGCGGGTCGTTCTCGTATCTAAATCGGTCATCAGGATGCATGATAGTGTTGGTTTGTGTTCTAAGCGCCGCGTGTTGTATTCGTGATATTACGAAGAGGCTAACAGTTTTATACCGGCAATACTAAGTAATTGCACGGAGTTAGGGTTTTCTAGGTAATTTGGTGTTTTAGGCGCGGAATGTCCAATTCGCAAAGTGTCCAATGGTCCAGTTCGCAATATGTCCATTTCTCAAAAAGTCAAATTCTCAGAATATCCAACTTTGAATATTTTGTTACAACATTATAAGCACTATTATTTCTTCTGGGGTTACAGAATTTACAGATAAATATAATATATAATAAATAATATATTCAGTGCAATAGTATCTATATTAAGGCTGAATTTACGTTGATAAAAGATGATTTTATCCATTCATCAGCATTGAGAGATCTGCTGCTCAGCTTCCCTTTTCCCTAACATGTGTCATTTTGACCTTTCCTGAGCCTTCTGCAATCTGCATCCAGACTCCAGTTGATGCCCGATGATGAATGATCTTGATTGCTTAGCATGATTAATAATAATTTTAAAAACAACCACTCAGACAGCGACAACGTCCCACCCTCCTCCGCCGAAGCAGAGGAACGAACGATCATCGAGGGCTGGTGGTGAGCACCTGAGCACCACCGCCCGCCTCACGCTCAGGGCGCCGCGCCACGTCTCCTCATCGCGGCTGGCGACATCTCACATGGTGTGATAGTCTCGTGAAGAGCTTACTATAGAAATGATCCTATGAAGTAAGGTCTTGCCCAATCTTCCCGAGCACCGGGAGGTCTATATCCCCCAAGAAATCTCAAGCGCGTGATGCAGAGTATCCCACGAGTTTTTAGCAGCGACATCTAGTGAATGATGATCGAAAATCGAAAGAAATATAATACATTGCGCAAGCGCAAGGTCAAGCCATTGAAGTATAATAACATAGAACAGACATCTCAAACAAAATGTGTATCCCACCGCCGGCTGGCCCTCCGTTCTCCTTTCAAACTGGAGGGCTCGTTTACACACTTGCCATGGAGTAACTTTGTATATGACACTTGCTGACTTCAACTTTATTTAACGTTCAAAAGCGTTTGAACGATTTTCAAACGTTTACCATAGATTCGTGGCAAAAAATATCCAACACCTTAAATTGGTACAATCGTCACGTGCGTCGGCAAGCTTAGTATGTATTTAGTACGTACCTATGTATTAACACGCTTGTGGCTTGTCAAGTATGCAAACGAGGTATATGATTTTCTCAATGAAAAATGGCGGAAACATTGCACAATGAAATAAATTCAATATGTAACACAACTATCAGCTTTTTTTCGTAGTTGACTGATTTTTGAAGCTTCATAAAACTACGGCATTTTTGAAATGTTTGTCATAATTTTGACATAAGGCCGCCATGAGCGAAGCCGAGTGACAGAATGAAATGAAGCCGGCCGGTTGCAATGCATACCCCGAACCCGATGTTCGCGGTGTCTGTTCTATACGCTAGTAATAATACTTCAGTGGGTCGAGCACAAATCCAAGTGTGTGTCGGTGCCATCTGAACTGAACTTGAAGCGACAGAAGTATGTAATCCTCCATGGTTGTCCAGTTGCTATTTCCAACATACACTTTGATTTGTTCTCAACCTTGTGTAGGAAATATTTCAACAGTTACTCACTAGATGTCACTGTAATACTATTTTAGCCATATTTTCGCATTAGGCATTATCTCGATAAGCTTCAATTTTTAAAGATTCCCCGCTTTACCAATACCTTGTTTGGTATGCGTTAAAGCACCAATGGTGTCATTGTTAAGACTCCCACGGTGTGGTGTGTTGATGTTATCTAGGTTGGTGAAAACCCTCTCCACAGACGCGTTTGTAGGTAATATCAGAACACCGTGTAATTGGCTATTTGACAGTTATCACGGTAAAATATGAAATGTGTTAAATATGGTTGCATAATGGTTAACAATAATTATACAATACGTTTCTTGCATGAAAATAAATTGTAAATATTTTTACTTTTGTAAAATAGATTTGAGTTTTTTTACCTGTGGATACGAGAACCGAAACGCGGGCGGCCATGATTGAGCATGTTATGACGTCACAATTCAAAAAATAAAGCATCGTGTACTACTAACTATATCGTGTGCACTGTGCAATTTACTGAGAAAATTAATAAGATATATTTTGATTTCTGCTTTTGAGAGGTTTTGTAAAATGGAGTCAGGCTATACAAAAGCTGACAGTGCGAGTTTGCCTCAAGTTGATTCATTTATGGTCGCAAATTTCTTTGCGTGTAACCCTGACTTTTGCTCTACCGAGCAATGTAACGAGCCTTGTAACTACTGAAATTAATAAAGTAAAATTGGTCAGTCTTGCTAAGTGGTCACAGGGGGATTTTTTTCTAAGTTTTTCCTCAACGTCCCCTTAACGACACCATATTACTAATACTAATGATTTTAAATTATTTATAGGTTATGTTTATGAACAATATTAGGTTAGGTTTAATTTGTTTTTTTAGTAAATCAGAGGCTAAGTTGATTTCTTCTAAATACTTACATCAAAGTGGTCCTTACAAAAGAATATTGCTGATATAACAGATGTTAACTCTGGGTCTCGACGTGCTAGTTGTAACCACTGCTTTCGACGTTGAGGGCATTTAGAAACGTGTAGGCATAAACAATTTGTCAGGTTTAATTGTAGTACTTCTACACAGAGGCACTGCACACGTCTTGTAGCTTGTCATTTTCAGAATTCCAGTGAAAAAGGTGTAAGTTTTTCACTTAAAATATCTTCAGAGTTAGAGCGTAAACTTTTGTTAATTGAAATATGACGTCACAGCCAGCAAGTGACAGATGGCGGACTATTTTCGCACGAATTTAAAATTAATGGATTAAAAGTTATTTTTTTCCTACTAAATAACACTTTTATGAGAAAAATTAATATTGTAAGAGATATAAAATAAAACTACGAAAATTTTAAAATATTTTTCCAAAAATTGTCTAATAGCCAATTAGTATTTCGTACTAAAACTGTCAATGGCAAGAGAATAAACACATCGATTTTCGGTTTAATTACAAAGTATAAAAACTTGGAGTTTTTATATTTTAGATTAAATTTGGAGTCCTGAACTTTTTTATACGAGAAAGTTAGAATAATTATTTTGTCTTGATTAATAATTATTCTTATAGATTTTCATTACGTATTAATACGTAGCTATTATTTTTCTGTGGTATTACATTAAGTAAAAATTGCAACATTCATTTATTAAATTAATAAGATTTGTTGTTTTTATTTTTATTAACGATTTATAAGTTAAGCTCAACTATTGAGGTCTGTGGATATTAATAACAATGGAGTTCGACAATATTGTTTTTTAGCGATATCTTAAAGTAAAAAGAAACACAGGGGGTTGATCTTTCCACTATTTAAACTAATAATATTTATGAATAATTTCCCTTCGGAGCATAATGTACAAAACGCAAAATGAACACATTTCGCAAAATGTACAAATCGCAAAATGTACAAAACGCAAAATGTACAAAACGCAAAATGTACAAAACGCAAAATGTACACAAAACGCAAAATGTACAAATCGCAAAATGTCCAACAAGGACTAAGGCCTCTTTCACGGCGAAGCAACTTAAGTTTTTGAAGGGCTTTTCTTTTTGATATTACCAAATGTAAAACAGGTAACAGGTAACAGGTTACAAATGTAAAACCAACTCGAACATTTATTGCCCGTGGTCCGATCGCAGAGTTCTACTTTGCAATAGATTCTTTTAGTGCTTCTTCATAGATTCTTCAATAGATTATTTTTACATTCATCCATTGTGTTTCAATTATTTTCAGGATTTGCTGGAGAGGATATTCCGTCTCTTCGACGTGGAGAGGAAAGATCACCTGGTTCAGGAAGACTGGTTGGAATTCCTGAAGGAACGGTTTACGTAAGTACTGTGACCGGTGGTGGCAAGGCCTAAAATGTTTTTCAATAGAAGCTGACCATCTTGTTAAAGCGTTTCGCCACAATTAGTGCGTAATTTAGATATGAATATCATTCCTTATCATGCTTACATTTCAATGAACAAGTTTAATGTTATTTTGAGGCTAAAAATATTATTAGTAAATATAATATATTTTACATCTTTGAGTTGTTAGAGAGAGCCACCAAGATTGGTGAAATATGCCACACGAGGAATAAGGTATTAGCACTTAGGTCCCTGTTCTTGGTTGCTGGGGTCAGTACCATCCATTTTAATCCCTGCAGTAGTCATTCGGATTCGGATAGTTCGGATAGCTCCTGCAATGAATAATCGTTTACTTATTTCGGTTGCAGTAAAGTAAGTCAACCAACTATCGGAAAGTCATAAAGCGGGTCTCTCGCATAATTTTTCCCAGCAAAAGATCGTGGATATCCTTGGTGATGCCTATGTGCTTAGCATCGGTTAATTATTACCATCAGGTGGCACGTGTACTTGTTTGTTGGAAACACTAATTTCTGCCTATTTTATTGTCGTGTAGTCTTTTCTCATTCAGAGACGAGAAGCAGCTGGAGTTCTTGGAGCAGGTGGAGAGCGTCGCATACGTCCTCTGCGGAGATGGAGTCATCACTCTCGACAGCTTCCAGCAGATCTTGAAGAACAGAGTGGTGAGTGGTGAAACGCCAATGTTGGATGGAAATACACCTATGATAAACCTTAGCTCTTAGCTTCATAAACCCGTAGCTTGATGTCATAGATGTCACCTGTTGACTGTAACCACCCATATTTACATAATATGTTGGTATTGACAAAGAAGATACTAAGTACATTTTAGATGGATTTTCCGATATTTAGTAGTATGATAGCTCTTGATTTGGTGTGAGGTTTGATGTTGGTTTCTCAAACGCCGACACTTGAGTTTTAATCTGGCTCACACCTCTGATTATCAAAAATATTATGTGTGTATTAATTAACTAAGTAAATCTAAAACATTGCAGGTAACGAATAAACTCCTGCGTGTGGTAGACACTGATGGAGATGGGTACGCTACTGCGGATGAAATTATGGAGTTCATATCAGCTGTCTCCTGCACCCGGTTAGTAAAATCCAAATTCCAAAACATAATATGGCTTACTGTCTCTGGCAGTATAAGTTTCTTACTAAGCTAAGCCTACATTGTAGAAGTTGGATGGTTGATAATTATGATAGTTGCCATCAAGTAATAGCTGGATTGAACATTGTTCTCGCGCATCAGAGAATGTGGTTTCGAATCCTGCGTGAAAATTTAATTAACACTATCGGGAAACTACACATCTCCATAATATTCTCAGAGTAGTGCAAAGGCTGTGCTTGGTTAGCAAGGTTCCACCTTTATAGGTTCTGTCTCTATTGGCTTAAAATACGAAAATGTATTGGAACATATTAAAATCTGCTCCAGGGATATTTACTTGTGTGAAATGGAGTACCTTTCTAATGAACTGTTACAGATTCTGTCTAATAATGAACGTCCGGTGAAACTGTTTTTTTGCAGGCCACGCAAGGGCATCGACAAGACGAGTGTAGACAGGCTTGAACAGCTGTTCAGACAAACGGTCGGTGACCAGAAGGAGATCACCCGAGAGCAGTTCCAGAAAATTGTCGTCTCTAAGAATGTTCGTAGTTAAATACTTCCATTACTTAAGAAATAAGATAAATAAAGTATTTATCGTCAGTAGTTTCTGAGTGAAGCAGCTCAGCTTTAAATTGGAGAAAATAGGACCCAGCGAATGTAGAGTCTAAAATTAAGTAATTCCTACCCTGATATATTACTCGGGAATTTTATTTATTGCTTAGCGTAATTGTTTTCATGACTTTGTCGAGGCTCTAGCATTACCCTCTAATTTTGATTTATTTTAATAATGATAATATCATTATTAAATTTTTACATATTTTTATGTATTTTACATAATTTGTACCTACATATTATGTATGAATTTGAAATCCCCCCAAATAATGTTTTGAAATAAAAATCAACATCATAGTTAAATAGAAAAAAAATTGAGTCATGTGTTTTTCCTAAGTTTAGTGGATGGGGCATAAAATATATACGTGCATGCCTCGTTCCCGTCCCGTGCGTGCCTCCGTGGCGTATGCGCTATCGTTTACATTTTCTATGAAACGATGTTTCCAAAACTTCACGTACCGTCCCGTCCCCGTCCCGTCCACGTTACGTGTGCATTGACTTTAAGACTAGAACTGTTCAATTTGATCGGAGAAAAACCATAAATAATACTTTAACGTCTTGCTCCAATAAATATAATTTCCAGCCCTTTTTCACCGAGCGTGTTTTCCAAATCTTCGACGTGGACAACTCCGGCACGATCTCTCACCACGAGTTCATAGCGGCAGTGAACCGCTTCGGCATGCAGACTCCGGAGGACAAGATTCGATTCCTGTTCAAAGTTTATGATTTGGATGGTAAGTTAAAACGTCTTACGCCTTGAGAGACCGGATCTTTAAAACCAGAAAGTAGTCAATAGCATATTAGTCATAGCACGATAGCATCTTCTGTAAATTACTGAACTTTGTGTGTGTCGATGATTTATCGATTTTCGGGCAAATTACCGGACAATAAATATCGAAAAAACTGACAACCAATATTCTATGAAAAATATTTAAGCTCATTTTGTGGTTAAGTGTAAGCTTTTAGGGTCTGGAAAGGTAGAATGTTTGGTTTCATAATTTTTAGAAACAATAATGCTTTCCACTTAAGTTCTAGAACTCTGCCTCATTCATTGTTCCTACTTCATAATAAAAAGGTTGCCTTGCACTCAAGAGTGAATGGAGCTCTCTACCCTGAATAGGGTTCCTTATTGTCTCTACTTCATAATTTAATTAAACCAGTATTACCCACGCGATGCCTTACACTCAAGAAGGGGGTCTACCCCACAATTGTCCCAACTGCATTATCAATCCATCCCTCAGGCGACGGTCTGATCCAACACCGCGAGCTGCAGCACGTGATGCGTGCCTGTATGGAGGAGAACGGCATGCAGTTCAGCGACGAGCAGTTGCTGGACCTCACGACCGCCATGTTTGAGGATGCGGATACCGAGCAGCGCGGTGCTATAACATATGAGGGGCTGCGGAACCAGTTGAACAAGCATGGGGGGTTGTTGGAGAACTTGTCTATCAGGTAACATTAACTTTGCGTGGATTTTTTATATTTTTAAATAGCGCTGTGCCCGAAACTTTCCCTGCGATTTCCAGGACTTTAAGTACCCTATATCTTTTTGCAGATCATATACCATAATCTGGAGTAAGACATGGGTACTTATTACTTATCTGAGCTAAATTTCATGAAAACCCGTTCTGTAGGTTTTGCGTGAAAGAGTAACATATAATTTTTCTAAATACTACATAAGTTTAATATGTTAATAGCCATCAAATGAGTAAAGAAGCCACCTGAATGATGGTAAGTCTTCGTCACCCATGGCAGCAACATCTTGGGCATCACCGATGTAGGAATGTGGGAAGCAAGATAATGGTTTTGGGTTAATAGATAAATAATCTCTACAACACTTAATATTTTTTCTTTTCAGTATCGACCGTTGGCTCGTCCCTCCAAATCCAAAGCAGGAACAAGTCTCCTTCTGCAGAAAACTTGCAAAGATGAAGCCGTATCATCTATCATTGCCTTATATCAAGAATAACTACGTGTTACTAATCTACTTGGCTGTGTTCTTTCTCGTCAATTTTGGTCTCTTCGTCGCGAGGCTCGTAGAATACAGAGAATCCAATGTGTTTGTGATGTTTGCGAGAGCTTGTGGTAAGTTTTATCATCTGTCGTCGCCTGCACATCATAACTCACCGATGTGAACCCTATTTCTGTTTGAAATCATGAATTATGCACTCGTTTTCTTGAGTCCAAGCTCACTTAATAATATATCATGCTCAGTGTTACTCTGGCTTCAAGCCATTGTGGTCCCAACGCATGGGTTTCTACTCATGAGAATGTCTAGAGCTTACTTTACCACGTTATTTTAATGCAAAATTGTGGTTTTGACGACCCATGTGGTGCAATGGATATCATGCCGGACCATCATTTGAAGGCTTCCAGATAATAATAATATGGAGTATACATTTATTTTCCTGGTGTGTGTTGTTGTCTTTGCGTGTCGTTCATCGGCACCCACGACACAATCATAGTATCATGGTGTAATACTATGTGTGTGTTTATTTATTAAATCTGAAATTTAAAGTCACCAGGTATACATGTCTGTGGAGTCACCCTAACAGTAACGCACGTATTGTGTACACATTTGGGATACCAACCTTCAAACTACTTTAGAGGCTACACCCAACCAGAAACTCTCCGACTCTCTCTTCTTCCAGGCCAGTGCCTAAACTTCACCTGCGCCTGGGTCCTGGCCCTGATGCTGCGGCACGTCATCACGTACCTGCGCGTCCGAGGCGCCGGCGCGCTGCTGCCGCTCGACCACCACGTCTACCTGCACAAGCTGACCGGGGTCCTCATAATCGTGTATAGCGTCGTGCATACTGTCATGCATCTTTGTAACTTTAGTAAGTGTAATACTTACTATTTTTGGCTGCTCTTTTTGTGAATCAATGGATTTTATTTTTATATGAAAATGGTTAAATGTAATTCTGTAAGCTCATATTTTTTTTGGTATCTTGATAAACTTGATATAACTTACATCTCCACAGGCCTGATAGTAGTCCACGACCCAGTACTGAACGTAAACAACTACACCCTCTGGCAGTGGGTGGGTACGCCCGCGCCCGGGCTCTTCGGGCTGGTGGGAGGTGCCGCCAACCCCACGGGGCTGGCGCTGTGCGTGGTGCTGGCTGTGATGTCTGTGTGCAGCCGGTCTGCTGTCCGACGTGGGGGGAGCTTTGAGGTAATGGATTCAACTAATAGGCCAAGTGGAGAACGGGTCTCTCCTCTTGAAGCTTACAACATACTCCACCAGCTTCAGTGCGGATTGGTAGAGTAAGCTCATACTGTTAGCTAATGCTTGACAATACCACCTGACGGTAAGTATTAGTAAAGGCTCCAACCGTCTTCACAAGCCAAAATATTGCAACCCCTCTGTTCTAGCTCTCTGTTTGTTTGCAGTTGATCACCTGTCAGATGTGATAGAGATTATAGGTGAATTCCAAAGGGTATGGCAATATTGCACTATATGTCACACGGAGATGTTACCCACCTGTTGAACTGCGCAACCAATGTTTTCTACTAACTTGCATACATTTTACAAAATATGAACAGTTGAAGCACGGCCGCTCAGGCATGACCACCTCGCCTGGAGATATCCCTTAGGGGGTACAGAAGAACCTTGTCCATGTTTGAGCCGACGCCAACCTCTCCTGCTTGTGCACCCTACTGAACGATCTTTCCTGTTGGAGTCAAGTACATTTTCTTGACTTTACCTATACACAGATGTATACAGTTTCATATTTCACACGTTATACAGTTTCATGACTTTTTAATTTCAAGTTCATCGGATCAAAAGTACAATCTGAAAGTTTCAATTACCCTAATGAAATTTTTGCATAGATTAATATCGTCTTCTTACTTAGCTTTTCTGTGATTTTAGATATTCTACTGGACGCATCTCCTGTACGTTCCGTTCTGGGTCCTTCTGATCTTCCACGCGCCCAACTTCTGGAAGTGGTTCATCGCTCCCGGAACCGCCTACGTCATCGAGAGGATCGTCAGGCTCACTTGGATGAAGTAATGTCTAATATCTTATTTTCGGAGTATTTGTTTTAATGTTTTATTATAATCTGGAGTGTTAAACTCTATTATAGCTTTTCTTATTTCAATAAACCGGAAATAAATAAATAAATAAACGCTTCAACACTACTACCCCCACAGTAGGTATTACCTGTGTCGCGGACATATTGCTAAAGATTCACGTTTGGATAACGGTGGGGTCAGTATATGTATGTATTTATTTCCCTGTGTGGTAGGTTTAACAGATGGCCCCATTTGTATAGGCTTAGCTTTACTGAATTTGTTGTATATTATTATCACACAAACGATGTACATTCTAAAGAATAAAAAGACGACTAGTTTTATTATGACGTTAAAATATATGTAGGTATACTTAAGTGCAACTTGGAAGCGAAACGATAAATATGGGAAAATAGATTTATAATAAAGACCGATTAGAAAGTTTCAAAAACGGAGTGACGGCACTTATATTTTATGTTTTATTCCCAACAGCAATAAAGACGAAGTGTGTAAGTCAGCAAGTAATTTAGATCATTCTGCCAACAAAAGATTTTCCGCACCAAAATACTTGTATTTTAAATATTTTTAAGATAAAATCTAGCAAACATCTCTTTATGACAAACATTTTCCACCAGATCAAAACGTGGCCAAACCTACATTTCCTCGGGTATCCTGCTGCCGTCGCGGGTAACGCATCTCGTGGTCAAACGACCGCCGCTGTTTGAGTTCCACGCCGGGGACTATGTGTTCGTCAACATCCCAGCTATTGCCACCTACGAATGGCATCCGTTTACCATCAGCAGTGCACCGGATCTTGAAGGTATGAGAAGCAAAAGGAGAGAACTTATCACCGACCAGGGAAGTGGCCGAACTTCAACTGTTCTCGCATGAAGTCACCATGTGACAATGCAATGTCAAAAATTTAGAGAATAATTACCATGTAGTATCAGACGATAAATCGATCCCATCAAAAACATAAATGTTAAGTGAGAGTCAATTTCAAAAAAAAAAAAAGAATTGAGATCTAAATGGGTGCCAATTTCTGTGTAGAAAAGCCTAAAATTTTAGTCACAAGAACATGTAATTCAAGCTCCACATTTGACTTGGTTAGTTTTCACGTACCTACCTAGGCTATATTATATCTATGTAATTAGCTTCGTAAAATCTGTTAGGTTGATGGCTTATGACACTCTTCTCTAATTTGGTTTGTTGGTTGCTAACTAAAGAAAACTAGCCAAGTCAAATGTAAAGCTTGAATTACATGTTCTTGTGACTAAAATTTTAGGCTTTTCTACACAGAAATTGGCACCCATTTAGATCTCAATTCTTTTTTTTTTTGGAAATTGACTCTCACTTAACATTTATGTTTTTGATGGCATATCATTACTTTTTGTATAGAAATTATTAGTAAGTACTTATTCATAACGTTACTGATTAATTTTAATACATGAACTGATAAAGTGCTCTTCAACTAAATCTGTAATTAGTGCGCCATGGTCCGAAATACGGTACCTATTATTTCATTATTTATAAGTAATGATCTTCCATTATTGACGTCCGCTAAGTATTGAAATAATAATTAATACTAAATCCCAATTATAATATCGTAATAAATACGAAAGTCGACTATACTCTTATTAGTTACGAGTGACCGCCCTCGCTTTGCTTTGGTTTTCTTATTTTTTTACACCTTGGGTTACGTTGTTGGAGTTTTATTAAGGATCCCTAATTTATTGAAAATATAATATAGCCTATGTCACTCGGGGATAGTGTAGCTTTCCAACAGTGAAGGAATTTTTCAAATCGGTTTAGTAGTTTCGGAGCCTATTCAATGCAAACAAACAATCAAATCTTTTCTCTTTATACTATTAGTACAGATAAGTTGTTTATGTTCGATGACATCGTGCAACAATAAATTTTGAAACAATACTTCGAATTACTTTAAACTGGTATAATTACGGAAATAATACAAAATTTTGTGGTGTAATCTTGTAGATTAGAGAAAAATAATTTTCCACACATTAAAAATAAAACGACGTAATACACTGGAAATAACGTCTCCTGACGAACCACAAATCTTCACGTAAATGTTTATGTGCTGTGCACTTCTCACAGGCACTTGGAACTCTGAACATCTTCCTCCCGTTGAAAGCTTCAGAAAGTACTAAAACTGATATGTTTCGTTATATATTCACCTTGGAATCCACATAATGACCAGATGTCATCAATTTTGATTGCTACTCTTAAATTTCAGGCATTTTAAGTAAGTGTTCCTAATAGAATCAATTTTTTGAAAAATTATCATAAATTGATAAAAATTTACTACTTTCAGATTTATTCCTTTGTATTTACCCTACTACCTATCTGCATGCCAAATTTTAACTTTCTAGGTCACCTGGAAGTTGGATATAGTTTTGATCTATAGGTCAGTCAGTGTTAAATTTCTCGATTTTTGGACGTTAATATCTAAATAACCGTTTGAGATGTGTTTATGAAATTTGGAAGACGTATGTATTTCGCAAGTCTTAATAAATAAGCCAAATTTGACAGGTTTATGTTGCATATTTTTTGAGTTATGAGGTGGTCAAAAGTGGCTCCAAATGGTTCGTGTAATATTACACACGGTGCTGCTCGTCAATTCTGTTAGCTAAGAAATTGACTTGACACGCTCCGCGTGTCTAGATCGTCAATGCTCGCACCACAAATGTGTATAATTTCATACTGATTCCCTGACCAATCAAATTGTTGACTAGTTAGTCAAGTCAGATAAAATTAACAAAGATGCACTTCTAGAATTTTACCCAAACCCAGGTTTAGTGTATGTAACTTCACAGAATACCTGTGGCTGCACATCCGTGGAGTCGGAGAATGGACGAACCGGCTGTACTCGTACTTCGAGAGTGAACAGGAACGACTGCACGGGCCAGACTCTATGCCGCATGAGTGAGTACTGCACGAGTATCCTGTACTGTGGCTGTCACGCCTGTCACAAAACTGGCCGTGCAAGTGTTTTATACAGTCGCCGAGTGTCATGTTGATATAATTTGTCTCATTTGGCGTGTTTGCAAAACTAATCAGTGTATTATTTTTAGAGTATGATGAAAGTTCATGCCCAGATATAATATACAAGCAAACTAAATTTATGTATTTTTTTTTATAATTTATCTGTCATTTACATTTCTGAAGGGTTGAGCTGATTACATCTGAAGGGCTGAGGAATGATAAGCGGTCTCCATCGCCTATGGACATGAACAACACCAAAGGTCACCAAACTCGCTCTCTTTGACCCATCCTGAGGAATCACACGTTATTTCGCTCCAGAAAAGCTCATAACATGTTCAGCAATAAGACTATTGGAAGTCTTCACTAGTTTTTTGTGAATTTCTGTAGACGACTAGCTCGCTCCAGCTCATGTCACAGTGGCAAGAGCAGGAAGGGTTCAGGAGCGTCCAAGAAGCGCTCCGTGGACTTTTCACCCGCTGGCTACTCCAACGAGGGTTTCACTATGGACGAGGGGCTCCCTCCTAAGGGGTTGCAGGGTAATTTGAAAATTTTCATATTTTACCTTTTTTTAAATGACTTCAAGGAAAAGAGGAGGATCTCAATTGATGGAGTTGATTTGAAAAATCCTTATTAATGAAAGAGAGAAAAGTTAAATATATTATATATCATATCTGTTTTATTAACTATGTCTACTCTACGTTCTTTGAAAATCTGCTTGGTTTCGAAGTTATATGAAATCATGTCGTAAAGAATTCATAGTTCGAAAAAGGGTCTGCATGCCTATCACATCTAAAATGTTGCAAACCTTGTTGTTTAATATTTCGGCTGATATATTTTTATACAAATTTGCTCTATTTACATATTCATTTTGATTTAAGTAATAAGAAATAGAAATTTCCGGTATTGTTATATTAACCGAACTACTGCCACTAAAAAGTATTAGTAGTTCGGTTAGTCCGGTTAACCGAACTACTGACACTAAAAAGTTGCATTAGTTCGGTTGACCGGACTAGTAACCGAACTACTGCCACTAGACCGAATTTTTTTCTTCCTTGGCAATAACCCCAGCTCTTGCAATGCATGGATCAACAAATTCAACATCTATGTTGATGACAATAGCGATACATTGTAATGTGCAATGAAGACTTTCTTCCATCCTATTTTGAATTCCAGTGATGTTAACTCCGAAGCCAGCCCGCAGTTTCCTGTCGCCGCTGCGGCTGCTGGAGAAGTCCAGCTCGATGCCCGACGTCTACAACAACGCGAGAAAGAAACAGCGGCTCATTGCGTTAGTTATTATGTCCACCGCGCGAAGCTGCAGTCGTTTCCTTAGATGCCATTGAGATTACATTATTCTTAACCTTCTCTCTTACCTACTTTCTTAGGGGCCATTTTAATTATCTATAATCATCTTGTACTTCATGCACTTCGACGAGTGTGAACTCGGTTCCTTGATGCACTTTAGATTAAATCACTTTAACCTTTTTTCTTGGTTCTACTTGTTATGGATCTTCTTCATTACTTTTTTGCCTTGATATCATTTTTATATTTCAAATCATCTTCTGCCTCATTTTTTATTATTTCATTCCCATAATGATAATCCCTCTACTTTTACATGTTAAGAAGGTTTGATGTCATTTTCATTATTCAGATCATGTTCAACCTTGCCTATTTCTTCCACCCAAATAGTCTCCAAGACTACACCCGCTGGGAGTCGGAGCGTAGTTTCAACGAGTGTGAACTCCGCCGCGCGCGACTGCGGTCGGCCGGCGCGCACCGCTCACCGCAGCTCCGCGCGGCCGCGCACAGCTTCCGCTACATGAGGAACAAGCCTACCATCATCGCGTTCAAGTCGCCCAGTGTGGAGGAGCGAAGACGGTCTAATGATAGTATTCTTACTTTGGGTAAGTTAAGAAGGAACCTGGTTTTATTTATGTAATTAGCCCACAAACGAACAAGATAAGTCATCTGATGGTAAGTGTTCACCGTCCCCATTGGACATCTGTAACACCATACGTACTTACCACTTTTGCGTTAATACTTTTATCATTGTGGATATGGACATATTAAGAATAAATTGACTCCAAGTCACGTATCGTAAGTTAAAGCTTAATTTTCCCTAAAAACTAAAGAAAAAGACAACAATCCGAAAGAACCTTAACATACCAAGCAGAATTACTAGGTTATGGAAAAACCATTAATTGTCATTATTTTCCATTCCATTGATTCTCCAGCTAGAAGAAGACTATCCAAGAGCCTGTCTCCCGACAAAGACGTGGAAGCTAGCGAAAACCCCGCCATCAATGTCGTCAATCCCTCCGAGTCTTCCAACAGTGAATCCAATCTGTCAAACTACCCTGTTGGAAAACCTTTGAAAGTAAGTGAATCGCACTCGTATAAGGTGTTTAAAAAAATAATATACGAAGATATTTTTTATTTCAATAGGCTACAAAAGCAGGCATCACCTTAAGGCATCACGGATGCATTGTCTGCCAAGACAGAAGAGAGGAGAAAGAAAGAACTGATTATCAAGCTAAATTAAGTGAAGTGGCATCCCCGTAAATCCCCATTTTTGAAAGATCTTAAGTATATTTTGAATTTTAAAATCCATTGAAAAAAATTGTTTAAGTAGTTTTTAACCGACTTCAAAAAAAGGAGGAGGTTCTCAATTCGACTGTATTTTTTTTTATGTTTGTTACCTCAGAACTTTAGACTGGGCGAACCGATTTTGATGATTCTTTTTTTAATCGAAAGCTGATGGCTGTCATGTGGTCCCACATAAATTTTATTGAGATCTGACAATGGAATCCATGAGAAAACTAAATAAGTCGTAAATTTGTGTTAAGTTGTGCGCGACAAATTGACGAATAACTCAATATCACGTCAACCGATTTCGATTATTCTTTTTTTAATAGAAAGCTGGTATTTGTCATGTGGTCCCACATAAATTTGAACGAGATCTGACAAGTAGTTTTTGAGAATTTGAAGTCGGTTATTTTTTGTTAGTAAAATTTAGATTATCTCTAATTCCAAAGTGTAGATTGATCAGAGAAATGTTACTTTTATTATGATACTAATAATGTGTAATAAACAGACGACTATAAGAGGTTTCCAGAGAAAATCGACAGTAATTCGGACCAAACCAAAAGCCTCTCGTTCCCGACATTGATATGAAGGTTAGATAATTTTAATTCTCTGATTCTGTTTTGTATTGTTGTTCGTTCTAACGTCGTTCTACATTGCTCATTCATTAATGTGAATAATTGTTGTGGATTGTGTGTAATTATTTGCCTTTAAGGAATAACATTTTTATTGATTGCTGTTAGGGCATTAACATAAAGTACTGAATAAAATGTCAACCACACTTTGTGTTTACGTATTTAAATAACTCTAGAAAATGAATCGTAATTGAAACAGAGTAGTTACTAGTTGAAAATAAGTACTAGAAGAATCTTTCTTTCTACATTGTGAGTAGACTTTCTATATTGAGAGTTCCTGCCATAAATCAGTCACGTTCAACATCATTTTGTTGCATTGAGAATTGCAATTTACATCTCTGGAAGAATCTCAGCGTCAATTCAATAGTCAACACATCTTCTGAACTAAGTAAAATTTAAGTATTCATTTTATTGAAAATAAATACTTAACTTTTAATTAATAATCTCGGGGGTCAATACCCCCGACGCAAAAAGGGGTGTTATAGGTTTGACGTGTCTGTGTGTGTGTCTGAATGTTCCATCGGAGCTGCTAAACGAATGAACCGATTACTCTCCGTTTTTTTTGTTTGAAAGCTGATGTAATCGAGATTATTTAACACCCTTCTTTTTGCGTCGGGTTAACAAAACTGTCGGGGTTATATTATATATTATATTATAACCTTTTTCCATTCCTAGGAATGCAAGAGTTTTCTCATAGATTATTTGTGCAGTGCATGTGTACTTAATTTCTTTCATTACCATTACCATCAAATGTGAACATGAATTATGCAATAAATAATTAATTAATAACATATCGGAAATGTGAGCATAAATTATGAAATAAATAAATAAAAATTAATAAGACATCGTTTCTAGACATTGAGGTATATACAAGAGAAGACATCTCAAACAAAATGTATGTCCCCGCCGGGAGGTTCTATTTTCAAAATTGAGCCCCTGTTCTCCTTTCAAAATCGAACGAATCCATTGGAGATTGAAGCCGCGCGGCGCCAATCCATTGGAACATACATTGTGTTCGCGGTGTCTCTTCTATACGCTAGTAATAATACTTCAATGTTTCTAGATCTATCTAGACGGCCCGTACGGTGCAGCATCCTCACACATCTTCCGCGCGCAGCACGCCGTCCTTATAGCGGCTGGTATCGGCGTCACACCCTTCGCCTCCATCCTGCAGTCCATCATGTACCGCTACTGGAGCTCAAGGAACGTCTGCCCCAAGTGCGAGCACTCCTGGGCTAGCGATCTCACCAAGATTATGAGCTTGAGGAAGGTGGGTATTTGAAGGTTGCTTTTGAAGATGTGGTTTTGATGCAATGATTTCTGTATCGGTGTTGGAGCGGTCCTCATAGCAGCTGACATCGGCGTCACGCCCTTTGCCTCCATCCTGCAGTCCATCATGTTACGCTACTGTAGCTCGAGGTACGTCTACCCCAATTGTGAATACTCCTAGGCTAGCGATCCCAGATTATATCAGCAATATCAAGGGTATCACCGACGCATTGATGGCCAAGAAATATAGAAAGAAGAAAGAAAGTGTTACTAAAAAAGTAATTATATTAACAAATGAAGAACATGGTAACAACACAAAGCAGGAGAGGTATGTATGCAGGGCATGATACAAAAACCTTGGATAAAAATTAATAGTACATATTGTTTGTGTTATTATGAATGTAAATCATTCCTTACGTGTATAGGTTGCATAAAACAGATAATAACTTAAAAATTGCACACTGTAAATTGTAACATTAAACTTTATAGAACGTTTTTATATCACGCCTAACCTAACTCCTGCTGACTGTACCCACAGGTAGACTTCTTCTGGATCAACCGCGAGCAGCGTTCCTTCGAGTGGTTCGTGTCACTGCTGTCACAGCTGGAGATCGAGCAGGCGGAGCTCGGCGCGCGCTTCCTCGAGATGCACATGTACATCACCAGCGCGCTGCAGCGGAGCGATATGAAGGCGGTGGGGCTACAGCTAGCGCTGGATTTGCTGCACGAGAAGGTAATGATCGTATTTGATATATTTCATAAGCGCTTGATTTGCTAATTATAAGGGTGTATTTTACCCAAGTAACATAATTTTCCTATAGTGCACAGTTTACAGGCTCACAGCACTAGTAACTCTCTCTTAGTGGTTCCAGGTTTTACTACCAAGCTTATAACAGGCTACGCGGAGTACGTTTGGGTTTATAGTACATCTGTTCTTTTAAGTTGACTTATAGTCGTGTATAGAACGAAATTATAAGTGCAGTAAAAACTAAGATGGCCTATAAAAGTGTTGCATAGGTGTAAATACACTTGAGAAAACTTTCTCCAGTAAGATACACTTATAATCGCCTACAAGAAGTAATTATAAATCCGCTATAAGTGTCATACGCCAGTAATAGTAATCTATCGAAATAAATGCACTTAGAACCATTTGCAATTGTTACTTGACCTTATAGGGGTGTATAAGTCAACTTTATGTGCCAATTATAAGTGAATTAGTTCTACAGTGGTTTCTTCTAAGAGTAAGTATACTTGGTATTATTGTAGACTCGGCCATATTGATTTATGTAGTGGAACCCTAATTCGTCATAATATGGCGCGACAATGCTGTCAGGACTAATATTATTTTTAAACACAACTTACTTAATATGCCGTGTTCAAAAGGCGAACAAAAATTGAGATGTAAAACACAATATACTTCACCGAAAATTCTTACGCGTTTGCCGTGCAAACATATATGCACGCATTATTACGTGCGAAATACTTGATAATACATTTTATACAAAATAGATGAACTTAAATTTTATTTTTTTATTTTTCTCCACAACCGCATAACAACAATTCACAAATATTTGAAATAGCTAGTAATAGAAGCGCGGAGTACGTTACACGCCTGCCTGGTTCTATTAGATGCTCATAGTTGGCTTCGCGGCAGCAGATAGTTCTGCGTAGTCCAACTATAAATGTATTATTGGTCTAAGTGGTGCTCGCCAAGTCTTCTATGAGTGTTTTATTAGCAAAAGTACGCGTATAAAATGGGCCCTTTTCCGTGGTTATAAACTTTTACTAGCCTGTTATAGACCTGGCTCCGGAACCACTACCAGGCCAAATTTTGTTACTTGGGTAACTTGAGTACTCATACACTTTGAGTAGCTTGATTTGGTATATGAGAAGGTAGTTTAAACTATGAAGTTAGTTAAAGAGTTAACAAAGAAGTAAACGAGCTACCTGATGATAAATGGTCACTATAGGCCTTTGCCTATTATATTGCCAGTTATTAACACTAAGTGTACTTGAGATGCACATGAATATTACTAGCGCAAATAAGTAGACAACACACCAGCAGAAGATTTATCTGATTATAAGTGGTCATGCTTGCCCATGGACATCTGACTACACTGTTTAACAGTACAAATACTGGTCATGACAACTTTGGTCATGATGCAAAAATTTAACACTTCACAGGAAAAACGCGATCTAATAACCGGCCTCAAGACTCGCACGAATGCCGGTAGACCGAACTGGGACAAGGTGTTCCAGCGGATCCAGGAGCAGAGGCAAGGAAAGGTGACGGTGTTCTACTGTGGGCCACCGCAGCTGGCTCGGATACTGCGGGTCAAATGCAACCAGTTTGGTTTTCTGTTTAGGAAGGAGGTGTTCTAGGTAAAGAGAGAGTAGTAGACGTAGTCATTTAGGATTAAGAGAAGTTAGAGAAAAGAAGTGGAGGAGGAAATGAGAAAGATGAGGCAAAAGAAGAGGAGAAAGGAGAGGTAAGTATCAGAAAGGATGAAATTACAACATATGATGATGAAGACAGAGGTGATGTTTTTAACTTAATGGCGTCTAAATGGGTGTGTTAGAGTGAGCGTGAAAGCAGAATATAAGGTTTTACTGTGAATTGCCATTAATGGTTTGACGTTCAAACCGAATGCTAATTCATTTTTCAATTTGGAAACGAGAAGATTTTGATATTGTAGATTACGTGTATGAATATGAAGTTCAATTTTATTACGCGCACAATTTTATTAATATAAAATTTTATTAATTAAAATGTTATAAAAGTGTAATCAGTAAACGTTTTAGGCGAAACAGTTAAGAGAGGGAGAAAGATTGAGATGACTATGAATCCTGCAAGTAATAAGACAGTTGACCCTGTAAAAGATTATGGTGTTATAAAATTCACCTGTATCGTATACTACAATTAAGTAGGACCAGAACTTAATTAGCACAATAAAATAAATATGAAAGTCATGAAATGGTGAATTTATTACAAATGAGCATAGATATTATTAGAAAGTATTTATGAAACGAAAATTAAATTTAAATATCCCTTTTATATACATATATCAAGGAATGTTCTACCGCAAGTGCTATTTTTGTTCTATTTCAATTTATATTTGTTTTTAAAACTAACACTCTTACGACTTTATGTAATTGTTGTGTAAGTATAAAACACAATTTTATATAATTTCGATTCAGATCTTCCTTAACGTACCTGATATTAAAATCTAAAATTATTACGGCTATTTAAAGATTCTGTGTGAAATGCATAAAATATCTAAATGGCACCACTTTATGGTAGTTATTTTTATTGTGACATTCTAATTTTATAAATATTACATTTCCTTTTAATTTGAACCTTCTTTACGTAACACTACTCTCCTTGATTCATTCCTTATAACTAATAACACCTAACGTTTGTTTTTTTTCTTTATTAAATATTAATTTTCTTAATATTGACTTAAGAACTTTATTGCCATTATTTTGTAATGAAAGTACCTGCTTCTTATTAACTAGTTTAAGTGAAATAGTGATTGTAAATGGAAATATTTTGCTTGTTTGTTGAGATATATTTTTTTATGATTTATAAATGTTGATTATGTGATTTATTCTTATTAGATTGTAAAATGATTTTACAGATATAATTGAATAGTCACATTTACAGTTGTAAGTACTGTTATTTCTTCTGTGGTTGTGTTATACACATATTATTATCAGCTGCTGTTAAGACTGTAATCAGTTGAATTCTCATTTTACAATCTATATTATTCAGAAGTTACCATGACAACCGAAAATATTTCTTATTGATAAGTTATATACACTTAAGTCATTTGTTTTTGTTAGGTACTTTTGATAAAATTTTATGTTGTCTTATTTTTTTTATAGAAAATAAAGATTCAAAAATTCATATTATTTTTTCTTGCATCCTGCTCATGGAATATTCTTAAATAATTATAAGGCTTACACGGAACACAAGAAAATTAATAATTTTTAAGTAAATAAAAAATTTCAAAAGAAGAAATAAGGCACAGCGCCATCTTCTATTGAATAACAGAAATGAACCACAATATAAACCGTTAAACGTCCACTGAACTAGCAGCTAATAATATTTATTAAATAATAACTACTAGTAGACAAAGAGCGCATCTTCTTGATGGTCAAACTTTTTAGTCTAAAGTTCCCGCTACACTCATGGGCTGAACAAAAATTGAAAGTACTTTCACTGTCTTTGTCATCCTAGGCTTTACGTAAGCCAAGCTTTTTTTGGAAGTTAGGTACTTGCAAAAAAGACGAAAGATTCCGACGTAATGAATACGTAGGAATCAGCGGAATAAAATTAGTGGTGGTTTTTTTCAGTGGGGATACTTCAAAAGATAACCGAACCTGTAGGTTACGGTTTACGAGGGATTCAACCCAATTTTTAAAACTCTCTTGGTAGACATCCCATCCGATGTTAAATTGGGAGCCTAGGATCTTTCGTCTTGTGAACGCACCGGTGCGTGTGGTGCTATCTCACCTTCAAATGGGATAGTTTCATTTAAATAATAGGTACCTACTTGAAGTTTTGTTTAATTTGACTTTCGTTAAGTGGTCAAACTGTGGAGTTTCTGTGGAGTTGAATTAGTTTGTCCAGGTAATGCCCACCTAGTAGTTCCAATTAATGGTTTTCTTTCAACCACGTGCTAACAATACGAGAGAGGGAGAAAGATAGTGCTACTTTTTGCTAGTTTAAAAGAACCTTTTTATGATAGGTAAATGTTCAGACTAGTGACTAGTGTTAAGACTTATAATTATGTATAAGATACACAGCAAAGTACTTAAGTACACAGTTCTGCAAATACATTGCGATAAATTTCTACTAAACAATGTAGATAGCAGTGTCAGCAAATGTGACGTATGAAGCCGCATCGGTCACAAACTGGCCGCAGCCCGCACACCATGATAATCGCGAATACGAACATGACGTCACACGCATGTCATACGAGACCTTGCCCTCAAGGTACTGCCAAGGTTAAGGACACGCCGTGGCCTCGCAGCGAGGCCACAGCCTTGGTTCAAGGACAACCTTGGTCATGGAGGTCATTCGCCACTGTCAATGTCGCTTGCCAAATTGCCTTTTTTCCTTGGTATTTTGCGAGGCACTTGGCCTTCCTGAGATACTCGTAGCAATTGTTTTATCAAAAATATATAGGTAGGTATGTATGTGTGAATACTGTGAGGTAAATATGTAATCATAATCTAGGTATTACCTAAGTGTGTCTCTGCTTCCGTAACATTATTAACATTGTGTAACATTGTTTTATTACGGTATTTCGTTGTTTTAATAAGCAAATAGCAACCTAGTGACCTAAGTTTGATGAAGTTATGGATTTATTTGACGTGTTTTTTAATATTATTTTAAGGCAGGTAAGTATCTAATAGATATAATCACGATAATGTTAATACAAAAAGGCAGTAGGGGTAGTAGGAAGGTACCTTCTTATGAGTTACCTAATAGCACAGAAGAAATTATGTAACTTATTAGTAGAAACTATTTATTTCGGTACTATTTAATTGACTCCAAAACCAAAAAAAAATTATTAGGGCACAACACATAGGGTAAACTAAGTATATAAAATTTATAAATTAAATAGTTTTTACTTTACATTTTTCTCCACCAGATAAAACTGATTTGTGAGTGACATCTATTAGTACCACTTGGAACTACTGCAAGTGATATTTTGATAGCATAAATCAACAGCTTTGTTTAAACTAAGTACGTACATAGGTAATTTCTAAGAATTTCCGAGAGATGGCGTTTTCCGTGTAAAAAACAGAGTGTAGTCGGAGAGGACGTTGCATTGAGCGTGTCAACAAAAAAACTTTTCAATAAGAAAAATAAAAAATAATTATGGAATGAAAAGATTTATCAATGAGACTTGATTAAAATTTTCTTGAAGATGATATCAATGAACTACCGGCTAATGCAAATAACCGACGGTATTCATACGTTGATGCTATGTTCTACATATAGGTATGACGCAAATAGGGGGTAATCTACGGTGTTGGTTATTCAATAATATTCCTTTTACTTTGCTCCATGATATTATATTTCAAGTTCTCCTAACGTTCACATCAATAACAATCTGTACAACTCCGTGATCAGTATTGGAATCCCATAGAATGTCTCACACTCAATAGATTGACACATTCCTAATTCTAAACATTTGGTTTTTCTTCATGACTTCTCGTCTGACAGACCAAAGAGGTCGCTCGCCGTCACGGCTATCCTGACGTGCGCTCGTCCTCGAGCGCTTCCGCTCCCATGTCTCCAGTGGACCCCTTTGTTCGCTGGGTGCTCGTCATGGACTCCACCGAACGCCTTTACTTCTGCTGTGGCTGCACACCGACACGGCCTCACGTGTCGTTACTCTGCAAGGAAATATCTTACGGCAGTACTTGTTCGCTCGGCCGTTCCTGACCTCGACGGGGCAATAATTTACAAGTTAATGATGTTATACCTTAAGCCATGTACCACAGTCGTTTCATTCAATTTTCCAACGTAACAACAACAACAAATCTTGAGTAAGTCTCTTAAACCACAGGAGTGCACCGCTACTAAGAAGCCTGATTACACTCCCCTTCAACTCATTCAACGTCATTTCACCACAACAAGTTTCTTACTCAAGTTCTCATCTCCAACCCAATTCAACACAAATTGCATCTTATCACAGTTAATATCCGCGTTGACTGGTACATGACCTACAGGCATTCATGAAAACTTCAACCACATTATACGGACCTTTAAATATCCTTTTCATTTGGAAACTCAATTCAACATTTGCAAAAGCTCACTATTATTTCTATTACTCAAGACAGTAATGACAGCTCTCAAACGTTTCTTTATCATTTAACAAATTCACAAAATCACCTTTCTAAATACGCGTGAAGAGGGTTATACACCGAATACATCAGCACATCGCGTCGCTCTCTCCCGGCCGCGTTCATTCTGCCGTCACCTGGACAGCCACCGCTTGAATGCTGGTTCACTGGTTTTGTGATGGCACGTCGTTATATCGTTTTCCACAACTGAAAAACACAAGGAAAGTTATTTTCACATGTACGATGTCACAATTTACATTTCAAACTACACTAGAGCTACTTATCTGCGATCCGCACTCCTTCGGCCATCGTGACCATCAAACACGACCTCGTGTTGTGTAGGTACTCAAACCCAGACGCAAACAGTGTGCATCTCAAGTCTGCACATCTTACTCCGCAATGGTTTTACATTTTCCACGTTGATCATATTATAAACTTCCATGATTTTCGCTTCATCGCGCTTTGGATTGTTTCATTTCTCATTGCAAAATTTTCTTCAAATGTCATCCGAGCTAGTGTCATTCTTCATTTATTTTCCGACTTTTCCGATGTTTTGGCCTTTTATTCCTTCATCTATGATGGGCGCCTCAGTTCTTCCAACACTTCTGATGACGCAAATAAGGGGGTAATCTACGGTGTTGGTTATTCAATAATATTCCTTTTACTTTGCTCCATGATATTATATTTCAAGTTCTCCTAACGTTCACATCAATAACAATCTGTACAACTCCGTGATCAGTATTGGAATCCCATAGAATGTCTCACACTCAATAGATTGACACATTCCTAATTCTAAACATTTGGTTTTTCTTCATGACTTCTCGTCTGACAGACCAAAGAGGTCGCTCGCCGTCAGGTACATGTCTGTAGCACAGACCTATATTGTGTATACGAGTATACGGTTAAATGGTAGGTTCTATCTAGGTTACTTGGGCGGCTGGCCATCATTTTTCTTGTAAAAGTTTTCTACAATAAAACAGAAACTGCTGACTTTCGGATCCTTTGCTCCTTTCGCCTGTCATTGAAGGTATTGTGGACCACCTACCATCAAGTCCCCACTACATAATTAATTAAAATCCTTAAATGAAAAACATATCACGATATTATTATGTTTCGCAGCTATCGCTAGATTAAAGTGAACCAACGTCACAAAGAGTTCTTTAACTACCTTTACCGTTTTATCATGTAGATATCTACGATAACGGTTTGTATGTACTAATGGTTCAATAGATTGGTGATAGAAGTCTACGTGCCGTGCATATCCCTCTCTGTCCCGCGCGTAAAGTGTGACAGAGACGGATGTAGTCTTAAATTGCACTTGCAGTTATCAGTTGCCGATAAGAGGGTCGTTTCGTTATCAGTTCGATAACAGATGTTTTAATAATATAAATATATTCTTTATTGGCTGTCTGAAATAATCATGTTTAACTGTCTATTTTATGCAAAATATTGGAACGAAGTTCCCTATCGCGCGTTGCGAAAGGGGGCTAGGCGGAAAATTTTGGGACGAAAAGTTGTAACGACACTTTTTGTTCTAGTAGCAATTGCTACTAGGTGAACAATGCCGAATACCCCAGATTTGTTTTGGCACACTTGCTGCATGTTTTTGCTATCCTAGTAACTGACTGCAAGGAACTTCGTTCCATCTGGGTGTCCCTTGACACCTCTCAAGTTTTTTTTTCTTTATATTTTAAGGTCTTTCTAATTTAAGGAAAAAAGTGTTGTAATGAAAATCAGCTTTTTCTTCATCAATATGTTTAATCTGCAATTATTTTGCAACGACGCTAGATAGACGATAGCAACAATGTCAGTTCGCTTTGTTGCTATCAAGCGCTTTTCACCGCTTACAATGTTTCGCTATCCACCAATTTATTTTATTAATGATAATAACAGGAATAGAGACAACAGTGAATAATTAAATTATTATTCTTTATTCGAACTTGGTTTTTATAAACATACACTTCGACAACTTTTGAGGTTTTTTCGAAAGAAGAAGCGGTACGAAATTCCCAAGGAGATTTCTTACAGCCACAGAAAAGACTCAAGTATTTGGTACAAAGTAGTGTTATCGGTACGTTATCTCCTGATCCTAGGGGTCTGAGTTCAAATCTTACATGTTAAGTTACCCACTTGCTGCTATGAAGGAAAACATTCAGAAACTCCACACCTAAGAATTCTCTATAATATTCAACGATGTGTAAAGTTTACCAATGGCTAGCGTTGAACTATGGCCTTTTCCCCTCTCACTATGAGAGAAGACTCGAAACCAGCAGTGGGATAAGTGATAACATGGGTAGTGATGATGATGAGGTACAACTTACGGCTCAACATTCATGCCCAAGTAAACCTTTGAAATGAACTCTTTACAATAATTTAAGTGTACCTATTCTAAATACCTTCGGTAATTTCCATGATACCAATAAAACAAAACAGTCGCGATAACATGTCACAAACAGAGTACAGAGATAAAACTGCAAATAACATTAAGTTTATCAGAACTACAAATCCCGAGAAACAAATCGAAAAATATATTTATCTGAAGCCGATAGCTAAGTTTCAGAGGCGGCGTTCGTTGGATGCCCATGTCATTTTGTGATAACTGATAACCTCAAAACACACGAGAAACCAATGATATCTGTACATAAAATAAAACTAAACTTACAGCATTACTGTCGAAAATGTATCGATCTTAATCTTAATATATATACCTAAATTACGTGTCACGTTGTTTGTCCGCGATGGACTCCTAAACTACTTAACCGATTTTAATCAAAGGAGAACCCCATCTTCCATAGAGACACCGGCCCAGAATAGACAAGAATGAAAATTGGTGGTCAATTAGATCATTGTAAAAGCTTTAATTTCTCCAATTTTCACGTCTGCTAGCAATGGCCAACTAATGAAATCCTAATGAATCACCTTAAATATGGGTTATGATTATGTCACACTCGTGTCACAGTGCTGATGAAAAAAATATGTTTTTGATAAAGTTCTCGTTTATTATGGGTAACGTAAGGTCGGTTGGTCACCGGTTGGTGAGTACCTATCTACTGAATATGCGTTTTACTAGGCACTTACTACCTCAAACACCTACGAGTATATAGACAATGTCAGGAATATAATGAAGACCATAAATAAATAAATACTACTTAAACCATAATGGTTAAAACTGAGTAGGTGGGTATAATACTACCTACTACCTACCCACTTTAATGGGTTTTACCCAAAAAAATGTCAAAAAGGTTGTGTAATAAAGGCATTTTAATTTTTTAAAGATATTTTATTCATTATCATCAAAATATATCAATATTTCGTCAAGAAATTGTGCAGGAGGCGCTATACTCCTATTTCCAATATTCAGGCAGTGGTAGTAAGAAAAGCAAATCTAGAAATTGTATCAAAAACACATTCACCAACGCACGAAACGAAAAGCGAATGCAATAGAACATAGTGATTAAGTACTCTGTGCAAAAATTAAATTGTCATAAATGTCATCATAATATTCTTTTACTTTTTTTACACAGATAAGATAAACTCAAAATGTCTTATAATAAGCGTAACGATGTCGTTAAAGGATTTAATGGTAATTATTATATATTAAATAGTTTAGCTTTATATAGAACATGAAAACATATCAGAAAGGAATAAATATTGTTTTTATAATTAATAAATAGTTAATTTAATACATATGTTCCTTAATCAATCGATTATAAAATCGTTTGTAATGAGGTAAATACAATGAGAACTTCTTTCTTTATTTTGTTCATTTGGCGATTGCAAATGAGGCTAAGATTTAAATATGTTTATTTAGTAAATAAGACGAATTTTTATGTATATAGTTTACTCTTGTCCAGTCTTATGTGCTAGCACAGATTACATATAATTCGTGGCCGGAAACCGGGGTTCTCCTTTGCACAACATGTGCAGTTTGATCCAACTTGAAAGATAGGATAGCTTACATCTCCAAATAAAAAAAACTTGGACAGAACGAAGTCTGTCCTGGCAGCTAGTATATTATATAAACGTGTCATGTTGTTTGTCCGCGATGGATTACCTAAACTACTTAACCAATTTTAATCAAATTTGCACACCATGTGCAGTTTAATCCAACTTGAAAGATAGGATAGCTTACATTTAAAAAAAAAACTTTTCGAAAACGAAGTCTGTCTGGGCAGCTAGCATTTTAAATATTTTTGTAAATGTTGATGGAGGTAGGCCTTGTTATCGATAAAGATGCTATAAGTAATTTTGAAACTGATATCTCAGGTGCTTGTTTATTACGCAGAAACCATCAATAACTTCAAAAAAAAACTACTAACACAAAACTTTGCATTTTCATAACTTAAATTGGTTGAAACCAATCTGCTAAGCCTCGAGCACAGGCGCAAAGTAGCCAGCCTCTCGGTTTTCTACAGGGCACATTTCGGAGTGTGCACAGGAATTGTTTGAGATAATTATTTGAGATAAGAAACGGAGATAGGCGCCGTTTCTCCATCGAACGACACGACGCACGGCAGATATCCATCCTTTTGTCGCGAACATCCCGCCGTTGCGGACGACGCGGTTTACCTCGTCATTCGTTATACGCACCGTGAAGGACTGGAATTACTTGCCTGCGTCGGCGTTCCCGAATACCTATGACGTGGATGTCTTCAAGAAAAGAGGTGTTCACCACCTTGGACCACATATCCACTTACCATCAGGTGGGATTGTGGTCAAACATTAACTTAATTGTGTAAAAAAATAGGTAGGCAATATATTTTGAGTCTTCTCAGAAATTTTCCAGGTTGCTTTGCTTTTCGTGAAATGGATCTAGTCCCACTAAGTAGGAAATATCGTCTGGCAATATAAACATTAGTGTAGCTAGCAGCTAGAACTGCTCTATTATGGGAGAAGAATCGGCGAAAGAAACTCGCCAGCACAATCATCTAAATTATACGACGGTTAGGTTACAGACTTCTAAGAAGAGAAAATGGATGTGGCACTAATTTATTTTCCGTCCTCTTATTATGTACTATATCTATGTAAATTACTATATCTACTTTACCTATGTGTCTATTGTGCGTATCCTTTACAACCTGGCAAGTTTATTAGGTAATACCTAACCTAACTCTATGTCCAATAATCCTAAGTTACTCTATGCTGCTTCCGAATTGAAAGAACGTGGACACAGACAAATACTAATGTGACACTGAATATAAGCTTATCAAAATCCGCAGAAAATAAATAAAAACAGAAACAAGGAAAATTAAAACAAACATTCCTGGAACGGATTGAACGAGACAGTTAATCTTTTATTTATATTTTTATTCGATTGTGTTAAAATACCCCACTGATACCACACAGATTTTTATGGAGTTTTTCCCAATAGAAAGATTTACTTACGAGAAAGATGAAGAGTATGGTATGGATTAAAGAGAAAATATTAATAAAATGCCTGATAAAAATGGGTCACAATTGTTCCGGACACGCCTAGTAATTTTAGAAAATAGAGTGATATTCATGTGCGCAGAGTTTTTATTCGGAAGCATGGCACCGTGAACATTGAAGTGATTGTAATAATGGCTTCACCCTATTCGCGGTACTCGTCTGGTCATGGGTCACGGGACTCACGGGTGACGGGTCGCTACTTGTAGTTGATAAGGCCTAAAGTATATTCTACTAACTGCTCCAATGTGGACTTGTTTAAGAGTTTTCTGACATGCCAGGCCTCCGACATAGCTCAACGAATCATAATCATTATTATCATCCTGCCCATTTCCCAATTTTATTTGGGGTCGGCGCAATATGTATTCCTCTTCCACACTTCCCTATCAGCTGTCATCTTTACACTGACTCTCTTATCTTTCATATCATCTGTAACACAATTCATCCATCTTTTCTTTGGTCGTCTTCGTCCTTTTCGTCTATCCATCACTCTTGATCTTCTCGTCACATTCGTTTCCTCTCGCATCATCACATTCCCTTTCAACTTTTCTGTCATTTTTGCCACTTTCAACTTCCTTTAATATACTCATTCCTCATTCATTCATTCATTCTCTACTTAAGATGTAGAAAATAAGAATAAATTGGGATCTATCATAATGTAGATCATTCATAATGTAGTCACCTCATTCCTTTAGCTTTGCCATCAGATTTCACCATGAAAAAATAATGAAGGATGGTTTTCAAACCGCTAAAGAATTATCGGCTGCGATATCATAACATCGTTCGTGTCAATACATCGCGGGACGAGATAATATTGTACTTACATTAGTATTATATTATAGCATAACATTGCCGGTTTATTAGTGTTGCGCTTGCGTCGTTCCATTTCTGTAGTCTGTGGGTGCGCGTGCGTCGTACCAGTTGTATATTATCGTCGTACCGTTAAAACACATGTTATTAGACTTTCAGTGAATATGAATAAACTGCGGATTTGTTGCTGTATAGTCCTCCTCGGCGTTATAGGCAAGTGTTTACTTTCAATTATTGTGTTTGTAACTGCTATTATTAGAATGTCATGTGTTTGTGTAAATGTTTAATGACTTGTAATTTATGTAATGCATGGGATGAGATGAGATGTCCATGTGCATCGTAAATATTTTGTGGTTTGCTCATCTTTGTAATTATTTTAAACGTGACGCAACGCAACGCAATGCGATGACTATTAAGTTAATAAATTAGTTAAAGTTATAGGTACATAAATAAAATAAAATAGTGTATTTAAGTAAATAAAGTAATAATTTATACATAATATCTAATATAATATATAACACCGTTCTACTTGCTTACTTCTATCCTCAATAAATTTGCTGTGCCCATCCTAATTATACAATCTAGGTACAATCATAACCATATAACCATTTTTAGGTATCACTAAGTTTATCGGAATGTATTGTCACTAACGGTTACTTAAATCGCTTCTTAAATAGTACAGAATTTGTATGGTGATTCTTTACTAAGGAGTGATTAAAGTAACCGTTAGTGACTCTGAGTTGGGGCGTTAATGAAATATAAAAAAATCTTTATTAAAATCATTCATGCTAGAAACAGTCAGTGCATTAACAATAGAAGGAATAAGTGGAGATATATAGAAATATCAACACTTTTAAAAAAGTTACCGCCTATAGCCTAAGTCGTAATAGATTATAAATTATCTGACAACATTGAGATATTAAACATTATAATGTTACATTAATTTTTCGATCTTTCTTTTTTATAGTTTTGGCTCCAAGTATTATAATTTTCTTTCCTTCATCTATTTTTCTGTGGCGATAGCCGGCTATCCACCCAACTGCTGCTTGTTTACTCGCATGTCGCATGCCTAAATAGTTCAATTTGACACCACTACATTCCATAGAATGTAAGCGAGGGGCCAGATACCAGTGAGGTACGATTTACGCCTAATTTACTATGTTTGTTTTGTTCACAGACCACGTAGGGTTTTGTTTATATCTGCTGACATATAAGAAATGACAGCCGATTATATTATAAGAAAGGTTTTCAACGAACTTCGTAGATACATATTACATATACCTATTTAACATTTATAATATGTTTGGTATATAATTATATATTAACTTGTCATTTCATGAAAAAAAAACCTCTGTAATTTTTTTTATGAAATGACAAGTTAAATGAAAACATGCTCTACTCTACCAGCTAATCATTGGGATAAATCGAGACACACCAGCAGTATAATAATAATAATAATATATAATAATAATAATATAATAAACTAAGTAAATAACATACCTACCTACATTACTAGATGCCTACTAAATTGCTCACATAGACAAGCAACTGTTATAATAATCGTTGTAATTCCTCATGCAAATGTTTTTGTATGTTGGTAAGGACACTCTCGCCTCCAGTTATTGTCGTTGAAGTGTAGGTAGGTACAACTTGCATTAATTGATTTGACCTGCGGTGACCTACCATACTGTACTTTACACACACAAACAATAGTATCACCGTCTTATGATCTGCACTTCACATTAATATCTGACAATTTTTTTTGGTTCGTGGTTGTGATTAATATTCGACCAAAGCATGGGAACAACAGCGGCTTAACACGCATGGCGAATTTTATTGTCACGATATTTTTCTGACGTTTATAAATCGCGTACTGAATCATAACCAACACGCATGGCGAATAAAATTCCTTGAGTTGAGATTTTTGTCTGTTTCTACCCAGTTCTCAGCCGAGTCGCACGTATCCAAATGGACAACCGAACAAAAATCTTGATTTGCCTACGGCGTAAAAGACATGTCAAAAGATGTCACCAATACTGGATTCCCTTTTACAGCACTACCTATTAAAAGACCTATGAAAGGATTTTTTTTATTTAAAATACCAGACTTTTTCAACAAACAAGAAGTTTTTCGGGTATTTTAGAATTACCATAAAAACATTCGATAATTTACTACGGCTCGTTGGTCCAGCTATACATTATCAACATACAACATAGAGAAAAACAGTTTCAATTAAAGAGAGACAATTTCAATTGATTTTTGGAACGAAGTTCCTTATCGCGCGTTGCGAAAGGGGGCTAGGCGGAAAATTTGGTAACGACACTTTTTGCCGGTAACGACACTTTTTGCCTTCGTAGTTTTTTTTACATAGAAAGCAAGCCAGAGTACTAGGATAGCAAAAACATGCAAGCGAGTGTGCCAAGAAATTTAATACCTTAGATTTGTTTTGGCACACTTGCTGCATGTTTTTGCTATCCTAGTACTGACTGCAAGGAACTTCGTTCCATCCGGGTGTCCCTTGACACCTCTCAAGTTTTTTTTTCTTCGCAGTGCGGTCAGATTCATACACCTTTTTAGTCCACAAAATAAGTTAAATAAATAATAAGTTAGATAACAGTAGTTGCACAGACCTACCATATGTTTCTTTCTCTCTTCTCTTCTTTCCTGGCCATAAAAATTAAGGTAAAATATTTTTACGTCTTTGCCAAAATGACTTAATAATTTTGTATTATCGCTTTTTAAACCCCGACGCTAAAAGAAGGGTATTTTGACTTTTGAGTCTAGGTGTCTGTGTGTCAGGGCGTGTCTGTCCTTCTCTCTATTTCTCTCTCTCTCTCTCTCTTTTTATATTTAAAATTTATATTATTACAGATCAGTCATCCACCATCAACGTTTAGTCACACATTGGTATAAAGTAGTCTGCTCGTAACAGGGAGATATTAAACTCCGCAAGGAAATGAATAGTTGATGTCATACACCTCGTGACCCGTACTTCCACAACATCTAAATAGGCAATAACTACAAACACATTATTAATATTATATTGAACTCAACAGATAAGGTAAAATAAGACAAAATCGACATTGCCAAAATCACCAGAGCCCTTAACATCGTCGCCTAGATGCCAGCGACACCAAAGGCATAATCAAGAAAGAAGAGAAGAAAGAATGAAAGATCAAAAAATTATACTTTATTCCTCTACTAGTGCTCGTCCGTGGCTTTGTACGCGTTTTATTAGGTATGCTAAATTTCCTGAAAATCTGTTCAGTAGTGAAAGCGTAACGAACATCCACAAAATCTTGCACATTTAATTATTTTAGTATTATAAATTAATCTTCTATTATTTATTGCGTTAATAAATATAATGTAAGTCATTCGCTAATCCCAAGTTATAACAAAAGGGTATTATGAGATTAAGGTATCAAGACTAGTGGATTGCTCGGCTATAAATCTTCAATTACCGGTATCACCATAGGGTATCACACTGTTTCAATAAAGAGTATAATTTTGTTGTATCAATTTGTATAAGCGCGTTTTATTCTAGAAGTATTGGTAGTTTTTCACGCATAATAAAATATAATATCATTGATATATTCATCTGTACATGTACTATTATGTCTTCTGTGTCTATACTGTAATGTCCTTTTACTTTAAGGTAATAAATTCATAATTATATTTTTTTTAATTGAGGTAATCTTTCACCCACGCATAGTTCAGTGTCATTAAAAAAATATTACCATCATGAAAATTTAACCTCGTATAAACTTTGCTTATTATAAACACAATATGGGGATGACCGGTGATTTTAAAGCCGTGAGTTAAATGTTAAAATTTAATAGACCATGTCTGCAGTTAATATGTCGTGATGAATTATAAATAGTTAGGTATAGTATAAATATTAGATTTTACAGTATTTTGTTATAGCGCATAGTAATGCTCCTGACATGACGAACTAAATAGCTACTTTTTCCAAAGCGTTCTCTTGAGCATCTTATTTTAAAATCCTTTTATCTTAAATTTTAGATCAAGATTTAGGGTTAACAAAGTTAAAAAGTTGGGTTGCGTTTAGACTGATTTTTCCACATCTGCTTCGCTACTATCATAAAAGACGAAACGCACTACCTGTGTTTAATCAAGTCTTTCCAATTTCAAAGTTGCAGATATACATATCAAGCTTCCCATTTTTTGTAATTTAGTTTATAATTACTTATACTTAGTTACCTAAATCCCATCAAAAACATGAATGTAAAGTAAAAGCCAATTAAAAAAAAAAGAATTGAGATCTAAATGGGTGCCAAGTTCTGTATAGAAAAGCCTAAAATTTTAGTCACAAGAACATGTAATTCTAAAGAACATTAATATCTAAATAACCGTTTGAGATGTGTTTATGAAATTTGGAAGACGTATTTATTTCGCAAGTCTTAATAAATGAGCAAATTTGACAGGTTTATGTTGAATGGTCAAAAGTGGCTCCAAATGGTTCGTGTAATATTACACACGGTGCTACTCGCCAATGTTAGCTAGAAAATTGGCTGACACGCTCCGCGTGTCTAGATAGCTGACGAACGAGCGAACAAACCATCTGATGGTAGGTAAGTTAGAAAAGTTTTGTGTCCGATATCGCGACGGTACCCACTCGTCTCTGAATATCATACCACGGTGGAGTGATAGTAATCACCCACTGCCGATTCTTCATTAACAAATTAGCGAAACAAAACCACAACCGAAAGTCGTTTCACATTTCTACTTAACCTATCAGTATTGGCTTACATTAAAAACCGATTTAGTGTACAATTGTAATCAATTAACTTATAATATTGTTTGATAAGACGAACAATACATGCCGGGCTACACGAAAGTAATGTTACTTGAATAAGATGTCCATTAATCGTATAATGTCATAATTTGAACTGAATATTCGTCACTACCCCTGTAGCCTAGTTGATAGCAACCCTGCCTGTAAAGCGAGTGGTCCGGGTTTGATTCTCGGCCGGGGCAGATATTTATGTGACAGATAGATATTTGTATTGTACTCGGGTCGTGGGTGTTAATATAATGTGTCATATTTGTTTTCCATGCCACTCGCGACATAGGTAGAAACCCCATGGGGGGTATGAGTGTGTAAGCGTTTATTTATTTACTAGCTGTTGCCCGCAGCTTCGCATACGGAAATTATGTTTTACTTTATTTGTAGGTACCTCTTGCAGAAGGAAATTTAAAAAAACGGTGAATTTATATTGAAGTACTTATATTTAGTAACTTATATACTGAAACCCACGATAAAATCCCAAAGAATTCTTCCAGGAGCGGTTTTTGAAAAATAAGCAATATTCACATTAATTTGTATTTTTTTTTCTTTTTTTTGCAAAATTTTGAAAAACTGAAAAATATATGTTCTATAAATTTAAGCAAGGAACATTTGTTGCAAATTTGAAGCTAATCGGTTGATTTTTTAAAAATATTCCATACAAACTTTCATCCCGTTTCCCGGGGAAACCTTTTAATTTTCCGGGATAAAGAGTATCCTTAAATATGACCCGGAGTATTAGTAACAACTTTACCAATTTCCATCGAAATCCGTTCAAGGGTTTTCATGTGATGCCCGGACAGACAAACAGACAGACGGACAGACAGACAGACAGACAATAATTCTAAAAAAATATTTTTGTGCTCTAACACGTTATTGAAGTGCCCCCTGGCCTAATCAAAATTAAAAAAAAAATATTCAATGTACAGAAAATTTGCCCTTTGAATTTTATTATAGTATAGATTTATTGTATCATCGAGGATATAATCTAAAAAACATATATATAGTAGGTATGTTACTTCTCTGGGGGATATTCCAGATCGTATGTATTATCCACAAATTACCGATGATTCACATTCAAAAATGCGAAGCGTCTACCAAAAAGAATGTGGTTTGATAAAAGATTAGGCGAAAAAAACCGGGTGAGATCATAATTCATATTAGAATGGTTTGTGATTCAAAATGATCGTAAGTTACATTTGTTAACACGAAATCAACCTTAGCTGTAAGTATGTAGGTAGTAAGATTCATGTTATTTAAAAATAGTACCTACCGGTTATAACATAATAAAATTAATAGTTTAAAAACTAAAACGCTATTATAACAAAAAAAAATTGGTTCATGCTTATTATCACAAAAATGCTGAATTATCAGAACTAAGGCAATATGTAAAATTTAAATTTATTTGGATAAGAGGAAGTAGTAAGCTATTTATTTATATTGTAATGCTTCAAAAAAGCGTATAAAAATTTAGTATTTTCAAGGGTGACAATATTATATTATGTATTATTTATTTTAGAAATATTAAAATATTTATCATTACTGTCAAACAAGGTTAGTACATATGTATGTGCATACATAGAAAAGAAGCAGTTGAAGCTTCAATAGTGTCAAAGTTAGAACCAAATCTAAATTAGCAAAGTGTTATCGTTCGGTTCAAAGGTTCTAAATACTTATAATATGATACGAGTAATTCTAGTGAGCAGAAACACTTAGACGAATTCGTATGCGCCAGACTGTGCAATTGGTTGCAGCCTCCATTACGAGGTTAATTGTAATAGACGAGCCGTTGTTCGTTCGTGATGCAACATTTACCCTATTCATTTCTTCTTCTTCTTCTTCTTCAAAGTCGGTGTCTTCATTGCTGAAGGTCGTGTCTATCTTGAAGTGTTAGTCACTCGGTGCACTATGCTTCTCCATGATGTTCTGTCCTCGGCGGTCTCTAGAGCTTTGGTTATCGGCGGGCCTGTGAGGCTCTTTATTAGGTCGGACCAGCGGGTAGGTGAGCGACCGCGTGGTCTTTTCCCTTCGACCTTGCCAACTACCATCAGCTTTTCTAAGTTGTCAATTCATTTATGTTGCCATAAATTAGATGATCTCGGCAATTATTCCGTGTTCACGAATATTTCTTGTGGCGCTAGTTTTGTCCAAGTCTACATTCATTCCACTTGCATTATATGAAACTTAAATGGGGAATGAGTGTAATTCTTTATCACGTGCTAACTGACTGCAATGAAATCGAAGTAATAAAATCTTCAAATCCGATGAGCAAAATCGACCCTAGACATCCCCCCTTGCTTATTTCCTTATCCAATTGCGAACCTAATCTCCTTAAGCCTTCAGTTTGTCCTCGTTTTAACTTTTTTAGAGCAGACTACGAAAAAATTTTACAGCATTTAAGTAATATTGATTGGAGCACCGTACTTACTGACTCTAAAAACGTCAACGAAATGACTAATATCTTTTATGAGCTGTTAAGAGAGGCGATTGAACTGTACGTACCTAAAGTAGTACCTAAAAGTACGAAATTTCCACCATGGTTCAATAAACCCATTATTAAACTGCTCGCCGAAAAAGAAAAATTGAGATCCAAATATCGAAAATACAAAAATCCGCGGGACAAAATCGAATTCGATATCTTGAGAGAACGTAGTCATAAAATATATTCTCAGTGTCTCAAAGCCTATAAGGCCAGATTAGAATTAAACATATCAAAAAATCCTAAATCTTTTTGGCGCTATGTTAAAGACAGAAGAAACGGCGATGCAACCATTCCATCAGAGATGTATCTAGGCAGTCGAGTAGCTAAATCAGGACCTGAAATTGCTGAACTTTTCGCATGTAACTTTTCTTCCGTTTTTAATAGAAATTTACCATCTAATAAAATAACCAATAGTAACATTACACATTGCTTAAGCCGGATAACAATCAACGAACGAGATATTGTACGGGCTATAAAAAAACTGGACATATACAAAGGTGCCGGCCCTGATGGCATCCCACCTATCTTCTTGAAGCGTTGCGGCCGAAGTCTTGCCCTACCACTCTCTTTAATTTTTAATAAATCCCTTAAAGATGGAGTGTTTCCTGACGAGTGGAAAAAAGCAAAGATTGTTCCTATTTATAAAAAAGGCGATATTCGAGATCCAAAGAACTATCGTCCTATTTCTATATTAAACACGCTCTCTAAATTATTTGAGACCATTGTATGCCCGATCATCACACGGCATTTGGATCGATTTATGTCAGTAAATCAGCACGGCTTTAAGAGTGGACGCTCTGTCCAAACTAATCTAGTATCTCTTGTATCATATCTTTCCAGTGAAATTGACAAAGGTCAGCAAGTAGATGCGGTATACACTGACTTTTCTAGTGCCTTCGACAGAGTAGATCATTCTCTATTAATATGCAAACTGAATTACACATACGGAATAGGGAGTTCCTTGCTTGATTGGTTTAACTCATACTTAGCAAAAAGACTTCTCGTAGTGGTTGTCAATGGGTATGAATCAAGCGCGTATTACGCCGACTCTGGTGTTCCACAGGGATCTCATTTGGGGCCAGTATTATTCACCGCCTTCATCAATGACATAACGTCTGTCATAAAGAACTGTGAATACTCACTTTTTGCTGATGACCTAAAAATATACAGGGTAGTCAAAACCGCAGGTGATAGAGACCTAATGCAAGAGGATCTCCTAAGAGTAAACATGTGGTGCAGCAAAAACGGCATGGATTTAAATCCCAAAAAGTGCTTCCATATTAAATATACGCGCAGACATAACATCTGCGATTCGTCATACCATTTAAACGGTCATGACTTAGAGGAGGTAGCTGAGATACGCGATCTTGGTGTAATATTAGATGCTAAACTAAAATTTACAGCTCACATTGACGCCATCGTGAAAAAATCTGCTGGAATGCTTGGCTTTGTAAAGAGAAACACTAAAGGATTCTTTTCCCCTCAAACTAAGATTATTCTCTACAACGCTCTAGTTCGCAGCAACTTAGAATTTGCGTCAGTGGTGTGGAATCCTCAGTACGCTATTTATTCACAACGCATTGAGAGCATCCAACGATTTTTCACTAGGCATATGGCCTACTACTCCTCAGGCATCTCGCATAGAGCCACATACCACCAACGGCGGAAGTTCTTCAAGCTGGACTCACTACACACCCGTCGCGTTCTCTCTGATATAGTGTTCCTGAAAAAGCTTGTCTCCGGCACTATTGACTGCAGTAGTTTGCTCAATGAAGTCCGCCTCAATATCCCATCCAGATATCCGCGTCATGCCATCACAAAACCTCTCCACATCCCTACATGCAGAACAAATGTACTTAAGCACTCCCCGCTTCCTCGTATCTGCACAGAATATAATCGACTGTGCACTAAAGTATCAGATATCGACATATTCCACGATAATATATCGTCTCTTAAAGATAAAATAATTCAGCATTTCATCAAGTAATACTGTTCATCGTCTAATCTCTGTACCTACCTTATCATCACCTACAATTAAAATAGTTATTTTTAATAAGTGTCTGTAATATCACTCTAAGTCAATAACATTGTGTATAACGAATGCTGTTCACGCCTGTAATTGGCATGCACACAAACCACAATACTTACTTGTACAAAACTTATATTAAGAACTGTGTGTAATACTGTTGGTGTGTAATAAATAAATAAATAAATAAATCACCAGTCAAATTCTCCAATCAGAAACTGACGGGTTGCCTTAACGTGGTGCCGACAGTAGGAAACATGAACCAGCTTTTCTAACCTAACCTAACCTATTCACCTAATCTGCGACAGACAAAGCTATTGTAGGGATAATGGCTTCAACCCATTAATGGCCCACTACTGGGCACGGGTCTCTCCTCTTGAGGAGGCCTAGAGCATACTCCACCACGCTGCTCCAGTGCGGATTGGTGGAGTTGTAGTAGTAGGGATAATATTATAATCAATATTCTAAATAAAATATATGTATTTACACCAATTACTTAATACTGATTCATTATTGTATTGTTGTTCAAAGCAACAACCCATAATTGTCCCACTGCTGGGCTCGGGGTCTCCTCTCAGAATGTGAGGGTTAGGCCATAGTCTACCACGCTGGCCAAGTGCGGATTGGTAGACTTCACACACCTTCGAGAACTTTTTATGGAGAACTCTCCGGTGTGCAGGTTTCCTCACGATGTTTTCCTTCACCGAAACAAGTGATAATTAACATGTAATACGCACATAATATTTGAAAATTAGAGGTGCGTGCCAGGATTTGAACTCGGGCCCCTTCGTTCGGGAGACCGACGTTCTACCGCTAGGCTATCACTGCTGTATTGTTGTTCATTTAGGACGAATGTCGTTGACACATCATCTTCTAGCGTTAGAATATTATTTTATTTTACGAGTTTGATTCATCATATTATTATGAAATGAAATTAATTAAAATTTTAATCTTCAGTAGCTAACCGAGTTCCATGATTCACTAGTGGTTTTGTTGAAAGTAAACAAATCTAGTCCAATAAGCAATCATAATAATATAGACATAATAAATAATAATAATATAACTACACATAATATAACGTCAATTATTATGTTTGTTTGAAAGCGACAGCCTCAGATGCACGAGTTTTCATAATTTTTCGAGATTCAAATTCTAAAATCATAAAGAAAATCGAATTTCATAGAATATCGGTGATATCGGTGACAATATCTATATGAATTTCTATATTATTCTAACACTGTTACACTTATTGAAAAACAATAGCGGTTACCTACTATTTAAAAGCTTGACAATCATGATGTGTTTCAAAGCGAAGGAAGATAAAAATGATAGTCTACGTTATTTCCCAAAAGTGTTTTTGATAGGGCCATATCTCCTATAAAATTATTGTCAAAAGTATTTTAGTAGTAGTAAGTTGATTTTCGTTAATGACTAAAAGTAGTTAAATATTTTAGTATATTTTAAACTTATCATCGCAGACACTGAATATTTTAAATGCAACGGGTACTCACTTATAAAATATGAATCGTGAGAGTTGCATATAAAAAGTGCCAATATTATTTGCACTTGTTAGTAAGCCAAAATGTTTCAAATTATAGGAGACATTGTAGCAAAATCCCCAGAGTAGAGCAACGAGCTCAATGCATCTGAAAATAGTTTTGACCCAATCAATTGATGATCCCGCGGATATACTAATTGGGGTTAGGAGTAACTTGTTTGTAATGATGGCCGATGGGTCATGAACCCGGTTGAAAAATTTACAATCCAACCAGATCCATGAAATAAAAATCATTTCACTGTCAATATTTATATTTTCGTTTTTGTATCAAAACATTTAATTCCACGTATGTCTCTAAAATGGTAGCCAAAGAGGCGCACACTGCAGCACTGTGTTCATTATATTTATATCAAAGGGTGGTATTTATATCAAGGTTAAATTTCAGAATGATCTGTAAACATCTCTGGATCTGGGGGGTTGGTAGTTCGGATCGATTGAGAGTGGACGTATGTGTCTTTGGGTCCCACTATTTAAATAGTTTTAAAGTGTATACTTTTCATATTTGGCCTTAAATTAAATAGGGTTATGCCCGTAAAACTCAAAAGTTTGTGTTAGAGATAAAAAATTCCACGTATCTTTGTTCTTAAAAGCGAAAAGTGGTTAACATTCGTTCTAAAATTTAAGTGAATCAAGTGCAGTGCAGTGAGTAAACAAAACTAATTTCTCATCATACCTACACAAACACTGGCTTTGGAACGCTTGCGTTGTAACGATATCTGTTTTCGCAGACCTGCGCTTGTAACGTGTTAGTCTAGTGGTTTTAACCTTGGTTAAAGTGGACCCGAGTTCGATTCTCACTGAACTTTTTTTTTTTTTTTTTTTTTTTAAATGAGATTTTATTTAAATAAATGATATTTTTTTTTAATATATTTTTTATGTGCAATTCATCTCACAGAACTATTATATTATTATTTTTTTTTTGACTCATTTTCATTAATAATATCACTCAATGGCTAAGTGCACTGCTTGTGGAAAGTTCCTATCACCTTCAAGTGCTGCCGCCTGCAAGTCGTGCACCAGTATGTACCACAAAGGTTGTGTGACTATTCCGGATTATGTCTCAGCACCGAAGGATTGGGTCTGTCCTCCATGTAAGAAAAGGCAACGTAAAGACGATAATGTTGCCAACCCCAGGGAAAATGTTGATGGAAATCTAGAACCCTCACCCCCTTGTGAAACTAACACACTGTCAGTAGACTCCGACGTCCGAGCTTTACGCCGGGAACTAGCCGAGTACATGGCCGAGCAGCGGGTATTTCGCGACGAACTCCGTTCATCTATTGCAAGTATGGGGGCACGAATGGATGGATTTGAGCGGAGAATTGAAGCGCTAGAGCGAATGGATGTACCACCAGTAACAAACCAAGTAGCAGAGTTGGAGCGAACGGTGGTGCAACTCAAGTTGGAACTCGGTGAACGTGATCAGGAAGCACTGCTTACCGACCTGGAAATTGGTCATATTCCAGAGGAGAATGGGGAAAATATGATGCAGATCGTTAACGTCTTGGCTGTTAAATTGGGGGTTACGCTGGATGATCGCGATATTGTATTTGCTGAGCGTGTTGGAAAAGTGGACATTGGCGCTAGCGCAACTGCTAACGATGATGGTGGCACGGTCAGGCGCGCGCGTCGCATCGTCGTACGTTTGGCACGGCGACAACTCCGTGATGAACTGTTGCGAGCTGCCCGCACTAGACGCAATAATATTACCTCGACGGATATTGGACTAGCGGGTCCGCCCCGGCGGATATATGTCAACGAGCGGCTGACAAAGAGTAATCGTCGGCTATTCCACCTTGCCCGTGCAGAATGTGCTAAACAACAATGGCGTTACTCATGGACTAAGAAGGGTCGCGTCTTCGTTAGACGTGAGGAGGGACAACAGGTGCATCCAATTCGATCGGACGAAGACTTAGTGCGTGTTTTTGGAACTGGTACAGTTAGTTAATGTTGTCTTCAGAATAAGCTCTATCTTACAACAATATAAAATTATTTATAGTTATTCCACTTGTGAGTTTAATAAATTAAATTCAGATATTATGTTGTCGACAATGTTTTTTGTTTATCACGCTAATTGTGTTTTTTGTAATAATACATTAATTACATCGATAAGAGATAAAGTTTTGTATGTACTTAGCTTATACACGTTTTCACTTATCATTCACTTATGTTTACACACTACAATCATTACACTATTACACACACACTCAACTTTTAAATTTCACATACATTTTATGGTCGAATTAAATATTATTTTATGTTATTGCACATTGTGTCTACGGTATTACCATTTGAATTTTAATAATTATAATGTAAATCACAGACAAGCCAACGTCTGTGATCAATATGGATAACAAACACTTAAAAATAGGTTTGTTTAATGCAGGTTCTCTTAGTACCAATCACGATAACTTTATAACGTCTGTAACTCAAACTGATCCTGATATTTTGGCTGTAAATGAGACTTGGCTCCGTGTAGGTCAAGAGGGGCGAGCTCCGATTCTACCATCATATCGACTGCTTCATATTCCTCGATTGCAGGGAGCAGGCATGTCTTCACGTGGAGGTGGGGTAGGTTTCTACGTCAGACGCAATATCACTGTTCGCACATGGCGTCATCCAGTAGATCCACGACACAAATCAGTTGAGCAAATGTGGATCATGATGACTCTAAACAGACGTAAGCTAGCTATCGGCACGGCGTATCGTCCTCCTTGGATGGAAGTTGACTTGTTTTTCGACGCAATAACGGACTCCATTACATCAATTCCCAATCATGATAATTTAATTATTTTGGGCGACTTTAATATTAATTTACTTAGTGACAGTGATAGTAAAACCAAAAAGTTTAAAGCATTTTTATCGTCCTTAAATCTGTCGCAGTTGGTTTGTGAGCCAACACACTTTACGGAATCAAGTCAGACACTTATTGATGTTGTCTGCACTGACTTATGCGCCAAAAGGGTTTATTTAAGGCAGGTTGGAACTCATTTAGGACATTGCTTGGTGATATCTGAGTTTAACATAAAACGACATAAGCCGTCACCTTGTACCATTAGATATCGTCAAAAGAAAAACATCTGTCTTGACAAATTCAATGAAGACCTACAATCTGTCAGATGGGATCTAATGTCTTCACTTAATGATGTTAATGAGATAGTAAACAAGCTTAATCACATTATCATCGATTTATTTGACTTACATGCTCCGATGAAAACAGTAGTGATCAGAAAACGTTCTCATCCGTGGATCACTGAAACTATTATGCTCATGATGAAGTTACGAGATGAAGCTGCAGCTGATTATAATAAAAACAAGTCAACCAGTAAAAAAGAATATTATAAGTCGTTAAAGTCAACAGTTAACCAAGCATTATATTTCGAAAAGGTAGCCTATTTTAAACATAATATTAATAATAAAATTCACGACCCTAAACGGCTCTGGTCTAATTTAAAGGATTCTATATTACCAAAGAACAATGTAGAGCTTCCACCGTTTTTTAAAGATCCAGATACCATAAATAATTATTTTTTAAATATCCCAGGAATTGTAGACATCCGCATGTCTCACCTGACTTTCTTCGAGTTTAATAGATTCTGTGATTCAGTCTTTCATATAGAGCTTCTTAGTCTAGATGAAATTGTCAAAATTATTAAAAGCCTAAAATCAAATGCGGAGGGTTGCGACGGTATAAGCTTAGACATGCTGGCATTGACGTTTCCTTCCACGCTTGATACTATCAGACATCTGGTAAATACTTCTATCAGCACTTCAAAATTCCCTGATATATGGAAAGTTGCGATAGTGAAACCGTTACCTAAAGTTCCGGACCCGATTGAACTAAAGGATCTTAGGCCGATTAGTATTTTACCGTGCCTGTCCAAGGTATTAGAAAAAGCTGTATGTACACAGTTGACTAAATACCTGGAGATTAACAACATTCTACCTGAATATCAGTCGGGTTTCAGGAAAGGTAGGAGTGCGGTTACGGCCATGCTCGATGTGACTGAAAATATACTCTGCGCTCAGGATGAGGGGATGTGTACGCTACTAGTTCTGCTAGACTTTTCGAGGGCATTCGACTCAATTAATATTTCTCTGTTAATGTCTAAGTTAAGTTACTATGGTTTTGATTGCGAAGCTTTGCAATGGTTCAACAGCTATCTTAGTAATCGTTACCAATACGTGAAACTTAATCGTAACGACGGCTCCACGGTTGTTTCGGAAAAAAGAGAATGCAGCAGAGGCGTTCCTCAGGGATCTTTGTTAGGACCAATCCTATTTATTTTATATTCGGCTGACATTACAACGCATATTAAGCATTGTAAATTTCATTTGTATGCAGATGATTCACAACTGTATATATCTTGTAAGCCTTCTGAAATAGATGACGCCATTACAAAACTCAACGAAGATCTTTCAAGTATTGCGACGTGGTCCAGAACAAACTCCTTATTGCTTAACCCCTCTAAAACAAAATATTTACTGTTTGGGAGTAAACATAACTTATCCAATTTAAATCCATCGTTTAAGGTCATGATAATGGATGAACCCATTGAGCGGGTCTATGAGGCACGCAATTTGGGTTTGTATATGGACTGCGACCTCAGATTTGAAAAGCACATCAACAACGCTGTTAGTAACTGCTTTTATAAATTGAAGATTTTATATAGGATAAGGCCTTTTTTATCAGAGGAGTTGCGTATTCGGTTAATAGAATCTCTCGTGTTATCAAAACTGAATTACATGGATGTAGTTATTGGTCCTCGTTTACTACAGAAAACTCAGAAGCTTGTGCAACGAGTTCAAAATGCTTGTGCTCGCTTCTGCTTCAATGTCCCGTTTAGAGCTCATGTGACGCCATACCTAAACAAGCACTCCATGCTAAAAATGAAACATCGGAGGAAACTTCATTTAGCTTGTTTGCTCTTTGGTGTCATAAAACATCAAGCGCCTGCTTATCTTTATAACAAGTTGTCCTGGATGTCAAGCCAGAGATCATGTGGCTCTCGAAAACTAGCGAAGCAGCTTATAATTCCGCGGCATAAGTCAGCCACTTTTAGAGGTAGTTTCCGCTATGCAGCATCAAAGTGCTGGAATAATATTCCTCCACCTATAAGAAACCTGCAAAGTCTGAATGGTTTTAGAACTAAATTAAAAGTATATCTTTTTCAACACCAAAAAAGGCAGGAAACTCTTAGGCATGACACAAGTGCAATATAAGTTTATAAACATACACACAAACACACACACACACACACGAACAATCTCACACACACACACACACACAAACAAACAATCACACACACACACACAAACAATCTCTCTCTCACACACACACACACACACACAAACAATCACACACACACACACACACACATACGTGTAATGGTTCGTGTATTCGTGGTAGTCATAGAGTTTAGTCATTTAAATTATTAAGTAGTTACTTAAAGTTTTTTACATTATATAATTTCAGATATTTTTTAATAGTGAGTCGGATTGTCCTGTTAAAATGTGTTTTATCCTCAATCATCCGAACTGCACAATTTGAGGGTCACTCTGAAAACCAGCGGCCGTGGTTTTTTCCGCGACCATTATGCTGAGCGTGAACCCTTTTCACCTAATTATCTTACATCTAAGTGTTGTATTGTTTTTCGCTGTAATTTGTTGCTGCAGTTAATTAAGGTGAAATAAACTTTTCTTTCTTTCTTTCTTTTCTTTCTTTTAAACACATAGAGCCAGAACTAAATCATAAGTTACATAAATACAAAAACTTCGCAGGCAGGATTTTGGATTTCTAAATAGTCATTACAAAGGGATAATTCAGTCTGGGATTCTCGTTGGGATTGGAAAGAAAATAGAACATTAAATTGTGGTAACGTAAAGTAATCTTTTAACAGTTTTAACATACATATTTACGGCTGAATTCTGACTATACAGCGGTTCTTATAATTTCTAAACAACCCATATGCCGTATGGAGGTGGCTTAGGCCCAATCCCACGCCGTATGAGTGTCTTGTTACTATTACTATGGGGTCCACCTGGATAGCTGCTATCCTTTTGCTTGAGTCAGCTGCCAGACTTAGAATAAGGCTGCCAGATATAATTAGAAAAAAACAGTTGTCCCACAACAAATAACCTATGTTATATTAAATGGAATCAGGAGAATTTCTAATATTATTTAATTTATATAGTGTCTAAGATTCAAAGATTTTCTAAAGACGTTTTGCTTGAACTCGACACTGGTTTAAATCAAGAATAAAAATTTAAGTATTTAGTTATTTTGTTATTATATATCAGCACACTTTTTGCTACTACAGCTGTTTCGAAGAACGGTTAAAGAACTTGGCAGATAATGAAATTGACGCACATAATAAGATTGGAAATCAGATGACCGATTCAGAATTTCAAATGACTATTGTCGTGCATAAGACATGAAAATTGATAATAAGTGAAAAGCAATTGAAGAATCGTAACGTATATAATCGTTTACGATTCACATGAGCAGATCAATCTTATTACAATGTGCAGTGTGTTGCAGCAGTGGCTGTTCCAGCATCACTTTGATGGCGTATAATTAGATCAATGTGCGGATAGCCGAGGGCCGACACGCCGCGGGCACCGGCACAATATGTTACCATTAAATGTATACCTACAAATACCGTTCTATACCCAACGTAGGTTTAAGGTGACTACTTACAATGGAATTTTGATGTTTGGTTTTAAATTTCTTATCGGATATCGGCTACGGTCATCAAAAGTCTGTTTTGAATCTGATACTGAACGTTTTGAATTTAATACTGAACAACCTCTATCTTTTTCGTCTTTGTCCATTACGTATTCAAGTGAAGGACTCTATTTCTTATGTTCTTTTCCAACGTCTTATTTAGTCATGTTTTTGAGATATGTTTATTTATTTTATTAAGTAATCTCTGTCCAATAATGAGGTCTGAGATGTCTAGTTACAAACATAATGTTTTTTTTAAATTATATTTTTTTAATTAATGTGTTACTACGATAAACCTTATTATTTATTATAGTGTTTGGTCTTATTTTACAGCTGCTTATATAAATAATGAACTATAAGAAACTATATGAAATATAACTAAATATAACTATATGAAATATAAATTAATGAACGTTCATGCTGAAGTTTTTTAATATTTTTTTGTCATCAGTCGTAAACATATTGATCATGGTTAGGTAATAATGTCAGCAGTGATAGCCTAGTGGTAGAACGTTGGTCTACCGAACGAAGGGGCCCGAGTTCAAATCCTGGCACGCACCTCTAATTTTCAAATATTATGTGCGTATTACATGTTAATTATCACTTGCTTCGGTGAAGGAAAACATCGTGAGGAAACCTGTACACCGGAGAGTTCTCCATAAAAGTTCTCGAAGGTGTGTGAAGTCTACCAATCCGCACTTGGCCAGCGTGGTAGACTATGGCCTAACCCTCACATTCTGAGAGGAGACCCCGAGCCCAGCAGTGGGACAATTATGGGTTGTTGCTTTGCTTTGCTAGGTAATAAATAATCCATAAATAATTTTGAATTAACAACTAATTTAAAAGAAGTAAAAACCCAATATTTCAATTTAACTCTTCCTTAGGTACTATATTATTATACTAACTTATAAACTTTTTTAATAAATAACTGACGGGCTCTAATGATTATATCATTCGATTCTCCGTTTTCTATCTTGACAATAATGCACGAGTAGCCATAAAGAGAATAGTGTAAGACTGATGATAAATAAATAAACGCTTACACACTCATACCCTGCAGTAGGTTTTCACCTGTGTCGCAGGTGGCATGGACGACACATTTATCACATACAGCAACTCCCATGATATTTATCTGTCACATAAATATCTGCCCCGGCCGGGAATCGAACCCGGGACCCCTCGCCTCGCAGGCAGGGTCGCTACCAACTAGGCTACAGTGTCGTCAGTGATGATGGTATCCACACGCAGGTCACAATCTACCTACCTATCAAAGACAATGTCTAGCTGAGACAAACCGCTCACACTTGACTAGACTTTTACGCCGCATGACGAGTGATAACCCAGGGTCATTGCGTCAGCAGGCCAGGAGATGTCGCCAGCAACACACTGCGGATTTTACAATTAATTAACGCCTATCTACTTTATTATTGTTGTTTTGTAACGGTTATTAATAACAATTATTATGTTGTCGGGAGATAGCCTTTCAGTTTCACTAATATAAATAGCATAATAACTATTATTACTATATTTTACAACAGTTACATTGAATAATGTTAAATTAAAATAAAATAAAAACCCGACAGTTTTATTAACACTCGATGAAGTCACCCTTCAGACAAAAAAAACTAGATAAAAATCAGTTCATCCTTTTGGGAGGTACAATGCCACAGACATACAGCTAGATACACAGATACAAATATGTCAAACTTATAACACCCCTCTTTTTGCCTTTTTGCGTCATGAGTATCTAAAAATAATGTAAATAATGATATAAAGGTATTGGGGAAATATCTTGAAAAGAGTAGGTACCCTCCTACCTTTCAGTTTTTTTTTCGTTGGTTTTATTTTTTGTTAAAAAGTAATTATATTTTGTCAGTATTCATACCTACATGAAAATAGCCTTCATGCTTCAGGAAACCTACAATTTAGTTAATTCATTTAAATACATTTTAAGACGAAATTCATATAAATACCCCAAGTGACAAATCTTGTTATGTACATCTTTCATGTTCAGAGAACGCTCAGTTTTTTGTTTTTATTGATTGGATAAAAGCCAATAATATAAATAAACAGGATAGTATAACGGATAATAGTGTAACATAAGTATGTATGTTAGGGTGTTGGCAAAAACACATGTTTCTGAAACAATGAGGTAGTTTGTCGACAGCGGAGAGAAACCCATCTCCGAGATTGCTAGTAAGTAGTAAGTAACAAACGTTGCAATACTTGCAACTATCACTGAGCTCGCCTTTGTCTTTATGAATGTTCAGCATGCTATTCATCTTGATTTTATCCTCTGAAAGAAGATAATACTTTGCAACAATACTTGAGGACAATTTACTTAACCTTTTCACCGCCCGGCTTCCTAACATTTGTGGTACCCCCAGCGCCCGGACCAGTGAATCATAAAATAAATAAATACTTACAACAAAGAGGGATGTGCAATACCCTAGCTTCTTGAGGTCGAGGTATTAGATTGTAAATGATGACTATTTACCTAAAATGTACATCTTTTTAATAAAATCTTAGTAATAAAATAAAAAAGCAGATTTAACGAGTGCTAGTAGGTATATGGTCGTAAATATACGACTCTGGCGAAATGGACCCGAAAACGTTTACGGATTAATCCGACCTAGACGGTTAAAGGGTTAAATTAAACAATACATTAATTTTAAAAGATGTAGATACTAAGGAGTGACTTTCGTCATTTCTCCCACTCCATGACAAATACCTTTCTGAAATGGTGGTAGATAAAAAAGCTTTTTCTTTGTGGAAATAGCAGATAAACGAGCTGACGATCCACCGATGGTGAGTGGCTATCAGCGTCCATGTAGGTACATCAATAACACCAAAGGCAACTGATGCGTTGCCGGCCAAGAAAGAAAAAAGAAAAAGAAAGAAAACTGAATCTCAAACCCGCAGCCGGAACACGACGAGTCGTTTGGCGGCTAACTTACCTATGCTCAATGGTGGTAGCTATCCAGGCTACCACTATGGAGAAATAGTAATAGTAATAATGGTATTAATTAACAATTAAAATCAATACTTCATAGATAATTCCTCCGAGGGGCCCTACCACCAGCGGGCCGGATTTAGTCGCCTCTTACGACACCCATCCGGCGTGAGATTGGAGTTAATATTCTAATGGTGGTCACTCATGGTCATTCCATCGCGTCATTTTTGGAGCCACGCCAAACGACATATGTCAAAATGGCGTGATTGGACATACAAATTTTTTAAATCACGCCATCAGTTTTTCACATTCACGATCAAATTTTGGCTGTATATCACGCCATTTGACGCGATGGACTGACCGTGAGTGGCCACCATAAGCCGCCCCAATACGGCTAGATAAAAAAGTGGCATCGCATCGCATACGCATCCGTGGTACCAATAATAATTTGAATAATCCGATTTTTACCTTGACTTCAAAATACACCAAGCATGGTACCTGCTGTTTAATTTCCTCTTTTTATGTATCTATTTTTGATTCTAACAAATAAAAACATAAGTCAACCAGAGGATACATCCACTCGTATCTTAAAAAACGTATTTTAGGCGTATGCTCTCGTTTAATCAAATCAGAACCTGATATCGAAAAACTTCCTACTATTCTTTCTAACGATAGGTCTTGCTCTAGAATCTAGAGTCTAGATATAACAATACAGTCTATCCATGGATCACTTAAATCAGTTTCATAGTCTAACCACTGGACTAAAAATAATAATATCTACTCAACATACATCAAATTATCCTTCGAGGACCTTTCTTCACCATCAATCCAATTGGTATCTCATATTGCATTATAATACTCGCAATAAAGTCAAAGTCACAACCCATAATTGTTCCACTGCTAGGCTTGAGATCTCCTCTCACAGTGTGCGGGGTAAAGGCCATAGTCTACCACCCTGGCCAAGTGCGGACTGAAACACCTCAAGGTCCTTTGAGACTCTCATGAAATCTCATGTATGCAGGTTTCCTGACGATGTTTTCCTTCACCGAAGCAAGTGATAATTAACTTTTAATATAAGGTTTATTGCGAGAATAAACCTTATCATATTTATAACATATTATTATTGCTTGGTATTCATTTGAAACGTGAAATACTTGTGTTGTAACGTTGGTAAACTTGGTAATTGTCACGAATTTTTGATAAACTAAAATGTAGGTAGACACGAATTTTATGTTACTACAACACAACATGGAAAATAGAGGAGAAGGAATGCCATCTCTGTATATGAAAAGTGTCCGTGAAAACGCGTAAAATTACGGGTGGTGCTGCGGTGCCGTATGTACATATATTTTGGCGGAAACTAGCGGCACTAGCGCCATTCATTACGGTGACGCTGCGGATGCACTAGGCATAACTCGGCAAACTTCAGTCCGACTACAACAGCTACGTTCATGGTTCGCTATTTGTATCACACTAGCACCATTCAGAAATGGCCATTATTGGAACCTCTATTTTCTGTAAACAGCTGGGCACTTCTTTAACTTTTCCTTCATATGAGATTCCTATTCATATAAGATTGTTATTCATATGGGATCCTTCTACCTCAATACTCCATGCTAGAACAGAATAACAACTATCACTCGAATAGTTGACAAAATTAAATAAATGACGAGTAAACAAATTAAAATAAACCAGAACCGGTTTTTTTTCGCATTACAATACAACACTCAAACGAAGGATAATGAGGATATGAAACCATTTTATTTGCAGGATAACATTTATACGTCATATTTATTTACACGAATTTTATTGAATTGAGAAATATTGTTTATTTATTATTATTATATTTTATAGTTATATTTTTTTTACTATAATATATTACTTAAAATGGTTATATAAGTTACAACTATACATAAACAATGTAAATAGTTGATTGTTTTTGTTCTAGGACACGCCGAAGGAGATCTATCGTCGGATTATGAATATTACGGCGATGATTCTGATTATGCGAATAGTAATGTAGATGAAATTGCCCAAGATAAACCATCTACTACTACCAACGCTGATGCATGGGGATTTAAAGTAAATGGAGATGAAAGTCACGAATTAATATATGATGACAAGTATGAAGAGGCAATGAGGATATTATTCAACGCAACTGCTCAAGAACTCGATGACCTATTAAATAAAGAAACTGACAAACAAGATAATATAGATGATTATCAAATCGAGGACAATCGATCAGAAGTCAAGGAAGAAAAACAAAATTATGGTGAATTAGATGAAGATATTGATGGTACTGACATAGAACCAAAAGATTCTAATGATATGGATGCTGAATCTGATGAATTCAGAGATGAAGAAGCAATAGAAATAAAAGACGACCAAATATTGGATGACGCAAATGGTATGTTAGAAGATTTAGGAAACTATGATCAAGAACTATTGCAAGAAGAAGCTTCTAAAGATGTTGCCGAAAATATCTCAGATGATATTGATGATGAAAGCGACGATGCTTGGGAATCTCCTGCAATAGATGAATCAACTAAAGATATGTCAATCATAGAGAGTAATAATGATTTTAATGACGATAGATCTTTTAATCTTAATCAGAGTCATGAGTCAAATTTAAAAGATGTCGTCGATGATATAGATCGATTTTTCAATTTAACTGAAGAAAATGACTATGAATTTTCAGAAGACGAACCTGTCGATTCTGACGATAATCAAAAATTGAGTACTGTTCAACAATATGTAGATGAAACCAATAGAATATTAGATGAAACTAATGACTCTTTTGACGAAGAAGAAAACACTGATGAAAGACTGAAATCATCATCAACGTCGGTCTCAACTGAAAATGCCAAAATAGATGACGAAGAAAATGATGATGATGATGACAGCTTGGACAGCAAGTCGAGTATTTCTACCGAAAAATATACTGAAGAAGATTCTGTATCTAAAGCTTTTAGCGATTTAAAAGATGATTTGAATCAACTCCGTGATACCTGGATAAAACTAAAGGATGACGTTACTGATGCCAATATAAGTAAAGAAAACTTGCCTGGGTTTGATGAACTTGATACAAAGTTGGCAGACATTGAGCAGGAGGCGCTAGAAAATGAAGATGACTATGAAGTTATTGACGATAAAGATCTCTCTAAGTTGTTTGAGGAACTGCCAGAAGAAGACTTAGATGAGGATGAAATGGAAGAAATACAAGATCAAGAAGCAGATGAAATTGAACCAACTTTACCAGCGCCAGAAGTACATCCTGATGTTCAAGCTGATGTTAAATTGGAACAGTCTAAATTAATTCAATATGTAGATGATGCTTTGAATGCAAATGAGGACACTGATGAAAAGCATAGTGATATTGAATCATCGCCTACCACTCTTTCAACAACTAAACATTTAGTTCAGGAACATCTAGTGGAACCCTTACTAGAAATCCCGGATGAAAACCTCAATATTTTTAATGAATTGGAGAAAAGTACCGCAGACCCAATTCGGATTACTATAGACCTTGACACGCCAGTAGTGTTGACCTCCCCGAACTATCCTCGCCCGTATCCGACAAATGCCGTCATCGACTGGATCTTAGAAGGCGAAGGAAGAGGTATTGAGTTCAATGTCACCGACTTCGCTTTGAACAGCATCGCTGGGGATTACGTGATGGTTAAGCCAGGTAGGTGAACTATTATATTGTTAGTTATTGAAAGCCATCACATTTTAAGAAGTTGATTGGTTGGTTGAGATATACTTACGGTTGAGCTGAAAAGCTTACCAATAATGAGATTTTTTTTACCAAGTGTATTATTTTTGAAGGTCTGCACATTTAAAAAATATATGCGTAGCATGGATTTGCACCATATTCTGTTACTGGACCCTTAGCGAGAAAATGTCTTAAATTATTAGCAGTTTGTCTTCAATCCATCAAATGGCTCACTACTGAGGACGGGTCTGCCCTCTTTAGAACCTATAGCACATTACTCCACCACGCTTCTCCAGAAGCAGCCTTTATTTTAAAATGGATATGTTTCTCAGTTAAAATAAGAGTGTTTTCTGTGAAGGTCGCGTGGACGCTTTGGGCAGTGATGGGTTCCTGCTGTCACACAGCCTCAACAGTCCGCGACTATTCCGTTTCCTCGACGTGAACCGCATGTTCATCAGGTTCGACTCCAAGTTGGGTCTCAACCGGTTCCGCGGGTTCAGTTTCAGCGTTAAGATGATCAGTAAGTAGTATTTCTTTATTTTACACAAGTCGCATGGTTGAAGTATTGTCTCAGTGCAATTAACTTCACCAGCTTTAGATTTTAGCTGTTAAATGTAGATGTATTTTATACAAATATTTCCATCCGGGCAATAGCAATAATACAAATACGTGTAATATAAGTTATGATGAAGGCGAATCGACAATATTGTATAAAAATCATTGCAATACAAAATATATAAAATACAAAATTAGTGAGTTATTATAGTGGATAATAACATATTAATGTATGCCGTGGATGATAAATATGGTTTATTAAAGTTTCAATAACATTTTGTAAACCAGGTTTCAATGGCGTCTTAATACCAATGAACATTGGAGAGATCACAAGAGGAAGACCCAATAAAATTTTACGTTCAGCTTAATTCGCCGGTCACTACAGTCTACACTGTATTTCATGTCGTTTAACCTGACCTGACCTATCTTTCCAGACCCGCTCCCCGAAGACAGAGTAATAGAACCAGAGCCTCGCCCCATCGGTTACCCTGAACACACCATAACGCTGAACTTGGGAGGTGTGACTCTGGAAGCCTTCCTTAAGATCGAGGAAGAATTCCGTCAAATCGTTGCAGACATGGCCACTATGTATATTGAAGCTAACCAGATTGACAAGGGACTTAATAAAACGTAAGTAAATAAAAATGAATAAATAATGCCACACACTCATAGTCACACAGTAGGATGCCCTGTAATAGTGCCGTGGACAACACACGAAGACAAGAACACAGACACCAAGATTGAAAACAGGTTAATTTCCGCAATGTTGGGAATCAAATCCAGGCCCCATTGCACGGCGGTGATTTCATATAGCAGTGACAGCTTCGGAAGGTGGTCTGCTGAACGCGGTGGCCTGAGTTCGAATCCCTCACGCACTACTAAATTTCTAAAAGTTAGAAGTTGATTTTAACAGTTCCTTTGGTGAAGGATAATATCGTGTGCTCGTGAGGAAACCTGCACACCAAGAATTCTGCCTAATGGTCATAAAGGTGTTTGAAGTCACTTATCTGCTGCACTTGACTAGCGTGGCGGACGATAGCCAGTAGTGGACAGTACTCGTCACATTGTAAGAGGCGATCCTAGCCCAGCAGTGTTAAACTTATGAGTTGTGGTATGATGAAGTAGTTTTAAGATATAACAGAATTAGCTGGTCGAACATATAACGAGGTAAGAGTCTTCTAATATACGTAGAAGGGGGTACAAAGTTTACCCTGCCTTTTGGAATTATTATTAAATATTAACATAAAAAATATCAGCATCAATCATGACTAAACAAAACAATCCCTCCCTCAATCTATTTTTTTAATCTACAACCAACAGGAAAATAACTATGAATTAACTAGATACGATGATAGGAAAGTTTCTGAAGATAACCACGTTCTTATTAATAAAAATAACTGTTTTATCTTAATTAAAAGAATATCTTTATTCAACGCGATTGAATTCCCGTTACTTTGTTATCAGCTGCCCGACTATCACACGCCATGTTATAAATATTAATGACACGCACTCGTGTATGTCTGTTTGTAACGCTAATATCACGTAAGACCAAACGCGATCAAAAATAAACTTGGGTTATTTTAAAGACGTCTCTTCAGTGAAGTTTTGGAATTCCTATATCACTATAATTAAATGTTTCAACATTATTCAAAACATACCAATCATGCCTAAAGGATTTCCATTATTTTACTTTCCATACAAAATCGATAATTTCAATGTTTGCACCTATGTGTGTTTCTTTTACGTCTGTGCCCCTACTACCTAACTACTGCTATCCTAAGGATGTCTGGTAGAAATCGCTTGTACAGCGTAGGTCAGTAATTTTAGTTGTAATAAAGTAAACATATCGTATTGTATTTTAAAACCAATTATTAATTAAGAATTGTTTTATGTTACATAATATGAGTCAGTCATGTAGGAATTAGGATCGATGCAGTTTTATTTTCATCGTGGCATAGTAGGTATTCCCACAGGATACGGAAACCGTAAACGATAAAAGCGAACGAATTCACTCGTAAAAAATATTAATTTCACTCTTAGCACCTACGTTACTAGTAGATTATAGATATATCCACAGTTATAATTATCATGACGGGTATAGAAGACTTGTATTCCTTTATTCTTTGTTATTTTAAAACAATTTAACTACAAAAGCGCATTAGAAGTTAGAAGTAACCCGAGCGTTATCAGCATAAGTGATATTCGTAATCATAAATTAACATAGTTTCTAATCGTGATGCCTCTCGCCCCTCAACCCCTCACCCCCTCAAACTTCCTCGCGACATTGCGACGGCGACCGCGACTGTCAGGTGTAATGGACAATGGGTAATTCAAATTGATTTTTTGTGTAATGTTACGAGCAACTACACATTAACATTTATTGGTATCAGAATTTATTATCATACAGATATCTATTAGATGCTCAAGATAGTGATTATTTATAATTAATATAGACATAATCCTAAATTACGCTGTCGGAAAAACAATAAAAAAATACATTTGATGGTGTATTAATATTAAAAGACAAAGATTAAATAGTTCAGTTTAGTGTTTTCAATAAAAATATTTCATCGCTTATTTCGAAACTTCCCGGAACATGGAATTTGCAAGCGTCACAGAAATAAATTAAAATATTAATTTTTAGTGACTTAAAATTCACTTATAAAGAAATATTTAAACAATAAAACAACGTTATCAAATAAAAAATATTTCGTGATTCCATGTCTCTTGTACCTGACAATTTGTTGGTGATATATCGAATTTCCCTCGTTGATGAACAATATTAACACTGCTACAATAATATTGTCAGTTCATTCGCTAAATGCGGCATTAATGCTTGAATGGTATCGAATATTTCCTAGTTTCTCTTCAATGTTACATAAACAGTCTTTGTCATTTTGACGTATTACAAGTGCTTTACTACACGAAATCAATATTGAAGCAGTTATAACGAGGCAATTGTACGTGTTAACAATAATTTTATATTGTTTGATTATATTTCGCGTGAAATAGTGAATAGAACTAACAAAGGAGTCTAAATACTTTAAAAATGTATATTAAATGTAATTGTTGCTTTGAGGGTAACCATCGTAGGGCACTAAGGGCCTGTAACTTATCTATCTCTGACTACTGATAACGATCCCTTTCTTTTTGTTTTAATTGAATTAACTTTTGATAAACGTAACAGTCTAGCACTTACAAACTTACTGATAAATAACAAAAGTTAATCTATTTTTGTTTATTCAAACTTATAAGTGTTCAAACGCAAAATTAAGGTACGCTTACAATACAATACAATCATTGTAATTGAAAAGAATATTTAATCTAAAAAATGCTTCATGAGTTCATGCAATTCTTTTATTATAAGTCCGTCAGTACATTGTAATGATTGTACAAAATCCTAATAAAAATAATACAACTTACAAGTTCTGCTATATTAATAGAGGTCGCATAAGTTCTGCGCATACCGTACGCATGCGCGGGGAACCTCCGCACACGCGCGGCGAAAACGTCAAAGCTATTTTAGTAGCAAGCTTCCGTGCGGCCGAGCTTACAGTGCCACGCTTCAACAAAAAATATACACCCACCGCGTTATTCGCGAACCGTTAACCCCAAATCAAAATAAATAAGACCTACTCCACTCAAAACCCCACGTGAAATGAGAACCACGCGAATCCTACCTCGAGGGCCTTAATGAGATACACATAAGTGTTAAAATGCGGCAATGCGACACGCGAATCGATGGCAGTATACCCTGATGCCAAGTTCTCGAGTATTTAGTGTTGAGCTGTGAAAGATGGAGCCCTTCATAGATAGGAACAACTTTGCGGTGAGTGCCATGGTCACCGTCGCCATGCAAATACTCTTCTTCACCATAGCCTCGCTCTTTCAGAGCGATAAAGTCACAGACTTCACGGGAGGTGCCAACTTTATCATTATCGCTTTATTGACGTTCTTCCTTGGCCAGGGCGGAAGCACCCTCAAAAACTATGATAGTAGACAGCTAATGGTCACCGCTTTTGTGTGCGTATGGGGACTGCGATTGTCCGGGTACCTCATATACAGAATTTACCACATCGGCAGGGATAAACAGTTTGAGGATCGTAAGAGTAACACGCTGAGATTTGCTGTGTTCTACACGTTTCAAGCCGTTTGGGTGTACGTTGTTAGTCTTCCAGTAATCATCATCAATTCGCCACATCACTCCTATCCGAAGTCACCCAAAACAATGACGACATTAGACTCCGCTGGCGCGGGTATCTTCGTTATCGGTTTACTGATTGAGACCTATGCTGACCTTCAGAAGTTTGCTTTTCGTCAAGAACCCGCTAATCAAGGGAAGTGGTGCAATGACGGATTGTGGGCCCTCTCCAGACACCCGAACTACTTCGGCGAAATAGTCTTATGGTGGGGCATTTTCATCATAGCCTTGAATATTATAGAAGGTATAGAATATATTGCAGTGTTATCGCCTTTGTTCACGACGGCAATAATTCTGTTCTTATCTGGTATTCCGTTGTTGGAACGATCGGCGGACGAAAAGTACAGAGATAACCCAGATTATTTATATTATAAAGCGTCGACGTCACCTTTGATACCGATCCCGCCGGCTTTTTATGTTGAAGTGCCTAAGTTTCTCAAGTGCATATTGTGTTGCGAGTTGCCTATTTATGATTCTACTGGAGAAGAGTTTGCGGCTCCCACCATCGTCACTGAGACCACCAGCATATCAATGGTGCAGTCTCAAACATAGCTAACACACGCCGCGCGTGAAAACGCCGCGGCAAAATCAGAATCCACTGATCACAAAAGCCAAAGTTATAATCCAAAACAATTGTGATACACGGCTGAGGAGAAACCTCAGAAAAAATTGCCAAATTCGTTGCCATTAAAACAAAATATTACTACTGATATGAATCTCTATAATAAGTATATGGAGAGTATACAGAAAAGTAGAAAAGTCGCATTAGATATATTAGAAGATACAAAAGATGTAATTGAAGGAATCTCTGCGGAGACTCCGGTTACAAATGTTAGGTTAAGGAATGTAGCTAGTGATAGTGCGGACATTAAAACGGACCCCAGTACAAGTGACAAAAATAAGCGACCTGCTGAATATGTGAAGTATGGGAAAATAACATTTAATACCACAGCAATATTACATCATTATCCACAAATGCAGATCAAGAATGGTACGGAAAATATAACACCGTATCCAGCACAGACTGTAGCCGTAGCTACGAAGAAATCAGATTTGAACCTACCAATACAACCACTTATGGATAACAATAATGGCGTGAAATCTGCAAATAAAGAAACAAAAATAACACTTACAGAGTCAAAGAAAGATAATGATAATAATAATGATGCGACAGCAAGAGTAGGAAACGTGGCTGAACCTGACAATAAGTTGCAGGTTTCAAAGAAGCCTGTCAAGTTCACAGAAGAAAAGCTTGTATGAGGGTTAGCCACCCGTTTGTTTTCACTACATTTCAACATCCGGAGACTGTGGCACCAGTTGAAACCTGCACGAGTGAAATCAAACATATCGCACCACAAAATGTTGTAAATACTGATTATAAGACTGGCAATGAAATAAATAATTAAAGTACTAAACAGTGTCGTTCTAAAAATTTCGAGCTCTAATTTGTTCTTATGATAAGAAACTACTGAATCATTATAGATAGTGAAAAAAAAAACTGTTTAAAATGTATATTAATTGCATTTAGCGGTTTTAGTCTAGGGTCTAGTCGCAGAATCCGTCTCAAATAGTAAAGTAATTTAATCTATTCCTAGTTAAAAGTATAATAAACATAATTACTAAGCAGCAGTAGCTACTACGTTTTTAGGTAAGTTGCATTTATTTTGTATTTTTTAACAACTTATGTTTTAGTTACATAATTTGAAGTTCTAGTTTCATTTTCTTTCATCCAATAGTAAACTTTAAAAACATTTTTTTTAAACATTTGTTTTGATTAAACTGATACCGAATATTTTGTTTACTTTCACGTATGAAAGTACATATTTTTATAATATAGGGTATTATTGATCCGGAAAACGCGGGCATAGCCGAAGAAGAAAGCTAGTAATAAAAATGCTATAGTTATATACTTTTTGAAGAGGTTCATTCCCGTGTAATTCAGAACAATTTCATCCCTGTAATAGTTACATTGCCGGTGTAAGTATGTAAAGTTCTGTATCTATTTTAGTGACGTTTGATATTAGAAACTTGAATGTTGATCTATTCTTGATAAAAGTCAATGAACCCTTGATTACAGATGCATAATGTTCATTACAAGCCGTTGTCGTTTGAACGTTAGATGTAACAGAGCGTTCGTTGGTTCAGTAGTTTGATCTATGTCTGTTTTATTTATAGCCAGTTCTAATGATGCGTAATATGTATTTTTAGTTTATTAAAATTTACTTATCAGGAATGTTTAAATCATTTATTATTATTTTAAAGAAGATATTTTCGTTTAATCTTAGTTTTTTTTTCAATATATTTATGCAACAAGGTTAGCGTTTTAACAGTTGCATTATTCACAAAGTATACAATGTAAATAATGCAAAACATTCTCAAATTTAAAAATGGCAAACTTAAATTGGTTGATCCGTAATGCAGATAACACTGTAGTCAATTAAGAATAGACTGCGCTATCTACGTAGGACCGTCAAGTGCTCTTCAGTCTATTCATGCAGTATTTTCCACACTGGCTCTGAATATACTTGGCCGAATTCCAATTCATGTATTTTGCTTTGCATACAAAGAATTTTCCTATTACTGGTCTCGTTCTTTTGGTTCACTCGTGACTCATCAGAATCTGTTTTAATTACTAAACACCATTGGAATGTTTACAACTTTCGAAATGTTATTTATATAATACAACTAGCTGCCCGGACAGACTTCGTTCTGTCAAAACTTTTTTTTGAGATGTAAGCTATCCTATCTTTCAAGTTGGATCAAACTGCACACGGCGTGAAAAAGTGATTAAAATTGGTTAAGTAGTTTAGGAGTCCATCGCGAACAAACAACGTGACACGTAATTTATATATATTAAGACTAGCTGCCCGGACAGACTTCGTTCTGTCAAAAGTTTTTTTTTATATGTAAGCTATCCTATCTTTCAAGTTGGATCAAACTGCACACGGTGTGCAAATTTCATTAAAATCGCTTCAGTAGTTTAGGAGTCCATCGCGGACAAACAACGTGACACGTAATTTATGTATTCCATCAAAAACATAAATGTAAAGTGAGAGTCAATTTAAAAAAAAAAAGATTTGAGATCTAAATGGGTGCCAATTTCTGTGTAGAAAAGCCTAAAATTTTAGTCACAAGAACATGTAATTCAAGCTCCACATTTGACTTGGTTAGTTTTCACGTACCTACCTAGGCTATATTATATCTATGTAATTAGCTTCGTCAAATCTGTTAGGTTGATGGCTTATGACACTCTTCTCTAATTTGGTTTGTTGGTTGCTAACTAAAGAAAACTAGCCAAGTCAAATGTAAAGCTTGCATTACATGTTCTTGTGACTAAAATTTTAGGCTTTTCTACACAGAAATTGGCACCCATTTAGATCTCAAATCTTTTTTTTTTTTGAAATTGACTCTCACTTTACATTTATGTTTTTGATGGAATATCATTACTTTTTGTATAGAAATTATTAGTAAGTACTTATTCATAACGTTACTGATTAATTTTAATACATGCACAGTTATAGTGCTCTTCAACTAAATCTGTAGTTAGTGCGCCGTGGTCCGAAATACGGTACCTATTATTTCATTATTTATAAGTAATGATGTTCCACTATTGATGTCCGCTAAATATTGAAATAATAATTAATACTAAATCCCAATTATACTATCGTAATAAATACGAAAGTCGACTATACTCTTATTAGTTACGAGTGACCGCCCTCGCTTTGCTTTGGTTTTCTTATTTTTTTACACCTTGGGTTACGTTATTGGACTTTTATTAAGGATCCCTAATTTATTGAAAATATAATATAGCCTATGTCACCCGAGGATAGTGTAGCTTTCCAACAGTGAAGGAATTTTTCAAATCGGTTTAGTAGTTTCGGAGCCTATTCAATGCAAACAAACAATCAAATCTTTCCTCTTTATACTATTAGTACAGATAAGTTGTTTATGTTCGATGACATCGTGCAACAATAAATTTTGAAACAATACTCCGAATTACTTTAAACTGGTATAATTACGGAAATAATACAAAATTTTGTGGTGTAATCTTGTAGATTAGAGAAAAATAATTTTCCACACATTTAAAAATAAAACGACGTAATACACTGGAAATAACGTCTTTTGACGAACCACTAATCTTCACGTAAATGTATATGTGCTGTGAACTTCTCACAGGCACTTGGGACACTGAACATCTTCCTCCCGTTGAAAGCTTCAGAAAGTATTAAAACTGATATGTTTCGTTATATATTCACCTTGGAATCCACATAATGACCAGATGTCATCAATTTTGATTGCTACTCTTAAATTTCAGGCATTTTAAGTAAGTGTTCCTAATAGAATCAATTTTTTGAAAAATTATCATAAATTGATAAAAATTTACTACTTTCAGATTTATTCCTTTGTATTCACCCGACTACCTATCTGCATGCCAAATTTTAACTTTCTAGGTCACCTGGAAGTTGGATATAGTTTTGGTCTATAGGTCAGTCAGTGTTAAATTTCTCGATTTTTGGACGTTAATATCTAAATAACCGTTTGAGATGTGTTTATGAAATTTGAAAAACGTATGTATTTCGCAAGTCTTAATAAATGAGCCAAATTTGACAGGTTAATGTTGAATAGTTTTTGAGTTATGAGGTGGTCAAAAGTGGCTCCAAATGGTTCGTGTAATATTACACACGGTGCTGCTCGTCAATTCTGTTAGCTAAGAAATTGACTTGACACGCTCCGCGTGTCTAGATAATAAGATAATACTCATTATAATCATTACTGCGTCTATTAATAGTACTTTAGTGTATGAAAGAGTTCTTAAAAATTTTCATAAACTATTCTAGGATGCGGTTAGTCTTGTGTTGTTGTAGTTAAATGATTTACAAAAATATATCTAAATTATTTTTATGTCCATAGTCGATAATGAATTTGCTTCAATTTATTTTCTATTCTTACATTATCCTCAAGTGATAAGTTAATTAATTATATTATTAATGTAGTTAAACAATAATTAGTTATTTCATAATTCGTTCATCATAATTGAAAGTTAAAGTTAATAAACCTCGTATCCATATTCAAAATGACTGATTTTTCTGTAAAGTTATCGAGTCCCGTAAGTGGTATGATGATTTGCACTTTTTGCTATCGTAACCTTCAGGACACTCTTAGTTATCGTTTAGTTTAACAAAAATAAGTCTAGTGAGCAAGTTGACCTTTACATCCGTATACGAAATTTTCCATAACAAATTAAGTAAAATTTTCGACGTAAAACAACAGTAGTGGTAGCTCAGTAATTTAAAGTTAGACTATTCATCGTACCGTGCCTATAAAGGACTCAAGACTGTAATTTTTTGACTGTTGATTAAAGAAAGAAATAGCCACTTCTCAATCCTCCATAATACATTATAAATTGATTTCTTCTAAATTGGTTCAAGTGTGTAAGTGCATCATCTAAATAACTGCTTACAACATTTTTTCCATGTTTCCCAAGTACAATGTCATAAATGCCAATTATGGCTCTGATTTCTTCAGAGACTCCCACGTAGTACCACTTAAGCTATGTAAACTATAAGCCACTTAAGGTTTTAGCACCACATAAGCTATGTACAATAGGGATGATTCCGATGTATATAATTAAGTATAGGTATACCAGAATCTGATGGCAAAATGTGGAAATTAAAATTAGAGACAACACACTCCCCAGTGTTGGGAAAACTGGAATAAAACTTGTTGATCCTTGATATTTTTAAAAGTGTTAGTTTCATAATAGGCAATATAATATGTAGGTATGGTTTATTAACTTCAGATGGAAAAAAAAGCTATTTTTGAGACAAGCACATATTTTTTATATTATAATTAATTATTACAGTGACTAACAATAATTTATGCAACTATAATTTAAAATTTGCTATCTGTATACTAGTATTATTTATTCATTTGATGAAGAGAACAAATAGATAATAATAATAAATTGCTCCTCCACCGTTTCAGTTACGTGAGCTTGTACCTTTGTATCATGTAACTTTTCATTTCATATTCACAAAATTTTTGCTACCTTTAATTTGTAAAATTGTTTGTATTATTTATTTCAATTAATTTAATATCATTTGCTAATCTTACTTACATACAAATAAATCATATTATGTAGATTATTTATTAAGAAAATATAATCACGAAAACTAAGTATCAAAACGAGTTAATCCTACAAGATGGATGATATTAATAATGCAGATTGTCGCTTAAATACAACTTTTTCCTCACATGTTTTTCAATAAACATTGAAAATAATATTTGTGGTTTGTGATCGTAAAGGTCTTTTCGACAGTAAATCGAAAATAATCATCATTTTAGAAAAAGAAAAAAATTCCATACAACTCTTTCTTTGACTTGACAAGCCGCTTGACAATAGTTAGTTTTAAAAAATTTCATTGCCATATCAAAATCCCATTTTTCTGCTTGTCAAAAATGCCATGAGATGCTGGTACACCTATAGTGTCAAATAATACACAAAAAGTGATCTTTATGACCCATCTTTTTATTTATTATAAAATATATCATATATTAAACCTTCATACCAAACATAACTTTACCCATAGCAGAACATGATAATACACACGTTTGAAAATTTGAAGCGCTCTCCTGTAGAATTTTTAATTTGTAGTTAGGGGTTTGTACGTAGGGACCGTCTAAGTAAAATATTAATAATTATTAACTTGTATTGATTAGTAACAGTTACCATAAAGTGTGCAACAAAATTATTAGTCACATATTACATAATAAACAACTGCGATTAAATTATCTTTCAGTGTTAAGCTTACGAAATCGTCCACGTGGCGTGACCTTTTAACATTAAAATTATTAATCTTACAAACTGTAGTATTATTGCAGGTTCAATTAAAGAATTTCATAACCTCAGTACTATGAACTCATAAGCGTATTTCATCTTATCAACAACAAGCATTTACAAAATATTGCAACAAATTCCTTTGAGTAGACAAGAATAATAACAGTTCTCACTGTAAAAATACGCAGAAATGGCATGTTGTCACCATTAATGTTTAAATGTAATCTGAAGAAACCTTGTAATCTTTACGATACTAGTTTCGATGGATTGTTATCATATTGATGGTAATCCGATAAAATTTATGTATTATTCACCAATGAAATTTATTTTACATTATTGCCATTACTGCATTTTCATATTTTGCATGATTTTTCATAGACTTAAGTATAGTAATACCTACTGATTTTTAACCATAACCTTTTCAAGCTTACTAAATTGGCTTGCTTTAAAAATGGGCAATCTGAATGGTTCTGACTTTTCTCAAAAACGATTTGAACTGGTTGGTTTACTAATCCTTTTATTAACGTGTGATTTCCACTCAAGAACCTCCTATAACCAAGAGTCGATATTCCCTCGTTCGTTCACGGATTTTATCATTGCGAATACCTTTCCTTTATATATATTTTGACCTCAAATAAATGCGAAGCTATCTCCACACTCAGTTCTCTTAACTCCAGCTTTCCAATTTTTGAACCTTGGTGCATTACGTGTAGTTGTTTTTATGATAACTTACTTATAATTCGACTTTGTTTTTAATATCCTTATAAACTTCATCATGTATATGACACCGATAATCATTACCATTCCATATTCCAGGTTAGAAGTAACTCAGATTACGAGCAGGGCCCTTTGCTTCCACAACTGGCCTCAGTTCGAGCGCTGCGCTGAAGTCAGGTTCGGAGTACCACTCCAATATGAGGATGAAGAGGCCGAGCCCCGGCTGAATGAGGATGACTTGAGAGATATGTGGTTCACGTACTCCAGCCAAGACCCCTTCGCGTTGAGGCTCCAGAGATTAGGCATTGATGTGAGTTGATTAGACGTTTTGATGTTTTATGTGAGTGGTGAGATAAGAAGGCTGTGGTAATTCAAAACCAATGTCCTTTGAAGACGTATGTTGATCCACGACCAAAGAGATTTTTTGGGAATAGAGATGAAACAGTTTATTTTAAGCTGTTATACTTAAATTGAAAGACTTTCTGGATATTTTTAATGGGAGAGTTCAGTTAATCCATCATAGATTCCAAGGCAACGTCTCTCGCTTACAATCTACTAAATGACAGATGAGATGGCAGCGTTTTGTTTAGACATTAGCTATGATCTCTGTCTGGTCTATAACACGTCAGAAAAGCCATTGAATTGAATATAAAATATGTTTAACGAGTTACGACGTTAATTAATTCGCTTGGTCTGCTGTTTAAAGGACTTCCAGATTCCGAACGACAACAACGTCCTGATGGTGTGGCTGGTGATCGCTGCTGGAGTGGTCATCTCCATGGCAATGCTGGCCTTCGCGCTCTGGAGGTTCAGTTGCTTCGAAGATTACACCAGGTATGCCAAAACTTCGTTCCTTATGAGTTATTATTTTTATGATGTGATTTATTTCTACCCTACATTGCGCGTGGCCTGACACGCACTTGCCAGGTTTTTTTTTCTTCTTTTCCTCTCGACTGATATAGTTACGCTTCTTAATAATGATGTCCACAGCTAGCATTTACATTAGATGTTACCATCAACCATCTCATTAACTCGCTTGTTCCTACCCATATTACAAAGACCGTTCTTGAATATCATAATTGACCGTCTGGTCCACTACCTTGGAAGTCTTTCCAAGGTAGTCAACAGCTAGTCTTTCAGTAAGAAGACTGTTGGGGAATGAGTTTCTTTTCTCTCCATCTATCTTCTACCCTAATAATTGCAGGATGCCGTCATTCAGCGATACGGAGAGCGTCAATGAAAAGAAGGTCCTGGACCTGTACCCTACGCCGCACCAGACACTACCACCACTCTACTCCGACACCGAGTACAAGTGGGGAGATAGCAAATACGATGACACTACTAGAGGTGAGAGACAGTATTTATTTATACTCTTTATTGTACAGTGTACATAGAAGCAAGGAGATTAAAACGAAATAGAGAAAATGCAGTAATTTATATAAAAGTCGGTTTTATTGCTAAAAAGCATGCATTATTCCGGACAACCTCAGACTAAATAATTGTTAGGATATGAAGTAGGTACATTTGAATGGCAGCGTGCACTTGTGAAAAGGTATAAAAACAGAGAGGCTATAATTAGTAAAACAGATGAAGTACTTTCTTTATTCTCTCTTCTTCCTTTGCTGGCTTAGATTGGTGTTAGAGAATTTCTTCGAAGATTAAATTTATTAAACTTTTACCACCAGATGGCTCGTTTGACGGCTATTTTCATGAAAAACAACGCCCATATCTGTAGTGTTTGTTTTGTGTATTAGAACTTTTACAATCAATCAGTGCTCGAGAATTTGCACGACCCGTGTGGATTAATGGTTACCATGTCGGACCGCAGTGCCAAGGGTCCGAGGTCCGATTCCCAGCGAGGCTGAAATTTAAATGATGAGTTTGAACTTCTGTTTTCGTTCTGGGTATGTGTGTTACTAATGGATTTTTTTTCTTTTTCCAGTGGACATGAGCGGCTACCCGAATAGAAGCTACGTGCGGACCGAGGACTACGACTTCGACTCGGAGGACGAGGTCGCGGTGCCTAAACGCGACAGGTTAATCTTTGTTTACTAATACATGAGGTAGATTTTTTATTGATATTTTCACTTGGACTAAACGATGGAAACTGTGGAGGGTTTGTAACTAATAACTATCCTATTGTTTATTTTTTTCATTTAAAAAGTAATAGATGATAAAATGATAATGTAATAGACCTTAGTAATATAATTAATTATTTTATTTAATAAATAATTTATTGGTAAAATTATTAATATTTTTTTTTTAGAATTTAATCATAATTTTATGTTTGCTCAAATAAAGCACATCACATTATCCAATTGATTTGTTTTTCGTTATTAATATTCCAATTATTTTATTGAGTTGCTTCAGCATTGGTATTAACGGATATTCTTAGAATTTTTATTAATTATGTTAATGTTACACATAATTATAATCATATGTATACGCATTAATAATTATTTATATTCCTACCTTTATAATAAAATGACATGCATTATTTTTTTAATTATAGCTTGTGTATAAATATATAACATAATCAAATTAATTTGTGACTACGCTAAAAATAACTTTACACTTTAATTAATATAAAAGTATTATAAATAATGTGCACTAAATATACTTATGTATAATTTCGATTTCAGGTACACAACAGATGTGTAGCTGTTGAGCGCTCAATATTGTTGGTATGTTTAATATTAGTAATAAAATTACAATAATTATCTCTTCTCTTTTCTTTTTTTTGGACGACAACGCATCGGTTATGCCTTTGGTTATACAGATCAGATAAGAAGGCGGATCTGCTCATTGGTCAGCCTTTTATATTAAAAAAATAGTGGCACTCCGGGAGTGCCGATAGGAGTGAAAACTTGAACCTTAACTCTAAGCTAAATTGGCACTCTAAAGCGAAATATTTTGCAAACGGGCCCCTTAATTGAAAAACGGTTTAAACAGACTCATAATATTTTTGAAAGACCTTCTCAACGATATCTCACACTATGGGGTGCGTGACGAAAAAAAAAATTATCCCCATGTTACCTGTATGGGAAGTACCCTGAAAAAAAATTAAAATGTGTGCTGGGCCTGGGACACATTGAAGAAGTGAAGCTTCAACGGACAAGTGGAAAAATGAATCACAACAGAGAAGTGGCAAAACGAATCGCAACAAATTTTGTTGCGTTTTTTTTTTATGGAAATAGCCGGCAAATTAGCTGACGATCCACCTGATGGTAAGTGGCTATCGTCGCCCATGGACATCAGCAACACCAAAGGCATCACTGATGCGTTGCCGGCCAAGAAAGAGGGAAGAAAAAGAAAGAAAGATATAATAATTATAAATAAAATAGTTAAAATGTTGTTGCGATTCGTTTTGCCACTTCTCTGTTGTGATTCGTTTTTCCACTTGTCCGTTGAAGTTTCATTCTTCAATGTGTCCCAGCACACGTTTCAATTTTTTTTCGCAGGTAGCAAATTATGATTTGGTTAGGTACTTTTTAATGAATGTATTTTTATTTAACCATATTTATATTATTATATTATATTTTATCAAACAAAACAACTGAATTCAATCCAAACAGAAAAAAAATTCAAAAAAAAAATTATAAAAATTCTGAAAAAAATCCAAAAAGCATTTCAAATAAATAAATAAAAATGATGATCTCATAAACTAACGCCCAAACTCAGAGTCACTAACGGTTTCTTAAATCGCTCCTTAGTACATAATTTGTATGGTGATTCTTTACTAAGGAGCGATTTAAATAACCGTTAGTGACTCTGAGTTGGGGCGTAAGTCTTACATTAAGATACAGTCTTACTTATGTTATTAAGATATTTATTTATTATATTTTCAGGAACACCTGAGACCGCTGAGGGTCTGAGGGCCGTTTTGAATGTGTGAGATTCTTACCAAAAGCTGCTTTTAATTGTAGATGCTATGCTATGTTGTAGGAAGATATACAGACCACCTGGTCGATATTATTGTGATTTACTTCATTTATGTATAACTTTTTGTCTTAATATTCAATATTGTAGATTGCTAGTGTTATTGAAATATTGAAATGTTATATTAGTGAAGATATAATATATACATATATATAATAAAGTGTATATAAGAGATACAATGCAAGTGTGTGTAAGCCCAGTAATGTCGTGTCGTGTAGCCTCTTTAACGTTTCAACGTAATTTTATCCTCAAAAAAATTATTCTTAATAAGTACATGCAACGGAGCCTACTTTTTATTCAAATAGTATAAAATTCGATTATACATCAACGTACAAATTAAACCATTTGTTCCTAAAGAAAATGTAAATTTTATGAATCTAGTGATGGATATTTATTTTCATCTACAACGTTTAATACATACATAAACCTTCAGATTTTTCAGATGTTTATCGTAATATTTAAATTGTAATGTATAGTATAGGATATCGTTGTTGTTACCAGGTGCTTAAGAAAGCTAGCACGGGCACTGCCTCAAATAGAATAAAAATATTGAATATTAAAATTTGAATTATACATGTTATTAAATAAAACATTAGTCTTTTAACCGAATGTCTAAATCTAACAAAGCAGAATATCTAAATATCCAGTTGGCATATGCATGAGTATTTTATTGTTTTTATTCCAAATTGTTAGGTTACAAAAAGATATCCATTTCTAAAGGTAGAACTGTGGTAGGTTGTTAGCTTTTGATCATTATACATCGTATAATATTATACAAACCTTAATAATTACGAAAAGTATAATATTATAAGTAATCATTTTACATTATATTTATTAGCTATTAATGTTTGTATATCTATTAAACGAAAGTAATAAAAAAACATTTCATCAATTCTTGTTAAAATTTAGCAGAACAGAGATTTATACATGAAGTAATTAATAATTAGTTATTAAGGCCGTTGTACACTTGCAATAAATATAATTATTATAATAAGTAGAGGACTAGATGTGTATACCCGTTGTTGTGATTTGTATGTATTTATAAAATTTTAAGTTCTGTTGTAAATTATTTCCTTATTTTTGATAATTGTTTCATTTATGTTAATGGTTATTTAACAATTAATACACGGTTACTTTTTTATTTAGACATTTTTATTTTTTCCTTTTTTTTATGACCATTTTTTCTTGTTATTTTTTCATTTACTGCATAACATTTTAATAGAAGAAAATATTAAATTACTTTACGTTTTTTGGGAAACTTGTCATCAAAGAAAAAGCGCTCTCATACATTACTACAATCTGAATGCAGATCAAAATTTATCTATTAAAGTTTCTATTACATAATCTAAAAAATACCAACCATAATATTTTATAACTCAAAGAATAATTTTATAATTTAAATGCAGTAAAATGAAGCTTTACTCTGTGTAATCTATATCATCGGAAACAAAGAGAAAGAGGGTGAAGAGGGATGAAGTCACGTTTAGTAAATAGGTATAATGTAAATTGAAGTAAAAAAAATTGTGCCAAGGAGTACCCGTTAAATTATATTTTTCACGTTGCGTTTTTTAATGGTTGTGAAAGTTTTTTTTTTTCAAACATTCTATCATCAAAATTATTGTTTTAATTCCAACATTATACACATTCAATATTTCTTAAACTTAATTAATTATAATTATAAAATTATAAAGCTACGTTAGTACGCTCGAGCGCTCTCCGGCTAAATGTATTGTTAGACAGACTGCTGTAATAATAGTATCCAAAAATATTTACCTATTATGAATGTAAACCGTACCATGTACCTTAAATCTTATTAAAGTTTATATATTTACAATTTATTTATAATATTCTACTAATATTACACTGTAACAAACGTAGATAATCATGTAGTAAAATTTATTAGCAAAATCACAATTGTAGCTTATTAGCTGCTCAACTCAGACCAACGGAAAATAAATAAGAAATGTAACAAAATTGCGAAGCTTAATAGTAACTTGCTGGTTGACTTGGAGCTAAAAATGGTAATGAGATGAAATACAAATATTTTCTTTAAAGTTACCTTACTATATCCAAAGATTTTAAAAGACTTTGACAATCTTATACCTCTCTGTATTTATCGTGGTAAAAAGTAAGGTTGACACATGATTTTACAATGTAAGGCTTAGCACGCATTGCGAATTTTATTGCCACGACTTTTTTTTCTGACGGTTTATAAATCGCGTACTGAACCATAACCAACACGCACGGCGAATAAAATTGCTTGCGATTTTTGTCTGTTTCTACCCAGTTCTCAGCCGAACGCATGTACCCAAATGGTCACCAATACTGGATTCACCCTTTTACGGCACTAAGACCTATGAAAGGATATTTTCAAGTAAAATACCAAGCCTTGCGAGAATATAACAAAAAGTTTTTCGAGTATTTTAGAATTACCATGAAAACATTCCGTAATTTACTACGTCTAGTTGGTCCTGCTATACACTGTCAAGGTATAACATAGAAAAAAAGCAATTTCAATTGAAGAAAGACAATTCCAGTTGATTTTTTTTTGCTGTGCGGTCATATTCATACAATTTTCATATCTCACAGAATTTTTGCGAAAATAATCGTGCGGTGAAAAACCGTAATGCGTGCTAAGCCTAAGCATTACAGTTCTGTTAGACTTCTTCTACTAGTCAGAAGAATTTGATAGTCAACAGAACATTTGCTAGATATACTATCCATCCACATTTTCAAATATTAAATAGTAACTATTAAAAGAAATCAAATAATAATAATAATCAAATTCTTCATGTACCTGTAGTTAGCCAGGTAGTTCAAAATATTATTATTTAAATACTATTTATTATAATTAGAACATTACACATAGACTATACTAAATATTTTGCTGTTTTGGCCAATCATAAAAAAAAATGTATTTTTTTGTCCTAGAACTTGAAAAAGCTAAATTACTATTACAACTCGTATTACCAGCATAAGAGAAAGAAAAGCTTGTGATATTTTTTTCCGATAAATCAACATTTTTCTGAATTTCATTGATTCATCAAACATATATTATTTCAAAATACTCCCACAACTAAAAAATCGTTTAAGTTTATGTATGCCTAACTATGCTCATAAGTTCATAGTAGAATTTCAATTATACTATAATAATAACCAGTACTGGAAAAATGTTGTCATCTACCTACCGTGAAGTTATTATTTTCTGAAGGAAATGGCGTTCTCGTGACCGCAATTTTTTTCCAGCTAATACAAACCTAGCAGGCCTAAAATACAATCTATCTAAATATCTCTAAATATATCCATTTACCCAGCATTAACAAAACATAAAAACTGTAACAATACATCACATTAACTCATGAACATCATACTTATTATGGAGGCCATACACGATCAAGTGTACTTGATGAAGCGTCAAGCGGACTTGACGCGGTATCCAGTATACTTGATCGTGTATGGCCACGGTATAGCTATTTGCCATTATGTCTATCTCATGCACACTGGATGGCACGTCAAGTCAAACTGCAGACTTAACAAGTATACTTGATCGTGTATGTCCTCCATTAATAATAATTGAAGTGTGCAATCAATTATTAGTGTATATTAATATATCACATAATATCATATTATAATGTGTGTCTTATATATTTCAAAATATATATTAAAATTATGAAAACGAATGTGTTTTAATTAAATATTACTACTACAAGTCCAAGTTAGTTACTTTAAAAATATACTTCCATAATTGCAGCTCTTTACAACTACAAAGATCTAATCTTCATTTTAAATAAGCAATTTTAGATTGCTGTGATTTATAATCACCACATTACGTGAAAAATTAAATAATAAAGCAAGGCGTTCGCAATTTAGGGGAAAAAACGTAATACTTCCAAATTTTGTTTTTAATCTGGAGCTAATAATTTTCATGTTTTACCCCCTACAATCTCACAAACTATACCTCTTTATAATGTTAGTATAGATTCACTAATCTATCTAGTATAGATTTATAAAAAAGAGTAAATCCAAAAATCTTTATCTCAGTTTGAAATTATTAGATTGGAATAGCAGCCTCTACCGAGATGTGCTAACTATTGTCCAAACAAAAGGTGTAAAACAAGAAATGATAAGGCAGCGAGCGCTAACTGGGATTTCATACGCTAAACATAGTTAGCCCGCTGGGTGATTCTGTAACAAGAAAAAAGAGGTTATGGGAAACTCAATATTTCCCGAGTAACATTATTGTTAAAATTAGCGATAAGTATCCTTTAAATTGTGAGTTTTAAAAGGTCACTAATTTTTTTTAAGTTATTAAGAGGAGATGCAAAAAAATAAAAATGATTAAACAAGACAACATTGCCTAGCAAACAAATAAGTTTTCAAACAATAATTGAATTAGATAATAAGTTAAGTCGGACTTCACGAAGCGAAATTACTATCAGACGTTTCGATTTAACTCTCGCATCTATCCCACTTTTTTCCATAGGAAAGAATGAGATAGCATTAGAAAGTCTCCGGTAAGGCGGCGATCTGTTATAAGGTGAACTAAACCACAATACAATTAATAGCAGAATAGCGCAGCATCGCAAGGTCGACCGAGATGACACTCAACACTCGACGTTGGCCACAATTAGTGTTGATAGTGCGCTGATAACGATCTGATAGCACTCCCTCTACGAAACTCAACGAAATCTACTTAATTAGCACAAAATGGTCCAATTGTAACGCGTGTTTTCAGTTAGGTCCTTGATGTGAGATACTCAACTTGTAAAGAAAAAGTGAATACAGTGTTTTTGAAGCAACGTAATGTAATGATAATGAAGTGAATAGAAGGATTGTGAGTGATTCTAACTTTGAAATATTTTTAAGCATTTTAGGCAGCATATTTTATATCGTAGGTACGATAATTGTCAGTTATCGTCGAAATTAAGATTCAGCGATTTAGACGTAAACAAATCAGGTACGGTAAAATTTTCAAAAGTAACGACCAAAGGAAGCATTAAATCATATTACAGTCATTATGATTGAAATAAATTCAAAATTTGGCGATTTAAACATAATTTATTTGTAAGCGCCTTGAAATTCGACAACATTCACAATTTTAAATATGTTTTAAAACATTTTTTTTTGTACGTCATTTTACTTTGTTACGCACTGAATTTTCGACAAACAGAAAACTTTCCATGATGGCGGAAGACTTTATTTTAAAGAAAGACACTGAATTTGAGCTAATCAATCAACTATATGATGAATGTCTCGTTTACTTAACGAATACTAAACTGAATAATGTTGATGATGCTGAAAAGGAACTACTTATAGAACAAGACGCAAAAACATCTAAAAATGATGAAGATCATTACGAAACTATCAATGACAAAAGAGTAATTAATAGCACACAAGAAAAAAACAAAAATATTTCTAATAAATATGAAGGCAATGAAACAATAGGCGTCGATAAAATTGATTTTGTGAATGAATTCAAATCAAATGAAAGTCTAAATTCGATGCCTTGTGATAAAAAGTCAGAAAGGCTTCGTAAACTGTCGCAAACACTGCCGAAAATAATTATAACCCAAAGTAACACGAGCTTGAACGTGAGGAAAGATGCAATAGAGAAGAAAGAAAACCATGTCTTGAAAACTTCTATTAAAAAACCCGTTTGTACAAACAACATCAAATTCCAGTACAATGACATTAGGTAAGTATTGTTCAACCATCAAATTCACATCTAAATTCTGCAAAATTTCAACGATGTGCTTCTGAATATGTAAGAATTATAAATAGCTTAGAAGGTTATTATGAAGACCCAGGATTAAAAGCGACAGCAGCAGTTTTGTGTAACAAGATATTTTTGTATTTCGCCGTCTGATAAAACTATCTGACAAAGCTTTTGTTAACATTTCAATTTAAATTATACATAACTTTTTATCTGAAAATCTAAAACAATTTATTTTCACTTTAATCATAGCTGGGGGCTTTCTCTCTTCTTATTTGGTCGGAAACGCCTCTGTGATGCCTCTGGTATTATTTATGTATGTCCATGGGTGATGGTAGCCACTTACCATCACGTCGATCATTAGTTCGTATGTTGACTAGATACATAAGAAAACATAAACTTTAGCTATCAAATTCTACCGATTTTCAATGTTCTAATTCAATAAATCTCCACCTTTCCTATAACATAAATAATAGATTGTAACTGACTGATGTAAATCACTTCATCACTTGAATCCACTACTATTACATGCATATTGAATTGATTTTCAGAGTGTGAATATTTATAAAGTTCACTACCATGAGTGATATTTGCCTTGAGATAGCGCTAAGAATAATGTAAATATAAATGTAACAGTGGACTTACAGCATCTGGTATAAATATTGCAGTGTTCAAGATAACGTTTTATTTTATTTGCATTAACTTTCCACGTTAGTCGCAAAGTTAAAGAGAAATGAACAAAATAAATAAGAAAAGAAAGAAATACTTGTTGATACTAAACTGTTTAAATAAACAATAAATAATTTTCGTTACTACACAGATACTGAGTAATACAAAATTACATGATAAAATCATTCTAATTGCATTGATTTGCAGTAATGGCACTAATGGAAAAAATATTTGCTCACACTTTTTAAAGAAAGCATAATCAGGGAGGATATGAGTTTCCTGAATTTTTTTTGTGAAAAAATAGACGTTTACCAAATAAAACTTTGTTTAAGAGCTGAACCATATCAGGGTACTTTTACTATGAGAACTTAAAAAGTGTATACTAACCATACTTTCCGTAGTTACAAAACAGAACCGGCCCAACGATTTCGGACGGCTTATGGTGACTTCCCCAAGCGCTTGGTATCCAAGAATGGAATCGAAAATGTCGCCCTTATTTCAAACGTTCCTTATGAAAAAATACGGCTTTTAAATGATACATTTCACACTCTGGTAAGTACTACGTATTTGTCACTGATAAAACATTGAATGTAACGATAATGATCTTTGGTAATTGAAGAACGGTCTTTTTACAATAAGGTTTGTTCGTAACATAATACGACAAATGAGATAAAAATAACGACAATAGTCTGAAATCATTATTGTCAATAATCTGTTACAAAAGAAATCCTTTATCTTTTCTCACTTGTACTTTACCCATCAAAATCTTACTTCTCTTTAATAAAGAAAGAGAATAGAACGCTTCTTTATCGAGATCAGGAGTTTAATTCCCGATTACTTCATCATTCATTTTCGGGACCTCTTCAATTTCAGCAATACGTATGAGAATGAATAGGTACCTACTTAGTTATCTATAATACATAGTATATAGTAAGTGCGTTATTAACGGGCCATAATTAATTTCCCTATTCTATTCCTATCTGTCTCGCTTGCACTTACGGTTCTTTTGGTGCCGCTTACTATAAAAATTATATTATCCCCAGATCAATCTACGTTGGCGTTGGATCGTCATCGGGACAGTGGTCGTCCATTTTGCCATCTGGTTGGTCTTCGCAGTCTTCTGGTACATCACTGCGCTTGCGCACTATGACTTCGAACCGGATCCCCCTAAGCGTACTTGTGTCACTGGCGGAAAGGACTTTGTCACCATTTTTTTGGCCTCCGTTGAAGCACAGGTAAGGGTACGATATATTGCAAGTACTTAGCATTTGTAAAATTAATTGATCAAGTCATCTGTCTAGGTTGTGGTTGTGTTTGGGGTAAGATAATGTAATCATATTTTGATATTAAATCCATCATTATAGATGATAAATCGTATAATGATATTCTGACTGGCGTCTGGTTTTCAGCAGCATAAGTATAATAACTAAGATTCGCTAGTCATACATTATTTATAAGTGTTTCTGGTTTCAAGTACTAATAATATACTCATTCACCACTCAATTTACTGCTTCCAAAGAACACAATAAAAAGAGCATTAACTCTGCGATAACAACCATAACGCTCTGCTCCCACACAGCCAAGTCCTAAACAATTAACTAATGTACAAGAGAAGGGACAATCATTAGATACATCAACTACACCCACTTGTTCACGAAACTGTGACTTTGGATTATCAAAAAGGTAAGTCTCAGCTATTGTGGATAATGTTAAAGGAATTCAGGAATTAAGTTAATAAACGAAAATGGTAAAACAGTAAGAGGGTCCCTCTCACTGGCAAAACCAGTAGTAGTAGGTAGTTCATATTTCTAAATGGATTAGGTATCTACCTGCTATGTTGTACTAAATGATCATATTATAGTACTTTTAGAAAAATAGGTTTGAAAGTGCAAGATTATTCCACTTTCCTGTTCTTTGCTCTCAACGCAAATCAACATTTGACAGTTGAAATAACATCTTGTAGTCAGTTGATACATTCATACTCGTGTCAAAAAATGTATCTCGATTCTCGACCAAATTTACAATAGCGAAAGTTAAGAAGTACTGCATTCCTAAAATAGCCGTCAATAGCAGGAGATTCAATCCAAACAGGATTCCGGTAATTCCTGGCGATGGCACAATTAGCGGCAATCAGGCTGATGGCTGGTCGCATCTTCCTGCCGCATCAGTCAAGCCGCTTTGTTAGCCAATTGCTCAGCTAATCTTGCCAAATGAGAAAGCCACTTCAAATGAAATTTACTAGAATGCCCCACAAATGCTATTATGATTAGAGATTTTACGAGAGATATTCTAAAGAGGTACAAACTCAAGAATCGATTTGAGATACTGACGTTATGGGCGATTATAATTATGTAAAAGTGACATAATTTAAGATCTGAGATGGTGCTCTTAACCCGTGATAGGTTTATTATTATGGGCCTCAGTATAAGGATTAATAAAACCTGTAAAACCCCTAAGGATGTATACTACTATGACAATACATTAAAGCTATTTTCTTCACACTATTTCAGACTACAATTGGATTTGGAGATCGCGCTATCGACGAAGAGTGTCCCGAATCTATATTTCTGTTCATCATGCAGGTAATACAGTTACTTCATACACTACTCCCTATAGAAAAAGCCGACAAATGAGCTGACCATCCACATGAAGGCGAGAGGGCAACGTTGCCCAAGGACATCAGCGACACCAAAGGCATCGCTGATGTGTTGCCAACCAAGAAAAAGAAAATAAATAAAAAGAAGACTGGCTCTCAAGCCCCCAGCCGGAACACGATGTGTCGTTTGGCGGCTGACAGCAAGATTTTATGAACATTTTTCTATCAACTAGAACACAACATAATTGATGATTTCTGATAAAGGGAAGGAAGTCGTGCAGATGTTGGTGGTATTATCGCTAAGATTGATCTGTACCAGAGAACCTATTCCTAGTTTAATAAAGAAAGTCAAAGTAGGGCATAACAACTGTTTATTGAATGAATATAATTATTGATATTTAAAAAATAAAGGTTAATTCGGAAGCCAGATTAAAAGTGAATGTAACTAATTAGTAAACAGATTTTTAAGTCACATTAAGAATCACAGTTTATACGAGGGCAGAATGAGTAAGGTTCCACATAACTATTATATACTTACTCATTCTATAACTTCTTAACTGAATTAACGTCAATGAGGGCATTTCCTTGCATTAGTGACAGTAACACGATATTGCCTAATTTACACTCATAACAACGTGAGGAAGTTGTGAGAGTATTACAGACAAGTCTCGCAGACATGTTAAGTGACAAAACGTGAAACTAGGTTGCAGTAAATTGCAGATAAAGTATGAGAGACAAACATTACTTGCCCATTATTGTCCACAAGGCATTACTGACGATGATGACGATGTATGTATTTTTAGTGAGATCTTTTAAGCTTTAAACGCTCTAGCTTATGGAGGCCATACACGATCAAGTGTACTTGGTCAAGTCTGCAGTTTGACTTGTCTTTGCAGTTTGACTTGACGCGCCATCCAGTGTGCATGAGGTAGATACTTATATGACCAATAGCTATGAGCACTATAAATGAGTGATAAAACAAACGCTCAAACAAATATTAACTTGTCCATCATTTACACACAAGGCATTTAGTGGCCAAGTTTTTAATGAAATTTAAATACCGTCTGTTTTATTTTTGTTACCTATTCTTTACCTTAGAACCTATCCAAAATTATGGACGTAGCTTATTTAATACGGCATTCATTTATGTATATTTAATACATAAATGAAACGATGTTGCAGAAAATTATATATGAATATCAGATACTTGCACCTCCATTATTTTGCCACTATTTTGTAATGTGTTTTTGAAGTAGGCTTATTATTGCTGCTTAGTTAATTTGTATATTCTCATTCATTAATCCTCAGTTAATACTCGGGACTGGTCTGTCAGGAGTACTGACGTGTGTGGTATACGCCAAGCTGACCAGGCCGGAGAAACTCTCGCGGGATGGAGTCGGGTTTAGTAAGAAGGCTGTGGTAAGGTCTCCTAAAAAGAATTTGTTATTTTAAGGTCTTTTCTTTTCTGTGAATAATTTCATTGGTGATTCATCGCGTAACGTCACAACCATAACCGTTTTCTTCGTCTTGGTCAATAACGCATGGGTGATGACTTTGTCCTTACTGATGTCTGTGACCACTAAACACGACGTGACTCTTAGGTGGCACATATTCGGCTCGTTTTTTTAATATTCTCATGAAAAACATACTTTACTAGCGATGAATCTTGAAATGCGTACAAAGTAAAATAATACGCACATACTAGGTTCAAAATAATGTATGCTTTCAATAAACAATGAGGCACTTTAAAAATCCTCTCTTAAGATATTGTAAATTACTTTCTAATCCTTATATATTATATTATTATGTACAAGACAACTAAATTCAATAGCACACAACTACGGTCTTCTTTCAGATCAGTATGAGAGACGGACGCCTGTGTCTAATGATCCGCGCGTGGGACCTCAACTACGACCACATCATCAGCTCTGAGTTCACAGCACACTTCATAAACACACACAGGTATTATAACCTAACTTTAGTTTTAAATTTGGAATCTAATTAAGTTTAAAAAAAATAATATCTAAATCGCCATTCCACTATATTCAAGAATTTCCCTCAATTTGTGGATCTCATCAAGAGACAAGACACCCGTCTTCAAGAGAAGAGTGAATAGACTTTTACTAAGACAGTGCGTTCTGTATCTTGAACTTCATTACCACTTATTATCATGTGAGATTGTTACCGAGCACTAACTTAGTCCATGTAAAAAAAACATCATGAATATTGCATAGGACCAATCTGAACTATCCACATCGATTGATAAATGATGAAGTTCTGAGAATCTCCTCTGTTGGGAATAAAAAATAATATGTAAAATGACAAAGCTGTCACTCCGTTTAAAACCATGTCTTCTTGTGTTGCTTTTTGATCTCTATATATTATTAAATGTATATTCCCACATTATAGTTTCACTTCCACGATATTTCCATCAGGTTATGGGCCCAGCAACCGGGAAACTAATTAAAGAGTTGCTGTGGAAAAATATTTTTCGGAATTGTGATACGAAAGTACAGAATTGACAAAACGTGATTTGTTCGTCGAATTGCCGTGTTCGAGAATTTTGTCAAAATGGCTGCATCTTCTGCAAATTTCATTTCCATCGAAAAACTAAAAGGAATAGAGAATTATTCTTCATGGAAATTTATGATGAAAATGATTTTGATACAAGAAGATTTGTGGGATTGCATCGAAGATAAGAAGATTGATGAAAGAAAGCAATCAAAAGCAATGGCCCGGATTGCATTGTCCGTTCATGTGTCTGTGATACCTCACATACGTAATGCAAAGACGGCACATGAAGCATGGGGTAATTTATCTAAAGCATATGAAGATAAGGGACTATGTCGTAAGCTTGGACTGCTGAGAACGCTATTTGCAACTAAACTTAAAGATAGCGAAAGCATGGAATGCTACATAATGAAAATCACTGAAATGTCACAACAATTGAGTGAAATGGGATCTCCATTAGAGGATGATTTCGTAGCCGTGATCATGTTGAGTGGATTGACACCTGATTATGATCCCCTGATAATGGCTTTGGAAAACTCAAATGTACAACTCTCCAGTGAAGTAGTAAAAGCGAAACTGTTGCAGGAGAATATACGAAGAGGTGACAAGGGTGATGAAGCAGCTTCCGCCTTATTTCTTAAGAAACAACCACGTTGTTACAGATGTAAGAAGGTAGGACATATGATTAAAGATTGCAAGTCCGGAGATAAGAAGTTTGTGAAGAGCAATACAGACAAGCAGAAGGGTTTATTGACTGCATTGTCGGCGAATATTGATAACAATTCGTGGTATATCGACTCTGGAGCAACAAACCATATGTGCAACAATAAAGATGTAATGTATGACTTTCAAGTATGCAAACCATTGGAAGTAAATGTTGCGAATGGTGAAAAGATTTCAACGGATGGATTTGGTAAAGTAAAAATTAAATTAAACTTTAACAGTCAGGTTGATCATATCAGTAATGTATATTTTGTGCCAGGGTTGTCAACGAACTTATTATCTGTTAGTGAATTAAACAGAAAGGGTTATAAAGTATATTTTGACATGAATAAATGTAAAATATATGATGGTAAAAATGTAATTGCTACTGCTACGTGTCGTAATGGTGTGTATGTATTGGATACATCCAAGGATGTGCAGTATAGGTCTTTTAGGAAGCCAGAGATTGTCATGAACTCAGCCATCACAACTTCAGTAAATGAGGGTACGGCTGAGGAACCGGGTTTAACTCATAGCGATAGCACGGAAGTGACACAAGATGTTTGGCATCAAAGACTTGCGCATCTTAATTCTAGGAGCATGAATCTCATGAAGAATGGATTAGTTTCAGGTATGAATTTTGAATCTACAACTTTTAAACCGTGCATTTCTTGTATAGAGGGGAAACAAACTAAATTACCTTTTCCTAAAAAGAGTTTTACGAGAGCAAAACAAAAGTTAGGTATTGTACACACTGATGTGTGTGGACCTATGCCGGTATCATCATTGAGTGGATATAGATATTTTGTTACATTCATTGACGACTTTTGTAGGAAAACTTTTATTTATTTTATGAAAAAGAAATGTGAAGTTTTTGATAAATTTAAATTATTCAAAGCTGTTGTAGAAAATGAGACTGAATGTAAGATAAAAGTTCTTAGAAGTGACAATGGTGGTGAATATATTAATGACAAGTTTCAGGAATATTTGAAGAGTTGCGGAATTAAACATCAAACTACTATTCCGTACTGTAGTCAGCAAAATGGTGTTGCGGAAAGAGCGAACAGAACCATTATGGATAAGACACGCTGTATGCTTCAATGTTCTGGTCTAAGTAAGGTGTACTGGGCAGAAGCGGCGAATACAGCGGTGTACTTGAAAAATCGTTCACCTACCAAGGCAGTCATGGGAACTACACCGGAGGAAATGTGGACCGGACAAAAGGTAGATGTAAAACATTTAAGAGTTTTTGGTTGTATAGCATATGCATTAGTAGAGAAATCTAATAAATTAGATGCTCGGAGCAAGAGGTGTATACATGTTGGTTATTGCGAGGATAGCAAGGGGTATCGGTTACTTGATCCCTCGTGTCCAAAGAAATGTATCAAAGCTCGACATGTTACTTTTATAGAAACTGAATTTATAAAAAGCCGTGTGTCAGGTGAAGATATTCAAAGACTGCATTTTTAAATGGCGATATCACAGAAACCATTTATATGGAACAGCCTGAAGGATTTATTTCAGAAACTAATGAAAATAAAGTTTGTAAATTAAGTAAAGCAATTTATGGCTTAAAACAAGCGGCGAGAGCATGGTATGAGAAGATTAATCGTGTTTTAATCGATAAATTGAAATTTAACAAATTGTCGTCAGAACAATGTGTTTATATACATAAATTTGAGGATGACATCATTGTTATTGCGATATACGTTGATGATATATTACTATTTTCATCGGAGAAAGCTAGTAAGAAGAAGAATGTGATTAAAAACTTACTTATGAATGAATTTGAAATGAGAGATTTAGGTAAAGTTAATCAAGCGTTAGGGATGAAGATTACCAAAACGGATAACGGATTTACGCTAGATCAAACTGGTTTTATTAATAAGATTTTGGCAAGATTTAATATGGCAGATTGTAAACCAGCAAGAACACCTATGGAAGTTGGTATAAAGTTGGAAAAGGAAGAAAACAGTCAATGTTCACATGATTATAGATGTCTTATAGGTTCATTAATGTATTTAGCTGTGTGTTCCAGACCTGACATAGCACATAGTGTCAGTTATCTAAGTCAGTTTAACAACTGCTACTCGGATAGTCATTGGAAGGCAGGAAAAAGGATATTGCGTTATTTAAAGGGTACATCGCACTACTGTCTTACATATAAAAAGGGTAATATGGATATTACTGGATTTACGGATGCTGATTGGGGTGCAGATAATCTGGATCGCAGATCGTATACAGGGTACGTATTTAAATTGGGTGATAACATAGTTTCGTGGGAAAGTCGCAAACAACGGACAGTTGCACTTTCAAGTACTGAGGCTGAGTACATGGCGATCTCGGATTCTTGTAAAGAGGCATTGTTTCTGCGCAGTTTTATATTGGAATGTACAAGTACTGAGTGTATTATAAATTTATTTAATGATAATCAGTCTGCACAGAAACTATGCAAGAATACTGCACATTCAAGGACAAAGCACATTGACATTAGGCATCACTTTGTTAGAGAACTTTGTAGCAATAAAACTATTAACTTGCAGTATTTGTGTACTCAAGAGATGGTTGCTGATGTAATGACCAAACCTCTAACAAGAGAAAAACATGTAAAGTTTATTACAATTATTTTTAAAACTTAAATTGTAAATTGTTTTTCTTAAGGCCTAGTATATTATGTTGTTTTATAGAGTCCTTGTTATATTTTGTTGTTATTTACATAGTTATTTTTAAGGCCTAGTGTTGGGAATAAAAAATAATATGTAAAATGACAAAGCTGTCACTCCGTTTAAAACCATGTCTTCTTGTGTTGCTTTTTGATCTCTATATATTATTAAATGTATATTCCCACATTATAGTTTCACTTCCACGATATTTCCATCATCCTCCTCTTTTGAACTTAATACTTTCAGAACAAAGGAAGGCGAGGTAATCCGTTACTTCGCCCGCACGCTGCCGCTGCAGCAGAAGCAGTTCCTGCTGTGGCCCGTCACTCTGGTGCATGAGATCGACGTCACCAGTCCACTCTACACCTATACTCCGAAAGATGTTCTAAATAACAGGTATTATTATTTCGCATATCAGGCTGGGGACAGTTATCCCAAGGGCCACTGCGACCAGGTTTGATCCATTGTGATTAGGTCTGGTCGCCAAGTCCTACTGTTTGGACATACTTTAGAATGTTCCTAGGTTTAGCTCCTAGAATGCCGCTTCGTTATCTTGACTTATTGCAAAATCTGCATGTTGAAGTATTACTCTGGCCTATCATCTGTAGGTATCTATTGGACCTGCAATATCCAGTGAGCAATCTGATTACTGCTTAGTTTGAGCACTTATTTTTGAGTAATTTTGAATAACATGTATGGCATGCAATACAGGATCTTCGTGTAGAGATACAACTTTGTGTAATTTGATGAGGAGAGGTGCTTCTACTGCGTGATTTGCTCTCATTGAAGTGTTGTATGTAGATTATTAAGTTTAGCGATGACTAACAAGAAGGTAGGTATTTAAATTCACGTATCCAAGAACGATATTTTTAAATTGTTTGTGTATAATATTTGGTCTCGGTAAATTGCAAAGATTCTAGTCTCAATTAATCTACAAATGTGCCTCATCGCTTATGCTTTTCTGTTTCTCTGTGAGCTTTCACTTACTGACAAAATGTATTAAAGAGTTGTGTATAGTTAAGGACAAATAATTCTCAATTTTTTAATTTTTTGACTATATTAATTTATTCAATAAAAATACAATACAATAACAATGATTACAATCAAATCATATTAAAATCTTAATATTTACACTATATAAACTAAAAATAAATACTTAAAAGTAAAATTAAAATAAATGTATTTAACTAGGTCCCTGCGGCGCAGTACCTAAGATGCTGGCAGCATTCCCTCGCTGTATAATACACCGTGTTCCTGACGTTGTGCACAAACTTCGGCCTGATATTCAACCCATTAAATTGGTCATCTTTCGTTATGGATTCATTATTGAAATTTTTATTTTTTTTATTTTTTGTATCTTATTTTTTAAATTTATTTTTGAAATATTATTTTTTAAATTGTCGTCAAATAGCGAGAGGTGTAAATGTAAGAAAGATTTTTTTATTATTTCGATCGTGGCTTCTTCGAGACGAGAAGCGCTCCGTCAAAATGGGCCTTTATTGATAAGTCAAGCCAATAATGACATGACATTTAAAATGAAACAATAGTTTGAATGATTATGACCGTACTGACCGGCAACATAGCACAAATAAAGACTCTTTTACAATGTACACCCGTATTAAATGGAATTACCAATAACTTAAAAACTAAGCTTTATAATGCACTAATACCTGTATAAGATATGTTTAGTAAATGCTATAGAATCATTTGGTAAAGTTTGTGCACAACCTCAAAAAAACCCTGTATATAATACTAACACTTTAACTTTTAACTTAACAATAACTGAAGAAAATATTCACGAGTGTTCTCTTAACCCTGTTCCTTGTTAATCTAAGGCCCTGTTTCCCTGCTTCCAGCTACGAGATCACAGTGAGTCTGAAGGGCGCATCGGCCTCCATGGGCACCTTCACTCAGAGCCAGAGCTCGTATCTCCCACGGGAAGTGCTCTGGGGACATCGCTTCCCTCCCGTCGTCAAGTTAGTAACTGTTATCAATTATAATAAGAGGAATCCGTAGTATGCGAACAGTTTGGCAAACTGTATAAAGGGAATGGGAGAAAACATCGAGACCTAACGACCTATTTCTTGATTGTGACTAAAATTATGATAAAATGGTTCGCTTATGAAGTAAAACTTTGAGTTAAAATGTACTATCATGTCTAATGTGCTATAACAGCAAGTAATAAAGCTTATTAGAGTCTTTAACAATATTAAAACAAATCCCTTCCACGGCAGTTTTTGTTGAAAATAATATAATAATATAATAATATAATATAATAATAATAGTTTGTTTCCAGTATGTACCTGGTTCACAGTTTGGTAATAGAAAAAAATATTTGAAAACAGTGACAAAAATAAAGGATAGTTAAAAATTTTATAATTTAAAGGACGAGGTGTGTAGTGTCAAAGTTTATTGTGAATTAGCACTAAAATATACTTAATAAGTCGTTTTTGTGCAATCGGTAATCGTATGCGTGATACAAATAAATCACATTGTTCTTTAGAGCCAATAATAACTAGTGGCCGATGTCACTCTCTGTGGTATTGTGGTATTACATATTATTTTTTAATCTTACGTGGCCTCTGTATTTAGCAAACACAATCCAAACTAAGTTTGATATATAAAATATTCCTGAAAATAAGAAAACTCTTATAATTCTTATTTTTTATCGAAATGGCCGGCAAACGTGCTGACGATCCACCTGATAGTAAGTGGCTATCGTCGCCTATGGATAACAGCAACACCAAAGGCATCACTAACACGTTGCCGGCTAAGAAAAAGAAGTATTTTACCTCATCAACCATTATAACAAAATAAGCCCTCATTGTTTCCAGGTACGATATCCACAAACAGAAGTATGCCATCGAGCACTCCAAGTTAGATGCCACTGAGCCAGTGGATACGCCATACTGCAGCGCCAGCGAATTGTACAGGTGGGACAGGGGAATCTTCTACCATTCCATTGCATTTGACGATATGTATAGCGGAACGGTTATCATGCCGGATCGCCGTGTCCTAGACTCCTGGGTTCAATTCCCAGCGAGACGGAAATTCTGGGTGTGTCCCTTGTCTTTGTGTATTGTCCATGGCGCCCACGACATAGGGGATCTTACTGTGGGGTACAAGAGTGTGTAGAGTTATCGTTATTTTTATTATTCCATCCATTCACACTAAAACATCATCGTGAAATACTTTCCTCCAGCCAGGTTATGATGATGATGATGATTTTGTAGTCAGATAGCCACTTAAGGCCTATCTGAATGGTCATAGGTACCCATAGTACTTTTCCAGTAGCTTATTCGACGATTAACCATTGAAGAAGCGTTCATATTAAACCAGTAACTAATTTCTTAGATTGTAGATCCTCCCTATCCCTATCTAATGGTTCAATTTAATGGTCGCAATAACAGGCCAAAGTTAATGCATAATTGATATTTATTATTAATATTTCAATGGGCTATTTATCAATGGGTTTATAGAGAGAGCTATACAGAGTTAAGTAAAGTTATAAAGAGAGTTTTATTCATCTTTTGCAGATCCCGTTCGCCAAGTTCTTCCCAGGAGCAGTCTTCCCACGATACCTGCCCTGGCACCCCTGGAAGCTTTAGTGAGAGAGTGTCAACCTTCCATGTGGAACGAACGTCATCTTTTAAGAGAAAGGAACGAAAGACATGAAGGAACTAAAGTACAGCATAATTAGTCATTACAAAACATTTTAAAATATATTTTTTTGTAATTATATCGCCTGTATTCAACAATGTGATACACTTTAAAATCTGAATATTTTATTGTAGCTGGTGTTATCAATATTACAATTACTTACTTCATGATAATACTGCGAGAACCTTAAGTTAAAGTTATTGCATTTGAGTGATTAAGATACTTTAAGATAAACATTAAAAAATTAGGATTAGGTTTTAATTTTTTGTGGCTGAAGATCTCCGATGAAGTGATGAGTAATAACCAAACCCTTGCAGCTCTGAGCAGATGTAGATAAGACGTAAGATAAAAAGATGCATCTTTAGCTTTGAATCAATTTTACTCTATTCAGTCAATTTTTTTTTTGGTTTTAATCAGTAACTGGTGTTTTCAAAATTTAACAGTAAACAAATAAACAAATTAGTAAATGATTGTTAAAAGCTTATGAATCATGTTACGGTGTGTTTTAAAATTGAAAGTTAATTTACTACCTACTAAGCATTATTGCAGTTGATAACCGATATAACGATTTGTAACTTTAGAGTTTTAGTGTCAAATTTATTAATTATATATATAAATATTAAATTACGTAAATTAAATAAATTTAATAATGGTTTTTAATCATTGTTTAGTTTATCTTTGTTACACATTGTATAAATAAAATAAAATTATTTCAAACTGAAATCACTTTTTTATTTGAGAAAAGTTAATCTTTAGAATTACTATTAAGATCTAAGGTGACTTGTTTATGCGTAGCTGACATACGAGTGTTTGGATTCAACTATACATGTCTGTGGATTCAACAATGGAAAATTTTACTATCGCTACTAGTGCGACACAATATAAAAATATCGAAACTTTTCCAATTACAGCAATTCCAAAAACGATATTAAAAAATATCCCATTTCCTAAACTTTCGAAATAATTCAAAATTACTGATTGTTTTATAGAGAAATGTAAACAATATTTATTGAGGACTAGCAAATAACCTAGTGTCATTACACCGGAGTTTCTAGGACACTGCGCGGATCAAAACAACTAATATTATATTTATGCCTTATCTTTTGTAGGATAAGGAGCAAACGTTATCTTGAGTTGTTTAAGATAAGTAGATTTAGTTGTAGGACATGATTCTTTAGAAACACATGTAGATATTACAGACAATTTAATTAAATCTTTGAAATGTAATTTCAATCTGTATTGCTATTGAGATAAAGTTATATGTTGTGTGCGAATCAAAGGAGACGACTGAAGCCGGTAGTATAAAATAACAACAAATGGACATGCACTAAGTGTTAATCAATACGAGCCTTTAAGTGGTTTTGATAGCAACTAATCCTATAATCTTGTGGAGTATATTCAAGTCCGTAAAATCAGAAACAATAGTTGTATGAACATGTACAGTGAAAAGTAGTGTTTGAAAGAAGGTGAAAGAGAATCAGTGTGGTGAAAGAGTGTCATACGATAAGTAACTTCTAAAATCAAAACAGAATGGATTACGATGATCAGAGAAGAGGCAGCAAGAGTCGAGCCTTTGAGAGGTCCTTGAGTTACTCTGCTGCTATTGGCAATGGCTCCAGACGATCCTCAATTGAAATCACATCGATTGAGCAATCAGATGTGTACACTAACGATGAGATCAAAAAGCACTACAGGATTTCGCAGACCTACGTCGAAGGGAAAGAGATATCTTTCCCAATAATGAGCACCAATTTCGAGATGCAACAGACAAGCCCAAACTATATTCCTGGAGGGCATATCTCTCAGTACTCTAGTGAGGATGAGACGACTGACGATGGCATAGTGATGACAATAGACGTGGAAACGGAGAGCCCTAAGACATCAGACACCAGGAACATATCAACAGCTTCCACTCAACCGATGGTCAGCTCGTTTGGCACCAATGATACGAGCACGTTTGATAGAATCGAATACATTGACAGCATTGACAGTACGACGATACAGAATACAAATTTTACGCCGTTTTCCAAAAGAAAAAAGAGAACCAACAGGAGTAGGTAAGAACAAATTTGTGTTAAGGTTAGGTTAGGTTAGTGGTGGTTATCAACACCTAATGCCAACCACCCGAGTACTGCGATATTATCTGCCCCGGCTGGGAATCGAATCCATGATCCATCGATTCGCATGCCATTACCAACTGTAGTATATTTTTTTAGACGAGTCTTAGCAAACAATCTTAGCACAAATTTTTATGAAATACTAATTTAAATTACTTTGTAAACATAAATTAGTTTTAGCATGAAATGAATTAATTTATCAGGGCAAGCGAAGCGAGCTCTAATATTATTCCACAATCTTGTTTGTGTTGTTTTAAGTTAGTGAGAAATTGTCATATTTACAGGTTTGGGCTTTGACGTGGTATTTTCTATTCATGTTTAGATGTGTTATCAATCATAATAATCTAAATTTTACTAACAAAAAATAACCGACTTCAATTACTCAAAAACTACTTGTCAGATCTCGTTCTTTATATGGAATTATATGACAAGCACCTCCTTTCGATTAAAAAAAGAATCATCGAAATCGGTTGGCGTGATATTGAGTTATTCTTCCATTTGTCGCGCACATACTTAATACAAAAAGACTTATATGGTTTTATCATGGATGCCATTGTCAGATCTCAAAAAAATTATATAGAAAACTTCGCGAGCACTCCTAAAGCATTGCTTTTTTGCTAGTCTTTAAAATATTTTCATTTTATGTCTGCCTTATTTTTAAATTTTAATAACGATAAAAAGACTATGTAATGTAATGTATTTACCAAATAATAGGACTCGTCGACTGCACTATAAGCTATGATGTCGACAGATATAAACTGCTTCTATTTCTTACGGAAACATGTGATCAGTTATCGTTTATCGTAAAGGAAATTGACTAAATTTATCAGTATTTTGTTGGCACCTTGGCCGACTTTCCAAGAATATGACTGTGATGGGCACTCTGAGCACATTTGTTTTATCAATGAGGTTTAGGGAGCGGTAATTGACACTAAAAGTCGATATATGGGAAAAACATCCACAGTTCATCGATTGCTCTACATTCGATTATGGTTTATAACAAAATGCACTAAACCATTTCATACCTGTTCTTGTAAATTATTAGTTTTTGTAAAAGCATTACAAATAAAGATTACGCTTACATTTTTGTAGACGATAAATCAAATAACTTCAATATTTTCAATAGATAAAGAACTGTTATCAAAAATTTTGATAAGATATCTTGCAAATACGTATTTACTTAAATATACTCGATTTCACCTATTTCAAAATGAACCTGTTTGTCTTCTGTATCAGAGTCAACAAAAGGCTTTATAAATATTATTAAATTAAAAGAACTTCAAAATAGAGTTGAACACTCACGATAAAATACTTGGATAAAAAGATCTTCAACATGCGAAAGTATATCAACCGATAAATAATATAACTACTTGCTAGCTACATTGTTCTGAAATGAATGAATGATTTTGAACTTTAGTACAATATTAATATGTAACAAACGGATATCGCCTGGACGATAAGTGTCACAGATGATCAGAACTTTGATACAGAGGTTTAAGAACAGCGGTAATCACGTACTGTCAGGTAGAACTTCAATATACCACCTATACATGAATACACAACACACTCATTATAAGTAATATGCAATTAACAGTAATAGTACAGTCAGCAAAAGAACTACCCTAAGCGCATGCTTAAATACATTCATACCTTATATATAAAATTTGACATTGATAATAACGTTTTAGTGTCATGGGTGTAAAGAGATCCGCATTTATTTGAGTCGCATAACTAACTTGTATATAGGTATAACTTACGTGGCTATAGCCTGCGAACATAGTTTTCTATATTCGCAGGCTATAGCAAATGTTGTCCCTTTGGAGGTCAGAAGGACCTGTATCATCTAGCGATTCCGACGTTATCCCGAGGATACTTGATGAGGCAATAGGGTATTTTACTCACCTGGTTAGCAACTACTTTTCCTCTAAGTACAACCGATATGTAGTTTTATTCGCTGTGGTTTCCGAAGCCAGAAATGCTCCACTGTCGGCAAACGAGAATGCTCGGGTGGCTCGTCAAAGTCAAAGTCTAAATCACTTATTACGTAGGTCGTCCACTTTTTAATCTACCACGCTTACGTCCCTTGTCCGCCAGCTTGTTTATCGGCTATTTTCAAAAAATTGAACCAGTCAATTATAAACATTTCAGACGCCAACCAGGCAGACCCATTCGGTCTAGAAGAGTGGTCTGCAAGTCCGGAGAAGAAAATGTTCCAGTCAGGAGCAACATTCCAGCAAAATCTATGAAATACATGCGAGATATAGTTAACACTGTGGTAAGTTTTTAAAATGGATGAAGCCTCTTACACCAATTTGCTAACAATTCCAAACGACTTGGGCAATCTGTAATGTTTGTACAAGCTTAGAAAATAAGTTATCAAATAAATAAATAAATTGTCTTCTTTACTTTTTACCTTGAACTGTGACATTTCTCCAATATAAGAAGAGTGTATAACGTATTCTTCAAGGCCGGCAACGCAGCTCCCTTGATGCTACACGTGTCCATAGGCGACGGTGGCCACTTACTACCAGGTGGGCCGTATGCCTGTTTGCCCGTCTTTAGCATAACAAAAATACTTCTCGAAGTCATGTTGAACCATCTTCAGATCAACAGCAAATGGCGGTTCATGATCCTGCTGGTGTTTGTCGCCCATTTCATCTTTTGGCTCATCTTCGCCGGCATCTGGTACGCAGTGACCAGCTCGTACCAGGATGACATCGGGGACGGGAAGCAGCACTGCGTCAACGGCACTTCTTCCTTCGCTGGACTGCTTATGATGGCTGTGGAGACTCAAGTAAGTTTCACTTCAAGGCAAGAATCTTTCCACATCAGTAATGGTTCTGGTGATTTGGGTAAATGACTCACTACAGGAAGTCTCTCCTCACCAGTAAGGTAGCCTAGGGTTGTCAAGTGATTGTGAATATGTGTACCAACTGACGGTCACCGATGTAGCTTACGACTGCTATGATAACAATTTAAAAAATAAATAAACTTCATTCATTCATTCATAAATCTTAAAATGCTCTCGACTGGGCATTGATAGGTAGAATGACTGACTACCAAAGCCAAAGGGCTACATTCATCTAAATTCCCAATAAATAATAACTAATGAAGCGCTCATAGCCCGGCGGCTTGTGTCGATCCTATGTGATCGACAAAGTTAAGCAACAGCGGGCGCGGTCGGTAGTTGGATGGGTGACCGCTAGTGGCAAAAATTTCTTGAGCGTTTCCGTGCTTCGGAGGGCACGTAAAGCCGTCGGTCCCGGTTGTTATCATAAGATAACAGTCGTTAAGCCATGTCGGAGGCCCTCGGGCGGTTTGAAAACTTCCGACACTCGGGTTGGCCACTAACCCCTCCACCAATCCGCACTGGAGCAGCGTGGTGGAGTATGCTCTAGGCCTCCTCAAGAGGAGAGACCCGTGCCCAGTAGTGGGCCATTAATGGGTTGAAGCCAATAACTAATTTTTTAATATATTTGTCATAACTTACATACATATATATTTTTTCAGATGACCATTGGTTATGGCGTGAGATTTCCTAACGAAGAATGCCCTGAAGCTATCATTATTATGGTGTTAGAAGTAAGTAATACCACAGAAGAAATAATAGTACTTATAAATAAGTAGTAATCGTCAAATTACATTTATTGATACCTCGTCTCTTAATTACATATTATATATAGTTTCTCACGTACATTAAAAAATGTATGAATTTTAAGTTAAAAGTTACTTCATTTTGACACATCAGTGACAACATTCAAATTCTGAGAAAAACGGAAACAAACGCACAAACAAACAGACAAATATTACATCAAAATAAAATATTAAACTGCGTTTATAAACACCCCCGATATTAGTTTTTCTCATTCACAACGTATATATATAATAATTATTTTTAACCTAATTAATAAAATAAGAGGTTCTCAATTTTCTTAATGTTTGTTACCTCAGCACACCGTCATAATTACCGTTATAAATACAATATTAATTAAAATTCAGTTCTTTTGTTAAGAATTTAAGATCCATTGGAAATACATAATGACGATTTCGATACTGTCTGATTTTGTCGAAGACTGTTTCTTTGAAGTCAGTTTTTTTTATTTATACAAATTATAAGACAATATTTTTAATTATAAGTAATATATTTTTGCGTTTCAGATAGTGACCGGCACGGCGCTGACAGGCGGCCTCATGAGCCTGGTGTTCACCAAGCTGATCCGACCTAACAAACAGTTCTCTTGGGTTGGCTTCAGTAAGAATGCTACGGTATGGGTAGTTTAGTTTACACTATATTCCAATATAACTATTTTGTTGCACCACAATCATGAGTATCTGTGACTATACCTTGTATAGATGCATGGAGCTGGTAAGTTTTGCAACCGTGTTTTAGAAATTATTATTAAAAGAAACTCTAATTGTGTTTTATCTCTACCTCAACTTTCTCAGACTTGGATTTTCGAGCTAGAAGAGTGAAATTATCGCTTCACCTTACAACATGTCTTATATGTAAGCTGGTCGTCGATGCCTCTTTATCACTTAAATATGTACTCTAAATTGTATTTATGTATAAAAAAGTAGATATAATGCCAAGAGGGCGCTGAAATTAAAGTCAGTCGAATTTAGTCTGGTTTAGCGATTTTATTATATTTGGCAGCTGCCTTTGAGTGACTGAGTCTAAAGTTGTCATCAAAAACTGAACCTCGCAATGTATGAACATATCTATAGTAAAATATCTTTGACCATAGACTATACTATTTACTATCTGATCTACCGTAAGTAAGGCAAGGATTTCCATAATGAACAGTTACTATTTTTACACTTTCTCCCCAGATCTGTCTCCGAGACGGCGCGTTGTGTCTTCAGTTCAGGGTATGGGACTTGCTGAACCATCACACCATAGGGAGCACTGTCACTGCATACATGCTCAAACCTATCAGGTTAGTCAAATGATGACATTTGACTTTTAAAAGTGGTCTTTAAACTCTTTTTTTAATCTCCGACGCCAAAAGAGATAAAGTTTGACGTGTCTGTTTGCAGCATCGTAGATTCTAAACGAATGGCCCGATGTGGATGCGGTTTTTTATTTGAAAGCTGACGTTATCTAGATATGGTTCTGAACTATGTTACGTACAAATAAAACTATCGAGAATTCTTACATTTTAGAATTTATAGTTATGAATAAAACATTTGATTTGATTTGAACATTTGATGTGCCCATTGCCCAGGACCCTGGAAGGCGAGTTGATGATGAACTACATCCACCCGCTGAGGCTGTCGCAGGCGCGCGCCTTCCTGCTGTGGCCAATCACGGTGGTGCACGTCATCGACGCCGAGAGTCCGCTTTACGACTTCTCTGCTCAGGACATGATGGATTACAGGTCATTGATTACCTTTCGAGTTGGGGTCCGGCTCGAAGGACCAAAAATTATTACATTTTTTTATAAATTAATGTAAGTTCTCTCAAAGATTAATTATTCATTTTTGTAAAAACAGAACATGCTTGTATTTTATAGTTTCTTGTGTAGATTTCTGTTTAATATGAGACAGAACTAGAATCCAAGCAGAATTTTGTTGTTAAGATAAGAGGTTATTGTCTGTTATGAAGCGAGGACAGTTGACTACATTTTAATTTCAATTATAGTAACTATATATTTATTTAATTTATAAAATCTCGTGTTTGTGGTCGCACTCTTCCGAAACGGCTTGACCGATTTTTATGAAATTTATAAGTCCGCCTGTCGTGTAATTACCCTACTGCGTGACGCAAAGAAGTGTAATGTGTTTCACAGTCTATACAATGTACGTTCGTTCCTATTTGGCGTTGTAGAGGCCAAACACGTTGACGGATTTTGATGATTCTTACGTTAATCGATTCGTCATAATCTTACGAGTACTTTTGTTATAAGTATCTACTATTATTTTTTCTGTGGTACTACTAAAGAAATGACAATAAAGTAAATTGTATTGTAATATTGTATCCTGTGTGATAACCAGGTTCGAGATAGTGGTCTGCCTGACAGGCGCATCTCAGAGCATGGGCACCTCCACAGAGAGCCGCAGCTCCTACCTCTCCAAGGAGATCATGTGGGGCTACCGGTTCAAGAACATCTTGCGGTATGTACCTACTACGCCGTATTGGGCGGCTTAGAATACTTACACCAATCCCACGCCGGATGGGTGTCCCTTGGATGGATTATATCGGTAAAATTGATTTTAATAGTTCCTAGCGTTTGAAATTTTGAATATCATTACTATTATTATCCATTATTTCTCCATGGGGTTCGCATGGATGGTTACCACCCTCTTGTTTAAGTCGGCCACAAAATGCCTCATCGTGTTCCGGCTGGGGGCTTGAGAGCCAGTTCTTTCTTTCTCTTTCTTCTCCCTTTCTTGGCCGGCAACGCATCAGTGATGTATGTAGTGTTGCTGATATCCATGGACGACGATAGCCACTTACCATCAGGTGGATCGTTTGTTGGCTATTTTCATAAAAAATACTTTTACAGCTGTACCTATCGATTGGCTTCAACCCATTAAAAGCAGAATCTTGAGGAGCCCTAGAGCATACTCCACCACGCTGTTCCAATGTGGATGGGATATCGATTAACTCATTATTATTAAAATTGAGATGTTTCAAACTTATTTCAATTAAAGTCACCTTTCCCTTGTTATTAGAAAAGATTGTTGGTGCGTTATTCTTCTGTGGTTTTCAATTGATTTTCTTTTTATTTTGTTTGCTAGCTATGCCAAAGCTCCAACTTTACCAGATCCAAATTTTAGTACTACCTACAACAACGGGAAAGCATTCAAAACTTTTCATATTAGATTCTAGAAGAGTAGAAACCTTCCGTTAGTTTATTTTAGATATAAATAAGTCTCAGAGACCGTCAACAAATAGAGATCTGAGCTATCACCTTCTCCGTTATTCAGCCTTAGTTTCAGTTCAGACTTAAAGATGGACGCAACCAAGCATATTTTCACCCTCAGACAAAGACCTTTACTGCGACAATCTTACAAGACTAATTCCGCATTATTTTCCAGATACTCAAAAAAGAAAGAGAGCTACATCATAGACACTGAGCACCTCAATACAGTGGAGCAAGTAGAAACTCCTCTTTGCAGCGCCAGCTTGCTCAAGGAGTTTGAGGTAGACTTCAAATCGTCCACTGACCTCATCTCCTCAGCGATGTCTCCCACCAACTTGTCTTTAACCCAGGATAATTCCTCAACGTTGTCCAGACCAGGGGATTCAGTGCCAGCTACTCCCAATTTCACAGGCACTCAGAGGAGCTTCGGATGGAATTTCAAGAGGTTTCGGCCGGAGAAATTTACAAAAGTACAGGAGTAGGAGCAAATTTTTAAGATATGTATTGACTTAAAATTTAGAGTATACATAGGAGTGGGTAGGTACTAATCTACCTTCGGCACGTATCAGAAGTATAATTAATAAATAATTATTAATTATGTGATCAATAATATTAAGTATAAGTACACTGCCTAAATGTAACAGTAAGTTCATGCACCGAAACTACAGTTTCATTTGAAATTATTTTGAAGTGCTACATACTCCTAACATCACCAAAGCGTTGCCAACAAAGAAGAAAGCAGAGGATCCGTTGAATTGCTCTCCTGCTGTGTACAGAATGTATGTAGAACTGATATGTTATCAAACTATAGAAAACCAGGGTTGTGATTTTTACATAGATATTATGTATTATATGATTTGAAACATAATAATGTCATACTAGCTGCTGCCCGCAGCTTCGCACGCGGAAAATATGCTTATCATATATTTGTATCGCTTAAAAAAGAAAATTTAACAGGTTAATTTATATTGAAGTACTTATAATTATGTAGGAATTTATATACTGAAACCTACGATACAATCACAAATCTTTCCTCTGGGAGGGGGATTAGAAAAATAAACAACATTAACATTAATTTGGTATTTTTCTTTTTGATGAAAATTTTTGAAAAACTCGAATTCATGTATTCCATCAACTAAAGGAGAAACACTTGTTGCAAATTTAACGCAAATCGTTGATATTTTAAAAGTATTCCATACAAAGTTTCATCTTGTTTCCGGGGAAATCATTTAATTTTTTCGGGACAAAAAGTTTACCTCTTAAGGGATGAAATTCCAAAAACCTGTTTTTGTTTCTAATTATATATAAGCTTACATATTAATTTTCACATTTTTAACTTCAAAAAATGACGAAATTTCTTAAAAGCTTACAACCCCTTAGTTTTACCCCTTATTGGGGATGAATTTCGAGAAAACCATGATACAATTATTTTTTATGTCTTAATGTAAAGCTTATAAATAAATTTACACCCTTTTAACTTAAAAACTGACGAATCCCCCAAAATAAGCCCTTTAAGGGATGATTTTCCAAAAGGATGTATCAAAATTAACTTTTGCTCATAACTGTAAACTTACGTAAAAAAATTCTTATTTATAACTCTAAAACTGACGAAGTTGATCTTGTATGTAAATGACTTCCAACCCCTATTTTTAGGGGATGAATTTCGAGAAAACCGTGATAAATTTATTTTTTATGTCTAACTATAAGCTTATATATAAATTTTCACCCTTCTTACTTCAAAACTGACGAAGTTGCCATACTAACTTGCGCCCTCCTAATTAACCCTTTAGGGGATGATTTTCCAAAAAAATGTGTTAAAGTTAACTTTTGTTTATTACTATAAACCTACATAAAAAATTTCAAATTTATAAATCTAAAACTAACAAAATTGGTTTGTATGAAAATGACCTCCATCCCGTATTTTTACCCCTTAGGGGAAAATTTCCAAAAATCCGTTCTTAGCTGACGTCTCCTTAGCATAAGTTATCTCCCTGCCAAATTTCATCATAATCGGTCCGGTAGTTTCTGAGATTTTTTGTTTAATCAGTGTATCTTTTTTCAATTTTATATATATAGATATATAGATTACTAAACATATTAAATCCAACGGGTACTCACGATTCATATTCGTGTAAAGTGTATAGATATATTATTTTGATTGTAAGATAATATTATTAACTGTAGACGTAATTTAGTAGTTAAGGATTTTAAAATTACAGCATATTAAAGTAACTTAATTGTAATAAAGTAACGTTAAATGTAAAAAATTATCAATAAATGAAATATTTATTTTATTTAAATGGTTTAACCATTTATTTACCTGTCGCAGCTTATACGAAGAATGTAATAATATTACTAATATTATAAATGTGAAAGTTTAGATGTTTGGATGTTTGTCATTCAAGCACGCAAAAACGGCTTATCGGATATAGATGAAATTGGCCACACAGGTCATAGATAGTTCAATACCTAGAATAAAGTATAGGATACTTTTTATCCCGAAATTTTATCACACAATGGAAGCTTTAGTAGCCATCGATCTCATATAAAATCACATAAAGTCAACACAGCATTTTGTACGCAAAATTAAGGCCGCTTTCACACCAGCGTTTGTCGAGCGTTCCTCGCGGCCAAAGCTTGATATAAAAATAAAAATAAAATCCGTTGATGTATCATGGTTTTCCCTAGCTCTCAATACGAGGTGCGATTAACTACTACTAGCATCTCCCCGCGACTTCGTCCGCGAGAATTTAGAATTGGATCCAGATAAGTATAATCACAGAAGAAATAATAGTACTTATGTATAATATATTATAATAAGTATAATATAAGATAAGTTTTGCATCGCGATTTCATAATATACCTATTTCTTTCGTCTTTATTTTGCATCGCGATTTCATGACTAAATATTTTCCTAAATCTGTTTGTATTGTTTCATGACAGGAATTTACAGGAACAAAGGAGTCAGAGATTTCGTAAAGTAAAAAGCATTTTTTTTTATTAGAAATCTATTTATTACAGATAATAAAACATTACTTTGTGTCAATGTAAAGTAGGTAAGTCTATAATACGAGTAATATGAAATATGGTCGCATTTCGCCGCAGAGGGACTGGGGACCTGACCTAGTTCAGATGATGTACTGGTAATCCGTCTGATGTCTTGCCACTCTGCAGTTGAAATTTAACCGTTATTTAAATTGCATACGGGTTACTTCTCACTGTCACTATTGAATGTTATTTTTTTTTTTGATATTCGTACAAAAATTCGTAATATTATAGGTACATATACCGAGTTCACCTAAGGTCCGAAGACATAGAATTTAAATTACATAGAAAACATCTTATTAGCTTCTCATACTTTACCGAACATAGTACTATTATACATCAATAGATTCGTCTTCGATTGCTCTTTCTGATCATCTAATTAGTTTTTCATTTTCTCTCAAGTTTTTCAAAATTACATAAAATTTCACTTTTCTTAAAATAATAAACGTTCTTATAACAGATTATTCTAAAATTTCAAGTTTACCTACCTGTGTGTGGTATCAAAACACTCGTATTTACTTCGCGCACTTACCTCTGTACTTCTTTTGAAAATTCTTCTTAAAATTTTTCAAATTTTCACCTAAAACTTCCAAAAAACGTCTATTTTCCGATTTTCTTTTTCCGGCTACGCTCCATTTTCAATTTTCCTTCATTCTTGTATAGCGCTCGTCGAGCCCTATCTTCTGACACCACTCCCGTCCCGATCCGACACCTAAAACTGGAAAAAAGTCGCGAGGCGCCCTCCCCATACATTGCTAGTATACCGAGTTCACCTAAGGTCCGAAGACATAGAATTTAAATTACATAGAAAACATCTTATTAGCTTCTCATACTTTACCGAACATAGTACTATTATACATCAATAGATTCGTCTTCGATTGCTCTTTCTGATCATCTAATTAGTTTTTCATTTTCTCTCAAGTTTTTCAAAATTACATAAAATTTCACTTTTCTTAAAATAATAAACGTTCTTATAACAGATTATTCTAAAATTTCAAGTTTACCTACCTGTGTGTGGTATCAAAACACTCGTATTTACTTCGCGCACTTACCTCTGTACTTCTTTTGAAAATTCTTCTTAAAATTTTTCAAATTTTCACCTAAAACTTCCAAAAAACGTCTATTTTCCGATTTTCTTTTTCCGGCTACGCTCCATTTTCAATTTTCCTTCATTCTTGTATAGCGCTCGTCGAGCCCTATCTTCTGACACCACTCCCGTCCCGATCCGACACCTAAAACTGGAAAAAAGTCGCGAGGCGCCCTCCCCATACATTGCTAGTATACCGAGTTCACCTAAGGTCCGAAGACATAGAATTTAAATTACATAGAAAACATCTTATTAGCTTCTCATACTTTACCGAACATAGTACTATTATACATCAATAGATTCGTCTTCGATTGCTCTTTCTGATCATCTAATTAGTTTTTCATTTTCTCTCAAGTTTTTCAAAATTACATAAAATTTCACTTTTCTTAAAATAATAAACGTTCTTATAACAGATTATTCTAAAATTTCAAGTTTACCTACCTGTGTGTGGTATCAAAACACTCGTATTTACTTCGCGCACTTACCTCTGTACTTCTTTTGAAAATTCTTCTTAAAATTTTTCAAATTTTCACCTAAAACTTCCAAAAAACGTCTATTTTCCGATTTTCTTTTTCCGGCTACGCTCCATTTTCAATTTTCCTTCATTCTTGTATAGCGCTCGTCGAGCCCTATCTTCTGACACCACTCCCGTCCCGATCCGACACCTAAAACTGGAAAAAAGTCGCGAGGCGCCCTCCCCATACATTGCTAGTATACCGAGTTCACCTAAGGTCCGAAGACATAGAATTTAAATTACATAGAAAACATCTTATTAGCTTCTCATACTTTACCGAACATAGTACTATTATACATCAATAGATTCGTCTTCGATTGCTCTTTCTGATCATCTAATTAGTTTTTCATTTTCTCTCAAGTTTTTCAAAATTACATAAAATTTCACTTTTCTTAAAATAATAAACGTTCTTATAACAGATTATTCTAAAATTTCAAGTTTACCTACCTGTGTGTGGTATCAAAACACTCGTATTTACTTCGCGCACTTACCTCTGTACTTCTTTTGAAAATTCTTCTTAAAATTTTTCAAATTTTCACCTAAAACTTCCAAAAAACGTCTATTTTCCGATTTTCTTTTTCCGGCTACGCTCCATTTTCAATTTTCCTTCATTCTTGTATAGCGCTCGTCGAGCCCTATCTTCTGACACCACTCCCGTCCCGATCCGACACCTAAAACTGGAAAAAAGTCGCGAGGCGCCCTCCCCATACATTGCTAGTACAGTAGAATCCCGATTATCCGGATCAAATAAAACCAGGGGTATTCCGTATAATCGAAAATCCGGATAATCGATTTCAAATTCAAATCAAACAATATTTAAACTTTATAAAAAAAATACGTGCTATAATGATAATGAATCACATAATACTACGCGTTTACTTCAAGTTTGCCCTCGTCGATCGTTACGATTTCACAGTTAAACGACTAATAACTATTTTAGTCATTGAAGCGACAAAAATCAACGTAAAATAAATCAATAGAAAAATTATTTAACGAAATTAACATCAAAATTAACAACAAACTCAAGAACGTACCCGCCGCACGGGACCTCAAAAATACGCGGGTAGCGTTGCTTTCCGTACTAAATGAGGTGCGGTACGAGGAGCGGGGCGTGAGGTAAGGGCAAACTTGACGTGAACGCGTAAGACCTATGTAATTTATTTAGAACTTTGATTGGAAATAAGTTGTAGTTGATCTTGGACGCAATCGTTTCATCTTTTCATTGCCGCCAAGACGCTTCTTGTATCAAAATTGTAATTTGTAACGTGCCTCGTTGCGCGGTAAAACATTTTTAAATCAGGAAGTAGAGCCGTGACGCGAGTCCGGATAATCGGATGTTCGGATAACCGAGGTTCGGATAATCGGGATTCTACTGTATACCTATCCTTAGATCTCATTAGATCGTTCGTTGTACGTGGGGATAGGCCTGAGACTCGAATGAGCTCAGAGATTGCGAGTTCGACTCTCGCCACAACTCGATATCTTTTTGTTTATTTTTTATTATTTCACACATTTCAACTTTAGTAAAGCATTTTTATGCTTCTGTATAAAAATAATTATCTTGTTTTTTCTAGAAAATTAGTGTGAGTGCCATCTATTATACAATGTTAAATTTAAATTGGGTGCATTTGCATACTCTTTATTTAACTGAGATATATAAATTATGTACACGTCCTGCTTTGCAAGAACATTCTGATCATTGCCTATTAGCGTCATCTATTGAGTGTTCCAAGTAAATTAGCGGCATCTACTTGAAATACTATGCACTAAGTTAACACCTCAGGTTCTAATTAAAACCATATTAATTTACTCTCACCTTAGAATAAACCATGAATTAAATCCTGGAATTCAGTGACAACGTATAGGTATTAAAATACAAAGCTATTTTACTTTAACTTTCACCAATGATATATATAAAAAATAAAAACCTCTTTTTTACTTTATAATATCATTGACTTTCACACATTAATTTTATGGTTCCTGGGGACCGTCTTATATCAAAATTATTACAATTTCTTAAATCAATAATATTTCACCTGTATTGGGAAGGCTTTAAATACTAACCCTAATCCCACACCGGATGGGATGTCATAAGAAGCGACCGCTTGTAGTTAGGCCCCTCGGACGGACTATATTATTACTATTATTATTTCCCGTTCGTCCACTTTGGTAACTAAGCTTAACTAACCAGTTACAAGAAAATAATTTTCTTTCGCTTTGGATCCAGATCTTACTAAACTTTAGTTGGCGATCCGGCACGGCATTGCGCCACTCGGGTCAACGGTTTAATATATCAGCTACACCAAAGGAATTGCTGATGCGTTGTCGGCCAAGAAAGAGATAAGAAAAAGTAAGAAAGAACTGGCTCTCAAGCCCCCAGCCGGAACATGACAAGTCGTTGGGCGGCTGACTCATGCTCAAGGGTGGTAGCTATCCAGGCGAACCCCATGGAGAAATAATAATAGTGGTATTAATTATTAACAATTAAAATCAATGTTACCAATAAAATCAATCCGAAAGGCCCTACCACCAGCGGGCTGGATTTAGTCTGGTTTTTAGAAAAATAAATAGTGTAACTACAAACCGATTCTGATGTGAATCATTGATAAATTATGATATGAAACATTTAAGGACCAATAAGTCACTATTACTATTAATACGGCAATATTATTTCACAAAATGACATTACTTTCTGTTAATTTGTTCCAGTGGTTTAGTGATTCGACAATAACTCTTTTACTTACTGTACGTGTGCAACTCACTAACTACGAGAGAGTAACAATAAACAAAACAATTAATAACAACAACAGAGTTACTACGTCGACCCGTGCGTGACTCGAACCGACAAAATGCACGATGGTTGCTGACAATGCTGATGCAGTGTAAACTTCCCATTGTGTTATAATATCGATGATTCATTCCGAGGGTTTTGGACTTCCTCACGTGCGGAACCAGGTGTTCACAGTAGTATCGAGCTCATGCTTAGCAGTAACAATGTTTCGCCTCTTATGCTTTTATTCAGGACCTTGCTTTGCGCTACTTCGGTAAACTAAAGAAGCGTAATGGTCTAATATTAAAACCTTAGTTTCCACCCGCGGAAAAACATTATCACAAACATATTATTATAAACAATATTAGCCGTATTGGGGCGGCTTAGAATACTAACCCGAATCCCACGCCGGATGGGTGTCGTAAAAGGCGACTAAATCCGGCCCGCTGGTGGTAGGGCCCCTCGAGGGATTATATTAGTAATATTGATTTTAATTTATTAATTAATACCATTATTACTATTATTACTTCTCCATGGGGTTCGCCTGGATAGCTACCACCCTCGAGCATGAGTCAGCCGCCAAACGACAGCTCGTTTGCCAGCTATTTCCATAAAATAAAAAAAACAATAAGCCCAAATAACCCCAAGGCATTGGTACAGACCAAACACAGACAGCTGTGTGCCAAGTTTCATCTTATCATGTATAAACTGGATTGGGACACCTTAATTACCTTTTTTTTTTTTTTTTGATGTCGCTGGAAAATCCATCATGGATACCCGACAGACGCGGGGGCGCTGTCGGGTTATGCCGGACTCTTACCGGCTAAAAAGTTAAAAAGCGGCCAAGTGCGAGTCGGACTCGCCCATGAAGGGTTCCGTAGCAGCAAGTAACATAATATAAAAGTTCTTGTAGTTCTTTGTAACTTTGATCGAGGTAAATTGCGGTTTACGATTTATGACGTATTAAAAAAAACTACTAACTAGATCTCGTTCAAACCAATTTTCGTTGGAAGTTTGCATGGTAATATACATCATATATTTTTTTTAGTTTTATCATTCTCTTATTTTAGAAGTTACGGGGGGGGGGACACACATTTTTCCACTTTGGAAGTGTCTCTCGCGCAAACTATTCAGTTTAGAAAAAAATGATATTAGAAACCTCAATATCATTTTTGAAGACCTATTCATAGATACCCCGCACGTATGGGTTTGATGAAAAAAAATTTTTGAGTTTCAGTTCTAAGTATGGGGCACCCCCAAAATTTATTGTTTTTTTTCTATTTTTGTGTGAAAATCTTAATGCGGTTCACAGAATACATCTACTTACCAAGTTTCAACAGTGTAGTTCTTATAGTTTCGGAGAAAAGTGGCTGTGACATACGGACGGACAGACAGACAGACAGACAGACAGACAGACAGACAGACAGACAGACAGACAGACAGACAGACAGACAGACAGACATGACGAATCTATAACGGTTCCGTTTTTTGCCATTTGGCTACGGAACCCTAAAAACCAGCGGTGTTCCTCCTCACCGTCTTCCGGCGGAGCTGCGGGAACGCTTACGCATACTTCCGCTGCTCCGCCGACGGCTGACACCTTAATTACCTAGCGGTATGATTTATTTAATTTACGACCTATTCTCATATCTAAAAATGTACACAAAAAAAATCCATTAAAATCTATCGAGCCGTTTCGGAGGAATGCGACCACAAACACAATGACACGAGATTTTTATTTATTAGATTTTCATCTAATTTAACACTAAAACGTTTGCTTATAGTTAGTTTAATAATTTAGTAATTACAAAACACATAATATTTTAAATAATAACTAACTATGCGCATTTTAGATAACTACATTCAAATTAATACAATGTAAAAATGTTGTTTCGTGTAAAACCATTCTTCCGCAGGCCAAGGCTTCAAAAATCTCCTCCGCGCCGAGCTGTTACAGGTACCTACAGTACCTACTGTTGACTTAAATAATATTTGTATATCTATGTCACCGTAGATAAAGTTAACTTTAAAATAACTGGAGCTAGTTATGCAGAAAACAGCCAACTGGACAGAAGCACATAAACGAGTAATAAGAATGTTTCTGTTAATAGCTGCACATCGGTTTTTTTTAGTTTTAAGCATTATTTCTTTTTCGGGTTCTGTACGAAAAAACGAAAAACGGAACCCTTATAGGATCACTCTTGTGTCTGGGCTAGCGCCGTTCACAACCAATTTACTTCGAAACTACGGGACCAAATTAGTTGAAATTTGGTACTCATGTTCTTTTTTATGACCCAAAGACGAAGATATACCTAAAGTAAACAACTGAATAGGCATGATGACAGATTTTGAAATACTGTTATATATTGTTGGGAAATACATTATAATTACAACGTATATCATATTTCCGCAAAAAATAAGGTTTAGTATAAAATAAATATATTTCAATTTATAAGTTTAAAATTCGCATCAAAACGCTTCAAAGTGTCATGGCGTGGTTGTGACGTCAGTCCTCAGGAAAACAAAAGACAATCCGTCATTATTAGTATGGTGATATTCATTTGTTTTAAGAAGTGTGACTGTGTGACGTAATTCGCGCTAATTGAGACTGACTGGCGTTTTAGCTAAGATGGCGGCTTGCCGTATTTTGTAGTTTTATTTTATCAAAAATATTGTTAATCTCGCTAATAATAATACGATAAAAGCGTGTTTTGTAATCCATTAATAGGGTTTTATTAAATAAATACATAATTTTAGTGATTTTTACTTACTGTCATCATGTCTATTGAAAAAAAAATTAACAAAATCGAAATTAAACAAAAACTTTCTTCAAACCGTATCGTGTGGTTTGTCAAATGAAAGCACTTGTTGTAAGGATCTCGAATATATTTTTGTTATGGTTATGCAATGGATAGTTTTAAAATTAATCAAAAGAACATAAATTAAAGTCCCCCCTTATCTCCGAAACTACTGACGATAGAATTTTGAAAAAAAAAAAAACAGTGAATAGTGTTTCAGTTAAATATTACAGGAAAACCTATTATAAATCTCTGGTCTATCTATAAAAATAGAAAATCAACGTACGGAACCTTTTTGAAAATTCGCCGTACTAATAATATTTAAGGAGTTCCCACATGAATCCTCTCAGAACTGAATTTTGTAAAATGTTTTTCCAACATGTATCCAAATTCTAGTGTGGTTGTTTCTTGCATAACTACCTAGTTCAAAAAGTAGGTAACGCGTAGAATACTTTGGCAGGTAAACAATGATTGCTAGTATTGTTATGTAGGTACCATAATATTGACATTATGTGAGTGATACTTAAAGGAATGTAGGCTGTAAACAATAAAGAGCCAAAATTTAAAAAGTTAAAATTTAAAAAAAAGTTAGAGATTTATTTTATGCAAGCGAAGCTTCGTGGGCAACTACTCGTACCACTGTAATATAATAATGTAATAACTAGTAATAAGACTCGATATTTGTGCGTGTGCTGTACCTACCTACTGCTGTATGCCTAGCGTGGTGCAGTATGGCCTAAACATCTCTCATCATAATTATCAGCTATGTCAAAGGTGAGATATGTATTTAGCCATAATAATAAATGACAAAGCAAACAGATTAAGTGTACACACGCACAATTTTACTATGAATACTAGTATACGTATTTTATAAATTTGTTTTAGTATTTTTTACAGATGTGCAAACAGCGAAGATCGATGGCTTGGATGATTTAGATCTATCATCTAAATTTTAAATGATTTACAAGTCAGCTCATTCAACCCAACTGATAATGATAAAAAAAGCGATTATTCCTACACTCTGTCATGGTTGTTAGGTTAGGTTGTGTGGGCAAGGGTGACAATTTGTTTCTAAGCAGCAATTTTTTGTAATTCGACAGCGGAATCCGCGATGAGTTTCAAAATTGAAGTTCGAGTCCGAGATTTTGATATGTAATTCTCTAATCATCTAGTACGCACTTGCGAAGTGAAGTGAGTCTCGAACTCTAACTTCAATTTTGAAACTCCTCACGGATTCCGCTGTCAAGTTACAAAACAGAATAGCCTTGCAGAACTTCAGGATTTCTGATGAGTCGCTACTTTCGTTGCTATTAGTGGGTAACTGTTACCACAGTGAAGAGTGGCTGGATGATTACAATTAAGCTTAAAATCATTTCGACGGTACTCGTACGTTCACATTTGAATGACTTATCGATTTAACGAAGCAAGTAATAATTTTCTAGAAAGTAGTATACAATTTTCAAAATGAGAGATGCACTTACAGGCTTTGAACTCAGACACCATATGAACGAAACAAACGATCAAACTATAGGATAGTCGCACCTACTCCTTATAAGTAGAGTCACAGTTGCGCTCTATTTCCTAAAGCTTTAAAAGCGTCTATCAAAGTTAAAAGTTAACAACAACTACAAAATATATCGATAGTCTAGCTTCAAAACATTTATTTATTGACTACAACAGGGGTCAATTAAAACTGGACAGGTACTGTTTCCTGCATCGCTACATAAGTATGATTAATCGATTTATCTTAGTAGCTCAATACATAATCAATCTTATTACCCTACTTATAGGGTTTAAAATAATTTAAAAATATGCGCAGAATCAATTCTTGGTCATGTAAGTGGTAGGCATTGACATATTGTACCATAGATGTGTAATATAACAGCTGTATACAATTACCTATATCGGCTATCTTAAACAGAGAGAGTTCTGCTGGATTTTGCCCCACACACAGACATCGAAGGCGTCCGAAGGGTTAGGTTCGTTTCCCGGCCAGGCAGTTTGAATTATGAGTTTGAATTTCTGTCCTCGTCCTAACGTAGTCTTGTGTGTGTGTTGTCCAGGCACCCACGACACAGGGAATCTTAGTGTGGGGCTGTGTGTGTAGCGTTTATTTATTATTCTTCTACTTAAAACTATCTTGTGTAAGAATTTAAAGTCAAACTTGAAACTATTAACTGCACCTACTCGAGTTTGACGACTAGAGTCATTCAGTGGTTTAACTTTTACATATATCGCTACATGTACCTACTACAAGTTACGATTGACTAATGAAGTGCTGTGGTTGTATAAGTACTTCAGCTATGATTTCCTCAACCGATATATTTTATCAATTAACATGACGTCATTAAAAATTACTTCGTCTGCCAGTCAGTGAATTCTCAATGACTCAATGTTTGTTGTGCAAGTGTAAGATCGCTACGCAGGTTCGATCGGTTTTATGTGAATCATTATTTAATTTTATTATAGGCTTCAGTTCCCCTGTCCATGTGTATTACCGAGCTTATCATCATTGGCCATTACTGCCCTAATTTGAGCTTGTGTACCTTACATGATTTTAAACTTAACTCATCGTGGATTGAACACGTTTTACTATGATACCGAATGATGGGACCGAAATATCGGTGTACAAAATAAATATCGTGTAGGTATACCCGTATCATAGTAAAATTAAATTGAGTGCGTTAGAATGACTCTCTCATGACTCTACCTGTGCCAAGAATCAAAAGGGGTTCGAGATTAAGATTTCTAATCTGAGTATGTCCTCTCACGACAATATATGGAATCCTAGTGAGCGGGCGTGAGAGTATATTATGAACTTTCCATCACAGAGCACCTCTCGAAGTGTATCTGCAATATCTGTATGATAGAGATTTTAGATTGAATTTGAACCTTTGTTCTGATCAAATGTCATCATCACCCAGGATTCGAACCAACTCCCCTGGTTGGATATATGTATGTACACTCATTGAGTCAGAAACCAATCATAACATTCATAACACTGATTATGTAACACAATACACGATCGTGGAGCACCCGAGTTGTTGCTCTGAGTCTAGGGCTGTCAGCGGTTTTACAAGAAAAAAATAATAGTTAAAAAAAACTAAAGAACACGCTTTTATAGAAAATCCAACTAAAAAAATAGGAAATAAATTTGAATTAAAAATCGTGTAATTGTAATAAAAGCGTGGGGTGCTTTTAAAGATTATCCCTTCTACTCATTGACACCATGCACCCCACGTTCTTATTACAATTACACGATTTTTAATTCAAATTTTTTTCTATTTTTTTTTCATGGATTTTCTATAAAAGCGTGTTTTTTAGTTTTTTTTTAAACTATTATTTATATTTTCATATTTTAGTTAGGTAGGTACATTTTTTGAAATGATTTTTTTTTTGCTTTCTTTCTTTCTTTCTTTTTTTCTTTAAATATTGAATTGTCATTGGTCCTCAATAATTCCACGAAGTTTGAAAGAAATCTGACCGTTTAAAGCTAATATAATTACCAATTACAATAAAAATTGAAATAAACCTGTTGCAGTAGGTATGGGCAGTCGTGATTATACTGCACAAAGATATAAAATACCTTTTAAATAGAGTCCATTTGACAGCCCTACGTGCTCTGAATGGTCTCCTCGGTACTAATAAATCAATTAAACCGCGGAAGAATCTACTGGTAATAATAATTTTAATAGTCTAATACAAACAATGTTGGATATTGAATGGTTGAGAGCCACTAGTGTGTTGACATATTGATAATGTTGTTCAGGAAATAAAATAATATTTTTTACCGTCAGATTCCCAGATAGCGTGAATAATATTATTATACCATTATAACATAATAATTAATGCAAACGTGAACAAAGCAACTTTATGACATTTATTCGCAAACTTTTTGAATCAAAGTTAAATCTTTGACTTTAGATTGACTCTATTGAGTATTCAGCTACAGGTTAATAGGTAAAACTTTGTATTATGTAGGGATGCATTGAAGCACCTATAGCCTTGCGTCTTGTGTCTATCCAAGTGATTAAGCAGTCGCGGTTGGTAGACGGATGGGTGACCGCTATTGGCAAAATTTCTTTAGAGTTTCCGTGCTTATAGCGGCAGGAAAAACTTCCGACATTTGGGTTGGCCACTAACCCCTCCACCAATCTGCTCAGTAACAGGTCAATAATGACTTTAAACCAATCCAGTTAAGTGCAAAATAATTTCTTATGTCACACGAAGGCCTCGGACAAGGTTCAACAACTTATTTAATCATTACGACCTTTTCTGATACCTCAATTTGTTTCTCCGAAGTTCGAACGCGTTAATGTAATTTAGCTACAGCCTGACGACTGAGTCAACTCCGTGTTGCGTCTCGGTGCTAATAAATAAATAAATAACGCTTCACTCTCATAGCCCCACACTAGGATTCCCTGTGTCGTGGGTGCCATGGACAACACACAACATAGACAAGGACATTTACACCCAACCCAATTTCTGTTCTCGGTCTGAGAACAGCTTACCCTGTTTGTGAATGTCAAAATCTTGCAAAACATAATTTAACCCACTTCCTCCTATTCTGAGAATTTGAAATTTTACTTATTGCTTCACTTCTGATATTAAACAATGCATTGATACTACACTCAGGTTTGACTCCAGGTGATACTCCCAAGCCCCCAGCCGGAACATGACAGGTTTGGTGGCTGATTGTACCAAGTATTCCTAACATTATTGATTTGATACAAGATAACGTGGTTATACTACCTTTTGTTTTATGATACTTAACAGGAGTTTCGAGCTCTATATTCAAATAGTAAATTACTTAATAATAAACATGTAACTTCAAGACCATTTCGTAAGACATTTCGCTCGGGTTATAAACCCTTGAGACAAAAGGTGTCGGTAAATATTGCGGGAACTCGTCTGTCTTATCTTATTGTCTTGGAACAAATACACCGGGAACATACCTCTCTATACTGGAATTACTTTAAGCCCAGTCGCAATACATTTTTTTATACGCTGCACACTTTGTGCTCTACTCTGGTATAGTTATGGGTGCCATGGACAATACATACCCAGACCGAAAACAGAAATAGCAAAATAAGCTAAGGTTACGCTAAAGTAAGTAAGGTATAAGGCTAGATTATGCTAAGGTGATGGTGAGTATGTATGTACCTCTAATAGTAGATGGTAGGGGCTTTAAAGGTTTTATTATGATAGCAATTATTTTGAATAAATGTATTTGGTTTATTACAAAAATACAAAATCTTTAAGTTTTGATATAAAAATCATAGGAGTCAATAATCCAACCTTCATCTTCACTGACATAAAGTTTGCTCAAAGATGGGTCCGAGTAGTATTTTACTGTGAGATGTCTATCGAAACAAGAGATTTTAGTGACCTTGTCGGTGAAGTTCGGTGTTCGATTTCAGTCTGTTCAGCCACTGTCGATAGCACGTGATATATTGAAGTCGTTGGGAACACGCAATTTCTTTCGACTATTTTATATTTCGGACGTTATGTGTAGGTACCTATCTATTGGATATTCTGACCCTTTTATTTCTTTTACCTGAGATTCTGACTTATTAATAAACTTTATATATGTATATATTATATATGTGAATGTAATAAAGATGTGTAAGTATGTATTTCTATTTTAGTTTTTAGTGATTATTTATAGGTACACGTTCTGTCTACCATCCAATGACTATCTCCTCCTCACAGGGCTGCTGGAAGAGATTCCTTTTAAAGAAATAAGCAGTTCCTTTGTTCAAATTGTGTTATCATTGTTGTTATGTGTAAGATTTCCTTCGTGTACAAAAATAAATAAATAAAGATGATCATCAAATAGTTACTGAGTTAGAATGTGTGCTCTGCCATTTGACAGTTGTATTTTATTCATACCAGTGACACCATACTGGATCTTATCTTATTTGTTTTCAAGCCTTGTTTGATGGTGATTTGTTTTTAAATCTTTTTTCTTTGTTTTTCCACTAGCTCAATACTAAACTATACTATACGATCTACGCAACGCCAAAATGACGCGAATCAGAAAGAAAGTACACTCCTGTAGTAGCATCCTGTACCTATTAATGATCTATTATTTATTCCATACACATTACAGTAACAGTTGTCAAATAATAATTATTCGTGCGGAGTGCTAAACCCGTGAGAAGATGTACCGATATCTACAAAGTCACAATTCAATTCTGTAAACAGGTATTCGTTGCACGTACTAGTACATTTCCAATAATGAACGTAGTAAACGTATACTCGTACATCTGGTAGGGTTGTCACGTTCATTTCGCGGCTCTTGCTAGATTAGGCAGATTACTTTTCATTTACATTTCGCTCGCCCTAATGTAAATGCTCTAGTTTACATTAAGTATTCCTCTTTATCGAGCGAAATGAAAACATATTTTAGAATTTTACTACATTTTATGGAAGTATAAATACATACACATTTAGTTACGGTGAATTTTTTTTAATGAATTAACTTTAGAACATTAAAGGTAACAAATACCTAGAGGATATTGAGAGATGACTCGTCAATCTTAATATTAATTATATATAAATTACGTGTCACGTTGTTTGTCCGCGATGGACTCCTAAACTACTTAACCGATTTTAATCAAATTTGCACACCATGTGCAGTTTGATCCAACTTGAAAGATAGGATAGCTTAAATCTCAAAAAAAAAAACTTTTGACAGAACGAAGTCTGTTCAGGCAGCTAGTAACATATAAATTAACACCGTCAATAAGTATGTATTTATGTAGTAGGTACGTAACAAATCCTCTGTTTTTCGAGTTAAACAAAGACAGTCCTTATCATTACTAAAATAATTGACAGTCTACAGTTACTTAAATAGAGTAGATTATGTAAGAAAGAACTAAATAACCTTTACAGTAAACAAATGAAAACAAATAAATTTGACATTGATTGATAGTTGCACACTTTGCACAGCCCTAATATCTAACACCGAGTGGGTATTTAACACTGGCCATACTAACCAATACGCTGAGTCGCTGCGACGCCGCGCCGCGACTTGCCGTGCTACCACAGATTAAAATTGGCGGGAAAAATTACGCGCGAATTTTTTTTTTGCATGATCACTCACTGAGCCGATCGTACCGGCCAATGGAGTACAGACTACACAAAAAAAATAAACATTTTAATTTTACGATGAGTAACTGTTTTTAATAACAAACTATAAAGTATAGATATAATGCCATTTTCACCAGTGTAAATAAACAATTTGTTTTTATTTAAATTAATTTAGTATTATTTTATGTGCAGTGATATTTTGATGCGCTTGAATAGTCCGAGTGTCACGATGAAGTTTTTATTGCTATTAATCTTGACCCAATATGCGGTTAAATGTGATGACACCAGGTAAGGCAATAGCTATATAATTACATACTACATACATACACTGGAAACTGGACACCTATTATCCAGTTACTATGTGACGAGTTTACAACAACACACTTATAATGCGTTTATAATGAAACGAGTTTCAAAAACAAATACGTACCTACGTCTCATTAGATAGGAACAGGAAATAACAGACATACCTAATTGAAATTAAAAACACCGAATGCTATTTTTTTATAAATATAATTAAAAAAGGATGTGAACATCCTTAGGTGTCATTTTTTCGGCCTATGAAATATTTCTTCAATGTACCTATAAAATAAAAAAATATAGATACCCATGCCTATTTTAAATGAATACTAACGAAACGAACATACACGATATTTATTTATTTACTTATTTATTACTTAATAATTGTATTCACAGTATAAATATAAAAGTATTTAAAACCCATTTCATGTTTCTTTTGCCATAGATTAAACAAATAATTTAAAAATTACGCAACAGCTTGACAGGTTGTTAACACAAATAATTTGTTTGCTGGTTTGCAATTACTGCCAATAAAGTGAAAATAAGGTTCCGGGTCCGAATACACTCTGTCCGTTTTAGTCGTAAAGGCCGGTAGTTTTAAAAGCAACTCTCTAAACAAAAAAATAAATTAATAGTTAAAAAAAACAAGCTTAAATTGGGTAAGTAAGTAACTGAAGCAAAAAAAAAATACAACTGTGCTGTTCATCGTTGAGGAGTTCTTTTATCTGAATCCAGCTGCTTTTAGAACGAGCTATCATAATTAATTAATAAAGTGCCCTGCTCCGTATTTTTTTTTGGTAAATCGTATTTTTTGGAAATCACTGGCTAAGTGTTGCTTAACAACGCCATTCATTCATTTCATTGCCTGAAAACACGGATAAAATGACTTTTTCTTAAAATTAATCCTAGCTAGATTGATTTATCACCCCGAACCCCTCTGCATACTTTTATGAAAATAGTTGGAGCCGTTTTCTAGACTCAGATTTTATATATACACTAGCTGCCCGGACAGACTTCGTTCTGTCAAAAAAATTGCAATAAAATAATATTGCGACTATAAATTGAGATGTAAGCTATCCTATCTTTCAAGTTGGATCAGACTGCACACGGTGTGCAAATTTGATTAAAATCGGTTAAGTAGTTTAGGAGTCCTTCGCGGACAAACAACGTGACACGTAATTTATATATATTAAGATATATATAGGTTTACAAGAATTGCTCGTTTAAAGGTATCAGATATCAACTTCGTAGGATGAAAGGAAGTAGGTAGTTGTAATTCAGCAAGATTTGACCCGAGCATACAAGTTCCATTCATACATTGCAAGTAAAATTAAAGCTTGTCAAACCCTTGCTCCCTGTATCTGAGGTCTATATAATAATAGGTGTAAGGAGGTAATAGGTCTTCAAAAATGATATTGAGGTTTCTAATATCATTTTTTTCTAAACTGAATAGTTTGCGCGAGAGACACTTCCAAAGTGGTAAAATGTACAATAAATATATGATGTACATTACTAAGCAAACTTCCAACGAAAATTGGTTTGAATGAGATCTAGTAAGTAGTTTTTTTTTAATACGTCATAAATCGTAAACCGCAAAAAACATTGATCAAAGTTACAACGAACTACAAGAACTTTTATATTATGTTACTTGCTGCTACGGAACCCTTCATGGGCGAGTGCGACTCGCACTTGGCCGCTTTATTATATTTACTTGATATCCTATTTTGCTCAAGTTTATTGAAAGCGCTCTTAAACACACTTATATTACTAAAAAACATCTGAGCTGAAGATGCGGAATTAACAGGTGTGGTGATCACCGCCATCATGACTACAAATAAACCGGATGGACCATTTATTGGCACCAAGGTAGAATCCCTCACTTGGACAGATATCCTTAAAATAAAGTAAAGGCCTTGTTCGCATTAAGCTGGTAGCGAAGATACCCCTTTCCGGATTAATCTTTCTTGATAAAAAATAATTCTATGTCTTTCTCGGTAATATCAGTTCTCTCAGCAATACTAAATTTCAGGCTGATATAAAGGAACATACTTTCGCACACAATATTAATATTAGTCTGGCGTCCCATCCGCTGGTCACTGGTAAAATTAATCACAATGAAAGAAATTCTCCACATATCTAAAGAGGGTGTGAAGCTGGGCATATTATGACAAATTATCTTTTGGATCGAGCTGAAATGTAGGTCAAGTTCATTAATATATAGAACACAACGATTCGAGGGCTGACGAATCGCCCTTATTAAATATGAGTGTGAAAATAGGTAAAATGTATTTGCCCTAAACGTCACTAAGTATTATGGACTGAAATGTAGGAATATAGGTACCGACCCTCCGTATGAGTCCATTGCTTAACATATTGCCTCTAGGCTCGAAGCCACTCTGACAAAAGCTGAGCCTTCTAAATCCAGCAGATACCCATTATTTTTTAGGTTTTAGTCTTACTACAAAATTATAACAACTTTCCAGTGTTAGGCTCTGGATTATTCATAGGTAGTACTCGTATATCACGACATTCACGACTAACTTACTATCGGTTGTCGTGATAAAGTTCCATAGATAAGACGTGAACATTCGGGCTGCAGCAAGAACACTCCCATTTCTCTACTTACCTGAATGTCTGCTTAAAAGTTTATGTCTTTTAGACTAAGTACCAACTACTAGCAGAAATCGCTTCCACAGCAAAAAGACTAAATCTATGCATTAAAAGCATTGTAGCAAAGTAAAATTTTAGCATCCTTTTTCTATAGCTTTCAATAGTTTGATTATAGCGATTGGTTTTCGATGCGTTCGGTATATTGCTGGGTAATTTATAATAAGTGTAACTTCTCAACTTTGTAAAGTAATCAAGGATTACCCAGGCAGAGCCCACAAAGTAACTTACTGAGGGTCCGCGGACATAACCAATATACGGTGATCCCCTAAAAACGAGAAACGGCAACGATTTTCATGAAATTTAGTACTTCGGGGTCGATAAATCGATCTAGCTAGGATTCATTTTTAGAGACATTTTGTAAAAGGTTTTATCCGTGTTTTCAGGCAATGAAAGACTGCTACAATATACTCTTCGTGGCATCTATTGGCGAGTAGCAACACGAAAGCTACTTCAGTAGGAAGATGGCGTTGTTAAGCAACACTAAGCCAATGAGTGTTTGGTTAGAGGTTAGACCAATTTACAAAAAACACGATTTACCAAAATAAAATACCAAGCAAAGCTCGGTCACCCGGGTACTAGGTATCAAGGTACCATGTATTGCATGAATGTCCCTGGAAACTCTGTATCAGTTGCACGCTCGGAGCTATATTTAGTATCTAACGATCGAGACTTAAGTCCTTGATACAATAACCCTCCCCCCTCCCCTCCCTCCTATCTCACAGTTGTCCCCGCTATGCCCTCTCAGCGCCCCTGCACTTCACTAGATTTATCGGTTTATCGGTCTATGACAACTACCGGTGGATGAGTAACCTTCACCCCCAACTGTGTGCGATATTGCTTCTCTTATTCTCTTCCTCTTTTTGGGCCCTGTAAGTCCCTATGTAATAGGTAATTAGGTATTCAAAATTATTTCATTCATGTGTATTTATCACTGATATACCTATGTAGTTATGCATGTAATTTTTTTAATCTACTACCATTTCGGAAGAGTGATTTGTGATGGAGGAGATGTAATGGCGGAAAAACTCCTCAGCACATCTTTAAAAAGTAAAAAAAGCGGCCAAGTGCGAGTCGGACTCGCCCATGAAGGGTTCCGTAGCAGCAAGTAACATAATATAAAAGTTCTTGAAGTTCGTTGTAACTTTGATCGAGGTAAATTGCGGTTTACGATTTATGACGTATTAAAAAAAAACTACTTACTAGATCTCATTCAAACCAATTTTTGTTGGAAGTTTGCATGGTAATATACATCATATATTTTTTTTAGTTTTATCATTCTCTTATTTTAGAAGTTACGGGGGGGGGGACACACATTATTCCACTTTGGAAGTGTCTCTCGCGCAAACTATTCAGTTTAGAAAAAAATGATATTAGAAACCTCAATATCATTTATGAAGACCTATTCATAGACACCCCACATGTATGGGTTTGATGAAAAAAATTTTTTTGAATTTCAGTTCTAAGTATGGGGAACCCCCAAAATTTATTGTTTTTTTTCTATTTTTGTGTGAAAATCTTAATGCGGTTCACAGAATACATCTACTTACCAAGTTTCAACAGTGTAGTTCTTATAGTTTAGGAGAAAAGTGGCTGTGACATACGGACGGACAGACAGACAGACAGACAGACAGACAGACATGACGAATCTATAAGGGTTCCGTTTTTTGCCATTTGGCTACGGAACCCTAAAAATGGACTTCCTATATCCATACTCAAATAACCTTGCAGGTGACGCTAGCATGGCCTGCAACTTTCTTGCCAATTCGGTGCGCAATTAACTTTTATTCATTTTCCTTTTTTCTATAAAGGATAATGCTTGTAACAGTAATGTCACGTAAAATACACATTAATCATAATTATATTTTATTACCATAACGTGCAATTTCACATTGAAGAGCGATAGTTTATTACCTTTTTATTTCCATACAAAGTAATGTCCATACATAGGTAAATACATCATTGATTTGTGTCAATTATCTTTCTAAAGCCAGGTAAAATCTTACGTTAAAAACCAAGTCAAATGTGGAGCTTGAATTACATGTTCTTGTGACTAAAATTTTAGGCTTTTCTACACAGAACTTGGCACCCATTTAGATCTCAGTTCTTTTTTTGAAATTGGCCCTCACTTTACATTTATGTTTTTGATGGGATAAGCGATTTTACTTAATCATTGATTAATTATTGAGTGTGCCCCAACTATAGGAGGGACTGTAGTCGCTTAGTCCAGTTAATGTTAGGACGGCTAGTGTAGTTAGTCCTGTTAGTAAATAATACTAATCGTATAAGAAGGTACAGCATCAGGTATTTAATGTCATTGTTGTTTATTACAATATTTATCATGTCAATATTATCTTATGTTATTATCATTACCTATTTTGGACAGTTTTTCACAACCTGCTAAAAACCTTGGCATTCATTAATACGTGAAGAGTAACACGCACTAATTCTATGTCCGTACACATTATATTCCGCACTTCCGATACGTATAATTTTAGAATCGTATACGAAATCGTTACGTGCTATAAATCTTCAATACATAGGGACACTCTATTTCTCAATTGGTCCATCGAATTATGGATTGTACTATGTATTTTTTCTCTGTTATTTACGTTGTCCATGCCGTCTGGGTCACGAACTCACGACACAGGGAATCCTAGTGCTGTATTAAGTGTGAATTTTATTGTTCATACGGACAGCTCCGAAAAACCGATCATAAGAAACATCCAGCCATACCCACGCCAGGTGTCCAAAGTACACTGCCCTTAATCTCTTGCCAATAAAAAGTGCGACTAATTATAGAAACAAAGAATTGTTGGCAACGCTGACTGATCTCAATACCTACTGTCAATGACTTCGGAAACCCTTTTGGACACCAACTAATGTCCGCGGACATTCGCACTGGAGTCTCTTGGATATGGTTTGGGGCATCTATTGTACTTTGGTAAATTTCATGAAATACTCCTCTTTTTTAACCGACTTAAAAAAGGAAGAGGTTAGCGGTTGGTACTTCGCAATGGTATACAGTGAAATAATAGTAAGATTGTGCTGAAGTTGTAAAAGACAAATAAACGTTGGTTTTTTGTGGAGCCGCAGTAGAGCGGACAAACTATAATAAACCAAACGTTGATAGTTGATATTTAAAGCCCATTCTACACAACAATGCGGATTCATTGAAAATAATAAAATTTATTGTTATGTTTGGAATCTCACGGAGTTAAAGTTCGCGTTTCTAAGAACAACATCGCGATGCGACTTGCTGACAAGTTATTCTTTTCCCGGTCTTTTTCTCAGAACGATTCTGCATTGGGCATTTTCAATATAATGTACAAAGAAGCAATTAAAACTTTCTCTTTGACATAGTTAGTTAGAATTTTGAAATAAGAGATTAAATAAGCATAACATAAAAAATAATAACCTACGTCCATTGTTAAAAAGGTCATTAAAAACGGTGTTTTTATTATTTCTAGACTTTTCCCTGTGGGGTGGGAAACTTCACAGGCTATGAATTTGGCTTGTAATTAAGCATTGTTGCAACACTTGCAACTTTCGTATCTAGTAACTGGTGATACGCAAATTTTAAACTACAACTGAGAGTGCTCGGGTTAAGGTAGTGTCATCAATTAAATAAAGTGGATGCCATGGACAATGGACAATACACAAACGCAGATCGAGAATTCAAACTCATAATTCAAATTGCTGACTTGCTGGGATTCAAACCCAGGACCTTTTCAGCGGCGGTCATGCCACGCTAGTTGTCGTGGATGCGGATAGTGAAAGTAATATCAACAATATTTGAAATATTTATAATAGTTTACGTATGTGGTACCGGTAATACCGAAGAACCCATAAAACAATTTTTTTATAATCATTACAACATAATTTAACTTCTTAATTCAGTACGAATTTGCAAATTACTACTTTTGTATGCTACGATGAAATACGACACGAGATTTAATTATGGTATTGACAGGATGACGTCACACATTCTGTTGAGGACGGCCAGACAGACGCGACGAATAAATCACGATAGCGATGTTGTTTGCTAAGGGTTCCGTAGTCAAAATGGAACCCACATAGTTTCGCCTGCTAGAGCTAGAAAGTTATAATTTTACATGAATATTATATTATTGTATCACGTCTACCAAGTGATGGGATAAAACCTTTACAAAAATTTTCAGTGATCTATCCTGGAGATGTATATTTTTCTCGTCTCACCCATAATGTAGTGCACTGCAACGACCATTTTTTTTTTTTTCATTTTTTCAAGCTCTTCAGCTTTATAAAAACAAAGTATATACTTACAAGTAATTTATTAATTCAATAATTACATTCGAAACTGATGTAAAAGCATAATTAAGGAACTTCGTTTCTTTCGGCGCGGCGGCGGTCGGCCGAGATCTTATTTTTATGAAGTTCCGGAACATTACTGGCCACCAATCTTTATTACATCTGTAGTTGGAGGCGTGACAAAAGACGCATGACAGCTCCATGCGACCTTCATATTGTGGAATGAGTTATGAGTTACGACGATGCGTGCCGTTTGTTTACAAGCCGATGCGTTTCTCGAGAAGTGAGGCACGTTCTTTGAGAACCTGCAATTTACCTTATTTACGTAAGCTAGATTTGTTGACAATCAAATAAAAAAACAATTAAAATATGATAAATCACTGATCACACCTAACAGTGACAATATTATTTAAATTCATAAATATATTCATTAGGAAGTGATTAGGAATAATTGGGAATAAGTAAATATCTCAGATTAGTAAATATATTATCAATTTATTTGAAGACTCGTTTGGCGCAATGTTTACCACGCCGGATAGTCGTTCAAGAGCCCTGGGATCGATTCCCAGCGGGGCGGAAATTTTAATGACGAGTTTTAATTTCTGTTCTCGGTCTGGGTGTTTAATTATGTTCTTGTCTTTGTGTGTTTTATCAATCCACGACACAGGAAATCCTAGTGTGGGGCTATGAGTGTGTAGCGTTATTAATTTATTTTGTACCACTTATTTTTAAAGCTCATCAAAGTTAAAATAAATCCAGAGGACAATAACGTCGGCAAGTGATGGCCTGAATCATACCTAGTTAACTTAATTCTTTGTACGCCCTTACTAAACGAGGTATGTAGGTACCTACTGTTGCCAACTGTTGACACAACGCTTATCAAGGAGTGCCAGTTCCCATTCCTTGATGTGTACCACCAGATAAGGGGCGCGATTGTTCCTATGACCTCCTTCCTGGTGTAAATGTTTGTCTTCTTACTCGATACGAGTTGTCCACGCACATTACAAATAGCAAGGTGTGAGGTACTTACTTCAGCTTCAAGACCGCAGCTACATTTCATGTTCATGATACACCATGCTGAATTTCGATAGATACATTTAAAGTACTAGAAAAAAAATTCAGGAGGAACTGTGGAACCTCTTAGGTAAATCTTCAATATTCGGAAATCGGATATATACTTTTGATATGACTTATGTGTCATTGAGTACTTACTAGTAAAATAATTTTCTCTGTCCAAAGGGACTCTTTGAATTAAATATAAAACCTTTATTTGTGAACCCATTGAAGTTAACGAAATACCCTAAACAATACACAAATGAAAACTGAATACACGATAAGGCAGTTTTTGAGAACAAACGCACAGATACACAGACATAAATTCTTATAAACATTGTTACGTGATCTAAGTATTGTATTAATAAATATTCCCGCTAATATTTTTCTTCAAATATTTTATTGAGTAGGTACCATCATCGATCATAGCAAAGACAAGTCGTTAAGTAAATAGGAGCCTCCTTTTAGCGTTAATCGCTTCTAAGTAGTATTCCCCAGACTAACGTGTACACTGTTCCAATAGTTCAGGTTTATGATTCATTAAATAGCCATATGACATGGCCTTATCTTGAACACAAACTACGTACACCGTACAATACGCGGGAAAATGTGTCAACTGTCAACACAATCCGATGAATGAACTGTGAGTCTGTGAGTAACCCAACCACTCAGCATCAAACACAAATGCTATTTATGTTACAATAAAAATACTACACACTCACACACATACGCACAACACAAAATGACATTGACATTACTAGAAGTTGCTTTTGAGTTTTTACATGCATTCTACATAAGTACAGATGGTATTTTATTTTCAGTGATACTGGCAGCCAGCGCTGGCTTCGTATAAACAGCGCATAACGAATTGGTACCATTGTGTAGGCATAACATACATATATAATATTGGCCGGTAGTGAGTTAGTGGCTATATATTTAACAAAGTAGGGCCTAGTGATGATGAGATAATATAACATTAATATTTGTACACTGTAGCCCGATTAGTTCCCGTACCGAACCAGGGATCCCAAGTTCGACTCCTAGCTGAGGCATACGTCATTTATTTTGAAGACCCATGAGGCGCAATAGTTACCATTCGAGATCGCCATGCCAAGGGTCTTGGATTCGATACCCAACGAGGCAGAAATTTAAATAATGAGTTTGATTTTTTCTGTGCTGTCTGGGTGTGAGTGTTCTTGTCTTAGTGTGTTGTCCATGGCACCCACGACACAGATAATCTTAGTATGTGTGTGGCGTTATTTATTTACTTCGTTATGGGAAGTACCATTTTTTTATGGAAATAGCCGGCAAACGAGTTGACGATCCACCTGATGGTAAGTGGCTATCGTCTCCCATGAACATCAGCAACACCAAAGGCATCACTGATGCATTGCCGGTCAACAAAGAGAGAAGAAAAAGAAAGAAAGAACTGGCTCTCAAGGCCCCAGCCTGAACGCGACGAGTCGTTTGGCAGCTGACTCATGCTCAAGGGTGGTATGGTAAGTAGCTATCCAGGCGAATCCCATGGAAAAATAATAATAGTAATAATGGTATTAATTAACAGTTAAAATCAATATTATCAATACAATTACTCCATGGGGCCCTACCACCAGCGGGCCGGATTTAGTTGCCTCTTACGACACCCATCTCGCAAGGGATTGGGGTTAGTATTATTTAAGCCGCCTCAATACGGCTAAATAACATGTCGAACCGGTCTTAATATTGCGTCATATTATTATGAGGAAACGATCGTTAATTACAAGAATTGTATGTTCCTGGATATAATTAGTATGTATGTAGGTGGAAGGAACTTGGTGAGCCGCATCCTTACTACTGTCCGCCAACTGTAAACAGCAAGGTACATACAATTATGTCGTTACTTATCACAAATAGACCTTTGTATTAATAATACTTGTGGTGCAAGTGGCATGACGAAGGCGGACGAACTGAGTAAGATTTCGGTTTCTTCTCCTACACTAAAAAGTTAATAGTTTAAAAAACCAAATACATGGTTGTATAATGTCAATGTGGAAATTAAAAAAAATATGATTGTGCTGTTAACCATCTCGGCTGGAGTCAAACCTGTGTATACCTAGTATCTATCAGGTCACGCTTATCACAAAAATGCATTGTCATCAGAACGACCCGTGTGGCGCAATGGTTACCATGCCGGATCGCCGCACCAAGGGTCCTGGGTTCGATTCCCAGCGAGGGGGAAGTTTGAATGATGAGTTTGAATTTCTGTTCTCGGTCTGGGTGTGAATGTCCTTGTCTAGTGTGTTTGTCCATGGCACGACACAGGGAATCCTACTGTGGAGCTATGAGTGTGAAGCGTTATTTATTATTAACTAAAGCAATATATTATGTACAATATTATGTATCAACTCCTTAGATAAGTGGAAGGTCTAATTCAGTTTTCAAGATTTTACTCAAACAAATAAACAAACAGGGCAAACTAAATAAAACCGTTTAAAATACATGCATAAGAATGATAAACGATTCTGAATTTGGATTTCAAAGTATCAATATACTTGACAAGTGCGAGTTAAACTCGCTTGGAGTGGGTTCCGTACATTGAATATTATGTATTTACCGTTATTTTTCTATTCTATTCATTTTTGCCCTTTTTAAGACTAGTAGGTATATACTTCTATAGTTAAATAGGAAAACTTATAGGTTTTCCTTTCATTTATAAGTGATAATTTTAAAACTACCCATTGTAAAACTATAACATAAATATACTTGAGATCCTTACAATAAGCCCTTTCATTTTACATACCACATGATATGATTTGCAAAACAGTGTCTTTGTAATTTTGATTTCGGTAATTTATTTAAAAAATTCATTTGTTTTTATATACTTACCTTCGTCTTTGGGTCAAAAAAAAACACGTGGTGTCGTTGGCGGCTAGAGGTGAAGCAGTTGGTTGCGCGCGCAGGCGGTTACGCGGTTCGGGCTCGAAGAAGTTTCATTTGGACAAGTAGTTTCGGAGAAAATTGGTTGTGAAGGGCGGTCGCCCAGACACACGAGTGATCCTTAAAGGTTCCGTTTTTCCTTTTTTCATTCGGAACCCTAAAAGCACTATAATTTTATATACGAAACATGCCTTATGGCCTAAATTAAATAGATTTATTTTCAAAGAAGATAACAGACTCTACCTGCTAAATACTCCTAACTACTGCAACCCAAATACCCCATGTGACTTGAAAGCCAGTTCTTCCTTCCTTTCTTTTTCTCCTCTCTTTAACGCATTAGTGATGCCTTCGTTGTTCATGGGCGACGATACCCTCTTACCATCAGGTCGATCGTTAGCTCGTTTGGTGGCTATTTCCATAAAAACATGTGACTTTGAAATTCACCTGGTATTCATTTCCATTCCAGCAACTACTACGTGGTTGAAGTACCGGAAGAGCCAACTACGGAAGAACCCACAACCCTGACCCCACGCGCCTTCAGAAGACCTTTCCGGGCCTATTGGAACGTCCCCACCATGCAGTGCAAGTCCAAAAAGGTTCCCTTCAAGCTTGACGACTACGGCATCCTTCAGAACCAGGATGATAAGTTCCAAGGCGACAAGATCACCATTCTATACGACCCGGGACTCTTCCCCGCGTTGTTGAAGAATGAGTCGAGCGGTGAGATGAAATTCAGGAATGGCGGCGTTCCACAGGAGGGGAATATGACTCTTCATCTAGACGCGTTTAGGACGACGATGGAACAGAGTATTCCTGATGAAAATTTTAATGGTGAGTGCTTTTCTGTTTAAGTTTAAGATTTGGTCCAATCTCCACTTGGGTTATAGATTTTTTTTTATTTAGCAAGTTTTTCAATAGGTTATGGGCCCAGGTCGAGTGAAAGATACTTTTTATTTGCAAGTTCAATAATATATAAGTAATTATTATTTAGCATTTACATATGTATGTATATGTGGCAAATACTTTTTTTCGTAAATCGCGTAGACGAACAAATAGTACAGGTAGGACACTTGACCACTGTAAGTGCGGAAACAACAAATTCAATGAGCAACAATCGGTTTAATAAGAACGACAACAAAGCACATTTTAACCGAGGAAGTGGTGACCGGGTGTAGTTGCAACCCAGTAGTACCATACAGATCATATGTAACCCGGATCTGGTTTCATAACATGTTGCGTCTGCAGAGCGAAGTCCAAACTAAATAAATACTGACAACTTGATACCGCACTTAGAAGCTTCGTCAGCAACTAGCGATGTTATTGTTTTGGTAGTCTGTGTTAGTGGGACTGTTACGTTTTTTATAGTAGCAAATAAGCATCTACCCATGCAAAAAGAACGACTATTTTATTTCCACAGATAATATAAAAAATAAAATTAATCTAATATTCAGCTTTACACATAAACATTTATGTGTCAAAATAAATCCGAACGAAAGTTTAAATGTACTACAAACTTAAAAGCTCATAACATAACACATTAATTATTGTTTTTTCTTCATGCACTTACCGCAGCTCTCATTTGCCACATAGTATGAAATTCAATATCAATATGCATTTTGCAAAGTAATTATTATTGTTATTGTTTATATTGCAGTACGGGCGGACATGACTAAAAACTCAGAGTTCAGGAATTTGTTTGATTGATTAATGAATCCGGTTGATAACGGAAGCCTAAAATCCTTTTAAACTTTATAGATACCCTATAATATTAAAGTTTTCTTTTCTTCACGTATTATTAATGGTATAGATAAGTTAAAAACAAATCACCTAGTTTATATTGACCTTTTCTCATAAGAATGATATTGACCTCGTTTCATGTCATTTATCAAATTGAATTGCATCGACTTAAGGTCGATGCATACGTAACGTGGACGGGACGGGGACTGGACGGGACGTGAAGTTTTGGAAACACCGTTTTATAGAAAATGTAAACGATAGCGTATACGCCACGGAGGCACTCATGGGACGGGAACGGGGCACGCACGTATATTTAAGCCCCGTCCACGTCCCGTCCCCGTCACGTCCACGTTACGTATGCATCGACCTTTAGTATAATTATTGTATAGTCATATCTCAAGAATATGTCAAGCGTTTATCTACATTAAATATAATATGCAACTACTATATTTATAGCAAGGTTAGCTAAGTAATGCGGGTCGATCTCATGCAATTATAGAAATAAACCATTTACTTGAAGTGCCGTGGAGTTTAAATCACTATACTTATGGTAATAAAAATGGTCAAAAGTGGCTCCAAATGGTTCGTGCAATATTACACACGGTGCTGCTCGCCAATTCTGTTATAGCTAGAAATTGACTTGACACGCTCCCGCGTGTCTAGATCAGCCAGGTGCAAATATTATTTTAAGTAAAATGAAAGCAAAATACATAAATGACAGAAAAATTTGGAATCGCTCAACATAACTGTCTATCGCCAACCAGTCAGTGTCTCTCTATGGATCTCAACATGAGTAGTTAAGCGCAACGTTTTTTTACGGATACACACAACAGGAAATTAAATAACAATTTTATTTATGTTGCATTTTTAAAAACAAGCTTTAAAAATTTTTAGAACGAACTATCATTACTGGATGCGTATAGTCGAGAAGTTCCCTCATTTGGTTATCAGTTCACCATTATCACTGAAAATGAAATGCATTATAATCGGAACGAAACATGTAAACTCTGTAGGATAACAAGAAGGATTCAGCTTGTATAATATGACCTACATGATAATTGATGACATACATGGTTTCTTTATTTCTTTCTCACATTTTTCCTTGGTCGGCAACGGATCGGTGATTTTTTTGGTGTTGCTGTTCATGGGTGACATTAACCACTTACCATCAGGCGAACTTCGAAAAATCCATTGTTTCAGAACCGATCTTTATACTTAATTATTTTTATACTATTCCAGGTGTGGGCATCATAGACTTCGAGTCCTGGCGTCCAGTGTTTCGGCAGAACTTCGGCACCCTCGTGCCATACAAGGACGTGTCCTATGAGATCGAGAAGAAACTGCACTGGTGGTGGAATGATAACTGGATTCAATCAGAGGTCTATATCTTCTTCTTTTCTCAAAATTAACAATTACCTACTTAGCTTTTCTACTAGTCAACTCAAGCTGACAGTTCTTACTTTTTAAATTCCAATTGCTACAGATTTAAATAACGCTCTTTTAACCAATGCAACGTCGGCACACATTATAGTTGCTATTAATTAAAAAGACGCAATACAATTAAGGGTACTACATACAAGGAATCAGGGCATCCTTTAAGGAATTTGATGGTGATTGGATGGCGTTACGTAACATCCCTTCATAGACCTTAATTACAAACGCAATCCAAGGGACATTAGGAGATGAGATCAAATATTGTGCGTATCTAATGGTGCAATTGTATAAACTGGGCCACCGCACCGCCTCTTTATGACTGCATCACTTAAACGATAACTTTTGAACTGATTGCTGTGATTTGATTCATGGAAATATGATTTCTGATATGTATATGATATATGTCTTTGTACAAGTTAGTGACTGACAAATCATCAGTGACAATATTGGCGTTACAATGGGTGGCATGAATTTTTCAGCTATCATGCTACTGTAATATTTTGCTAATGCCTGCGACGGTATGTATTAAGTACTATTAAGGGGGCAAAAAGGAAAACTGCCCGCTTTGGATTAAAATGGTAATACTATATTATAATCCCGAGGTCATGGTCAGATCAGAAACATAAAACTTTTACCGATAGAAAAAATGGTCATGATGGAGTTCGGTACAAGAAGCCGTTTATTTCGCCAGTTGATCAGTGCGCTAAGCTGTTGCCCACAAAATAAATTAAAAGGATCATTGCAGCCACTATACAATATAAATAAACAACATTACAACAATAAAAACATAAAAACAAAAATTTACAGCAATAACTTAAATTCCACGTCAACGATTTTTGTTTGGACTGAACTAAAACAACACACATGATTATAGTTGTCATATTCCTTAGTTGAAGTATAAATGTAAGCAGCACCGCGCCGCAAGGATTTGGCTATGGCTCTAATTAAATGTTTACGTCAGGCCGTGAAGTGTTATGTAACAGTTTATTTCCATCATTGAATCATGTAGATACAGTACTCTTCCGTTACGCCAAATTAGGTTTATTGCTTGTGTAATAGGTCGGATTACTTCCTTGTTATTTGGTTCCATACCATATTTAAACATTGATAAGCTGAAACTTACATATTTTTGTCGACTTCAGTAGGTACCATGATAGATGGAATCTATTCCAAACCAAATTGTCAAGTCAATAGACCTAATTTCTATGCACACTTCTCTTCCAGGCGAAGCAGCGCTTCGAAGCGTCCGCCCGAGCCTTCATGCAGACGACGTTGTCGGTAGCGAAGCAAATGCGGCCCCACGCGCTGTGGGGCTACTACGGGTTCCCCTACTGCTTCAACATGGGCGCCAACAACAAGGTGGAGCAATGTGCCGACAACGTGAACACTGAGAATGACGGGTACGATAATTGTGATGATAATGTAATAATGTAAAGCGAAGGCGGAGGGATCAGTGGCCAACCCGAGTATGGGAACTTGTGGCCACCCAAAAGCTTCTGACATGGCTTAACGACTGTTATCTTACAATAACAACTGAGACCGACGGCTTTACGTGCCTTCCGAAGTGCCTAGTCACCCATCCAAATACTAATCGCGCCCGCTGTTGTCTAACTCGGATCGATCACATCGACACAAGCCGCCGCGCTGAGCAAGTGTCACTGGAAACGTGGAAAAATATTAATGAGACATCATAAAAACATCACATAAAAGTCTGCTCAAGCTAGAAACCCGAAACCTCTCCCTTCTCACCGCCCGGCCCTTCAGCAACTCCCAACTAAGTTATTGTATCCCCTAACCAGTACCATTCTTCTCAGGGCCTATTGGCTGTGGTCAGAGAGCACGGCTCTGTACCCGTCAGTGTACAGCTCGGTGGACCTGACATCAACCCAGCTCGCGGCCCTCATCCGCGGCCGGGTCAAGGAGGCCACTCGCGTAAGGAGGAAGTACTCCCCAGTGCTGCCCTACTTCTGGTTCCGGTATAGAGACGGTGGATTTATGAGTGAGGTGAGGTCTGCGATGTAGTTTGACGAATAAAGTTAGGAACAGAAACTAATAACAAATAAGTTTATCAAATGGATTTTATTTCGATTTTCAGATCGACTTGTCAACAGCACTGAAAGCGCTCTATAATTCGAATGCTACAGGATTAATAATTTGGGGCAGTTCCAACGATGTGAACACTCTTGATAAATGCAAGGACCTGCTCAATTATGTGCAGAACACACTGGGACCAGCCATAGCTAAGTACACCAAGGCAAACACAAGAGAAGACGATGAATATCCTTCAACTACAGAATCTTTAGATATGACTACAGAAATATATGAAACTTTAAATAATACTTATAAGCTTGAAGATGTTTTATATTCAGTACACAATGTTGCTAAAGTTGAAAACACAACAGTAGTTAATACGAGGTTTATTCCAATTGACCCGAAATTCCCGTGGGTACCACCTGCAAATTACTCAGAAGAAATTTCGCATTTCGTAGAAGAAGAACTTATAAAGAAGGATGGATATAATGAAACCAAACTCGATACTGAATTATCAAACCTAAACAAAAGTTTGCTAATGGAAATTATGATTAATAGTATCTTAGATACTATTTTAGACTCTAACAATGGTGATGAGACAGAAAATATCACCTCAAATAAATCTGCGGATAATGAATCTCAAAATAATCTTACAACTGTAGAGTATACAACAAATAGTGTTAATAATATTTCAACATCTACAAGTAAATATGTTTCAACAGAACAAACAACTTTATATAACTTGGTAACAAAAAATCCATTAAATTATACAAATAACAACTACCAATCGAACGCAACAGATCAATCTAACATAATAACGAAGGAAGAAGAAAACACATTTACAACAGAAATGACTGACAGCTATTATTTCGCTGGCACAACCACAGAGAACTACGAGATAGCTAGTCAAAGTGTCAAAGAAATTAGCTCACTTGATCCTCATAATATCATTATTGATACTGCAGAGGGTACAACTGAAACTTTAACGCCCAATATCACTTCTGCTTTTGATAGTAGCAGTATTTATGATCAAGGAACTGTAACGGAGACTGATGAATTATTTTCCGGTTCTACAGATATAAGATATGAAGATATTACTATATTTACTGAAAGTATAAACTTAACTACAGAAAATATAGAAGAGTTCATTTCAGAAACATCAGATCTTATGAAGCTACATAAGAAAGAAGGAATAGGTTTTAGAGAAGACTTCGTGGAGCTCTCTTCTAATTCCCCATTCTTTGAAAAATCAGAACCGGAGCAGGTTGTTATATACATTTCATAACCCCTTTTGCTATTTTAATATTATGTTGATTTATTTGATTTCTAACAGTATTTTTAATATTAAGTATAAAAATCCAGTCAATGCTTGTAATTATATAAGTATGTCTAACGTTAATGTTAATTATTAGGTGCATTTACGGCATGGAATAATCAATCATATTATTACACTTAATATTTCCACTGCAATTATCAAACTGAATCACGTCTTCTGCTATAGCGACACAGTTATTTAAAATTGCACAAACAAAGATCAAAATGATCCATCCGACGCGAATGAATCAACTTCCGTTTTGCTCAGATTAAAGAACAATTGTATGTGGGTGTTCTTAATTAATGGAAAAAAACTGAAGCAAAACTATTCCAAGGGCATTGTTTCAACTCCATACGTAATCTGTACCATAGAACAATAATATGCGTGACTATTATTTGAAAACATTCTTATTTGCCGCTCTTGGGTAACGCATAAATAGTCATAGGAATAGTTTTGCCATAGATATTGACTGTAATGAAATTGATTACCAAATAATTCGCCTTCTACTTTATAGTCTACCAATTTTTCCTTTGTTATTGTTACTAACCTTGTCACGTTCATAAAATTCATCTTCACTATTTGTTTGCTAATTCACTGTATTTTTTACTATTTGATTTAGATTTAAACTCTAAATATTTCCGTCTGCACTATTTTGTTCTAGTTTCCGTTATAATGATGTGCTTGTACTAAATAATAACAGATTGTCATACGTTCGCTTTGCTGTCGTATTTACTTTCTTAGATTGTAATTAAGACCCGTATTAATAAACAAATGAATTAGATGTTGAAATCGTATGAAAAATTAACGTTTGTAAGATCTGAAATCGGTTTATTAATACGGGCCTAAATCTATTAAACTAACTATCTCAGCTCTCTAGATCAATGTTACTTTAAAAAGGTGTGCTTTTACATGTGTATTCGTCTGTTTCCTTGTGCTTTGCTTCAGGTGGACCAATATGTATTAACCTTTTTTTGTCTAGGTGAATGGGGCTGTCAAGATCGCGAATGCGTCAAATTACTTCATTTGTGTTGTTTTCTACTTCTTCTTTGTGTTCAAGTGTGTTTGTGGTGTCTCTGGTATGTTTCTTACAGGGCTTACTTCTCGGGACTTTTAAATACCTATTGCTTGTATTATATTATCTAAATATATACCAATCGTTGCTGGAGCAACTTAGTGTAAGGTCCAGCTGCAGTTGTGACATGAAATGTACTAAGCTCCAAAGGGGCTGTGTAGCAAAGTTTATTAATGACTTAATCACAATAACGTACTGAGTTATGTGTAAGAATATCTGTGATATAAGTTTAAATAAATAATTAATATTATGTTGTAAATTGTTTTATACATAAGAAATAAATGAATATTGATGTTTATAATATTTTTATTTTTCAGACTATTTAGTCTATATTTTAGACTCAGACGCCATTATCGTTTGAAGTTTTTTGTCTTTGAGACATAGTTACAAAAAAGGAAATTCATCTCACTCCTCCTGTACGTCACTGAAGTGAACTATGGTGCTACTTGGAGGAGTTAAATGATAATTTTATTAGGAATGAGTTCTTACACATACAGAGATAATTAAACAAAACACTACTTTTCTATCAGTGACAGTTTATTAAATTCATCCAAAAAACACACAAAAACACATTAAACACCACACATAACTACAAAGCAATAGTTTTTGAAGAGAAGAGGGATTTCGTCGTCAGTGATAAAGTTCCTATCGGGTCTCACACTGGCGAAGGGGTTACATTTGGGGTCGGTGATGGTCTTGAAGCCAACTCCGGAGAGTTCGGAACACTCCTTGATCCTGAAGACGTCTCTGTTCAACTCGTCGATGGAGTAGGAGCTGATGATGAAGGGGGTCTTAAGCTTGAGGATGCAGCTGATGGTGGTGGGCCAGGTATCTTTGCCGTTGTACATCGAAGATCTTTGTATGCTGGGGTTGAACGCGCAAACTGCAATAAAGATAAATCAATAGCAATTTACAGTCTGGTAACAATGTAGTGAATTAATCGGTTGCATGTAATTAGGTATAAAAGGCTACACTTTCTAGAAATAACCTAATAATTATCGTAAAAAGGAGAACCTTTTTTTCAAAGTCAATTAATTGCCTTCAAACGAACAAACAGGCCACCTTGTGGGAAGTGATCACCGCAAAAAAACAGCATTTTAAAAACAATGAAAACGACAGATGTGCACAACAAAGTCGCGATCCACGAGTGAAAAACAATTGAACAAAGGAAGTACTTCAAACAGATCGTACAATAGTAGGAATTTCTTGAAAACTTCCATCCGAATTATGTACAATAAAGGAAATGTCAAAAACACTGTAGGGCAGCGAGCACTGAGTCTTTATTAGGGCCAAATCAGACAGCACAGTCTCGAGGCAATTTTATTTGATAAAATTTAATTTTAATTAAAATTTCAACTTTATCGTAATGTCATTAAGGTATATTTCTTTTCCTTATAATTCGCGCTTATGTTCAGTTTAGACGTATTAAGTAGTTAACTAAATTTTAACTAAATTTTAAGTGAATAATTTTTAGTGTGCGTCCACGCGTAATAAAGCTCTTTAGTTCATACAATTATTATGCTTAATTACTTAAGCATTTTACTAAATTTTAACTAAAAAGTGCCTGGTGATAAGCCCTGCCCACCTACTTAACAGAAAATAGAAAATTTCTAAATTACTCGTCTACTTGATTACTTAACTACTAAATTACTAAATTGTCCGTTTACACGTATTGATTTACTTAAAATTTAGTTAAAATTTAGTTAACTGCTTAACTACTTAATACGTGTAAACCGAACACTAGGGTCTATGTGGTCACAAACCTATGTCTGGCGGACAGAACTCGTCACTGGCCCAGTACTCGTAGTACGTCTTTTTGTCCTGGAAGCTGAACTGAACGCGTCGCTTCTCCGCTCTGCAGGTGTCGCAAAACCTGCAACCAAATAATAACCAGATTGGGGGCATGAAGCCAGTTCATTCTTTCTTTTTCTTCGTTCTTTCTTGACCGATAACGCATTAGTGATGCCTTGGGTATCATCACTGACGTCCATGGGTGACGATAGCCACTTACCAGTGCCAATATGTAGTACACTCTTATAGCCAAAATTATCGAGCCAAAAGCTCGATAAAATTTAGCGAATCACAGCAAAATATTATAATTATAATGAGAGAAGGGATATTTACCAATACTTAGAAATCTTATAAGGTATCTAAATCAATTAAAATAAGATTATAGTCACGTACTTGTGTTGTGTGTCTCGCAACGTTTGTGTATGTACCTAATCAGTGTAGTTTTCACGATTCGGTGTTACATCATACCTCAATCGTTAAATAATTGTTAAATAGCTCGAAGCGATTGGAATATGCAATTATAATATTAAACTTATATTTCGATACAAGTTAACAAAAAATTTAAATTAAATCGAACTCCGGTCTTACCAACAGCTGAACTACAAGGCCGTCGCGTATAGAACACTTTCACGATGGTTCAAATACATTCTAAACCCATTTGATCAAGCTTAGATGGAGAGGATCGTCTACAAAATAGTTGATGTATGCATTAGATATTTAGGACAAATTGCACTTGTCTGGATGGACCTATGAGGGTAAGGACCTCTGGTATTAGATCTACTATGGCGCCCTCTCGCGCTGGGAATAATAAACGATATGTAATACAGAAATTACGAAAATAACCTATAAAGACGAAAGTGAATGACTACGGTGCTAGAAATGCTGTCTAGTTGTACAGCGAATACAATTCTTGTAAATGTCTGTTTTTTATCGAATTCTATTCTTTCGAATTGATCTCGAAACTTTTTACTCTCTGTGTGTTTATTAGATAAGATTTTGTATCGAGAGTAACGAACAAGTAATATAATATCTCTCGATCCTCGACCAAATTGAGCTAGACATGATAATAATAATGTTCATCGTAATAATTAAGCACAAAACATGGCGCGACGACCCTTTACCCCGGATGTCGAGCGACGGCTCCCAGGTTTGATTTTCGGTTGGGCAAGTAATTTATTAAGTTGCAATTTCTCTAAGATTGTGTAGACTTACTTGACTTTTTCAAGCAAATTCAACGGCAAGTGGCTCGGGTTGAGGTCGGGGCTGACGAGGACGACCTTGAGGTCCTTGACGTGAGGCTTGAGGTGCAGGAAGAACAGCTCCCACTTGAACAGCACGTCGGCCTCAAACTGCAGCTCCGCGCCCACTACGTGCACCACGAAGGTTGACTTCTGGAAGAGGATAGGAGAAGTTATGCTGTTTTTATGGAAATAGCTGGCAAACGAACTGACGATCCACCTAATGGTCAAGTAATCGTCGCTCATGGACTAAAGGTAACACTGATTCACTGCGTTTCCGGCCAAGAAAGAAACAAAAAGAAAAAAAGTGTTGCTAGTGTTGTTATCGAAATCGTAGTTCTCTCTGGCTTTCAGTTCTTTCTTTCTCTCTCTTCTTTCTTCACTGGCAAAGCATTGGTGATCTTTGGTATTACTTATGACCATGGGCGAAGTTGGCCATTTACTATCAGATGGATCGTCAACTCCTTTATCGGTTAGTTACATAAAAAAGCGCTCATAGCCCGGTGGCTTGTGACGATCTTTAATCCAGGTTAAGCAACAGCTTGCGCGGTCGGTAGATGGATGATTGCGTGACCGCTAGTGGCAAAAATTCTTCAGCGATCCGTGCTTAAGAGGACAGGTAAAGCCGTCGGTCCCATTCATTCCGTAAGTGTTGTAGGTCGAACGTCTTCAGGCAGCAAAAAGTTTCGTCAATTATGGTGGCCACTAACCCCTCCGCACTTGAGCAGCGTGGTGGAGTATGCTCAAGGCCTCCTTATTAATAAAAACAGAACTGTGTCCTGTCGTAGGCTATTAATAAGTTGCAGTCATGAGCGGTGATAACTATTTCATAAAGAAAACACTTACTTCAAAGTGGTGGGATACTTACTCATTTTGTTTTTATGAGATTTTTTTGTCGGGTATAGATTGATACAATAATAAATAATTATGCTTCAGTGTTTCGTTCTCGAGATTAGATAATACACATGTAGTCTCACATACAATGTCGCCAATATGCACTTAGTTGAAAGCCAAAAAGAAATAAAAACAATGTGACAGACAGCTCTCCATAGGTTACCTGCGATCAGATTGTCATTCACATTTCAGTGCTCCGCCATAATGCATTTCTATTTTCTTTCTAGTGTTTTTTTCTAGCAATTTATTTTTGAATTATACATCTAATACAAAAAACGAAGAGGAAGTGTGATGATAAGGATTCAAATGCATATATTATCGTCGGATTCCGAAAGGATATTGTGAACTAGAGGTGCTTATTACTTTTGTGTGCTAACGCACAGACTGATGTTTGTTACCAGTTTAGGTGAGTAAAACTATATTAAATATATGCATTTGTAAAACTCGGGTCCACGGTACAATGCCTTGATTTCATCTTACCCGCAGTACATGTTTTTTATGTGTGTTTGTTTACACATGGATATTCACCTGTTTAGGTAAGTAAAAATATATAGCAAATTATTTATTTATAAAACTCGGATTCACGGTGCAACGCCTTGAGTTCACCTTACCCGCAGTATTATATGCTTTTGTGTGTTTACACATGGATATTTACCTGTTTTTAGGTAAGTAAAAAAATTTAGATACTTATTTATTTGTAAAACTCGGATTCACGTTGCAACGCCTTGAGTTCACCTTATCCGCAGTATATACTTTTATGTGTGTTTACACATGGATATTTGTCTGTTTTTAGGTAAGTAAAAATATATAGCTAATTATTTATTTGTGAAACTCGGATTCACGGTGCAACGCCTTGAGTTCACCTTATCCGCAGTACATACTTTTATGTGTGTTTACACATGGATATTTACCTGTTAAGGTAAATGAAACTGTAGCAAATTATGTATTTATAAATCTCGGGTTCACGGCGCAACGCCTTGAGTTCACCTTACCCGTAGCACATGCTTTTGTGTATTTTCGCATTGTTGTTTATATATTTAGGTATGTACAATTATATAGCAAATTAGACATTTGTAAAACTCGGGTTCACGTTGCAACACCTTGAGTTTACCTTATTATCACTACCGTTCCCGCAGTACTTATATGTTTACGCATATATGCTTATCTCTTTATGTGAGTAAAACTATTTCTAATAGCAAATTAAGCATTTGTTTAACTTGGGTTCACGGTGCAACTTCTTGAGTTCACCTTACCCACAGTATCTGCACCAACCAGCAAATGTTATTGTTACCGTTTTATTTTATAACAATGTAACAATCAGGCCACCAACTAAATTCGAGTTTACGATGCAACGACTCGGAGTTCATTCATACTCGTGGTTCTATTGCTTAAATATGTTTTAATGCCTGTTAAAGCATATGCATACTTACTTGCCTATAATTATGATCGAATAATTTATAAGAAATAAATTACTACAAACAGTTTCTTTTGTTGATGTTTTTACAGACGGTTTTAATAAATACGTATCGGGTACTAGACATTCCTGTACTGTCGACCATCGCCTTTTACTTGCAGGTGTCGATTATACCTAGACATGGGTAACTCAACCAAAACGCGTGAGCTGCAAAACAGGTCCTGATTCACGAAGGCGACCTGGAGCTGTGATGCGGTTCGTGAATCAGCTCAAGGACCTGAAAGATTCTTAAGAGCCGACAAGACATTTCAAATTTCAACCTTATTACTATTATCAATAGGGTATATTATCTTAGTCGATGCGAACATTTCAGGTCCAGGTACGGCTCGCAGGTCGCGGGATCTGCTTCACTCTTTAGGTGCGACATTCAAATTTCAACCTTATTACTATTATCATTAGGGTATATTATCTTAGTCGACGCGTACAGTTCAGGTCCAGGTACGGCTCGCAGGTCGCGGGATCTGCTTCACTCTTTAGGTGCGACATTCAAATTTCAACCTTATTACTATTATCAATAGGGTATATTATCTTACGGCCGGTCTCAATATTATACTGTCAGTGAAACTCTGGTACATATCAGAGATAAAAAGTAAACATTGATCTCTCGCTAACTGCCGTCTCACAAATCAAAAGTAAGCAAAAAAAAGTAAGATCATCGATAGATAATATTTCAGTGACATTTCTGCCTCTGGTTTTTAAGTCCCTCTGAAAATTTCGTTTTCGCATAACAATATATTTTTTTATACTTTTATACTTTTTTATATTTTTTATCATAAAAAGGAACTCAGTGTTTTTGATTATAAACTTACTTCATTTTAATATTAAAATGATAATTTGTTCCAAATGTACTGTAAATTTCGCGGATGAAGTTAATAATATAATGTTATGTGTAACCTGGAACAATGCTTCACTAGTAACAAAACGCAGCATTTGACGTTTATCACTCATGGGTATCCCGGACGACGATGACATGTTATTGTCATTTGACATTCGTTTATGTCGCTTGGTTACCCAAAATATAAACAACGTGTATTTTCTCACAATTTTAGTACTTAATATTAATTAGTTTTATGAATAAACTAGGATTATATAATGAAACACATAGCTCAACAATTACCGTGAGTATAGACTTTATTTGTTAATAAAATAAAATAGATTATTATGTTTAGTAAACAAAAAATTGTAGTAATTGTAAATTGTTGTACTTGTAGAAGTGATAGCCTAGCGGTTAGAACGTTGGTCTCCCGAACGAAGTGTTTATTCCCACTTGTCCGGGGCCCGAGTTCAAATCCTGGCACGCTAATTTTCAAATATTATGTGCGTATTAGAAGTTAATTATCACTAGCTTCGGTGAAGGAAAACAATGAACATCGCGAGGAAACCTGCACACCGGAGAGTTCTCCATAAAGTTCTTAAAGGTGTTTGAAGTCTACCAATCTGCACTTGGCCAGCGTGGTAGACTGTGGCCTAATACCCCTCACATTGCGAGAGGAGACCCCGAGCCCAGCAATTATGGGTTGTTGCTTCTTTTTGCTTTTAAACAAAAAATTGTTGCCAAATGTACTAAAGGAAGTTTTTTTTTCAGATGAAGTCCAGACCCTTCACAAAAGATGAAGTACCTTTCTTCATATGGCCAAAATAGTAGCCAATAGCTATTGATGTAGCAGGGATACACAATTATTTCTGAAAAGGCGAAATGTTTGTGTTATAATTTCAAAATAAATGTAACTTAAAAAGTTGTTGTTTTATTAAAATACCTACTTACCTAAAACTTTAAAGATAGGAATTGTTATCAATTCTCATTCACTGCCGTTTTTAACCGACTTCAAAAAAAGGAGGAGATTCTCAATTCGACTCTATTTTTTTTATGTTTGTTACCTCAGAACTTTGGACTGGGCCAACCGATTTTGATAATTATTTTTTTAATCGAAAGCAGGTGCTTGTCATGTGGTCCCACATTTTGAACGAGATCTGACAAGTAGTTTTTGAGTAACTTTAAAGTCGGTTATTTTTTGTTAGTAAAATTTAGATTATGGTTTATGTTTAATCTGAATCTAGGTAGCTATAAACAAAATTGGATTCACACAATTCAGTCATATATGTAGTCATATATTTTATATGAGGACAATTTCGGCGATCTTGGTACCGTATTAAAAAGGCGGAATCAAATATACAGGCTTCATAAAATTCATTATCACTCATCAGTGATTAATAAATCCATGATGTTTTGATAAATTTTCTTTACAATATGAGCAATCTACCAATTATCCGTCGAAATCGAGCGATGTGAAAAATTCCGATAGATGGTAACTTCTATTACCGACAGTTAGCTGTCAAAGCGTTATTGAGACGCAAGTATTTATTTTTGTATGGACCAACATACCTACGGTATGACTTGGCCCTCCGAACGGTAGATGAATGTCATGGGTAGAAATTTTCTATCCACCGAAGGTTATTGAGACGCAAAAATTGATAAATATGACAGATGACATACTAATGATAGCATTTTCTACATTTTTCTAACTGTTAGTACATTATTGAGACCGGCCGTTAGTCGATGCGAACATTTCAGGTCCAGGTACGGCTCGCAGGTCGCGGGATCTGCTTCACTCTTTAGGTGCGACATTCAAATTTCAACCTTATTACTATTATCATTGGGGTATATTATCTTAATCGACGCGTACAGTTCAGGTCCAGGTACGGCTCGCAGGTCGCGGGATCTGCTTCACTCTTTAGGTGCGACATTCAAATTTCAACCTTATTACTATTATCATTAGGCTATATTACCTTAGTCGACGCGTACATTTCAGGTCCTTTGAGCTGAAATGAGACCTGGTCGACCTGTTTTAGAGATGCAGGTCAACAGGTCACTTTCGTGGGACCTGAATCTTTGAATCAGATCAGATCTGAGTTACACACCTCTAATTATACCAGAGATGACAGAAAAACCCTTTCTTTAAGCGGCGCGGTGGCGGCCGATTAATTCCTACTACTGATTAATGAGTTAAATGACTCCGTGTGGCAAATATTGGAAGCTGATCCTTCTACGACTACATCGTTTGGTGAAGAAGACCAGAAGGACTTGGACTTATAAGTTATGAATTCCACTTCAGATTTAACAAAAGAACTCCGCAAGGAGTTTATAGAATTTAATTTTCCTACGGTTAGTTGTAAATTGACAGACGTTCACATCATAATGAAGCGTGATAAAGCTTTGCAAAGCTAGCGAAACTGAAGCAGATTAGAAGTTCTGACTATTTTCTGTATATAAAGAGAGAATACATCAACATGTTAATGTTGTTTTCTAGACATTGGGCGTATTTTATGCGACTGTCAACATGATGATTCTGTCATCAAGCGTAATTTTATACTGTCTTGCCTTCTTAATTTTTTTTAGATTTAAGGGATCAGATGCAGCTGACCAAAATCGACAGCCTACTTTTTGGACAAGAGTTAGCTGATACGCTGAAGACGTCCAAGGAAATAAATATGTCAGGTGCTTAATTCAAGTTACTGCCTCTTACTGCAGTCTAACGGGGCCACAGAGGACGAAGGAGTCTGCGTCCCTCGACGAAAAAATAGCATGCGCCTTCATCCGGAGCGTCACAATGCGTACAACGCAACGGCCGCAATCATCAATAGGCAGTACGGTAAAGCCGACAGGCTGTGTTGTTTTTTATTATCAGTGGTCAAAAATTACCTCAGATAATTATAGGTATTGTCCTAGATAATGGGTTATGAATTCTATCTTCAGTACTTTCATTCCAAAGTAATTACTTCCTTCTAAAAATATTCTCGTGTCGGAGAAGATTTTGAACAAAATGTTCGAATAACTGGCAAATAAACAATTTACTGGCTATTGGTGCTGCTTCAAAATATCAACCATGGGACGACCAATTCGATCGGACATAATTCTTAAATTGGTACCGATAACACACGCCTTGAATCGCATTACATATCGTAATATCTTAATGATTTTTTTTTACAAATTCAAGCCGTTTCAAATTGGAATCTTAGTGTAATTCTTAAGATCATTTTGTAAAATTGATTTTTTTCTCGATATTGATCTTACAGAGCATATTTTCTGATAAGAATTCACGACAATTATTATAAGAGGTACATTAATTCGAAGGAAACTATAATTATAATGTTGTGCCGTTTTTTGGTTTCAATACCGCACAACACGCAAATATCATGAAACCAGTAATCTAATTATTACGATATGCTGGTTATTTAAATTCAAATTCAAATTCAAAATCATTTATTCATGTAGGTATCATTGATACACTTATGCACGTCATTTTTTTAATTTACCAGCTTTTCGGAAAGGTGCTTTGTCATGGAGGAGAAGAAAAGCCGAAAGAAACTCCTCAGCACATCTTTTAAAAATAAAATACATTGGTATATTTCTTACAAAGAAGTATCACTAGCCTGTACGGAACTGGCTGCAGATCTGGTCATTTCCATGCGTCTTTGTCATTTATGTACTCATCTACAGTATAGTAGCCTTTGCCTAAAAGTTGAGATTTTACATGTTTCTTAAATAATTCCACTGGCAAATCACGTATTAACTTTGGGATTTTATTATAGAACTGTACACCACGGCCCATAAAAGATCGCTTCACTTTAGAAAGACGGTAAGATGGCGTTACTAACTGGTGCATTTTTCTTGTTTGGCGATTAGTGATATCAAAATTTTGTTTATACGCGCTTATATTATTCCGTATAAAAACCACGTTACTATAGATATATTGTGAGGCTACTGTAAGTATACCTATTTCTTTGAACTTGTCACGCAAAGTTTCACGAGATCTAAGTTTATAAATAGCCCTAATAGCTCTTTTTTGTAGTATGAAAATTTGTTCTATACTGGCTGCTTTGCCCCACAGCAAGATGGCATATGACATAATACTGTGAAAATATGCAAAATAAACCATCCTAGCAGTTTCGACGTCAGTAAACTGCCTTATTTTCCTAACAGCATAAGCAGCCCTACCGAGTTTAGTCGCGAGATTTGTTATATGTGGGCCCCACTGAAGTTTACTATCTAAGGTCACCCCTAAAAAGACCGTGGATTCCTCCATGTGCAATATTTCATTATTCAGTCTGAGAGATTTGTTAACTTTTTTAACATTAGGTAGTACAAACTCTATACATTTAGTTTTTTTTGCATTTAAAAGCAAATTATTGATAGTGAACCAACGCGACACATGCGAAAGAGCACTATTTACGTCGTCAAAATTTACTTTATTCCTTTCACACTTAAATATTAATGATGTATCGTCAGCAAATAGTACAATATCCGCTTGGTTCTTTACATAATGTGGTAAATCGTTAATGTATACCAGAAAAAGAAACGGACCCAAGATCGAGCCCTGCGGTACACCCAACACAGCCGGTGACCCCGATGACTTAATATCTTTTATACTAACTTTTTGTATCCTATCACTCAAATAAGACGCGATCAAGCTAAGGGCCTTGTTTTTTATACCATAGTGGCCAAGTTTAAACAGCAATGTTTCGTGCTGAACACAATCAAATGCCTTAGATAAGTCACAAAATACACCTATGGCATTTTGTGATGATTCCCATGCTTCAAATATATGCTTTAAAAGCCTAGCCCCTGCATCGGTTGTACTACGGCCTTTAGTGAAACCGTATTGATCAGGATGTAATAAATTATTATTGTTGAAATGGGACAGCATTTGATTCAATATTATTTTTTCAAAAATCTTACTAAGAGTTGGTAAAATAGAAACTGGTCTATAGTTATTAATATCGGTTTTTTCGCCTGTTTTAAAAAGTGGTATAATTTTGCTGCATTTCATAAGATCTGGAAAGATACCTAGATCTATGCATTTATTAAAAACTATGACCAAATATGGTGCTATAATATCTATAATATGCTGTATTATTTTTACCGAAATGCCCCATAAGTCACCGGTATTCTTTACCTTCAGAGACTGAAATGCGTTAATTAAGTCTCTAGTGGTTATATGTTTAAATTCAAATAAAATATTACATTCATTAACATGATTTTTTAATATAGAAAGTGCTTCCGTCGGCGAAGAAGCTAATGAACTAGTTAACGTTATAGGAATATTACGGAAGTGATTTTCAAACTCACTTGCCACGTCTTTATCAGCAGTGATTGTGTTATCATTAATCAACAGTTCGTAACTGAAATCACAGGACTTTGCGTTACCATTCTCACTACTAATTATATTCCAAGCCGTTTTTATTTTGTTATCCGAGTTAATAATCTTGTCCTTTATGTACATTGATTTCGCCTGAATGCAAACTATTTTAAAGATTTTTGAATAATTTCTTACATGCTCCTGAAAAGATGAAGAAAAATTGTATTGTTTCTCGGCATAGAGATCGTACATCTTGTTCCTGCTTTTATAAATACCTACAGTAGCCCAATCACTAAATTTACTATTTTTAGCTATATCTATATACCTAAACTTGAAAATTTGATTAAATTCATTATTTATGTTATTTGACAATGTGTTATATAGTTTAATTGGATCTCTTTGTTGTAACGTTAAATGCGTTTGTAGTTTTGATTTAATTTTCTCTTTAAAAGTTGAAATCTTTTTTTTAGTTATTGGTCTACATTTTATTAATTGTTTTTTCTTATTAACAGAATTATACAACGAAATTTTTTGTCCGCAGTGGTCTGACCTCAACTTACTGAATATCTCTTTATTTAAAATCTCACAATTGCAAAAGATATTATCTAAACATGTAGCTGTAGTGTCAGTTATTCTGGTTGGCTCATTGAATATTGGATTTAAATTAAAGCATTTAAACAAACTTAGTAGCCTAGTAGCCATAGGACTATCTAATAAGATGTCTACGTTGAAGTCACCACATATCACTACTTCTTTTTTAGAGACTAACCGTTTAAGTACATCCTCCAGTGTATCTTCGAAAATACTAAAGTCACCAGAGGGGGGCCTATATACACAGACTATAAAAAACCGCTCCAGTTCCACACATGCCAGTTCAATAGTGCGTTCAACAGATAAACTAACAATGTCTTTTCGGTCTTTAAAAGAAATATTATCTTGCACTAAGATTAGAGAACCCCCATGAATAGCAGTCCTTCTAAAGAACGCACTTGACAATCTATAATTATTCAAACTAACATGACCTTGTAAGTATGGTATCCAATGCTCTGTTATACATAATACATTAATATTGCTATGTTCAGCAAATAATTCTAATTCTAATTCTTTGCCGGTTAAGCCTTGTATATTCTGATGAACTATATTTAAATAAGAGGGCTTATCCATTGTCTTTTTATCTAGTTTAAATTATTACTTGTACAAATATTAGTACATTTGTCTAAAATAGAAATAGTGGTACTACTACCACACTCAATAAATGTGTCAATAGACTTTGTTACCCTATTTGTAACAGCATCATTCAGATGGTAAGCTAATAATTTAGCTAATTGTTTTTTGTTTTTTGTTTTGGTGTTATGAATTATTTGTCTTGACCTAAGTCTAATACTAAATTGTTATATTGAATGTGTGTAAAAACCACGAGGCACTTGCTTTAATCCTATGGAACCTTGGTTTTTATTATATTTGAATCTAGAAGTTTTTTTCTGATTCTATTGACTCTAAAACGACGGACATTAGCTTGCCAGTTGAAGAACGTTACAAAATAAGACGGAATCAAAAAAAAAACGTTTAATATAAGGATTCTAGCTCCCTTGCTAGATCTTGTGACATCAGATATTCCTGTTATTAAATACGGTTACTATGGCTACAGATACTATAATACAAAAGGAGTTTGAGAAATATAAATACTTTTAGTGATGATAAAGGTTATAAGAAATTTATGACAATACTTAGTATCATCTAATTAGATTCCGATATTAAGTGATTGATAAGAGCGTTTGACAAAATGTTTCCAACATAAAAGTCAATTTGGAAAATAATAGATTCTGACGCCTCAACTACGGGATGGGGTGTAGCTTGTGCAGGTGAAACTGCTTGTGGTAACTGTTTTGGAGTCAACCGAAATCAATACATTAATATTAAGAGTCAATTGGTGGCTGCCTTTTTTAGTCTTAAGAGATTTTGCAAAAATCAACTTGTATGTGGGATATCGCACATTGAGCGATGTTTTATATAAATCGCATAGAAGGTGTGCAGTTTCCCCATTTAACGTGTCTTACAGAAAGTATATGGCAATGGAGAATGCTTTCTGTTCGTAATTTTTATATGTCATAAATTGAGAATATTAAATAGTAAGCTCGCCATTTGTAACCTAATATTTTATTGGGGTTTAATAAATGATATGTTGAATACATAAATATCATCGTTGATGCTGAATCAAGACGAGTTCAGACTGACCAATTAGGAGTTATCAAATACCGCCTTCCAAGGAATTGGTAAATCCTTATGAGCGATATGTTTGCTTATTCATAAGTGCTTTTCTTATTCATAAATGTCTTACACTGACATTTCATTCTTCTAAGCATTTAATCATTTCTGAGTCCGGCAACTGTCAGCTATCAGATACATGCTTAATACCCTGGTTGACAATCCGGAGTAAATGAAATGTTACCTTTTTCTGTTAAAGCGGCAACATTAATATCAATGAGGCCTTTATACCAAATATATTTTTTTTCTTACTGATTTATTTGAATCTGGTACGCAATATGGAATGCGTTGTCATAATTAGAAATCAAGTAACGATGTAGAGATCGGGTTCAAAAATCATTTAAATTGGTTCTTTGATTTAAACTTTGCCCGCTTAGTTGGGCACCCCAACGGTCTTTTAACAGTAGATAAAATTTAAAAAACTGTTGTTTGACTAGTATTTCACTGATTAGTATTTCACCTAATACATATTATAATACTTAACTGAAGGTTACACTAAAACAACTAATACTTGTATAACCATACTTTCAGGAAAGACCCGAAATATACTCTGCTAAATCATTAATTGATTTTTTATATCAGACTGAATCAGTCACATGTTTCTTTTAATTATCACCAAGAAATGACGTATAAAGAATACCTTATAGGTCAATTTTATTAATATTCTTGAGTTTTTTTTCGCTCATAGCACTAGACAGGACAGTGCTTCGCAAGCTCATAAAGTGGATGTCAATGCCGACACTTCCACAACATTTGAATATTTTTCTTATAGACGTATATCAACTGACAATAGAGACCTATTTGCCAAGTATGCCTATTTTTAATTGATGGTAATTGATAAATCACTAATACATTTTTTTGAAATTATCTATTCTAGATAAGATTATACCTAAAATTTTATTTGTTTTCTATATAACAAATTAAGAAAAACTTGTACAGAATAATTAAGAGTTATTTATTTGTCAACGAATTTTCCTGCTTGTTGTCGTTGTAAATAATAGTGTATCATATAGGTACCCTAATTGTTTCATTTCACAAATATCTCTCAATATCTACATGTGTATTATCTAATCTCGAGAACGAAACACTGAAGCATAATTAATGATTAAACGAACTTACCTGTAAGTGAAGTTCTATCATAATTATGTGAGGTGTTTCGTTCGAAGAGATTAGATTCCCGCCCTGTCCGAGCACCAGCGCAGACCTACCAGGAGGAGGTCGTTGACCCGCGCGACGGAGCATTGACTTCACGGCCGGCACCAGCTGGCAGTCGCTCTCACCACACCAACGCAGGCGCACGCTTCACGCGCACTTAAATCTATTGACGGCGGCTATCGCACTAATTAGAATTTATTGTAGTCTGAAGTTCCAATACATATTATTTGAAGACAACTGGAGTTTCACTTCACGTCGAGACAATGGTCCTTCGATTTATCAGCGACCTACTGCTACAATAAAAATTCTACGCGACGAAGTCAAGATCAAGACGTGTCCGGACTTTGAACCCCGTGGGAATTTCTTTGTTCGAGACCGCGCGGCGCCACATCTATTCTACGCTACTTGAAGAAAGAATTGGAGACGAAGACTGGATTGCAGGATAAGGGCTGTCAATCGTGAGATCGTTCCAATTACTATTCCTTTCTTTCCCAAAATTCCATAATTTTTTTTTTGTTCTTCCAATTTCCAACAATTTAATTTACATCTATTTGAGTTAATTAGTGTTCAATTAATATCGTCCTTATCATTTCTGCCATACGGCACGCATTTATAAGCTTATAGCATAGCGCTAAACGATCGCAGTTTTTTCCATTGACCTTGTCGGGTCATTGACCGCTACGCGCGCACGCAGCTGCGCCTATTCATATTTTTTCTTCGCTATTGTTCTATTTTTTCAACTTCTTTTTTATAAACTAGTGCACTTTATTCGTTATCTTATCTCTATTTTATCAATTCTTTTTTTCAATTGCCTTTCATAATGGCTGAGAAACTCATTAAGCAACGCAGCTCAATGAAAGCGAAGCTTACTAATTTTAGTAATTATTTAGAAATTTTACAAAGCTGCAGTGCTTTATCCAGATTACAACGCATAGACCTAGAGGGCCGATTTAGTAAATTCGAAACCTTATATGGAGCCTTCGATGATTTACAGACTGAGATCGAGCTGTTGTCGGACGACACGGACGCGGCTTACACGGCGCGGACCCAGTTTGAGGAGCAGTATCATACACTGGCTGCGCTGGCACGAAGCCTGCTGGCCAACGCCAGCGCCGCGGACGATCGCGAGTCTGCTGGGTTTGTAACGGGCTCCGAAGACTCTGAATCAGGTAGGCACAATCAAAATTTTATTCGTTTACCGAAAATTGATTTGCCCCACTTTGACGGCGGTTACCAATCTTGGCTCGAATTCAGAGATACGTTTTTGTCGTTAATTCACAATAATGACGGCATAGATACCATCAATAAATTTCATTACTTACGAGCCAGTCTAAAGGGCTCAGCAGCAGAAATAATTAAAAATGTAATCTTTAAAAAAGATAATTATAACATAGCTTGGGGTTTACTTTGTGAGAGGTTTGACAACAATCGTCTCCTAGTTAATTTTCATGTGCAGGCTTTATTCAACGTCGAACAAGTCCATAAAGAATCTAGTATTTTGTTACGTCGGCTAATTGACGCAACAAATAAAAATCTTAGGGCACTAAAAATGATGAATGAGCCTACGGAACACTGGGACACTCTCATTATACATATGATGTCAAGTAAGTTGGACTCCATAACCCTTAGAAGTTGGGAAGAATATCGCAATACACTCGAGGCGTCTCCTACACTTAGTCAATTTTGCACATTTGTAAGTAATAAGGCAGATCTTTTAGAAAATTTGGAAGAACAGAACAAACACAATAAACACGAAAATAATTACAAATCTAAAAATTTTTTAATCACAAATAATAATCAAACAAAAAATAATTATCAATCAAATCAAGTTACAATTAAATGTCCCTTATGTAGCAAATCTCACTTTTTATATTCATGCGACTTATTTAAGAAACTTTCTATAGAATCACGCATTAAGAAAGTACAAGAACTTAATGTTTGTAAAAATTGTTTACGGCCCGGCCACAATGATAAACGTTGCAAGTTATCTCATTGCAAGTATTGCAAAAGCAAACACAATACTCTCTTACATTTAGAGCAATCTGAACTCTCATATATAAACCCAATGCCGGGCCCTTCAGAAAACGTTACACTCTCAACTAATGCTTCTGCAAATTATGTAAAACAGCCTACTACGCGGTCTATTGTTTTACTGTCCACAGCGATGGTGCGAGTGGTGAGCTCCGACGGTAAGAAGCATGAAGCGCGTATGCTGCTCGACAACGGCAGTACGGCAAATTTTATTACCGATAGCCTCTGCGACAAGCTGGGGTTGTCCAGGCGTAGTGCGAGTTCCATGGTTACAGGTATTAACAACTTAGTTAGCAATAGTACACAGTCTTGTTACCTCAAGTTTGAGTCGATTAACGGGAACTACTCTAGTAAAATCAATTGTCTTATTTTACCTGTAATCTCTAAAAATCTACCACCTATTTCTATAGATACTAAGCATATATCTATTCCCTCTGGCGTCCAGTTAGCCGACCCTACATTCAATATCCCGTCTGCTATAGACATTTTAGTGGGGGCAGAAATTTTCTGGGAGGTAGTAGGTAGCAATCATATAGATTTGGGTAAAAAGCAACCTATTTTGTGTGAAAGTAAGCTAGGTTGGATAGTGTCTGGTTCTTTATCTGTCAGATCACGCTCCGCCCATTCACACTTATGTAATTTTGCGTCAATGCAAGCAAATCCCGATTTGACTAAATTCTGGGAATTAGATTCAGTCTCTTCTAAATATACACTATCGGCTGAAGAACGTGCATGTGAGGACAGTTTCAAATCGCACACGTTCCGTGACAAAGAAGGTCGGTTTGTTGTTACTATGCCTCTAAAGGCGAGTCCCGACAAATTAGGTGACTCATTCGCTATGGCAAAACGTCGTTTCTTATCTTTAGAAAGGCGATTTCAAAGAGACGTTCATCTTAAATCTATGTATGTAGACTTCATGCGTGAGTATGAAAGCTTAGGCCACATGACGAAGGACACGGACACCTCTAACATTGGTAAAGTCAATTATTTTTTACCGCATCACGGTGTTCTGCGCGAGTCTAGTTCGACGACTAAGCTACGTACGGTGTTCGACGCGTCAGCTAAAACTACCACAGGCGTGTCACTAAACGACATTATGATGGTTGGTCCTAACATTCAAGATGATCTCTTGTCTATTTTATTACGTTTCCGTCAACATAGGTATGTAATATCGGGAGACATCGAAAAGATGTATAGAGCGATCGAGGTTACTCCCGAGCAACGTTCTTTACAACGCATAATTTTTCGCGCGGATCCATCACAGCCTCTAAAAACGTATACTCTAAACACGGTTACGTACGGCACCGCATCCGCGCCTTATCTAGCCACTAAATGTCTAGTTAGTTTAGCAGACTCGGCACAAAGTACAGAAGCTCAAAATGCAATACGGCGTGACTTTTACGTAGACGATTTCCTTTCCGGTTCCAACACGATCTCTGGTGCGGTACAAATGTCTAAGGAAGTCATATCTATTTTATCGTCGGCAAAATTTAATTTAAGAAAATTTCAATCAAATAATTTAGAAATTTTAAATGAAATTGCACCCAATTGTGAAACTTCAAATAATAATCAATTAAGTCTATGTAATTACAAAACTAATATTTCATCTAAAACGTTAGGCGTTCATTGGCTATGTGACTCTGACACACTTTCATTTTCCATTAATATTGAACATTCAAAAAATATTACAAAACGACATATACTTTCAGTTATTAGCCAAATTTTTGACCCGTTAGGACTAGTTACTCCATGCATAATCGAAGCAAAATTAATTATGCAAAAGTTATGGATTGCAAAGTGTGAATGGGACGATGAGGTGCCTACAGACATACAACAGTTGTGGTTAGCTTTTTCAAATACATTGCCACATCTAAATAATTTAAAAATACCTCGTTGGATTTCATGCGAGGATTCCATTACACATGAAATTCATATTTTTACTGATGCCTCGGAAAAGGCACTAGGATCATGCGCCTATATAAGATCTACAGATAGCGGTGGTAACATAACGGTACGTTTACTTAGCTCCAAAAGCCGTGTAGCACCAATCAAGCCCACCACAGTCCCGCGACTAGAACTTTGCGGAGCGCTGTTAGGTGCAAGACTGTGTATTAAGCTAAAGGAGTCTATTACCTTACCTATACAATCATGTCACTTTTGGTGCGATTCCACGATTGTCCTTGGTTGGCTAAATACATCTGTTAGTCAGCTTAAGAAGTTCGTTTCCAATCGTGTGAACGAGATACAGGAAAGCACATCAGGTAGTACATGGAGCTACGTACCGTCTAAGGACAACCCGGCGGATTTTGTTTCTCGAGGCCTGAAGGCTGATCAGATCAGCGATTCTAAATTATGGTGGAATGGGCCCGAATTTTTATTACGAGATCAAACTCTATGGCCTGTTTTACCTAACAACGCCTTGTCGAAACAAGGTTTACCAGAAGTCGTTTCAAACTTTTCTATAAGTAATTCCAATGATTTTGCATCCAATACTATTAATCAAACAAATCAAACTAATTACTCTATAATTAATAATCTAATACACAAATACTCTAATTTTAATCAATTACAAAGGGTAGTAGCTTATATACAACGATTTATTTACAATTTAAAAAATAAAACTAATAAAATAAAAGGTTTTCTTTCTTATAAAGAGCTTCAACAATCATTAAATTTAATTTTACACGTAGCGCAAACTGAGATGTTTTCGGAAGAGTATCACATTTTGAAAGCTGGGAAGGCTCTACCTCGAAAAAATAGATTAATGTCGTTATCTCCATTCTTAGACTCCAACAATCTCATACGTGTAGGCGGGAGACTTAATAATTCACATTACGACTATAATACCAAACATGCAATAATTTTATGTAGTATAAACATCATTTAACCAAAACTATTTTTAAATTTCAGCATGAAAAGCTTCTACACGCTGGACCTCAATTACTCTTGGCATCCATTCGTCAAAATTATTGGCCTCTAGGAGGCAGAAATTTATCTAAAAACACAGTCAATAAGTGCGTTCAATGTTTCAGGCAAAAGGCCAATAATATACAGCCAATTATGGGTCAATTACCAGCGTGCAGAAGTAAACTCGAATTCGTATTCTACGATTGTTCTGCGGACTTTTGCGGGCCAATATTGATTGCCGACCGTAAAGGTAGAGGATGCAAGCTCATTAAATCCTACCTATGCATTTTCGTCTGTTTAGCCGTCAAGGCAGTTCATTTGGAGCTCGTTACAGACCTAACAAAAGAGGCTTACATGGCCGCTCTTAATCGATTTGTAGCGCGTCGTGGCAAGCCGCGCTCTATTTTGTCCGATAACGGCACTAACTTTGTCGGGGCCTCTAACGAGCTTACGAAATTTTTACAGGAGTCAAACATCGCATCTGAAATAGCTCAGGAAGGCATCGAATTCTCTTTTACGCCGGCATACTCTCCACATTTCAATGGCGTAGCAGAGGCCGCTGTCCGCTCTGCAAAACATCATTTAAAGAGGTTGCTCAAACTAACCAACCTAACGTATGAGGAGATGGCAACGCTATTAACTCAAATAGAGAGTATTTTAAACTCCCGTCCACTAACGCCTCTTTCTAATGATCCCTCCGACCTTTCCGCACTAACACCTTCCCACTTTCTAATTGGACGACCGCTTTTGTCAGTACCGCATCCGCAACTCTCCAGCGCATCTATTACCAGCCTGGAGCGCTACAAGCGGGTGGAACTGCTGAAGCAACATTTCTGGTCACGCTTTCACCAAGAATATGTCTTATTGCTCCAACAGAAAACCAAGTGGGCGGCTTCTTCGGGCGAGCTACAGCAAGGTTCACTCGTCCTTGTAAAGGAAAAGGCTCTGCCACCACTGCTGTGGCTACTCGGGCGTGTGGAACGCGTCTACCCAGGCAGCGACGGCGTCGTGAGAGTCGCCGACATCAAGACGCGAAAGGGGACACTACGGCGGGCCTTCAACAACATCTGTCCCCTTCCTATTGAAGTGAAGACTTCAACCCGGGCAGACTGTCCGAGCACCAGCGCAGACCTACCAGGAGGAGGTCGTTGACCCGCGCGACGGAGCATTGACTTCACGGCCGGCACCAGCTGGCAGTCGCTCTCACCACACCAACGCAGGCGCACGCTTCACGCGCACTTAAATCTATTGACGGCGGCTATCGCACTAATTAGAATTTATTGTAGTGAGGCGTGATACGGAAGTTTATCATATACTCACGTATTATCGATATTATCACGCTCTTATCTAATGATTAATAAACATAATTTGTTAAGATTAATTAAGTTAGCATAAGCAATCTAGTCACGTCCATGTACAATATAAATAGTGTTTAATAAAGCAAATGATGGGAAGTCTCACTCGACACCTAACTGTGGTTGCATACTTATTCTCGGAGATACTCTCTCCGAGACTGCCCTCTCCATGGCTACGGCGTAACTCTGCTCAAAACCGCAACCTATCCTCTGCTGGACCCTGGTCCTCAAATGGCGACCCTTGGCCCCACATCACATGGCGACCCTTGGCCCCACATCACATGGCGACCCTTGCCTAAAGAACTTGGACGGCGTCACCCCTGCCTAAAGAATTTGGACGGCGTCACCCCCATATCACATGGCTGCTAAAGGAACTTGGACGGCGTTGGCAAGAATCGTGGACGGCGCGACGTTGAACCCTGGTGAGAAACATGGATGGCGTTACCTCTGCAGAGGAATTTGATCAGTAATCCAAAAACGAGATGGTCCGAGCTTCGTCCGAGGAGGTTGTAATAGCGCAGACTGCGTCGTGAGAAGTGAATGCTGCACTTTGATCGGAGATGTCACATCGGCTGGATCCAAGCAAGAAATAACCCGGACTACGCAGAGCAAGATTCAGCACACGGCATGAGTTACGTGAGTCAAATATGTCCGTAATTTAACTCTTATTGTATTTGTATTTTTGTAATTTTTTTTCTTTCTTTATGTTGTAAAATGTGCACGATGGTATAAACATTTAAATGGAAATAGAGCTCACGTCGTTATATATTAGATTAAAATTGTTAAGAGAAAATATTGTTAAGTTAGGACCCAGCAGGAGGTCGGGAAAAAATTTTGATGATAAAATTAGCGAAGCCAGAGCTATCTATAACCGATATAAATTAATTATTAAAGATACGGTTAAGTTCTCGGAGGAATTAGCACTATTAATCGAGAAAATCGAGGGATTATATAAAAAAAATTATTGTTTTCGAGACACCGGCAGAAATCATGGCGTCAGAAAAGTTTTGTCTTAAAACGGCGGTCAGCTTGCTGCCAAAAATGAGCGGTAGTGAACAAGTAACTCTGGACCTAATAGACGCAATATCATTATACGATTCAATGTTAGGAGCGGACGATAAGGGGAAACTTATAAAGTTCGTACTCACCACACGGCTTAACCAGGGAGCTAAAATGCGTTTATCGTCTAGCTACTCGACGGTTGCTACACTTATAGCGGACATGAGGACGCATTTGCTTACCTCAAAATCGGATGTCGCTATACAGGCTAAGCTCGCACGTGTTAGGCAGGACCATAGAACGATTAGTGATTACGGCTCGGAAATAGAGAAATTAATGGTGGATTTAACCATCTGCCAGGCCGGGGAGAATGAAGAGGCCCTTAAGGTCTTAAGTCCCTTGAACGAGAAATTAGCAGTGAGAAAATTCGCGGACGGGCTGCGTAACCAGCGTCTAGGAACCATAATTACGGCTAGGAACATAACATCGTTAAAGGATGCGATCAGAGTGGCAGAGGATGAGAATTGTGCTTCTTCTGCTCCATCTGGATCATGCATGGCTTTCCGAGACAATTATAAGCTGTATAGGAATAAGAGAAATAATAATGGTTTTCGTGTGTCTAATAATTCTAATTACAATCACGCGCAGCAGAGATCAGCGGTTGATCGTACGTGTAAAAATGCAAATCGTAGTTGGTATTATAATAACACGCGCGGTCGTGCTCAGAGAAACAATAATGTTCGAGGACCGCATGGTCAGCAAAACCGTAAGCAGGTAGCATGCATTGTGCAAGATTCGCAAGGCCGTGACTCGAATGCAAGGTCAGGTTCAGAAGGTAATGCAGGTCAGTTTTTTCGAGTCTAAGCATATTTTAGCTTGTAATAGTATTAACTGGGTTAATTTCTTAGTAAATAACTTATATTCAGAATGGTTAGTAGATACTGGCGCATCGTTGTCTGCAATAAAGAATAGTTTTTTTAAGAATAGTTCGTTGAGTTCAAAGATAGTTAAGGATGAATTAATAATTGACGGTGTAGGAGGTAAATTAAAAGCTATAGGTTACGTTTATTTAAAGCTAGAATTTAAACAATTTTCCTTTATGCATAAGTTTTATATTTTTGATGATTTACCGTGTAGAGCAATTGGTATTTTAGGTCAAGACTTTTTGCAGAAATATAGAGGTGTTATAGATTTTTCAGAGAATAAGTTATCTCTTCAACAACGGGGACAATTAGTTTCGATTCCTTTAAAGTGTTATAATTATTCTTTAACCATTTCACCGCGTTGCGAAGTGATAAAGTATTTACCTGTCAATAGAGTAGAGGATTGTGTTGTTATGAGAAAGGAATTGCAAAAGGGTGTTTTTTTGGCTAATAGCTTAGTTAGACCTAAACACGGAATGGTACCCGTTAGAATATTAAATACAACGTCAGAAGAGGTAGAGTGTGACTTAACGAATGTAGATATTAATCCGTTATGTGAATATAATTATTGTTCTTTTGCGGAACCAGAGAAAAGCGTTGAACGCATTAAGAAAATATTTTCTCTTCTCCAACTCGATTATTTGAATGATGAAGAACGATTGAGTATTGAGCAAATTTGTGCAAAATTTCCAGATATATTCCATATTCCAGGAGACAAGTTATCAGTCACAAATGTGTATGAACAGTCGATAAGATTAAAGGAAAATATTACTCCAGTCTATAGGAAACCGTATAGGATACCTTTTGTTCAGAAAAAGGAAGTTGATAGGCAGGTACAGGAAATGTTAGAGAATGATATAATTGAGGAGACCGTGAGTGAGTGGTCGAGTCCTATATTGATTGTACCTAAGAAAGCGGATAGGAACGGAGAAAAGAAGTGGCGTGTAGTGGTGGACTACAGGCAGTTGAATGAGAGGATTCTGGATGACAAATTTCCTTTACCCAACATTAACGAAATTTTAGATTCATTATCCGGTGCTATGTATTTTAGTCACTGTGATTTATCCCAATCGTATTACCAATGTAGTTTGGATGAGCAAAGTAGGAAGTACACATCTTTTACAACAGATAAAGGTCAATTTCAAATGCGAAGGTTACCAATGGGGCTCAAGATTAGTCCTAGTTCATTCAGTAGAATGATGACAGTAGCTATGTCTGGATTAAATTATGACAAATGCTTAATTTATTTGGATGACTTAATAATTTTTGGTCGAAACTTAGATGAACATAACCGTAATCTTTTGTCTATTTTTTCACGATTAAGAAAAGTTAATCTTAAGCTAAACCCTACAAAATGTGAATTTTTAAAGAAACAAATTCTTTACTTAGGTCACATTATCTCATCTGAAGGCATTTTACCAGATCCGGAGAAGGTTGTGGCAATAAAAAATTATCCGCGACCCTCCACTGGTGACGAAGTAAAACGTTTTATAGCATTTGCAAATTACTATAGAAAATTTATTCCTAATTTTGCTAATATGGTAATACCGATGAATATGTTGTGTAAAAGAAATGTTGTGTTTAATTGGACGGAAGAATGTGAAAAATCATTTTTACTGTTGAAAGATGCATTAATGAATCCTCCAGTATTAGATTTTCCAGATTTTGCTGAAAGTAACACATTTACGTTACAAACTGATAGTTCAGGATATGCGATAGGAAGTGTATTGTGTAATGGGAACGGGAAACCCGTTGCATATGCTAGTAGGTCTTTAGGAAAAAGTGAGTTAAATTATCCTATAATAGAGAAAGAGTTGTTAGCTATAGTTTGGTCAGTTAAGTATTTTAGACCCTATTTATATGGTAGGAAGTTCGTTGTAAAAACGGATCATAGACCTCTTTTGTATTTATTTAATATGATTGATCCTTCAAGTAGATTAACTAAGTTTCGTTTATGTTTAGAGGAGTATGACTTCGAGGTAGAATATATAAAAGGAAAAGAAAATGTTTTGGCAGACGCATTGTCTAGAATAGTGATTTCAAGTGATGACTTGAAAACAATGCACGAGAAAAGTATCTCAGTTATGACACGAGCTCAATGTCGTTTACAGTCACAGTCAAAGAATTCGGATATTCGTGGTAAAGACTCTTCGGTTAGTAGGACTGATCACCCTAGAATCGTAGAAGTTCTTAAGAAGGAGAAAAAAGATATTGAAGTACTTCAGATAGGTAAAGATAAGTGGAAAAAGTTGTTACGTAACAAGGAATATACTAAAATATTTTCAAAGTCGCGCAAATTATTGTATGTGCCTGAAAACTCGAGTATTTATGTAAACTATGATTCTTTATCGGCATCATCGCGAGACGAGTTGTCGAAGGAAATAGTAACATTTTGTATTGAAAAAGGCATAAAAGAAGTAATCATTGTGAAAAATCGTTATAACGAATGTATGATTAGAAGAATGGCGGAATATTTAAAAGATAATAGCAATCTGCACATATCAGATTTTAAAGTGTGTGTAGTGGCAGGAGTACATAGAGTACAAGATCCTGATGAAAAAAAGGTCATTATGAATGATTTTCATATTTTACCCACAAGTGGACATACGGGTATACGTAGAATGGTTAGTAATATAAAGAAATATTATTACTGGCCATCTCTCGAAAAAGATGTTACAGACTATGTACGTAAGTGTAGTAAGTGTCAAAAACAAAAGTTTCACAGAAACGTTAAGGAACCAATGACCATTACTACAACAGCATCAACATCTTTTGAAAAAGTTTACTTGGATATAGTAGGTCCATTGGATAAGGACGTAAATGGAAATGTATATGTATTAACGTTACAATGCGAACTTACGAAATTCGTGGAAGCGTATCCGTTAAAAAATAAATCTGCAAATGAAGTAGCAAAAGCGTTAGCAGAGAATTTTATTCTGAGGTTCGGTGTACCTCAAAGTATAGCTACAGATAGGGGTTCGGAATTCATTTCTAACGTTATGGTAGAACTTTGCAATCTCTTAGGCATCAGTAAAACAATATCCGCTGCGTATCGTCATGAAAGTATCGGTTCGTTAGAAAACGCTCATAAAACTCTAGGTGCATATTTGAGAATACAAACTAATAACAACACATCAGCATGGAGTTCTTGGATTCCGTATTGGTGTTTTTCTTACAACACAACAGTGCATACTGCAACCAAATATACGCCTTATGAGTTAGTTTTTCGGGAAAACATGTAGGTTACCAGCAAATTTTCAGAATGAAACCGTAGAACCATTGTATAATTTTGACGATTATCCTTTGGAGTTTAAATATCGATTACAGAGAGCTCAGGCGGATGCTAAGAAGAATGTAATTGCTAGTAAGATTGCAAGAAAAGAATTGTACGATAAAAACGTTAACCCTGTAAAATATAAAGAGGGAGACTTAATTTTAGTTAGGAATGAAATTGGAAGTAAATTAGATGGTATATATAAGGGACCCTATGAGGTCATAAAAGACGAATCACCTAATGTAAAAATTAAATATAAAAATAGAATAGATACTATACATAAGAATAGAACTAAATTATATTGTAATAATAATTAATGTTTTCATTTTGTTTGTTTTAATTTGTATCATTGTTTGTATAACTAAATTTATATAGCATTGTTTTAGTTGTGTTAATTTGAAAAAAAAAAAAATTGTATCGTATTTTTTTTTTTATGTTAAGAAGGGTGATGAGGCGTGATACGGAAGTTTATCATATACTCACGTATTATCGATATTATCACGCTCTTATCTAATGATTAATAAACATAATTTGTTAAGATTAATTAAGTTAGCATAAGCAATCTAGTCACGTCCATGTACAATATAAATAGTGTTTAATAAAGCAAATGATGGGAAGTCTCACTCGACACCTAACTGTGGTTGCATACTTATTCTCGGAGATACTCTCTCCGAGACTGCCCTCTCCATGGCTACGGCGTAACTCTGCTCAAAACCGCAACCTATCCTCTGCTGGACCCTGGTCCTCAAATGGCGACCCTTGGCCCCACATCACAGTAGTCTGAAGTTCCAATACATATTATTTGAAGACAACTGGAGTTTCGAGACACGCCCTCTTTAATCAAACCCCAAAAATTTGTGAAATGGATATTATCATGTTTTATCTCTGAACTAAATGACAATCTGATCGCAGGTAACCTATGGAGAGCTGTCTGTCACATTGTTTTTATTTCTTTTTGGCTTTCAACTAAGTGCATATTGGCGACATTGTATGTGAGACTACATGTGTATTATCTAATCTCTTCGAACGAAACACCTCACATAATTATGATAGAACTTCACTTACAGGTAAGTTCGTTTAATCATTAATTATTCGACACTGTAACTAATTCTGATGGACACATGCCTCGTCTAACGCTAGTCGCATGTACAATTAAAGCCCACGCCAAAAGTTTACACAATGTAGGTAATAAACAACAGCAATTAAATAGAATGAGCGATCAGAGCCAGAATGTCGTAAGGTCAGGGTATTTTGATGACAGTACAGACAAAAGTTCTTCTTTTATACTTATAGCTCCTTAGGCCGACTTTACTAACTAACTGAATTTGTTAGTTTTTGTTTGTGGAGCAAATTCCTAAATCCAAGTCCCGCCAGCTGAAAGATGGACGTGGCTTCCTATTCGAATTCGCTGGGCATACATATATAACGTACATGCATCTATATTATGACATAACGTTATAATACTAATATTTACATTAGATTCGGAAAACTTGAATTTACTAATCAAATTGTATACAACTAATCATACTATATATACGTGCATCTACGAGTATACATATATATGACATAACGCTATACTCGTAATACTAATATTTAGATCCGGAAAACTTGAATAGACTAATCAAATGTCTTCGTTGATATTTATAATCTCTTGAATATTGAACTAAGTTTAAATTCCTAATCTGAAAAAGACTCATAATAAACGAAGTGAGTAGCTCCCAGTATTTTTCAATATGCCTGTTAACATGTTACCTTCGAAATTCCGTTGGAGTGGTTCGCCGTAGCAAGCTGGTGGCCATAGGCGGCGGTAAGGGGTGCAGTGGCCAGCTGAGTCAACGCCGCGTACTCCATATCGGACATATCTAGTAAAAAAATAAAGACACATTCATACTAGGATTAGCACAATACGTCACTGACCCACCATCCGACATCAAGTATTTGTCACACATCTTGTCCGGGCTGGGATCGAACCCGGGAATCCTTGCTTCGCAGAGCCAACTAAGGCTACGGCTATCTAACGAGAAAAATGATGTGAACTATTTTTCTCGTTATTATTAAATCTATGATTCATTATGACAACCGCTTGGGAGATTTCGGAGAATCGTCATTCATTGCTAAATACTATAATAATAAAATCATTCATAATCATGACGTTAACTATTTTAGCTTTATTGGGGCGGCATCCACGGGAGCACCAAAACATAAAATATTAAAAAACTTTTTTATATTACAATAGTAAAAAAAATTTTTTTTCTTCTTAAAATCAAACAGATGAACCGATTTTGATTAAGTTTGTTTTGTTTGAAAGATAAATTAATCGAAAGTGTTATTAGGGGTTTTTAGTTTTTTATCATAACGACATGGACTTACCAATTTTCTTATTATATATCGCAGCAAGAACCTCGTTGATCTTCTCCGGGATAGTGAACCCTTCGGACACTACCCCGGCGGGCAGCTTGGGCTCCAGCCGACCCCTGGTCTGCTGGTGGTGCACCAACTTCTGATACAGCGCGTAGGCCCGGCACCAGCGCTGGTGGCTGCCTGGCAGGTGGTCGGGATGCCCCGAGCAGTAGGATATCTGCCGAATATAGATCCTTAGGCGAAGATTCTACTATAAATGTACGAGATAGCGAGGTTCACCACCAAAATTACAATAAGTATTCCTATTGGTACGCGTATGCTCTGGTTGATTGTTTTGTGCGGTAGAGGGGTCATAATGTGGGGACATCAGTGTTAGCCTAAGAATCCAACAGAGGTGTGCAAAGAAAAAACCACCAGTAAAAATACCTATTGTAATTTTTGTGGTCATTTTTTTGATGATGAGTACTAACATAAATGTGATCTATGCCCTGGCTTACATGTTATTACAACTGAATAAGACTATGAAACAATAAGATGATTTGTATTGTTTTGAATGTAGTGACAAAGTGAGCAGACATGCTCTGGAAAACTAATCATGAAAATAATTAGTACATAAAGAAATTATATTACAAGTATTTTTAAGTGAACATCGGGGTTTCCGGCCTAACAGATTGTTTTGTTATTGCGCTACGATGGCTTAACATTATCATTGTACCAGTTTATTAGATTCTTTGTTTGCGTCACCGCCCTCAAACAAACAAAACATTCCGCACCAAGTATTCCACAGATAATATATTATAAGCCCTAGTTATAAATTATTCATGAAAACATTTGAATAAAAGCAAACAAGTTTTAAACATGCAGAAAGTGTTTTCGTGTCTTAATTTCAAATTTCATACCGAACATAATATCCACCGAAGCCATTCAATAGTCGAAAACAAACCTACTAAAATATTTCCATTATTATGTTTGTCACAACCTACAGAATATGAAACAGATTACAACTTTATCTATGCGTCATCAATCAAAAGTTTTTAAATAACAATGTCCAATATAAATATGTATTTTTAAAGTAAATAACAATGTTATATGTAATAACAATGTATTAGCCGTATTGGGGCGGCTTAGAATACTAACCCCAATCCCACGCCGGATGGGTGTCGTAAAAGGCGACTAAATCCGGCTCGCTGGTGGTAGGGCCCCTCGAGGGATTATATTAGTAATATTGAACTTGACACGCTCCGCGTGTCTAGATTTTAATTAAGTATTAATTAATACCATTATTGCTATTATTATTTCTCCATGGGGTTCGCCTCGATAGCTACCACCCTCGAGCATGAGTCAGCCGCCAAACGACTCGTCGTGTTCTGGCTGGGGGCTTGAGAGCCAGTTCTTTCTTTTTTTTCTTTTTGTTTCTTCTCTCTTTCTTGGCCGACAACGCATCAGTGATGCCTTTGGTGTTGCTGATGTCCATGGGCGACGATAGCCACTTACCATCAGGTGGATCGTCAGCTCGTTTGCCGGCTATTTCCATAAAAAAAAAGTATTTATACTGTCGTATCATCAACCGTTACCTGTCCACAACCCTCACAATCAGCGAGCTTGCTCTGCTTCCACTCTCTGCAGGCTACATCCGCGCACATCCTGGGGTACAGGAGAGCCTCCTGCTCCCAGGGCACCAGCTTCCTCTTTAGCACCTTCTCGCAGGAAATTATCATCTGCATCCGCAAAAGTCGATAGCTCTGACCCGTTATGTTCTTCGCGTCGGCGTAAGCGTACTTCTGATCTGTGAACAATGCGCCAGTTGGTATGCCATTGTGTTAGCGTGCTTTCTATTATTACAGTGTAAAGTACCCTTGGGGCTATTATTTTGTACTATTGTGAATATAAGTATGGTATTGACTAAAATATACTACTATCATCAGTCGCCACTTGGTGGCGCTAGTGAGCATATTGACGACATTGATGTCGACGTTAGAGCGTAGAACCGAGGAATCGGGACATTCGCCATTCGACAATCGACCTGGACAGTCGCATGCAAACCCGAGGAAAATGCTATTTCTCTGTTGAAGTCTGTGATTTTAGTGATAACTTATTTTGTGATAAATGTAATGGAAAGAGTAATTAAAATAATTGTGAAATATCATCGTTTTATTGGGCTGAGCCCACAGTTGATTGAATTGATTCCTATTAATGTATGTAATCTAAAAACAAATTGAATATTAAATAAAATTACCTTTTAAATGAGCGATTGTGCAAATAGCGAAGCACAGGGCCTGATGCTGCGTCCAGTCTTCATCTTTGTGCCTCTGACTGCAATAGAAGACCAATGAACAGAACTGGCACGGCACTCTCTGTCCCAACTCCTTCCTACAAACGTGACATAGGCTCTGGAGAAACACTTTACGAAAACTGTACTTGTATACGTACTCCGCGTTCTCGTTCGTCATGTAAGAAAATGATTCCAAAACGTTTTTGTTGCTTGCAGTTTTTTTTTTGTTCTCCGTCTGTGATTCCCTCGACTGCGTGTTCTTCTCCATCTTCCCAATATCTACAGCGTCTTTTATTTTGACCTTGGCCTGGCGCATATTTGGTGTTTTATTTTTTTCTTTTTTATAATCAGTTCTATTCGATGGTACAGGAATATCCGGATGGCCTAGCAAGTTTTTTGGCGGCGAAACTGGATTTTGTTTTGGTTCCGCTCTCTCTGTTTCTTCTGTTGGTGAGGTTATGCTAATTTCTGGATTTCGCAACGTAAGCTCCGGAGTATTATTTACTTCGTTAGCAATCATTTCAAAAGTTTTATTGACGTCATCAACACTAGATGTCAATGCATCTTCAAAATTTTCGATAGATTCAAAAGATGATTCAGTAACATTTGATGTAGGATCATTAACAGGCGCTTGTTCTGATTTTTCGCAGCTTTTGTCAAGTTGCATTACGTGTTGTTGTTTACCTTTATTGTCGTTTGATTCAGTTGATTGTGACTTCTGTTCTTGTTTTTCTTTCTCTTCTTTTCTATCTTCTTTAGCAGTATTTTCTGAAGTTATTACAGGGGTAGTTTCAGAAACTCTTGAAGTTTGCTGAGATTGTGCTTCTTGCTTACCTTTTCTTTTTCCTTTACCTTTGCCTTTATTTTCCTTTCTAGCTGGGGCTTGCGGTGGAGCTTGTTTCTCGAGAACATGTTCATTGGATTTTGTAGTAACTTCAGGTTTTTGTTCTTGAATATTTTCAGGCTTGGATAAATTCTCTTCTTGAATTTTAGACTCTGTATTTTCAGTTAAGATATCTGATGTTGCGTAAGCTGGCATTTCTATTTTTTGTTCTTGAGCGTCTTCAGGTATAGGTAACTTTTCCTCTGGACTTTTAGAATAAGTTTTTTCAGTACAGATATCTAATGAACTTTCTTGCCCAATAGTCTTATCTAATACATTTTCACTTAAAGATGTACTCTTTACTGTTATGTCGTCTTTTACGTTACAAAATTTTATCTCAGTAGGTGTATCTAATAGTGGAATAGGAGCTGCACTATCATGCGATCCTTTAACAACATCCTCTTCAGTTCTGTCCATTGATGTCAACTCTGCTAAAGATCTTTCAATAGATAGTCTAAGTTCCTCCATATCTTGACTAACCTCCATCATCTTTGATTTCAAATCTGTTTTTTCTGGTTCATTCGTTATACTTCTCTCTCTTGGTTTTATAATACTAGAAGATTCTTTTTGTATCTTTTCTTCTACAGGATCAGGTGTTGCACCAGAGTCCTGAATTATTGGTTCAGTAGGAATCAATAAATGGAGGTCTAACTTGTCCTCTGTTGTAGTTATTTCACGTATAATCATGTTATTGTTATCATCAACAAACTGTTGGCTTATTGCCAGAGGATGTTGTATAAAATCAGGAGTTACATCAGACGATCCAACTATTTCATCAGTTTTTAAACTACTTATTTCTAGATTATCATCTGTACTCGGAGAGAGTGTAGATGAACCTGAGTTTTCACTTTGTTTGTTTGTTTTTTCTGTTGTTGGTTCTGTTTCTGGGGTTACTAAAACTTTAGTTTCGGAAGGTTTTTCAGACACATCTATTTTCTTTGGATGTTTCTTCTTTTTCTTCTCTACAGTTTTATATGGTTCTGTGGAAATCGCAATTTCCTTATTTTTTTCCTCAGGTACATCGAAAGAGATCGACAATTCACTCTTTTCTAAATCTTTATCAGATTTCACTGGGTCTATAGTAATATCTGATGATTGAGTTATCGCTGCACTAGACTTAATGCCAATATTGACATCGGCTATGTTTAAATTACTTTCATTTATAGGTGTTTCATTCAGTGGGATTAATACATCAATTGAGGTAAGAGTCTGAGGAGATTTTTCAAATTCAGTAAACAAGGTAGTGGCCTCAGATTTCGCCGTGTCACCTTCTTTTTCAATAAATTTGGGTGAAGTAGCCGTTCCACATATATTTTCAGGTAATTTTTCTATTTCTATGACAGGTTCTTTAATGTCAAGGTTCTCTGATCTTTCTTCCACTAATTTATTTTCACGACCTTCAAATGTCTCAGTTTTTCCCTTTCGCTTCTTTTCAACAGGTTTTGCAATTTTAGCTTTAACTTTTGGAATTGGTTCTTCTGAAGCACATTCGACTTTCTCAATTGAAGGTAACTCTTGTGGAATATCAGCACTCACTATCGAGGGCTCTAGTTGCATAATATTAGCTTCTGTTGAAATATTTTTTTCATCATCCGTTTTTGCATGTTGTTGTTTTTTGTCTTTTTTATTTTTCTTTTTACTCTTTGACTCATTTAGTTGTTCATGTTGTAATGTTTCATCCTGCAATTGCTTTGACTCCTCGGGCAAAAGGACACTTTGTATTAAGTCTTTAAGTGTTTCCTCTTCCACTGAAGTAGACAGATTTTTGTTACATATGCCGCTATCTTGAGATACTTTTACATTGGTTTCTGAGTTTATAATTCCTTCATTATCTGTGGAACTAATTAGTTCTTTAAATGCGGCCGTACAAATAACTACTTCATCTGCTTTATCAGATTTCTCTGAATCATGTCGATGTTTTTTCTTTTTATTCTTTTTCTTAGTCTGCTTAATTTCGGATTCTGTTATTTCGTATGTACTTATATCTGGTATTATTTTATCCGTCATACTTTCCTCCTTTTTATATTCTTCCTGTGTTTTCTCCACACTATCAACATCACGATTTTCGTCGAGTTTTGGTTTCTCATGCTGTTTTTTCTTGTTTTTCTTTTTACGTACATTGGCTGTTAAATTTTGTTCTGTATTTTTATTTTCTTCCCCAACATTGGTTTCTATTTTGTCTATTATGTTTTCAGATTGTATTGGAGGTGGCGCGGGTATTGAATCTTGATCAGAAATTGATTTGTTTTCATCTAAACTTGATTCTTCCTGCTTTTTCTTCTTGCCTTTATTTCTTTTTGGTTTCTTGGGTGCATCGGTGAGCGTATCATTATTTTCTTCAACTGGCTCATTAGACGTTATTTCACTTGGGGTTTCAATTACACTGTCACTTTCCTTAACTAAACTTACTAATTTTTCTTCCGCAGTCACTGTTACGGCTTCCTCTATATTTTGTGCCGGTTCTGTTTGTTGGGGTGAAGGAACCGGATTTGCAGGCTTGCTACGATTTTTATTTTTGTTTTTCTTATTCATTGTATTGATAACTTAACACTTTTCTAAATAAAACACTACTTTGATTTTGGATAACAATTACGCCGACTGAGCTATCTCAAAATCAGTGTTCATCTGACCGATTTCTGTGTCAGTTTTATTCTTGTCGGAGAAATTTCCACGTGTGATGGCATAAAATGTCAGTTCGAAAGACTATCAAGCTAATTTTGATCTTATCGAACCGAGTAAGAACTGCTTTTGGCTTGGCAAAGGTGAGTTTTCTGCACATCGTTAGCTATGAGGAAGCGTGCGTTGCCAAAACTGCATCCACGTCAGTTACGGCGCTCTTAAATATAGAATCAATTATATCGAAAGTTCAGAGTGTCAATGCAACAAAGTAAAGAGTGTAAAACTTGTGATACTTATCGAGAGTTAATTACAACACGACAAACTTTTACAAAGTATGTAAAGTTTTAAAAAGTAAATGAGTAGCGGCTCAGTGCAGGTTTATGACACTCATACAGAAATTACTATCGATCTCTCAAACCTCGTCCACACCACCCAAAATAATAATCCAACATAATATTATACTTATATCTTTTTATTTACTCGTTGTGTGTTCTTTTGCTACAAATTAATGATACCTCATGCAAAACAAAGTAACTAATACACATTTATTAAAGGAAAGCTTTGTATCATATATTATGTAATACTTACAAAGAAAGAATTGAAGTAATTACAATATCGACTTATAATTCATCACATTTACGGCAGATTCAATCACTTCAATTACAATAATTAATAGAATCCATATTGTATCATTCAGTATAATAGTAATATGTTGCTTCTTGTTATGTACATTGTACTTTACCCTTATCACCCGACGACTCGTGTGGCGCAATGGTTACATGCCAGGCCGCCGCGCCAAGGGTCCTGGATTCGACTCCGGGGCGTTTGAATGATAAGTTTAAATTTCTGTTCTTGGTCTGGGTTTGTGTTCTAGTCTTCGTGTGTTGTCCATGGCACCCACGACACAGAGAAACCTAGTGTGGGGCTATGAGAGTGTAGCTTTATCTATTACTAGCTGTTCTCCGCGGTTTCACCCGCGTTAATTTGTGGAAAAAACTAACTACTAAAAAAATATGATGTTATACAGCCTTCCTCGATAAATGGACTATTAAACATAAAAATAATTTTCCAATTCAAACCCTACTGGTTCCTGAGATAAGCGCGTTCTAACAAACAAACTCTTCAGCTTTATAATATTAGTGTAGATTTATTATCACCAGGTCAACAGAAACCAATCGACAAGGGATTACACCCCAAACGAAACACCATGTCACAAAGACAATAGCTACAGTTGACGTTACAGTCCGGTCCACGCGGCATCCGGTGACATGTCACAGGGTGACGTCACGAGGGTGACGTGACATGTGACACGGCAGTAAATATTGTACTAGTGTCGAGTCGAGGGCATGATGTAACCCAAAGGATAAGCAAGGCTTAAAATATAATTTATCATACTTTAAAGCTGTGTGTGCAAAAATAAGGGCAAAAAATACTTCAAGAAATTTGCCGACAAACTGGCTTCCAGTTTGGCAGAAATGGTAGTGTGGAACTTTCTTTTGCTACAAATAAAACTTCCGATAAACTGAACTTGTACTAAAGTGGAGGTTGTATTAACAAAGCTTACAAAAATAATATAATAGTGTAAAAGACCGCCCAAGTTCTATGTTTTCTGATTACTACTCGGTAACTTGTTAAGTCTATCTATATAGCTTTGATACGATTCGGGGCATACGACGTTAAAAATAAACTTGGCAAGTGCGAGTTAAACTCGCTTGGGGAGGGTTCCGTACGTTGATTATGTATTCACAGTTATTTTTTTGTTATTTATTTTTGCCCTTTTTTAAGACATAGACTTCTTATAAGTTTTCCTATAATATACATACCTTTAACTAAATAATTATTTTCTGTATTCTTTCTTGAATAATTTTAAAAGTATCCATTGTAGAACTATAACAAAAATATATTCAAGATCCTTACAATAAATCCTTTCATTTAAATTGCTAAACGATTGGTACGGTTTGCAAAAGAGTTCTTTTTTTAAATTTTGAATTCGTTAAAAATATTTTTTCAAAATTCATTTGTTTTCTTTATACCTTCTTCTTTGAGTCACAAAATAGCACATGAGTACCAAATTTCAACTCATTTGGTCCAGTAGTTTCGGAGAAAGGGCGGTCGTCCAGACGCACGAGTGATCATATAAGTTCAAAACCCTAAAAATGCACTTTAACAAACGGAATAAATGCAAACATATATCTGAATCCAAAAATGAATTTTACACTATTTTAGAAGGATCTCTTGAACGATACTTGACATCATAACTTCAACCCATTAATAGCCTAATACTAAGTACTATTATTTCTTCTGCTCTATAGTATTTAGAGAGAGAGAGAGATAGATAGTAGAGCCGTAGAGCATACTCCACGCTGCACTGCTCCAGTGCGAATTACTTGACTAACATCTCACACCATAGGACAGACGAAAAAACAAATCATCCGCACTTTACACGTCATCGCCAATTTAAATTTTAACTATGGAACCCTAAAAACTATTATTTAAGCAATCTTAGGAAATAGGACATTAGACAATAATATTATTTTTTATTCAGTGTTCAAAGACGTCTGATTAAAATATATCAAGCTCATGTCCAACATGAAATCTTGTCTCTGAAATGACGGAGAAGCCCTTACTCTCTTGCGTAAAGAAGACATAATTATTTTCTAATCCGCACACTCGAAAAAGTATCTTGGTTATGAAAGCAATACATTGATTTTTTATAATCAGACTCGGTCTGGCGGACACGGACTGGTAAATTAAATATTCACAGATGAATAGATAACCAGCACTCTTTTTATGTTTGAAAATAATCTACGGAACCAGCCGTCCTCCGCCCAGCACCCTCCTGGACTATTCCCCTTTTTTCCGTCGTTTCGTTCTCTCTGTAGTGTTTCTTTATCCGACGGCAGGCGAGGGGGGACTTCGTTTGTCCGTCAAAACGTTCGCCATTTAGAGTGGCCCCCGGTTTGAAATGCTAATGAAAAAGGGTTTCACCCCATTATAGACCGGGCACCGCTGGCACAACCTGTTTATTTCGACAAAGTGAAGGTGACTTGTCAATTTTTTAAGAACGTTAGTTTAAAAAAACCCGTTTATTTTACCAAAGTGAATGTAAATTGTAACTTTTTAAGAATTATTTGTTTTAAGAATATTGAGTATTTGTCGGATGTTTATAAATAACAAAAATAGAAGTTATCATATTGACACGCTACTGTAAAACAATTATATTATGTTAATCTATTAAGACTTCCAAACAAGTGTACAAAATTTCATGTGTGGGTATGTATGTAGTTTATTTGTCCACCGATTTTTTTTTAAACTAGTGGTTCAATTTTATTGTAACTATTCATTTTTTGGATACTATAAATTCAACTTAGGGAAGAATGAAGATCACATCTAAATCAGGTCGGTAATTTACATAATAATTATACTAGCTGCTCGGACAGACTTCGTTCTGCCAAAAGTTTTTTTTTTATTTTATGATGAAAGCTATCCTATCTTTTAAGTTGGATCAAACTGCACATGGTTTGCAAATTTGATTAAAATCGGTTAAGTAGTTTAGGAGTCCATCGCGAACAAACAACGTGACACGTAATTTATATATATTAAGATATTAAAACATATACTTGCCTGATTTATTGATTGATGGGTACAATCATCTGCAGAGAAAAGTAACACATCTGTTTATAAATATACGAACAGCAATGTTTCCGTTGCCTGTTGCGTTGTTAACAGATGTGTTACCGAATGGTCATATAATATACCAAGTAAAATAGTAATAAATCGACTTGAAAAAGTTTACACAAACTATGAAATAATAAGTTAATTTCATCGTTACGTTCCTACTATCCGAAGGTTGACTGGGAGAGAATGATTTTAGCATTAAGTCCCCTTTGCTATTTCCTAACTATATGGCGCAAAAGTTAAATAAATATAATAAATTTTATTCGACGGCTCCACTTGCACAAACATCAGTGTCATTTCCATGGTCGGCCCCTAGTCTAGTAAACAAGGTGTAGTAGCGCCACGCCGCACCGCATGGCCGCACCGCACCGCCACGCCGCACGGATAGACAGAGACACTGCCTAAACTAATTATAACTGCGAACTGCGCAAGAGCGTGCCGCGGCTGAAAGCAAGCACCGCGCCGGCTAACTGCAGTGGAGACCGCTTCTTTATTAATATTTACACACACACACACACACACACATTAATTCATACACGTTGGCATGCACATTTTTACCTATCTTATAATAATGTAACTTTCATTTACCTTTCTTTCTTTGTAGGAATTAAGTCTTGCCACTAAATGTTAAACTATTTCAACTTATTTGTAAGACTGTAATTTGACTTGGATGACAAAATACAGTAAAATGAACGCCTCAAATTTTTTTTTAATTACTTATTTTCCTGTAGTCACGATGATGCAGACGTTTCTTCGAAGCTTTCATGTAGGCTTTGAAATAAAATGTCAAACAGATTTTTTCCGTGTATTCCCCTTAATTTCAAACAACTTGAAACCGTAAAAACTGCCAACAGTATGGTGTAGTCCCTACACCCAAACTTGACCCCAAGCCAACCCCTTCTGTTAATTTTGCAGTCTAATGCACACTGGACGAGGCTGCAACTCCAGTTTGTACCAGATGAAAATCGCTGGGCTCTAAATAACCACACGAGACAACCATGCAGCATGACATGCATTTACGTACAAATCAGGAAACCTCTTCACTCTACTATTTAGGCTATGATGCAAAATGATTGATGGCTTGCATGATGACCAAGATGTAAGAAATCTGTTTCATACGTAAATGCATGTTATACTGCATGATCGTCTAGGGAGACAGCTTAAAAACTAGCTTAATCCTGATGCATGTGTAATGTGTTAGAATTCATTGCACGCCTATCGAGTTCTCATTTATTAGAAAAGCGTAAAAACATTTTTGTATTTAATGTAAAATTTTAATGCGGCCCTACACTTTTAATGTGTCTCCCTGTGTCGTAAGTGCCATGGACAACATACAAATACATGAACACACACACCCAGACCGAGAATAGAAATTCATGCTAATCATTCAAATTTCCGCCTCGCTGGGAATCGAACCATCCTTGGCATGGTGATATGACATTCATGCAACAAATTCAGGACTTTTTCTTAACAAGAAGCTGTCTCCATAGTGAATAGCTCCACAGTGTGAGCGGCGTGCGGCGGCCGAGATATCAAATCCGCACATGCGTGGCGCGTGCGGCGCGCGGCGAGCCCGGAGACCGCAGAGCACTGACATACAGATACTGATATTAATAATGTCATTTATTACAAATTGGTTTGTACACTTGTATTAAGTTTGCTATAATATGTACTAATGTTATAAAGACGAAAGATTTGTTTGTTTGTTTGCAAAAAATTAACTCAAAAACTACTGAACGGATTTTAAAAATTCTTTCACTATTAGAAGTTAAAGTTACATACCCAATAGTACAATATAATTTAAAAATACTTTAAAACTAGCTGCCCGGACAGACTTCGTTCTGTCAAAAGTTTTTTTTTTGGGATGTAAACTATCCTATCTTTTAAGTTGGATCGAACTGCACACGGTATGCAAATTTGATTAAAATCGGTTCAGTATTTTAGGAGTCCATCGCGGACAAACAACGTGACACGTAATTTATATATATTAAGATAAAGATAAGTGAAACTCTGTAGCTGCAGTACTCTGCGCGTATATTATTAAATAGGGAGGACGAAATATTAATGTTCTGTTGAATTATTCGACAGTATTAAAAAGCTCGATATTAAGTTTGCGGAGGGGCGTGGGTTTGACTCCCTGGCGGGTCACGCTCCGGTGGTTTTGGCAACTTTTCAATTTTAACTTGTACTGTTTTGCTCAACCCATATTTTTATGGTAAGTAATGAGTATTGTTGTGTCATGTTTCTACCGTCGACGTATTACACGTAATGTAATAGGATATTACTTTTAAATGCTTAATTAATTCGTACTGGTAACCTGCCCTTGCTTCGCTTCGGATTAAAAAGCATGCTGTTAGCACTTAGCACTAAAGCAAAAGAATTACGACAGCGCTGTTCACAGTGTAGGAATTCCTTTTATATCTGAAGCTAACCCTGGTAGTGGCAGTCAGCTTATAATATTATGTTGAATTTTGGAACGAACTATCATAAATCATAATCGACTTCGTAGTATGAAAGAAGTAACTAGTAGTTCTACGAGTAATTCAGCTTGCAAGATTTGACTCGAAAGTACAAAATACAAGAGAAATACAAGAGAGAAGACATTGCAAGTTAAATAAAGGCTTTTAAAAACGAGAAAGTTTTATACTGTTTCATGTTATTCATTGTAAACGGATTTCGGACAGCCTGCCAGCAAGGGCTAACGGCTTCGTTCTCAGCTGACGACGCGGACGGACAAATAGACTGATAGAAATATATCTAAACAACATTAGAATCTGTTAAATACGTATACTTACAAAAAGATCTACAGTATCTACACACCAGAGTCATGGTAAAAAAAATACCGTGCCAGTGTGTGATATTAGGTGAATGTGTAATATCAAGAAGGCAATATTGATAAATATTAGTACCTAAATTAGCAGGCTCTTTGCATTTTTTTTTCTTGCTTGAATGTACTTGGATATTTGGTTGAAGAGTCTTAACGCGCAACTGCATTTGAATCTCCATGAGCATAAATAAGTAGTATTATATCCTTTAAAATTCGAACTACTTCTTGAATTTTTCACTTGTCTCAAACCAACCATTGCATGCATTGAGTCAAGGGGATGAGTTTTCAAAAACATTTTCTTAATGCCCTTCAACTGCATAGGTATCATTTATTATGGAATATCTCTACTTAGTGCTTCTATAAATCTTACAATTTGGAAGCTATTGTAACATGCCAAATATAAAAAAAAGACAACCTAAGATAATGAATTATCACTAGTCAAAAGATTACTTCATCCGTTAACATATTTATAGATTGTTTCCTCCGCGCCATAAACGAGCAATCTTATAAACAAAATATTTCTGAGAACCTTCCGAGAGTGATCCAATTTGACAATCAAACGTTGGCGAGAGCTTCCGGGCCGTTGACCCTGCTGGGGGGAGGGGGGAAGGGTGGTCATGCGAGGGGGCAGGGAGAGGCGGACACCCCCTCGGTCTGTGTTCATGGTTGGTCTTACGGGAAATTGGGGTACTGAACCTCAAGTGATACGTGGTTTCAGAATGAGAAATGCCGATAGTCTGAACTTATATAGATCAGATATACCTGATACTCTGATTCCTTCCCCTAATATAGGCAATTTCCAGGACCTGTCAGTATGAAATTCTTCAGTATTGTGTTTTATTCAAGCCTCGACTATTCTTAGCAAGTCTATTTTCCCTTCTTAATTGCCCTCCTCAGTATTACACGTTATATTTTGGGACAGACTGAATTGTTTTAATTTGAAGCATAACCGTCATACACACTAACACATATTCAGTAAAGAAGGGTTCTACAACATTGAATTCCATCGATACTGTAAAATGGTAAAGTTCCTTAGTAGCTGCCACCATTCTTCATATTTTTTATATATTCTTATGCTGCAAACTTATCAATACGATCGCTTTGATCACGAATAACCCTGGCGCAGTCGATTGTGTCCTTGCCCTTGGATTCGGTTCCCAGGACAAACATTAATGTGACCTGTGATGATGATGTACCTATCGAACATCAGGGTTAGTTCTGGTAGGTGCTAGTGATGTCATCGTGTTGTTCCACTCGCGACAGGGAATCCTTAATGTGAGAATGCAAGTTCCTACTTTTTGACCGATGTTATAACAATTACTACCACATTAAGGTCAGCTCCACCCAGCTCTATACGCTGGACAAAGTGTGTTTGATCTACCATGTTAATGCTCTGTTGCCGGCTCCCGTCGGCCCGTGACGTCAAACAAACCCTGTGAATAAGAACGTACTATGGCCTCCAACAGGTGGTCCGGTTAACACTTATTATTTTTGTTTTAACGTCAATGGAAACGAGTCCACCCCGCGGCTGAAAAAGTCAGAGGCAGCCCCTAATAAAGACATTTGCAAGGAAAAATCGACCCTATCTCCTACCGCTGAAACTCATTTCCGACGAGCTCGGCGCGAGCTCATGAAATAAATATTAGGCCTGGACTCGAAAATTAAGCCGCATTGGTTGGAAATAGGGTCGAGTTTTGTTTGCTTAACACGTTCGGTGCGTTAGGGATCTCTACGAGATCCCGTGCAGAACTTTCATACTGTGCGGCGTCAAAAATCGTGTTCTTTCACTCTGTGCGGGAGGCTATAACATCTAAAGTTCTATGTGTATGATAAAGACAAATATACATATTTGCTTCCCGCTTAAATTTTGAATCAATGGTGTAATAAAATATTTTAGGGGTCGACGAGGTCCCTACCGCACAGAAGTGAAAATATATTCACTCCTTGCGTTGGGGGTTTCCTTTGATACCCGTGAATCGTGAGCCCCGTAGCCGCAAGGACGGGAGAGTTGGAGGCACGAGCACCACAAGTTTTGTTTTAGGGATGTTCATGTATCGATCGTTAAGTTCGCGCTTCGATATCAAATTATTACACTCCTAAATACGAACAATGAGTTATTTTAAAATGAAAAAACTTGACAAGTGCGAGTTAAACTCGCTTGGAGAGAATTCCGTACGTTGATTTTATGTATTTACCGTTATTTTTTTCTATTATATTAATTTTTGACATTTTTTAAGACTTCTTATAGGTTTTCCTGTAATATTTAAGTATATATTATATGTATAAGTATATATAATATTTAAGTAATTTTCGTTTTTTCTTTAATAACTTTTACGTTTTTTACGTTTTTCGTTTTTTCGTACGGAACCCTAAAAAGTGCGGGAAGTATGTAAATAAGTCAACGTCGGATTATACAGGAACGTATACATCGGATGTTAAAATAAAAATTTTGCAAAACATACAAATATCCCGCCAGTGGCCAGTGATAGTGATTCGGATTATGAGATGTTTAATCGTCCTGGTAAGAAAAAAATAACATAAACGTGTACTTACGTACGCGCGTGCGAAGTTATACTTCTATGGTATCAAAAAACCAATATAAAAAAAACCAATATTAAAAAATAATATTTTAACAATATTAAAAAAACAATATAATAATAATAATTTTTCAAAACGAGCGTTTTTAAAAACGCACGTGACGTTTTTTGTGACCGTCGTTTTTGTGTCACCGTCCGTGTTACAAATCTTAAAATTTCACTCTCATTATTTTTTCCATTTATTTCACAACGCGCCTAAAGCAGTATAACTTCAAAAACCTTTTCTTTATAACACTTTTTTTAAATATTAAATTATTCATATGTACCAATTTTTTTGACGTGACGGGCGATCGGACGATCGGCGTATCGTAGCCGATGCCATAGGCGATCGTAGTTGAGTGGAGCGGAGCAGGGCGGAGCGGAGCGGGGCGGAGCGGAGCGGAGCTTTGTCATGACGTTGTCACGTTAAACTACCGTCCGTAAACTGACTTTACAGACAACCATTTTTTGTAATAAAACTTTTTTACCTATCGACAACTGGGATTTTATTTTATTCCCATCACTAGTAGCTACACATATTGAACTATCATCTGTTGCGGAACGGGATACAACAGATCCCTAATTTTCTTTTTGTAATAGCGATTTACCCTAATGTCAGAACTGCGTGCGAACCTACCAAAAGATAAAGTCATAGCCTATGTTTAAGCCACAAAAAATTCATAAATATATCATTGGTTTTGACGAAGATATTAATTATTTTCAAAACTGCTATTTTAGGGGGCTGAAGAGGTCCCTAACGCACCACAGGAAAGTTTAGTTAAGGGGTTTTTGAGGTCCCCATAGCACAGGCTGAAAGTTTTTTGAAAGTGTTGACGCAGTGAACGTGTTAACTGACGGTATCAGATGCTGGAAGAGCACTGGCGAATTTGAGCCCTACGTGCTTGGTATACAATCGTTTTTAGATTGTCGAGATCCGTTTAAGATCTATAAAGTAGTCTAAAATATATTACCCCGAGGGATGGCTTCGCAAATGAAACTCGGGGATTTTTTTCTGTAATCGCACTTCAATTTTTTGGCGCTACAAAGAAAATAGGATTACCCTCAGTATTCCTTCTTTCCGAGGTTTTCTTACGAATCGCTTCGGAAAAATAAGGAAAAATAATTATGATTTTCTTAGATATGGTACCACCAGTCTCAAATGACCTAAATCTTAAAGCCTTTCATACTTATTGCAAGCACATAGTCCTATAATATAGGTCATAATGTAGACCTTAGATCTCTGTAAACCGATTGTTACTGAATGTATCGGAAATATTTAATAGTAAAAATTCAAAAATCTTTAATTTGTGTTTAGGTATCTTTGATACACTTATGCACGTAATTTTTTAATCTACCAGTTTTCGGAAAGGTGCTTTGTCATGGAGGAGAAGAAAAGCCGTAAAGGTTGTGTAATTTAAATGTAATAAATATCGCCAAAGCTCAAGTCAAACGGAAGACGAAACTGGTTGTTATCGTAAGATAATCGGCGGCTTTACGTGCCAAGAAAAGCGTGAAGTATTCAAGAAAATATATGTTACCACTATCGGTCAGCCATCCAATTACCGACCGCGCCCGCTGTTGCTTCACTCGACCGATCACACAAACCACCGGATATGTGAGCCTTTAAGCGCCTTTAACTTACATTATAATTGTTTGGCTTACATTTTATTCCAAAAAAAATTTTGCACAGTTTATACATATAAAATTCCCTTACCTATATGTTAACAAAAGCAAACCAAAAACTTTCCTATAATTTAATTCCGTGAGCATCGATAAAAATAATTGAGTTATCGGAGCTTTTACTCCCCAACTCAGAGTCACAAACGGTTACTTTAATCGCTCCTTAGTAAAGAATACAAATTCTGTACAAAGGAGCGATTTAAGAAACCTTTAGTGACTATTGAGTTGGGGTGTTAGTTGCGTAGCTGCGTGGAACGCTGTGTGGACCTGTACCTAGGTATGTTGAAACAGCGCACCAAATGAAATCTCGGATGGAGTGGCTGTAAAAAGGGCTTCTCAAATTAAAAGCCGGGGGCCGAACTGGCCCTCGCATCTGCATACGCGTTTCGTATCCAATGCCGCGGCACACTCTTGACCATTAGGCATAAATGGCGATTTTTATAACTAGTCTTATTAATGTTCTGAAAGATGTCTTAATTAGAACCTAATGATTACCTCAAAACATAAATAAGTTTGTATGTTTGAAAAAAGTCTTCTTATTTATTTACCATACATATAAAACAGAGGTGTAGAATTTCTCGCTGGCTGTTCATTGCGGTGACATGTTTTTATTGTATTGCGGTAAGGAAAACAGGTGCGATCATAACAATCAAACATCATACGCGTTTGAGAACATCATGAACAACTTTAATTTTTAATACTGAAGAGGCCTAGTCCCTAACTAACTAAGGCAGGGGTAACTAGCCCAAATAAAATACTAGAAACTGTATATCATCAGTAACATCTCAGGCATTACCGATACCGGCCAAAAATAGAAAGGAAAGGTTTTTAAAGTGATAATAAATAATTATTTATTATTCAATGAACGTAAGACGTTTAATCATTCGGCAAGCAGCTAAATTCGTGAAGTGTGCATTGGTAGCAGCCTGGCAGCAGTATCTAAACAAGAGGCGTCCATCGATCAATGCCATTGTATCTGCAGACAGACGTGTGGAGCATGTGGACACACACACACACACACAAACGCAACCACTAGGGCTGCGCAGGAAATTCGGGATTGGACGTTTGCGACTGGTCCCGTATCCATTAATAGACTTTACTTCCGGATTCCGAACACCTACATTTTTACATACAACTTGGTGGTTTCCTGAAATTTGTTATGAGCAGATACTTTAAAAAGTAGCAGAATAAAAAATCTTAACTTATTTTATGTTCTCGTAAATCAACTGAATAAGTAAAGACATTTTTATAAATAAACGCTACACACTTATAGCACCACACTAGGATTTTCTGTATCGTGGGTGCCATAAGCCATTGAAAACAAAGACAAGAACACATATACCCAAACGACAACAAGAAATTTAAACTCATCATTATTTCCGCCTCACTGGAAATTGATAAGGTATAAGGAGATATCTATTTATACTGTGAGCATGGTAACCATTAGTTACGCATTATCAAGTTCGTCATTCGACATTTAATTTCATATTGATGTTTATTACTACGTAAGTATATATATAATTGTCCCGGAAATGCCTCTCTATGGCAGCCCTAACATGATGAGGAAATCGGGCGCTGTAGGGCGTTGATTTGATTGTATTGTAATTCATCAGCGGTGGTGGTTTAAGGTGGGCCGGGCCGCAGGAGAGCATCACCGCCCGGTATGTTTATAGTAAGTGTTGTTATGTCGCGTGTCACAGTCCGGTCGTGTGATAGATAATTTCATGAATATTGGCCATTTCATGAAAATGTCAATTGTCATGTCTATTATAAAGTCGAACGTTTAACTATTATATTATTGTTATAATAAGAAACGTTACAACAAACAAGATTCAACGTAGAAATCAATATCGAAAGAATTAATACAGAAATATAGAAAGAATATCGACAAACGTTGATAAATCGTTCAACGATTCTTCATCCCTGGTGTTGTCTATAATCACTAATCATTATTTCATCAAGTGGTAGATTAGTACACAGATTTAGCACCGCACCGATTTAACACACAGGTAGACTATGATGTGGAATACGACATACGAAAAATGTGCTTAAAGCGGCGGGCAGAGAGCTCGTCAAAAACAGTTCGTAGATTAGTAGATCGTTTTACGAAACTATCAATTCTACAACCAGATCGTTACATTTAAAACGGGATTTTCGAAGCTTTCAGACTTAACAAGGACATCCGATGGTACTCGCACCGAGCGAGGGCGTACGTGCGCCCGCTGGTAAGAGGCTTATAATAATATAGCCTACAGATTAATTTACTAATTGTTCAGCACGGCTTTGTTATGTAAAAAGCTTTCGGATGATAACATTTTATTTAAGTGAGTACTTACAGAATAATTCATTGAAAAACATTATGAATTGTGTCGTCCATACCACCCGAGATACTGGGAGGGATCCTACAGCGGGGGTATGTGTAGCGTTTATTATTTTTTATAATCTATACTAATATTATAAAGAGGAAAGATTTGATTGTTTGCTTGTATTGAATAGGCTCCGAATCTACTGAACCAATTTTAAAAATTGTTTCACTGTTGGGAAGCTACAGTATCCCCGGGTGACGTAGGCTATATTATATTTTCAAAAAATTAGGGATCCCTAATAAAACTCCAATAATGTAACCCAAGGTGTAAAAAATAAGAAAACCGAAGCAAAGCGAGGGTGGTTACTCGTATAAAATAAAGTTATGTACTGGTAAACTCCAACTAAATGCCTTCCAGTAAACCTGCGACTTATTTAAGGAACAGAGTGGTACTTTGATAGCTCTACCTACATAATAAATCAGCTCAATACCAATAAATATTATCTTACACACATTATATACATATATGTATATGCCTACTACGCTAATAATATAAATAAATATATAGGTATCTTTAAAAATGGGAAAATGGTAGAAAAAAATTGTATTATAAAAGTAGACAAATCTGCTACGGTATCAGGGGGCGGAAATACTCTCTTAGCGTTTTGAAAAGGTATTATTAACTAGGTTAAAGCCGCCTAGCAGTAAGTCATGATTTAACTTTATGAAGTTATTTCGTCAAAGAACGTTATACGAATCGTCAACAGAGAAAGTTTTACTTTGCTCAATTCAATAGTTAATATAAATAGTAAATAATATATAAATTACGGGTCACGTTGTTTGTCCGCGATGGACTCCTAAACTACTTAACCGATTTTAATCAAATTTGCACACCGTGTGCAGTTTAATCCAACTTGAAAGATAGGATAGCTTACATCTCAAAACAAACTTTTGACAGAACGAAGTCTGTCCGGGCAGCTAGTAGTAAATAAAATCTAAATTTTACTAACAAAAAATAACCGACTTCAAAATTACTCAATAAACTGTTGGTCAGATCTCGTTCATATGTATGTGGGACTACATGACAAGCACCATCTTTCGATTAAAAAAAGAATCATCAAGATCGGTTCACCCAGTCGAAAGTTCTGAGGTGACAAACATAAAAAAATACAGTCGAATTGAGAACCTCCTCCTTTTTTGAAGTCGGTTAAAAAAGGCGTAAAAAGAGTTCTCATTCAGGGCCGGAGATGCATTGGCGATTCCTCTGGTATTGCTCATGTCCATAGACAACGGTAACCACTTACCATCAGGTGACCCGAATGCTTTTTCGTCTGCCCTTCAGGCCAAAAAAAGTACATTTTATTTGTAATAATATTTATAACTTTGATTTTTGTATCAAGCTTAGTATTGGCACAGAAAAAATAATAGTACTTATGTATTGGTATAGATTTCAAGTTATAACACTTGAAATCTACGCTTTATAATCGGATGAGATGCTACGAACCTACGAACGCTCTACGAGTGCTACGAACTGTAGTAATCTGATTTGTGTCAGTAAGGACGCGAGCGGCTCACTAACGGAGTTTGCCCACTATAGTATACCCTGCCTTAAACGAGTGGTAAATGACACTATGGGAATAGACTAGAAGAGTAGTCAACAAGTTAAATGCGAGAAAAATAGCGATAACCTCCTGAATCATGAACGATACCTCATTGGATTCGGAATGACGTGTTGATGTATCGAAATTGTTTTACAGAACATAAATTGATTACAATTGTTATAAAAAATAAACATGAAAATAAAAGGCATTTAGTTTTTAGTTAATAACTCAAAAACTATAAATATTTAAGAAATTGGAAAAAAAAAACTAAATATCCCACTCCTGTAACTTTATCTCCATTATTTATTATTTGAATTTATCACTATTTATCTAGAATATCAATTTGTTGACTAGACTATAACGTTTCGTCACCGACCATCAGCATCACCGTCGCGTATCATGCACGGAGCGCAAACAACTGTCGAGTAACGTTGATCCGTTTCAGTGGCCATAATTAGAGCATATCATGTCGCTTTTCGTGCCTGATACGTTGAGCACAGTCATGGTATGGTACGGTAGTCGATAGAATCCGTGAGTATCGCACTATCGCAAGCCGACTGGTTATATAATTTTCAGTCCGGACTGGCCGCTGTCAGAGACTGGGGAATTAGCATTTTAAGTGGTCGGCCGGATTCGGATAGGGTTGAATATCACACGCGGAAGAAATTAACCCCACAAGAAACGTATAAAAATAAAATTGTGACTCCGATTTCGTCCCATAAGCTCTTTATTACTGAAACTTTTGGTACCTACTTCAATCATAGAACCATAAAACGGGATTTCATTACATCTTGTCATAATGTTATTTTAAGTTATATTACATAATAATAAATTTCTTTCCTTCGAACCCATAGCTTCGTTGATAGTGATCCTAGCGAAGGTTGCGAAGTTTCGATTCTCGGCTGAAGCTATTTATGTGACAGTGTCTTGCTGTCTTGACGGAGTCTTGTTTGTGTTATCCATTACTATTGTGGGCGGATTTGACTCTGTCGTGTTATATCAAAATAACTATACCACGAATGCTCTACGAATGAATGATGAATTGCAACCCAACTGAAGCTATAATAAAATGTTAACAAAACGCAACTAAACACTAAAGTTTCGTTCGTGCATTTTCTTTTTAATGATGTAAACGAGGGCAATAACAATCATAGATTTTTATTATCTTCGTCTTAGTAAAACATACAAAATTGGTAAGCGGATCAGCAACCCTAAATAAAAAGTGCAGAGTGGAGCTCTTCGCATCAATTTAACTTGCAAACCAGCGCCGCTCGCCGCTCAGCTCACTCTGTGACGACAACTGGATCCATTACCCGACGTCGATTAATGCTTTATGTAAGTAATATACATATGTATTAAATTAAAGTATATGACATAATTTAATTATTAATAAAGAACACAAGGAAGGAACACAAAACAATGGCGCTTAAAAGCGATTTCTTCCAGGCAATCCAACAGTAAGTAGATTGAAAACAGCAACAACAGAAAATGGGTACGTACGTATGGAGACGTACTACATGAAGTAAAACATCGAAAATCTCGAGGGATTATATTAGTAATATTGATTTTAATTATTAATTTATACCATTATTACTATTATTATTTCTCCATGGGGTTCGCCTGGATAGCTACCACCCTCGAGCATGAGTCAGCCGCCAAACGACTCGTCGTGTTCCGGCTGGGGGCTTGAGAGCCAGTTCTTTCTTTCTTTTTCTTCTCTCTTTCTTGGCCGGCAACGCATCAGTGATGCCTTTGGTGTTCCTGATGCCCATGGGCGACGATAGCCACTCACCATTAGGTGGATCGTCAGCTCGTTTGCCGGCTATTTCCATAAAAAAAAAACATATCATGAAATTAATAGTACTTAGGGTGGATTCGACCAACCTTAAATTTATACTCGAGTAACTATACTAGAAATAATCTATTCCATGATTTTAATCTCGAGTAAATCCATAGCCGTTTTTATACTTGCGTTAGGAATAACAATACGCGAATAGCAGAGTGAATGGTGAACGAAAATAAAACCCGGCAAATCAATGTTGTCCTACAACGGGATAGTGTAAAAGCATACATCATGTCAACTCGATTTTGCCGTATTATAGTGTGAAAAAGTAGCTGTCATGTAAGCTAGCTAGCTGTCAAACGTTTTATTTGTTGTTTGTTTGAGGGAATTGTCAAGTTTTGTCGTTGACAGAAATCAGATGATTGGACTGACTGACGCCATTACATTAATCTAGGAATAGCTCCGTTATTCCGTGCGAAACGGCGGTATAGAAACAATTCCCGAATAGGCCCACTATTCTTAGAATTGTAGATGGTAAAACGTAAAATTGATTTACTCTCGATTAACTGACGAATTATTCTAAGATTAAGATTTACTCTTGTTTGGTCGAATCCACCCTTAGAGAAGAAAGATAAAGAAAAAATAAAGTACTTTCAAATGACAAATTTGCACACTAATAAAAGAGCAGTGACTAAAGGTAATGTAGAGCCAAGAAAAGTAAAAAGGAAAGGAAGATGGCAAATTAGGAAAGTAGATTAAGTAGTCTTTTAAAAGAAACTACGTTTTCTGCTGTTCTTATTGATATAGTTAAAGAGTTCCAAAGACGAATAGCAGTCAGAGTGAAGGATTTATGAAAGAATGAAGAGGTATGTGAGAGGGTCAGTAAAGTAAGAGAGAAAGAACGAAGTAAGTTATTATAGGACAGATAACGATATTCAAATTTAATTTGAGGTGTCCACGATAGACTGGAGTCCATAAGAATTCCTAAATTTTTGACTACTTTAGATTATGAAATATGAACACCACCAAAGTATACATATTTTTGGCAGTGCTAGCCAATCAATTTTAGAACTACCAATTATGATCACTTTAATTTTATCCGGATTTACTTTAAGACCAAATGATTGGGCCCACTCAAAAATCTTGGTCACCGCATTTGATAAATTCGAGTGTGATGCTTGCGTATACATTTGCAAGTCATCTGCATAATGGAAGCATCCAGACGTAGTTGTTCCAAATCTATGCCACTAAAATTACGCTGAAGAATGTATCTTGATTTATATTGTTTTGTATTTAATTATTACCTCATTAAAAACTTTAACTTAATAATAAAATTGTATATTCCACTTATTTCAATCACTCGCTTTCTCTGTGCATGTAGTCTACATCTTTAATCTCTTCAGTCTCAATTTCGAATGAATTAATTTTCACCTTAATACAAAATTTGGAAATCAGACAACATCATTTAATATATGAGATCTTTCATTTATGTTTATTTTAAAACTAAGGATAATCCTAATAAATCCTAAAATCCTAAGAATAATCCATAACGACTGAATTTGTAGGTACCTACTTAGTGAATATCATGTGTTATTAGAAATACAATGAAAATATTTTTTTTAATATTGTTCAATATGAATTTTGCATCAGTATTGTGTAGTCAGATGTCAATAAAGTTGATTTTTATTTGAAGTTTATTCAAGTTTAGTATTTGTTAGGAAAAGTGAGAATTATTATGAAGGGTTAAACTAATATCAACACTTTTACTCTTCTACCTGTAAAGCATCTACAAACAAGCCTAGCATTGCTTAGTAAAGAGAAAAAAAAATCCCACTAGTTCTACGATAGAACTAAGCAGTAGAACTAGTGGGAATGAACGGGTAAGTCAACGGTCATACCGCTCGTACCACGCCCTGTCCGCGGTCGTATAATATTACGTGTCAATCAGTCGGTGTTATTTGATCGCCGTGAGGACGGTTAACCCCAACTTTAACTTTGAACTTAGGTACTTCACGTCAATGGAAAAAAATTCTCGGATTGGGAGCACGTTTATTAATTACTTTAGTGCGAGGATTACTCTAGAGATACTTATTGACAAGTCCGGAATTAACGCTAAATAAACTTACACATTAAAAAGATCTACCAAACCACAAACTTGGTATAAAAACACTTCTAGTAAAAGGAATCCGAAATTATTGACATTATGATAGAGATTACTTAACTTAAAAATGCACGTTTCCCCACCACTTTGAAATGGAAATGTTATAGTACGTAGTGATTTTAAAGTACTCTGTGGTTATAGTAGCAGAGCATAAAGTGTCACAATGGTTTTTTTAATTTATTCAATTTTTGAAGTTTTTTTGGGACGTTTGAATAAAAATATTAAAAAATCATTAATATTACTCGTTTAGAAAATAAATAATAACATGAATCATGATTAAATGGATTAAAAATTAAAGTATAGATAGCAAAATAAATTTAATTCGAGTTATGTCATTCAATAATTATTCAATTTTATTATTTAATTTGTAAAATAGTAAATCGTAGACTTAAGCACGTGTACATCATGTGCCAATTAAAAGTCACACCTGTAAAAGTGTTCACGTGTTCTGTGGTCAATGATCTGCTGGCACCTGGCACCTGACACCTGGTACCTGGTATCTGGCACCTGTTCCCTCCCCTCGTAACATCAATAATTGTTGTAAACTGACCTTATAGTCCGGTCAATTTAGACCAAAAAATGATAGTGAAGGTGCATAAATTCCCAACAAGCTGAAAATCAGTAAGATTGTTCAAAACATAATTATAAATAAAATTTTTAAGTTCCCATCATTCCCGTGTATGGAAATTTTTTTATTCAAGGTCCAAAGTCAAAAAAATGAGTTTTTCGCGATTTTTAGCAAAACGGTAATTTTTATCATAAAGTACCCCAGCCAAAAATTGTAGATCATAAAATTATCTATAGAAATGTATGAATACTTTTTTCCTATAATCCACCGTTTCTGAGATATAACGATTCAAAAAGTTGTAAAAGTTGCTATCGCTAGCGCGCCAAGTACACTACCTCATAGGTACCTCATAGGTACGATAGCAACTTTTACAAACCCGACTACCTATCTGCATGCCAAATTTTAACTTTCTAGGTCACCTGGAAGTTGGTTATAGTTTTGATCTACCTATAGGTCAGTCAGTGATAAATTTCTCGATTTTTGGACGTTAATATCTAAATAACCGTTTGAGATGTGTTTATGAAATTTGGAAGACGTATGTATTTCGCAAGTCTCAATAAATGAGCCAAATTTGACAGGTTTATGTTGAATAGTTTTTGAGTTATGAGGTGGTCAAAAGTGGCTCCAAATGGTTCGTGTAATATTACACACGGTGCTGCTCGCCAATTCTGTTAGCTAGAAAATTGGTTTACTCGCTACCGCGTGTTTAGATCAAAATATTAGCAAATGAAATACAAAATAATTGGAATCATAAACAAAGCCGGCGTTGTCCGGGTGGGCGCGGGCAGTGGGGCGGTAGGGGGAGGGGGAGGGGAAAGCGGGAGGGGGAGGGGAGGATGGCTGCAAGCTCTAAATATCATCGCACGTACCTGTCGATAATACCTAACACGTTTAGTGTTCAGTGCGCATGCTTTGTCACCTGTCCCCCCCTGGGGCCCCTTGCGCCCAGGAGGAGGCCACCCGACATCCCAAGGCCCTCGCATCAAACTACACAAATCTCGGTGTAGCGGAGATTATACAATTATGTACTAGAACAAAGAAATAGGTTACTGATCTGATTATCCTCCCTTATTTTTATTTTTACTGATAAATAATGCTTGACCACAATCCCACCTGATGGTAGTTGGAAATGTGGTCATTGTAGGAAAGACGCCAACTTACTCATTTCTTGAAGACATTCATGTCATAGGCAGGCGGGAACGCGGACAACAATGTTAGTTCTGGACTTACATAGATTGCTCGGTAGAAATTGAAGAACATTTACTACTTATTATTCACTAGCTTCGGAATTATTAAATTATTATTAAAGAGAATAATTCTACTGAAAAATGATTTTACTAAAATAAAAAATAAACTGGCAAAGGAAAATGTAATGAGAGAGGAATTCATAATGTATTCACAAATGATGTTAACTATAAGTTATAGTGGAGAATTGAGTGTTGATAATTTTTAGAACGCCTGAGATAAAATTGTAAGATAATAAAATGCAACTGTTTTGACTTTGATTGTACTTTTTTCTGTCTTTTCCAGCTGTCAAATAAATCTGGCTAACGGGAAAAAAAATTCCATTGGTCAGACTAGTCTGACCATCAATCTGACCACTGGGAAACACTCGATTACTCTGTCGAAAGATTTCGATTTCTCGAGATTTAAAGGTCCCAAGTTTTCAAAAGTTTCAGTGTTTTTTTTTATTTTTCTAACAAGCCAGTCGCTTTATTCTCAGTTAGCAATGTATCGGTGATGCTTTTTGGTGTTACCATTCCATGGCCAAAAAATAACATCAGGTGTCCGTCCGCTTGTCAACTATTCATTACCAAAAAAATAAACGACTTCAAAGAAATAGTCTTCGAATATGGACCACTAAAATCGCTAATCATATAAAAAATCGCCGTATATTTAATAGGTACGTTTATTTGAGGAATACCTTTGATTGCTCGTAGATATCAAGAATGAGAATGAGACCAATCTAGAGGTATACTTATCTCACAAATAAAAAAAATCCAAATCACTTCACAAATGAGGAAGTTCTGAGGTAATAAACATAAAAAATCCAAACGAAATGAGAACCTCCTCCTTTGTTCTAAGTCGGATAAAGAGAAATTTTACTTTTTGAGGCAATATAAAAAGTTATTCTAGCTCTAACAGGTCAATTCTATGATTATTTTTCATGCGCGAGGTTAAAAGATTACTTAAAATAACTGATTCAACATGTAACATTCAACATGCAAATGTTAAAAGTTTTGTGAGAATGTGCCGTGCACCCCAAAACATTGAAATGAACATCTCTCTTGTGTTATTATTAATTCATAATACTATACTTAATAATAGGTTATTATATACTAATATTAATTAATTAATAACACAGAAGTCGTGGCAAGTACGTAAGTATACGCAAATAATTTTTCTTAAATATAATTTTATAAGTAAAGTTTTACGCGGATCATCGGCTACATAATTCAACAGTTGCCAATGTTTGTTGGCCCAACCTACTCGCTCGTCATATTTTCTACCGAGTCTGTACCCAATACTTCATAAATTTATTGTTATGCTTTATTTGGACATATTTCTGTCAAACGGAGCCAACTTAAAATATTCATGGAAATTTTACTGACACTCGTAAACTTTAGGCACAATGAAGTAGAACGATAAGCTTATCCTCCATATTATAATGCTGGGTAATCGCCACTCGGAATAAAATTATTCCACCCCGTTTTACAAACGCTTGAGGTCAGATTTTCTTACTGAAATATCACAAAAGTCTTTTTAGGTCGACGGAAAGAGACAGCTGGAGGCGATCGCGCGCGGTTCGATTTTGGCTCATCCGCGAGGGACGCATGGTCGCAAGTGGCTCGGCGCCCCCGTGAGACTCCCAGGCGCTTGATAAAGGGCGTGAAGCGGAACCCGGTTACGCCGAGCTCGCTCCCGGGCCGGGATCGATGGCGCTGCTCGGATCTGGTTTTTTCGGACACTATACCACGGGAGGGGTGAACGAACCTCGTTATGTAAGGCGGGGATCGATAGAACGGGACATGCGCGCCAAGGCACCCTCGGCGCCCCAGCTCGCCTCGGCCGACCCTCCAATACCGCTCACGCGCGCGGCCCCTACGGACGTGCCGTGTTTTCTTTTTACCGCGTTTTTCGTTTCCCTTTCGTTCTTTCCGTTTATGATTTAAGGCACCATGTCGAAAGGCGACGGTGAACAACAGAACGGCTCCGGCGAGGAGTCCAAGACCAACCTGATCATCAACTACCTGCCACAGAGCATGACCCAGGAGGAGATCCGGAGCCTGTTCTCCAGCATCGGCGAGGTGGAGTCATGCAAGCTGATCCGGAACAAGGGCGCCGCGTTCCCCGATGCGCTCAACCACGCGCTGCACGGGGGCGGCCAGAGTCTGGGCTACGCCTTTGTCAACTACCACCGCCCCGAGGACGCAGAGAAGGCCATCGGCACGCTCAACGGCCTGCGCCTACAGAACAAGACCATCAAGGTGTCGTACGCGCGGCCCAGCAGCGAGGCCATCAAGGGCGCCAACCTCTACGTCTCCGGCCTACCCAAGACCATGACGCAGGTGGAGTTGGAGCGGCTGTTCAGCCCATACGGCCGCATCATCACGTCGCGCATCCTGTGCGAGAACTCCGGCGGGCGCCCCTTCACGGGCGGCGAGCAGGGGCTGTCCAAGGGCGTGGGCTTCATCCGCTTCGACCAGCGCGTGGAGGCGGAGCGCGCCATCCAGGAGCTGAACGGGACGGTGCCGAAGGGCGCCACGGAGCCCATCACGGTGAAGTTCGCGAACAACCCCAGCAACAACGGCAAGGCGTTGGCGCCGCTGGCCGCCTACCTGCCCGCCGCGCTACGCTTCCCGGCGCCGCTCGGCCGATTCAGCTCAGGCAAGTCTCTTCTAGCTATCAACAAGGGTCTGCAGCGCTACAGCCCGCTGGCCGGCGAGCTGCTGGGCGGCGTGCTGCCGGGCGCCGTGGGCTCCGAGTGGTGCATCTTCGTATACAACCTGGCGCCCGAGACGGAGGAGAACGTGCTGTGGCAGCTGTTCGGGCCGTTCGGCGCCGTACAGAGCGTCAAGGTCATCCGCGACCTGCAGACCAACAAGTGCAAGGGGTACGGCTTCATCACCATGACCAACTACGACGAGGCCGTCGTCGCCATCCAGTCGCTCAACGGGTATACACTCGGGAACCGGGTGCTGCAGGTCAGTTTTAAGACCAACAAGATAAAGACCATCTAAATCGTCTCTCACGGCCTAGCCGGACGCTAGGACGGCACAGCAGGCGCGCACCCATACATCCCATACCACAGCTACTGGCCTGGCCTGGCCTGGCCCTGGCCTGACGCCGCGACACTAGCGACTAGCGACACTCCCACCTGATCAACCTGTGTCTTCCCCTAGGCTCGCCTGGCGCGGGCCGATTTTTGTATGTTAATTATATTATCCTAGATTGTAATGACCTGGCTCCCTCGTAGTCCTTTGTTCGCCGCTCGCCATTTTCGTCGCCGCCGAATCTGGGTTAAGTGTTAAGGAAATCAAAATGGCGGAAGGCGTTCTGCGCATGTCCGGATAAAATGGCGGTTGCTGAATGGAGCGCTACTTGGAGCGTGCAATAATAAATTAAGATGGAAGAAGCATTTAATGCTAGCGCGTGTAGCATTAGCATTACAACCGTACATATTGATAATAGTCAATAGACAATCGACTTGGCTTATGAAAGGTTGTGGTTATCGAAAGATACTTTTCGATTAAAAATAATAATTAGCAATAATAGCCTAATGCTACGCTCCCATTATGTGATCATATCCTAACGATTGTACGTACGGGCCGGCTCGGCACCAATCGATGTTTGCCAAATGTTGGACTTGTCTCTGTCGCTCAACACATCGTATCGTATCGTATGTATTGCGGACTCGGACCGACCGCCGCCGCACTCTCAGCAACTAAATAGATGTTATTGTTAAAGATTGGAAGATATATATTATCTATACTATATTTTAATCATATATTAATCTAAGTAAGGATGAAAACTAATCAAAAACTGTGATAGGTTTTGATAAAATTTTAAAACTAAACGTGAAAACCTTCGCGAGACGAACTTTCGAACGCGATGACGTACGATAGGCCGAAACTCGGAGTCCCGGAATCCCGGGGCCCGTGCCGATCGTACGCCAAGAACACTGGGGAATAAGTAGGTTAGTTTTTGAGAAACATTTTGAGGTGAATAGAAACCAGATTACGCTTAGTCTCGTAAAGGGTGTGGAAAGCGCCCGACGCGAAGTCGGAAGATAGGAAAATCGATTCAGCTGTTCCGGGCGAGCGGGAGGCAGCGGGGGCAGCGGGGTGCGCGGGGGGCAGCGGGGGAAGGCCCGAGCGAGACGCACGGCGTGCGAGCGGGACGGCAGGTTGCATACGAGCGAGAGAGGGAGAGGTCCGTTCGCGGAACAATGGTGCATAACTAGCGTAACGACGGCGATGTCGTTACACAAGTAATATAATCGATGTCTAAACATATTCGATCGGTACCTGCTATTTAATAATGTATGGATGCGACCCTGCGTCTATTCGAAGTAGGCTTTAATTGTCTTAGTTTAAATGGAAATTTGTATATAGAAAAAAAGTTTAATTAAAGTAATAAATAATAAAATAGTATTTTCGCCGCGTTGCCGCGTCGTCGACGGCGCTCCGGTAGCCACGACACTTCGACCGACACAAGACCCTGTTGATAAAACATCGAACTTGAATAGAGATAATATCGTGCCGTCCTAACGACCCTACGATTTTTGTAAAAAAAAATATATACTTAAATATATGTAAAACAGTTTTGTAACATTTCAAATATTACTAATAGGTACACATTAATTACCAAAGATGGAAAAATAAAATTTACAAGTATTTATATATTTATTATTATAAATGTAAAACGTGCAATAATAATATATTAAATAAATATATTATAGAATGACTCGGGGAGACGACGTCACGACGTCACGACGTCAGCCGGGTTTGTTTACTATTTATTGTAAACTTGGTCACTGGTCGACCCACGTGGACCGGCCGGGCATTAAGTCAGTAAATTTATTCTTAAAATTTTCATGAAAACTAAAAAAAATGCTTTATTTAATTCCGCTTAAAATAAATGCTTTACATTCCAATTTAGTAGTGTTACTATGTTTTATTATTAAGAGTATTTACTATATAATTTAGTCGAATTGTGAGTTACCAGGGAGACTTCGAATGCCGCCGGGTTAAACTTATCAAAAACTAATAATAATTGTAATTAATATTAATAATTATTGTCTATCTGACATTTTGACGTGTACCGAGCGCGACGAATTTCCGCCGAGAATGGCGGCATTTCCGGTCTCCTTATACAGTTATTATAATTATTGATTTAATTAATTAATAATTTTATTTTTCGGTTGAATCGTTCAAGGCGATAAAACTGTAGGTTTAATGAGCCGATGGAAGGTGATGCACAAGGTTTGCGAAGCTAATTATTAATTAATAATATATAAATTATTCTACTGTAGTGTCTCCTAGGTTACATAGTTGTTGTGTTTTGTGTTGTATATGTTCGAGTCTGCGACCACTGTTGACTGTCAGTTGTCAGCTGTCAACTGTAAAAAGCCAACTATCTAGTCGTCGTTCGGTCCGCCGATGCCGCGGCCGACTATTATTAATATTATATATTCTGAATAGTTGTTCGCATTCATGTTACCCTTACGTAATGATTTTCGATATTAATTTAGTATACGTGCAATTAATTGTATTTATGTCTGTATGTACCTTAGTTATAATAGGTGTGCATTTAACTTTATTATTATGATATTTTTATTAGCATCGGGGACTGGGGTGGTAACTTAAATTGATTTATTTATTAGGGAAATATATGAGGCGATTATCCACATTTGACTGTAAGGCAGCGAATAGCGAATAGAGTTGCGAGTTCCTTGGGTGAACGTAAACGGGTACGTCGGTAAATTATTTTGAAATAGTAAGTCTTATTGTTCCGATTCATTCATTTATCGTTCGTTTCGCATTATTTGTGTAAAATATATGGTAACGTCGTTTGGATCGAAACAAGAACACCAAAGTATGTAATAAAGTCATCGAGTTTTTAGATAATAATATTGATAAATGATAAAGTGAAAATGCAAATATTTTGGATTGAATTGTTGGTTAGAGTTGGGTAGGACTGTAGGAAGCAGAGCGGTGGAGGATGTTCGGTCACTTGGCACTTGGTGCGGACGTCATTAGTAGAATGTTTTGTGCGTTCCCCTCTTCTTTCGGTCATAATTGTTAAAATTAATAATATAATTATAAATTAATAATAGTGCTCAATAGCATAGAGGGCGCGAGTCCAAATTTAGAATAAAACTGGAAAAGCAATAATGATAATTGTGAATTTTTAAACCATTACAAACGGGTAGGTACGCTACAATATATTTAACTTAATATTTTTATATGTATTTTAAAATATACTGTAATTCATATCTTCATAGTTGTAAGCGGCCGACTTGCAAAACGTTCTACTAATATGATGTGGTTTTAACGCGTTTATGGCTGGACGGCCTACATCAGTAGCTAGGAACGTAATAAAGAGCAATAATATATTAAGACTTAAGGTAATTTACTGTGTAATGAAACTGCTTCCACTTCAAATTACTGCCCTCCGGTGTGACGGAACGGTCATAAAGGCGTTAAGCAATCGCAGCTATCTCCAAGCCGTGGATATACCGTGGATAGACCCTGGATGGAGACTGGACCCCAGTAAGTGACGAGGGACAATCTCATATTATCAATAGCATAACGGCTACTTTTTGAACAGTGTTTTGATGCATTTTTTAAGAAATTTAAAAGTAATAATATTTAAAAATAAAAGTAATTAATTGGCAACTCAGAAACAATACTCTAAATACGCATAGGCTAATTAACATTGAGGCTGTGAAATTAGCAAAAATATAATAAAATACACGTGGCGATTGATCGTATTTGATAATGGTATGCGTAAGTGTGAATCTCAGAGTGGAGATGTTTTTTACTCTGTGGTAAGAATGACATCTGTGCACGAACGAAGTTTTCCCGCGCATGTTGTGTCAGTTTGATTGACACCTGCGTTTCGTTTGACGCGCGCCGCACTGCGACCGCCGACAGCTCCGATGTCATTCCTCCCACATTTCCTCCCTCCACGAGTCAAAATGTTGCGCGTACAGCACTTGGTTAATGGCTCATATTTAATAAGTAAATCAATTGATAATTCCGACAAAAGGCGTGAAATGTTGACTGTCCAAAACTGAGTTTGGTGATTAAATAGTGTGGAGAAGCGTGTAGCATTTTTATGAAATCGTGAAATGCTTTCTCATGATAGGTGATAAGGAATGGCCTTAGTCTCGGGCATGTACACGAAGCACAAATGAATTAAATGGCCGAGCCGTACGCGATTCCCATAGTTAAGACACAAATTGAAGAAATGAAATCTTCCATAGGAAATAAATACGTAAGTTTATATGTCCCGGTCGGCGCGACACTCCGGCCGTGCGGTGTGGTGCGACGCTCGATGCAGTAACTTAACTCAAATGCTCAATTATACAGCATCCGGTGTTGCGTCACGACCCGTCAGTGACGTCACGACACGCCAAGCGCGCCCCCTGACGGAGCGGGCGGAGTGTCACGCGCGGGCAACTCGAGACATCGACTAAATGTGTTACTATTACTTCATATGTCAGAGTAGTGAGAGATATAAACATTGCATTGCACTACACCTAACTCTCGGACGCCGCGACGGCTACCGTTGTAAAATTATTTACTAGCGACGTTTGCTCATCGGGTACTTCCTCGTTTTGAATCCGTTTGTGTAGTTTAGCTTTAACGTGCTGATGGTTTTATAACGCTAGCCGGTGCTGGTGCTGCCCAGGTGGCTCCATGTCATCGTCACGCGGTTCTGCTGCGGCTGCATACCATGTCCATACTATTGCTAGTACGGCTAGGGCCGCTAGTCGATCCCTAACGTTTAGTTCCACATCCATCTGATTTGTCTCGTCTTCAATTTTTGCATTTTCTCCTCAGCCGCCAGCAGGTGCTCCCGCCCCGCACCCTGCGTCTACGCATTCGCTCATCATAGACAGTGAAACTCTAATATACCGGAGCGGCCGCTATCTAGTTCCTTAACGTTCCCGACACTCGGTCAAGAGATCACGCATCCGATTGGTAATGAAGCAAGTTGCAATAAATATGTAAATAAACAGAACGGCATCAGTCCAGCTTCGGGTGAGCTAATTGTATCCAAATAGTTTCCAATAAAAAAATTAGTAAAAGTAATATCATGTAATATCAATTTCACTGTCTATTTATTAGGTTATCGTTTTCGGTGTTGATTCCTCTATTGAACTGCACTGTACCACGGTTTGTTTCCATTACGCAAATTATCTGATGTATCGTTGGCTCCGGTTCAACGTTTTCGTTGACGACAAGTTGTTGACATTATAAATGGTCGTGACGAAGCTAATTTTGGAACATTATACAGATATCGGATTAGGTAGATGTTCGGGGGACATGTTTTGAATGTTGGAGCTCTATCTGGGGCGAGACGTGCCAGATGTGCCAGTGGAGAGAGGAGTGAGGTCCACGTGACGGAAACAAACCAGCCGTACTGTGCGGAGTAGCATGTGATACTCTTAGTCATAACAGTAGTCAAATATTCATTCATATTCCCATAAGATAGACCGGGTCGAACCTTGGAAGTTGCGAGGTCTTGCCGATTCACCCCGACTTCCAGCAGTGTCGGTTTAAGGCTAGCTAATAAATTAGTCAAATGCATCGTAAGATATAAGAATCTCAAAAGTAAAGTATTGTATAAGTATTTTACCGACTTCGACGTGTTTAAGGAGAACTAGAAAATGAAAGCAATGATATTTATATTATAGAATGAGATTATGAATCGGTCAGCCAATCTCCTCATTCAAGCTAGCTGACATCACTTTGATACAAATACGTATTTTATAGTGAAAAAAAATTTTTGAAAAAAAAATACTTAAAACACTTAAGATCTTCCGGTATTTAAATCAATGTTGACGTTTCTTTTTGCCATTATGTGGTTAATTAAAGTATTAAGATGTAGGTGTCTGTGTTGAGAGTACCCGATTAAGTTATTAAGGTGACATAGTGAGCGGTGACGTGACGCGGTCGTCCCGTGACGTGCCGTGTCACGCCGTGACGTGCCGTGACGTGTCCGCTTGCGGCACCGCATAAGCCTAACTTTAGATATTTCTATATTCTTATTGTGTCTGTTTAAACAATTACCTCTACTTCATTATATAGCTTTTGTGGAGAATATTTATGATTTGCACAAGAAACAGTAGTGGAGTTAAGATCGAAACTAAACCTGACTTTGTCGCTCCGACCGTCGACGTCAAACGACGTTGGCGGTCGTCTACCGATCAGTTTTAGTGTCGTCTTATATAAATGTTGTTCCCAATTATTTGTAAGAGAGCGCGGTTCTCCGCAGCGGCCGACACGACATGCGACACCCCGACGATACGCGACGCGATGTAACGATCGCTCGGTATAAGGAGACTTGGGCGCTCCGGAGAGCCGCGCTAAACCGTTCTTTGTTTGAAGTGCGGATAGAAATTTTAAAAATACTCATTCCTAAAAATAAGCATTATTAACCAATATTTACATCTGTAGTGGTTACTCGGCTGTTTTTAAGTAATTTATTCATTAATATTTTCACGTAATTTATGTGTCTATAATTATTAATTTATTGGAATTAATTATAATTGAATAAAAAATATGGAAATGTCACATTCTCTTCACTTTATACAATAGTTTTTACAATATGATATTTAATATCCTCAATGGTTGTAACTATACATTTCTTGTTCTAAATATATAAAAAAACCTGATGTTTGTTTATTTCATTTCGTCATCCTCTTACCTGATTATCTTGAAAACAATACGTCACAGTCATGAAAACGATGTATAATTTTGTCATTTTATAAAATTGCATAGACGGTAATGACCGACCGTTGCAGGATGAAACGGTATTTTAAGTGGCCAGTAAATAATAAGTAGGAAACTCGATAAGTTTTGAGACACGAAAAAACTATAGGTACAAGATATTAACAATATTTATTTAACATTTTTTCTCTAAGCAAAGTTCCATTCGCCTAAACCAACTATTAAAACACTTTTGCGAGTCTTGTTCCGATAGGCCTCTTCGGCACACGAAAAAAAATCCCTTTTACATTTTCCTTGATTATCAGGAACAAAAAGAAACCACAGGGAGCTAAATCAGGACTGTACGGTGGATGGGGCAAGTTTCATCACCGGATTCCTCAAGAAACGCCCTTGTTCTGAGGGACGTATGCGACGAAGCGTCGTCGTGATGCAGCATGATTCCCCGAAGCCCAGTCTTTGGTCTTCTCTCTCTCGCAGAGCTTGGAAAACTTTCGGCAACGCTACTGTTCTATATTATTCCGAGTTAACAGATCTATGACTTTCCAATTTGTTGTCGACACCTGCCCGCTGCCAGAAAAAAAAAAGCGGCCAAGTGCGAGTCGGACTCGCCCATGAAGGGTTCCGTAGCAGCAAGTAACATAATATAAAAGTTCTTGAAGTTCGTTGTAACTTTGATCGAGGTAAATTGCGGTTTACGATTTATGACGTATTAAAAAAAAACTACTTACTAGATCTCGTTCAAACCAATTTTCGTTGGAAGTTTGCATGGTAATATACATCATATATTTTTTTTAGTTTTATCATTCTCTTATTTTAGAAGTTACGGGGGGGGGGACACACACTTTTCCACTTTGGAAGTGTCTCTCGCGCAAACTATTCAGTTTAGAAAGAAATGACATAAGAAACCTCAATATCATTTTTGAAGACCTATTCATAGATACCCCACATGTATGGGTTTGATGAAAAGAAAATTTTTGAGTTTCAGTTCTAAGTATGGGGAACCCCCAAAATTTATTGTTTTTTTTCTATTTTTGTGTGAAAATCTTAATGCGGTTCACAGAATACATCTACTTACCAAGTTTCAACAGTGTAGTTCTTATAGTTTCGGAGAAAAGTGGCTGTGACATACGGACGGACGGACAGACAGACAGACAGACAGACAGACAGACAGACAGACATGACGAATCTATAAGGGTTCCGTTTTTTGCCATTTGGCTACGGAACCCTAAAAACTAGCCACCATTTTTTTACCAACATTATGAAATCTTTGCAGTTTTGTCGACACCAAAGGCGTCACTGATGCGTTGCCGGCCAAGAAACAGAGAAGAAAAAAAGAAAGAACTGGCACTCAAGCCCCCAGCCGTAACACGCAGAGTCGTTTGGCGGCTGACTTATGCTCAAGGGTGGTAGGGTAGCTATCCAGATGAACCCCATCGAGAAATAATAATAGTAATAATGGTATTAATTAACAATTAAAATCAATACTGAAAATACAATGCCTCGAGAGGCCCTAACACCAGCGTGCTGGATTTAGTCGCCTCTTACGACACCCGTCCGGCGTGGGATTGGGGTTAGTATTCTTAGCCGCCCCAATACGACTAAAATCATCTGTCTAAATTCAAATATAAGTTACATATTTTTTCTCACCCCATAAAACTTACAAACCTCTAAAAGGTTCAATTTATCAAAATCTTTTGTTCCACTTAAGGAACCTCGACTGTCTTACTTTCGAAAATTTAGTATAAGTACCTATTCAAAGAAAACAACTAACGCCACCACAGCTGAGTACAAGCGCTTTATAAACTTCATACGAAGCTTTCTCCTGATTCACTATAAAGAAATATATTATCCAACACTCGGGCTTAAGGGCTGACAATATGGTAAGGGCTAACTACAGGGGCTACCCTTTGTGAAGCCGACGAGTCCTAACCATGCTCGTCCGCCTGAGGGCTACCCGCTTCCGCGGGAGCTCTTGGAGTCAGACTGAGCCCCCGTCCATCCGGGGGCCGCTGTCTGGCTGCGACACCAGCTATGTCTTTGGTTTACTATAGGTTCCCCCCGCTCAACAGCGGGGCCCTCCCCTCCACCAGGGGACTCTTGTTCTCCCGAGTTTATGCCCAGGTGAAAAGGTTCGCCTTGAGGCCCGCAGACCCCTCGCATTGGTCCGCGCTGAAGGCGCGGCAGCGATAGGAAGACAGTACAGCAGACGAGGCCTTGAAGCTAGGGTATTTTTAAAATCAGACATAGATAATTAGTCCACACACAGATAGTTTAAGGTAATTAATTTTATGTCTCTAAACTGAACCGAGTTCGAAACCTTTTTTATAATCCAATAATTTTTAAATTTACATATTAACTTATTACTCACAAGTTCAGCCTTAATAGATTAAAAATTATCAGATATCATGAAGAATCCAACCCTTAACAACACCTTACACTACGATCTTTAACTCTACATATCCTCAAAAATCGATAATTCTCTATCTACTACCGAAATAAATATGCAGGAATAGTTTTTTAAAACACTTGTTTAATTATTATGTATTCATCATAGACTTAAATATATAGACACGCTGTACCATACAAAATTCGTGTCTCATTCGCCAGCCACAGAGTACTCAATCACAGAGTCACTATGCGCCTGCCTATGGTGCCGTCACCTTGTTCCGTAGTGATTAAGTACTCTGTGTTCGTTCTGTCAAGTTTGGTTAAAGATGGCGGTATTAAATATTTGACACAAAATAATTTTTAAAAATGTAAATAAAAATATAGTTACATATTACCAATTATGATTAAATAAAGTGAAATAAAGTTCAAACGTAAATAATGAGAACGTTTTAACTGTGCACAATATAGAATAATAAGTGTTCTTGAACAGTCGGAGTTTTACGTCGGTCGGAGTTTAACGTGACAGCTACTTGCTCGCAACAGACTAAACTGAGGTGAACCCAATTGGGGTAACCTCAGGTGAACAAACTGTAAGTACTGAACAGCGTGCCCATATATTTAAGTCCATGGTATGCATCCCAAAAAATCAACTATAATATTTAAAATCATTATATTAAAATAGTGTTCATGTCTACTACAAGAAAACCGATTATAATAGGTGACGTTTATAAACGCAGCAGCAACGTCAGCTATCGTTAGACGTCAAACACAAATGACTTTCAATTAAAAGCATTACATTTAAGAAAAGCCAGAACAGATACGTCAAAATCAGCTGCGAGTCCGAACATCCATCACACGGACACACAGACGCACCAACACGTCAGTCACAGGCAGTCATAGCGGAGATATCAAAGGGCTGCGATCAGGGCGACGACGGTCGTACTACCTGCAATCCGTGGTAGCGACTATCAACACCAAAGTTTTCTCCATTTTGGTGTTCCCATCGTCGGATCGGGGCGCGAGAGACGCCTATAAATCGGGCTCAGTAAGTACTCTATTCAAATATAAAATATGAAATTAGGTAGTTATTTAGAAAAGTAATTTGAAAAATACCGGTTTTTTGGCGGTTTGTGCCAAAAAGGAGATTGTGCTTTTTTGGCCCGGCGTGGACAGAATGCTCAGGAAAAACAATTATACCAAAAAATATTATCAATTAAAATACGATTTTTCAATATTCGTGGTTGTATCTATTTATACTAATAGAAAATGAGTTTTTCAGTCATTTCGTCATTTTGACCACAAAGTTAGGTACTACAGAGTACTTAAACACCACTTACGTGTGAAAAAATATAATGTTACTACTAAAATCTACTAAATATCTAATATATAAAATTCTCGTGTTCTCGTTAGAAGTTGAACTCCTCCGAAACGGCTCGACCGATTTTCGTGAATCTTTGCGTGCATATCGGCTAGGGTGGAGAATCGCACAACATCTATTTTTCATACCCCTACCCCTAAATTTTCGGCAGAACAACTTTTGCCGAGTCAGCTAGTAATATTCTATAAATAGATGTAATTAATGTGATAATAATTAGGAAGGTATTATTTAGAAGTTCTTATGTTCCCAAATTGACCCGAGCCGCGAATCGAACCCGGTAAAACAGTAACCTCCCAATTATAAGGCACAGCGCACATCGCTGCGTCAGGAAGGTCATAATAGTAATTAAACATCAATTAATTTAACGAAAACGCAAAAAATCAAGTCTTAAGTCCATACAATAAAACAAGAAATATGTTAATGCTTCACTACCCTACCTGATGGTAAGTGCAGGCGATGTTAGTCATGGGTGGTAAAACGCACTTAGTAAAAGCCTATTCACTCTTACCTTGAAGACACTTATGTACATTATAATCGAGCGGAAACTCCTTCTTAGTAGGGACATAATAAATTATTACTCACCTACTAACACAAAAATAAATAAATAACACGCTAACTACGACTACACTGAAAGATAAATCCCAAACACCAGTGTAGCTTAAAAATAATGTCGAGTTTATTATCTTAACACAGCTCTTCGCTTACTCGCGGGCAGTGGTGGACAACCCTCATCATCCCCATCGCGACGACTTCTGCTCCTCGGTCCACACCCCACGCACCCCATCAGCCCTTAGTAATTAATTATTGACGGATTTATACGTGCTATTGTACAAAGATAATAAACGTAATGTCACGTCCGTATGTCTCTTTGTTGCACACAATAAATTATAACTCTTAAAAATCACAATGGACTAAAGATAATCTTTACTCTATTTTAATAATACGACAAGAGTCACAATGTATCACAAATATCGATGGTGAATGGTGTTTCGTCCGAGGTCACCACTTCAAATGTTGCTCTTTAGTACATTAACAACTTTAGTAATTAAGTACATAATATTATTTGCCTCGAAGTAAAATAAATTTAATAAATAAATAAATAAACGCTAACACACTCATCCTCCCGCAGTAGGTTATTACCTATGTCGACACATAACACATCACAATCACACCCATGACCAGATTACAAATATTTATCTGTCACATAAATATCTGCCCCAGCCGGGAATCGAACCCGGGACCCCTCGTTTTGCAGGTAGGGTCACTACCAACTAGCCTACAGGGTCGTCCTAGTAAAAGCTAGAGAAACGAGCTACACTCAGATACCCTATTCAATCGTCAAATTCTGATTCTGGCAAAATCTGAGCTTGCTGGATCCAGAAAACACCCGGGTTGTTTACTGCAAGTCTGCAATACAACGGAATGATCTGTTTTATCAAAATTTTTACCAAGTTGACGAACCACCTAATTTAAGTTACCAACGCCTATATGCCTTCGCTTGTAATAGAGGAGTGGCGGAACAAAACATGATAATTCCATAATGTCCAATTGTTCACAAAAGGTCAAAAACCTGTAACTTCTTTGCATCTGTAAAATTAAAAAAAAAATGAGTGCTAACTCCTCCAACTTCAGAGGCTATTTACTACATGAAGAGACATGATTTTGACCAAACCAGCCTAAAAGGTAATTCATGGTGTTCTGTCGAATGTCATATGTAACTTTTTTTTGCAAAAAGTGGAAATATCGTGTTTTGTTCCGCCACTCCTCACTGGTTCTCAAGCCTCCCGCCAAAACGCGACAATTCAACTTCTGTCGGTCTTTCGATATATTTATGGGCCCATCGCCACTTCTTATTTTTCTTCGATTTTTAATACTAAGTAATTCTGTGCGATTAATACCAATTCCGGGAATTGTTCATGTACTGATTTCATTATTATCTATAGACTTTTGTTAAATATAAGCGCTTTTTGGAGTTTAACCGCAGTAGAAATAATAGTACTTATAAATAGGTAAGTAGTTTAACTCAAAATTCTAAATCATTTATTCATATAGATATCACTGATACACGCACGTCATTATTTAATCAAAAAGCTTTTAGGAAAGGTGCTTTGTCATGGAGGAGAAGAAAAGTCTTGTCGTGTCGTGTTTAGATTATTAATAAATTGTTTTTTTTTATTGAATGTTAAACCCTCGATTAGTCATCATTAAGTCGAGTGAAACAAAGTTGGACTCGCAATACATAATACTAGGAAAGGGGGGGGGGGGGGGGAGATTACCAAGGGTCAATACGATATAAATAGTCGCATTGAAAATGTCTGTGGAAAAACTTCGGACGCTGCAATGACAGCCGCCCCCCGCCCCCTTGCCCGGGCGCCCCCGTCTCCCCGCGCCCATCTATAAAGTATAGATAGAATCAGATGCACCCCTAAATTGGAGATAGGTACCGGTCAGGCTTCAAACGTACTTCCCTCGCGCCTCGGATCCCGAATATAGATTTATGATAACTAACACACATTTACGGTAACAAGGGGGGCGCACATGCGCAGTCTGTGCTCATCCCTCACCCCCCCCCCCCACTCTCCGGGGGTGGAGTAATAATAATAGTGATTTCCTCTGCCCATCCGGAGACGAGGGGAGGGGGCGCTACGATTTGACGATCATGTATTTTGTCGTTCTATATTTAATCGAATGACAGATTTGTTGCTTTTCAACTTACGTATCAATGATGAGATAATGCGACATGGATTTCCCACGTCCCTTTGCCACTGAGTAACTAATAGGTAATTGGGTTTATTCAGAAGGAACATTATCAAAGACATTTTAGGAGTATCGAATATTATAGAATGCAATGGAAACTGATAGAGAGAGATGGAAAATGTTAGATATATAGTCGCGTGGTATATAGGTGTAGGTGTGGGTACTGGGTAATTGGAGCTCTCGCTACGACGCACACGGCATAATTTATTACTTGTATTTTACTACGTGCAAGCTATGTGTATTTGTAACGTTTAAATGTTGAATATATGTACAATTTTAAGCCTTGAATATGTTGAGCTTGTGCTTTTTTCTTCTATGCTTTGTTAGCAATGCATCGGTGGAGCCTTTGTTGTTACTAATGTCCATGCCGTTCGTGGGACACGGTGACCAGTTACTATCAGCTCAGACTCATAAGATCGTTACTTTGTCGGCTATTTAAACAGAAATATTATTAATGTAAGTATGCAAACTCCATCCATGCTTGAATCCTAGCTAAAGTCACTGTTCGTGCAGCGGTCAGCAATGAACGAGGGTTGGTTCTGTGGACGCCACCTAGCTCCATTCCCAATAGTAGCAGTTAAAGCGCTTATATCCAAGCGAATTAAAACAACGAACAAAAAAAGCAGGGTAAAGCAACAAAACTAAGCTAACCCTTCCGCTAAAAGCTAGTGGAGCAGCGTGGTGCAGTATGGCCCTTAGCTGCTTTAGCTAGCATCCTCCTTGAATCAACAGTAGAATGGTGTTGTGCAAAAACCGGTTGCAATAACAAGTGTCCTCTCTCTTGGCTCGTGGAGCCTGGGTTCCGACGCTACGCAAACGGGGCCTGTACCTAGCCTTTGGGAATATAAACTCACCTTATATTAAATATTATACTAAACATAAACTCGCCTTATACCTAAACTCACCTTTTCGGGGTTATGTGAGATTAATACTCTCTTAACCCATTGCCCATTCCGAGACGTCATCTGAACGCACCGATGACCGATGTGATGGTGGGTAGTGTGGGTTTAGTACCCACATGGTAGGTACATGGAATAAACTAACTTGATACCTTCCTGAATAAAAGTTCACATACTTAACGTCACAACGAACAAACGACTTTGAAACTTCCACTAACTACATAAAAAGGTACCGTAATCGTGAGTACCTACATCTTGAATCTATAATATGTATTCAGTGTCCGCCATGGTCTAAGTTTAAAATCATGTTACAATAACCCTCTTGAGGGTCCAAGATTCCCGATTTGATTTTTGTCTTTCGATATCAATCAGTTCCCTACACAATAGAACGCCCGGATACTCAACTTTTTTATGGAAACAGCCGGTAAACGAACTGACAATCCACCTGACGGTAGCACCGGCTATCGTCGCCCATGGACATCAGCAGACAGCAACATCAAAGGCACTGATGCGTTGCCGGCGAAGAGAGAAGACAAAGAAACGAAGAATTGGCTTACCTAATGATATTTATAACAGTAAATATAAGCGTTAATAAACATTTTTTTAATTGCAAACATTATACATTATGTTTTTATTCGTCCACATTATTTAGAAAAGAGAGTGACGTCACCGGCAACATCTGTAAATGACTAAGGGTAAGCACGCATTGCGAATTTTCACCGCACGATTTTTTTTCTTACTATTTTTAAATCGCGTACTGAATCATAACCAACACGCATTGCGAATAAAATTCCTTGCGATTTTTGCCAGTTTCTACCCAGTTCTCAGCCGATTTACACGTCCCTAAATGGACCACCGAAGAAAAATCTTGATTTGCCATTTACTGCGGGGTAAAAGACATGTCACAAGATGTCACCAATAGTGGATTCACAAAGGCCTATGAAAGGATTTTTTTATGTAAAATAACAAGCCTTGCGAGAATATAAAAAAAAAGTTTTTCGGGCATTTTAGAATGTCTATAAAAACATTCGATAATTTACTACGTCTAGTTGGTCCTGCTCTCCTGCAATACATTATCAAGATACAACATGGAGAAATGCAATTTCTCCTATGCATGAGCGTTATTAACTGTTCTACGTAGGTATATTCGTTCACTGTTCTACTTCAATTTCTAGCTGTATCGATGCCGATGCGGGAGACGAAGAGCGCGACATCTTTCTTTCAGTAGTGGCACGCGACTGAGCGCCGAGGTGTGTGTGTGTGTAACTCAGATCTGATCTGATTCAAAGATTCAGGTCCCACGAAAGTGACCTGTTGACCTGCAGCTCAAAAACAGATCGACCAGGTCTCAATTTAGCTCGAAGGACCTGAACTGTACGCGTTGACTAAGTTAATATACCCCAATGATAATAGTAATAAGGTTGAAATTTTAATGTCGCAGCTCAAGAGTGAATCGGGTCGCGCGAGCTGCGAGCCGTACCTGGACCTGATCTGTACGCGTTTACTAAGATAATATACCCTAATAAAATAGTAACAAGGTTGAAATTTGAATGTCGTGCTAAGCCTAAGTTGGAAACATTGTTTTTGCTCAAATATTATTCCTTACAGCCAGCACTTAGCGCCTTGAGCTCACGCACCCCACGCCCCATACCTATAGTTGTAAGGTCGGTTTAAAACGAATCAAACCATGCCGTTTAAAACCAAAATTTTGGTTTAAAACCGTTTAAAACGGTGTTTTACGGTTTTTATGGTTAGAAACAGTGTTTTTTTAATATAAACTCAGAATGCATTAGATTATCGAATTCGCCATGCAACAGAGTACCAAACTGTGTATTTTCATGTTTGTTAGATTTTTTACTAATAATTAACTAATATTAATTATTTATATAGCGCTGACTGAACTGATTGAATATGAGTGAGCGGGATGGCTACCAGTGTTGCCAATGCTACGGCAATTACCGTGTTTTACGGCTTTCAGGCCAAAAAATCACAAAATCTCCGGGCTACGGCTGGAACCCTATTGCCGTAGCAAATTCTACGGCTTTTCACAAATTCCACGATCTTTTTTTTATTTATTGTTTTGCAAACATTTAACGAATGTTAAAACCCTGAAAACAGCGCCACTAGGCTAATGTTGATGTTAATGCAGGCTAATGAAAAGTATTCCTCGTTTTGTGGGCACTCAAATGCACTGCCGATGACCTTTTTTTTTAGTTCGAGCGCTTTGCCGATTGCATATATTGGCGCGTATCCAATTACGCTACGGCCCACGCTTGATCTTTTCCCATACAAACACGGCTTTTTTAACTAATGTACACGGCCTTCCAAAAATTTTCATTGGTAACACTGATGGCTACCATCTCCAGTGTTGCCAAGTCAGTGAACCAAGAAATGGCTAAAACACTTTTAAAAAGTGGCTAGAATGCCAAATGGCTAAAAGTGGCTAAAAATTTTGTACCCTTTTTTTGGATCAGTAGTAAAAAAATACACCATCAAAAATTATTTTTTAACTTTGAAACATACAATATTATTAATTTGTATACGAATAAATCAATAATCATTCGACGTTGATGGTTCTGGTTCTGGTACAAGGAGTAGTAGGCCAGTAGGTTTGGCTAAAAATTCTAGCAGTATTTGGTAGGAAGCACATGTTTGCTTATTTTTTTAATATTCCTAATATGGAATTTAGTGCTTATTTCTATGTTTTGTCCATGGAGCATTGAGATAGAAGGAGGGCCATCTCATACGAAGGGAAAGTTGAAAAAGTGACCAGCTGTTTACAGAAAATAGAGGTTCCAATAATGGCCATTTCTGAATGGCGCTAGTGGTATACAAATAGCGATATGAACCATGAACATAGAAGCTGTTGTAGACGGAGTGAAGTTTGCTGAGTTATACCCATAATGAATGGCGCTAGTGTCCACCAAATAGATACCTATTCGAAGTTTCGAACATAGCTGTTGTAGATCGCACCACTTTTTCAACTTTCCTTTCATATGAGATGGCCCTCCTTCTACCTCAATAGGTACTTCATGCTTGTCAAGTCAAAAGTTGCTAAAATTGTGGCTAAAATATTTAGCCAAGAATATTTGACATTTTTGGCTAAAGGAATCTTAAAAGTTGCCAGATCTAGCCAAAAAGTGGCTAACTTGGCAACACTGCATCTCGATAATTCTATTCACACTCGGCGTGCGTATAAGACGTGCGCGCGCGTCCTTCAACCCAACACCGCGCTGACCAGTGTTGCCAGATGGGGCTATTAAGCGCCAATCAGGCTATTTCCGTTACCGAGCGGCTATCATATTTTACCCGTTGGCTATGTGTAGCCGAGGGGCTATATTTCAACGCTCAGACTAAAAAAAGAAAAAAAAGGTCATTGGGCTTGTTTTTCTCAACAGAGTGATATGAAATTGACTGCCGATGACCTTTTTTTTAGCTCCTATATTTCGAACCCTAGATGGGGCTATCTCGGGGCTACACGCGCACTCCGGCAAGGCTATTCGAGAAAAAATTATCTGACAACACTGGCGCTGACTGTCCCACTCGCACCGTGTCTTTCATCGTCGCGCGCGCAAGCTGCCCTTGTGCCAAAGTATGAAAGTATGATATACATAGGTAGGAAGTTAAATGTTTTTTCGTATGAAGTGCTAAGAGAACAATTATTTAAAGTAACCAATTATTTAAAAAGTAGTAACTTTTTTACTTGTAAATATTTTATTTCAACAAATAAAACCATTAAAGTAACTAGCTTATAAAATATTGCACGTTATTTTATGCCTTTACAATTCTAAATACATAACTCTCTTTTGTCTCCGCAGTCGGGTATTACACCGTTTAAAACGGTGGCTTTCGGGTTTTAAACGGTGCGTTTCAGTTTTAAACGTTTTAAACTGGTTTTTTTACAACTATACCCATACCCCATACAATAGATAACAAGCACCCCCGAGCCCCGAATTCATGGGTCAGTCAACTACGAGCCGAGGTCGTTGACCCTGCTATCTCGTCATCTTCGGGACTACACGTCATTATTCAATAGATCGGTACCTTCCCCGCTCGCATTGTCATAATGTCATGCATTAGTTCTTGCTCATCACGCTTCACGGCCACAAGCTTCAATGTTTGAATGTTCACGTTTGATAGTAAGTTGGTGCCGTCAAGTCAACTTATAATACTTCTACTAAACTTTAATAACTAAAGGGTATCTACTATTGGGCTGCTACTCACACCCCAACTGAAGAGTCGCTAACGGTTACTTTAGTCGCACTTTACTACTTAAGATTCCTAAGACTACTTACCATTAGGTAGTATCGTACGCCGGTAATTTGTGTATTGTAATTTGTAGTCAAGCAATAACTTATACCTAGATAGATATGTATGTACTTTAATAAAGAAAATAATGATCGCAGATAGATCATTTGTATTGTAAGTGTAACGTATTTGTTGTCAGGATGATCACAAAGCAGTAATCAATCTTTGTTTAGTACCGGTCACAATAATTTTAAAAATCCCCGCCCCGAAAATTGATACAATGCTGACAAAGGCTGAGACGCCCTTACCCGGTTTTTTCACCTTTTTAACAAATTTCGAAAATGGCAGTACCTATAGTCCCCGCGAACTAAGATGCCCAATTTGTCGTTTGCAATCACAGTGACACTAGAGATGTACAAAAAAATTGGTCCACGAAAGAAACCAATTTTTGCAACACATCGATTCAAAATTGTAGGACCTTCTAATCGATTCGATAATTAAATTGTAAACTAAAAACCGTAACATTTAGGTACCTCCCAACTACCTCGATTGAGCTACATATCTCGTACCACGTATTCTCAATATTATGTATTTACGACTCCAATAAAATATTCTTTTGTTTCTTCCTAACAACTCATGCTGCTAGATATGCATGGAAATAGCCGAGCCGGCAAACAACCTGACGATCCACCTGATGGTAAATGGCTGTCATCGCCCGTGAACATCAGCAAAACCAAAAGCGTCACTGATGCGTTGCCGGCTAAGAAAGAATAGAAAAAGAAAGAAAGATTGATCATGATAGAAAGAACTCATCCGCTCAGTTTCATAATAATATTTTGAATAATATTATGAGCGTCAGGGAAAAAAATACAGTGAATAAATTCTTGTTTATTTCGTAACACACATTCATGTATGAATAATTATTATTTTGTTGAAAAAAAAAAAGAATACCGCAAAAAGCTTAGCTACATAATTACATATAATATATTATCTGCAGTTTACTGTCCATGGATGGCGAAGTGCCCATACATAATGGAAAATGTCCTTTGTTAGCATCCTATTCGTCGTGGTATTCTTAGGTACCTAATTTTAAATTCAAATGCAAGTAAATCATTTTTAACAAAGTAATTAAATTAATCAATTTTCATTTTTAAATTTCGATTATAGTAATGCATCGATTATGATTGGTTTTAGAGACGGTTTCAGGCCGTCACATCACTTTGCGTCAGTTTTGTTTTAGGCCTCTTCATCTATCATTGTTTCGACGTCAAATATTTTTAATAAATTTTGCATAAATTATGATGTGATGGGATTTTTACTAGATTATAACGTTTATTATGATTTATAATCAACGCCAATGCAAATGAGTAAGGATTTTTAACAAATTTTGGAAAAATCCTTTGTCCGTAAGTGTTCAACTATTCATGTCAAGTAAATTAATATTCCATTTCGCTCAAAGACGCCCATACAATGTTAGTTCATATTAATAAATGGCAGCTATCATTATGGGCATCTTAGATAATTTTGACTTTAGTAGAATAAAAATATAACGTTCATAAGGGTATTGAAAAAATACAAATAAATGATTTTGTTGGTTTATTTGTAAGCATTCAGTCCTCATTTTGTAACACTTACCTATTCTAAAGATAACGTAATTAATTGAATAATAATATGCCTATACATAGTACCTACTTCAACTAGCGAGGTTCTATCATATTTCTAACGTCTCTAACGTTCAAATCGAACCTGGACCCTCCGATCGGTCCTCCAGACCCCGTGCTCCCTCCGGCTAGCAGCGTGTCTGACTAGGGGAGCTCGGGGAACTGTCACGAACCACGACACACGAGCCTGACCTCGACAACTCCGCGCCGCACGCGACGGCTGCTGCCACCTAATGCCTGGCAGACGCCATTGTATCAGCTGATTCAGCTGACCTGATTCACGTTGTTGGAGTCCTACTTGTTTGATTCTATATAGTTATCTACACAGTCATAATCTTCAAGTCAGCTCAGCAACTGTTAACTTTTATTACAATTGGCTATTTGACAGTTGTCACGGTAAAATATGAAATTTGTTAAATATGGTTGCATAATGGTTAACAATAATTATACAATACGTTTCTTGCATGAAAATAAATTGTAAATATTTTTACTTTTGAAAAATAGATTTGAGTTTTTTTACCTGTGGATACGAGAACTGAAACGCGGGCGGCCATGATTGAGCATGTTATGACGTCACACTTCAATAAATAAAGCGTCGTGTATAATCCGCGCGCGATCAGAATGGGATGCGACCTTTTGGAACTGAGACGCTTACGTGTCATCGGCAAGCCGTAGCGTCGGCAACAATGATATTTATTTATTTATGTACACTTTATTGACCAAAATATAAAATATTGAAGAACAAATGGCGAGCTTAATGCTTTTGCATGCATATTGTATGTATAAAAAAGGTAAACGTGCCAAGAGGGCGCTGAAATTGAGGCAGTCGAATTTAGTCAGGTGTAGCGATTTCACTATGACATTTAACAGCTATATAGAAGATTTTGTAATTAACACAGGCGGTAAGTATTTTATATAAAATATAATATGCTTTAATATTATAGACGGAACAAAATAATTTAAAATAGATCGTCCCTAATAGTGATCTCCATCATCTACAGTACTTAGGTAGTCTGTTTACATTTTATTCTATTTTCAGATGACGAAAACTCTGATGATGATTGCCACGAAGCAAATAGGCATTAATGTAAAATAATGTATCTAAATATTTTATTGAATTGATTACAACCATGAACATTTTTTATATATAACCATTATGATAGATCGCAGAAATAATTAATTTATAATTAATTCTAGGTAATACTAAAAAATAATTATCCCAATTGTTCAGCATTTTTTTTTGCTAACGCTACTTAAGAACTTTTGTTTTTGATTTACTTCGACAAGGTTCCATACCAATTTCGTTGCGCGCGGATTATACTACTAACTATATCGTGTGCACTGTGCAATTTACTGAGAAAATTGGCTATTAGACAATTTTTGGAAAAATATTTTAAAATTTTCGTAGTTTTATTTTATACCTCTTACAATATTTATTTTTCTCATAAAAGTGTTATTTAGTAGAAAAAAAATAACTTTTAATCCATTAATTTTAAATTTGCGCGAAAATAGTCCGCCATCTGTCGTTTGCTGGCTGTGACGTCATATTTCAATTAACAAAAGTTTACGCTCTAACTCTGTAGATATTTTAAGTGAAAAACTTACACCTTTTTCACTGGTATTGTGAAAATGACAAGCTACAAGACGTGTGCAGTGCCTATGTGTAGAAGTACTACAATTAAACCTGACAAATTATTTATACCTACACGTTTCTAAATGCCCTCAACGTCGAAAGCAGTGGTTACAATTAGCACGTCGAGACCCAGAGTTAACATCTGTTATATCAGCAATATTCTTTTCTGAGGACCACTTTGATGTAAGTATTTAGAAGAAATCAACTTAGCCTCTGATTTACTAAAAAAAAACAAATTAAACCTAACCTAATATTCTTCATAAACATAACCTATACATAGGTAAGTAATTTAAAATCATTAGTAATATGGTGTCGTTAAGGGGACGTTGAGGAAAAACTTAGAAGAAAATCCCCCTGTGACCACTTAGCAAGACTGACCAATTTTACTTTATTAATTTCAGTACTTACACGGAGGTTTTTGCATTCCGAAACTCGGTAGAGCAAAAGTCAGGGTTACACGCAAAGAAATTTGCGACCATAAATGAATCAACTTGAGGCAAATTCGCACTGTCAGCTTTTGTATAGCCTGACTTCATTTTCCTCCCTCCTTTCCACCTCTCAAAAGCAGAAATCAAAATATATTTTATTAATTTTCTCAGTAAATTGCACAGTGCGCACGATATAGTTAGTAGTACACGACGCTTTACTTTTTGAATTGTGACGTCATAACATGCTCAATCATGGCCGCCCGCGTTTCGGTTCTCGTATCCACAGGTAAAAAAACTCAAATCTATTTTTCAAAAGTAAAAATATTTACAATTTATTTTCATGCAAGAAACGTATTGTATAAGGGCCTGGCCACAGCTACTAGCGGCGCGCTGAGCGGCGCGGCGGGCGGCGCGATTTGCGATGGTATGCCACAGCTAGATTAGTTGCGACCGCGGCGGCGTCAGCTGTAGACGTACTTAGACTACTATATAATAATATTTTATATAATAATATTGATAAATAATCTGTAGATAAATAATAACATTGTTTTGTGTTCCTTCCTTGTGCTCTTTATGTATATTATGTTTTGGTGTACAAACAGTAAAGTGTTAAATGTAATAAATAAATAAATAACATAACAATGTAAGTAGGTAATTAAGATTCCTACCGGCCATGTTTTTCATTATAAGAAAAACGAATACAAAAGGGTATGATGGAATGAGCTGTCACATGGATTATTAAGAAAATATGATGAGAACTAGTCTTTGAAGCAACCGATTGTTTTACTATTGTTCATGAAATAAAGATAAATATAATACATCAAGAATAAAAAATAATAAATAATAAGATAAATATAATACATGCTGAGTTCGTCCACCGATACGGCCGCGCGCGGCATTTGTTTCACTCGTGCACCGCGCAGTCCGCCGCCGCCGCGACTCTCACCGCGCCGCAAAACGCGCCGCTGTAGCTGTGGCATACTCCATACATTGTCTACCATTTGTTCTCGCCGCTCACCGCTTGCCGCGCCGCTCACCGCGCCGCAATCCACGCCGCTAGTAGCTGTGGCCGGGCGGTAATTATTGTTAACCATAATGCAACCATATTTAACACATTTCATATTTTACCGTGATAACTGTCAAATAGCCAATTAATAAGAGAGAAAATTAATAACCTCCTTGTAAGTACTGAAATTAATAAAGTAAAATTTTTCAGTCTTGCTAAGTGGTCACAGGGGGATTTTTTTCTAAGTTTTTCCTCAACGCCCCCTTAACGACACCATATTACTAATGATTTTAAATTACTTATAGATTATGTTTATGAACAATATTAGGTTAGGTTTAATTTGTTTTTTTAGTAAATCAGAGGCCAAGTTGATTTCTTCTAAATACTTACATCAAAGTGGTCCTCACAAAAGAATATTGCTGATATAACAGATGTTAACTCTGGGTCTCGACGTGCTAATATAATTGTAACCACTGCTTTCGACGTTGAGGGCATTTAGGATCGTGTAGGTATAAACAATTTGTCAGGTTTAATTGTAGTACTTCTACACATAGGCACTGCACACGTCTTGTAGCTTGTCATTTTCACAATTCCAGTGAAAAAGGTGTAAGTTTTTCACTTAAAATATCTTCAGAGTTAGAGCGTAAACTTTTGTTAATTGAAATATGACGTCACAGCCAGCAAGTGACAGATGGCGGACTATTTTCGCGCGAATTTAAAATTAATGGATTAAAAGTTATTTTTTTCCTACTATATACCTAACACTTTTATGAGAAAAATAAATATTGTAAGAGGTATAAAATAAAACTACGAAAATTTTAAAATATTTTTCCAAAAATTGTCTAATAGCCAATTATACGATTCTTAATTCAAATTTATTTTCTATTTTTAACCGACTTCAAAAAAGGTTTGTTACCTCAGAACTTTCGACTTAGTGAACCGATTCTGATGATTCTTTTTTTAGTAGAAAGCTGGTGTTTGTCATGTGGTCCCACTTAAATTTGAGCTAGATCTGACGAGTAGTTTTTGAGTTACTTTGAAGCCGGTTTTTTTTCTTGGTAAAATTCAGATTATTTAGTTGGATTTTCTATAAAAGCGTGTTTTAGTCTACTCAATAAGTTCAAAATGGTTGAAATTAGACATACTGCTCTTAAAAATACGTGCGATAGCTCATTCTGTTCGGAATGACGTCTAGAAAAATGTTTCGGAAGCGTTTACCAGCACGTAAAAAATTGCAAAAGTTATTGACAAAATAAAGTTGAAAAAAAAAAGTATTTTGTTTTTGGTAATCACTCCGAAACTATTAATATTTAAGAAATTTTAAAACAAGATTCTTAAAGAAGAGGAAATTTCCAAAGAATGACTCGCGGCTCTCGAAACTCTATCTCCATTATTTATAACTTTAATTTAACGCTGAAAATGGGTCTCCACGCGGCATTTTTAGGTTGCGCGTGCGGCGTCAAAACCGAGTTCGTCACACTCAATAATTTTTTAAGGTATTAATTATTAATTAAAAAAAATAAAAAAAATATGGTGTATTCGAAACACTTCAAAGAATTTGCTCCCGTAGGAAATTTTGCTTAAAGTTAATTTTTCAACAAGTTAGACGATTGTTAACTAAATTTTCTCGAACTTCCATTTTCATTGTACATTAAAAAAAATGTTTAAGTAATTGTCCTATAAATTTTTCGCTTCGTGGAGCCCTTCTTATATACATGCTTAACGAGATCACGTCATAAAAGTTTAAAAAGTTTTAATACTTTGTGTATAATAATTTTATAAGTTGAACAAACAATTTTTTCGTTTTTTTATCGAATCGAAATTTAAAAATTGAAAAAAGTTTTTATCTGTACTTTGTTATACATCGTTGTTTTTTTTATTTTTAGGAGTTTCAGAAAAAATATATAAAAAAGTTGAGAATTTGTTTATAACAAATTGTTAAGTTAAAAAACAATGAAATTGTTGATAAAAAAATTATTTTTTTATATTTCTATTAAAGACGGTCAATTATAATTTTTAAGAAAAAAAAATTCTTGACTAATTATTCAAACAATAGAAATATTAAAAAACGATTATAAACAATTAAATATCATTATTAAGAAAAAAAAATTTTTTTTTCAAAAATCATAATATTTTATAAAGAATAAGGTATTAAGAAAGTTTTTCTTGAAAGCATTGAAATAGTCTATTTGTTAATAAAAAAATTATAAAAAAATGAGGGAAAATTTATTTTTTTCAAGTCAGTAAATGTCTTTTATGAATGCCAAAACGATTATGTAATAATAAATTGGGAAAAAAATATTTTCAATAATGTTATTTGGATTTTTCATTTTTTGTTCAACTTATAAAATTATTATACACAAAGTATTAAAACTTTTTAAACTTTTATGACGTGATCTCGTTAAGCATGTATATAAGAAGGGCTCCACGAAGCGAAAAATGTATAGGACAATTACTTAAACATTTTTTTTAATGTACAATGAAAATGGAAGTTCGAGAAAATGTAGTTAATTAACAATCGTCTAACTTGTTGAAAAATTAACTTTAAGCAAAATTTCTAACGGGAGCAAATTCTCTGAAGTGTTTGGAATACACCATTTTTTTTTTTTAAATTAATAATTAATACCTTTAAAAATTATTGAGTGTGACGAACTCGGTTTTGACGTCGCACGCGCAACTTAAAAATGCCGCGTGGAGACCCATTTTCAGCGTTAAATTAAAGTTATAAATAATGGAGATAGAGTTTCAAGAGTCGCGAGTCATTGTTTGGAAATTTCCTCTTCTTTAAGAATCTTGTTTTAAAATTTCTTAAATATTAATAGTTTCGGAGTGATTACCAAAAACAAAATACTTTTTTTTTGAACTTTATTTTGTCAATAACTTTTGCAATTTTTTACGTGCTGGTAAACGCTTCCGAAACATTTTTCTAGACATCATTCCGAACAGAATGAGCTATCGCACGTATTTTTAAGAGCAGTATGTCTAATTTCAACCATTTTGAACTTATTGAGTAGACTATTTTTTTAGTTTCTTTTAACTATTATTTATTTTTCATTTTTTAGTTTGATTTTTTTAAATGAAATTTAATTTTCTTTTCTTTTTTCCTTAAATATTGAATTTTCATTTAGGTACGAAGTTTAAAAGAAATCTGACAGTTTGAAGTGCGTCAAAGTCAAGTCCAAAGTAGTTGGTACAAGTTACAAACTTATTATGTGAAGCTAATATAAAGCGTGTAAATGAATATTTGTATAAGTAAAGCACTATCTATACCTACTTTTTTGATCATTCATTTCAATTTACAAAAATATTATGACCAGGGGAGCATAAAGCCATAAACGGCAGTCACCGCAGCTGACACAAATATTAGAGCCTTACCTTATGCGAATTTCCCAGACCAGCCCCGCGCCCCAACACACTGGTTAGGTGTTGCTATGGAGTCCCCTCGCCACGTGCGGCAGGAACGCTAATAGATTCACTCCGCCATGCGCCAAGGGTACCTACCGCGGTGTACCGTGACTAAGCGACACGCAACTACGGTCGTACGGTCAAGCGCGAGTTAGACATAATTATACGGTCCCCTGACCTGATGTTTAAACCCCTACAAATTTTATTTTTATATAAAAAACTGCCCAAGTGCATGACAGACCACGCGCAATGTAGGATTTTGTAGTTGTAAGTCGATCGACTATTACTCGTCCACCAGCAAACCCTTAGTAGCCGTGATAGTTTTCCTCGTAAATTCATCAGCATCGTCCTATTTTTGTGAATTTTTCACATGTCCAACTCTAACCGTTAAAAGCTGGCAGGGGGGACACTTACCTCATACTAAAAATGAATGCTTTAATAGGTATATGATATTTAAATCCCAAACGAATCTGGGCTGGGCGTTTTAACCGCGCTTCACCCCAATCCCAACCAAACACAGACATGTATTCCTAGTCCCAACTGATGCTAAGTGAGGAGTCTAACGCCCCAACTCAGAGTCACTAACGGTTACTTAAATCGCTCCTTAGTAAAGAATCACCATTCAAATTCTGGTATTAGTAAAAGCTAAGTTGTTGAGAACGAGTTGTCAAGATCCAGTACCTACTTTCTTTCTTGGCAGCGCATCGGTGTTACTGATGTCCAATTGTCCACGAGCGACGGTGATCACTTACCACCAAATAAATGGGTGCGTTGTCCAGCGCAACATGAGTTACAGAGGCTAGTGCTAACTCATTAATGCTATATATACCCCATGACTATTTATAATTTCCTATGGTTATTCAATTTGTCAGCGAGTAACTTCATTGTTTGTCTATTTTCGTAAGTAAATGTATTTGTAACACATTGTCATAAACTGAAATCATGTACATATATCATGTAGGTCTTAATCGATACAATTATGAACGTCAACCTTTTGAATCTACCATCGAAAAGGTGCGAGAAAAAACGACGAAAGAAACTCCTTAGCACATATTTTGACAACAATATACACAACTTATATACTTATTTTGTGTAGCTAAATTGAGCGGAACCGGCTGCGGGAGTGTTTCCAAGAGTCCCTCTTATCAATATATTCTTCCACATTACTTGTATGTAAAATATATCGTTCTGAACTTCTGTATGTAAACTTCACGGGTAGTGGATACCAAATCTCACACTGAAAGGGGTACAAAGGATTTCTCTTCACGTACGAAGTAGATTAATTTGTATAACACAAAACATGAGCAATAGAAATAAAAGTAGTATAAACGTCAAATGTGTTTATTTCAATAATAACTAGGAGACGGTGTGGTTGCCGACCTCGCAGTAGAACTCGCCGGTGCCTGCGACAATATACAATATTACTTATCAGTTAACACTATGTATTATAGGTAGGTAGACTTAAGGTGAAGTAAGTCGCAAATTAAGACTATTTGGCTCTACGTGAAAACCATTATAGACATTGAAAACCAGCCTCAAATCATTAAGAATATACCTAATTATATGGGCTATGGGCTTACTTTTTTGTAATAAGAAATATTTAATTTTTTAAAATTAAGTGAGCATGTAAAAGCAGTATTTCAGTTGCGCGCGAGCCAGACGTATCGCTGGGTCCGCGCCAGTACTGCCAATGCTACGGCAATTACCGTGTTCTACGGCTTTCAGGCGGCTTCAGGCCTAAAAAAATCACAAAATCTACGGCCTACGGCTGCCCTACGCCCTATTTAATTAGCCAATTCTACGGCTTTTCGCAAATTGGCAGCTGTGGACACGGCCCACAGTTGATCTTTTTCCATATAAACACGGCTTTTTTATCTAATGGACACGGCCGCCTAAAAATTTGCATTGGCAACACTGGTCCGCGCCGCGCCTCCTGCTTCGCCGCAGTCGACCGTAGCGCCTTGTGGAGAGCAGACTTGCACGACTTTTTCTCAACCTTCGCGCGCCACTGGACTGGCTACTTGCACGAACATTCTTGTGTGTTAGTGTAGGTGATAAGGATTCGAATTACGCGTTTTGCCGCACCTAAATTTGTGACACGTACGGTAGTGTGCTGCGTTTACGTAGTGCTTACTAAATATTCGAAATATATACCTAGTACCTAAACTGGCCGGTTACTGGATAGTTGTAGAAAATTTGATGCATCTCTAGTGCCTTATCTCTTTGTATTTTTGGATTTTGGATTTTCTAATGCCACTTATTTGACCATGTATTATAGTTTAAAATATAGTAGAATGTATTTTTTCGCAACTAATACCTAGCTAATTTTATCATAAACCGGGACCGCAGATATATAATAAGCTACCAAGTTGTATTAAATCTGAAAGCCATTTATATAATTTTAAAAAATCTTTAAAAACATACCTAATACGAAAGGCTTTCTACTCTGTAAAAGAATTTTTAGAAGACAGAAATGATAAGTAGGATTTTTTGTGTAATGATTGATTGCAAACATATAATATTGAATATTTATTATGTATACCTAATTAAAGTCGCAAGTCAAAATTATATTATTTATCTAATCGCATTTTTAGTAAATGAATTTTGACTATTATTAATATGACAAATTATGAAAATTTAATTTAATTGTATGTAAAATTTAATTTTAATGAAATAATTTTACCCTTTATTATTATAATTTTTTTTTTATTATTATTAATATATTATTTTATTATTATTGTATTAGAATTATATTACGTACGTACTGACATGTGATATTTTGTGATAATTATTAAATGTGTATATTTGATGAAATTGTATAATTGATGAAATCATCTTAAATGTAACATTATTACTATTAAATAAAACTGCACTGAAATTGTCGTAAATAATAGATAGACTCCTAGCATTATATGTATAATTTTATTTTAAGTGACATACATAGGTACATTTTGCATGCCGTGAAAGGTAGACTGTGGCGGACTTATTTATAATTGTTATTATTAACAATATGACAATGTTGTATGACCCACATTCAAGCAAATAAAAATTGATTTGATTTGATTTGATAAACAGCTATGCACCTATAATTAAATGTGATTGAACAGTTTTGTCATAGGTACCTACCAAGTACTACCAACTCACGAATAAGTAGGGTCGATGTGCCAGTAGCCGGCCATGCGCCAGTACCCGGCCACCTGACGGACTACGTTTCTTTAATTAGAGATAATAAGATTTCTACATGATATAATAGTAAAGTGTAAGTTTTAAACATATTTCAGATAAGGTAGTAATTTGAATTTGCAATATTTACAACTATTCACTTAACCAGTAAGCTAAAAAAATCCATTCAGTTTACCTCTTGTCTAAATGTTGTGCGCACATGCGATAAACAAGCTAAGAAATACGAAGCAGTGCGGCGTTCGAAGGGAAGTTTTATTATTTTGTATTAGTTATTTACTTATGTTAATGGTGTTATTACTTTCATCACTAACTGATCTTTATTATTAATGTGTATTTTTTCCAATTATAGCGTTTAATTATACAAAAATGAGGTGGCCGGGTACTGGACTACCAATTTATGTAAAACGCTAGTATACGGCCGGGTGGCCGGGTACTGGCTCACCCAGTCATAAGTGTAAAGATGCCGTAAGCCAGTATTCGGCCACATGTTTTCTTTATATGTATTTCTGATTCACTGAAAAATAAACAGGTACTAAATAGGTCTCCGTTTACTAATACAGTTAGCTATATGGTATTTTGCGAGATTAACATTTAGTAGGTACCTACTTAAATTAAAATTAATTGTGGGGTTCATTTAAAAAAACTGGCCAAGTATGACTTACACCCGTGTCGAAAGGGTTCCGTACCTATGACCAATAATACATGTATAGGTAATAGATATGTACACCTTTTTACTCCTGTTTTTCATTCATTTTCCTCGCCTGTTACAAGCACTTTTTTTTTTGAATATTTCGCTTGGTTGGTAGTTTTGGAGATTAGGGAAGGGAGGAGAAAGATTAATATTTATCTATTTTTTATATTTAACTTTAAAACTATTAATCTTATAATTAAAGACCCTCACAACGAGCCTTTTCATTTGGTATGTGTGAATAATGTGTGCAAAGACATGACAGTTAAAGACGAACAGACAGACCCCTGAATTAGTGACCTATAATAATCATACGGAACCCTAAAATATTATATATATATTATTCAATGTTTTTGACGAACCTCCAAATAAATAAGAAGATAAAAAGATTTCCCAGTTCTCCTATGAAGATGTAACAAAAGCTCTTCATGATATTCGAAACAAAGGGAATGGCAGAAGAGACCCCTCTGGCATACGAACAACAGAACAAAATTTTAAAAACACCTACTTTTTAGGGTTCCGTAGCCAAATGGAAAAAACACAGTTCGGTTTTCACGTAATATCCTGCCACGGACGTGTAAACTGTGGAACAAACTTCCTGCATCGGTGTTCCCGCTAAGCTATGACATGGGGTCCTTCAAGAAGCGGATCTTTTCTTTTCTTCGTGGCCGGCAACGCATTGGTGACGCCCCTGGTGTTGCTAATGTCCATGGGCGACGGTGATCACTTACCATCAGGTGGCCCGTCTGCTCGTTTGCCTGCTTAAGGCATAAAAAAAACCCTTATAAATTTGTCATATCTGTCTGTCTGTTTGTCTAGCGGGGGTTTCATACATGGAACTGAAAGTAAAAAAAAATTTTTTATTTATGTAACTTATAAGTACGTGCGTGTCTGTAGATAGGTATTCAAAAATGACATTGAGGTTCCTAACCATTCTTTCTCAAAGTCAATCGTTTGAAAGATAGACACTTTCAAAGTGGTAAAATGTGTCCCCCCCCCTCTAACTTTTAAAATAAGAGAGTGAAAAATCTAAAAAAAAATATGCTGAAGATCTCAATGAATATTTTAAACGAAAATTGGTTTGAATGAGATATAGTCAGCAGTTTTTGAGATATAGCACATTTTCAATGGAACACTTCAAAGGCAAGTCCGACTCGTACTTGGCCACTTTTTCAGTAATAAGATGTGAGTAAATGTTTATAATAATAATAAATATTGTATATCAGTAATAATTCGTTGTATTCTGAGCCTATTATTAATTTTTAAGGGGTGGCCGGGTACTGGCACAATAGGGGCCGTATACCGGCACAGGGGGCCGTATACTGGCACAATCGCTAGTTTTTCACTTTATCCGTTATATTTTAAAATTTATACATGGGAGGGCACTGGTTTATTTTTTATTTCACATCTTGACTATATTAGGGATCCAAATACACATAGATCGACTATTTTGCGTGTAGATAACATATGTTTTCACTCGCCCAAAGTGGCCAACTCCACTAAAAGGCCGTATACTGGCACATCGACCCTATTTACATTGTAATAATTTCATGCTTATTTTAAAAGATAAATATTTGTGAGCTGCTACAACTATGGGACGAACAATACGAACATACCTACTAGGTATGTGTGCGTACTTGTTTTCGTAATAAGTTAATAACTAGCCAGATGAGCGCGCGGGGATCAGGTCCCCACGCGCCGGCTGCCCAGCCTGCCCGTACGCGTCTGCTTCACTCCCTCAAAAACTTTGTAACCTCGATACCACGTCACCTTAATTTAAGGGTGTTGTTGTCTTTGCTGTGTTGTCCATGGCACACACGACACGGAATGCTAGTGTAGGGCTATGAGTGTGTATAATTTATTGTTATATGAATCATACAACTAGCAATCAATTAAAGAAGTTAACGATTGTCAGCATCATCTGATGGCGTTCGATGGAGTATGTGAAACGACATTGACGCCTTATTTGATCGACATTACGCCCAATAAAACCAAAAATAAACATTCCAAAAGAAACTGTTACGGGATCAATTCCGTTAATTAATACCCTGTTGATGTTTGGAATAAATGAATGAATGATTTATTTGTTCAAGTATGGGTACGTATGAAGTTCGTAACAAGGAAAAATAAATAATAACAATACCTTTGTGCGTGTTGAGATGGCGATGCAAATCCTTGACGGCGCCGAATTGCTGCTGGCAAATGCGGCAGCGGTATAGGTACGGCAGCAACTGGAACAGATACTGCTCTTTGTTACCAACCGTCGATAAAGCAATACTATTTACCCCTGCTTGGCTTCAACCCATTAATGGTCCACTACTGAGCGAGGCATACCCCACCATGCTGCTTCAGTGCGGATTGGTGAAGGGGTTATTGGCCAACCCAAGTGTCGGAAATTTTCATGCCGCCCGAGGACCTTCGACATGGTTGTTATCTTACGATAGTAACCAGAACCAACGGGTTTGCGTGCCTTTCGAAGCACGTATAAGAGAATAATCTTTGTGTGTGTAATATGTGTTTTTTCCTTTTTTCATTGTATCCTAACATTAGATATAAGTTTTTAATATTACTACCAAAACATGGCTTACTGTAATCTGAAAGAAAAGAAAACAAAACAAGCGTCATCTGACCTTGACAAGCACATCGCAGATAGTGCGCCGGTGTTTCCTGACGTCGGCGGCGTCGTGCGAGCGGACGTGCGCCACCAGCGCGCCCGCACTGTCGCACGCGCGCTCGCACACCGGACAAGTCGGTGGGTCTGGACACAGAGTATAATTATGTGTACTGAGTGAGGGGTCACGGTATAGTCGGCAGCACACAGTGGTCCGCCCATAGGTCATAATTATGAAAAGTCATTGTTTAAATACCCATTATTTAATTACACATAATGATACACTGATAAACAACCTACCAGAATATATAAAGATGTCAATATTTTTTTCATAATTAACATTTACTTTTTGACTTCCGAAGTGACAACATAGTTAGCGTATGCGCTCGCCGTTATTGTGACTCAGCTACACTTGTTTGTGCAATTGTGATTTCACATAATTATGTTGTTTGTGAGTGGTGTTTGTGCGTCTGCGGAAAAATCATCGAAAACATTTCATCGAATTACAATTCGCCGAACACAATACATCGAAAAAACATTTCGTCGAATAACAAAACGTAGAACAACAAAGTCATCGATTGACATTTCTTCGAATAACATTACGTAGAACAACCATTTCATCGCATGACAATTGGCTATTAGACAATTTTTGGAAAAATATTTTAAAATTTTAGTAGGTTTATTTTATACCTCTTACAATATTTATTTTTTCAAAAAAGTGTTATTTAGTAGGAATAAAAATAACTTTTAATCCATTAATTTGAAATTCGCGCGAAAATAGTCTGCCATCTGTCACTTGCTGGCTGTGACGTCACATTTCCAATAACAACAGTTTATGCTCTAACTCTGAAGATATTTTATGTGAAAAACTTACACCTTTTTCACTGGAATTGTGAAAATGACAAGCTACAAGACGTGTGCAGTGCCTATGTTTAGAAGTACTACAATTAAACCTGACAAATTGTTTATACCTACACGTTTCTAAATGCCCTCAACGTCGAAAACAGTGGTTACAATCAGCACGTCGAGACCCAGAGTTAACATCTGTTATATCAGCAATATTCTTTTGTGAGGACCACTTTGATGTAAGTATTTAGAAGAAATCAACTTAGCCTCTGATTTACTAAAAAAACAAATTAAACCTAACCTAATATTGTAATTGTTCATAAACATAACCTCTAAGTAATTTATAATCATTAGTTAGGGTGTCGTTATGGGGGCGCTGAGGAAAAACTTCGAAAAAATCCTCCTGTGACCCCTTAGCAAGACTCTGGCCAATTTTACTTTATTAATTTCAGTACTTACACGGAGGTTTTTGCATTCCGAAACTCGGCAGAGCAAAAGTCAGGGTTACACGCAAAGAAATTTGCGACCATCAATGAATCAACTTTAGGCAAATTTGCACTGTCAGTTTTTATATAGCCTGACTCCATTTTACAAAACCTCTCAAAAGCACAAATCAAAATATATATTATTAAATTTCTCAGTAAAATGCACACGATAATCGATGTAGTTAGTAGTACACAACGCTTTATTTCTTGAAGTGTGACGTCATAACATGCTCAATCATGGCCGCCCGCGTTTCGGTTCTCGTGTCCACAGGTAAAAAAACTCAAATCTATTTTTCAAAAATAAAAATATTTACAATTTATTTTCATGCAAAGAATGTATTGTTTAATTAATGTTAACCAATATGCAACCATATTTAACACATTTCATATTTTACCGTGACAACTGTCAAATAGCCAATTACCATTAATTTTTTCGCAGATAGTGCGCCGGTGTTTCCTGACGTGTAATTCGATAATTACATTTCGTCGAATTTCATTTCATCGAATGGCAAATCATCGAATGGCGATTCATCAAATGGACTGCCAATCGATGAACTGTCATCGAATGGCAATTCATCTAATGACAATTCCTCGAATTGCAATTTTTCTTGTTTAAAAGATTTAAAGTTTTCTTGTTTAAAAGATTTAATAAACAGAAACAATTTAATGCAATATAACTTTTTTGTATTTCTTATTTTTTGATCAATAACAATTTAACATTTTTCCGTACATGAAAATTTTAGGTTTACTTTCTTCCTTGAATCATTTTTATTTCAAAACGTTTACGTTAGTCACAGAAACAAATCGCTGCAAAACCGACTCTACGTAGTCTTGTTTGCCCTACCCCTAGAGTATAATGTAAACCCGTGAAGGCGCGGAGGGGCGAGGTGGCCCGCAAGCTAAGGAGCAGGTGGTTTTAATGCTCGCCGCTGCTGCGGCCTCAGCTGCTGCTGAGGCTGGCCGGCGCAGCCAGCCAGCAAGCCGAAGCTGCGGTGGTGAACATTAAAAGCATCTGCGACGATAAGCTCGCGTGGGACCACCGGAGCCCCGCAGCGCCGGAGCCGTGGCAGAAACTGTGCTTGCTGCATGTTGCATGCTGCTTACGTCTTAATGCTGCTTTTCAAGGATGGGTGACATTTGAAATGATAAAAAAATATTTATTAATGATCATATGAAAATTATATCATTCGATTCGGCCAATTGTGATTCGATATATTGTAATTCGATATATTGTCATTCGATGAAACGTCATTCGATTAATTCTGATTTCGATGAAATGTCGATTCGATTATTTGTAATTCGATGAAATGTGTTCGATGAAATGTAATTCGATGAAATGTTTTCGATGATTTTTCCGCAAATCGTGTTTGTGACATGGATATTGGAAAACAAGGTATGTTTCCACTATGTAAAAGTATTATTCCTTTTATTTGACTTATTATTTGTAAATATTTACGTGCTACGCCGAGCAAAATTACTATACGCACTCAGGGAACTCAAACGATTTTAATTTAAAAACCGTAATTACAGCATATCATGCCTATGCCAGTGCATGGCTTAGATACGGTGTCATTCTATGGGGGAAACAGTACTAACGCACACGACTTGCTTATTCAACAGAAAAAATGCATCCGAATATTAGACAACGAGACAGTTGTAGACAACATTTTACTGAACAAAAAATATTGACCTTGCCATGCATATATACAGGGTGTCCCGTAAGTAGCGGATCAACCGAAGGTGGCAGATAGCTTGAAGGTGGACCTATCATATGTCAAAAAATTACCTTAGTAAAAGTGTCACCGTTTTCGAGATATTGACCATTTTATAAAATTTAGAAAATTCAGATCCTTTACCCTACTTTTTCCTGTTGAGTTCACAAATGAGCAGATATTTTGATAATTTTTTTTCCTACAGCTCTCAGATAGTTGCTTTATAATTATCAGTATGCAATATTGTTGAAATTATTAGGGAACGCTGAGAAAATAGCGTCTACTTTGGATATTTTTGTTTTTGATTTTTTTCGACACAACTTTGATGTGAGGTGGTTGAAAAAAAAATTATTGGGCAAGTATGCCCCGGTATTATAAACACTTGTCTGTTTAATGCAGATTTTAAAAAGGTACAATACAGGATACTTTGATAGGGAAAATTTTCAAGTAAAAGCCATTTCAGTGTCAAAGGGGTGAAATTGAATCGAAAGTTATTTTATTGTTTAGTGTTGTGGGATGAAGTTTTTCAATGTTTTTTGCTTAATATTACGTTACGTTAAATTATTGCTCTAATAAATATTTAAAATAATGATTATTTTCTGATATTCCAACCTAATAAAGAAATTACATATTACTTGAAAACATTGTTTATTTTAAAAATAATACTATGATTTACTGTTTTTTTAATACTAGATGATCAGGAAGCCTTGTAAATTATTGTTTTAAGATTATTTTTGTATGAATATTCAACAAAAAAAAAGAATGAGAAAAAAATGGAAGTAAAATATTTATTAATAATAATAATAATAATAATAATAATAATAATAATAATAGTAATAATATGTAGTAATATTTCATTCCCATAACCTGTGATAAAAACTGCAGTTGACATTATTTGTATTAGTATTATTGTTATTATACTCTTTGCTATTACCTTTAGTGCACTGATTGCGATAATGACCAAATTGTTTACAGCCATAACATTTGACTTTTGGTTTTCCTTTGACAAATGTAGACGATTGCGCATTCCCGCCGTCTTTGTCAAACACGGACTGTGTAGACTTCACATTCTTCGAACGATTTTGATTAGACGACAGATTATACTTTTTGCGGAAACAAGCAAATGCATTATTGACATCAGTATCTTCTGGTTCCATGTCCATCAACTTCCCTTTAATAGCATCAGTTGTAATGACCATACCAGAATGTTCAATGGCCATTATCATGGGCATGTATTTTTCAGTTAGACCAGCCAACATGATCGAACCAATCCATTCGTCATTTAAGTCGAATCCTGTCCCTTGCAATTTTTGACCCGCTTCAACAATTTGTGTGACATACGACGACATCGAAGTGCAATTTTCTAATCGAATAGATATTAGATTCCTCAGAAGACTAATTTTTCTAGTATATCCAGAGTCATCAAATAACATCTTCAATTTATTCCACAATTCTTTCGACGTTTTGACGCCTTTTATATGAACGTAGAGAGCTGGGTCAATTGTTAAAATCAGCTTGGCTTTTGTTTTCGCATCATCTGCCGCTGCTGGCGTTTGATCAGGCTCGGGCTTTATACACCCAACCATTCCTTCTAGCACCAGAAAATTCTCCGCTGCGAAACACCACTCACCATAGTTCTCGCGGCCTTTTAGTTTCGGCACGTTAACTAAATAACTTGAGCTAGCCATGTCTCATTCGGTCTGCAGTTCCCTTTTTACACAAAAGTCTGCTAGTAACACACAATCATTTATTGTTCATCACGGGGATAATGCTAACAATAAACCTAATAACTAGCTATTTTATATATCAGGATTTGGGATCTGGGCCCATAACCTATAATAAAACGTACTTTTTCAAAGAACAAAATCGACAGACATTTTATTCAAGAAGAGAATACAATGACAATACTATATTATTTTTTACAAGTATGTCACGAGGTGCAAAATGCAAGAAGTATCTATATTTTGATATTTACAACAATTTTTGTTTATTTTATCATAGAAAAATAATCTTAAAGCAATAATTGGCAAGGTTTGCTGATCATCTAGTATTGAAAAACAGTAAATAATAGCATTATTTTTTTAAGAAACAATATTTTTCAAGTAATTCTTAGGTAATTTGAAATTTCTTTTAAAGGTTGAAATATCTCAAAATCATCATTATTTTAAACATTTATTAGAGCATTAATTTAACGTAACGTAATATTAAGCAAAAATCATTGAAAAACTTTATCTCAAAAGAGTAAAAAATAAAATAACTTTTGATTTAAATTCACCCCTTTGACACTGAAATGGCTTTTACTTGAAAATTTTCCCAATCAAAGTAGCCTGTATTATACCTTTTTAAAATCTGCATTAAACAGACAAGTTTTTAAAATACCGGAGCATACTTGCCCAGTACTTTTTTTTTAACCTTCTAGCATCAAAGTTGTGTCGAAGAAAATCAAAAACAAAAATATCCAAAGTAGACGCTATTTTCTCAGCGTTCCCTAATAATTTCAACAATATTGCATACTGATAATTATAAAGCAACTATCTGAGAGCTCTAGCAAAAAAAATATCAAAATATCTGCTCATTTGTGGACTCAACAGGAAAAAGTAGGGTAAAGGAGCCGAATTTTCTAAATTTAAAAAAATGGTCAATATCTCGAAAACGGTGACACTTTTACTAAGGTAATTTTTTGACATATGATAGGTCAACCTTCAAGCTATCTGCCACTTTCGGTTGATCCACTACTTACGGGACACCCTGTATATTCGAACTCTGTAAATTTGTGAGACAAAACCCAAGTTTATATTATCACATAAAGGATATCCCCGGTCGTTATCAACCTCAAAATGAAAACTATAATCTACAAAGTACAATATCAAATTTAAAATTGCACAGTGCCGGTCCCTATCCAATGTCAATAAAAATCTACAACAGTTTACCTAATGATATAAGAAACTAAATATAATTTTATAAAAAAACATAAAAAGATTTCTCATTGACAAAGCCTACTACAGTGTAGATGAATACCTAAAACACAAGACAAATTAAAAAATAAAGCAATAATAACTTCGAAAATAACAATTTCCATAATAATAATAATTCTATAACTATGACATTAATATACATTTTATTTAATTTATAAGATAAAACTACAAAATACGAACTAATGTCAAATTCAAATTCTTTATTTGCGCAAATAAGGTTACAATAGTTGGTCAATATAAACATACAATCCTCTTATTTTACCTCGTCGGCATGCAAGCTGTACATATAAATTATATTTTAGATCTTAGACTTATGTTAACTAACTTAAATTGAATGTTAATAATAAAATTAAATTATTGTAAATTTGTCAATTATAATAGTCAATCCAAATTTGTTAAAATAAGAAAAATTATATATGTCAGACAGAATAATAATAATCACAATAAATTAAGGCTCCATGTCAGCAAATAATTATATATTTTCGGATAAGCCATTGTTTTAATGTATTTTTAAACTTACTGTTACATAGAATTTTAAATTCAGTTGGCAGTTTGTTGTAAATATGAATGGCAGAAATATACGCAGATTTTTGATAGATCATGCATTTTATCATGGGTTTATATAAGTCATGTTCATTTTTATGTCTTTGTGGGACAGTCCGAATCCGCATTTCTGTTTTTTTCTTGAAAATCTCCATATTTTTTCGCACAAAAAGACAGATTTCAAGTATGTATATCCCTGTTACAGTAAGAAATCTTTCTTCTGAAAAAATCTTTCGTAGTGATTCAGACCTTGGTTTATTGTAAATAATTCGCAGACAACGCTTTTGAAGGATGAAAGTTCTTTGTACGTCAACAGAGTTTCCCCAGTAGATTACACCATAAAGAAGGTAAGGGTATATATTGCCATAGTAAAAGCTTTTAGCTACCTCGATTGTCGAAGAGTCAACGAGTACAGATAGGGCAAAACAAGAGCTAGATATTTTAGTGTTAATTTTCTCAATATGGCTTTTCCAATTTAGATTAGTGTCAAGTGATACCCCTAAAAATTTTATTTGTGTTACTTCTTCAACAGAAATGTTGTCTATAGAGATAATTAATTCTGGATTGTTCTGTTTATAGTTCCGAAATTGCATTATTTTAGTTTTGGACAGATTTACTTTAAGATTGATTGTATCCAGCCAGCTTTTAAGTGTATGAAGTGTTCTTTTTATTTCATTTTCGTAACCATCTTGCAGTAGTCCATTCTTAGAAAATAGGATGGTAGCATCATCTGCAAACATAACGCACAGGTGTTTAGTTTTGTTAGGCATTTCGTTTTCATATATTAAAAAAAGTAATGGACCTAATATACTTCCTTGAGGGACGCCAATCAGACATTTTCTAAATTTAGATTGGATCTCCTCTTGTACGTTATGAATTTTATTGAAATTAGTTAAGACTATTGATTGTTGTCTGTTAGACTGATAAGATTCTATTAATTGCAATGCAGTTCCACGTATACCAATTATTTCCATTTGCCTTAAAAGTATGCTATGTACGACACAGTCAAATGCTCTGGACATGTCTAGAAAAAGTGCAGAGCATTGTTCCTTGCAATTTAAGTGTTCCCATACCCTGCTAAGCATGGTATATATTGCTGTTGAAGTAGAAAGATTTTTTCGAAAACCATACTGCAGTTTATTAAGATTTGATGTTTGTCTAGATAGTTCTCTATTCTGTTATAGATTACCTTTTCAAATATTTTGGAAAAACATGGGAGCAGAGCTATGGGTCTATAATTACAAATGTCATTTTTTTGGGCCTTTCTTATGGAGAGGCTTAACAATAGTTACTTTTAATTTTTCAGGAAAACTGCCGGTTTCGAGCATTAAATTAATTATGTGCACGAGAGGCTTAACAATTTTCAAAATAGACGCTTTGATTATTTGTATTGGAATTCCATCATGGCCACAACTTTTTTTATTTTTCATTTGACTAACAATTTTGATGTTTTCTAGGTCATCTACTGGTTTTAAGTAAATGCTGTTGCATACGCGGTCAGAGCTGGGTTCATATTTATCGTCTTTAAAGCTTTCGTCAATATTTTGAGTTATATAGAAGTTGTTAAAAATATTTGCTATTTCTGTCATATTTGTTATAGTGTCCGTTCCTATTTGTATATTTTGTATTGTTTGTTTTATTTCATTTATAGGAGTAGTCAATTTTTTAATTAGTCCCCACGTGTCTGCCTCTCTTAATCAATTGCTACACCTTATCAAGGTTGCATGTGTTCACTCTGACCATACACCTAATTAAGTATGTATTTTGTGCCATTGTGACATGTGCTTGCAATGAATAAAGAATATTTTTGCGATAAAGTTTTGCGTAGAGTTACGAAAAATTGCAAACATTTGCAACCATTCTCACCTATTTTAGGATGAACATTGAAATGTCTGTTTTCAAAATAATAAAGTTTCAGCTGCCCCAATTTGCCTCCCTGGCGACTACACAGGTTCTACAAAATATGCCTTAAATGTCTACGGGGTCTACGAAGTGCACGTCAAATGTATTATCTTCTTTTTTCAGGTTCTTTGATTAAATACACCTTTTCAAGGTTGCATTTATTTGAAGTTTGGTCGACCATAATGGGAAATAGTGCACAGAAACGTAAACACGTCTTAGAAACGTTTCTAGCACCTTTGAATAAGGAGAATATAGACACTAAGAATTTGGATAGTAAGATATTAAATTTATGTAAAAGTATTGATAGATACTGGATAATTGCGCATAAAACTAAATCAAAGTTTTTGCATAAATACTCTGATTGGCTAAATATAATTCAAAGTGTCGAATTAGAAGTGATGAACAGTGTAGTCAGGTAATTCTGGATCAGCCCGGGCCATCTCGACGGCCGGGCCGCCCTAAGACAGATTTTTCAGGTTTGTCTAAGCGATCACAATGTAGAAGATTAGCAGATTTAAATGAAGTAGATGACTCTGCTATCAACACACTACTCAATACTTCTAACTCAGATACTAGCTTGCAATTAAATATTAGCGCGGACGACGTCTTATTGACGACGTATTATTACTTTTTGTTGAGGCTAAGTTGACTAAGCACCAATATTTATTAATGAAAAACTTTGTTAACAATAAAACTGGACGTATTATAATATTTTACCATCATTCTACATATATTATGCTTTCAATTTGTAAAATAAAGTTCTGTAGTTGCTAAGGAAGAGGAGGCCTACGTCAGAGATAAAATTAGTAATTACACTCCGAAAAATTTTAGTTTCGAAAACCGCGAGTTATTTTATTACGTTTACCTTAAATGTAGTATTTAATAAAAATTATATATTATATTGTATTTATTTCACGACCCTGTAGCATAGTTGGTAGCGACCCTGCCTGCGAAGCGAGGGGTCCCGGTTCGATTCCCGGCCGGGGCAGATATTTATGTGACAGATAAATATTAGTACTCGGGTGTAGGGTGTTATTGCGATGTGTTATATATGTCGTCATGATGATCAACATAACTACAGAGTTTTATAGATCACTGTATATTATTGAAACTCAAATTCCTTACTCCAAGTCAAATACTTCAAATATATTAGAGATGAGAAACACGATAAAACTAATAGAAGAGGATGAAATTATATACGCTGCAAAGAAACTTAAATTAGACAAAGTTATAGGTACAGACAACATCACAAATGAAGCAATAAAAACAGCATTTGACCTTCTAGCTAAACCATTAAAAAATCTGTATAATATGATATTAAAATCCTCGATAACTACATCACAATGGTCACAGTCAAAAATTATTCTTTTGTACAAGAAGGGAAATCCCAACAACATCAGTAATTATAGACCAATTAGTCTCATACCTACTCTATGTAAAATTTTTCTTCCATTATTAATCATCGAATTGACACAACATTAGAAAAAAGCCAACCCATAGAGCAGGCAGTCTTCCGGAAAGGTTTCTCAACCATCGATCACATCCACACGCTGGAGCTTCTTATAGAAAAGTATCAGGAGAGTCAAAAACCGCTCTACAATGCATTTATTGACTATCAGAAAGCATTCGATACTATAGCCCACTCAAGCATCTGGAAAACTTTAAAATCACAAAAGGTAGAGTCAGAATACATAGAATTATTAAAAAAAAATATAAAAACATGTCAAGCCAAATTCAACTAGAAACGAATGGTCCAAGCTTTCCAATCGAAAGAGGAGTGAGACAAGGAGATCCGCTCTCTCCGAGAATTTTCATTGCGACTCTGCGAATCTTGACAAGCTGACAAGATTGACAAGATGACAAGCTTGTCATCAGTAAGATTAACTGGAAAGGGCTTGGCTTAAACATCGAAGGTAAACATTTAAGTCATTTACGGTTCGCAGATGACCTTGTATTATTTGCGGAGAGGTATAAAGAACTTAATTACATGATAAACAGCCAGCAAGAAAGTTGGATTATAGTTAAATCTTTCCAAAACAAAAACTATGACAAACAGTACACAAATACCAATTATAATCGAAAACGAACCCCTGGAATATGTTCATCAATATATTTACCTTGGTAAACAAGTAGGTTTCGACAGAAATAATAACGAGCTAGAGGTAGAGAGAAGAATTAACTGGAACAAATACTGGGGACTGAAAGAGGTGTTTAAGAGCGAAATGCCTGTAATTCTGAAGAAAAAAATAATGGACACATGCCTCCTTCCCTCTCTTACTTATGCCTGCCAAACGTGGAAATTTACCAGCAAGATAAAAAACAAAATAATAACCTGCCAAACAGGTATGGAGCGAAGCATGTTAAATATCAAAAAAATACAAAGGATCCGACACTCAAAAATTAGAAACAATAATAAAGCGATAGATGCTCTGAAATACGCTCAAAAACTAAAATTCAGATGGGCTGGTCATGTAGCTCGTCTGCAAGATAATAGATGGACAAGTAGAGTTACTGCCTGGAATGGTCCAACTGGTAACGACGCGCAGACAGACCCTACACACACTGGGAAGATGATATCAAAAGGTTAGCCGCTCCTCATTGGATGTCAATTGCTCAGGACAGACAGAGATGTTGTCATTTGGAAGAGGCCTTTACCTGAGAGGGGTCCATGTAATGATAAATAATAAAATCCATTTAATAAATAAATCGCAAATTTAAATATAATATAATAATAAATAATTTTAATAATTTACATTTTATGAATAATTATTTAAATACAATTTATGTTAATTAAAAATATTTAAAATTCATAGATAAGTTTAAATTTATTGATTTTAGTAATGAACTGTTTTTTAAATCTTAATATATATAAATTACGTGTCACGTTGTTTGTCCGCGATGGACTCCTAAACTATAATCAAATTTACACACCGTGTGCAGTTTGATCCAACTTGAAAGATAGGATAGCTTACATCTCAAAAAAATCTTGACAGAACGAAGTCTGTCCGGGCAGCTAGTCTATCTATATATATAAAAATGGATGTTGCTAAGCGCTAATCTCGAGAACGGCTCGACCGATTCGGCAAAAATTTTTTTTGTATGTTCCTTGGAGTCCACAGAAGGTTTTTATAATATAAAAAAAAAAAAAAAAAAAAAAAAAAATATTGGGCGGACAATACTAAAACAATACCTACTTTTCTTTTTACATAAAAATTTGTTTCAGCATGTATGGTAGATGGTAAATATTCGAAACGGTATCCACGCGAATTAGCAGCATAAACAATTAGGTACCGGGAATAATGGCTAACCGCTATATCGTCGCCGATCAACTGCAGATAAAAGAAGATCAACACTTGTAAAAGTAAATCAACAAAATTGATAATCGTTGCATTGTTCCATAATCACCAATCCTATCAAATACTTTCATTCCGTAAAATCTATAAAATACATTTGCAAATATGTAAGAAAAGGGAGTGATATGGCTGTGATTGGAGTTAGTGCTGAAATTTCTGTTGATGAAGTTAACCAATACCAAATGGGCCGTTACGTTAGTATTAATGAAGCAATTTCGCGCATTTTTTCTCTTCCCATTCATGAAAGATACCCCACTGTAGTTCATTTAGCAGTCAACTTAGAAATTGTCCAAAGAGTATATTTCACTGCACAGAACGTAGGTACTACAACGAGTTATTCAGCCACTATATACAAACTTGATCAGTTTTTTCGGTATGAGTCAGAATGATGATTTTGCCCGAACACTGCTAGCAGCGTTTGCAGCTGTTAGAAAATGATTCCCATTGGAATCAAACCTCAAATGATGCTGTAATTTCTTTTAAATCTCAGCAAATACGAACATTGTTTTCTATAATTATATCGATATGCATGCTTCCCGTCAAACCCAATTGATTTATGAATCAAATACAAAGATGATATATGTGACGATATCTTGCATCAAATGCGCACTAGAAAAGGGAATATACATTAACAATAGACAGAAAAAATTTACAACGAGGCATTGATAATAGTTGAGGACATGTGCTTGATGATGTCAAACAAAGTATCATCTCTATTAAAAATCAAGATGATTAGTTGCCCAATCAACTGTATGTGAATGATGTATGTGTATGTGAACTGTATGTGAACTGATGATCGTTAAATTTTCCGGGATTGACACCTCATACCTAATCTTCAATGGAAAGTAGGATCGGTAGTCATAATGTTAAGAAATATTAAATATTAACTTATTTTTGTAAGTAATCGTCGTTTATTGTTCAGATATAAATAACGTGATCACTCGGAAAAATTTATTTAATTTTTACTGTTAACTTTTGACAGAACGAAGTCTGTCGGGGCAGCTAGTATATATATAAAAATGGATGTTGCTAAGCGCTAAACTCGAGAACGGCTCGACCGATTCGGCTAAAATTTTTTTTGTATGTTCCTTGGAGTCCACGGAAGGCTTTTATAATATTAAAAAAAAATGCGTGGACAATACTAAAACGATACTTTTCTTTTCACATAAAAATTTGTTTCAGCATGTATGGTAGATGGTAAATATTCGAAACGGTATCCACGGGAATTAGTAGCAGAAACAATTAGGTACCGGGAATAATGGCATATACATACGTGTACGATAGCAAAATGATCAATCTGGAGAAATATTTTCAAAGCAAGTCATCGATATTGGTAATGGCAAAATCCCTGTTAATGGTTCGACTGGCTGCATTATATTTTTGTCAGTTTACTGAAACAACAATCGAGCTCATACAAAACATGTTCCCAAACGTCTCTCAAAATTACAAAGATCATTTGTGGCTGAGCGAACGTGCTATATTAGCTGCCAAAATTACGGATGTAGATGAAATAAACTTCAAAATTCAGAATAAAATTGCCGGTGAATTAAAGACATACAAATTTCACATACAGTTGATTGGGCAACTAATCAAGACGATGTCGTCAACTATCCACCAGAATCGTTAAAGTTTCCGGGATTGACACCTCATAATCTTCAATGGAAAATAGGATCGGTAGTCATAATGTTAAGAAATATTAAGTATTAACTTATTTTTGTAAGTAATCGTCGTTTATTGTTGAGATATAAATAACGTGGTCACTCGGAAAAATTTATTTAATTTTTACTGTTAACTTTTGACAGAACGAAGTCTGTCCGGGCAGCTAGTATTGTAATATATATTAAAAACAATAATTTAAATTATACTTTTGTCATTGTATTATTCTATCGATTTACATGGAATAAAAGGCTTTTTTATTTTTTTCATTTTTATTTATTTATATAATATGTCGTCCATGCCACCCGCGATACAGGTAAACATCTACTAGGGGGGGTGTGAGTGTGTAAGCATTTATATATTGATTTAAATATTCATTAATTTAATTTATTAATTTAACTATATTACTAGGTGTGAGTATTTTCTTTTAAATTAAGTAAATATAATTTTATTGACAATTTTAGACCATTTTTAACCGACTTCAAAAAAAGGAGGAGGTTCTCAATTCGACTGTATTTTTTTTTTTTTATGTTTGTTACCTCAGAACTTTGGACTGGGCGAACCGATTTTGATGATTCTTTTTTTAATCGAAAGCCGATGGCTGTCATGTGGTCCCACATAAATTTTATTGAGATCTGACAATGGACTCCATGAGAAAACTACATAAGTCGTAAATTTGTGTTAAGATGTGCGCGACAAATTGACGAATAACTCAATATCACGTCAACCGATTTCGATGATTCTTTTTTTAATAGAAAGCTGGTGCTTGGCATGTGGTCCCACATAAATTTGAACGAGATCTGATAAGTATTTTTTGAGAATTTGAAGTCGGTTATTTTTTGTTAGTAAAATTTAGATTATTCATAAAAACAAACCTCAATTGACAAAGTTAAGGAATTATGACCGCCCTTGTATGGGGCTCGAACCACTGTGCAGCGGTCTTTGTTAGGGCCGGTTTCCACTAAATCGGCGAAGAGCGAAGACGTACGGAGAGATATGGAAGTTTTGGTAAAGGGAGATCTCCCGCCAGGCGAGATGGTGTGGTCTTCGATAATGTGATTCAGATCCGCGTGACATCGCCCTGTGACCTATGTGCAATGTCGTACAAGGTAATGATATATGGTTGTTTGTAAAGATCTGTTGTCCGCTTTAATGGAAACCGACCCTAATATTAACACATACAATACAATACAATCTCTCTTTATTTTACACCAGTAAAGTAATAAAAATTACAAAAATCTGAATTAATATACAAGGTGCAGACAATAGGCGGCCTTATCGCTAAGGCTACGTCCACACAGACAGGCGGCTTGCTTAGCGCCTAGAGCCTAGAGCAGTCAGCACGTTGACGAAATGTCACTCTCAAAAATATCTTATAAAATCCATACTAATATTATAAATGTGAAAGTGTGTTTGTTTGTTTGTTTGTCCGTCTTTCACGTCGCAACGAAGCTGTTATGTGGTATGGTTTTTGTGTGTGGAGATAGTGAGGAGGGTGGAGAGTAACGTAGGCTACTTTTTACCGCGGTAAAACATCCCCATGGGAGGATCTATATTTTGTTAGTTGCTAGATATTTAGTTTCGGCTGTTGTTAATAGATGACTTAAAATTAATTTGCAAGTTCTGAATCACGCTATCATATGATACATGTTTACATAAGTCATAGGCAACTAAATCTAACTACGTAAAAATAAGTAGGATTTGTAAAAAATCGATCTCTACCGCGGGCGAAGCTGCGGGCAAAAGCTAGTTAATGAAATAAATTCAACATTTTCTCGTTTCAGTTTTTACTTTTTGCCATTGACATTCATCAATAATATTATATCCGTGACAACCCGACCGTCAATCGCACATAATTTATTCTTTAGGTACTTCTATCCAAAAAGTATTGTTATGGCAAAGGCTATACTATAATACGATTGATGTATTCCCTCCACCATCTGGCTGCGTCGTCTTGGCTGGCCTGGCTGTAGCTGAAGGGAATCGTCAATATAACGGGCTTGGCTGTGGCATCGGCAGCAACACGTTGGCTGTAAGTGCTTGTTCACACTGAACTCGCGGGCGCGGGCGCGGGCGCGGGCGCGGGCGCGGGCGCGGGCGCGGGCGCGGGCGCGGGCGCGGGCGCGGTCGCGAAATATCAAACATATGAGCTACTATGAAAGTGTTCACACCAAAACGCGCGCGCGGTGTATGTAGTGTTTACCGCGACCGCGACCGCGCCCGCGCCCGCGAGTTCAGTGTGAACAAACACTAAAGCGTAGGCTGGCGGCATGTTGGCGGTTCGTGGTAGTATGTTGGCTGGCGTAGTATCGGCTTACAAAACGTCTGTTACAATCTCTAAAACTGCTACTTACAGAAAATTCATTTTTGAAATATAAAATTTCAAGGCCTTATGCATCATATTGGGTTCTGGTATCTAAATACGTTACGGTCGAATCATGGGGACTTTAATGTTCGATTTAAACAATTGCGTAATTTTGAAGAAAAATTTTACGAATATTTGCGTATGACCAGAGAAACCAGGGTTGGCATGAATAAATCATTTTGATTTAAATCATGATTTAAATCACGATTTAAATCAAATGATTTTTTCAATAAAAATCAATGATTTAATCAAAAATCTGTAATTTCACTTTCTTTCACAGAAATCCACATATAAAAACCGGGGAAGTGCGTGTCAGGCCACGCGCAATGTAGGGTTCCGAAGTAGTACGTTTATCGACTAATACTTATTGTCCAACTCCAGCCGTTTAGCCGACAGGGGGGGTCCCCCCCTGGTCCCACTTGACTCTAACCAAAATTAGCAATTTAAAGGCAAATATTTCACAAACGGACCCCTAATTCCAAAAATGGTCTTAGAAGACCCATAACATTTTTGAAAGACCTTTTCAACGATACCCCACACTATAGGGTACGCGACGAATAAAAAATCATCCTCATACCTGTAGGGGAAGTACCCTGCAAAAAAAGGTTTTTCAATACTTTTTTTCTACAATTTCGGAGTTTTAATAATTTATATGTATATCCGTTCCAAATTGCAGCTTTCTAGCATTAAGAGTTTCGGCGCTTTGCTTCGAACAGACGGACAGACATGACGAAACTATAAGGGTTCCGATTTTACTTCGGAACCCTAAAAACAAATTTAGAATTTGCATTCACTTGCTTTTGCACATTTGCTTGGCATTCACATGTCAGACAAAAGCGAAATCCCCGCGCTGTGTCCGCGCAATCCCTTGAGGGCGCGTTCTGTTTTGCGCAAAAGTATTTTAAAATAAAATCAAAAAATCAAAAAAATCGTGATTAATTAGGATTTTTTTAAAAAATCGTGATTTTTTCGATTTTTTTAAAAAATCATGATTTTTTCCAACCCTGAGAGAAACATTTGATCTTCTTCTTAGTAAAGTTAACTCATATGGATACTCATTTTAGAAAAAGCATGTCAGCCGAAGAACACCGATGCAATTAATATTTCATCAATTTTTTCTTCAAAAATGCCTAGCGCCTAGTGACAAAAAACCAACACCTTTGTTTACTTCGATACACGCTAAGCGCGTTGCTAGGCACCAAGCGCACAGTGCAGCCGGTCGCGAACACTCTAGATCGTTTGTTTACTAAGCTACTCGCTAGGTGGACTGGCTAGGCTCTAGGCGCTAAGCAAGCCACCTATCTGTGCGGACGTAGCCTAAGAGCGATCTCTTCCAGGCAACCAAGTCTTGCGAAAAATCATACAATAGAACATACAATAGATACATCATACACACAACAGGAATGCACTATTAAGGTACGTTCACGTTCACGTACACAAATCACAACACAACGGTAGTTTCATAATTCGCATCAAAAGCCGTAATGATAGTCGTGAAAGTATTGACATTAAAACAATGCTTCATTCATTCTGCATCAAGTATAAAGAAAGCGACAGCTATTTCCTCTCAGACACTTGTAATATCGATATCAAAACGACAACAATGAATGTTGGCATTGGATTTTGAGGTTAAGTACGTACAGGTATACTAAGATGCAAGTTATACAAATCATTGCAATGTGCGCAGCAGTGTTTTGGGTGTGCTCGGGCAAGACTTTGCGTATGTTTTCGGGTGAAAGAAAGAAAGAAAAACATTTATTTCACTCACATGGCACTGCAATAGATACAACAATATGCTTAAATGATACTATGGATGCGAGAGTGTATGTACCAACGCGAGCAGTCATTCGCATATGCATGTGATGGCATAATATACTTCTATTTATTTATTTATTTTATTTATTTATTTATTTATAAGCAGGCAGTCTTACGACTGGTTTTGCTTAAATCCATTTGTCACTTTTGCTTTGATCTGTGTTGGTCATATTTGCTCTTAAACTCATTAACATTTCGAGCTGTTACAACTTGTTCTGGCAGATTATTCCAATTCTCCATTACTCTGTTAGTTAAGAAATGCTTGCGTGGATTATTACGTGCAATAGTTCTACAAATTTTTCTCTGGTGGCAACGTGATATACGACTTGCTTCAGTGAATATCGCATCAAAATTTGGTAAATCATAATGTCCACTCAGGATTTTGTACGTTTCGATAATGTCTCCACGTTCTCTTCGGTCTTTTAGGGTAGTAAGATTTGTGTTCTTTAATCTGTCCTCATAAGAAAGATGTTTCAAAGATTTTGGTATTTTTGTAAATTATCTCTGAATTTTTTCCAATTTCTCAATGTCTTTAATAAAATATGGACTCTACACTTGAACTGCGTATTCCAGGATTGGTTTCACGTAAGTCTTATAAATCTTAAGCATCATTTCTTTAGTTAAGTTTCCAAAAGCTTTTCTTATGAGACAAATGTGTGAGCTTTCTTGACAACTGTAGCTATGTTCCCAAGTAGCATTCGGGGCTGAATAAGAGTTCACATTTAGCGTACAAGTGAACTTAAAGCATTAATTCACTCTTATATGAGTTCACCTGTGATATATTAGCTGTATTAAGGCGAAAAATACGCTTAAAGCTGTTTAAGGTCTGTATAAGAGTGTAATGTTAACCTAATATACAGCTAAGGTCTGTATAAGAGTGTAATGTTAACCTAATATACAGCTGTAGGTGTTATAATGCGATTACGTTACTGTTATAATGCGAGAAGCTGAATAAAAGCATTATAAGAGGGTAAATATACGCCAATAGCTGTCTAAGGGTCCACACCTACGATGTTATACTGCTAGAATTATAAAAGTTCACATCTGGTCACTTATTCAGCTTAAAGCTGTTTAGTTGACCATATTAGTCACATATACTGCCATTAATCAGCTTTAAGTTCACGCGTTACCTCTTATACTGCTATTTAAATGCTGTTATACTGCTACTTTACAGCTATGTGAACTTAAGGCTGTATAACTTGTGCCCAAATCAGTCATATAAGGGCTGTAAAGCGTGCTCTACAGCTCTTATACAGCTGACTTACCGCTTATAGTTCACATGTGAACCCTTAGATAGCCCTTATACAGCCCCGAATGCTACTTGGGTTATGTTCTTTCCATTTGAGATTTTCTGTTATCTTCACAACTAAATCTGTTTGTGCTTTCACATCACACAGTTGTATTCCATTCAAGTAATAGAGGTGACGAGGATTTTTCTGTCCAATATGTAAGACAGTACATTTTTTTGCATTGAGATTGATGGTCTTTTGATCATACTGCGATTTTGTCACGATCTCTTTGAATCCGGTCATGATCTACTAGTGGGTTAGCGAAAATCTTAGTATCATCTGCAAATAAGCTGACATGACATTCTAATTGATTGGGGAGGTCAAAGGTATATAAAATCTCAACACAACAGTAGTTTCATAATTCGCATCAAAAGCCGCAATGATAGTCGTGAAAGTATTGACATTAAAACAATGCTTCATTCATTCTGCATCAAGTATAAAGACAGCGACAGCTATTCCCTCTCAGACACTTGTAATGTTGATATCAAAACGACAACAATGAATGTTGGCATTGGATTTTGAGGTTAAGTAGGTACAGGTATACTAAGATGCAAGTTATACAAATCATTGCAATGTGCGCAGCAGTGTTTATGGTGTGCTCGGGCAAGACTTTGCGTATGTTTTCGGGTGAAAGAAAGAAAGAAAGAAAAACATTTATTTCACTCACATGGCACTGCAATAGATACAACAATATGCTTAAATCTAAATACTATGGATGCGGGAGTGTATGTACCAACGCGAGCAGTCATTCGCATATTTATGCATGTGATGGCATAATATACTTCTATTGTTTTAGACGCCTTTGGTATTGCTGAAATGATATAGCTCAGATCCATAATGCTGACGGTTCCTGAGCCTTAGTGCTTGTTCACACTGAACTCGCGGGCGCGGTCGCGGGCGCGGTCGCGAAATATCAAACATAATATGAACTACTATGAAAGTGTTCACATCAAAACGCGCGCGCGGTGTATGTAGCGTTTACCGTGCACGCGCCCGCGCCCGCGAGTTCAGTGTGAACAAGCACTTATACCTCAAACAAAGTAACTGAAGGTACCTACTCTTTACTGCTCTTCTAGGAATAGTTACCATCACGGGCGTAGCCAGGTTTTAGTTTCGGGGGGGGGTTCAAGTTTCGGGAGGGGGGGTGGTTCAAGAAAATACAACGACAAAAAGTACATACAATTTTTCGGTTATATAGTGTTTAATCTATGCATACAATAACCTTAAAGAAAATTGAGACTTTATTTTTTCTCACGACGTATGTAGTGTCATCTATTATTTTTATTAGTCTATGTAGTGAAAAAGTGTTTAATAGAAATAAAGCTCCCAAAAATATGTGCGATAGCTCATTCGATTCGGAATGATGTCTAGAAAAATGTTTTTTAAGGGTTTATTAGCACCTAAAAATGTTAGTCCTTAACATTTCGGGGGGGGGTTTGAACCCCCGAAACCCCCCCCCTGGCTACGCCCATGGTTACCATGATGGAACGTCATGGTCGTTCGAAGGGTCGAAGGGTTTGATCCCCAGCGTGACAGTTTGAATGATAAGTTTGAATTTCTGTTCTCGGTCTGTGTGTGTTGTCGATGGAACCCACGACACAAGGTATCCTCTTGTGGGGTTAAAAGTGTGCAGCGCTTATTTATTTACGAGTGAATGCCATCGCTTCGCTTCGGTAAGTCCACACTCGGTAAACGTGTCGACGTTATTCTTTAAATGAATATTTTTAGGGTTCTGAAGTAAAAAAAATATATATTAGATTATGAGGTATACATACTCTGGTCGGCGAGGTTCGGGTCGCGCGGCGCGCGGTACGAGGCCTGGTAGCAGCGCGCGCACGCCGCCGCGCTGGCCAGCTCACGCAAGTAGCGCCGCTCCGTCTCCGGGACTGCCACTAGCTCGCTGGGACACACACAGACATCTCATACATATTAATGTTAAAAACAATGTCATTTCGGAAACAATTGCTTTTACATATCGAGAGCTAAGAAGTGAAGAACCATCTTGATCGCATCATAATCGGTCTATTCGTTTGGAAGCCACGATGTCTCAGACAGACACAGAATATTCACAGATGGACACGTAAAACCCCTCTGTTTGCTTCGGGCTTAAATGCGCTACTGAATTACGCCCGCGGCTTCGCCCACAGCAGAGTGGTGTCACTAACATAATATGTCCAAATCATCCCACGGGAACATATAACTGAAGAAAAATCTCCCCTACTTTTGAGATCTAGACATAAGTATGTCTGTATGCCAAGGTTTATCTTAATCCATAGAATGGTAAGCGCGTGATGGCCAAATGATGATGGCAAAATATTTTAGTAGGATGAGAGGAGTTAGTTGACATGGAGTTTGTGTAAATAGAAAGACCTAAAACAGTTAAAAAGTTTATCAAATTTACCTCTCAAACATCTTGAAAACCATGGCCAAGGAGTTTTGAGGCTTGTAGGCAACCAGGGTCTCCTCACCCCCATATGTCTCCTTGGTGAGAAGCACCTCGTGTCGCTCGTAAAGCCCCCGAGGACGCTTTCCGTCATTCAGCCGGTACGCACGGAGAATCTTCTTCTCTCGGTACCGCGGCAACACTGACTGAACCACTTCCAACTGTGTATCGCTCTTCTTACCTTTCACAACTATCTTGCTCCAGAATGTTGTTTCTGTCTTACCTGAAATCAATTTTGTGAGGTCTTGAAACTACATACTTATTTAAATGCTGTCAAAACATGTAAAGCATGTCAAAAATGCCGCTACATCTGTGTTAATGATAACAGCTGTGCCGAAATGCGCCTTACGTAGCATGTTAGGCCTCGTAAGAGAATTAAAGTACTACTCAAGTTATTGCTTAAAATGTTATGACATTAAATTAGGTATGCTAATTGTTGACCACACCTATGTAATGCCATTCTAATTAGTCAGTAAATCAGTTATCTAGACACGCGGAGCGTGTCAAGTCAATTTCTTAGCTAACAGAATTGTCAAGCAGCACCGTGTGTAATATTACACGAACCATTTGGAGCCACTTTTGACCACCTCATAACTCAAAAACTATTCAACATAAACCTGTCAAATTTGGCTCATTTATTAAGACTTGCGAAATACATACTTCTTTCAAATTTCATAAACACATCTCAAACGGTTATTTAGATATTAACGTCCAAAAATCGAGAAATTTAACACTGACTGACCTATAGATCAAAACTATATCCAACTTCCAGGTGACCTAGAAAGTTAAAATTTGGCATGCAGATAGGTAGTTGGGTGAATACAAAGGAATGAAAATGAAAATGAAAATGAAAATGTTTTATTGATTCACAGATTACATTATACATAGTTGCAAGGGCCCCTGTACTAGGTGTAAACCTGTGTTACTGGGTACCCCGCTCATCCACGAAGACAAAATATCATATATGACAAAATATCATATATGAAGATGAATCACATAAACACTTTACCAAGCAAAATAAATGAGAGGTGTGTGTATAAATGTGTTGTGTAATAGTGTGGAAGTGTGTGTGTGTGTGTGTGTGTGTGTGTGTGTGTGTGTGTGTGTGTGTGTGTGCGCGCGTGCGTGTTTGCGTGTATTCTAAGTCATGTAAATAAGTAATAAATAAAGTCTAATAAGGTTTTCAGTTTCCTCATAATCTAAGGTAAATAATGTCTGCGTTACAGCACGTTTTAATTGAGTTCTAGTCATAGGATATATGTTGAGTCTGCTATTGAATTTATTGTATATAGAAGAAGATTGTGTATAGTATTGTTTTTGTTTGAATTTAGTTTTATTAAACGGTATCTGGCAAACCTTAGCGTTTCTACGTTTTAACATGATACTAGGGGTATAGTATAGTATAGACATTGGTGGGTTTTTAAAATACAGTTTAATATATAAATTTGTCTTGTAGTAAGGATTTTGTAGGAATTATGGAGACTAAATGTAGGAAATCGTATAGGTTTACAGAACATCACTTTCAACAACATTCTTTGCGCTCTTTCTAGGGTAATTAAATGAGTTTTTGCGGCACCACCCCAGACCGGTATACAGTAACTCAGAACTGACTGAGCTAAGGCTTTATAGGTGCCGGTTAATATAGTTTCGTCCGCCACATGCCTAAGTTTTTTAAACACCCATATCAACTTCCTTATCCTGTCGGCGGTGTTCTCGATGTGCTGATTCCATGTCAAATGTTGATCAAGAAGGACACCTAAATATTTGATGTTGATAGTTCTTGCTATACTATCACAAGAACAGTCATTTAATGTTGAATTTGAGCAAGTGTGTACTTTTAGATTGAATTTAGGATCCGGTAGTGTTGTTCTACCAAGCGAAAAAGGTATGAAATTAGTTTTATTTACATTTAAAGTTAGCAAGTTAGATCGCAGCCAGTTAGTAATGCGTTGCAAACCACATTCAGCTAGAGTTTTTAAGGTGGTCCATGACTTAGCATGAAAAATTAGGGCGGTGTCATCTGCGTATGTGATTATTTTGCAGTTTTTGAGATTGTAGTTACACAGGTCATTTATATAGATGAGAAATAAGGTAGGTCCAAGGACACTACCTTGTGGAACACCATATGAAATAGTTGATGTATCACTAAGATATTGCCCGAGTTTAAGCTGTTGTTGGCGATTTGTGAGGTAGTCTGCAAAGAGCTAGTGCGGGAGGCCCCGAATACCACAATTATATAGCTTTTCTAGCAGAATAGGTACAGAAACAGTGTCGAATGCCTTAGCCAAATCTAGGAATACCCCAAGACATTTGTTACCTGCATCTAGATGTTTACTAATATCTTCCGTCAATGCCAACACAGCGTCTTCAGTAGAGATACCGTTTCGAAAACCAAATTGGTTTGCTGACAATAAGTTATGAGCATTCAAGAACTTTTTGAGGCGGTTATTTATGAGCTTCTCTAGTATTTTGGCTAGTACAGGTAGAACTGAAATAGGCCTATAGTTATCGACACTGTCCTTATTGCCACTCTTAAACACGGGAGTAATGATTGCAATTTTAAATACAGATGGGAATCGGCCAGTTTCAAAACACATATTGTATATATGACAGAGCACCGGTGTTAGAAAGTGTCTAGCCATTTTAATGAAAGAAGTCGGAATATTGTCCCAGCCAGGGGCAGAGTCATTACAAAGAGTATCGATAATATTATTAATTTCAGAAGGATCCGTGTTTAAAAGAGCAAATGAGTTGGGTGGGTTATCGCTATTGGAATAAATTTGAAAGTAGTAATTTTTATCATTTTATTATAATTTTTCAAAAAATTGATTCTATTAGAAACACTTACTTAAAATGCCTGAAATTTAAGAGTAGCAATCAAAATTGATGACATCTGGTCATTATGTGGATTCCAAGGTGAATATACAACGAAACATATCAGTTTTAGTACTTTCTGAAGCTTTCAACGGGAGGAAGATGTTCAGTGTCCCAAGTGCCTGTGAGAAGTGCACAGCACATATACATTTACGTGAAGATTAGTGGTTCGTCAGGAGACGTTATTTCCAGTGTATTACGTCATTTTATTTTTAATGTGTGAAAAATTATTTTTCTCTAATCTACAAGATTACACCACAAAATTTTGTATTATTTCCGTAATTATACCAGTTTAAAGTAATTCGAAGTACCTATTGTTTCAAAATTTATTGTTGCACGATGTCATCGAACACAAACAACTTATCTGTACTAATAGTTTTGATTGTTTGCATTGAATAGGCTCCGAAACTACTAAACCGATTTGAAAAATTCCGTCACTGTTGGGAAGATACACTATCCCCGCGTGACATAGGCAATATTATATTTTCAATAAATTAGGGATCCTTAATAAAACTCCAATAACGTAACCCAAGGTGTAAAAAAATAAGAAAACCAAAGCAAAGCGAGGGCGGTCACTCGTAACTAATAAGAGTATAGTCGACTTTCGTATTTATTACGATATTATAATTGGGATTTAGTATTAATTATTATTTCAATATTTAGCGGACATCAATAGTGGAAGATCATTACTTATAAATAATGAAATAATAGGTACCGTATTTCGGACCACGGCGCACTAACTACAGATTTAGTTGATGAGCACTATACCTCCAACGTAAGTTGTTGTATCCCCAAAATCGCAATTTTACAGTAGAGCATTTTAAAGATTCAAATTGGAATAAAAACTGCATTTATCATTGTATCTTTGTGAAATTTGGTATATGTATGTAATTAATGGTATTCTTGATTACTAACCAAGTCAAATGTAAAGCTTGAATTAGTTGCAGTTAATTTCTATACAAAAAGTAATGATATCCCATCAAAAACATAAATGTAAAGTGAGAGTCAATTTAAAAAAAAATAGAATTGAGATCTAAATGGGTGCCAATTTCTGTGTAGAAAAGCCTAAAATTTTAGTCACAAGAACATGTAATTCAAGCTTTACATTTGACTTGGCTAGTTTTCATTAGTTAGCAACCAACAAACCAAATTAGAGAAGAGTGTCATAAGTCATCAACTTAACAGATTTGACGAAGCTAATTACATAGATATAATATAGCCTAGGTAGGTACGTGAAAACTAAACAAGTCAAATGTGGAGCTTGAATTACATGTTCTTGTGACTAAAATTTTAGGCTTTTCTACACAGAAATTGGCACCCATTTAGATCTCAATTCTTTTTTTTTTTTAAATTGACTCTCACTTTACATTTAAGTTTTTGATGGGATTAAATTACCTACTATCTGCATGAGTACTAGACATCTGAAACACAAAACTGTAGTAAATGGCCCCTAGACTTCTAAAAACAGAGACCATTATGGCATTCTCTTAACCAAACTTTTTAGCCATATTGAGTCGGCTTCAATCCCACGTCTGATGGAAAAACTGCCATAACAACTATCAAACCAGCTGCCAAATAACTCAGGTTGATCATCAGCTCAGTAGTTAGCGGACACTTAGACATTAATAAAACGAAAGATTATGATTAACAACTTAAATCAATAAGTTATGTTTTTTTTTCTCCTAGTTGTGAGTAACTGTAACTAAAAGTCAAAACTACATATTTTGCATATTTTCACAGTATTATGTCATATACCATCTTGCTGTGGGGCAAAGCAGCCAGTATAGAACAAATTTTCATACTACAAAAAAGAGCTATTAGGGCTATTTATAAACTTAGATCTCGTGAAACTTTGCGTGACAAGTTCAAAGAAATAGGTATACTTACAGTAGCCTCACAATATATTTATAGTAATGTGGTTTTTATACGGAATAATATAAGCGCGTATAAACAAAATTTTGATATCACTAATCGCCAAACAAGAAAAATGCACCAGTTATAGTCCCCGCGAACTAAGATGCCCAATTTGTCGTTTGCAATCACAGTGACACTAGAGATGTGCAAAAAAATCGGTTCACGAAAGAAACCAATTTTTGCAACAAATCGATTCAAAATTATAAGACCTTCTAATCGATTCGATAATTAAATTGTAAACTAAAAACCGTAACATTTAGGTACCTCCCAACTACCTCGATTGAGCTACATATCTCGTACCACGTATTCTCAATATTATGTATTTACGACTCCAATAAAATATTCTTTTGTTTCTTCCTAACAACTCATGCTGCTAGATATGCATGGAAATAGCCGAGCCGGCAAACAACCTGACGATCCACCTGATGGTAAATGGCTGTCATCGCCCGTGAACATCAGCAAAACCAAAAGCGTCACTGATGCGTTGCCGGCTAAGAAAGAATAGAAAAAGAAAGAAAGATTGATCATGATAGAAAGAACTCATCCGCTCAGTTTCATAATAATATTTTGAATAATATTATGAGCGTCAGGGAAAAAACTACAGTGAATAAATTCTTGTTTATTTCGTAACACACATTCATGTATGAATAATTATTATTTTGTTGAAAAAAAAAAGAATACCGCAAAAAGCTTAGCTACATAATTACATATAATATATTATCTGCAGTTTACTGTCCATGGATGGCGAAGTGCCCATACATAATGGAAAATGTCCTTTGTTAGCATCCTATTCGTCGTGGTATTCTTAGGTACCTAATTTTAAATTCAAATGCAAGTAAATCATTTTTAACAAAGTAATTAAATTAATCAATTTTCATTTTTAAATTTCGATTATAGTAATGCATCGATTATGATTGGTTTTAGAGACGGTTTCAGGCCGTCACATCACTTTGCGTCAGTTTTGTTTTAGGCCTCTTCATCTATCATTGTTTCGACGTCAAATATTTTTAATAAATTTTGCATAAATTATGATGTGATGGGATTTTTACTAGATTATAACGTTTATTATGATTTATAATCAACGCCAATGCAAATGAGTAAGGATTTTTAACAAATTTTGGAAAAATCCTTTGTCCGTAAGTGTTCAACTATTCATGTCAAGTAAATTAATATTCCATTTCGCTCAAAGACGCCCATATAATGTTAGTTCATATTAATAAATGGCAGCTATCATTATGGGCATCTTAGATAATTTTGACTTTAGTAACGCCATCTTACCGTCTTTCTAAAGTGAAGCGATCTTTTATGGGACGTGGTGTACAGTTCTATAATAAAATCCCAAAGTTAATACGTGATTTGCCAGTGGAATTATTTAAGAAACATGTAAAATCTCAACTTTTAGGCAAAGGCTACTATACTGTAGATGAGTACATAAATGACAAAGACGCATGGAAATGACCAGATCTGCAACCAGTTCCGTACAGGCTAGTGATACTTCTTTGTAAGAAATATACCAATGTATTTTATTTTTAAAAGATGTGCCGAGGAGTTTCTTTCGGCTTTTCTTCTCCTCCATGACAAAGCACCTTTGCGAAAAGCTGGTAAATTAAAAAAATGACGTGCATAAGTGTATCAATGATACCTACATGCATAAATGATTTTGAATTTGAATTTACAGTTCTAAAGTAAACATACTATAACAATGTTTAAATTACCTGAAAACTTATTGAATACATTTCTAATAACGATGGTGCGCTTGGAGGAGGAGACGGGACCATCGCGCGGGCGCAGCGGCGTGTTGTTTTGCTTGAAGCGGTCGAGGCACTGCTGGTTCCAGTGCGTGAGACGGCGCGCGTCGCTCTCGTCGCGGACCAGCGCGCGCACCGGCAGGCACAGCGGGTCGTCGAAATCCGGGATTTGTATCGTCATCTCTCGTCGGTTCACCTGCTCCCGCGGTAACGCTACCTTTCTCACTGGCACCGCCGGCGGCGAATGAGATTGTTGGCTACTGCGACTGCTCTCGTACTTCCGAACGCTGGAAGGTCGGGAAGCGTGCCGCCGCTTGCGCTTTAAGTGCGGCGAATCCAACATAGGATCATAGTCCGTATCGTCGTCTTCTTTCTTTCTCTTCTTGGCTAAAACCGGCTTATCTGATGCTGACGGTCGCTCTACCAGCAACGTCTTCTCCAGAGGCTTCTGAATGACGTGCGGAGGCGGCTCTTCTTCCTCTAGCGGCTCGATCTTTATCAACAGTTGCGAGTGCACCGACTGCACACATTGTTGAACTATTTCAGCGTCTTCGTCTAGAAATTCAATATCATCGTCACTCATACTTTTTAGGTATTAAACGCCTGAAGAAAACAAACTGACTATTTCAATTCAAATCTATTACAAACGAAGCATTTACGAATTTTAGGAAATCACGCACGCAACACAGAGTACTTAATCACTACGTTATATGTAAGATAGCGATGCGCGACTCTGAATGATTCCAGTCGAATTATTCGACTTAGTAAATCATTCGACTCATTCGAATAATCTATAAAAATTAGTAACTAATTTGACTTGAGTCGATACAGAGTACTAATAGTAACCTTTCATTCGACTCGGAACTTTGTTAGCGGCTAGCGAACGGCGAACTCGGCCGTCCTAACGAAGAGTGCAATAAGTCGAGTTTTTGGGCAAATTGACATAAGACCATATTCGTAATCACATAAGGTCTTAAATCAATTTGCCCAAAAACTCGTCGTGAAAAAGTGAGCGTCGAATGCGTGAGCGACTCGACTCTTAGAGCGGCTATTACTGCTATTAGATTAGTTACTAATTTAGCAGTCGACTAGTCGTCAGCGTCGAATGCGCGAGCGACTCGACTCTTAGAGCGGCTATTAGATAAAGTTACTAATTTAGCAGTCGACTAGTCGTCATTCGAATACGAACGTTAGTATATTACTAATATTCAAGTCGAATACGTACATTAGTAGTTGTAGATTATTCGAATAGTGAGATCATTCGCAGTCGCGCAACTTTAATGTAAGAGAAGAGACGCCACTTAGCACAGAGTACTTAATCACTACGTTTTACCACTTAGAACATTGTCTCTAGCTACAGTCCGTTCAAAGTTATTTTACCTCTGGCTATTAAGTTGGCTAACCTTAGCTGTGTGTTGTCATGTTTGGTTTGTACGATTCCCGTACATTAAATATTTCATGTTATAGTGGATGCCAACTTTTAATTCAGCTAATAGCTTTCCTAAAGTTGGAACATCTTTTCTGACCGTGTACATTTCATGTAATTTATTTCTGATTGCACACAGATCAAAATCTTTGCCTAGTCTAGTAGTATTATGTATAGGGTAGCCCCTGGCACGCAACTGTTAATGACACTGACTGACACTATTGAATCGCTAAAACGTAGTGACGTAGTAGGTACTCTACGAATGCTTTGGAGAAATCATAGATATATTACTCTATTAACATTCTATCTAGACACGCGGAGCGTGTCAGCCAATTTTCTAGCTAACAGTTGGCGAGCCGCACCGTGTGTAATATTACACGAACCATTTGGAGCCACTTTTGACCACCTCATAACTCAAAAACTATTCAACATAAACCTGTCAAATTTGGCTCATTTATTAAGACTTGCGAAATACATAGTTATGTTTTTCAAATTTCATAAACATATCTCAAACGGTTATTTAGATATTAACGTCCAAAAATCGAGAAATTTAACACTGACTGACCTATTGATCAAAACTATATCCAACTTCCAGGTGACCTAGAATGTAAAATTTGGCATGCAGATAGGTAGTCGGGTGAATACAAAGGAATTAATCTGAAAGTAGTAAATTTTTATCATTTTATGATAATTTTTCAAAAAATTGATTCTATTAGGAACACTTACTTATAACGCCTGAAATTTATGAACAGCAATCAAAATTGAGGACAGGTGGTCATTATGTGGAATATTTAACGAGTGGAATACCACTCTTAATTTTTTTTAATCGAAACATATCAGTTTTAGTACTTTGTGAAGCTTTCAACGGGGGAAGATGTTCAATGTCCCAAGTGCCTGTTGGAAGTGCATAGCAAAAGTACGTATTATTTACGTACAGTATAGTGAGACGTCAGTAGCCGTTATTTCCAGTGTATTGTGTGTGAAAAATTATTCTTCTCTTATCTTGTATGGCATGTACACCACTAAATTTTGTATTATTTCCGAAATTATACCAGTTTAAAGTGATTCGAAGTATTGTTTCCAAATATATTATGGCACGTTATCTCATCGAACACAAACTACTTATAACTAATAAGAGTATATTCGACTATCGTATTTATTATTATTATTACTACTATCGTATCGTATCGTATTTATTATTATTATAACAGACTGGGATTTAGTATTAATTATTATTTCAATATTTAGCGGACATGAATAGTAGAAGATCATTACTTATAAATAATGAAGTAATAGGTATTTTGGACCACGGTGCACTAACTACGGATTTAGTTAAAGGGCACTATTACAGTTCATGTATAAGGTAACAAAATTAATCAGTAACGTTATGAATAAGTACCTACTAATAAAATTTCTGTACAAAAAGTAATGATATCCCATCAAAAACATGAATGTAAAGTAAAAGCCAATTTTAAAAAAGAATTGAGATCTAAATGGGTGCCAAGTTCTGTGTAGAAAAGCCTAAAATTTTAGTCACAAGAACATGTAATTCAAGCTTTACATTTGAATTGGCTAGATTTCATTAGTTAGCAACCAACAAACCAAATTTTAGAAATGTAACATAGGTCATCAACCTAACAGACTTAACAAAGATAATTATACAAATATAATATTATAGCCTAGATAGGTACAAGAAAACTAACCAAGTCAAATGTGGAGCTTGAATTACATGTTCTTGTGACTAAAATTTTAGGCTTTTCTACACAGAACTTGGCACCCATTTAGATCTCAATTCTTTTTTTAAAATTGGCTTTTACTTTACATTCATGTTTTTGATGGGATAATAATTACTCTATAATAACCATAGATATAATAGTCTTTCTTCGTAGAGGTAGGTAAGTATAAACCTGAAGTTGAATGACGTCACAACATAATGACCATTCGACCAAACACAGGCCGGATTGAGGTTGTCCTTCATAATTTTAGGGTGTTCACACTTAGAAAAATTGTCCTTTTTCAATTTTCTAATAATAATTTTTATGGTAGTAATAAATTAAAATATTGAAATTTTATTGATCTAACATAATATTATTCAAAATTATCCTTTTAAGTGATGAAAACTGATGTTTTTAATTAATGATTATTTTTGTATAAATTTTTAGTGAAAATGAGGCAATATTAATTACATATTACGGTACATAATATCTTTTATTTTAAGTGCATTGCACTTATAAAAATATTTAAACACAATCGAATGATATATCCTAGAACTGTAGATAAAATGGACACAATAGGAAAATGGTTATTCTGTTGTGACGTCACCCGTCTTCAGCTACCTCTACCACATGAATAAATAACAACCAGAATGTTAACTTCCTAACAGACACAAAAATTCATACCTACTTTCATAGGGTTGTCACTTGGTTACTGAAAATAAAAATAAAACGGGCAAGTACCTACGTATCGAGCGAGAGTCTGCATTGAGTACAGACGGTCAGACGGATGGACAGTAATTGTGTGGACATTATTTTATTATTATGTGTTCCGTTTTAAAATTTTGGTATATTAAAAACGGTGTAGCTTTGAAAGATGAAATGGTTGACTATGTAACAGTTTGTTTAATATTAAGCAGGTACTTACACTTTATTGTTAGAAATGAAAAAAAAAACTTTCGAAACAAAATATTTTATTTAAACAGAATTAGGGGTGGGATTTAGGACCACTCTAAATTTCGTGACGTCACATTTCAAAATCGAGTAATTGGTATGTATAGGTAAATATAGTGATAAGCCCCGCCCACTTTATTAACAGAAAATAGAAAAATTTCTAAATTACTTGTCTACTTGATTACTCAACTACTAAATTGTCCGTTTACACGTAGGTATTAATTTGCTTAAAATTTAGTTAACTACTTAATACGTGTAAACCGAACTTAAACGATAACAATAATAAATAATAACCTTATCGCCACTTTAATTATTTTGGATATTAGGTACCTACTTATTAACTAAATACTTTTTTAGTCTTCTTTAATAAGCATAAAAATGTGTACTATTATTACTTGTCAAAATCCTTTGGATATACAAATAAAGAAATCTATTTGGGTTTCTTCCCATTAGGTATTTAAACAAACAGTTCAACAGTTTGGCATCTTTAAAAACAATACGAGTCGAGTCGTCGTCACAAAACGTCGCCCGTGTCACCGCCGCTGGCACACCTGAACTTGTCACCTTACTGTACCCTAGCGGGCGCCGGCGCGTTAGTTGATTGGTCGGCGCACGCTGCCCCGTCTTGTCGGTGACAGGTCACGCACACATAACTGTCCATGTAGTAGTGTCCTCGCGCGTGGCGTTAGTATGTAGTTAACATTCTGTATTCATGTGCCTCTACGAAGCTATGTATCCAGAGTACCTCCATGTGATAACAGATAACCAAGTACTTTATCTATACGTTGTCTGTGACGTATAGCTATTTGATAGCTTGACTAGTCTGTGGCAATGACGCACAGGGTGAATTCGCGAAAGTCGTAACAAGCGATGTTCCGCTTGATAAAAAAATTAATTTACTACTTTTGTAAAATTTTGTTTTGCTAACTGCTTTTATGCATATTTTTACATAAGGGCCTACATATAAGGTTACATAATTTCAAGTAATTTATATAAAAAAATTGAATAACACGCCCGAAACATCATTACCATTTGAAGGAAAATTGCTGATATTGATATTCCAAAATATTTTTTGAAAAACCTGCCTTATACATTGCATGTTTAATTTTATATTTTAAAACAATATATAATTAGGTACATTATAAAATATAATATTATAGAATCAGCAGTGCATAACTAGTAAAAAACATCAATTAAAATTTTGTCACGAAAATTCGTCAACTCCATGTCAGTACCGTCAAACGTTATATTTCTCAAATGTTTTTTGGGCTACGCTATAAAGTACCCCTCATTTCTCGTCGTCTGGTCTCTTCGTCTTTTTAGTAAAATAAATTATGAACGAAAATTTAATGCAAATAAAGGCAAAAACCGTTAAGAGAAATAAAAAATTGCTAGACGGAGGAGATACACCGAAATCAGAGGAGATTGTGCATTGTACGAAGAAGAGAACAAAGAAAGAGATAAGAAGAAAAGTATTAGTGAAAAGAAAATAAAGAAAAGTTTCTGAAGAAAATTCTCTGAAGAGACAAATAAATTAGTCTCCGCGCAACAAAGAGAAAAAACGCGAAGCTACCAAAAGACAAAACAGACAGAAAAGAATATTTAATTAATAAGTTTAGAATTACTAAACCAGTGGTTTTTAAAGCATGAGATAAGAAAAAAAAAATGAAATGAAATGAAATAATCTTTTATTCATGTCGATATCACTGATACACTTATGAACGTCATTTTTTTAATCTAAAAGCATTTCGGAACGGTGCTTTGTCATGGAGGAGAAGAAAATCCGTAAAGAAACTCCACAGCACATCTTTTAAAATAATGAAAAATTACACAAGATGTTCTAACTGACTGGTGTTCTAACTCGGAACTGGATGCATTACTAATTTACAGGCATCTTTGTCAATAATATATTAATTTATACTATAGTATCCTTTACCTACTAACTGGGATCTCAGAGATCTCTTAAACATTTGAATAAGCAAATCACGTACTTAGGTAATTTAATGTAAAAACGTGCACTGAGCCCATTAAAAGAACGTTGTACTCTACGTAGGCGAAAAGAATCCGTAACCAAAAGTATGTCTGTTTCAAGTTAGATGATTTTGCGTATCACTATTCTGCTTGAAACAACCACCGTTGTTTTTTTATGAATAAAATATAATTGTAAATTGATAAATTGAGATGTTACTGTTAATATGTCTATTTTTTAAATCTCTCCCGCAGGTAGTGGCGTAATTTTAATTTATAAATGGTTCTAATTGCCCTTTTCTGCAAAACAAATATTGCATCAATGTCAGCTACTGCACCCCACATCAATAATATCAACATACCATAGGACATGAGGCTATGAAAGTGTGCAAAATAAACAAGTTTAGTAATTTCTACATCAATGGCATAAACTGACTTACTTAGCTTACTCGTGAGAGCCGATATTATGATTGCCCCATTGTAGTTTAGAATCTAAGGTGACACTCAAGAAAACCGTGGATTTTTCCATAGTTATAATTTCATTATTTATAAGGTGAATCAAATATAAACCGGACTTTTTTTACTGGTCGCAGTATGAAGTGACGCGCGTGGTACTGCTGTACGTGTTAAAGGGGACTGTCTCCTATTATTCCATTTGGTAGCAAACATTCTATATACTTCGTTTTTTAGCATTTATCAGTAAATTATTTGTAGTAAACCGGTGTCATAAACGAAACTGAGAACTTTTACATCGTCATTAATTTTATTTCTATTCGTCTTAAATATAAGAGAAGTGACATCAGCAACCAGGATAATGTCTGCATATTTCTTAATTTAATACGGTAGATCATTTAAGTATACTAGAGAAAGGAAGGGGCCCAGAAACTAGCCCTGTGGTACACCCATCACAGATTAAATCTCGATCATTTGTTATCATTTATACTAACACATTGGATTCTACTCGTCAAGTACGACACAATCAAGTTAAGTGAATTATTATTGATGCTGTAGTGACTAAGCTTAAGTAGTAATGTTTAGTGTTCAACACAATCAAACGTCTTAGACAGGTCACAGAATACCCTTATGGGATTTTGTGAATTCTCCCAGGTCTCAAAGAGAAGTTTAAGAAGCCTAGCACCTGCATTTGTTGTATTACGGCTTTCGGTAAAACCATATTGCTCAGGGTGGAGTAAATTACAAGCGCTAAAGTGCTTCAGCGTTTAATTTAACTTAATTATTTTCGAATACCGTAGGTAAAATAGAAATAGGTCTGTAATTATTAAGGTCTGTTTTGTCCTCAGATTTAAAACTCGGTATGATCTTTCTGTACTTCATTAGATCTGGGAAAGTATCTAGATTTACACATTTATTTACCAACCTAGCTAAATAAGGGACTATCACAACTTTATATGATTTATAATTTTAACAGACATTCCCCGCAAAATTTCATATTCATATGCCCCCCCCCCCCCCCCCTTTAACAGAGGTAATTTTATTTCCATTAACTAATAACTCATATTTAGAATTGCGTAATTTATTACTACCAATCTCGTTACCAATAATACTCTAGTTAGTGGTTTTACCTTGACATTTTTTATCTTCAAATGCAACTTATAGACATAGCTATAATACACACGGCTTTAATTATTTTTTTGAATAACATTAAATTTTTGTCATTCCCATTAACAAAAAATCATTACCGTTAAATAAAAGTCATTACCAGGCTGCTAAATATCATTACCATTTCTTCTAAATTTTTTTACGAGCCAATAACTTTTGATTTGCTTAGCGAATTTTGAGGACTTTTGTAGGCTTAGAAAGGATATTTTATGTGCTAATTTTTTTCCTGGGTTTGCACGTATTTCCACATACTTTAAAAAACAACCAACAAAATGATACAAAAACGCGAATTCACCCCACAGCTTGACGCCTTGCTTGCATTGACATAACACTACTAGACTAGGCAAGGTATCTGAGCTTATGTAAGTGAAACCGTCACGCTGCGAAGAAAGACAGGCGGTAAGCCTATCCTTGTCTTACTTACGAGTTACGTGAGTCTCCTTGGTCTCTTTCTCTTTCTAATAGCGTGACGCAAAGAAGGCCCGCTTGTCTAGTCTAGTAGAATTATGTCTATGCTTGCTTGAGTTGACGGGTGATTCTTAAAAAGGGAGGATAAAACGTGTCCAGTCCAAATACTTCTTCGTAATACAACCATAATTAATAGCAATAAGGTTTTAAGATACTTTAACTATCGGCACAACTATTTACACACCAAAGATGAATATTAAACATAGTATAATTTGAAATTTAAGCCAAAATCTGCCTCAAACGTCATTATCTCTCATGTCCTATATGACTGCACGTGGATATTTCATCTAATAAAAAAATCAAACAAACCGAAACATTTTATTTGTAAATGCAAAATCGTCCTCAAATGATCAAAGTTTCTAATTACCGTACATTATAGACATTTCATTCATTCTATTAAGAAACCAATACGACGTATAGTTTGTTATGAAAAAAAAATCATTATCCGCAGCAAGGATTGATTCGAATTATTCTCTGTGGTTTTCCAATTCATGTTGAGTTTGAACTTTGAAGTATGCACTTTACCTCCTTTTCACTTGCTTATTCCGATGTGCGTAGGTCACTGTTGCCAGATGGGGCTATTAAGCGCCAATGGGGCTATTTCCGTTACCGAGCGGCTTCCATATTTTACCTGTTGGCTACGTGTAGCCGCGGGGCTATATTTCAGCGCTTGGACTAAAAAAAGAAAAAAAAAGGTCATTAGGCTTGGATTTCTCAACAAAGTGATATAAAATTGACTGCCGATGACCTGTTTTTTTTTTAACTCCTATACTTCGAACCATAGATGGGGCGGGGCTACCTCGGGGCTACATGCGCACTTCGGCAAGGCTATTCGAGAAAAAAAATTCTGGCAACACTGGCGTAGGTATGACGCGCGTTCCGTTCCGACCGCTTGTATGAAGAGCGAATACTGCCAATATTCAAATGGTACGTCAGTTGGTACTTGGTATCAGTGTTGCCAGATGGGGCTATTAAACGCCAATCGGGCTAATTCCGTTACCGAGCGGCTATCATATTTTACCCCTTGGCTACGTGTAGCCGCGGGGCTACATTTCAGCTCTCGGACTAAAACAAGAAAAAAAGGTCATTGGGCTTGGATTTCTCAACAAAGTCATATGAAATTGACTGCCGATGACTTTTTTTTTACCTCCTATACTTTGAACCCTAGATGGGGGGCTATCTCGGGGCTACACGCGCACTCCGGCAAGGCTATTCGAGAAAAAATTATCTGGCAACACTGCTTGGCATCATTGGGATGGGATGAGTATATTGTGTTCTGTGGAACGTAGTGATTAAGTACTCTGTGTTCTGTGGATGGTAAAACGTAGTGATTAAGTATAAAACTTAGTAGTGATTAAGTAAGTACTCTGTGATTAAGTACTCTGTGGTGGATGGGATGCGGGGTGCCGGCCGGGGTATCAACCCCTTCTCCGAGAACCTTCTCCCTTAAATTATCCTTTTATAATTGTTGCTTCGACTAGGTAGGTACATTGTTAAGTAAATTTTTCACTGATAGCCGTGCCCGTGTGCTGTTACAATAACGCGGTGGACCGTTCCTACTTTCAATTGAAGAGATGTGTCAATCCCGGAAAATTTAACAATTCTGGTACAAACATTAACAATAGGTATCATTGATTTTGGTGGATAGTTGAATTGACGACATCATCTTGATTAGTTGCCCAATCAACTGTATGTGTAATTTGTACCTGTGTCTTTCAGTAATTTCATTTCGAATTTTGAAGTTTATTTCATCTATTAAACATCCGTAATTTTGGCAGCTAATATACACGTTCGCTCAGCTACATGTAACGATCTTTGTAATTGTTTGTAATTTTGAGAGACGGTTGGGACCACGTTTTGTATGAGCTCGATTGTTGTTTCAGTAAATTGACAAAAATCGACAGGAAATCTAATGCAGCCAGTCGAATCATCAACAGGGATTTTGCCATTACCAAGGTCAATGAGTTGCTTTGAAAATACCTATTTCTCCAGATTGATCTGTTTGCTATTGTACACGTGCGTCTTTAATCTTGTTTCAATTTAGTATCTTTACGTATTTCCACAAAATGGAGGACTTTGAACATGCATTGAGTTCATGTTTGACCAAAATCTCCTGCTAATAAAATCATCGCTCCACCAAATTGGTTTCGATTGTTTCGTAGATCTTTCATAGTTGTGTCTAATGCCTCCAAAGACTTTTTATGTGCTCTCGTGCATCCATCCCACACTATCAACTTATATTGCTGCAAAACCTTTGCCATTGCTGTGTTCTTCGAAATGTTGGAGGTCGGAGTTTCATTGCTTTGAATATTCAATGGAAATTTTAGCGCTGAATCGGCTGTTCGACCGCCTTTCAATAATGTGGCTGCAATTCCAGATGAAGATTTACCACCTGGAGCGTCCAAATAGTAAATTCCTCCAGTTCCATCATTTACAAATTTTTGTTGTTGGTTCAACAGCAGAACATTTATTCTGATTCCCATAAAGCAACGTCGTGCATTGGGCGATTAGGCACGGCCATGCCTAATTAAGATAATAATTTGTTTGACATCATCAAGCACATGTCCTCAACTATTATCAATGCCTCGTTGTAAATTTCTTCTGTGTATTGTTAATGTACCCTTTTCTAGTGCGCATTTGATGCAAGATATTGTCACACATATCATCTTTGTATTTGATTCATAAATCAATTGGGTTTGACGGGAAGCATGTCGATATAATTATAGAAAACAATGTTCGTATTTGCTGAGTTTTAAAAAAATTACAGCTTCATTTAAGGTTTGATCCCAATGGGAATCAATTTCGAACAGTTGCAAGTGCTGCTAGCAGTGTTCGGACAAAATCATCATTCTGACACATATCAAAAAAACTGGTCAAGGTAGATGGTGGTTGAATAACTCGTTTGTAGTATGTTCTGTGCAGTAAAATATACTCTTGGGCTGATTTCTAAGTTGACTGCTAAATGAACTACAGTGGGGTCTCTTTCATGAATGGGAAGAGAAAAAATGCGCGAAATTGCTCCATTAATAGTAACGTAACGGCCCATTTGGTATTGTTTAACTTCATCAACAGAAATCTCAGCACTCCAATCACAGCCATATCACTTCCTTTTGTTACATATTTGCAAATGTATTTTATAGATTTTACGGAATGGCAAGATTCAACATTGATGTGTGCCTTGAAAGTCTTTGATAGGATTGGTGAATAAGGAACAATCCAACGATTATCAATTTCGATATTTTTAACCGACTTCAAAAACAGGAGGAGGTTCTCAATTCGACTGTATTTTTTTTTTTTTTTTTTTATGTTTGTTACCTCAGAACTTTGGACTGGGCGAACCGATTTTAATGATTCTTTTTTTAATCGAAAGCTGATGGCTGTCATGTGGTCCCACATAAATTTTATTGAGATCTGACAATGGCATCCATGAGAAAACTACATAAGTCGTAAATTTGTGTTAAGATGTGCGCGACAAATTGACGAATAACTCAATATCACGTCAACCGATTTCGATGATTCTTTTTTTAATAGAAAGCTGGTGCTTGTCATGTGGTCCCACACAAATTTGAACGAGATCTGACAAGTAGTTTTTGAGAATTTGAAGTCGGTTATTTTTTGTTAGTAAAATTTAGATTATGTTGATTTACTTTTACAACTGTCGATCTGCTTTTATCTGTAGTTGATTGGCGACGATAAAGCGGATAGCCATGATTCCTGGTAATTGTTTCTGCTACTAATTCCCGTGGATACCGTTTTGAATATTTACCATCTACCATACATGCTGAAACAAATTTTTATGTGAAAAGAAAAGTATTGTTATAGTATTGTCCGCGCTTTTTTTTTTAATATTATAAAAACCTTCCGTGGACTCTAAGGAACATACAAAAAATTTTTTAGCCAAATCGGTCAAGCCATTCTCGAGTTTAGCACTTAGCAACATTCATTTATATATATATATATATATATATATGTAATCTCTTATAGTCAACAATGGCTGGCACATCTGAGGAACTTGATCGGATTTTGTATAATCCACAAGGATGTCTTTTGGACAGAAATATTTGTGAAAAAGTTGTTAAGGTGTTGAATTGTAAAACTGACTTCAAGCCAAAAAGTATCCAAAAGCTTTTAGAAATATGCCTTCAGGATCCAAAAGATGATGTGGAATATGCTACAGACACACTGAGGGTAGTTTTAGTAGTATTGAAGAAAGTAGCTGTAAGTATTGCACCTCACTTCTACATTTCACATGCTAAAAACAAAAATAAAATGAAGCCAAAGGTCTTTTGTAGATTAATGCTTATTGAAAAAGTTCAAAATGACATTAGAGTACTAATTTCAAAGCCGATTTAACTTCAAAGAATTAAATTAACTTGTCATAGCTTTTTATATAATTTTTCATTCATAATACTCTTTTTTCAGGCTGGGGAATTCTCTATCAAGCCAGACCTAGTGCCTTCAATGCTTGATTTACTTTTCATTATAAATTCTGCATTATATATCTCTAGATCAGATGAGATAAAAATCATGTATTTTAAAACACTTCTTTCATATCCTGACGAAGTATATTCTAATTTGGAAGATAATGATAAAATATTGGAAGTATTCAGTTTGTATGCCCATCAGCAAATTCCTCTTGAATTAAGAGTACAGGTATTGACTTTTTTACTTAGTTGGCTAGATAAAATCATATTATATAATATTTAAAGTATGACATCATAAATAGATCTAGTCTAATAACCATAACAATAGAGTTGTTTTGCAAAATAATTTGGTTTGCTGGATATGTCAATGATTAAATATAATAAAAGTGGTGTGCTAGCGCAAGCTATGGATAGATTATTTTTCCTAACCTATTATTTTCTTTAAAATCTAATATTCGATATTTTCAGCCAATTTATGTACTGTACAAGTATTTGAAAGCGTTACCACCACCAAAAAGATTAATGTTTGTTGAACAAGGAATCAACATATGGTTTCATACGCTGGTACCACTTGTTATATTTTTTGCAAAGATACCAGATTTTGAAATAGAAACTCCATTAGCAGCACTGGAATTAATTGCAGATGAATGTTCTTCTATTGATTACTATGATGACCCTAGTTTCCAGAGCTTGTTTCATTCGCGAAAGTAAGTAAATATTATTGACTTTAGTAATAATTAAACTACTAAACTAAATAAACATTTTTATCACCTTACACATAATGTAATTGTTTGTGTAATTCTAATCATACAAGGTAGAAATATGGTGACTTTTGGATTTGGATTTTTTTTAATGGAAATAGCCGGCAAACGAGCTGCCGATCCACCTGATAGTAAGTGGCTATCGTCGCCCATGAACATCAGCAGCACAAAAGGCATCACCGATGCGTTGCCGGCCAAGAAAAGAGAAGAAAAAGAAAGAAAGAACTGGCTCTCAAGCCCCCAGCCGGTACACGAGTCGTGTGGCGGCTGACTCATGCTCAAGGGTGGTAGCTATCCAGGCGAACCCCATGGAGAAATAATAATAGTATTATTGGTATTAATTAACAATTAAAAACATTGTTACCATTATAATCCCACCGAGGGCCCTACCACCAGCGGGTCGGATTTAGTTGCCTCTTGCGACACCCATCTGGCATGGGATTGAAGTTAGTATTCTAAGCCGCCACAATACGGCTAATATAACAACCGATCAGAGTAATAATATTTAACAGTTATAAATGTAATAATATATATAAGCTATTTTTATGTTAATTACAGATATACAACAATTATGAAGAATCTCTTAGCAAAAGGAAGTACCATCTGGCACAGGCTATGGATCATATTTATAAAAATTTTCAAGAACCAATTAACAACGAAAAGTGGTAGCTACGGAAGCCCTATAAATTCATTGTTGCCTGTTATTGAAACAGCATTCAAATTGGATGTGACCAACAAATGTCGCGCTTTTATTTGCTGGAATGCATTGATAGATAATTTTGCTACTGAAGCAAATGAGGTTGAGATAAACAAGAGAATTAAACTTCTTATGATACCTCTTTATTCCAATAATGCCAAAATTGAACAGACCATAATTGCCAAAACAAACACTTGGTGGCATTTAATATGCAGATATTCTAAATTAAGTAATTTTGCTGAAATTATATTGATTCCATTCTTACATTTTTGTTTTGGCAAGCCAAATGATTGCGATAAATCTGTACAAATACCAGGCATGCTGACTGATATGTCAAGTGTATGCTGTGTGGAGGCCCTTGTGAACATTTTTGGTCACAACAATTGCCAAGGTTGTGTCTCCTTGCCTGTACTAAAAAACAAAATTTTAAATGATAAATGTTTAATAGCAAGCAAGAAAGATCTATTGTATTCCATGAATGCAGCAATCAGAATTGTTGCAACTAATTCAAGTAAATTAAGGCTTCCTTATAAGTGCGCTTGGATGAGTTTTATAAAATTAATTTGTGACACAACTGATGATAATCTACGAAGAAACTTATTCAATGATTTATTGGCAATGATCGAAAATTTAATACAGGTATATACATTTTATACACTTTATACTAATATTTATGGATCATTTCATATAATTATGGAGTTCAACCTGTTTTTAAGTTTGTCTTTGATATCATTCAACAATTTGATGATATTTCAGGTCTATAGAACACCTAGTAAAATAAATTATTACTTGAGAATTTTTCATGACTCAAATTTAATTAAAAACAGATTTGTTTATTTTATGGCTTCAACCCATTAATGGCCCACTACTGGGCACGGGTCTCTCGTCTTGAGGAGGCCTAGAGCACACTCCACCACGCTGCTCCAGTGCGGATTGGTGGAGGGGTTAGTGGCCAACCTGAGTGTCGAAAGTTTTCAAACCGCCCGAGGGCCTCCGACATGGCTTAACGACTGTTATCTTATGATAACAACCGGGACCGACGGCTTTACGTGCCCTCCGAAGCACGGAAACGCTCAAGAAATTTTTGCCACTAGCGGTCACCCATCCAACTACCGACCGCGCCCGCTGTTGTTTAACTTTGTCGATGTCGATGTTTATTTTATATTGTTAGATATTTATGATGTAATAAAAGTAAAATATAATTATTTGTGTTTCAGATTAACCCCAGGGAAATTGTTTCTGATATCGTCTTAAATGATTTGATTTTTAATCTTTTACAACGAGATGAAAAAATATTACACCTTCTTTATCCTACTGACAAGAATCATAATAAAATACAAGATATATTTCTAATACTTTTGAATCCATTTTTTGAAGATGCATATGTCAGGTGAGTGACTGTTATATGTTAACTAGTTTGAGCAAAACTAATAATGTAATTCACAAAAGTGTTATTGTTTCAAATATGGATAATTTTTACATTGTTTTGTATGTTAAACATCTTTTGTGCTAATTTCTTGCTGATCTTGGGTAATCAAAGTATAAACATCAGTGTTGGTTTTTTTATTTGCCATTTGCTTTTTGAAGCTTTATATGAAAGAAAAAAAATACTTGTGTTTTAAAAACAAATGTGTGTTTTTACCACATTTTTACAACTTATTTGTTTCAGAAATGACATGTCCACGGCTATTGAAAAGTTCAAACCATTTACTGACTATATTGTCCAGCATTGTTTACATAATTCCACTATAGAGGCTTTCTTAAAACAACTGTCATCAAATTATAAATCTTTAGTTTTGTGGACGGCAATCTCCTCATCTATATGTGAAAAGAAGTGTGACACTAGTCCAGAAATACTGAATGCAATGTTACTCTGGCCATTAAAATATTTGGATTCACTTTGTAATGTATGTATAACATACTGTGTAATTTTTTATTATTATTTTTATTCATATTTGATTGTTATCTAATTTTTCTTAATTGGTTTTTTAATAGGTGGAGTTTTCTACATCAAAGTGGCTTACATTGTTCGACTTTGTGGATCTTAAACTGGGTTTATCACATTATTATATCTGTGATGGCCTGAGAAAAGTGTTAAACGATTCTAAAAGACACAATACAAAAACTTTACCATTCTGTTTAAATCTGGCAATATCTTTATTGAGTAAGAAAATGACAGCAAGAAATGGTAAGTGGACAAGTTTAAAAATTATTTACCTACTGTAGTTAAAAATAAAGGCTAAAGTAAATAATTTGATTTTTTCATTTCAGGTATAAAATACAATGTAGAAGTGTTACTTATGTACACCATTGTCTATAAATTTGACGGTTTGAATCATACTCATACAGTATTTTCAAAATTATTAGACATCCTTGTAGAACTCTTCAAAAATCTTTTAAAATATACAAATTTGACAATTGCAAGAACAGTATTTATGATACTTAAACGCGTACTTTCAATATTACATAATACACCTAAGAAATCCATTAAGCTGGTAAGTATAAATATAAGTTTGTATGTTTTGGTAGTTTATATAATTTTTTATGGGCTGTTTTAGTGTCTAAGTTCTGGTGAAAGTGTATTAATTTTCATTATTAATATTGCAGGATGCAGTACTTTTGGGGAAAATTGAACAGGTGTTACAGTTTGTTCAAGACTTATTAAAATTAAAAGCCTATGCAGTCCTGAAACAATTCGTTCTAACTGAGTTTTTACACACAATCACACACCGCAATCAGATAGTCCAACATGAAAATATTAATAATCAACAACAAAATAGTAAATCAAACGATGCCCCAGAAACATCAGAAATTGATGTAGAGATCGCCACTATAGATAAAAACCAAACAGAACATAAACATGTCTCTAAAGAAGATCAATCAATAACGCCTTTAAATAAGAAATCCGCGAAAAGGAAGTCACGGATTCAAAAACAGTTGGCAATTGACATGGTAGAAGGAAACCCATTTATGAAGGTACAAACAGAAAAACGACTTACTCGAAGGAAAGCATTAGAATCCCCCATTGTTTCCAGAAGAAAAAGTCAAACCCAAAAGTTGAACAAGTCAAAAACCGAAAAGAAATATACGTCTAAGGTTGATAAAAAAATCAAAGAAATAGATAAGCAGTTGGATAAATCCAGGGAATTCGATACATTTGCTGATACTCAAGAATCTACTGTTACAGATAAAAATGGATCCAAGGACATCATTGAAAGTTCGCAAGAGTCTACACTAAGTATAATGTCAGTAAAATCTACTAAAACTCCAAATCGGATCCCAGTTGTAACACTAGAACCCCTTGATGACAAAGTGCTTGCAAACATAATCGCTCTAAGTTCTAAACGTATATGCGCAGATAGTAAAACGGTGAATGAGTCCGAGTACTGTAACAATGATAATGAATTTCCTCTTAATAAGACAGCAGAAGAACATGTTCAAATGGACGTAACGGAGAATTTAGATACACAGTCGGTACATACAGATAATTTAATTTTCTTTGAAGTTACAGTGATTAAAGATGAGGAGGACACACAGGATATAGCTGACGCAGATACTCAGCCAATGGACTCTATTATAACAAAAGAATTAGAAAATATAACATCAAATGATGAAACCAAAAGTTTAGAGCAAGAACATGTAAAGGACTCTAAACCCATTATTGATACATCTCCATCACGAACTCGGGAAGAAACCACGAGATCCCTAACGGAATCCTTACTTTGTGTGCCAGAAACAAAGCAAGATGAAAGTTTACCAAAATTATCACCTAAGGACAAAGAGCAGAGAAAGCAAGATTTCCTGAATAATACTTTGGAAATATCTCCTATTAAAACATTAAGCCCTGTTAGGGATAATAAATCACCAACTCCTGGAACTAGCAGTGATTTTGTGGTTATAAAACTTTCATCTCCGGTACAGAGTAATGGCGAACCATTTGAGAAATGTGATTCCCCTGAAATATTTATGAAAGAAAAAGTGTCAGCCGATAAAAGAGACCAATCTCCGCCTCGAGAAGAGACTAGAGTCACCACTGTAAGTCCTAAGTCATTGTCTCTCAAAAAAAATAAGCCGCAAGTAAGATCAGGCGGACGTGCTGCACAGATGCTTGGACTATGCATTCCGGATCCCCATGGATTACAAACGAAAATAAACTCAGAAAAATCTGTCGAAGCTGAAGAAGTAAAGAAATGCAGCCCACAAAATTCTTCAGCAAGACGACTCTACAATTTGACGAATGATAATAGCGAGACGTCAGAGGAAGCTGAAGAAAGCAGAGAAAGCATTAATTTTTTAATGATGAAAAGAAGCTTGCCCGCCGCGGACAGCAGTCCATCCGTTCCTATTTTAAAAAGGAAACTTACTGATATTGTCGATGAATCTACTGTTTCTCCCGCAAAAAAAGTAAGTGTTATCAATATTTACTTTATAGTATACTTCATCTTTATTTGAATGTTATTCTGCTGAACAAATTCTCGACTCGAGTATAGGGGTGTCTAGGTTCGAATCCTAAAACGCCATTCGTTCAGTGGTAACTGCGTATTAAAAATTATATGTATATCATTACTTAGATGAAAGGAAACTGTGATTGTGAGTAACCAGCTCACTTCAGTCATCTCAGTAATGTTTTTAGTCTACTAACCTGCTCTTAATCGATGTGGTGGCCAATCTATACCTCTCACATTGGGGAATCTGAGCCCTGTAAGTATTGGGACAATCATAAACTGATGATAATGCCGTTGTATTTTTTTACAGAGAAAGAGAGTGAGTTTTCATGATCCACCAGTCTCCAAAACCGTATGCGTGGAAAATTACATTGAACCAGAAAGCGTTCCTTCCCCACAAAATTCCGCTACCGAACGCCAAGAGTATACGGTACTGGAGTCGAAAACTGTAGATGTAGAGATGCAAAAAGACGTAGGTGTAGAAAGTGTAGAAATTAAAACTGAAGCATTAGCCGTGTCAGTACCGAGCACACAAACGAACACAGCGTCCACTGTAGAATGCGGCGAGCAAACAGATAAATCGGGCAGTAAGTCTGCTGAAGATATTGCGAAATCTTTGCTGGAAGTAAGTATATTATACGTATATTAAATGTGTACTTGTTGAAATGAAAGATGCAGTATTAGAGAGGAAATAAATTTAAGTAAATTGAAGGTTCCATAAGTTATAAATTATAATTAATTATTTTAGGGGGTTTGTGTGGTAAGATGGAGTAGAGGAAAATTCTCTTTTAGGCAAGTGGGAGTATAATTTAATTTTAAATATCAAAATAGCAAAAAACGGTGCTTTAGGAGGGCTCGAGAAGTTTTCTAGTTTACTACATAGTAATTTTGAAAGCAGTTTATCTTTAATGTATGTATTTTTATTATCATGGGCTTCTGTAAATAATTCATACGAATTATTTACAGAAGATAGACGATACAAATGGTTTTCATTCATTTTTATTTCATCCAAACAAAAATAACGAACAATCTAAAGTCCAATGCATACGTAACGGGGTATTTTCCGTCCCGTACGGGACGTGAAGTTTTGGAAGCATCGTTTCATAGAAAATTTATACGATAGTATAGTGCATACGCAACGGAATCCCGTGCGGGACGGGAACGGGGCAGGCACGTATATTTATGCCCCGTCCCCGTCCCGTACGGGGAAAAAACCCGTTACGTATGCATTTCGTGTGAAAATCTTATTGCGGTTCACAGAATACATCTACTTACCAAGTTTCAACAGTATAGTTCCTATAGTTTCGGAAAAAAATGGCTGTGACATACGGACGGACGGACAGACAGACAGACAGACAGACAGACATGACGAATCTATAAGGGTTCCGTTTTTTGCCATTTGGCTACGGAACCCTAAAAATAACCGACATCAAAGTCTCAAAAACTACATAGTTGTCAGATCTCGTTCAAATTTATGCGAGACCACATGACAAGCGCCTGCTTTCGATTAAAAAAAGAATCATCGAAATCGGTTGGCGTGATATTGAGTTATTCGTCAATTTGTCGCGCACATCTTAACACAAATTTACGACTTATGTGGTTTTCTCATGGATGCCATTGTCAGATCTCAATAAAATTTATGTGGGACCACATGACAGCCACCAGCTTTCGATTAAAAAAAGAATCATCAAAATCGGTTCGCCCAGTCCAAAGTTCTGAGGTAACAAAAATACAGTCGAATTGAGAACCTCCTCCTTTTTTGAAGTCGGTTAAAAACAGGAAGAAATTCGTACATTGACCTGTTATTACCTGTCTCTGTCATTCCTGCGTAAATATAATGCGTCTCGCTCACACAGTGCAATGGCCGCCGTTCTATGCGAGCGAGACGCATAATATTTACGCAGGAGTGACAGAGACAGGTAATAACAGGTCAATATACGAATTTCTTCCTGCTTCGCGTCCCGACTATACTAAGATTAGAAATTAATAACTGTTTTGTTCAATGGGTTGTCCAGATATCTAACTATTGGAAATAATACATAATATCCGAATTGGTTCATCAAATTCATTGAAAATCGTTCATAATTTAATAACGGGAGAATTTTGTTCGAATGTGTGTTCAAGGACCTGTAGAATATAAAGCAAACAATGTTTTATCATTTGAAACAACGCATAAGATTCATAATTTATATAGCTTTAAAGAAAACCAATCAATTTGATGTGTGTTTAAACTTTTTAATTTTTTTTTTTTGGAGAATCTTTTATTTCAAAGACTCGCCGCGCGCGTTCGGTCGCCCGCGCGATACTCCTGCGGTTGAGGGGTACAATTATTGTGCTCGGTTCTCCCGCATACCAGAGTTTAATGCTGCTAGTTTTATCCAAACATAAAAGGGTTCGAACATTTTTCTATGGAACCTGGCATACCTACAAGTTCGCCATTTTGAAAAAACCTCGTTTCGTCGGCCCGGGATGAAACATGTGCCAATAGACGGATTAAGAGCCCGTACACAAAACCGCGATTCGACGCGATGCGAATTCGCAACGCAAAAAGTTGCGACACGAATTGTTGCGATGCGATTTCGTGCGGCAAGGCGTGTCCCTTCCACGATAAGGTGACCATTCCTTTGACGACCGTTGAAAACTAGGTCGTGATATGGATCCTAAAAAGAAGTGTGCACTTTTGTTACTGCTTAGGAGATACAGGCAAAAGATACAAAGAAGATTTTGGGTTCATCCATTTATTACTATTATGAACGCCGAAGGGAACTATTTTCATCGAAAATATGAATTTGTTATTAAAAGATTTTATTTTTAAATGAAGAATCTTAGAAGAAAAAGAAAAAACGTTTCATTTTAACGTAACAAAAAAGATTTCGTATTTTCAAAGTGATCTCAAACTTTATTTGATGTGTGTACGTCTTGCCAACACGCTGTCTCAGAGCCGACTTAAAAGTGTTGTCAACAAGTATGACGTAACATCGCAGGAATGCGCGATGCGAATCAATTCGCAAGTTCTTGCGACGCGACGTGCGAGCTCGCAGGTTTTTGTGATGCGACGTCGCATCGCAGTTTTGTGTACAAGCCCTAAGTGATTACAATCAAAAAGTATTCAGTGTTGAAGTGTTGTAAATGATATACTTTCTGAGATATGCTTTTGAATTCAAAAATAGAAATAATTATTAATAAACTCAAATATCTCCGAAAGTATATCACTTACGACATTTCATCACTGAATACTTTTTGATTGTAATCACTTACTTCGTCGATTGGCACATGTTTCATCAGTGGCCGCCTAAATGAAATTTTTTCAAAATGGCAGTAATTATAGGTATGCCAACTAGGTTCAATGTCTTTTCTCATACGAATTTCTTCTTATTTTCTACATTTCATTTAAGAACGGTTTTGTTCACGTTCTTTACAGCTTGTTAGCCGTGCGTCTTCGTGGCATTTTGATGAAACAATAACATTCGATGTCATTAAAATTTCCGTCATTTTTTCAACCTCTGTCAATCGTGTCACCGAGAGTAGGATTGCCAGGTCGTCAAACCAAATAGCCGGACAGACCAGCCAGTTTGGCCGGACATTTGGGTAAAAAGGCCGGACACCCTAAATTATTGAGTTATGTGTCTTAGAATTAACAAGATAAAAAATTTGTGGTGTCCCCCAGGCCTTTGTGATCCTTTACCATAAATCTTCTAAACGACGTGACAAGTCGAATGCAAAAAGCCTAACAAAACCGGACAGGCCGGACACCGTTCAATTTGGCCGGACACGCACTCAAAAAGCCTAACCCTGTCCGGCTTTATCCGGACGTCTGGCAACCCTAACCGGGAGCCGGTTTGGAGGTACACGTACGAACGACACGTATTTAAGCGTAATATCGTCGCTGCTACTTTTAAGACCTCATAAGTTTAAAAAATCAACTTTTTGATGAAAACCGATAAAGTTTTGTTTAGCAAGTACATGAGTGATTTTGAATTAGGTGAATAAATTACGATGAAAACACCGTACTCACATGAGAGTTTAAGCAAAGCTCTTATCCCCTCCCCCCATGGCAACGTAAACATTTTTGGAACGAAGTTCCTTATCGCGCGTTGCGAAAGGGGGCTAGGCGGATAATTTGGTAACGACACTTTTTGCCGTCGTAGTTTTTTTGACATAGAAAGCAAGCCAGAGTACTAGGATAGCAAAAACATGCGGCAAGTGTGCCCAAACAAATCTAAGGTATTTTTCGTGAGAAATTTAGAATTTTAGAAATTTCGTGAGAAATTTAATACCTTAGATTTGTTTTGTAGTACTGACTGACTGCAAGGAACTTCGTTCCATCCGGGTGTCCCTTGACACCTCTCAAGTTTTTTTTTTTCAATTATAAATGTATATTTTTTATATTATAATTATAATGTTATAATAACTACCGATGACGTAATCATCATCTAGACTCCCCTACCCCTCATGTCCTCCAAAATAAGCAAAACAAAGAAATAGTGCTGACGTAATACTTGAACAGCCCCATAACACATAAAACGACGATATTATACTGTTTTATATAATATATTAACTCAGATGAAAGAAATTCCATCTGAGTATATTAACTGATGTTATTTTTTTAACGAAGCGCTCATAGCCCGGTGGCTTGCGTCGATTCGAAGTTAAACAACAGCGGGCGCGGTCGGTAGTTGGATGGGTGACCGCTAGTGGCAAAAAATTATTGAGCATTTCCGTGCTACGGAGGGCACGTAAAGCCGTCGGTCCCGGTTGTTATCATAAGATAACAGTCGTTAAGCCATGTCGGGGGCCCTCGGGTGGTTTGAAAACTTCGGACATTCGGGTTCGCCACTAACCCCTCCACTATTTTAGAACTTAATATACTTTAGTTACCTATTATGGTATTTTAAAAGTAGAACATACTTGACATAACGGCGGCGTAAAGTAAACGCACGTTTACTATTTGTATGGAACCGAAGCTTTTCTGTTCACTGGCGTTAGATGGCTCTGCTTCGATCCCATACTAGGGTCGTTTACTTTACGCCGCCGTTATCTATTTATATATAACTAGTCCAGCCATAAGTTCTGTTACAAATGAAAATGATTTTTTTTAAATGAAGTAATGTAACATTAATAATAATAATGCTTCACACAATATGTGAAATGGCCACCTTTGGCTTTTATACAGGCCTTTAATCTGTTTGGCCACGAATCTATGGATTTACGCACTGTTTCCAAGGGAAATTTCGCCACTGCTTGCTCCAAAGATTTTTTAAGAGACTCAATGTCGCCGTGTCGTTTAGAGCAGGCCATGTCTTCTAAAACTGACCATAATTTGAAGTCTAAAGGGTTGAGGTCTGGGCTAGATGAGGGCCAGTCTTCAGCTCTTTATAAAGTCCGGAACATTGGTTTCAAGCCAGGCTTGGGTAGTTCGTGCCTTGTGACCAGGTGCAGAGTCCTGTTGGAAAGTCCACGGTATATTTTTAAAAAGAGTATTGCTGAGAGGTTTCACAAAATGATCCAAGACTGTATCTTGATACACTTTGGCTGAAGTTTTCACTCCTTTTTCACAAAAATGCAGTTTTGTGACTCCTTGAGAAGACACGCCCCACCAAACCATCACTGACATAGGATGATGACCACGTTGTACCTTTCCGACCACTTGAGCAGCTTCTTTAGAACTGTGAGCGTACACTTTATCATTTTGCTTATTGTAGTGTTCTTCAATCGGGAAAATTTTTTCATCGGTAAAGAGGATATTTCTGTGCCTTTCACCTGCGTTTCGCGACAGAAGGCGTTTTGATCGATCCACTCTCTTTAATTGTAAAGATTGATTTAGAGGGCATGTCCTGTATATCGACGATAAGCACCGAGCTTCAGGTCTTGTTTTATAATACGCGACAGAGTCCTAGCGGGAATCTTCATTTCTCGCGATAAGATTTTTTGCTTCCTAATGGGGTTTCGACGAATTCTGGCTTTAACAGCATTAACAGCCTTTGTAGTTCTAACAGCACGCGGCCGCCCTGATCTTTTCTGGTCTTCGACAGACGAAGTGTTGTTGTATATGTTGATTATACGATACGATATACGAACATACGGCTGATACCAAGCTTTTGAAGTGTCTGGAATATGACCGACGGCTCCATACCCACTTTGTGCAAGGCGATCACTGCAATCCTATTTTCTTTAACGCCCCATTCCGTATTGTAATTTGATAATGAACACGAAAAAGTATGTGAAATGGCGCGAAATCGAAAGAAGTTTTTAAAATAATATACGTGTTCCAAATTCAAAATAATTAAAAAGCTGAAAAAAAGAAAAGTTTTTATGTAACAGTATTAGTGCCCTACCTCACCGGGACGCCATGGCGACGTCGCCGGCCACGTATCCAAACAGTTTATATTGAAATGTATGGCGGATACCTCACTTGGCGACGGTGCGGCAACGTCGCCAATTTGGAAGCGTAGCCATGACTGCCAGCGCGCTATGTGGAGTCTGGAGACTGTGGCGCGCTGGCGACGTCGCCAGTAAAATGTATGCGTGTAGGTTACACCTCCCTCACTGAGTAGCCAACCGGCCGCCATTTCGGGCGCTTGGTCAACTTATGTATGGAAAAATTAGTTTCGATATAGAATTTATTGTGAAAATTCAAAATTGTCCGTGTTTGTGGGATAGTGCATTGGATATTTTATAAAATCTTAATATCTTAATATATATAAATTACGTGTCACGTTGTTTGTCCGCGATGGCCTCCTAAAGTACTGAACCGATTTTTATCAAATTTGCACACCTTGTGCAGTTTCATCCAACTTGAAAGATAGGATAGCTTACATCTCAAAAAAAAACTTTTGACAGAACGAAGTCTGTCCGGGCAGCTAGTAGTTTAATAAAAACACCACATCGGCTTCGATTTGATAAAGAACGATGAATCCAAAGTTTGTTCTTTTTTTTTCTTTTCTTGTACTTAGTATTTTTAAGCGACGTACGTAACAAATAAGTGCGATCTCTTCTACGTCCATTCTTGACATCATAATCGAACTGAGTGAAGAGAAGCCATGGCTACTCTTTTGGCTACCTTCGGACGCCAACGGTAGCCATGGCAACTACGCCGGCGACGTCGCCATGGCGTCCCGGTGAGTTACCGGCCTCAATGGAAAGACTAGGTATATAAAATTGAAAAGCGACACACCGCAATTAAACAAAAAATATCAGAAACTGCCGAACCGATTTAGATGAAATTTGGCAGGGAGATAGTTTATGCTAAGGAGACGTCCACTAAGAACGGATTTTTGGAAATTCATCCTCTAAGTGGTACAAATAAGGGTTAGAAGTCACTTTCATACAAACCAACTTTGTTAGTTTTAGATTTATAAATTTGAAATTTTTATGTAGGTTTATAGTAATAAACAAAAGTTAACTTTAACACATTTTTTGGCAAATCATCCCCTAAAGGGTTAATTAAGTCAACGCAAGTTAGTATGGCAACTTCGTCAGTTTTGAAGTAAGCAGGGTGAAAATTTGTATATACGCTTATAGTTAGACACAAAAAGTAACTGCATCACGGTTTTCTCGAAATTCATCCCCTAAAAATAGGGGTTGGTAGCCAACTACATACAAATCAACTTCGCCAGTTTAAGAGTTATAAATGTGAAATTTTTTATGTAAGTTTATAGCCATAAACGAAAGTTAACTTTGACCATTTTTTTTTTCGGAAAATCATCCCTTAAAGGGTTCATTTAGTGGATTTAATTTAGTACGCAACTTCGTCATTTTTAAAGTTAAAAACATGAAAATTTATATATTAGCTCCAGATTAGAAACAAAATTTGGAAGTATTACGTTTTTCTGGAAAATCATCCCCTAAAGGGTTAAATAAGAGTGTGCAATTTAGTATGGCAACTTCGTCAGTTTTTAAGTAAGAAGGGTGAAATGTTGTATATAAGCTTATAGTTAGACACAAAAAATAACTGTATCACTGTTTTCTCGAAATTCATCCCCTAAAAATAGGGGTTGGAAGTCATTTACGTATAAATCATCTTCGTCAGCACAAACTATTTTAGAGTTATAAATATGTTTTTTTATGTAAGTTTACAGTTATAAACAAAAGTTAATTTTAACAAATTTTTTTGAAATATCATCCCTTAAATGGTTAATGTAGGAGATGGAACTTAGTACGCAACTTCGTTATTTTTGAAGATAAAATATGAAAATTTAGATATACAGGGTTATTTGTAACTCGACGTATTCCTGGCGGGAGCTGATGAAGGAGACAAAATGCAATATAATTGATGTTCATTTGTATGAGCAAAAAAAAAATTCTTGCTACTTATATCTTATCTTGCTACTTACGCACAAACTCTTATTTTTTGTTCATATGTTCAGGATTCGGACCTGTATAAGAAATAGAGGGGCTCATATCGAGCAAGATGTATGAACAAAAAAATTAATAGTTTGTGCATTACTTTTATGCTTTATACTTTTTAACCCTGAAATATGCTCTACCTACGACGAGTGAAACGGCGTTTTTGTTAAGAAGTACATGTTTTTGGATTAACATTAATACCTTTTTAAAAAGCTGATTAAATGGGCAAGTTTTTTTAATAACTTGTAAGCCTAGTGTCATGGTAATTTTTTCAACCAGACAACATATTTTGTCAAGTAACATGAATTTTTTAAATAATTTTGTTTTTGTTGTAGCTCGTAGTTTTTCATTCAGAAGGAAATTTCAGCTTAATAAGGTAAGGTGGGCTTTATTGAAGTGTTAGTTAGAAAAATAATTTTAAATAATAACCATACCATACGTATTTTTTTTTCAATTTGTACCTAAATGCAAAAATCCGGGTAAATAACGAAAAAAGTTTAAATTGCAATTATCTCCACAAGTAGCAAGAATTTTTTTTTTTGCTCATACAAATGAACATCAAATATATTGCATTTTAGCTCCTTAATCAGCTCCCGCCAGGAATACGTCGAGTTACAAATAACCCTGTATATTAGCTCCAGATTATAAACAAAACTTGGAAGTATTACGTTTTTTTGGAAAATCATCCCCTAAAGGGTTAAGTGCAAGTTAGTATGGAAACTTCGTCAGTTTTGAAGTTAAAAAGGTGAAAATTTGTATATAAGCTTATAGTAAGGTACAAATATAATTTATGCATAAATTCCGCGTGCGAAGCTGCGGCCAACAGCTAGTACTATAATAAAACTCAAAGGGCAAATTTTCTGTACATTGAATATTTTTTAAAAATTTGATTAGGGGGCACTTCAATAACGTGTTAGAGCACAAAATTTTTTTTTTTTAGAATTATTGTCTGTCTGTCTGTCCGTCTGTCTGTCTGTCTGTTTGTCTGTCCGGGCATCACATGAAAACCCTTGAACGGATTTCGATGGAAATTGGTAAAGTTGTTACTAATACTCCCGAGTCATATTTTAGGATACTTCTTATCCCGGAAAATTAAAAGGTTTCCCCGGGAAACAAGATGAAAGTTTGTATGGAATATTTTTTTAAAATCAACTGTATTGCTTCAAATTTGCTACAAATCCTTGCTTAAATTTATGGAACACATATTTTTCAGTTTTTCCAAATTTTTGCAAAAAAAAAGAAAAAAATACAAATTAATGTGAATATTGCTTATTTTTCAAAACCCGCTCCTGGAAGAATTACTTGTGATTTTATCGTGGGTTTTAGTATATAAATTACTAAATATAAGTACTTCAATATACATTCACCTTTTTTTTTATTTCCTTCTGCAAGAGGTACAAATAAAGTAAAACATAATTTCCGTATGCGAAGCTGCGGGCAACAGCTAGTGTCAAATAAAACTCATGCTAAGCTCACTGTATTATTATCCTGAAAAGAAAATTCTTCGATAAAACAACACTAAACAAATTGTTTTTTTTTTCAGAAACCAGATTTCTCCGCTCACCTTGAAAAGCTACTCGACGTACCTTCGAAGCAAAATGGACAAAATCATAATCAGATATTGTCACTCTACCGTCAATCTTTCATTAAACACTTTAATTCGAACGAGTTGCTTCAATTCTGTATTGAGTTACTAAAGGATGTACATGACATCATACGTACGTAATTTAGTACGTTAAATTTACATTGTAAGATTTATTTATGACGCTAATTTGATTTAAGTCTAATGTATTATTAGCTGTAAAGTCATAACGCCTTTATGGTCTCAGATCCCACTGCACGTTTGCTACGTTCATCGAGTATTGAATCAAAATCGTTTTTTATACACAATCATAATACAATATGTATCAGATTTATATGTAAGATAGGAGAGTACATGGCTCAAAATCGGCAACTGAATCGATTCCACGTATTTTTAATGTAGGTAATTTTTTTTTCCTAAAAGAAATTAAAATTAAGTAAATGATGTCACCCAATTCTTTAAACAGTCGAAACAAACAAAAATGAATTTTAAGTCAATGCAATAGGGTCCTTTCAAGCATTATTATACTTAGCCACAGCCTCAAACACACACTGCCAAACGTACGAGTTGTGCGACCTTTGTGTACGACGTTAAAGAAATACACTACAAACGCAATAGATCAAAAAAATATTATAAAGAAAGTTCGCACACTTCCATACGTTTTCTCTCTTCCGCATATTTAAAAACAGTCGGGAGGAAGCGAGACGTAACGAGAGTGTCATTTCCGGCCGGCGGTGTGATCGGCCCGGCGACCGGCGGCTTTCTTTTGTGATCTACGATTTAGTAAATTAAAAAATCAGTCACACCGCACGCGCCGGCCGTATCAGTGATGGGATAGATTAGGTTTACTTGGTCAGCTGATTTGACCCAACTAGACTTTTTTCTGTGGGGACGTGTTTATTTCAAACATTCCATTAGCGGTGAGGATCTAAAAAATGGAATAATAGCTGCATTTGACGTAGTGAAAAGTGACACTGTAGTATTAAATAAACTTAAACGACAATTACAAAAACGTGCATTATTGTGTATCGAACAAGGTGGTGGACATTTTGAAAATGTCATTATAAGACGACGCCGCAAGAGTTGATAGGATTCTATGAGGATGAAGAGGGAAGAAACCAATTATTATCAGACCTGTAAGTTACCTACAGTAACTAAATTTAAATGGTTTTTTAATATTTGTAAATATTTTTATAATTCACAGCTTTTAAACACGCAGTATTTTTTGTTTTGTTGTATTATTACTTAAGTCCGATTTAAACGTATTATGTAGATTGTAGGTAGTTAACTTAATTTTATGTGAATGACCGCCCAAACGGAATTATTTAGTAAAGCTCTTAAGTTCATACAATTCTTCACAACCTACTTAACAAACTTATGCATTTTACTAAAATGTCTGCTCAAACGTGTTAAGTGATAAGCCCTGCCCATAGAAAAATTTCTAAATCACTTGTTTACTTGCGTACAAAATTTGAAGTACTAAATTGTCCGTCTACACCTATTAATTTACTTAAAATTTAGTTATCTACATATCCACTTCTAAACAATAAATATTTCAATAAATAGGTATCTTATCATTTTAATGCCAAAACGATTGATATTGTATCAATTAAAATGATTCAAAGTCGACAGTCCAAAAGCTGTAAAAAGTGATTAGAAGAGGGAATCACAATTTGTTTATGAAACAATTTATCTTAGTACGATTAACTATTATTTTAGGCATATGAAGGTAATAATAATGTTTATGTTCAATAAAATCTTTGAATCTTTACCTAATTGGATGTATTCAGTAAGTGATACGAGTATAACACACCAACCAATTAAATGAAATGAGTACTCAGGTAACAAACATGTTGTGTTTAACAATGTCTAATGTAGGTATGTACAATGTCGAATTCGTTTTCGTGCATCAGCTGTTATCGACGCGCGCGCGCCGCGCTGGCCCCCGCGGCCCGCGTAGTGGCCTGTGACGTGGGTCTCACTCTCATGTGTGCGTTAGTCTGTATGCTTGTTTAGAATATTATGAACATTCTTATCCCTCTATGAGAACAAGTATTTTCTTGAATAAACAATTAATAAGCTAATAAAAAATATTTCAGTGTAGGTATTATGATTAAAACTGAATAGGTATTCTAATTGGGGTGTTTAAGGGTGTACGTCATTTATGCATTCAATGTAGTGAAAAGTGACACTGTAGTAGGTATTAAATAAACTTAAACTTATTACTGACATTGTTAAATAATTTTGTTCTTTAATTTGAGGTTTATTAATCAATGAGTTCAAAATTGTTCACAGTCTACAGTACAAAGCCTGAAAAATGTGATGGAAAGAGAGAATCATAATTTGTTTACTATTTAATCTTCGTACCATTACCTACTACATATTTTATGTAATGATCGCTCGATCGCTAATAGTCTGCTGTTTTCGTCGGGGTGTACTCACACAGACGCGCGCACCGACCGTGTAGCGCTCGTTCGCTCTCATGTGTGCGTGCGCCGCTGGGTAGAATGTTCACACTTTTCGTTCGAAATGAGTATAACTTATTTCTTAAATAAAAAAATATTAAGCTATAAAAAACAATTAAAAATACGTGGAATCGATTCAGTTGCCGATTTTGAGGAAGATACTTTCTCAAAGTGCGTAAATCCTGTTATACGTTGTATAGGCAGTATAGTTTGGCTTGGCTTCCTATTAAAATTTGCCCGCTAGCTGGCTAGCTTGGCTGCCAAGTGTGCAACGGCAACCATGACTTTTCAAGTTCTTTACATCTATTTCAGTAGATCGGTGTATAATTTATTTCAATAACAAGTACATCATTTTTATTCCAAAAAGTGGTTCAATTTTGATTAAATTATTAGTATTAGCGGCCACATTTTAATAGGCAGCCTCGGTAGCGTAGCGTGTAGGGGGCCGGGGGGGCCCTGGCCCCGGGCGGCACTTCAAGAGGGGGCGGCAAGTGTGGCGATTTTTAAAGAAGAAAAAAAATATACATACGTAAAAATTAATTTTATTTAAATTTTAATGTAAATTGTGCTATGAAAAAAAACAAGAAAAGTGCATTTTTCATGAATAAAAAAATATTTTAAATAATATGGGGCGGCAAAGATCACTGGGGGGGGGGGGCGGCAAATTTTCGGTCGGCCCCGGGCGGCGGAAGCCCACGCTACGCCACTGGGCAGCCTATCCAAACCATATTGCCCCTAACAATAGGGTATTCTACTATGTTTGAAAAAGTATTTCAAAATGTTGATTTTCCGTATAAAAAGCCACAAAAAATATATTACGGCAAAATAAACACCCTTTCTTGCCATAAAATTAAATTAAATTTTAAATCTTTTTTGTTCCTGCAAAAACGTTGTCAACCATTTTGGTGACGTAATATTGGTATGTATTACCAAAGATTTTTACCATAGATATGTTATGTCCATACATTACGAGGTTCAGTTTTCGATCCGCGATGACATGTCATAATTGTCAAAGCATAACATAGAGTAGTCAGGCAGAAGGGACACTGAATGAAACGAATAGTTAGTACATATTAGGCATAATATTATTATTGTCATTTAACATTTTGAAATTATATTACACAACAAAAAACTTAAAGTAAGTAAAAAATACAATAACTTAAACGAAATTGTGTCTGATTTTGATAAGAAGAAAACACGTAAGACAGCGCGTCATTGTATTCGTTATTCATTAGTGTCGTTAATGTCCATGGGCAATATATAATTATATAAAAAAACATTGATAATATTAGTAAAGGAACAACGTAGGTACACTTGTTATTTACTCACAAACACACTGATACTAAAACTGAAGAAATGGGCTTTTATTTACCGATGCTACCACAGGCACTGCATTTTTTTTCAGACGCGAGTATCCTTTCGTAGTAATATAAGTTTATGTTCTTCTTTAAAATGTACAGAACATATCGTACTATTTTTTGTAGGCAGCCAGTTGGCTTCACTGCGTTCTTTGTGAACAATGCATACCCAACGACTACACATAAGCTCATCACTTGGATTGGAAATCTAGGAAAATTAAAAATAATGAAAGTTAAAAGGATATTTAACCTTTTTATTTTACGAACAATCTAAAACTTGATATCATAATAAAATTAGCTTAGAGTTTAAAAAATTGGGGATATACATATTCATTATGAAAAGATTTCATTTGGTTCAATTTGCGAAATGTCTTAAATTGACTTTTATGCCTAGATTTCACTTCTGCCTTATTAGTCTATGACGAATGGCATGTGCCTTAATACATTTAATATTTTAATCAATTTTAAAAGAAATATTATATATTAGTAACAAAATTAAACATAACGTTTTATGTACTTACCTATGGTATGTAACTCCATCATTCTTATTGAATTTGGAGAAATGATTTTTGCAAAATCTCAAAACACAACTCGGCATTTTTGTGACAACTACAGACAGCCTCACTCTGAAGCATCTATCAACTGTCTACAATGAAATCGCTACACTTGACTAGATTCGACTGACTTAATTTCAACGCCCTCTCAGCATATCTACCTCCCTATACATACAACATCATTGGGTATTACAATAGTCTCGTTTGTACGACCGGCACTCATTCAACGTTAACAGCTATAAATATTTGGTATTATTTGGGAAAATAATGAATAGGGTATTCTACTATGTTTGAAAAAGTACTTCAAAATGTTGATTTTCCTAATAAAATGCCACAAAAAATATATGAAATGAAATGAAATAATCTTTTATTCATGTAGGTATCACTGATAAACTTATGCACGTAAATTTTTTAATGAACTAGCTTTTCGAAAAGGTGCTTTGTCATGGAGGAGAAGAAAAGCCGTAAAGAAACTCCTCAGCACATCTTTTAAAAAATAAAACTTATATTTATTACAAACCTTTTTTATTCCCGCAAAATCGCTGTCAACCATTTTGGAGACGTAATATTGGTATTACAACAGTCTTGTTTGTGCGACCGGCACTCATTCAACGTTAACAGCTATAAATATTTAGTTTTTTAGGAAAATAATGAATTACAATCTATCGTTGGTGTGTAGTGTGTAGTCACTGCTACGAAATACTAGCACAAATACTAGCATTAAAACTCCAGAAAAGTTGTGTATCAAAACATAATCTAACGCTTTCCAATATTTTTTAATGATTAGGTATACCTGGCACTTCATAGAAAAACAGTACCTATCTATAAGATAACAAGTAATACTTACAAAGATGTTTTAACATTCCAAAATTCCGCAGAACAAAAGTCTGGGTTACATGTAAAGAACTTTGCAACCATCATTGAATCAATTTTTGGCAGATTCGTACTATCTGCTTTTACAAAACCGGTTTGCATCTTAATAAATAAATAGGTACAAATGAAATGCACTGACGAAAGAACACAATTATTACTCCTTGAAGTTAAAGTTGATAGATAAGTAGGTACCTGTTTACAGTTTATACTGAACTGACAGTTTTTTTGCCTATAATAATGCCTATATGACGTCACATCATGTAGTCTAAGCAATAAGTTCAAAATGGTGAAAAATAGAGATACTGCTCTTAAAAATTCGTGCAGTAGCTCATTCTGTCCTGTTTGATGTCTAGAAAAGAGTTTCGGAAGCGTTTACCAGCACGTAAAAAATTGCAAAAGTTATTAAAAAAATTAAAATGTGTGCAATTCACGCGTGGTAAAGTGAAACCTTCAAAATTTTTGTTTTCAAGATAATGAGACGAATGTAAAATAAATGTAGGTTTCACTAATCTACTTCACTCCGCTCCGCTACGCTCCGCCCCGCCCCGCTCCGCTTCGCTCCCCTACCCCTCGCTCCCCTACCCCTCACTCCCCTACCCTACCCCTGTACAATGCTTCCTATCTCACTTTAGAATTTATGTGTTTGTCCCTTTTTACTGGACAGTTTCGTTTCATAAAATTTCAAGTCACCCCCGTACTAAAGAAGTTTTCACTTCAAAATTAACTTGCAAAAAAAAGGTATTTTGTTTTTATTAAATAACTCCGGAACTATTAATATTTAATAAATTTTAAAAATAGATTCTTAAAGAAGAGGAACTTTTCCAGGTGGGAGTTATTTTTTGAAACCCAGAACTCTATCTCCATTATTTATAATTTTAATTTAAAGCTGAAAATGGGCCTCCACGCGGCATGTTTAGGCTGCACGCGTGGCGTCAAAACCGAGTACGTCACACGCTATAATTTTTTAAGGTGTTAATTATTAATTTTAAAATTTTAAAAAATTATGGTGTATTTGGAATACTTCAAAGAATATGCTCCCGTAGGAAATCTATCTTAAAGTTAATTTTCCAACAAGTTAGACGATTGTTAATTAACAAAATATTCTCAAATTTCCATCTTCATTGTACATTAAAAAAATGTTTAAATAGTGTCGTATAAATTTTTCGTTTCGTGGAACCCTTTTTAAATACATACTTAACGAGATCACGCCATAAAAGTTTAAAAAATGTTAATGCTTTGTTTATAATAATTTTATAATTTTAGACTAATGGTGGCTCGTGTTTTAGGTCACGTGATCTGTATATTATACAGAACGAAAATTACGGCCTTTAATTTTAATATAATAAAACAATAATGTGCTTTATGATCCATAAAATCGGAATATTTAAGTATAATATTTCTGCATAAATTTTAATTTTTATCAAATTTCATAATGTATTTTTCACTACCGAAAGTACCATAATTGATTTTGATTCAATACTCGATGAACGTAACAAACTTGCAGCGGGATCTTGAATAAGTTAGATACAACCTCAGATGAATTTATTCCATCTGAGGATACAACATGTTATTTCTATATTCGCAGCATGTTAGTTAAAAGTTAGTTATAAGAGTCCATGATAATTTCTCGTTTAAATCATGTTTTAGAAAAATATGTGTTTTAGAAATTAAAAGCCTGATTTTACCAAAATTATTTTATTTAATATAAAACAATTCATATTTACTGAAATAAGAAAAAACCTTTAATGAATATAAGGTTTTAATAAGCTAAAATTAACAGTAAAATTGTTTTGGTTACATTAATTACATTGACAAAGACACTAACAAAACAGATTGAAAATGACATCAGCTTATGGCTGATAGTTTCAAGTAAGGAGTTAACATCATTCTCCCGCACTATTTTAAAACATAATCTTTTAAAAATTCTGGTGTTTTACGGACGCGGCCAGATCTACGAGGTGTTGGTTCCGGCGGTGGTGATGATGGTAACTCGGTTTCTAGCTCTCTGCTATTATCAAGTAGGTACCTCAGGTCCCGTCTCATTAGATGATGGAATATCCAAGTTTTGGTCTTCTGTTTCCGGAAGTGGTTCTGCGACGTTATGATTATCAGTAGTGTTTTCATTATCTGTTTGCAGATCTACCCCTTCGGAACCCAATGGTGCTAGATGACGATTCGACACGTTGTTTCTCGGCCATCTGGGAACCGAATGTATGAAAAGTATTGCTGTGCTGTGTATCAATTCAAACTCTTCTACTAATGGCTGATATTTATTTGTACGATTAAATTTCTTTTTTTTTTTACACAAATAAGTTAATGCTTGACCACAATCACACCTGATGGTAAGTGTAGATGTGGTCCAAGGTGGTGAGCACATTAACTTAGTAAAAGCCTATTCACTCTTTTCTTGAAGACATCCACGTCATAGGCTGGCGGGAACGCCGACGCAGGCAAGTTATTCCAGTCCTTCGCGGTGTGCGTATAACGAATGACGATGCAAACCGCCTCGTCCGCACCGGCGGGATGTTCACGACAAAAGGATGGATGGATGAAAATTTGTAAATGGCCTTCATTCACTATTTTGTTACTAGGTTATTACTCAATGCATTAGCTGTAAGTTTTCCAAATATTAAAAAATAAAATAAAATACCCGCCGTGCGTCGTGTCGTTCGATGGAGAAACTGAGATGGGGGAATTATCTCAAACAATTCCTGCGCACACTCTCCGAAATGTGCCCTGTAGAAAACCGAGAGGCTGGCTACTCTGCGCCTGTGCTCGAGGCTTTGAAGATTGGTCTCAACCAAATCTGGGTCACCAATGAGCCTCTTCGCACGCCTCTCCATCGAGTCCAAAGCAGAAAGGTGACATTTGGCTGCGCCTGCCCAAATGTGCGAACAGTACTCCACACACGGCCGTACCTGAGCTTTGTACAAGGTTAAGAGTTGCCTGGGTGTGAAGTACCGTCGCTCCTTTGCAAGGACACCAAGTTTCCTTGCAGCAGCCTTAGCTTTGGTCTCGATGAACCGCCCAAAGTTGAGTTTCGAGGAAATCTCTACTCCTAACAACTGAAGGCAGTCGGTATAATCCAAGGACACATTCCGAAAAGTAGGAGCCGAGATGAACGGGCTCTTCTTGGCGGTGAATAGACACGTCTGCGTTTTAGTGGCGTTGAATCTCACAAGATTGGCTTCGCCCCACTCGGACACAGCCCGAAGTCCCGACTGGCCCTGGAACTTGATAGGTATCTCTCTACCACTGTGCTATCGTCTGCGTACCCATAGATACCGGGCATAAGCAGGTCATTTATATGTAGCAGAAATAGAGTGGCAGAGAGAACAGACCCCTGAGGAACTCCGGCATTTGTAGCCATCGTCTTCGATGAACAGCCATCGACTACAACGTGGAAAGACCGGTCGCTCAGGAAGTCTTTTACCCAGTCGATAAGGCCAGGGGATATGCCGTAAGCTGGAAGCTTGCTTAGAAGGCTAGCGTGCCAGACCTTATAAAAGGCCTTCGAGACATCAAGGGAGACAGCAAGTGCCTCCCCATTTTTCTAGAGGGCCTCGCCCCATATATGTTCCGCGATCTGAATGAACGTAAGGAGGCATGCCGAATATCATAAACAAGTTGTTAAGGTGTTTAATCACTGTTTTCGAGCTTACATCTGAGCATGGGAAAGCAAACGGAAAACGTGAAAATTCCTCAATCACGGTAAGTATGAATTTGTTATTATCGTTTGTTGGAACTGGTCCTTTAAAATCTATGCTAAGGCGTTCAAAAGCAGCCGTCGCTTTAACAAGTTTCCTCTGATCATCAAAGGTATTTCGGAAGAATCTAGGTTTTACTTCAGAGCAGGTTCGACAAGATTTTGTCATTGTTCTGACTTCTTCAATGGAATAGGGAAGGTTTCTAGAGCGAACCCAGTGAAACATTCTCGTTACTCCTGGATGACAAAGAGCCTCATGCAGCGAGAAAAGTTTTGCAGTACGTGTTTCTACAGTGGCACAAACTCGGGATAGTGTATCAGCAGCATAGTTCTCTTTCCCCGGTCTGTACATAATATCGTATTTGTAAGCAGCAAGTTCCAGTCGCCATCTTTGAATCTTTTCATTCTTTATTTTACTTGAATGTTTCATATTAAACATAAAAGAAACCGAGCGTTGGTCATTACCAAGTTAAAGTGTCTACCAATGAGGAAATGTCTCCATTTCTTCAATGATTCCACAATGGCGTACGCTTCTTTTTCAATGGCGGAATGGTTTTGTTCGCTTGAATTCAAAGTTCTTGCGAAGAAAAAACGCCACTGGTCTTGAATTTTGCGTAAGTACTGCTGCAATGGAATGATTGGAAGCGTCAGTTTCAACTGTAAAAGGAATATTTACATCAATTGCATGTATAGAAGACTTTGCGATGTCATTTTTCAGGCCTTCGAAACATTTAATTTGCTCGCTTGTGAGCGGAAAAGTTGTCGCTCACTGTCAGGTTTAATTATGTGGTTTTGAATAATATAGCCTATAATATTTATTGACTCTTGAGAAAATTTGCATTTTTGCATACTCAGTGTTAAACCGTATTTCTTTGCGGCATTCATAAAACTTTCTAAGTTATTATCGTGTTCTTCAAGAGTACGGCCACAAATAGTTATATCATCAAGATACGCATACCTAATGTGTTTTGAAGCTTCTCTTTTCTTATAATCCAATCGATTGTTCGTTGGAAGCTCGAAACACCATTTGTTACTCCGAAAGGAATACGCCTGAACTGGTACAAATTTCCCAGCCCTTCAAAAGCGGTAAATTTCCTTTCTTCGGGTAGTATAGGTACTTGATGGTATGCGCTTTTCAGGTCTATTAGGCTGAAAAATGTATTCTTTGCCACTTTCGAAATTAAGTCCTCAATGTTTGGTAAAGGGTACGCGTCGAGTTCTGTGTACCGATTAATTATTGTCTGAGAGTAATCAATCACAAGGCGTTTTCTATGAGTTTGGCTTTTTGTTATTAGTACTTGGGCCCTCCACGGTGATTAACTTTCTTCAATCACGCCCTCTGCTATAAGGTTTCTGATCTCCTCTTTAATAAATTCACTATCCTCTATGCTGTGTCTTCGAGACTTAATAGCAATATATAGGTTTGCAGTTGGGAGATACATTCGCATAAAGCGGTACAGCTGGTACTGATGCTTCAGCTACATTACATACTTGAAGTGGATGTTTTGGCCCACCGAAAGAGAACTCTAGCGATGAATGTTCTTCGAGGATGTCATGGCCGATAATTATGTCAGCACAAAGATTTTTCACGATAAGGAGATTCACATTATCATATCTATGATTTCCGATTTTCAGGGTTTGCAAAGTTTGACCTTCTACTTGTGAAGTATGATTAAGAGAGGCCATAGAAATAGTCTGATTGCAGGATTTTCTTTTTAACCCGCATAGTCTTGCAAAGCTTTCATTTATAAAACTGATAGAGCTGCCGGTGTCGAGAAGTGCTTCTGCTCTTATTCCTCGAATATAAGCGGGTACAGTAGCTTTACGTAATGAAGAAGGTGACGCTGCTGTGATACAAGCGGAAAGATCTTCAGTATCTACTACCACAGAATTTGTAGGTTTAGAAGAGCTTCTGCAAACAGTGGCAAAGTGCCCCTTCTTGTTGCAGAGCTGACAAGTCTTTTCAAATGCAGGGCAGTTCTTACGAGGATGTAGTTGTCCCCACAAAAGAAACATTTTCGTCGTCGAGGATTATTAACAGAAGAGCAGGTCTCGTCGTGCAGGGCCGGCCCGAGCTTTTCTGGCGCCCTAGTCTTAGCCTCTTTTTAATCAAAATTATTACATAAACAAGATAATATGACTACCTAACATGTTAGAAACCCATTTATTAACTAGAATGAGTTTTCACCAGTTAAAACTAGTTTTACTGCGCAACTTTGTCAGAACTAGAAAAAGTCTGTAAAAAATAGCAGTGAATTAGCGTCAGCACAAAAAAAAATTGTATATTTACGTCAAATCGGCAAAGTAAAAAACAAATAGTGGCCCACGAACTCACGATCGCCAGCGCCGTCGTACATCGTACATATAGCGCTGCTAAGCAGACTCAGAAATTAAAGAGAAATTAATGATTTTTGAGAATTGTACGTGCTCAGCATGTTGGTTCATCTTAGTTCACCTAACCTAACCAATTTCATAAACACCAAATAGCTTCTAGAAACATTTCAAGGTCATCAGCTCTAACACCAAGATGGTAACAACTGTGCACGAGGAAGGGTCGAAGCATTTCAAGACCCACCCCAGAGGTACTTAGATCTCAAGTTCTCTCAGAACTAACTCTCGGTCTTATGAAATTTGCTTCATGCTTATGAAATATCGACGATCTCAAAGTGCAGGCAATGCAATTTGCAAAAATACAACGCAAATCGTGTAAAAAGTGTATTGGACAAAGTCAGCTTACGAGTTTGAAGACCGCATGCGGCACCATGGTTTCGTCGAAACTCGAAGTTCTAAGTGAACCTGAGAGATACTAAGGACGGTTGTACGCCTTATATCAATCTCCAGCTCCCCGCGAGGAAAGCGACAAACGAGCTAAACTGTCCCGATACTACAAAGAGGATATCCCGGACGTCAGCTTGTATAAGATTAGAGAAACTCTCAAACAGCTTAAAAACAACAAAGCACCGGGAGATGACGGAATCACCACCGAACTGGTAAGAGCTGGAGAGAAATCCCTCCTAGTGGCGCTCAGAAAACTATTCAATTCCGTCATCAATACTGGAAATACTCCGGAAGCGTGGAACAGAAAGAAGTGTGGTGACTTTGTTCCTTAAGAAGGGCGATAAAGCTCTTTTAAAGATCTACAAGCCCATTGCACTTCTGAGCCACGTTAGTAATCTGTTTTTGAGGGTGCTTACATATCGCATTGCACGCACGCTTGACAACTTCTAGCCTCCCGAATAAGCAGGATTCGCTAAAGGCTACAGCATCATAGAACCATATACACACACTGAGGCAGATTATACAAAAGACCGATTATTTTAATCTGCCGTTATGTGTTGCCGACGTGGACTATGAGAAAGCCTTTGATTGAGACCTGGGTGGTAAAGCAGCCACACACATCACCCACACACATCAGCCAACGTGTTCGTCAGAATACACGACTCAGCAACGAACTCCATCCAACTGCAGAGTGGTGATAGGAAAGAGGATGTCATATCCCCAAAGCTGTTCGCCGATGCGTTGGAAGACGTGTTCAAGCTGATGGAGTGGAAACTACGGGGCATTAACATCAACGGCATATACATCACACACCTACTAGGTATATAACGATGATATAGTAATCCGGGCAGGTTACATGGAGAAATTTGGCACAATGCTCGGGGACTTAGACAGCGCCTTACAACGGGTGGGTCTTGGACAACATGTACAAGTCGAAAATCATGTCCAATGTCCATGTCACACGCGTACCGATTATTGTTGACGGCGCTGCTCTCGAAGATGTAGACGAATACCTAGGACAACTGATCCAAATGGATAAATCCAACTTCGAGAAAGAAGTCACACGTAGAATCCAAATCGAATGGGCTCGTTCGGAAAACTGCGTTATATATTGTCGTCAAAAACACTTCCTCAGTGCCTGAAATCGAAGGTGTTCGAGTAGTGTGTGTGAGCCAGTGATGATATACATACGTCTCCAGGATGTGATGCGTTACAATAATAATCCACAAGCTCAGAGTCGCACAGCGAACTATGCTCGGTATGTCTCTACGTGATCGCGACTAAGCCGGCTGAAGTTGCAATGTGCAGGTCACAGATCGAAGGACTGATAACAATTAGGGAAGAAAGGTCTTCGAATGGCACCCACGTCTCGGAAAATGGAGCATGGACGCCCCCCGACCAGGTGAACTGACGACCTGAAGAAGACAGCGGGCATCCGATTGATTCAGAAAGCTCAGGACTGGCCAGTGTAGGGCAGCTTAGGGGAGGACTTTGTCCAGCAGTATACCTATCGATGGATCGAAAACACGTGTAAGATGGCTTAATAAATAAAATAAATAAATAACGCTTCACACTCATAGCCCCACACTAGGATTACCTGTGTCGTGGGTGCCATGGAAAACACACTAACAAGAACATTCATATACAGACCCAGAACAGAAATTCAAACTCATCGTTCAAATTTCTGCCTTCCTGGAAATCGAACCCAGGACCCTTGGTGCGGCGATCCGGCACGGTAACCATTGCGCCACACGGGTCGTCATGAACACAATATGATTGATCTCAATCAAAACAGTTGTAATTAAGCTATTTTATCAAACACGTTTTGTCTAGTGAAAAGTGAAAACTAATTTTAATTGATATTCATTTTAGATTTCCTTCCTTCTATTCTATAGAAGGAAATTTTAGGTCTACAATGGCACTTAATTAATAATATTTTCACCTATTGAAAAAGTGTTTTGGCTATAAATGGGGTTGCCTTGTTACATACTTAAGTATTAATTTTTAGTAAAATTTATTTATTCTCGTCTTAATTTTAGCAAAAGTGGAATCAAGAGGGAGGGAGTTTGTTTTAGCTATTACTTGTTGTACATAATTCGGTATTATTCGCAACAAGTACCGACACTTTGTATTTCTCCACATATGTACTCCATTGCATCAACTCATATCTAGACTCTATGACAAAAAAATCATATACAGGGTTCTTGAACACTTTAGGAAGTTTTATTCAGCACATATCCTCAACGCTATAAAACTTGCTTAAAAAATATTTTTCATATTCTATCTTTCTAAAACTGTCATCGTAATTTTTTTTTTCTAATTTCGATACCGCCGTTTTGCGCCCCCCGAATCCCAGCGCCCTAGGCGGTCGCCTAGTTCGCCTATATGGACGGGCCGGCCCTGTCGTCGTGCACAGTTTGTGGTTTCGATGAGACTAATGTTGATTCTTTTGGGGCAACAGCATTTAAAGACACACTATTGAAGCTTTGAGAGTTGATCTCTGCAGTTTCTAAAGAGAGTGCTTGGTTGTAAGCTTGATCAAGTGTTAGAGTTAAGTTTTCTAAAAGCCTTTGTCTGATTTTATGCGATGATATACCGGATATGAAAGCATCACGCACGCTATCGTGTTTGTTTGTTTCTGCATCAACAGCCGCAAAGTCACAATCTTTAGAAAGTAGTTTCAAAGCTTGTAAATATGTGTCAATACTTTCTTCTGGTCGTTGTTTCCTTGTTGCTAACATGTGTCTAGCAAAAATCAGATTTTTTGGTTTTACATACAGTTTCTGTAGTGTTGTGATCGCTTCTTCGTAGTTTGTGGCTCCGCTTATATCTGTGTAGATATTTGGTGATATGTGATTTACCAAAAGCTGAAACTTTATGCTGTTCCATTTTTCTGGCGGAGGAACCGACTGTGCATCTGTTTCTGGAGCGGTCGGTTTCTGCACGGAAATGAAGCTTTCGAAAGTCTTACACCAATGTATCTTTAGTGTTTGTCTACTATCATAATGCGTGTTCTTTAGCAGGATATTCAATAATCAAGTCCGAACTGATATATATACAGGGTGTCCCGTAAGTAGTGGATCAACCGAAGGTGGCAGATAACTTGAAGGATGATCTATCATATGTCAAAAAATTACCTTAATAAAAGTGTCACCGTTTTCGAGATATTGACCATTTTTTAAAATTTAGTAAATTCGGCTCCTTTACCCTACTTTTTCCTGTCGAGTCCACAAATAAGCAGATATTTTGATATATTTTTTTTCCAAGAGCTCTCAGATAGTTGCTTTATAATTATCAGTGTGTAATGTTGTTGAAATTATTAGGTAACGCTGAGAAAATAGCGTCAACTTTGGATATTTTTGTTTTTGATTTTCTTCGATACAACTTTGATGCGAGGTGGTTGAAAAAAAATGTACTGGGCAAGTATGCCCCGGTATTTTAAAAACTTGTCTGTTTAATGCAGATTTTAAAAAGGTACAATACAGGCTACTTTGATAGGGAAAATTTTCAAGTAAAAGCCATTTCAGTGTTAAAATTCACCTCTTTGACACTGAAATGGCTTTTACTTAAAAAATTTCCCTATCAAAGTAGCCTGTATTGTACCTTTTTAAAATCTGCATTAAACAGACAAGTTTTTAAAGTACCGGGGCATACTTGCCCAGTACATTTTTTTTCAACCACCTCGCATCAAAGTTGTGTCGAAGAAAATCAAAAACAAAAATATCCAAAGTAGACGCTATTTTCTCAGCGTTCCCTAATAATTTCAACAATATTACATACTGATAATTATAAAGCAACTATCTGAGTGCTCTAGGAAAAAAAAATATCAAAATACCTGCTCATTTGTGGACTCAACAGGAAAAAGTAGGGTAAAAGAGCCGAATTTTCTAAATTTTAAAGAATGGTCAATATCTCGAAAACGGTGACACTTAATAAGGTAATTTTTTGACATATGATAGGTCAACCTTCAAGCTATCTGCCACCTTCGGTTGATCCGCTACTTACGGGACACCCTGTATATTTATTTACCGTTCACACATATATATGTCCACACAAACCGAGATAGAGGATCCTCAATCACAAACGCACTACAAAATCTATACTATAATAAAACTCAAAGGGCAAATTTACTGTACATTGAATATTTTTTTTAAATTTTGATTGTGGGGCACTTCAATAACGTGTTAGAGCACAAAAATATATTTTTTAGAATTATTGTCTGTCTGTCTGTCTGTTTGTCTGTCCGGGCATCACATGAAAACCCTTGAACGGATTTCAATGAAAATTGGTAAAGTTGTTACTAATACTTCGGGTCATATTTTAAGATACTTTTTATCCCGGAAAGTTAACAGGTTTCCCTGGGAAACGGGATGAAAGTTTGTATGGAATATTTTTAAAACATCAACCGATTCGCTTCAAATTTGCCACAAATGTTCCTTGCTTAAATTGATGGAACATATATTTTTCAGTTTTTCAAAATTTTGCAAAAAAAAGAAAAAAAAATACAAATTAATGTGAGTATTGCTTATTTTTCAATACCCGCTCCTGGAGGAATCCTTTGTGATTTTATCGTGGGTTTTAGTATATAAATTACTCAATCTATGTACTTCAATATAAATTCACCGTTTTTTAAATTTCCTTCTGCAAGAGGTACAAATAAGGTAAAACATAATTTCCGTATGCGAAGCTGCGGGCAACAGCTAGTATCAACTATTACTATTGAACGACCTGACGAGATGGCATGATACAAGCGACTAGTGTGCGCCGTCACCCATCCGGGCCTCTTGCTATTTGCCCGCTCAGCAAGTTGTAACTGTGTGGGACACACCGTGTCGCCACATATGCAAGCTCTCGTACTAGAGCTATCTGACGGGTCCGCTCCGGACCGTCTGACCACCAAATCTCAACACCAGTGGTCAATAAAATTGAGACGAGAATTTTCTCATCTGACTACTGGAGGTCAATTGGGAGCAATTCATTCCTAATTCATCACCAGTGATGAAGTGGGAATTTTTTGGTCTCAACTTACCACCTGTGGCCGTTTGGAACAATCTCACCACCGGTGGTCAGTTGAGACGAAAATCCTTCTGACTACTGGAGGTCAATTGGGAGATTTTTTTTCCTAATTCACCAGTCTTATCAAACCTTACAGGGCGAATATATTTATCCATGTTGCTTTTTTTTAGCTTATTAAATTGAAATAAGACAAAACCTATAATGAATATAAGGTTTTAATAAGCTAAAATTAACAGTAAAATAGGGATGTTGACTAATTTTAGGATTCAATTTGATTTTATAGATAGAACCTTAAGATTCACAAAAAAAAATATTATAAATATAATAATCTTCAATTTAAAAACAAAAATTGATAAATAAAAATCATTTTCAAATTTCCCGCCAAAAACGTCACGTGACGACAATAGCCGTTAATCAATACTATCTGTCGACTGAAGTTAGTTGCACTTTCATATAAAATAGGAACAATGACGTCATAAGCTCAAAACGGCGTTTGAGGTCACGTGACAGTGAGTACTATTTTTAACATTTTAAAATAATCATATTTAATTTAAGTATATTGATTGATTTCGACAAAAGAATGATATTTTAGGTGTTTAAATGTTTTCCTTGATACTTTAAACATAAATTTATTTTAATTTACTGATAGTGTCAACATCCCTATTGTTTTGTTTACATTAGATACATTGAAAAAGACACTAACAAAACAGATTGACAATGACATCAGCTTATGGCTGATGGTTTCAAGAAAGGAGTTTACATCATTTACATTATTCAGTTTCAGTCATGAGCAATCGGCGCCATATTTACACATGTTATCATTCATACCCAACAAAGATCTGGGGGCTTACCATGAACTCTTAAAACAGGTCAATATTAGCCGATAATTGGCCTATCCTGCTATATCCTACCATGATCTGGCTAAAACACTGGGCAGCCAGCGACCACGTCACCGTAACAGGACAGCGGTCACGTGACTTCAAAAATGATCTTCTGTCCTGCAATCATAGACATAAAGCTGCGGTTAAACGGCCCGCTGCAACACGAGCCGCTCCGCGCCGCACCATCCGTGTAGGCGCGGCTCGGCTTAATTCGAACGCAAGCCTGCTTATTTAAACGACGCGAGGTAGCACGATTCTACGCGAGCCGAGCCGTCCGTGGAGATGCGGCTTGAACACATTGCGCTGTTGAACCGCGCTGTCCGCTTGTTCGTTCTGCAATAACAAAACTAAAAAACAAAATGGGCCTTCCTTCGTCGCGCGCTCTGTACCATCTGTTTAGACGGCGCGTATTAACACAAGCCGAGCCGAAGATGGCGCGCGCGCCTTTGATACGTGTCGAAAAAACCGACAAGTGATGGATCGTGCGAACTTTGTCGAGCCGCGCCGAGCGTAGTTGTTTAAACAGCGCGTGGCGCGCTGAATCACGAGCGGAGCTAGGCTCGGCTCGCGTGTTTGCGCGCCGTTTAATCGCGCCATAATACTACCGCGATTGTTGAATTATACTTTTTAAATTATCGCTCCTAAATCACACATTTTATTAGACATTTACCCCCGTATTCAAGAATAATACTTGTCTAAGTAAAGAAGAAATACTATGCGAAGTAAGGCATTTCTCAGTGCGTTAGTCATGGCAAGCCTTCAGTTTCACTGTATCACTTGGCTATGCGGACGCACAGAGCTGTATACAGCCCTCTTATTCATCCATTTGATGCGGCTAACTTCACTCTAGTCATTTGACACAGGCAAAAGACAAAGATAACAATACAAAATAATCGATCCTTTCTTATAAATTTTGATAGAAGTCAAACCAACACTATGCGTTCGGTTTAAAGTAGCTCGGCAGCTACTTTATCGATTTTGACAAACGCACAGCGAAGGACTTCAATCAAGTAGGTATTGTTTACGAAATGGTTATAATGCCACTATGCACTCGCAAGCACTGTGAGACCTCACAGTGTTGTTCTTGAATACGGGGGTTAGACATGTCAATGTGTCAAGGGGTGTACGGTAAGATTACGTTCAAAAATGTACTCATCACGTAGCGATAATTTTTTTGGTAATTTTAGAGAACGAAAGGTTAATAAATCACAACACTTAAGTATTTATAACAAATCTCAAAATCTTCAATTGACATTGTTATTTTAAACTTTTAAAAACATCAATATTACGCATTCATTTGAAAACCGCTAAACCGATAAAACGCTCTATTTCAGAACATAATTAGTACAAATCAAGTAGGTATATGCAGGAGAGAAGTAGCTAGGCATTGCAGGTCCTGGACATTACACATTTTATTAGAGTTCATGGTAAGGCACCTGCAGTAATACAACAAATGCAGAAAGATTTTGTGATTAATAATATGGGGATTGTTGCGATAATTTTATTATTATTGTAATTATAGGTGTACCAGCATCTCATGGCATTTTTGACAAGCAGAAAAATGGGTTTTTGATATGGCAATGAAAATTTTTAAAACTAACTAACTATTGTCAAGCAGCTTGTCAAGTCAAAGAAAGAGTTGTATGGAATTTTTTTCTTTTTCTAAAATGTTGATTATTTTCGATTTACTGTCGAAAAGACCTTTACGATCGATCACAAGCCATAAATATTATTTTCAATGTTTATTGAAAAACATGTGAAGAAAAAGTTGTATTTAAGCATTGAAGTATTATTACTAGCGTATAGAACGGACACCGCGAACACAATGTATGCTCAGATTGAATAAAAGGCAGATAACGTCGTTCGAATATGACGTAAGCCTACCACGAATAATACAAAATAAAAAACTAATACAATCTCGTGTCACTAGTAAAGAAAGCGTCAAATTGCATGAACATCGCAATTGTCAAAATTTATTAAATAATTTTATCAGTTATAATGCCGTCTTGCATTTTTAAAATATGTAAAAGTAGTTCGCAAAATCAAAGAAAAGAAGATGGAATATCTTTTCACAGGTATCTGTTCATTATTTTATTATTTATTTATAATAATATTTTTGCGGTTTGCTTGGAACACAAAACCTCGACAATTATTCATTTGTATACCAGCTTTATGTGAAAATCGGTTACCCTAAATTTGTGGAAATATGCATGAGCTATTTGAACACTGGTCGATTTATAAATGTATATCGAAATAAATATATTTAAAAAGTAAATATTTGTATTAATTAAACCTAAAAATCAAGAAATACAGCCAATGCATAAACACCTATCGCTGGGATATTATAACCGGGTTAATTGAAAATGTTACGTTTGCCCACGATAAAATGCATGATTGAAAGAAAATATTATATATTATATTTTAGTTTCTGTTTTTAGTTTAGCCTACTTACTAAAATGATTTCAATTATAATTTTGCAGATTGCCGACAGCTGCTATTACAAGAGAAAAAAAATGCACTTTGCTTCGTCTTTTATTATGCGTACCACAAAGGACTGGAATTAATTGTCCGCGTGGGTGTTCCCGTCAGATTATAATGTGGGTGTCTTCAAGTTAAGAGTGAATAGGCTTCTACTAAGTTAGTGTGATTTACCATCCACGATTTCATTACCGCTTACCATCTCAGGTGGTTTTGTGGTCAAACACTAACTTATTCTGCATAAAAAAAGTCCATAGGTTAATTAAGACAATTAAATATATTTAAGTATTATTTTATATTAAAAGAACATTTACATATATTTTGATAAGTGTATTTTTGATAAGTAGTGATGAAATTAAAATCAATTATGATTATCACATATAATACAACTTAAATTTTTGTCTGTTTTTCTATGCATTTGTTCCACCTTATCTCAGGAACGGCTTAATAAAAGATTCGGTTTTCACTGACGTATTGTAATGAGCTTGGGTTAACATTTAGTGTTTGTTTTATTTGAATCGGTTTACAAATAAAAAAATCACGACAATTTAAAGAATACCATCCCTACATTTATCGACTGTGGGCTTACCGAAGCGAAGTAAGGGCGTTCACTAGTAATAAATAATTTGCCAATTTAATTGTGCATAATGTGTTAAGTTGGAAATATGTCAAACAACATTTACAAAATTGCGGGAGATTGTGACTTTTCATTTGGCATCCTCACACACACAAAGAATTACGTGTCCATACGGTGCCACTGCTAGTTGACATTAAGGCTGTCACGCACACATAGCGAAAAAGTGACTTCACGTCATTCGTTACATTTCTTTGCGAATGTTCCATCTGCCTTTTATTCAATCTGAGAATGTATGTTCCAATGAATTGACGCCGCGCGGCTTCAATGTCCAATGGATTCGTTCGATTTTGAAAGGAGAACAGGGGCTCAATTTTGAAAATAGAACCTCCCGGCGGGGACACACATTTTGTTTGAGATGTCTTCTCTATGTATACTTATACCTCAATGTATTTAAGCGACAATCTGCATTATTAATATCATCCATCTTGTAGGATTAACTCGTTTTGATAGGTACTTAGTTTTCGTGATTATATTTTCTTAATAAATAATCTACATATATGATTTCTTTGTATGTAACTAAGATTAGCAAATGATATTAAATTAATTGAAATAAATAATACAAACATTTTTACAAATTAAAGGTAGCAAAAATTTTGTGAATATGAAATGAAAAGTTACATGATACAAGTTCACGTAACTGAAACGGTGGAGGAGCAATTTATTATTATTATCTATTGTTCTCTTCATAAAATGAATAAAATTACTAGTATACGTATAGATGGCAAATTTTAAATTATAGTTGCATAAATTATTGTTAGTCACTTTAATAATTAATTATAATATAAAAAATATGTGCTTGTCTCAAAAATAGCTTTATTTTCATCTGAAGTTAATAAACCATACCTACATATTATATTGCCTATTATCAAACTAACACTGTTAAAAATATCAAGGATCAACAAGTTTTATTCTAGTTTTCCCAACACTGGGAAGTGTGTTGTCTCCATAGAATTACAATTACTAGCGTATAGAAGGGACACCGCGAACATCGGGTTCGGGGGTGTGCATTGCAGCCGGCCGGCTGCATTTCATTCTGTCACTCAGCTGTCACTCGGCTGCGCTCATTGCGGCCGCATGTCAAAATTGTTTACGAAAAAACTGAAAAAATGCCGTCGTGCATAAGAATGTGTCACAATTGCACGACAAAAAACAAAAATGATAATGTTATCACTTTATCATCAGTAAGAAAACAAAATCTTAACTTAAATCAACTAAAACGAATTTAATTAAATTATTGAGCAATGTTCCCGCCATTATGAATGAAAAAATCATAAGGAGCGTTTGAACTTGGCAAGCCACTAGCGTGTTAATGGACTAAATAAGCTTGCCGACGCGACGCTTATAACCAATTTAAAGTGTTGGATTTTTTGACACGAATCAATGGTAATTACTTTTGAAATCGTTTAAACGCTTTTGCACGTTAAATAAAGTTGGAGTAAGAGCTTGTAAAGATTTGGAGTCGGTGACTGCTTGTCTTGGTTCGACAAATGTCATATACAAAGTTACTCTATGGCAAGTGCGCAAACGAGGCTTCTAGTTTGAAAAGAGAACGGAGGGCAAGCCGGCGGTGGAACACACATTTTGTTTGAGATAGCTTCTCTATGTATACTACCTCAATGGTTGTCTCCAATTTTAATTTCCACATTTTGCCATCAGATTCTGGTATACCTATAAAAGTATTATTGATCATGGTGGTCATTGCAAAATTGTTCTATGGCAACATTACTATCTTTCACAGAAAATACGTGGTTCAATTAGATTAAAAAAATTCAGCATTACGCAAGACCTACATTTGTGTCCTAGTTTATCTCTTTTTATTATCTTTTTACATACTTTTTGGAAAGTATATTTACCCCGGTCACTCACATACGCGCAAATGTTTGACATTTTTTTTATAACCCCGCACAGTGTCAAATTTTGGCTTAGTTGCGGTCATGTATAGTTTATCTGTTTTTTCGAAAGAGATTAATGTGGCAAACAATTGATAAAAATTCCCACAGTAAATTTCTGTATACTTTAAGAGAAATATTTTTTTGTGTGAAAGGTCAATGACCTCAAGGAAAATTTAATTATTTTTTTATTCCTAAAATATAATTGTTTTTGTTTTTGTTAGTATCTTAAATAATGTAACATTGTATTATCTATTCATACTAAAAAAATAGGAAATGTAGCTGTAATATTATAAGACATATTTAAGATTTTTTTATTTCCACTTTTTATTGATTTTTAATTTAATCTTGTTGCGGTCGCATTTTATTCTTCATTATAAATATGCACAATATTGTTCTTTATAATGTCCTAAAAATTTAAAAATTACAATAAAAGGGGTAGAGAGATAAAGCGTTTCTAAGTATTTTAGAAATTTCTATGGAAATAGGGTTGTCTAAAAGTAATCATAAAAATAAATTTATGTATATATAAACAATCTTCGTTTCACTTGGTCACGTCACGCCATAACATGAGAACGACTTGAGCAATTTCATTTATCTTTTTTTACGGAAAGAAAAAATAAAAAAAAGATAGTTTTATCCCAGAAATCATCCTTTAAGGAGGGTGAAAAGGGGGGTGAAGTTTATAAGGGACATCAATAACCGCTGAATCGATTAAGACGAAGTTGGATATGGAGATAGTTTGAGTTGTGGAGAAGGATACAGCACAAATGTGAAAATTTCTAAAATGGTCAAATTATTGTACTCCACGAGGACGAAGTCAAAGGCAAAAGGTACTTTATAAATAAATTATTAAAAACTACCAAATACCTTTAGGGTAAATTGCATTTAAAACTATTGTTGTTCTCTCGTTTTCGGGAATGTCCAGAGGTCGTTATTTCGGTCCTCGTAAATGAGCACTGTTTTCCAATAACTTGAACAAGTCAAGATGAGTCAATTTAATTATTTCTGCCACTCGCTGACCAACATGAGGGTTGGCGCACTCATGCCCCTCTAACATTAAGTCACTCGGTCGAGGCCCGATATGACATCCCCAGGAGAATGGGTCAATATCTCCTGAGGCAAAGCAGCGCCATGGGTCTTTGCCGGCTCCATGACGCCTCACCACCGCTTCTCCGGACATTGAGTACTGATATTGGGTTCTAGCGTAAGCTTCACGAGGGCGGACCCCTTCCCAATACCACTCAATGTTCTTCATCGAAGATCTTTTCGTGTGAAAAGACTTGACGCAACGTTATATTGCGTATCATAAATTTTAAGACAAAGTTTTTGTTTTTAAAACAAAAAAATGTGACTTTTTTATATTAAATTTTGATTAAAAAAATCAACCTTTAATATTATTATATTATTATTATACATATTACTATTATTATTACAATATATACCGAAATAACGATATAAATTAATATCAATATGGTAATTAAATTTTCATAGAAAAGTGACAACCCTTAACAAAACTTTCAAAAATTCATATCTTGTCACCCCTTTATTTTTATTAGCCAATATTTTTTACACAAATACGTTATTATATGTAGATTATTTACATTCAAAAATAAAATGCGACCATTAAGAAACCGTCCCACAAAAAAAAAATCATTTTTGACAAAAACATTAATTGTGCCATAACTTAGCGTGTTTTTTTTGTAGTTTTTGGCTAGGTTATAGATATGAACTTCTTTTATGAGAACATATTTTATTTATCCTCAAATAATGTACAAAAAAAATTATATTGCATTTCTATGATTTCTATGGGTTTTTCTCGATAATCACATAAACTCAGAAAATAATTTTAAAAAAAGCTTCAGTGTCTTTGTCAATTCTTTAAAATAGTTACAGCTATCAATTAAACACTTAAACTATACATGACCGCAACTAAGCCAAAATTTGACACTGTGCCCCGGTCACTCACATGCGCGCAAATGTTTGACATTTTTACGAATGTTTGCACATACTACGCGTTTCCTTCAAGTTTGCCCTCGTCGACCGTTACGATTTCGAAGCTAACAGTACTGTAGACAAAAAAGTAATCAAATAATTTCACTAACTTAAATAACAAATTACGTTTGCCACCATGTAAAACATTTCTATTTTAGTCATTGAAGCGACAAAAATCAACGAACGTAAAATAAACCAATAGAAAAATAATTTAACGAAAGTAACATCAAAATCATGACCATCAAATGGGTGACCGCTAGTGGCAAAAATTTCTTGAGCGTTTCCGTGCTTCGGAGGGCACGTAAAGCCGTCGGTCCCGGTTGTGATCATAAGATAACAGTCGTTAAGCCATGTCGGAGGCCCTCGGGCGGCTTGAAAACTTCCGACACTCGGGTTGGCCACTAACCCCTCCACCAATCCGCACTGGAGCAGCGTGGTGGAGTATGCTCTGGGCCTCCTCAAGAGGAGAGACCCGTGCCCAGTAGTGGGCCATTAATGGGTTGAAGCCAACATCAAAATCAACAACAAACTCAAGAACGTACTCGCCGCACGGGACATCAAAAACACGCGGGTAGCGTTGCTGTCCGTACTAAATGAGGTGCGGTACGAGGAGCGGGACGGGAGGTAAGGGCAAACTTGAAGGAAACGTGTGATATGTGAAGGGCGGTCAGGCAAATTGGTTCGCATATGAGTATACAAGCCCATTTCCGCTTCCTCCTACACTTTGTTCACGAATGTTCAATCTTGCCATAGAATTAATATTACTAGCGTATAAAACAGACATCGCGAACATTGAGTTCGGGGGAGTGCATTGCAGCCGGCCGGCTGCATTTCATTCTGTCACTCGGCTGTCACTCGGCTGCGCTCATTGCGGCCGCATGACAAAATTGTTTATGAAAAAACTGAAAAAATGCCGTCGTGCGTAATAAGAATGTGTCACAATTGCACGACAAAAAACAAAAAAGATAATGATATCACTTTATCATCAGTAAGAAAACAAAATCTTAACTTAAATCAACTAAAACGAATTTAATTAAATTATTGAGCAATGTTCCCGCCATTTTGAATGAAAAAATCATAAGGAGCGTTTGAACTTGGCAAGCCACTAGCGTGTTAATGGACTAAATAAGCTTGCCGACGGGACGCTTGTGACCAATTAAAGTGTTGGATTTTTTGACACGAATCAATGGTAATTACGTTTGAAATCGTTTAAACGCTTTTGCACGTTAAATAAAGTTGGAGTAAGAGCTTGTAAAGATTTGGAGTCGGTGACTGCTTGTCTTGGTTCGACAAGTGTCATATACAAAGTTACTCTATGGCAAGTGTGCAAACGAGGCTTCTAGTTTGAAAAGAGAACGGAGGGCAAGCCGGCGGTGGAACACACATTTTGTTTGAGATAGCGTCTCTATGTATTACCTCAATGAATCTTGCTGTTATTATTATGTTGTTGTTATTCAAATCCATTTTCAATACAGAAAATGGCTAAGCCATAGACATAATACTACGTATAATCTATGGGCTAAGCACTGTAGCGATGCGCGACTCTGAATGATTCCAGTCGAATTATTCGACTTAGTAAATCATTCGACTCATTCGAATAATCTTTATAAATTAGTAACTAATTTGACTTGAGTCGACACAGAGTACTAATAGTAACCTTTCATTCGACTCGGGACTTTGTTAGCGGCTAGCGAACGGCGAACTCGGCCGTCCTAACGAAGAGTGCAATAAGTCGAGTTTTTGGGCAAATTGACTTTAGACCATATTCGTAATCACATAAGGTCTTAAATCAATTTGCCCAAAAACTCGTGAAAAAGTGAGCGTCGAATGCGTGAGCGACTCGACTCTTAGAGCGGCTATTACTGCTATTAGATTAGTTACTAATTTAGCAGTCGACTAGTCGTCAGCGTCGAATGCGCGAGCGACTCGACTCTTAGAGCGGCTATTAGATTAGTTACTAATTTAGCAGTCGACTAGTCGTCATTCGAATACGAACGTTAGTATATTACTAATATTCAAGTCGAATACGTACATTAGTAGTCGTAGATTATTCGAATAGTGAGATCATTCGCAGTCGCGCACCTTTAAAGCACTGATTGAGACTTTTTGTCACTGTCTAATACGGTGCGCCCACTTGATAAGTCACTGACGGTGTTGCCAAGACAGTTAACCAAGAAATGGCTAAAAACTTTTAAAAAGTGGCTAGAATGTCAAAATTTCGTACCCATTAAAGAGGTAAAAAATTTTGTACCCTCTTTTTGGATCAGGAGTTAAAAAAAAACCATCAAACAGTTACCTTTTAATAAAATCAAACTTTGGAACATAAATTATTTGTATATGATTTTATTACGAATAAATCAAAAATCATTAATTTGACGTTGATGGTTCTGGTTCTGGGACCAAGAAAGAATATTTTTCTTGTTTACCGATTTGGCTTAAAAGTCATAATACTTCCTACGTCATAATACTATTTTTCGCGTAGTTTAGCCGACGTTTTTACTGAGGTTGGAGAGAGTAATGAGACTCTTCAGAAGGTTGCAAGTAGAATGATTTTATTGCAAGTAGAATGATTTTATTTACAAAATGTATGCCTATTTATACAAAAGTTGAGATAAGGGACAACCAATGAGAAAATAGTATAAAATAATACACGTAAAATATTCGACCAATCAGAAGAAAATTGCGGCGCACTCGGACCTCGATGTCCGAGTGACGTCACGCTGCGACGCAGTCTACTGGGCGATGTTGAATAAATTTAATATTTATTTTGTATGAAAAGTTTCACTTTTCTAATTTTCACGGGAAACATTTTCTTTTGCGTTGTAAAGTAGTTGACGATGGTGTAGGTAAGTACTGCTACATAGGCCCCCTTCAAGCGAAGCGTACTGGCAGCTTGACGGAACGGCCGCTTCGTGTGTGCGTAGCTTTAGGTTGTGACGTCGGGCTGTTCGTCGTATTTGGTAACTGAGTACTTGAAGTTGAATCATTGTTTCTCGTCTGGGACATCTGGTTTTGAGGTGACTGCGAAATGTTCTCGGTGTCTTCTAGAACGTAGGCAGGTTTCAATCGGTCGATAGATATATTTGATTGTCGTCCTGGTAACTGAATTGTGAAAACTTTATCCGTTCGGTTCACAACTTTGAAAGGACCTTCGTATGGTGTTTGAAGTGGAGTGCGTACTGCGTCTACTCGTACAAATACATGGGTGCATGTCCGTAGGTCTTGATGTACGAATATTTGCCTGTTGTTGCGATGTGAGTTGATAAGGCGTGGCTTGTTTTGTGCGATGTTTGCTCGGAGTTTTTCGACGTAAGTATGATCCATAGGCGCAGTGGATGTAATTGGTACGAAAAAATCTCCTGGTAATCGTAGGTTGTAGCCATAAGTGAGTTCTGCAGGACTGGTAGAGGTGTCAGTGCGTAATGCAGCTCTCAAACCTAGTAGGATGGTCGGAAGTTCGTTGATCCATGAACTATTGGAATTTATGAGTTTCGCGCGTAACGCAGCTTTGAGAGTTCGATGCCATCGTTCGATTTTTCCGTTGCTTTGCGGATGATAGGGCGTAGTGCGAATTCTATTTATTCCCATTATTTTCATCAGGTTAGTAAATAGACTGCTCTCAAATTGCCTTCCTTGGTCGGTTGTTATTGTAGATGGACATCCGAATCGACAAATCCAATGGTTGTATATGACATCGGCGACTGTTTCGGCAGAGATATCGATAGTAGGTATTGCTTCGGGCCAATGACTTGTTCGGTCGCAGATGGTTATTAAATACCTATAACCTTGTGCTGTAGTCGGGAGCGGTCCGACGATATCTGCGTGGATATGTGCAAATCGTTCTGTAGGCGGGAACGGCTGAGGCGTGCTGTAGGTATGACGTTGTATTTTGCTTTTTTGGCATTTAATACATGTCTTCGTCCATTGACCGATGTCGGTATTCATTGACGGCCAAAAATATTTTCTTGTTATCAGTTTGCGCGTAGTTCGCGTTCCGGGATGGCTGATATTATGAATGGCGTTGAATACTTCTTGTCGAAATTCTGTAGGTATGTAAGGTCGTACGAATGATGTTGATGTTTCGCAATATAATTCAATGTTGGTATTCGGAATGTTGACTTTCTTGAATGATAGGTTTTGCTGTTGAAGTAATTGTTGAATGGTGATATCTTTTTCTTGAGCGGTTGCTATATCTTCGTAATTAATTGTTGACGGACAGGATATGGTTTCGATACGGCTGAGTGCGTCGGCGACGATATTATTCTTCCCGCTTATGTGGCGAACGTCGGTTGTAAATTCGCTGATGAATAATAGTTGTCGTGTGCGGCGTGGCGTCTCGTTGTTAGATATTGACTTTTTCATAGCGTATGTTAGCGGCTTGTGGTCCGTGAATATGATAAGCTCGCGTCCTTCAAAAATTTTGCGAAAGTGTTTTACTGCCATGTATATAGCGAGTAATTCACGATCGTATGTTGAATATTTCGTTTGCGCGTCTGAGAACTTTTTGGAGAAGTAGCCGAGTGGTTGCCATGTTCCTTGGTAGTATTGCTGTAGTACTGCACCTGCGGCTTTATCGGATGCGTCGCTACATATGGCTAGGGTTGCTTGGTGTGACGGATGGGCGAGTAAAGTCGCGTTTGTGATGCTAACTTTACATGCTTCGAATGCTTGAATTGCGTCGTTGTTCCACTCGATGATTGTTTTGTCGCGCTTTTTTGTATCGTGAAGGTATGCATTGAGCGGTGCTTGTATAGTCGCGGCGTTAGGCACATGATCGCGGTAGAAGTTTAGCATGCATTGCGGTTGGCCTAGGACGCATTTGGCTGGGTTGATAGTGATGCCGTTTTCTTCTAGTCGTTTCATGACGGTTCTAATGTGCTCGCGATGTTCCGTGTCGTTAGATGAAGCGATTAAGAGATCGTCGATGAATGGAAATACGAAGTCGAGTCCTCGGAGTACTTCGTGTATATAGCGTTGGAATGTTTGGCCTGCGTTTTTTAAGCCTGGACACATTCTCGGGAATTCAAATAATCCGAATCCGGTAATAATTGCTGTTTTTTCGACGTCTTGTTGCCGGACGCTGACTTGTTGATAAGCACGGTTGAGATCAATGGTTGAGAATATGTTTTTCTCCGACAGATGATAGGTGAAGTCTTTTATTCTCGGAACCGGGTAGCGATCGGGTATGGTTATCGCGTTGAGTTGGCGGTAATCACCACACACTCTTATATTTCCGTCTTTCTTCGGTACTATATGGAGCGGTGATGACCACGGGCTTTTACTGGGGCGGCACAGTCCTTGTTGCATCAGGTTTTCAAATTCCTTTTTGACGGCTTCGTATCTGTGTGGCGGCAAAGGACGTGCGCGGCAGTGAACGGGTTGACCGGTTGTTTCTATGCAGTGTTCGACGTTGATTTTCGGTTGAAGTTGCATTGCAGTGAGCCTCGTAGTACCGGGGAATTCTGATAAAATGGCGTGATACGAGTCGTGAATGTCGATACTGCGAATGGTAGGTATATTTGTGGATCTTAGTGGCGCGTCGATTTTGAGGTTTGTGACCGAGTCAATTAATCTTCGATTTTTAACGTCTACGATTAATTGATGATGGTTGAGAAAATCGGCTCCTAAGATCGGCTTGGAAACGTCAGCTATGATGAAAGTCCATCTGTACGGTCGTCGTAAGTTGAGGTCAAGTTCGAGTGTCTTTTCTCCGTAGGTTGATATCGTCGAGTTGTTCGCTGCGTAGAGTTTGAATGCAAGTGGCGTAGCTTTCTGGCCTGGTCTTCGAGGTATGACGAATATATTAGCCCCCGTGTCTACCAAGAAAGAATATCTCGTCTTCCGGTCGGTGACGAATAGGCGGTGTGACGTATGAGCGCTGGAGTCTGCCGTGGCCAAGGTTCGGTCGTGTGGCGACTGTTCTCGTTTGGTGAAACCACATGGAGTAGTGCAGTGCTGGGCTTGGTTACCGAAGCGACGATGATAGTAACAAGCAGGTGATGATGCAGCTGGAGAGGTTGAACGTGAGCGTGAGCTTGAGTGACGACGATGACGTGGAGATGATGACAGACCGTGACGTGTGTGGACGGAGTGACGACGTTGATGGGCATCATGTATATCGTGCTGCGATTTCAGGTCCTGGACTTCACGGGATAGGCTTCTGATCTCGTTGAGAAGTTGGTTGACTGTGGCTGAAGTCTCGCCTGAACTAGGTATGCGCATAGCGAGCGCGATGTCGGACAGCTGACGATGTGATGATGATGGGCTACCGGCCGTGTTGGCAGTGGCAGCGACCTGCAGCGTGGCTTGGGCGACTTCGTAGACCATGGTACCGGTAGATGGCTTGATGGTGCGAAGGTGAAGAATGTGGCGATGATGAATTCTTCGTGCAGCCGGGCAGGGATTCTACTTACGTTGCTCAGTCGGGTCACCAATTTAGCGTGTTTAGCCGACGTATTTACTGAGGTTGGAGAAAGTAATGAGACTCTTCAGAAGGTTGCAAGTAGAATGATTTTATTTACAAAATGTATGCCTATTTATACAAAAGTCGAGATAAGGGACAACCAATGAGAAAATAGTATAAAATAATACACGTAAAATATTCGACCAATCAGAAGAAAATTGCGGCGCACTCGGACCTCGATGTCCGAGTGACGTCACGCTGCGACGCAGTCTACTGGGCGATGTTGAATAAATTTAATATTTATTTTGTATGAAAAGTTTCACTTTTCTAATTTTCACGGGAAACATTTTCTTTTGCGTTGTAAAGTAGTTGACGATGGTGTAGGTAAGTACTGCTACATATTCATTAATTGGACTTATAAATTCTTACAAATTAATCAATTTTGATTACAATATTGACATAATATTTTGTAGTGTAAATTCACAAATACTCGTTTTTGGATTTCTCTATTCCAGATTGCAGATTAATCTGATATCCTATATTTAAATGCCAAAAGTCCCAGTCTCCTTTGATTGGCTAGTTTATTCCGGGGCCTCTTACATCTTTATTTTGATCATTAAATAAAAAATATGGAGAGTCACAAAAACCCTAAAAATAACACTAAACATATGCCTAAGACCCCTAATAAAATCCCATCTTACATACATATTTACCGCCTTTTGGAGGGAAAACCCCTAAGTTGGGAACCCTGTCGCCTTGTGAGCGCACTTCCCGGCGGGGTGGCAGTCACGTCACTAGATGTTGCCGTCTGCTAGGAAATATTTGTCACCGTATTGTCACGTTACCATAGTCAGCGCACTCCCATAAATCTTCATAGCACTCAACTGGGAACGTAGTGATTAAGTACTCTGTGCAACTGGGTAAAGACACCGTGACAAAAAGTCTCAATCAGCGCTGGCCTTAGCGTATTTCTGAACGCAGCCATAGATTCCGGAAACTTTTCGTCTGAATTGTCAAAACTCAAAGCTGTCAATAGTGAATAAGTACTCTGTGGCTGTCAAGTCAAAATCAGTCAAATCGCTTTTTGATATTAATTTGCATTTTGCTAATATGTCGGACAAGTTAGTTTTTAATATTTTTACAATATTTATTCCTAAAATCTGTAATTTTGTTACTCTAAATATTAAAATTTTGCTATTTATGATCGAATATTTAAGTTAAACATAGTTTCAGTGCAAAATCGAGCGCATAAATATATAATTATCTTTTGAATACTAGTGTGGTAAGCGTGTTGAACCTTTGTTTTCCTTGCAGTGAAGACTTGCTCGGCGATGATTTGGGTGACCACAGCCTCACAGACTACAACCTTGGCAACGAGGAAGAGGAACAACTCCTGGCCGATGACTACGACATGGCGTCTCAGAACGTGCCAACGTCGGTGGGGCCGTACAGGGACGCCGTAGACCTGGGCCCCGCAGAGTACCCCGCTCGGACTATTGCTTATAGTCAGGTTAGCTTGTCAGCTATTAGTATTAGTTATGAAAAGGAAATGTTAACAATTGTTTATTCATGTTATTCAACATTCTTTATTCATGTAGCAGTCACACCTACACTTGCACGTTTTTGGAACGAAGTTAGGGTTCGAACAATACATTCGATACTGAGTCGGTATCAATACTTTTGTTCGCGATACCCGATACTGAGTACTCGATACTCTTACCTGGTACTCACTCGCAAGTACTCATATGAAAAGTCGGTATCGAGTACTTTTATAATACTGAGTACTTTTCAGTGTTGGCAATGCAAGACCATGTAAATTACTGTGGGCCGAGTGCTACCATTAAGTTCAGGGCTCGGAGTAAAAAAAAAAGGTAATTAGGCTTCGATTTCTCAAGAAAGTGATATGAAATTTTGTGCCAATGACATTTTTTTTTAGCTCCTAATGTGATGCTCGCAAGTACTCTATACTGAGTAGTATCGATACCTTATGCTCGATACCGCACAAGTACTCGGTATCGATACCAGAGGCCGACACTTCGAACCCTAAACGAAGTTCCTTATCGCACGTTGTGAAAGGTGACGGCAAAAATTAAGAAGAAAAGTTGTAACAACACTTTTTGCCGTCGTTACATTTCGTGCGGCGTCGTTACAAGTTGTGCGGCGTGCGCATGTTTCTCTGTCTGTCTCTCTATCTCTCTTATAGAAAGCAAGCCAGATATTTTCGTTTCTTGCAGTCAGTACTAGGATAGCAAAAACATGCAAGCGAGTGTGTCAAAACAAATCTGGGGTATTAAATTTCTCATCGGCTTTGTTCACCTAGTAGCAATTGATTAAAGCGAGTAGGTACTAGGCGACCAAAAGTCTTCGATGTTGCGACATCAGTGATACTGTACAACCATAGTATGTGGCTGTCTTATTTACTCTTCGGTATTTAGCATAAGCACAACAGGGATATCTATATGACGATCATGCACATTAAGATACTTGTTGCTATTTCTCTTGTCATGCCAAGTAATATGCGGAAGAGCGACAGGGATAGAATAAATCTATAACTGTCGCTGTGACACCTTGACCCGTGTCAAAGCGCTCTGACAAGGTGTCAGAATGGCAGTGAAGGATTTGTTCTATCACTGTCGCTCTTCCGCATATTGATTGGCATGACGGGAGAAATGGCAATAATAGCTTAATGTGCATGATCGTGATATGGACGCCCCTGTTGTGCTTATGTTAAATACTGAAGAGTGAATAAGATAGTACATACTGTGGCATGTACGGTGTCACTGATGTCACAACATCGAAGACTTCTGGTCGCGTAGTACCTACTCGCTTTAATTAATTGCTACTAGGTGAACAAAGCTGATGAGAAATTTAATACCACAGATTTGTTTTGGCACACTTGCTGCATGTTTTTGCTATCCTAGTCCTGACTGCAAGGAACTTCGTTCCATCCGGGTGTCCCTTGACACCTCTCAAGTTTTTTTAAATCTTATCAGCTTTTCAGAAAGGTGCTTTGTCATGGAGGAGAAGAAAAGCCTTAAAGAAACTCCTTCTAGAATGTAGATCATCAACTTTCACATTTTTCTAAGTATTTTGAATTTCTAAGTTTCATTACTGTTTTATAAATAAGTACACATTGAATAACCCTTATTCAGCAGCCTATGCCGTTCCACACCGTGCACCCGACCAACGTACCAGAGACGGAGTGCATAGTGCCCAACATCTCGGTGGAGGTGCCCAACCCGCCGCCAGACCACTCCACATACGCACCATACAAGCCACCCGTGTATGAACCAGAGTCAGCTGTTGTACCAGCTGCTATAGTAAGTAGATTCTGTAACAAATTTAGTGTCATTTCACTATAATATTCACGATTATGGTAATAGTAATAACCCTTTTCCGTCAAGTTGATAGCTGCAACTCTGAACTCAAACTTTTATTTATAATATATCTAACCATAGAATTTTAATGTTATTGCTATGCTTATGACGGAATAAATGTTTCTTTCTTTAATATGATAGTAAAATGTGTTCAGTCCACAATGAGTTACAGTGTGTATGACAAGAACGTGACCGGCATATTTTAAAATTTTGGAATGAAGTTTATAAAAATAAATATCAGGCTTAATAGAACAATCCTTTCCCTAAAATGCTTTGTAAGAAAACTTAAGTTTTTCCTCCAATTTCTTGTTAAAAATATTATTTTTTACAATGAGTGCCACGTACGCTTCCAACGTAAAGCTGTGTTTCATTGTACTCATCCGAAAGCTTCTATTACCAGACCATCCACTATATGAAATGCTTTTTGAATATGTGTAAGGCCTTCGGGAGCAAGTGGATGAAAAGTTATTCACAAACAAAAACCATCGATGGCTCACCAGATCGTGGCAAATCAAAAAAGTCGTCTGTCGCAGACGACAAACGTATTTTTCAGCTGTTTGCCAATAATTCTTTATTATCACATCGTTGTGAACAAAGGGTCTGAATAAATCATTAGACAATATTAAAAAGCGTTTAGTTGAAACTGGAGTGTAATATCGAAGCACTTTTAAGAAATCTTTCCTTTCTGAAACGCATATTGAAGAAGTCGGTTTTAAAAAGGCTATATTGGGCGTACGAAAACAATGACCGATTGGGTCAAGATATTTTTTTTCAATGAAGCTTCATTTTGAACAGCCGATTGCGTGAATCAATTTTGGACTACGGGTGACAACAGGATGGTGGTCCGAACCGTAAAACATCAATTAGTGGTGCATCCTTGGGGATGCTTCAAAAAAAATAATTTCTGAAATTTGCAGTTGTGTATTGGTACTTTGGATACTCAGAAAATGACGAAAGGAGAACCCCATATTCCATAGAGACACCGGTCCAGATTAGAAAAGAATGAAAATTGGTGGTCAATTAGATCATTGTAAAAGCTTTAATTTCTCCCATTTTCACGTCTGCTAGCAATGGCCAACTAATGAAATCCTAGAATTTCCACCTAAATATGGTTATGTCACACTCATGTCACTCACAGCAATATATTATGCCTGTTACTAGGGACTTACTACCTCAAACCAAACACCTACTCTAATATTGACAGTATTAGGAATCATTTTATTATGATCATAAGACACAGTAAAAATTAGTTACATATAAACACTAACAAAATACAACTACTTAAACAGTAGGTAATGGTTGAAACTAAGTAGGTGGGTGAATATTATTATTAATAAAAGCTATTTCATGTTTTAAAGAGATTTTATTAGTTATCATCACATCATAATATTATATTAATATTTCGTCTAGAAATTGTGCAGTAGGTATACGTTTTGTATGGGTACTGCAACGTCTGCATCCTACTGTTCTTCTAGAGGTGTATAGGGTACGTCATCCAGTGTTCAGAAAAAGGTCAGTCACAAAACAGGCGATCTCGGAGTCCAATATTCATGCAATATTTGTTTAAAAAACAAATCCAGAAGTTATAGCGAAAACACATTCACCAAAACACTAGTACGAAAGCGAATGCAATAGAAAATTAAAATAACTGTGTGCGTTTCGATATGTTTCAATAGTAAATAGGACTGCAAATACGATGAAAATATTAATTTAATAGTAAAAATACACAAAAGATGCAAGATTATTGACAATGGTGTTATTTATAATTGCTATGGTAACCAAAATGACATTAGATAGGTTAGACATTACACCAGAGATCTTTGTTGTCAAGTTAATCGATTCAAATGTCTCGAAATCGATGTCAAAATACTAGAAATGTCTTTTAATTAGCGTAACGATTTAATGGTAATTATAAATATATTACATAGTTTAGTTATACAATGAATAAGAAAACATGTAAAAAAGGAAAAAGGAATTAATCTTGTACTTACAATTATTAATAATTCATAAAATATATTATTAAGTTCCCTAATCGATATGTATAATCGATTTAATCGATTATAAAATCGTTTGTAACGAGGTAAATACTAAAAATAAAAATAAAACTGTTTTGTATTATTTTGTTCATTTAGCAACAGCAGATGAGGCTCAGATTTAAATATGTTTATCTAGTAAATAAGACGATTTTTTTGGTATATATGTAGTTTACTCTTGTCTTGTCTTATGCCTAATTGCCTACCACAGAACATATATAATTCGTGGCCGGAAATCGGGGTTTTCCTTTACGAAAAAGCACTTTTGCTATCGGCCAAGACGATGTTTCCACGTCACAATTATTTCTGGTTTCTAAAGAGTTTAACGACCCTAAACACCGAAATCGGCTTTTTACCACTTGAAAGGCAGAACATGGTATCGACGTGTTGGATTGGTCCTCACAGTCCCCTGATGCCAATCCAATTGAAAATTTTTATTCTTAAATAAAGATTAAGGTAAGGGCAAAAAATACAGTAACCGTAGCTGAACTAACTCGTGAACTGAAAACAGTGTGGAGGTCTTTACCTCGCAGTTATGCTAAAAAACTTATAGAAAATATGCCACGGAGATGACAAGCGATTATGGTCAATAGTGAAGATTGGATGCCATGTTAATATTAAAGCATCCAACAGCAATTAAATAACTAATTGATAACAAATTTATCGTTTGATATTTCTAAGTTTTTCATTAAAATTTGCCGGTCACGCTCTTATCGTACATAGTGTACATTTATAGTATTATTTGACTTCACTGACACTTAAATAATATTAAGTATAATATCAAGTTCACACAGCTAAAACTATTGTAATTGTATTGTATCAAGATTTGTAATTTACCTTAATGTACTTCACTTGATACTTGTGCATTGTGTTGTAATGACAAAATTTGTTCCAGCCTGCAGCCCCGATAGAATCTCCACAAATTGTACCATCAGAGATGACAGAGACCATAACAAGTAAGTGTGTAATAAGTAGAACTTATCCACACTTAGCTATAACACATAAAAATCAGGAATTAATGAGTCAAAACACTAGAGAATAGTAAAGTATGTAGTCTAACTAGTCCAGCCATAAGTTCTGTTACAAATGAAAATGCTTTTTTTTAAATGAAGTAATGTAATATTAATAAAATTTATACCTACATATTTATTAAAGTCTCAGCAAAAAATAAAAAATAAATTCTATTCGAAATGGCCACCTTTGTCTTTTATACAGGCCTTTAATCTGTTTGGCCACGAATCTATGGATTTACGCACTGTTTCCAAGGGAAATTTCGCCACTGCTTGCTCCAAAGATTTTTTAAGAGACTCAATGTCGCCGTGTCGTTTAAAGCAGGCCATGTCCTCTAAAACTGACCATAATTTGAAGTCTAAAGGGTTGAGGTCTGGGCTAGATGAGGGCCAGTCTTCAGCTCTTATAAAGTCCGGAACATTGGTTTCAAGCCAGGCTTGGTTAGTTCGTGCCTTGTGACCAGGTGCAGAGTCTTGTTGGAGAGTTCACGGTATATTTTTAAAAAGAGTATTGCTGAGAGGTTTCACAACATGATCCAAGACTGTATCTTGATACACTTTGGCTGAAGTTTTCACTCCTTTTTCACAAAAATGCAGTTTTGTGACTCCTTAATAAGACACGCCCCACCAAACCATCACTGACGCAGGATGATGACCACGTTGTACCTTCCCGACCACATGAGCAGCTTCTTTAGAACTGTGAGCGTACACTTTATCATTTTGCTTATTGTAGTGTTCTTCAATCGTGAAAATTTTTTCATCGGTAAAGAGGATATTTCTGTGCCTTTCACCTGCGTATCGCGACCGAAGGCATTTTGATCGATCCACTCTGTTTAATTGTAAAGATTGATTTAGGGCATGTCCTGTATATCGACGATAAGCACCGAGCTTCAGGTCTTGTTTTATAATACGCGGCAGAGTCCTAGCGGGAATCTTCATTTCTCGCGATAAGATTTTTTGCTTCCTAACGGGGTTTCGACGAATTCTGGCTTTAACAGCTTTAACAGCCTTTGTAGTTCTAACAGCACGCGGCCACCCCGATCTTTTCTGGTCTTCGACAGACAAAGTGTTGTTGTATCTGTTGATTGTACGATATACGAACATACGGCTGATACCAAGCTTTTGAAGTGTCTGGAATATGACCAACGGCTCCATACCCACTTTGTGCAAGGCGATCACTGCAATCCTATTTTCTTTAACACCCCATTCCATATTGTAATTTGATAATGAACACGAAAAAGCATGTGAAATGGCGCGAAATCGAAAGAAGTTTTTAAAATAATATACGTGTTCCAAATTCAAAATAATTAAAAAGCTGAAAAAAAAGAAAAGTTTTTATGTAACAGTATTTATGGCCAGACTAGTTATTAATGTATTAAATGTTTCATTGAATTAGTGCCGATGTATACTATTTTGTTTCAGTGAGCTTCATCACCTAAGACTATTTGTATAGTCAGTTTTTTTAGTCGAGTCCTACTATATCCCTAAAGAAATTATTAGTAAAATTTGTCAAGGTAAAATAGACAATGAACACCATTGAAAAAAGTTGAAAATTTGGATCTGTTTAGTTAAATATTAAGGAAGATAATTAACTAAACCGAATATAATGCAGTGTGTCCAGCGACCAACCAGGGATAATTTAAGGGCATGAAATGTACCTAATATTATCGACAAAAACATCCACATGTGGGGGTTTAGCCATATTTTTTACAATGTAGCACGTAGCTGGACGCAAGAAATAATTATGGTAACTCGCATAAGGCTCATATTCAAACAGCAATAAGTCACCAGTCTTGCAACTTAGAGCAATGATTTTGATGTCGTTTTGTACATAATGCCCATGTTAATAAATGCATGTACTAAAAAAGGTGTGTTAATGTGCTAGTTTTTGAAGTATGTTGGAAGATAAACACGCCAGTGCAGATTTTATATGGAAACCCGGTGAGACCTTCGATCACTTATAACAGAACTAGATAGGTACACAATCAGCGACCAAAATCGTCCTCACCAAAAGAGCACCCATTTGAACATTTGTGTGCTCTTTCAATATAGCTCTTATAATATACGTATAATTCCTACCCTAAATCTTGCGCATAAGGTTGAACTTGTTATGATGGATGTTGACCAGCTAGCTTCTGTCATAAAAAAATTGCTTTTTGTGCATTGTTTTGTGAATACAACTTTAAGTCATGAATAAAAGGTTGAAATTGTACTAACGTATTTTTATTTCAACCAGATGTGCATAAACACAGTCTGAGACAGTTTTCAAGCCAATTTTTGTATGGGATTGTGTATCTAGTTCTTTTATAAGTGATCGAAGGGTGAGACCCTTTACAGGGGATTTAGTTAAAATTAATTTAAAGTTAAAGCAAACACTCATAAATTTCTTAAACGTGAATTAAAGATGTATGGGCAAATGTTTTGGGCCCTCAGTTCAGATGCCTACAGAAAGTTGCATAGTATAAATCTTTGAAAGTACTATAGTCTGTCAAGAAAGTCATGAAAAAAAAGGAGGCCGTCACCATCGTTAACATGGTATCCCCATATACTTCAACTGAAAAATATTGATATTTAACTTTTTTTTTTTAACAGAATATTATGATCCCTATGAAAAGGACATCCATAGGAATATAGAAGAGGATTTGCATTAACATTTTATATTTCTCGTCGTAAGGGAGTGACTAGTATTATCCTATTTATAATATCCTATTAATATTATAAATGCGAAAGTTTGTGAGAACTTGATGACAACATTGACAGCAGAAGTACTTATGTTTGGTGTTGCCAGACACAATGATTAATATTAGTTCCTCAAACATTCATGTCATGACTTTATTGACAAACTGTATCTTTATGTCAATAATTTTTATTAGTTAAGAATTTCTTAAAATGATTTATGTCATTCTCATCTTGCTAGAGAATAAGGCTTAGCACGCATTGCGAATTTTAATGCCACGACTTTTTTCTGATAGAGCAAGATCCCAGGGCCACCAGACGTCACGTATTTTCTGACGGACGAAATGTGGACGATTGAGTAGTGTTAGTGTATACTACGGTCGTATGCCTACCTGCTAGCTTGGTCAAACGGCCAATTTCCAGGTATCAGGTGATCAAGGTATATAAAAACACTATAAACTTCACGTAAATTCTCATGGCTGATATTCACGTATGATCTAGAAAATATAGTTAAAAATAAGTCGTCAATGCTCCCAGACACTTTCCATCGGCCATATTGCTTTGCAGACGCTTTAAAGCTCTCAAAATAATAAGGTATCAACACTAATCGACTCCTGTATAATTCGAGGAGCAATCAAATTGCGCGGTGTAAAAGTGTCTGTTTTGGTGTAGGCGCACATAACTAATTATTTTGGGAGATTTGAAACGTCTACAAAGCAATATGGCCAACGGAAAGTGTCTGGGAGCATTGACGACTTACTTTTAACTATATTATCTAGAACATCGTGAAAATCAGCCATGAGAATTCACGTGAAGTTTATAATGTTTTTATGTACCTTGATCACCTGATACCTGGAAATTGGCCGTTTGACCAAGTTAGCAGGTAGGCATACGACCGTAGTATGCACTAACACTACTCAATCATCCACATTTCGTCCGTCAGAAAATACGTGACGTCTGGTGGCCCTGGGATCTTGGACCATGACGGTTTATAACTATATAACTAATCGCGTACTGAATCGTAACCAACACGCATGGCGAATAAAATTCCTTGCGATTTTTGTCCAGTTCTCAGCCGAGTCGCACGTACCCAAATAGACAACCGAACAAAAATCTTGATTTGCCTACGGCGTAAAAGACATATTGTCTAAAGATGTCACCAATACTGTATTCACCCTTTTACGGCACTAAGACCTATGAAAGGATTTTTTGTTTTATGTAAAATACTAATACTTGCGAGAATATGTATAACAAATTCGGGTATTTTAGAATTACCATAAAAACATTCGATAATTGACTATGGCTAGTTGGTCCTGCTATACACTATCAAGATACAACATAGAGAAAAGCAATTTCAATTGAAGAGAGACAATTTCAATTGAATTTTTTTTCGCAGTGCGGTCAGATTCATACACCTCCTTAGGATAAGTACGCATTGCGAATTTCACTGCTGCGATTTTTTTCCTGACGATTTTTAAATCGCGTACTGAATCATAACCAACACGCATGGCGAATAAAATTCCTTGCGATTTGTGTCTGTTTCTACCCAGTTCTCACCCGAGTCGCACGTACCCAAATGGACAACCGAACAAAAATCTTGATTTGCCTACGGCGTAAAAGACCTGTCAAAAGATGTCACAAATACTGTATTCACTCTTTTACGGCACTAAGACCTATGAAAGGATTTTGGTTTTATGTAAAATACTAATATTTGCGAGAATATAACAAAAAAAATTCGGGTATTTTAGAATTACCATAAAAACATTCGATAATTGACTATGGCTAGTTGGTCCTTCTATACACTATCAAGATACAACATAGAGAAAAGCTATTTCAATTGAAGAGAGACAATTTCAATTGAATTTTTTTTCGCAATGCGGTCAGATTCATACACCTCCTTAGGATAAGCACGCACTGCGAATTTTACTGCGGCGATTTTTTTCCTGACGATTTTTAAATCGCGTACTGAATCATAACCAACACGCATGGCGAATAAAATTCCTTGCGATTTTTGTCTGTTTCTACCTAGTGCTCAGGCGAATCACACGTACCCAAATGGACAACCGAACAAAAATCTTGATTTGCCTACGGCGTAAAAGACATGTCAAAAGATGTCACTAATACTGTATTCACCCTTTTAGGGCAGTAAGACCTATGAAAGGATTTTTTTTATATAAAATACCATGCCTTGCGAGAATATAACAAAAAGTTTTTTGGGTATTTTTGAATTACACAGAAGAAATAATAGTACATATGCAACGTGCTCCTGAGGTTGTGCATAAACTTAAGCTAATGATTCTATATCTTTTAATTAACATATTTTATACAGGAACTAGTGCATTATAAAGCTTAATTTTTAATTATACAATTTATTGTAAAAGTGTCTTTATTTGTGCTCTGTTGCCGTTCAGTGTGGTCATAATCATTCAAACTGTTTCAACTGTTTCATTTTAAATGTCATGTCATTATTGAATTGACTTGTCAATAAAGGCCCATTTAGACGGAGAGAGTTTCTCATCTCGAAGACACCATTATCGAAAGAATATATAAAAAATCTTTCTTACATTTACACCTCTCGCTATTTGACGATAATTGCTTCGCAATGAAATATTGATTGTAAATTACATTCCTAAGACAAATCTCGCACTTAAAACGGTTCTTACCGAATTTTACGATACTCGTATGAATTTGAAAAAATGTCAGTCGTGATTTTCGTAAGTAAGAATTTTCTTACCTTAATTTCGGTGTGTAAATAGATCTTAGGTGAGAATTTAGTTCTTTCCTATATATAATATTTTGATACGATAATGTTATGGCGATTATTGCTAGTGATAGTAGCGTATGATTTCTCGAATCGAAACGTGCTTGAAACTCTCCGTCTAAATGAGCCTTAAAGTAAACAAACATAGTAAAACTTTTTGAATTAGTATTATTACCTATTTGTTTTTGTTATTGTCACTGGTCGCACAGACAGTAAAATCGATGAGAAATAACTGTTAACGCCAAGAAAACTTTACTCATGTCAAAGTTTCATATCAATCATACTGCGACGTTGCCAGCTTGCGTCAAGTGATTACACATTAGGTAATTTACATTCAATAATTTAGTTTGTATGAAAATGAAAAAAAATCAGTAATGAATCCATAATGAAAAATGACCAATTTAATGGTCTGAACAACAGGCCGAAATTGGCTATTTGACAGTTGTCACGGTAAATTATGAAATGTGTTAAATATGGTTGCATATTGGTTAACATTAATTAAACAATACATTTTTTGCATGAAAATAAATTGTAAATATTTTTATTTTTGAAAAATAGATTTGAGTTTTTTTACCTGTGGACACGAGAACCGAAACGCGGGCGGCCATGATTGAGCATGTTATGACGTCACACTTCAAAAAATAAAGCGTTGTGTACTACTAACTACATAGATTATCGTGTGCAATTTACTGAGAAAATTAATAATATATATTTTGATTTGTGCTTTTGAGAGGTTTTGTAAAATGGAGTCAGGCTATATAAAAGCTGACAGTGCAAATTTGCCTAAAGTTGATTCATTGATGGTCGCAAATTTCTTTGCGTGTAACCCTGACTTTTGCTCTGCCGAGTTTCGGAATGCAAAAACCTCCGTGTAAGTACTGAAAATAATATAGTAAAATTGGCCAGAGTCTTGCTAAGGGGTCACAGGAGGATTTTTTCGAAGTTTTTCCTCAGCGCCCCCATAACGACACCCTAACTAATGATTATAAATTACTTAGAGGTTATGTTTATGAACAATATTAGGTTAGGTTTAATTTGTTTTTTTTAGTAAATCAGAGGCTAAGTTGATTTCTTCTAAATACTTACATCAAAGTGGTCCTCACAAAAGAATATTGTTGATATAACAGATGTTAACTCTGGGTCTCGACGTGCTGATTGTAACCACTGCTTTCGACGTTGAGGGCATTTAGAAACGTGTAGGTATAAACAATTTGTCAGGTTTAATTGTAGTACTTCTAAACATAGGCACTGCACACGTCTTGTAGCTTGTCATTTTCACAATTCCAGTGAAAAAGGTGTAAGTTTTTCACATAAAATATCTTCAGAGTTAGAGCATAAACTGTTGTTATTGGAAATGTGACGTCACAGCCAGCAAGTGACAGATGGCAGACTATTTTCGCGCGAATTTCAAATTAATGGATTAAAAGTTATTTTTATTCCTACAAAAATAACACTTTTTTGAAAAAATAAATATTGTAAGAGGTATAAAATAAACCTACGAAAATTTTAAAATATTTTTCCAAAAATTGTCTAATAGCCAATTAATGCACAACCTCAGGAGCATGTTGTATAATAGTAGAATTACTATAAAAACATTGGATAATTTACTATTTAGTAAATAATACGAATTCTTTTCTAGTCTTATGTTCTAAACACAGATTACATATGGTTTGTGGCCGAAAATCGGGTCTCTCCTGTATCTTTTTGCGTTTTCAAAAATATTCAGTTGCTATACGAGAACTCATTTCATAAACACCATGATGTAGATAATTATTATCAGATAAAATAAATTATAATATCGATTTCATAACTTCTCACCTATACGTTAAAGTTCAAGTCACATTCAAGTACCAAATAAATACTTACGCTTTAAAATACCGCTTCATATGTGGGTAGCAAAATATGGACAAAGTCATGGTTACCCTACAAAATTTGTTACTATTAAAAATGTAAAGTTCATTTTCTCATAAAATATGGCATTTTGAACAAAAAACCGTATGTAAAATTTTAGTTAAAAATTAGTTAAAACTTTTCAGCTAATTTATTTCAAACTAAGAGGTTGCACCTAGTCGATAAAGCCAAAAATATTAGGCCCTCAGATCAGACGTTATCCGAAAATTCGAATCCGTTTTACCTTTCAGCTGTTACTTTTTTTTCACTATAATTTTTTAACTAATTCATAGGGATGCTATCTATGGGGTTTTCAAGGCACATTTATGTATTTCTTCTTTTAAGCCTGGATTTGGCCTGGGCCCTCAGTTCATAAACGTCTGGATTGAGTGCCCAAGTAAAACTGCTATAAATCTGTAATGTTATTCTCTAGCTAGTGAGTCTAGCCAGTTAAGAATGACATATTTTTTTTTAACAAAAAATACTTTTATTGGGGGCATTTTAAGAATTTATTAACTAAATTCTAAAATAAAAATTATTGACACATAGGTACTACTTTCTGAAATTTATACTATTCCACTTTCTGTAGGTAACTAGGTATCTGAACTGAGGGCCCAAAACATTTGCCCATAACATCTTTAATTCACGTTAAGAAATATGAGTGCTTGATTTAACTTTTAACCATTGACGTAAATTATATAGACAGGCTGTTCAGTACTTACATTTTGTTCACCTGTGTTGACCCCAACTGGGGCCAACTCAGTTTAGTACTATAATCGGCTGCGAGCAAGTGCTGTCACCATAGCTGTCACTTTCGTAAAACTCCGACTGTTCAAGAACACTTATTATTCTGTATTGTGCACAGTTAAAACTTTCTCATTATTTACGTTTGAACTTTATTTCACTTTATTTAATCATAATCGGTAAGTAACTATATTTTTATTTACAGTCTTAAAAATTATTTAGTGTCAAATATTTATTACCGACATCTTGAACCAAACTTGACAGAACGAACACAGAGTACTTAATCACTACGGAACAGGGTTGCCAGACGTCGCGGAGTGAGAGAACAAAAGGACAAAGATGCGGAAATTGTGGTAGAAACTAGAAAGTGGTTTCAATACGTGACTTTTATATGAAATTGACTTACTTTATTTGTTTTAGATATTATATGTACCTATTGAATTAACGAAAATGCCAACTTGTACATTGCGGTATTGCAAAAATTATGAGCAAAAAACGAAAACATTACCTGAAAGGATAACTTTCCACAGGTAAGTTTTAACGCTTTATATTACTTCACCTGTATGTTTGTTTGTTGGTTTGTTTGTTTGTAACTTCTCTTTGGACTTGATTTTGGCTCACTTGAAACGCTCAGATTTCTTTCAAACTTCGTGGACTTATTGAGGACCAATGACAATTTAATATTTAAAGAAAAAAAAAAGAAAGAAAGAAAGAAAGAAAGAAAGAAATTACCTACATTTCATTTAAAAAAATCAAACTAAAAAATTAATAAATAAATAATAGTTTAAAAAAACTAAAAAAACACTTATAGAAAATCCAAGTGCATGGTATTAATGGTAGAAGGTATAATATCATTATTATTATTATTATTTAAACTTAATTTTTAAGTTAAAGCTCGTCCTCTTGGGACGGTATTTAGGAACCTAGCATGGGCCTAAACCAAATGACTAGGTAACTTAATATTATTATTATTTTAGGTTCCCTCGGCCTATAAGGTGAAGTACTTAATGTGATTATATATGACAATCAGTCGGGATTTAAAGAATTGATAATAAACTACGTGTTGCTCTGAAAAACAAAGTTTTATTTAAGCTTATCATACATTATGAGTTACACTAAATACAACCTAAATCACACAAACCTACCTGGAAAACAAAGAAACGACAATTAAAGTATTTAAATTGCCAATTCCTCTTTTTGATGTTTCTACAAAAATACACTATAATATTTCAATGAGGCTACAGTGTAATTTATTAAGATACATTTCTTTTATTTTAAGTGCACAACACACATAAAAATATTTTAACACAATCGAATGATATATCCTGGGACTATAGATAACACAAGTTTTATATACTTAAATGGAAAGATCCCACGCATATTGTAATAAAATGTAAATTCTGGAATAAGAAACGATTTTTTGATTTTTTTTTTGATGAATGGATGAACACTACAAAAATGGTCATTCCGTTATGACGTAATTAATCCTCAGGTACCTCTACAATGTAATCCAGACAGAGTAATATATCCATGGTATATGTCCAGTTATAGTAATGTATCCATGATCTCTTTCGGAGTAGGGTGTTGGCAACACTGGGCGCATAGTGACTCTGTGATTGAGTTCTCTGTGGCACGAAAGTGTGACACGAAATTTCTTAGAAAGAGCGCGTCCATATAATTTACGTCAATGCTTTTAACTAATTTTAACTAAATTCCCTATAAATTTCAATACTCGAAAAAAAAGTGGGCCCTCAATCTAGATGCACCGCACACTAAATAATATATCCTTCAAATTTTTAGATAAAAAATGGAAAATTCCAAATTCAAATTCTATGGTAATATACATGAAAAATACAATCCTTTTTTACCCGACTGCCAAGGAAGGGTTATGTTTTTCGCGCGTATCTTGTATGTATGTTTGTATGTGTGTATGCATATAATATTCTTCATTACCTCATATCTTCCAAACCACTGGACCAATTTTATAATTAAAATATCATTAGATTCGTCTTGATAACCCAAGTGTTCTTGGATACGTGACGTTAAAAAACAAATATGTTGTTATGAGAAGCCATTGTTTGAAGTATCAAATAAAAAGTGGCCAAGTGCGAGTCGGACTCGCCCATGAAGGGTTCCGTAGCAGCAAGTAACATAATATAAAAGTTCTTGAAGTTCGTTGTAACTTTGATCGAGGTAAATTGCGGTTTACGATTTATGGCGTATTAAAAAAAACTACTTACTAGATCTCGTTCAAACCAATTTTCGGTGGAAGTTTGCATGGTAATGTACATCATATATTTTTTTTAGTTTTATCATTCTCTTATTTTAGAAGTTACGGGGGGGGGGACACACACATTTTACCACTTTGGAAGTGTCTCTCGCGCAAACTATTCAGTTTAGAAAAAAATTATATTAGAAACCTCAATATCATTTTTGAAGACCTATTCATAGATACCCCACCCCACACGTATGGGTTTGATGAAAAAAAATTTTTGAGTTTCAGTTCTAAGTATGGGGAACCCCCCAAAATTTTTTTTTTTTTTCTATTTTTGTGTGAAAATCTTAATGCGGTTCACAGAATACATCTACTTACCAAGTTTCAACAATATAGTTCCTATAGTTTCGGGAAAAAGTGGCTGTGACATACGGACGGACAGACAGACAGACAGACAGACAGACAGACATGACGAATCTATAAGGGTTCCGTTTTTTGCCATTTGGCTACGGAATCCTAAAAATAAAAATAAATGATATAATGTTATATTGGTACCAAATTAAAGAGCTCATCATAAGATATCATGATAGCTTTTTTGATAGCAAGTGGGGTTTTTTAAACAGAGTTCAAAAAAAGGAGGAGGTTCTCAATTAGACTGTATTTTTTAACCGACTTCAAAAAAAGGAGGAGGTTCTCAATTCGACTGTATTTTAAATGTTTGTTACCTCAGAACTTTGGACTGGGCGAACCGATTTTGATGATTCTTTTTTTAATCGAAAGCTGATGGCTGTCATGTGGTCCCACATAAATTTTATTGAGATCTGACAATGGCATCCATGAGAAAACTACATAAGTCGTAAATTTGTGTTAAGATGTGCGCGACAAATTGACGAATAACTCAATATCACGTCAACCGATTTCGATGATTCTTTTTTTGATAGAAAGCTGGTGCTTGTCATGTGGTCCCACATAAATTTGAACGAGATCTGACAAGTAGTTTTTGAGAATTTGAAGTCGGTTATTTTTTGTTAGTAAAATTTATATTATTTATGTTTGTTACCTCAGAACTTTCGACTGGGTGAACCGATTTTGATGATTCTTTTTTTAATCGAAAGCAGGTGTTTGTCATGTGGTCCCACATATATTTGAGCGAGATCTGACAAGTAGTTTTTGAGTAATTTTGAAGTTGGTTATTTTTTGTTAGTAAAATTTAAATTATTAATTTTTAAATTTACTTGAGGTAGACCACAAATACCCACAGGGAGGTAGTTTAGCGCATGACGAGTACGGTACCACCGTACCGTTCTTCCGTCTAATAGAGTGAGGATATACACAGTGTGAATCGTTCCGCAGACGGCGACCGGTCGCGCTTCGTGTCGGAGCGGCCGCCCGGCGCGCAGCGCACGCCGCAGGTGCGGAACATACCCGACTCGCTGGGTGAGGAACACTGTCATTTACCTTGATCTCTCTTTCCTGTACATACATTGTATCTTCTTTCTGTTTTTACTATAAACACGTGTATTCATTCTTGTATCAAAAGGGTAAATACGATTTTCGTATGTACTCGTATAATGGTGAGTGCCCGCCCGTGTGATAATACTTACAAGTCATTTTTATATATAAAAAAAATAGAATAGGCAGACGGACAACCTGAGTGGTCATCGTCGCTTATGAACATTAACAACACCAGAGTAATCTGCAATGCTTCGTTGGCCTTGAATAGAGCTCTTCGCTCTTTTTAAGCTTTTCTTGAACTTGATATAATTATGATACAGACAAGGTGTACGTCCCCCGCGCATCTTTCGGCGGGCGCGGACGCAACACATGGCGCCCCCCGCATCACTCGCACCCCTCGCACACCTCGCACCCCTACCGTAGGAACAACGTGCATCGGGTGAGACTATTTACTAGCAGTTCAATTTATATTGACCCCATATGCATCTAATCTAATTTTGTGAAAGCTGTTGGAACGAAGTTCCTTATCGCGCGTTGCGAAAGGGGGCTAGACGGAAAAAATTAAGACGAAAAGTTGTAACGACACTTTTTGCCGTCGTTACAACTCGTGCGGCGTCGTTACAAGTTGTGCGGCGTGCGCATGTTTCTCTGTCTGTCTCTCTCTCTCTCTTAGAAAGCAAGCCAGATATTTTCGTTTCGTCTTTCTATTTCTCTTATTTATAATCTCTCCATTATTGTGTGTTTAGCAAGTGTATATTACAATTCCTTCAATAATTTAATCGAAAGGAACTTCGTTCCATCCGGGTGTCCCTTGACACTTGCATTTTTTATTTTAATTTTTAACGCCCTATGAAAAAAGTTTGACGTGTCTGTGATTCTATTGGTGTCCACTCACGGTCAGTCCATCGCATCAAATGGCGTGATATACAGCCAAAATTTGATCGTGAATGTGAAAAACTGATGGCGTGATATAAAAATCTGTATGTCCAATCGCGCCATTTTGACATAATTATGTAATTTGGAGCCACGCCAAATGGCGCGACCGTGAGTGGCCACACTATGTCTGTCTGTGGCATTGTAGCTCCCAAACGGATGAACCGATTCTGATCAAGTTTTTTTCGTTTGAAAGGTGGCTTAATCGAAAGTGCTCTTAGCTATGTACGAGTATAGTGTAAATAAAGTGTCGGATGTTTTTAAATTGTAATTTGAAACTGATTATACTTTGGGCATACACAACTATTTTTTTTTTTTTTTTTTTTTTTTTTTAACTATAACTATAACATATTATTAGTTTTTAAAATCATTGTCTTGTCAGATCACAGTTGTATACTCATACGAATATTTGTACTGAACTAAAGTCCCTGCTACAATCCTATTGTCACAATCACATGTATCCATGGGCGGCAGGGGATGCTGGCACTGCAAGCGTGGCTATCCTCATTAAAACTCTACCCCTCTCCGCAGATGAACTTCACTCCGCGCCAATCATTCCCGCCGCCACAGCCGCCTGTCAGACCGGACACATTCGACCACAGAACTGACGCGAGGCCCGATATCCGGCCCGGCCTGTCCATGATGCGGCCGGAGATCCACGAACTCCGTCCGGAGATACCCGACGTATTCCGGCCGGCACCGTTCCCGCGGTTCCCGCAGTTCGCGCGCGCACCCTACCCTCCCGGCCCCTCGCACCCACCCGGTCCCCAGCGCCCCCCCGGTCTCCCGCGCCCGGCCGGTCCCCCCGGTCCTCCCGGACCCCCCGGCCCCCCGCTGCAGCAGGAGGTGCGCATGCTGCCCGTGATGCCCCCGATACTGCCGCCCGGCAAAAAGGTGCTCATCAACCCGCACTTCAAGGGGAACTTCCAGCCGCCGGCTGAAGGTCAGTTTATACGTATTATGTATAATGTGTCCATGATCTTTGAATTGGATGACTAGCAACTGTTGTTTTTAGTGCATTATATCTACTAACTTTATCTAAACTTAATAACTTTTATCTACTAACTTATCCAGAGATTATGGATAGATAAGTTTAAACGCCTAGTCATTCTATTATACATAATAATTATGTATAATACATATTGATATTGATTCAACTCATATAATAATAATTATTATAGGGTAGCAAGTGAGTTATAGTTATATTATATAGTTATAGTTCAAGATCTACGGTGTCAATACAATACACGAATATGATGTTTTGAGTGCTTATTACAAACGAAGATTTCATTTATAATAATATTATTGTATGTATGTTAGTCTGTAAGGTATTTATGTTATAGGCCTCGTTGCCTGAAATAAAGATTATTATTATTATTTAGAGAACAAACCTAGCATGTAAAAATCCTATACGTAAAAGTAGGCTTGGAGATAGAATTAATCTGTTGGTACTGATGTAAATCAACTGTTTTACGATGTGTGTGCGTGTGTGTGTGTGTGTGTGTTAGTACCATAAGAACGTCTGCTAGCACCATATCTATACAGATCCATTGCTCCGTAGGGCTGCCCACCTACATACCGACCAGAATCCACAAGTCGCCCCCGACAAGTCCCACCTTGGAAGTGAAATTTGGTAAACACCGCCATTGTATTACTCTGTATGTGTGTGTGCACCTGTTGTCTGTTTGCCGTAGTTGTGTAGAGGGGGGTTTTCACTATTGAGATGCATTGCCCGTCTAATAATATTTTTTTTTGTATGTTATTTAATAAGTGTGCTTAATAAAGTTATGTTGCAATCATTCCTTTTAGTGATTATATTTTAAATTAGGTGCTAGTTGCTGCTTTGGAGAACCATACAAATCAATGTGTGTATCTCCTATAGTTTAAATATATTATTATTAAAAAGTGGGTTATAAAATATGTACAATAACATAGTGAAACTAAACTATTACCAAAATGTAATTATTGTCTGGTTTTCTTCACTTGCTGTGTAATAATGTTTGGTTCACTTTTCCTCATACCTCTTGTTATGAAATTTAGATCAATACTGATGGCGTGTTATATGAACTTCCCGCAGTGGAATACCTCTGTCTTCACTAGACCCTAGTACCGAGCATGGCTTGTCCTGTAGTCATAGTGCCCACATATACTATGTAGCATCTCTATAGAATGACACCGTCAAATGCTATGTTGCTTCCTGTGGAAGTAACAGATTTTACTTTCACATTATTAGTATTTAACATGATACATTTAAGCGTTCCTAAAGATCTCTTTAATCAAGTCACTAGAATTATGCAATTTTATAGTAGAATTAATGATTTTTGTTGCACTTTATGTTATAATGTCACATTGAGTTTATGGCAGATAAATGTAAGCTTGCCACAAATTAGGTGTAATTTTAAACTTACCTCACAGTGGATTGTATACATTTTACAACAATATAGGTACTTATGATAATATGTGAATATGACGATATTTTGACACAGTTTCATGAACCTGGGTCACGGTTAAAATACGATGACGTGAAAATATCAAAATTGGGTGTTGGCCGTGCGGCGACTCGAAGGACCAAGTAGGAATTTCTACTTAGGTTATACACACGTATAACACGTCCAAGACGGATAGAAGATGTTTATGTATCTATCTATATAAATAATCATTTAATGATAAAAGTAATTTGTGTTTACTGTTATAATTTTTTTACTGATATAAATTAAAGATTAAATAAAAAGTAGTGCTAAAATTGTTTACCAATAACTGTGTATGTAAGAATGTATGTAATAGTGAATGTATGTATGTGTTTCTGTGTCAGGTCCCATCAAGGACATTGACGATGCGGCCGAGCGGTTCATCGCGGAGCAGCGGAACGCGCTCGCGCGCGCTGCCACCAGAAAGTTCAGCCGCCGCTCGCCGCAGAGGTGAGTTTCCGGTATCCTACTGTTGTCACCGGTTGCGATATCGTATTGGTTATACCCGGTAGTGGATATATGGTACCGGTATGTTATTATTTATAACCGGTAGTAGGGTCACGGTACCGGTGACGTATTATCTGTAGTTATAACCGGTAGTGCGTTTCCGGTGCCGGTATCCGATACCCAGTATTGTAACTTGATGAGACTCGATGATTTGATTTGAATTCGATTTTCAAATTCATTTTTAGGGTTCCGTAGCCAAATGGCAAAAAACGGAACCCTTATAAATTCGTCATGTCTGTCTGTCTGTCTGTCTGTCCGTCCGTATGTCACAGCCATTTTTCTCCGAAACTATAAGAACTATACTGTTGAAACTTGGTCAGTAGATGTATACCGTAAACCGCGTTAAGATTTTCACACAAAAATTGAAAAAAAAAAACTAAATTTTGGGGATACATAGAATTGAAACTCAAATTTTTTTTTTTCATCAAACCCATACATGTATATCTATGGGGGATATTGAGGTTTCTTATATCATTTTTTTCTAAATTGAATAGTTTGCGCGAGAGACACTTCCAAAGTGGTAAAATGTCCCCCCCCCCTGTAACTTCTAAAATAAGAGAATGATAAAACTAAAAAAAAATATATAATGTACGAGTACATTACCGTACAAACTTCCAACGAAAATTGATTTGAACGAGATCTAGTAAGTAGTTTTTTTTTAACACGTCATAAATCGTAAACCGCAAAAAACATCGATCAAAGTTACAATGAAGTATAAGAACTTTTATATTATGTTACTTGCTGCTACGGAACCCTTCATGGACGAGTCCGACTCGCACTTGGCCGCTTTTATTTATTTAAACTTCTTGGGAGTTTTGTAAATAAATATTGACTTATTCCTGAACCGTCTATGTCTAAGACGAAATAAATAATTTTCATTTGACTGTCTGTCTGTTCGCAGGTACATAGAGAACACGACGATCGAGATCGAGAACGAGCTGGCGCGGCGCGCGGCCGCCAGTACTGAGGACGACGAGCTGCTGCGCCGCCAGGAGGAGTTCATCAACGCCAACCGCGCGGGGCTGCGACGCAGGTATAATAACATAATCTAATATGTATAAATTACGTGGCACATTATTTGTCCGCGATGGACTCCTAAACTACTTAACCGATTTTAATCAAATTGGCACACCGTGTGCAGTTTGATTCAACTTGAAAGATAGGATAGCTTACATCTCAAAATAATAAAAAACTTTTGACAGAACGAAGTCTGTCCGGCAGCTACTATTACATATAACAAGGACGTAGGACGACTAGGTACTACACAAACGTCACAAACAGTACTATAGTTCAGGAACACGTTTCTAGATGGCGGTGTACAGTTAAGTCACGGTATTGGGGACTTAACTGTATTGCCAGGTACCGCACAGTTACGGTAGATCTACCGTATTCAGGTTCGATCTACCTTAGATGTTTATTGTTTTTTGTATATCCTACCGTATTTTGACCCTCACAAAAATATATTTTAATAGGTAAAATACCAAATCTACTTAGAATCTTCCGTATTTCATGGAAAAAAATAACGTCATTCAGTTTTTAGACCTGACAACACTGATTGCAGATTACTTGTTACTTTCATATTTTCTGACATCTTATATTGAATAAGAGTAGTTAGTTGGGCCTGTTATTGGAAATACCTACGCGTTAAATTCCAATCCAACGAAGTAAGCATAATAAATAATTCTACACAGTCATATTTTTTCGTGGGGTCCATGGACAACAAACAAAGACAAGAACACACACACCCAGATCGAGAACAGGAATTCAAAGTTCAAACTCATCATTCAAATTTCTGCCTCGCTGGGAAACGAAGCCAGGACCCTTCAAACAGCGGTCTAGCATGGTAATCATTACTACACGCGGGTCGTCAAAACAAAGTGACGGATGTGAAAACAAAATGTAGGTACAGTATGCGTGTGCGTGTGTGTAAAATGTTATCGTTGCCCAGGATGCGGACGCCGACGCCCCCGCGGCGCTCCCCCTCGCCCTCGCCTCCGCGCCGCAGCCCCGAGCGCCGCCCCGAGCGCCCCGAGCGCGTTGACCGCCCCGACCGCACTGACCGCACCGACCGCACCGAGCGCCGCGCGCCGCCCAGCGACGAGGTAAATGTTTACATTATATCGGTGCAGTGATAGCGATGCATCAATATTATATTATTGACAGTTTTTTAGATGAGTCCTAGTAATTAGTAAACAATCCTACAGGGACTTTTTATTTTTAATTTAATAATGATCGAGAAAGGCACTTACGTACGCACGTATAGTACGGCAGACGTATCTTGGCGAGTCTGAACTTCGCGCAGAAGGCGGCGCAGTCATTTAAAATTGGGCAATATTCGGTACGCGATATTATATCTCAGTCACACGTTAGCATTTGTGTCGTGTTCGTGTCGCTATCTCTGTCTTACATCCGCTAAAGTTCGCAGAGCCTATTTTCAGAGTTCAGACTCGCCAAGATGCGTTATGAGCACCTCTCGTTCGCACCCACGACCTGCGCGCTAGCAATCCAAGACAACTTCTAGCGAGTGCTGTGCATCTAGTAGTCACGCACCTTCATCATGTCGCTTTTTGGTCGCATCGTAATTTTTTTTACTTTTAATGAGAGGTAGTTTAGGAAAAACGTTCCAATCCACACTCATGTTCAAATTGAATTAATACTTAAGTGTATTACTTAAGTATTAATACTTAATAATACTTCCTTACTTAGTATACATACCCCCGTATTCAAGAACAGTACTTGTACAAGTCTTTACTATTAATGAAGCAATACTATGCGAAGTAAGGAATTTCTCAGTGCGTTCGTCATGGCAAGCCTTCGGTTTCACAGTCGACCCTTAAGTGCTTGTTCACACTGAACGCGCGGGCGCGGGCGCGGTGGCGGATTCGTGTTCACATTGGCCGCCAGGCATTTGCGCGATTGTGAAATGTTGTCAGAGGTTGAAAACATGGACGACGATCTTTTTTTAACCGAAAATTCATGCCTAAAGTTTCATTTAGGTACTCACCCTCCATATCAGGAAACAATTCAGCAATTTCCTTCCATAGTTTATTAAGAATGTTTCTGTTCATAAGATGCCTGTGTTTACTCTGCCAAATCTGAGTTCAAATCAAATCAGTTCTAGCCTGAATAGTACTAATAAACTCTTCTGTATTGAAGGACATGATCTTAGATGAAAGAACAACCCTTTAATCTGGGGACATAATGAATTCATGTGCTATCGTTTCTAGCGACAAGTTCATAATGGTTGAACTTACCTGACATCGCGAGTGAATCGCGCGCTCCGCCGCTAGTTCAGTGTGAACACTCTCATACATTCTCATGCGTTTGATATTGCCGCTAACGGGCTGCGGGTGCTTGTCGCTAGCGTGCCCGCTACTTACACCGCACGTGCGTTTTGTATGTGAACACTTTCATAGTAGTTCATATGTTTGAATTTTGATATTTCGCGACCGCGCCCGCTAGTCAGTATGAACAAGCACAAAGTATCACTTGGCTGTGCGGACTCACAGAGCTGTATACAACCCTCTTATTGGTCCATTTGATGCGGCTAACTTCACTCTAGTCATTTGACATAGGCAAAAGACAAAGATAACAATACAAATAATCGATCATTTCTTTCTATTTTGATAGAAGTTAAACCAACACTATGCGTTCGGTAAAGTAGCTCGGCAGCTACTTTATCGATTTAGTTAGACAAACGCACAGCGAAGGACTTCAATCGAGTATTGTTTACGAAATGGTTTGAATCACACTATGCGTCCGTGAGCACTGTGAGACCTCATAGTATTGTTCTTGAATACGGGGGTTACTTATTATTAATACTTAAGTGTTAATTACTTAAGTATTAATCTATATATATAAAATTGAAAAGCGACACACCGCTGATTAAACAAAAAATCTCAGAAACTGCCGAACCGATTTAGATGAAATTTGGCAGGGAGATAGTTTATGCTAAGGAGACGTCCACTAAGAACGGATTTTTGGAAATTCATCCCCTAAGGGGTACAAATAAGGGTTAGAAGACACTTTCATACAAACCAACTTTCTTAGTTTTAGATTTATAAATTTGAAAATTTTTATGTAGGTTTATTGTAATAAACAAAAGTTAACTTTAATATATTTTTTTTGGAAAATCATCCCTTAAAGGGTTAATTTACTGAATTGAACTTAGTAGGCAACTTCGTCATTTTTGAAGTTAAAAACATGAAAATTTACATATTAGCTCCGGACTAGAAACAAAATTTGTAAGTATTATGTTTTTTTGGAAAATCATCCCCTAAAGGGTTAATTAGGAGTGCGAAAGTTAGTATGGACACTTCGTCAGTTTTGAAGTACGAAGGGCGAAAATTTGTATATAAGCTTATAGTTAGACACAAAAAATAACTGTATCATTGTTTTCTCGAAATTCATCCCCTAAAAATAGGGGTTGGTAGTCAACTACATACAAATCAACTTCGCCAATTTTAGAGTTATAAATATGAAATTTTTTATGTCAGTTTATAGTAATAAGCAAAAGTTAACTTTAACAATTTTTTTCGGAAAATCATCCCTTAAAGGGTTAATTTAGTGGATTTAATTTAGTATGCAACTTCGTCATTTTTAAAGTAAGAAGGGTGAAATTTTGTCTATAAGCTTATAGTTAGACACAAAAAATAACTGTATCACTGTTTTCTCGAAATTCATCCCCTAAAATAGGGGTTGGAAGCCATTATATTATATAATCCTAGACTTACCACTGACTTAACTATATAATTGATCTCCCTGATGGAGTCGAGATGGGACTTTGTTGTCTATGGCGGGTTTTCTCCATACCCCCCCGACACCTCGGGAAAAATCTGACATTTCCCATTTTCAAGATGGCGGCCGCTCTGTGATTTTCAACTTTTTTGTTTATGGCTTTTTGCGGGATTTTTTTCGGCTGTTTCGTAACGTTTTGAGGGAAAAATACGAAAACTTTGGAAAAAATTGAAAAAACAAGATGGCCGCCGAGATATTCGAGTTTGAAATTTTTCGATTTTAGAGGTGACTTTGCGGGGTCGCATCGGGGTGGTTTTTCAACTTTTTTTCAATATTTTTTTAGTGTTGTCTCGAGCGTATCCTCGATTTTGATATTTTGGGAATATTTATTTTTTCGACAAGATGGCGGACGCGGTGGCGGCCATTTTGAAAAATGTACGAAAAACGACGTTTTTTGGGTGAATTTTTCTTCGGGTTGGCAACATTTGAGCGGCTGTCTTTGTTCCAGGCGGTTGTGTAACTTGACCCAAAGTGTTGCCAGGTTGAGTTTTTTTTTCTTTTGTTGGTACATTTTTTTGGACTTTTTATTCAAAAACATGAAAAGTAGAAGGAGCAACATTTTTAATCAAAATGTCACACGGGCAGACGTGTCGTGGTCGTCGTAATGACATTTGACAATTTTCGTCGATGTCGGCTGGCAACACTGGGTGCTGGATTTTTTTTTTCGTTTTACGAAAAGTCGAATTGATCTCCCAGAAGGAGTGGTGGGGGGTGGGTAAAATGTATGGGGGAATTTTTGGTTTGCCTCCGTGTCTATGGGAAAAATCCGACCTTTCAAAAATCCAAGATGGCGGCCGAGTCGAGATGACCAACTTTTTTTTTCACTATGCACCTACCCGAGATTGGTATCGTTTTCGGCTAATGTTGGGAAACGTGTTACGATGAAATTGAAAAATAATAATAAAACAAGATGGCCGCCGAGATATTTTACTTTAAAATTTTTCAATTTTGGAGGTGACTTTGCGGGGTCGGATTGCAATGGGTTTTCAACTTTTTTTCGATTTTTTTTCGTTATTGCCTCGGGTCTATCCCCAATTTTGACGATTGGGGTATATTTTTTTTTTCTTAAAGATGGCGGATCCTATGGCGGCCATTTTGCAAAATGTACTAAAAATTGCATTTTTTGAAGGATTTTTTTTTAGTTTTGCAACATTTGAGGGGGTTACTTTGTATGAGGCGGTTGTGGGGTTTGATCTAAAGTGTTGCCAGGTTACGTTAATTTTTTTTTCATTCATACATTTTTGTGAACTTTCTATTCAAAAATATAAAAAGTAGAAGGAGAAACATTTTTAATCAAAAAATTGCACCAAAAAATTTCTCGTGGCCTTTGTAATGACATTTGACCATTTTCATCAAAATTAACTGGCAACACTGGCTGCTGGATTTTTTTTTCATGTTTTTTCACATTTCGAATAGCCCAGCCAAAAGTATTGGTGGGGGGTATTAATGATGTAGGGGGAAGTTGCTTGACTATCTATGGTCATTACAGGAAAAATACGACCATTCGAAAATTCAAGATGGCGGCCGCTCGGCGATTGCCAACTTTTTGTTTACTTTGAGCACCTACCCGACATTGGTGTCGTTTTCAATTAATCTTGGGACGATTAATGTGATGAAGTTAGAAAAAATTGAAAAAACAAGATGGCCGCCGAGATATTTTATTTTGAAATTTTTCAATTTTCGAGGTGTGTTTGCGGTCTCGCATCGCGGTGGTGTTTTAACATTTTTGCGATATTTTTACTCTATTGGCTTGGGTCTATCCCCAATTTTGACGTTTGGGGTATATTTTTTTTTTCGACAAGATGCCGGACCCCGTGGCGGCCATTTTGTAAAATGTACGAAAAACTGCATTTTTTGAAGGAAAAATTTGTATGTTGGCAACATTAGAGGGGGTCACTTTGTATGGGGCGGTTGTGTAGCTTAATCGAAAGTGTTGCCAGGTTACGTTGATTTTTTTTTCATTCATACAATTTTGTGAACTTTCTATTCAAAAATGTAAAAAGTAGAAGGAGAAACATTTTTAATAAAAAAATTATACCAAAAAGTTTTTCGTGGTTGTCGTAATGACATTTGACCATTTTCAACTCAATCAACTGGCAACACTGGAGTCCAGAATTTTTTTCACATTTCGATTAGTTGAGCCGAAACTATAGATCAAGAGTATAGAAAATGTGTGGAAGATATTTTTAAATTAATATATTCATTTTAGAAAAACTATAAAATTTTTGTGTTGCCATACAAAAAATAATAATTTTCATACAATTTTTTTTTTGGATCGAATATTTCGTTATTATAATGTATGGGGCATTTGTAGGTACTGACATTTTGTAAATTTTGGTGAAAAAAACTTCAATGTTGCCATACAAAAAATTATAATTTTCATACAAATGTATCCTTTTTTCGAATGTTTGAGGCTGTTGTCCCCATTTGATGTCTTTGTAATGTATGAGGCGTTTGTAGGTATTAAAGGGCCAGACACGTTGGTGTAACCAATGTTTGGTGATGCCATACAAAAAATAATAATTTTCATACAAATGAATTTTTTGTACGTAATATTTCAGGCTTTTGTCTCCTTTTGATGTCATTAAAATGTATACGACGTTTATTTCTACTGATAGATCGGTCACATCCGTGTAAACGTGTTTCAGTCTTGCTTTAAAAAATGAGAAACTTTCAGTGTTGCCATACAAAAACAAGTATTTTTCATAAAAATCTCTATTGAACATTTCGGACTGTTGTTTGCATTTGTTGTATGAGGCGTTTATAGGTACAAATAGACTGCACATTATATGAGTGAAAAAAAATCCGTGTTGGCATACAAAAGAATATTTTATTGTTCAATCTTAAAAACAAAATTAACGTGTACACATTTAAAATCTCGAAAGATAATTTAAGACATCATTCAAGATATTTTTTTTTGTACCGTTATAATGTTGTTATTACCTACTGGTCTGGTCTGATGTGATTGTCTGTTTCTTGACTCTCCTATCCGATAGTTTAGTTTGATTTTGTCATTTATATTTACTGCTCTCTACTGTAGAGTAGTAGTACTGTATTTATGTGTAGGCAAAATTAATTTTGAGGATAATTATTTTTAAATCATAACTAAAAGGTGATAAATACTGGTTAAGCCCTACCTACTTACCTACTAATAAAAGCAAAAAGCTTCTTTTATACTATTCTATAGCTGCAATATACAGCACCACGATAGCGTACGATTTGTTTGTAAATCGTCTCGCATCTCAAGTGTTGCCAGATAAAGAAAAAATATGCACATTTTTTTTCATTTGCATACATACTAAAATGGCAGCTAAAAATATAATAAAAAATAACGCGTTAAGCATGACGCAGAATATCGGTTTAAGTCAGTTTTATTATTTTACTCCTAAACAGTTTTTATTAATTCATAGTTAAGAACCCTCAGCATTAAAAGAAACTGCATCATAATATGTCTATTCATTTAGGAGATACGATGCCACAAAGAGACAACCATACAAATCATAATTATAACACCCCTCCTTTCTCTTCTACGGCTAAAATATTGTACTAGCTTTTGCCCGCAGCTTCACCCGCCTAAATGACATTTTTCAACATTTTTTAGTTTTCACGAACCTTTCAGTGAGTCTTATCAAAATTGGTGCAGCCCATCGAATTTTGCGATAAAAAGTACCCTATGAGCTATTTCAGGTTATATTCTACCCGTTTGCCAAATTTGATCAAAATTCGTCCAGTGTTATTTGCATGAAAGAGTAACTCTTAGGGGGTTAACAAAAATTATCTCTTAGTGCTCCCCTACACTCCCCAAAGAATATAATTATACATGCCAAAAGCTTCTTGCGCTCAGTAGCTTCGGCTTTGCGATTGTAAATTGTAATGTAATGTTACTAAAAAACGGTCTTCAAATTTTTCCCTTACGACATTGCTTCTCAACACATTTCATTTTTCTTGATCAACCGGAACGTTAACTTAAGTCTTTAGTTAGGGGATAGGTTTTGATTAACTTGCGAGTGTCGAAAGAACTAAAAAAGCATAACAAAAAGTTTTATCATTGCGTTGACTTTTAAAAGCTTAATTTTTTCACAACTACCTAAGAATTAGATATTATTTTTTAAATTAATGCCTCCACGTATTCTTTAGTGAAAAGTTTTTGACAGACACACATACAGACAGACGGACCTTTTACCACAAAAGCAAAAATGGAACGGAAAAGAACCCTAAAAATAATAATATAAAAAAATATAAGCTACAGCTGGCAGATACATTAAACATCCATACTAAAATATACCCCTCATCCTGGTAACAGGTCCATTCCGTTATAAAAATCGTCCTACCTTTAGATACAGGTCATAAACTATCTGTGAGATAAATTTCATCCGAATCCGTTTAGCCGTATTAGCATGACTGAATAAAGACATCCAAATTTTCACTATAATATGTTCGTAGGATTTATATAATCTCCAAGTAGGTGATAAGTATTACAGTATAATAAAACTACTTTTTACAATGTATGAAATAAAACTATGTATCTATTGCACCTATATATCAAAGTGCCATTCTTTATGTAAGCTGAATTACAAGTCACATTATGATGTAATTGAGTACTTTTTTAAGTCTTAATATAGGCCCTTAGAAAGGATTCAACTTCGAAATACATCACACATGGATGGAGTTGTTAAATTATGGACTGGTTGTTAAATAGTAACATTCCCAAAATTAAGGATTACTATTAATGCCTCACCACTGAGGTGTTCCAATCTTTATCTCTGGAACCCATCATCAGATCCTTTCTATATTAAAGGAGGACTTGGGTAGAGAATTTAGGGTACTGTAGTTGTAAGTTTGTCGACTATCACTAATTAACTATTTAAGCTAACATTTCCATGAGAGTTTTCCTTTGAAATTCATCATATTAAATATTCTACTGACGTGGTCACATGTCCAACATCGACCATTTCGCTGGCACTACCCGAAAAAAACTTATAAAGATTTTATTTTACCACTTTGTAGTTTTGATAAATAAGTAGGTATGTGTATCCATGCCAAATTACAGCTTTCTAGCGCTAAGGATCTCGGCGCTATACTACGGACGGACGGAGAGGCGGACATGTAGAAACTATTATTATTTACTAGCTGACTCAGCGAACTTCGTATCGCCTAATGCTAAATAAATTATCGCGTAATGAATGTAGGCTAAATAATTCAGAGATCATTAAATTTCCTCTCCCTCTCCCCTCTCCATCTGCCCTCTCCTTCTCCCCTCTCCCTCTCCCCTTTCCCCTCTCCCTCTCCCCTCTCCCTCTCCCCTCTCCCCTATCCCTCACCCTCTCTCTCCTTACTCTGCCCCTCTCCATCTTTCTTCTTCTTACTCTGCCCCTCTCCTGTCTCCTTCTCCCGCTCCCTGTCTCTCTCTTTCCCTCTCACTCTCCTCCCTTTCATTCTCTCTCCTTCTTACTCTACCCCTCTCCATCTCTCTCCTTCTTACTCTGCCACTCTCCCCTCTCCCCTATCCCTCACCCTCTCTCTCCTTACTCTGCCCCTCTCCCTCTCTCCCGTCTACTTCTCCCGCTCCCTCTTTCTCTCTCTCTCCCTCTCACTCTCCTCCCTCTCCCTCTCTCTCTCCTTCTTACTCTGCCCCTCTCCCCTATCCCTCACCCTCTCTCTCCTTATTCTGCCCCTCTCCCTCTCTCTCGTCTCCTTCTCCCGCTCCCTGTCTCTCTCTCTCCCTCTCACTCTCCTCCCTCTCCCTCTCTCTCTCCTTCTTACTCTGCCCCTCTCCATCTCTCCCATCTCCCTTTCCTGCTCCCTCTCTCTCCCACTTTACGTTCGTCTCCCGCTCCCAGTCCCTCTCTCGCACCCGGTCCCTCTCCCGCTTTCTGTCTCGCTCTTTCTCGCTCCCCGCTCTCTGCCCTTCTCCCTTTCCCTCTCCTCCAGCTCCTGGTCCCTGTCTGGCTTCCTGTCCCTCTCCCCTCCCACTCCCCCTCCCGTCAAAAAAAATTGTGTGAAGCCGAACATGTCGCAATAAGACCCGTGATTCGAAAAATCGAAATTTCTCAGAACAATGATATTTTTGAAAAAAAACTATTTTTTTATTTGTTTTTTTGCGGAAGAAAAAGGCACGCGCGCTGCTTTAGCAGCGCGCGCCCCACGCAAAACCTAGTTATATTATATAATCCTAGACTTACCACTGACTGACTGACATAATTGTTCTCCCAGAAAGAGTCAAAATAGGACTTTGTTGTCTATGGCGGGTTTTCTCCATCCCCTCCAGTGAGTATGGGAAAAATCTGACATTTCACATTTTCAAGATGGCGGCCGCTCTGTGATTTTCAACTTTTTTGTTTATGGCTTTTTGCGGGATTTTTTTCGGCTGTTTCGTAACGTTTTGGGAGAGGTTTACGAAAATTTTAGAAAAAAATTAAAAAACAAGATGGCCGCCGAGATATTTCAGTTTGAATTTTTTCGATTTTAGAGGTCACTTTGCGGGGTCGCATCGGGGTGGTTTTCCAACTTTTTTTCAATGTTTTTTGTGTGTTCGTTTGATTGTATCCTCAATTTTGATATTTTGGGAATATTTATTTTTTCGACAAGATGGCGGACGCGATGGCGGCCATTTTGAAAAATGTACGAAAAACGACGTTTTTTGGGTGAATTTTTCTTCGGGTTGGCAACATTTGAGCGGGTGTCTTTGTTCCGGGCGGTTGTGTAACTTGACCCAAAGTGTTGCCAGGTTAAGTTTTTTTTTCTTTTGTTCATACATTTTTTTGGACTTTTTATTCAAAAATATGAAAAGTAGAAGGAGCAATATTTTTAATCAAAATGTCACACGAGCAAACGTGTCGTGGTTGTCGTAATGACATTTGACCATTTTCGTCGATGTCGGCTGGCAACACTGGGTGCTGGAATTTTTTTTTCGTTTAATGAAAAGTCGAATTGATCTCCCAGAAGGAGTGGTGGGGGGTGAGTACGATGTATGGGGGAATTTTTGGTTTGCCTCCGTGTCTATGGGAAAAATCCGACCTTTCAAAAATCCAAGATGGCGGCCGAGTCGAAATGACCAACTTTTTTTTTCACTATGCACCTACCCAAGATTGGTGTCGTTTTCGGCTAATGTTGGGAAATGTGTTACGATGAAAATGGAAAACAATAAAAAAACAAGATGGCCGCCGAGATATTTCCGTTTAAAAATTTTCAATTTTTGAGGTGACTTTGCGGGGTCGGATTGCATTGGGGTTTTGACTTTTTTTAGGTTTTTTTTCTTCATTACCTCGGATCTATCCCCAATTTTGACGTACGGGGTATATTTTTTTTTTCTTAAAGATGGCGGATCCCATGGCGGCCATTTTGTAAAATGTATGAAAAATTGCATTTTTTGAAGAAAAAAATATTTGGGTTGGCAACATTTGAGGGGGTCACTTTGTATGGGGCGGTTGTGAGGCTTGGTCTGAAGTGTTGCCAGGTTACGTGAATTTTTTTTTCATTCATACATTTTTGTGAACTTTCTATTCAAAAATATAAAAAGTAGAAGGAGAAACATTTTTAATCAAAAAATTGCACCAAAAAATTTCTCGTGGCCGTGGTAATGACATTTGATCATTTTCATCAAAATTAACTGGCAACACTGGCTGCTGGAATTTTTTTTCACGTTTTTTCACATTTCGAATAGCCCAGCCGAAAGTATTGGTGGGGGGTAATAATAATGTATGGGGAAGTTGCTTGAGTATCTATGGTCATTACAGGAAAAATACGACCATTCGAAAATTCAAGATGGCGGCCGCTCGGCGATTGTCAACTTTTTGTTTACTTTGAGCACCTACCCGACATTGGTGTTGTTTTCGGTTAATCTTGGGACGACTAATGTGATGAAGTTGGAAAAAATTTAAAAAACAAGATGGCCGCCGAGATATTTCAGTTTGAAATTTTTCAATTTTCGAGGTGTGTTTGCGGGCTCGCATCGCGGTGGTGTTTTAACATTTTTGTGATATTTTTACTCTATTGGCTTGGATCTATCCTCAATTTTGATATATTGGGTATATATTTTTTTTCGACAAGATGGCGGACCCCGTGGCGGCCATTTTGTAAAATGTACGAAAAATTGCATTTTTTGAAGGAAAAAATTGGTAGGTTGGCAACATTTAAGGGGGTCACTTTGTATGGGGCGATTGTGGGTCTTAGTCTGAAGTGTTGCCAGGTTACGTTTATTTTTTTTTCATTCATACATTTTTGTGAACTTTCTATTCAAAAATGTAAAAAGTAGAAGGAGACACATTTTTAATCAAATAATTACACCACAAGATTGCTTGTGGGCGTCGTAATGACATTTGACCATTTTCATCTCAATCAACTGGCAACACTGGAGTCCAGATTTTTTTTACGTTTCGAGTAGTTCAGCCGAAATTATAGATCAAGGGTACAGAAAATGTATGGGAGATATTTTTTAATTAGAATATTCGTTTAGGAAAAACCATAAAGTTTTAGTGTTGCCATATGAAAAATAATAATTTTCATACAAATTATTTTTTTTATTGAATATTTTGTTGCTATAATGTATGGGGCATTTGTAGGTACTGACATTTTGTAAATTTTGGTGAAAAAAAATTCAGTGTTGCCATACAAAAAATTATAATTTTCATACAAATGTATCCTTTTTTCGAATGTTTGAGGCTGTTGTCTCTATTTTATGTCTTTATAATGTATGAGGCGTTTGTAGGTACTAAAGAGACGGGCACGTTGGTGTAACCAATGCTTAGTGATGCCATACAAAAAATAATAATTTTCATACAAATTAATTTTTTGTATGTATTATTTCAGGCTTTTGTCTCGTTTTGACGTCATTAAAATGTATATGACGCTTGTTGCTACGGTCACATGTGTATAAACGTGTTTCAGTGTTGCCATAAAAAATGAGAAACTTTCGGTATTGCCATACAATAACAAGTATTTTTCACAAAAATCTATATCGAACATTTCGGACTGTTGTTTGCATTTGATGTCTATAAAATGTATGGGGCGTTTATAGGTGCAAATAGACTGCACATTATATGAGTGAAAAAAAAAAACTGTGTTGGTTGGCATACAAAGAAATGTTCAATCTAGAAATCAAAATTAACGTGTAAATATTTGAATTGTTGAAATATAATTCAATAACATTTTATAGTACTTCATACATTTTTAACCGACTTCAAAAAAGGAGGAGGTTCTCAATTCGACTGTATTTTTTTTTTTTTTTTTTTTTTTATGTTTGTTACCTCAGAACTTTGGACTGGGCGAACCGATTTTGATGATTTTTTTTTAATCGAAAGCTGGTAGCTGTCATGTGGTCCCACATAAATTTTATTGAGATCTGACAATGGCATCCATGAGAAAACCACATAAGTCGTAAATTTGTGTTAAGATGTGCGCGACAAATTGACGAATAACTCAATATCACGCCAACCGATTTCAATGATTCTTTTTTTAATCGAAAGCAGGCACTTGTCATGTGGTCTCACATAAATTTGAACGAGATTTGACAACTATGTAGTTTTTGAGACTTTGAAGTCGGTTATTTTTTGTTAGTAAAATTTAGATTATACACATTCAAGACATTAATTTGTACCACTATAGTGTTGTTATTATTACCTACTGGTCTGGTTTGGATTGTCCGTTTCTTGACTCTTCTATCGGATAGTTTAGTTTGAACCCGTTTTTGTCATTTCATTTTTCTTGATCCACGGAACCGTAAACTTAAGGCTTTAGTTAAGGGATAGGTTTTGATTACCTTGCGAGAGTCGAAATAAATAAATAAATAGGGCATAAGAAAGAGTTTTATTATTGCGTTGACTTTTAAAAGCTTGATTTTTTCACAACTCTAAGGGATTGCACAGCAGACCTAAGAATTCGATTTTAATTTCAAATTAATACCTCCACGTATTCCTTAGTGAAAGGTTTTTGATAGACACACATACAGACAGACGGACCTTTTACCTCAAAACCCTAAAAATAATAATATAAAAAAATCTAAGCTACTGGCAGATACATTAAACATCCATACTAAAATATACCCTCCCTTATCCTGATAGAACAGATCCATTCCCGTTATAACAAGCATCCTACCTTTTGATGCAGTTCTTAAACTATATATGAGACAAATTTCATCCTAATCCGTTCAGCCGTATTAGCGTGATTGAATCATCCCATCCATCCATCAGCCTTTGTAGGTTTACTGTTGATTAAATAATATTGAATAAAGACATCCAAATCACTAAAATATATTGGTTGGATTTACATAATCTCCAGGTACGTGATAAGTATTACAGTATAATAAAATTACTTTTTACAATGTATGAAATATAACTATGTACCTATATATCAAAGTGCCGTTCTTTAATTAAGTTGAATTACAAGTCACATTATACTCGTAATTATATTGAGTACTTTTTAGTTTTACAATAGAATAGAGAACATTTATTGCGAGATTCTTTACATTTTACATGTTAATCTTTTTTAAGTCTTATTATACTCGTAGGTCCTTAGAAAGAATTAAACTCCAAAATACATCACACATAGATGAAGTTGTTAAGTTATGGACTGGTTGTTCATAAACATAACATTCCCAAAAACGGATTATTATTTATGCCTCACCACTGAGATGCTCCAGTCTTTATCTCTGGAACCCATCATCAAATCCTTCCTATATTAACTTGACTTGGGGAGGACTTGGGTAGAGAATTTAGGGTACTGTAGTTGTAAGTTTATCGACTATCACTTCACTATTAAGCTAACATTGCCATGAGAGTTTTCCTTTAGAATTTATCATATTAAATTAATTACTGCCGTGGATATATTCCCGAAAAAACTTATAAAGATTTTATTTTACCATTTTGTAATTTTGATAAAATGCTAAATAAATTATCGCGTAATGAATGTAGTGCTACTTTCAAGTCTACACTTTTGTAGTTTTTGTAGGTTTAACAAATGTGGGATAATTAAATTCCCTCTCCCTCTCCCTGTCCCTCTCCTTCTCCCTCTCTCTCTCCATCTCTCCCTCTCGCTCTCCCTCTCGCTCACCCTCTCACTCTCCCTCTCCCTGTCCCTCTTCTTCTCCCTGTCTCCATCTCTCCCTCTCCCTCTCGCTCTCCCTCTCACTCTCCCTCTCGCTCTCCCTTTCGCTCTTCCTCTCGCTCTACTTCTCCCTATCCTCTCACTCTCATTCTCCCTCTCGCTCCCCCTCCCCCTCTCGCTCCCCCTCCCCCTCTCCCTCTCCCTCCCGCTCTACCTCTCGCTCTCCCTCTCCCCCTCCCGTCAAAAAATAGTGAGAAACCGAACATGTCGCAAACAGACCTGTGAATCGAATAAATGAATTTCTTAGACCAATGATATCTCTCTCCCCTTTCCCCCTCTCTCTCTCTCCCTGACCGTCTCCCTCTCTCTCCCCAAGTCCCTCTCCCCCTCTCTCTTCCCTTGTCCTTTTCCCTCTCCTTGTCCCACTCACTCTCCTACTCCCTCTCCCACTCCCTGTCCCTCTCGCTTTCCCTCTCTCTCTCTCTCCCTCTCCTTCTCCCGCTCTCTGTCCCTCTCATTCTCCCGCTCCCGCTCCCGCTTCCTGTCCCTCTCCCTCTCCCACTCCCGGTCCTTCTCCCGCTTTCCGTCCCTCTTTCTCCCCCACTCCCAGTCTTTCTCCCATTTTCTATCCCGCTCTTTCTCCCTCTCTCTCTCCTGCTCCCTCTCCCTCTGCCTCTCCCTCTGCCTCTCCCTCTCGCTCTTCCTTTCGCTCTCCCTCTTCCTCTCCTTCCCCGGTCCCTGTCCCTCCCTCTCTCCCGCACCCGCTTCCTGTCGCACTCCTTCTCACTCTCCCTCTAGCTCTCACTGTCGCTCTACCTCCCCCTATCCTCTCACTCTCGCTCTTCCTCTCCCCTCCCCCTCCCGTCAAAAAAATAGTGAGAAACCGAACATGTCGCAAACAGACCTCTGAATCGAAAAATGAATTTCACAGACCAATGATATTTTTGAAAAAACAATTTTTTTATTTGTTCTTTTGCGGAAGAAAAAGGCACGCGCGCTGCTTCAGCAGCGCGCGCCCCACGCAAAACCTAGTTTACGTATAAATCAACTTCGTCAGTTTTAGACTTATGAGTATGAAAATTTTTATGTAAGTTTATAGTTGTGAACAAAAGTTAATTTTAACACGGTTTTTTGGAAAATCATCCCTTAAAGGGTTAATTTAGAGGATTTCATTTAGTACGCAACTTCGTCATTTTTAAAGTTAAAAACATGAAAATTTATATATTAGCTCCAGATTAGAAACAAAATTTGGAAGTACATAATATTACGTTTTTTTGGAAAAGTCATCCCCTAAAGGGTTAAATAAGAGTATGCAAGTTAGTATGCCAACTTCGTGAGTTTTGAAGTAAGAAGGGTGAAATTTTGTATGAGCTTATAGTTGACACAAAAAATAACTGTACCACTGTTTTCTCGAAATTCATCCCCTAAAAATAGGGGTTGGTAGTCAACTACATACAAATCAACTTCGCCAGTTTTAGAGTTATAAAATATATGAATTTTTTTATGTAAGTTTATAGTAATAAACAAAAGTTAACTTAGATATTTTTTTTTCGGAAAATCATCCCTTAGAGAGTTAATTTAGGGGAATGAACTTAGTAAGCATCTTCGTCATTTTTTAAGCTAAAAATGGACAGGGAGCAGGAGAGGGATAAGGAGAGCGGGACAGAAATCGGGAGAGGGCGCTGGTGCTGGTGGGAGAGGGACTGGGAGCGATAGAGGAAGAGGGAGAGGGATATGAAGTGGGAGAAGGACCTCGAGCGGGAAAGGGAAAGGGAGAGGGATATGTGGTGGGAGAAGGACCTCGAGCGGGAAAGGGAGAGGGAGTGGGACAGGAAGAGGGAGAGCGAGGGGAAGTGAGACAGGGAGCGGGAGAGAAATAGGGACAGGGAGCGGGAGAGGAAGAGGGCAAGGGGAGAGAGGGAGATGGAGAGGGAGAGGGAGAGGGAAAAGAAAAAAAAATGTTAATGTTGTTTACTATTCCAAACCCGCTCCCTGAGGAATGATCTGTGATTGTATCGTAAGTTTCAGTATGTAAATTCCTAAATATAAGTACTTCAATATAAATGAACCTGTTTTTAAAATTTTCTTTTGTAAGGGATACTAAATAATATGATAAGCATAATTTCCGCGTGCGAAGCTGCGGGCAACAGCTAGTAATATATAAGTATTAATTCAATTTCAACATGAGTGTGGATTGGAACGTTTTTCCTAAACTACGTCCAATTTTTCCAAACGCCCCAATTTTTTTATGGTTTTTTTTATGAAGTATAACTTAGCGTGTCTCGTGCATTTGCTACAGACGGGTGCTACGGATGCTAACTATTCTACTTCCACAGACACTCTTCCACTTGAACCCCTGTACAGTGTCAGTGATTGTAGTTATAATTGGAGTGCGTGTGTTCAGGATTCGGAGTACCGGCGGCGCGTGCGCGAGCAGGAGACGCTGCGCGAGCGCGTGCTGCGCGCCAAGGAGGTGCGCCGCCGCCGCAACGCCGCGCTGTTGCACCGCCAGATGGTGCTGCGGTATGTACCTAAACACATACACGCTGGTTTCGATGCTATAATAATAGTAATAACTAAGGACCGGATTATATGCAACATAAAAAGCTTGTTATATGCATGCACATAATATATATTCATGAAAAATGCTTGAAATATACACGAAAATATGTAAGATATTATGCAAAATTAAATGATAAGTTTTAGGAACCCAAAAACAGATTTTTTATTTTATTTTTTATTACAAAATCAGCAATCAATAGGGATGTTGACTAATTTTAGGATTCAATTTGATTTTATAGATAGAACCTTAAGATTCATGAAAAAAATATTATAAAAATAATAATCTTCAATTGAGTTGTTCATTTTAAAAAAACATTATTTATTTTTTTATGTATTTTAAATCTTTAACACAAATTATATTAATTGTCATTGGGAAAAACTCTTAAAAATATGTTTAATATTAATAATAAGGAATTCAAAATTGATAAAAGTTCAAAAAAAGTCACGTGACTACGAACGCGCCAAATTTGGTCGCCATGTTAGTGACGTCATTTTGTTAAAGCAATTACACGATAGTACAGAGGTACAAAGGCTTTTACGTGAATTGAGCAAAAATATCCGAAATTTAGTGCAAAAAGATATTCATAAGACGTAATTTTATTGTAAAGGGTCTAGCCGGATAAGTATGACGAGTCGGCCCCCAAATGGGAACTTATATCGAAACTTATGTATAAATATCGCCTTGATGTACAAACACAATTGATGTACTTTTCGCGACCAGCTTCCGCTTTGACCTTGAGATATGGGAAAAAATAACCGTACGCATGACTTTTATTCAAAGTCCTATAACTCAAAAATTAATTACGCTAGAGAGTTGAGACCAATACGAGTCTTAAGATTGCATTACAGAGTATATTATATATTTTTTTCAAATTTTTAGTGTAAGTTTATGTATAAAAAAAATTAAAAAATAATTTAATCGTATTTTTTTTTCCATGTTCTTTAAGACTTACAATCACGAAAATAATATATGTTATGCTCCTTTACGTGCTCTATTACCCATAAAAATTGCATGGGAAAAAAGTTGGTGCAACACATCGAAAAAAAATTAAAAAGTGTTTCGCACCTTGTACCTTAGAGGTATAAACATGACTTAACAGCAACAAAATTTTATCGCTTGCGGATAGAATTGTATATAAACACGTTTAGACTTGTTATCACGTTGTCTATTATATTTTATGACTTACTAACATTGCTGGTCATGCATTGGTATCGCTCTTGGAAATGTCCAAGGTCTATTGATCTAAAAGGAAGCTTTTGACTTGGATTTTAGTGGTATTTTGTTTCAAAATTTTAAAATTAGTCATTGTTAAACCAACTTATTTTATATAAGGTAATAATGTCTGACAAGTGCAAAAACTGTAACAAAAATCGTCGTAAGATTGTTGATTACAAAAAAGTTGTAAAAACTGAATAAGAAGTTAAAGTGTTTAGTGATTGTTTAAATAAAACAGTAACAGTTAATGATATATTCTGTAACAAGACAAGTGTCGTCTTATCCCATATACCTATCAACAAAAAAGCTTCTATTTCTAAATGTACAGCATCTGACGAGGTGTCTTCTAGCCTGGAAGTATACGATGAAATATACATGTCAACTCTGAAGATTCTGAAACCAGTAGTGACAGTGATATTACATATAAGTACCATCTAAGCGCTCATAGCCCGGCAGCTTGCGTCGACCCTATGTGATCGACAAAGTTAAGCAACAGCGGGCGCGGTCGGTGGTTGGATGGATGACCGCTAGTGGCAAAAATTTCTTGAGCGTTTCCGTGCTTTGGAGGGCACATAAAGCCGTCGGTCCCGGTTGTTATCATAAGATAACAGTCGTTAAGCCATGTCGGAGGCCCTCGGGCGGTTTGAAAACTTCCGACACTTGGGTTGGCCACTAACCCCTCCACCAATCCGCACTGGAGCAGCGTGGTGGAATATGCTCTAGGCCTCCTCAAGATGAGAGACCCGTGCCCAGTAGTGGGCCATTAATGGGTTGAAGCCAAATATAATTATTTTAAAATGTTTAAAATAGTACTCATTGTCACGTGACCACAAACGTCATTTTGAGCTTATGACGTCATTGTTCTTATTTTATATGCAAGTGCAACTAACTTCAGTCGACAGATAGTATTGAATATCGGCTAGCGACGTCACGTGACGTTATTGGTGGGAAAGAAAATTATTTTTATTTACCAATTTTTGTCTTTAAATTGAGGTGTTTCCTACAATTTTTTTTTGTTATAAATGGAAATTTCATATATAAGTTTTACATACATTACACAGTTTTACATACATTAGTAAATTATCCCTTGATAGACGATAATATGTAAATGAAGTGACAGAATTGTATTACATTTTTTTTAAATTCTTTTTGTAAGACCTATGAACAGGTTTTTACATAGGTGGACGTAATACATTACAAATTTTAATATTTTTGTAAACGTAAACAATCATGTTGTATTGTTCTGAATGTTCAGTAGTAAGATTGTGTCTTCGATCATTCAAAATATATTTATACATGGAAAAGGAACGCTCCACATATGCCAATGCATATAATTCGGTCCCTAATAATAATTACTCCTTATTTCTTTAATGAGTTTAAACAGATTATTACAACTGACTGCTTCCGTATTTATGTACAGTTAGCAAACGAGTTAGGTATGCAGGTCATATTACACAAACATCACAAACATTCTGTAATGTTTAGTGTTACGGAATGTATATTAAATTAAATTTGCTAATAACGTAAAAAATCGTTTATGTTAAACATTACGGCACATTTTTCTTTAGTTTTGTCTACAATTTATGACGTCAACCACAGGGAGCGCGAGCGGGAAGAGCGCGACGCCCCCGCAGCCCCCGCGCGGGAGGAGACGCGGCCTGAGCCGAGCAGCACGCAACCCGACACGACCCGTGCGTCGCCGCCGCCCCCGCGCCCCCCGCGCACATCGCGCCCGCCGCCGCCCGCCGTGCCGCGAGACACGCGGGACTCGCGGGACACGCGGGACTCGCGAGACACGCGGGACACGCGGGACATGCGGGATGACAGCGAGGTCAACTCCACGTGTGGTATGTATGTCGGCGAGCGACCTCTTTGGTTCTGTGGCGACTGCGCACACGCGTCAAAGATCGCTAGTATATACAATAAACGCTCCGACATCAGTCGGGGCTCGGCCGCCGCAGGTTGCCTGCCTTGACACCTTGCCTGTCGGGAGCTCTCCCTTTGCCAAACTATTCTTATAGTCAGAGTAGCTACCACCCTCTTGCTTGAGTCCGTCGTTAAACGAATCGTTTTCCGGCTGGGGGCTCGACAGACAGTTCTTTCTTTATATGCCTTCTCTCTTTCTTAGCCGTTAACGCATCAATGATGCCGTTGGTGTCGCTTATATCCATGGGCGACAGGTGACATCAGGTGGACCGTCAGCGGTCAGCTCGCTATGTCTGCTATTTAAATGAAACAAAGAGCTGCTCCAAGTTCCGCTTCTTATGCTTGATTGTTGTCATGGTAACGACGATAACATCGTTCATCATCATGATCATATTTGTCCTAATGGTGAGCTCGTAGATGTGAGTGAATTTTCCCACTGGTGAGCTCAGGTCTACGCTGGAAATATGTGAATTGACAGACTTTACATACCTTTAAGAACAATATGGAGAAGTCTTAGGGTTTACCTTCTCCGAAGCGCATAACTTGAAATTACAGGTGCAGAATAGGAACTCAGGTCTACGTATTTAGGAGACCGACGTTCAAACTGCTAGCTTATCACTGCTATAATATTAAGATCAGTATTACGCTCGATCATTATTAATTTAATTGCAACAACAAAGTTGATTGCATTTAAATGTTATTTGTTGTGTCGTCCACAGAGACGCTGACGCCGCCGCGCGCGCCCTCTCCCGAGCGCGCGCTTACGCCCCCGCTGCCGGCGCCCATCGCCCCCGCCGCCTCCGCGACCCCCGCCGCCCCTGCCACCCCGGCACCCCGCCCGCGCGCCGATAGTGATGATGACGTTGACCTCATATTAGATGACATCGATGGGATACTGTCCGATGACGATGACAAGGACAAGTGAGTCACCCTGACAACAACAACAACAACAAAATACTCTTTATTGTACACCAAAATTATATTATCTAAATACTCTTATTTTTCTTCGCCTTCTTCTTTTACTTCTGTATTGTGAAATAAAATTGCATTGCTGTATTGTACTGTGATGTGAACATGCCAGCTAGAGTCACCAGATCTATGCAGTAGGGCTGTCAACGTGGGTAGTATGACTGACAGTGTAAATGATATGTGACGTGTGTGTGTGTGTGTGTGGCAGACCCGTGGAGCCCCCCAAGACGGCGGACCTGCGCGCCAAGCTGCCGCCCCGCCCCGAACGCCCCGAACGCCCCGAGCGCCCTGACCGCCCCGAGCGCCCCGACCGCCCCGAGCGTCTCGACCGTCCTTCCAGACAGAAGATCACCTTCGGCAGTGCAAGGAACGACGAAAACAAGAAAAAAGGTGAACATAAACGATATAAAATATAAAAAAGCGCCTACACACTCGTACCCCCGTAGTCGGTTTTCACATGTGCCGCGGGTGGCATGTATGTATTATGACACATAACACAATAAATTTTTATCTGTCACTGCCCGGGAATCGAACCCGGAACCCCTCGCTTCGCAGGCAGGGTCGCTACCAACTAGGCTATAGGAACGTCAGTTTTCTATAGGTGTCTTATAGGTGTTTTTGACAGTATTCTCTAAAATTAATCTCAAGTTTTTATGCAACACAATGCTGTCAGTTGAAAATTCAGTACATAATTGGATCATCGATGAGCAGATGAGGCATTCTAGCGGTTGCTGAATGTTACGTAATATAAAACATAACTGCCTTATCAATTATACGAGGCTCCCAGCGTATAGGGGCCCCCACTAACACTCGCAAAAAAAAAAACCAGGGACTGAATTACCCAAAAATAAAGGTACCTTTAAATTTCGGTATGACGTCATACCGTTAAATAAGGGTTACCGAAATATTTCGGTACCCTTTTATTTTTCGGTAGCAGAATTTTTAAGGTTGGAAATTCATACCGGTATTATTTCGGTAAGAGTACCTTAAACCTTTATAAATGTTTCGGTAGCAATACCTTAACCTTTATATAGGGGTTAAATACGGGTTTTCTTTGATGCACCGCCTCGCGTTCAGTTGAGGTGAGGCCCTGATTGCACAGTATTATGATTCAGTTTTGATTTTTAATTTTTATATCCGATCGGAAGGACACGACCTACTTAAGGTTTTCTTATCTTACTTCTATAAGGTTTTCTTTCGTTCTTCTGACGCGTGTCGTTCTTCTATACTACACACGTCAAATATAGTTTGAGATCACTTTGAAAATACGAAATCTTTTTTTTTTCTATGTTAGAATAAAACGTTTTTTCTTTTTCTTCTAAGATTCGACATTTAAAAATTAAATCTTTTAATAACAAAATAATTTAAAATATCAAGTGTTTATCGGTATAAAAATAGATCAAATCCTTGTTTACGCATTCATTCAAAAATCTGACCAACTTTATTCAAGCGTTTTTTCTGACTTTTCGAAGGAGTTAATTCAAAAAGATGCCGAGGGGATTATATGAAGTTTTACGAGCAAGAATTGTTACTTCGGGGGAAGAAGGATATTCTACGAGAGAAATAGCACGCAGAGTGGCTGTAGCCCAATCCTGAGTCGTGAATACGTTATGGAGGTATCGCAGCGTGGATAACTTTGCTGATCAACCTCGCAGTGGTCGGCCAACTGTTCTTACTGCTGCTCAGAAGCGTTACATCAGATTGCTGACTGCCCGAAACCCAACAATCAATGCCATTAAAATAAGAGTTGAGTTGCGGGCTGCTATTGGCCTAGAAATTAGCACTCAAACCATCAGAAATTGCTTACACCAGGTTGGATTACGAGCAAGGAGATACTGGCAAGCAGCCCTGAACTCACAGCAACGACAGCGACGCAGATTGCAGTGGGTTAGACTCTGCCAAAATGAAGAAGACGACGAGGAAATCATTTGGCGGAATTGTCTCTTTGTTGAAGAGTCCAGAATTAGCACTCGTCATAGTTTGATCTCGTTCAAATTTATGTGGAACCACATGACAAGCACCTCCTTTCGATTAAAAAAAGAATCATCAAAATCTGTTCACCCAGTCGAAAGTTCTGAGAGGTAACAAACATAAAAAATACAGTCGAATTGAGAACCTCCTCTTTTTTTTGAATTAGGTTAAAAAATAAAAAATAATTTAATTTTTTTATTTCAAAAAGTGTATCTTTTTATAAAAAGATGTTACGTAAGCAACATTCTTTTAAAAAAGTAAAATTAAAAAAAAAACATCTTTTGCTAGTGATCTCAAACTTTATTTGATGTGTGTAACTAGTCCAGCCATAAGTTCTGTTACAAATGAAAATGCTTTTTTTTATATGAAGTATTAATATTAATGAAATTTATACCTACATATTTATTAAAGTCTCAGCAAAAAATAAAAAATGTTCTATTCGAAATGGCCACCTTTGGCTTTTATACAGGCCTTTAATCTGTTTGGCCACGAATCTATGGATTTACGCACTGTTTCCAAGGGAAATTTCGCCACTGCTTGCTCCAAAGATTTTTTAAGAGACTCAATTACGCCGTGTCGTTTAGAGCAGGCCATGTCCTCTAAAACTGACCATAATTTGAAGTCTAAAGGGTTGAGGTCTGGGTTAGATGAGGGCCAGTCTTCAGCTCTTATAAAGTCCGGAACATTGGTTTCAAGCCAGGCTTGGGTAGTTCGTGTCTTGTGACCAGGTGCAGAGTCCTGTTGGAAAGTCCACGGTATATTTTAAAAAAAAGTATTGCTGAGAGGTTTCACAACATGATCCAAGACTGTATCTTGATACACTTTGGCTGAAGTTTTCACTCCTTTTTCACAAAAATGCAGTTTTGTGACTCCTTGATGAGACACGCCCCACCAAACCATCACTGACGCAGGATGATGACCACGTTGTACCTTCCCGACCACTTGAGCAGCTTCTTTAGAACTGTGAGCGTACACTTTATCATTTTGCTTATTGTAGTGTTCTTCAATCGTGAAATTTTTTTCATCGGTAAAGAGGATATTTCTGTGCCTTTCACCTGCGTATCGCGACAGAAGGCGTTTTGATCGATCTACTCTCTTTAATTGTAAAGATTGATTTAGGGCATGTCCTGTATATCGACGAGGTAGTGTAACGTGGTAACGTGGTGAACAACGTGGGCAGAAATTATGTAACACCAAGTCCCCATGGTCGCAGGGTCGAAGTATTTCAAGACCCACCCCAGTGGTAGAGCTCAGGTTCTCTCAGAACAAACTCTCGGTCTTATGAGGGATCGACAAGAACTATGTGTGCAGTCTCTAACCTCTATGAGGGAATACCGTCGGGCGTCGGCTCAATGAACAGATCTCCAAGTGCAGGTGATGCGATTTGCGAAAATACAACGCAAATCGTGTAAAAAACACAATTGAGCCAAACTAGGGCTTCAAAGTGTTCGCCAGGGATCTATCTATTGAGCAAAGTCAGCTTACGAGGTTGACGACCGAGTCCGGCACCATGGTTTCGTCGAAACCGGAAGTTCTGAGAGATACTACGGACGGTTGTATGCCTCCTCTCAAGCTCCACCTCCCCGCGAGGAGAGCGACAAGCGAGCTAAACTGACCCGATACTACACAGAGGATATCCCGGACGTCAGCCTGTATAAGATTAGAGAGGCTCTCAAACAACTTTAAAATAACAAGGCACCGGGAAGTGACGGAATCACAACCGAGCTACTAAGAGCTGGAGGGATACGCCTTCTAGTGGCCCTCCAAAAACTGTTAGATTTCGTCATTAATACTGGAACTACCCCAAAAACGCGGGGCAGAAGTGTGGTGACGCTGTTCTTCAAGAAGGGCGATAAAGCCCTATTGAAGAACTACATTCCCATTGCACTTCTGAGCCACGTGTATAAGCTGTTTTCGAGGATGCTCACAAATCGCATTGTACGCAGGCTTGACGACTTCCAGTCTCCCGAAAAAGTAGGATTCCGAAAAGGCTACAGCACCATAGACCACAAACACACACTGCGGCAGATTATACAAAAGACAAAGGAGTATAATCTGCTGTAGTGTGTTGCCTATGTTGACTATGAGAAAGCCTTTGATTCTTGGCGTTACTAAATTATCTCCAGCGGTGCCGGATCGACTACCGGTATATCGAGGTGTTGAAGTGCTTGTACTCATCTGCCACCATGTCCGTCAGAATACACGACACAGCAACGAACCCCATCCCACTGCAGAGGGGTGTCAGACAAGAGGATATCATATCCCCAAAACTCTTCACCGTTGCATTGGTAAACGTGCTCAAGCTGACGGAGTGGAAATGACGTGGCATCAACATCAATGGCAAATACATCATCCACCTCGCTATGCCGATGATATAGTCATCCTGGCGGGTTCCCTGAAAGAATTGGTACAATGCTCGGGGACTTGAACAGCGCCTCACAACGGGTGTGTCTTAAGATGAACATGGACCGATGTTGATGGCGTTGCTCGATGTAGACAAATACCTGGGACAAGTGATCCAGATGGGTAAGTCCAACTTCAAGAAAAAGTCACTCGTAGAATCCAACTCAGAAGGGCTGCATTCGGGAAACTGCGTCATACCTTGTCGTCCAAAACACTACCTCAGTGCCTGAAGTCGAAGGTTAGCCGACTGAAGTGGCAATGGGCTGGCCACATAGTTTGCTAAAGTTCAGCAAGGCCAATACAGTAAGTTGCTGGTTCCATGCCATAACAAATGTCGTCGGTGACTTTAAGTAAGGCTGTTGTTGTGCTATGGCGGCGGTGAAAGCCCGATTGTAGAGGATTAAGATGATTGTGGGAACGAAGGAAGGAAGTTAATTGTGATTGGACAATTTGCATGATTTTTAAACATTTTTATACATTTTCATATATTTTGCATGTTTTAAAGTAAATAAAAAAATATATAAAATATATTATAATATCTGCATCTTAATAAGTGCAGCAGTTGATGTTCTTGAATGTAAATATAAATATGTAAATAAGAAAAGAACTGAAGTCCTAAGGCTTGTGTACATAAAATAAGAATAAGATTGTATAAACGTATAAAAATATTTTAAAGTAAATAAAAAATATATACTTTTTAATATTTTGTAAATATATTTTTTCGTTTCCCATGTTCACCTTTAATCCATGTTCGTATTTGTATAACAATTTTTATTAGTAAAGATGGTATTTCGTACAACATCGCCAACGCAAGCGGCAAGGAGCGAGCGATGCGATGAGAAGTGTGGCAACGTCGCATGTTTTTCGGTACCGAAATAATTTTAGGTTAAATAATGGTAGAACCTTAACCCTTATTTATAAAGGTACCGGTAAAGCTCTACCTTTATTTTGAATCGGTACCGGTATACTTTTGAGGTACCTTAACCTTTAACCGTAACCGCTTTCAGTCCCTGAAAAAAACTCCCCAGCGGCTTAAAACCGCTACAGTTAGCACTGCATTTATATTTAGCAGCTGACGTTGAGGGGGCCCCACAACAAATATTGATATGGGGCTTCCTTAGGGCTAGCTACGCCACTTCGTATAGTTTAATTTTATCTGTTTATGTCTAAACGTAAACCAACTTATTTTTCGTAGATCATTTAGAAAGCATAAATGGAGTACCTATAGTTATTACGGTTTTTTTTTCAAGTTTGAAGGGTGACTTAATCGAGAGGATTCTTAGCTATACGTATGTTTAGTGAATAAAACTGTCGGGAGTTTCTTAAATTTTAATTTAATTAATAGTATATAAACATGACGTAAGAATTACTTTATAGCCATACATTATGTATAACCACGTTTGTGTGTGTGCGACAGAGAAGTCCCCCATCCGACGCACCGTGGTGACGAGCTCCAGTAAGCCGCCCCCCGCGTCCCTCTCGCCCGCACCTCCGGCGCCCCCCACACACACCGACAAGAAAGTTAATGAGGTATAAATATGTCACAAGTGTATGGTTCACATTGTTGGGTTTTTAATATTTACTCAGCAAGGCTTGTGCACGTTTTACAATGTGCATTTTGTTACCCGATATTATGACCTATACTAAGTGCGATTTGCAGCCGAAACAAATGTAAACAATCATTCAAATCGTTTTATAGGGTTTTTTTACCAACTGGCATGAATTTGTACACTAAATGCGTTTTATTTAGACAAAATACTCATTAACGTATTTGTGAATTCTTAAATAAATACATATTGATCGATAACAATTATAAAATCCGAGTAAATGTGGAAACAAACAAAATTGAATAACACTGTCATCATTCAAACACTTTGCAATGATAATCTTATTTCCAAGAAGCGATTTGAAACTTTTAACATAATTTACTACTTTGTCTTAATGAGTAGATTGCCTAAATAAAACGCATTTGGTGTACAAAATCAAGTCAGTTGGTGAAAACACTAGAAAACGATTTTAATGGTTTGTTTACATTTGTTTCGGCTGCAAATCGCGTGGAGTATAGTTGCATTGAGTTCAGCCCTTACCATGATCCGTGCATCTGGGTTGAAGAGAATGAAAGTTAGGTTAGGTTTCAATTCGTTCATTACGTGAAAAGGGAACCTCGTGGAGTGGGGTTCCGTCGACATTTCTGACGTGGTAACGTTATCATGATGTAATTCATGAGGCCAAATACAAACCCACGCACTTACATATAATATATTATGTTGTTTGTTTTAGTATCCGTAGGTTAGAATATATATTTTTAAAATTTCATCAATATCGTAGTGGAGTCAATCGAAGCATTTTTATTTTCATAATACAAAAAGATAAATAATACGTAAAAGGTACTCGTCTTCACAACAGCCTGAACGGGCGTGCTCTGTGTCGCATAATTTTGTCTACAGGCAGGATGCTCCTTTGTTTTATCGTCTGCCGATCAAAACAAAAAACTGAACCTATCAACCAAGGGATTGAACGAAATAGTAGAATCGCACGCACACATAGTCAAACACGTATACACACACACACACACACACACACGCACGCACGCACACGCACAGTATGTATCGGTAGCGGGTGTGAGCTGTGTGTCTGTTGCAGGTGAAGGGTGCCGTGCGCGCGCGCCCGCGGATATTGTTCGACGCCGCGCAGGTAACTACCTTCACACGTCTAGTGTTTAGAGGGGTAATTAACTAAACCTAACAAGGGAAGTTTGAATAGAAATATACAGTATTGAAGCATGTCATAGAACGAACAAAATGTGTTGCACCGGGAGGATTTTCAAAATTGAGCCCGCGTTCTCCTTTCAAAATCGAACGAATCCATTGAACATTAAAAGCCCATTGGTGCCAATTGATTGGAACAAACATCGTGTTCGCGGTGTCGGTTCTATACGTTAGTGATAATACCACAGAAGAAATAATAGTACTTATAAATAAGTACCGAAGGCGCACTAAGAAAAATTCCGAATCATTTAAATAAATAGCGACTCTTGCTCCAAAGCAATAAAGTGTAATTCAGATCGCACAGCGCTAATCAAAAACGCGTAATGAGTTGCCTTCCTTTCTAACACTATCGCTTATCCTCTCTGGCAATGTCAGGATTGTCTTTTTTGAAAGAATAAACTCAATCTGAAAGTTTAGTGACATGTGTGATGACATGAAGAAAACTGACATTTATAATTTTTTTTTCTGAAAGTTTAATTTTGTAATATGTGTCATATATTACGAACGTATGACAGTCATTATGAATTTTCTGAATTAATAGGACATGTCGAACGCGACATGTACTTGTAACGTCATGGTTAAAATGCGGAGTGCACCAGACCTGATAATACTTCAATGCTCAACAGTCCGATTTTCTCGATCGTTTCTGCTGCGTACGTGCGAGCTGTGGAAAGAGTTTCCTTCCGAAGTTTTCTCGGAGCGCTATAACTTAATAAAATAAATAAACAAATAACATGGGCGACTTCTCTAGTGTTGCTAATATCCATAAGCGACAGTGACCATTAGGTAGCCCGTCTGCTTCGTCAGCACATCAGGCTACAAAGCCCAAACTATCTCAATTCCAGAGCGACAAAGACAAGGACAAGGCTGAGGAACGATCGCAGTCGTTCTCCAACCGGCGCGTCATCCTGCATCGCAAGGGGGGAGGGGGAGGGGGGGCCGGGATCTTCACGCGAGCCGTGCGCACCGCCATCGGGACCGCTGTGACCACCGGGACCGGGACCACGCGTGTTGAGTACAGCGACGACGACGAGGAGCCCTCGCAGGAGGACACGGCCACAGTGGCCACAGTGGCCAACCTGCCTCACGGCATGACGGATACGAGGCTGAAGACGCTCGCCGGCAACGATGTGCAGGTAACTTGTGCGGCCGGGTAGGGGGCGGTTCAAACGAGATAGGATGCATTTGGAACGTGCACTGTGACGTTTGGAACGTACATACGTACGCACTTTACGTGCTTAAGAGTTAGGCATGTTGTTGTAGGACTTAAGAAGAAGACTTAGAAGAAACTTATGTCCGCATGTACGTAGTTTACGTACTCGAAAGATAGACGTGTTGTTGACTTTTAAGTTTTAGGTATAGTTGTGAGAGGCATAGTCGGTACAAGGAGGAAATGTTGACACTGGCACACTTATATTGTATTTCTGTCCCGGCGCACTGTAACTGTAACTGCACTCCAGGCTTTACGTTACACGAATCGTGTCTGTCCAACACTGATAGATAGACAACTCTCTTCTCTTGTATGACACACATTGTATAACCTATTGATTAGGTATTTACCTGCCACACTGATTCCCCAGGAATGCTAAATGTGTATCTGTTTAACAGACTCGGAGGCGTTAACGATAGTCGCTATAGGTTGGAACGGAAAAAGATTTGTCATTTACCCAGTATTATGAATCTTTTCATGGTCATAATAGTCATTAATTTAAAATAAAAAAACCCCTGACAGTTTTATTTACACTAATCATAGCTAAGAATACTCGGGTAAGTCACCTTTCAAACAAAAGAAAACTAGATCAAAAGGGGTCATCCGTTTGGGAGCCATGATCAACTTACCATGATCCATGATCCGCCCGATTAGCCATGATCAACGGGAGTCAAACTTATAACATCCCTTTTTTTTTGGTCGGGGGTTAAAAATATGACAGACTTATCAGCTATAGCTAAGATTCGTCAACAAAAACATTTCGTCAACAAAAACACACGTCGTTTACAAAAACATTGACCTCACTTATGGGTCAATACTGGTACAAGTGATATTTTCATTTAGTGTTAAGTTAGCTGGCATCAGAAATGCTCTTGAAGAAATGATTGACCTTTAAGGAAACTTAAAAAAACAGAAAATACATATTTATGCCAAGTTTCAAATCGTCAAATATTAATAAACGCTTACACCCCTGCAGTAGTAGTACACATATTTTTAATATGTTTACCATTTCCAATGATGGAAGTATCATAGAATAACCCTTAAAATAACTTTTCATAATCATTTGAATATTTTAATAGCGTCCATGTGACTGTTGCGAATGTTGAAAATACAACGTTTTAAAGTGATCTAAACAAATATTCAGCAGTCAGTGATATCATGAGTGGTCTAAACGACTGGACTTCAGTTACGTATAACCGTGGATGATATCGTGCGACTTTAATTACAATAAAACATATATCATTTTCTGACCATTATCGGTACAAAAAGTTTTTTTTTTGCATCATAAATCTCGTTTGAAGCGCCGCCCGCACCAAAGCCACGCCGCAATGATCACTGAATACTGTCATAATAGGACAGTATTATGTCTATTTGTGTATCTATTATAAATATTGTTATTGTTCTCGGCAGTTTAATGTTAGATGTAAGAGTTCTAAAATCAGTTAATGGCCGCTCAGTTAGCCGATATCTCGTCACTTTACAGATTTATTTGAATGTTTAATCAATATTCAGTTTGACCAAGTGTGATATAGTGAGGTTGCCAGCAGTGTGCTATAAACTGATTTTCACAGCGTCCTTGTTACGACGTTATTTCTTCGACATTTTGTCTGTGGTTGCTTAATTTGTTTAATGTTAAACTCGGTCGGCAATTTTTATGAAATCTGGATAGATTGGGTTTTTAATGGTTTTCTATTCAATAGCCAAACGAGGGCAGTATCCAAAAAGTATCCAGTATCCAAAGTCACATTATGTAAGAGATAAGAAATAAATACAATAATCCACACAAGGAATTTATGGTGGCCAGTCACGGTCAGTCCATTGCGTCAAATGGCGTGATATACAGCCAAAATTTGATCGTGAATGTGAAAAACTGATGGCGTAATATAAAAAATTTGTATGTCCAATCGCGCCATTTTGACATATGTTATTTGGAGCCACGCCAAATGGCGCGACCGTGAGTGGCCACCCTAAAAGTATTGAATGTAACTGAAAATAACCTCACTGTCAATGAACGAATTGACAAATTAACCGACAAACAATATATTTGGACCCGTGGTATGAGATTTTATGGGAGGTCAAATCAAATTTTTTCCGTTACGTTATGCCGCTTATGCGGTATTTTTTATTTTGCAACACGGAATCTAGATGGCGTTGGATGATTGATCAATAAAAACGCCATGTAATGATAATAATATTGGTACATCCTATTCTGATGAAACATCATCATCATCAATTTTTTATGTAAATTTTTGTGTCAATTCCTTTATCAATTTTTTTTGTCAATTTTTTTATCATCATCATCACCACCATGGCGTTAAACTCTCTAAATGAAAAAAAAAATGGTTGTCTGTAAAGTCGATTTACGGACGGTAGTTTAACGTGACAACGTCATGACAAAGCTCCGCTCCGCTCCGCCCCGCCTCGCTCCGCCCCGCTCCGCTCTGCTCCACTCAACTAAGATCGCCTACGGCTCGCCTACGGCATCGGCTACGATACGCCGATCGTAGCCGATAGTGCCGCTCTCTCGCTCGCGGAACGCGACATTTTTTCATAGATGTGCCCGGCGCTCATCGTTTTAATAGACGTTATCAAGTCAAAATTTCGACGAACTACGTCATCGTTGAATAGGTATTTAAAAATTATTTTTGGGTTTCTTTCATAATTTTTCATTTTGAGTGACAATTTAGATTTTTAATTAATTATGTATAACGATTTAAAGTTGGTTAAACAACCATTCTCGTTAATTTACTAACTCCCATAATGAAATGACAACATTTCGAATATTACCGTCATAAGTATAATCCTAATAATCATTCATTGAATCCTATAGCTAAAAGGTGTAAAATAAAAAAATCATTAAAAAACAGTGCGTAAAATATTAAAAAGAAAAAACAAGCTGAGTAGTTCAGAATGTTGTTAAAAGTAATACTGAACAAGCACACCGTAGAATGACTTTATATTTGTATAAGGTTGCCATATTGTATTGATTTTATGGGCTAATGATTCTATCAAGTTATGAGGATTCAGTTTACTGGTTCTGATATTATTAAGTTTTTTTTCGTGAAATACACTTGACTGGATTTATTATCTATCTATAGATACTATAATAAAACTCAAAGGGCAAATTTTCTGTACATTGAATATTTAAAAAAAAATTCACTAGGGGGCACTTCAATAACGTGTTAGAGCACAAAAATATTTTTTTTAAAGAATTATTGTCTGTCTGTTTGTCTGTCCGGGCATCACATGAAAACCCTTGAACGGATTTCGATGAAAATTGGTAAGTTGTGACTAATACTCCGGTTCATATTTTAGGATACTTTTTATCCCGGGAAATTAAAAGGTTTCCCTGGCAAACGGGATGAAAGTTTGTATGGAATATTTTTAAAACATCAACCGATTTGCTTCAAATTTGCAGCAAATGTTCCTTGCTTAAATTTATGGAACACATATTTTTCAGTTTTTCAAAATTTTGCAAAAAAAAAGAAAAAAATACAAATTAATGTGAATATTGCTTATTTTTCAAAACCCGCTCCTGGAGGAATCCTTTGTGATTTTATCATAGGTTTCAGTTTATAAATTACTAAATATAAGTACTTCAATATCCCATCAAAAACATAAATGTAAAGTGAGAGTCAATTAAAAAAAAAAAGAATTGAGATCTAAATGGGTGCCAATTTCTGTGTAGAAAAGCCTAAAATTTTAGTCACAAGAACATAATTAAGGATCCCTAATTTATTGAAAATATAATATAGCCTATGTCACCCGGGGATAGTGTAGCTTCCAAACTACTACTTTCAGAAAAATTACTACTTTCAGATTTATTCCTTTGTATTCACCCCATTACCTATCTGGATGCCAAATTTTAACTTTCTAGGTCATCTGGAAGTGGGTTAGAGTTTTGATCTATAGGTCAGTCAGTGATAAAATTGTCGATTTTTGGACGTTAATATCTAAATAACCGTTTGAGATGTGTTTATGAAATTTGGAACACGTATGTATTTCACAAGTCTCAATAAATGAGCCAAATTTGACAGGTTTATATTGAATAGTTTTTGATTTATGAGGTGGTCAAAAGTGGCTCCAAATGGTTCGTGTAATATTACACACGGTGCTGCTCGTCAATTCTGTTAGCTAAGAAATTGACTTGACACGCTCCCGCGTGCCTAGATTTCCGTATGCGAAGCTGCGGGCAACAGCTAGTTATTACTATTTTTGTGCCACTTGACTTCACCACTTGAACTTTGAGTTCACCACGATGCGGATAAAAAATAAAAAAATCTTGTTTTAACGAATTATGGTGCAAACAAAATTATAAATTACCTGAATTGTTGTAAGAATATTTCTCATCAGAGATTTACGTTTTTACTCGAGTTTTTTCTCGAGACAAAATGTCGAAGAAAAGAAACCATGACCAATTCTTTGTTGGTCGTTGTTTTTATTAATATTCTTTATGTACATATTGATTTAGCTTTAAGTTACATACGCGGCCGCCGCCACCGAACTGATTGAGTGTTGTGACATCAGCCAACTTTCAGCTAACACACTCGCTGGATAATACGGAAATATAAAACTAATTGCGATCATTTATAAGGAAATGAAATTTTCTATCTCAATTATCATATTATTCATCTATAGAGTACGGCGAAAGTTTAAAATAGCCTAATAATATCCGTAATGATGTCAATGGGAATATGTGTGAGAGCGCTCATAGGCGAGTATTGGACAACCGATGGTATGGGAATGCCTGACTTCCGGAAACTGATGACAATGGATAAATTTTGGTTCCTGACAGGATATTCACATTTGATAGACAATCAAAATATTTCACCTGCCTGCCGTAGTTACAAGAAAAAAAAAATCTAAAATTAAGCCGTTAGTAGATTACCTTAACAAAAAAATTATCGAAGTTTATACGCCGGCCCAAGAAATATCGATAGATGAGTCTTTGTTGTTATGGAAGGGCTATCTCAGCTGGATACAGTGCTTATGAACAAAAGTAGCACGTTTTGGAATTAAAAGCTACGAGTTTTGCCGGTAAATATAACGTACCCCTTCCACGTAAGCCTTGCATGGATTTACTAGTGTTACAGCAAAAACCGTCTTGAAGCTGTTGCAGGGGTTCCTTGGAACTTTATAACTTCATTCCTTTAGCTAGGTTTTTGAAACAGGAAAATACAGATGCCGTGGGGACTTTAAATAGGCGCCAAGCAGGCACACCACTCGATATCAAGAGCTTAAATGAAAAAACTGTTCAGAGAGACCACGTGGTAAGTCGACACTGTGGCGACGAATCCGTCGTGGCGCGGAAGGACGTCAGATTGGTTACCACAGTGTCGACATTCCATAACGCTGATATGGTACCGGGACGAGGAGCAAGTCGAGCCTGCCTAAAGCCTGCTGTGGTAAAAGATTATAACAAGTACGTAAAAAATTATAACAAGTAAGACGGCGTCGACCTCAAAGATCAAAAGCTGTTGATGAACGCAAAAGAGGTATCAAATGGTATAGTAAGGTATTCCGACGCCTTTTAAATGTAAGCATTTTTAATGCATATATAATGTATTGCGCCAATATTGGCCAACACGCATGACGCAGGGAAAATGACTCGCCGTTAGTTTCGGCACCGACTGGCGGCCCACCTTAGCGACAGGTATCTAGTCAACAGCCAACCCAGATCACACAGCAGCGCCCCGTGTTATCGATTCAATGTTGCTTTATGCCATTTTCACGAACGCCGAGTCGTCGCTGAGGAGGACCGCAGCTCAAAGGCGCAAGTTCGCTATCGGAGAGGGCGATGTGTACAATGCGCACGACGAAATGTGACAATGAGCAACATCATATGCCGCCAGTGTAACTTTTTTTGTGTGTTAGCCAGTGTTGGTTGCAATACCACAGTAATGAATAATTAATTATACATGGACTTCGTAGACCAGAAGTATCCAGTTATCGCCTCACAAAGATTCACGACAAAATCTGATACATATAATAGGTACTAGCAATTAGGCCGCCTATTATATGTTACTTTCCTTTAAAAACAAAGCAAAGCAACAACCCATAATTGTCCCACCGCTGGGTTCGGGGTCTCCTCACAATGTCAGGGGTACAGGCCATAGACAAGTGCGGATTGGTAGACCTCATACACCTTTGAGAACTTTATGGTGAACTCTTCGGTGTGCAGGTTTTTATTACCAATATTTTGACTTTGAATATTGTCAATAAGTCATAATTGTCAATTTTGAAAAATAAACCATCTCATTTAGTCGGATTAACCTGAATAATTCTCATTGTCCTCGAAAAAGTACAACATCATCGCATCCATGTCAATTCTGCTCAACCAGTACCATCTAGAAATGTCTGGCCGCTGGCGATAATTATGTTTATGTTGTAGCATTTGTGTATACCAAAGTTCGGCAAAGGGAGATCTCCCGCCAGGCAAGGTGTGTTGCCTGGGAAGCGGCCGAACCTTGACTGATGTTGTCGGAGCATTTATATATATGCAACTGATCGTGAAAACTATTTAAAGGTTAAGTGGCTATTGCTCATGACACATTTCATGAGATATTTTGCTGACTTGAACCCAGCTTCCCATATGCCACCGAAGTGAGGAGGTGAGCCGGTATATGTCTTGCTGAAATGCTAAGTCAGAGAGAGGGTTTTGCCCTGCGATTTCCTTTAAAGCTTCCACCTCGTTAAATTATTTGTCCGGTCGCTGAATCGAATCGTAATCGAAAGGCGACAAGAGCACTCTAATAATGTCATTGGTTACACAAGCACAACTGTAAGACTAATTTGTTCCGTGAACTAACGCGTTTTGTTTGTACTTTGTACTTTTGTAAAGTGTAGTTTGTACTGCGTGAATTCGTTTTTTATTCGTCTCCAGAATTTGTAGGGTTTCATTTATAACAAAAGCAAAATCTGTTTTAACCATCAACTTTTTCTTACTGATTGTTTGTATAGTGTATATATTCTATAAATACAGTTTTGAAACGCAGGAAGTACATGATTTATTTCTCTGACATGACATTGGACAAAATGTTGAATGCGGTTGGTTCTGTAAAATTACAAATACATTTTATCAATCTTTTTAAGTCATAAATTTTAACAGTGACTTTTTTAATAATAAATTGGAACAGAGGTTAATACGTTATGTTATATGAAACAAAACTCACGCTCCTTCAGTTCGGAGGTGGATTGATCCGTGCAATTTTACGCTTTAGTTAGTTGTAAGGAATTTTCTACTGTAGTGCCGCATGTCACTACGGTGACTATGTCACATTGTGATATGTAAACTGCGCCGGCTTGCCATGTAGCGCCGGCATACACTTACACAATGAATTGCTTGTTACCTTAATATTTACGAGTTACTACTTACAATGTCTGAGATGCATGTTAATAAATTTTACTATTATTTATGAAACGTTAATATTAAAGTTATGTTTTGTATGTAGAAAAGTTGGGTTATACAGTTGAAATTGGTTAAAAAATAGGAAAAGTGTTAATCGAAAGATGTCAACTCAAATGTTGTTAAACTGGATTGTATTTTGAAAATTTTGTTTTATATTTGTTTTTTTTTTTTTGTATTGTTATACAAAAAAAAACCAAAACACGTACCGTACGGTACTGGTAACTCGGATCAGTGTAACCTGTGTTGCGCCAATTTTTTTTGTAATGTATTGTTATTGTATTGTATTATTTAATTAGGCCATCGGTACGATGTTATTTAGACCTATGTTCTTAAAGCCAGTTGATGTATTTCGTGTATTTCAACTCAATTAATGAAATGTGATCACAGTGACGCATTGTGTGGAACCATTTTCATACGGTGTATTTATAATGTTATAGTTTGAAGGGTAATATTTCAATCGCTAGCTAATGACCAACTACTTAAGGTTTTAACCAGTTGAGAGTTAGCCTCGTGCCGATATCACGATATTGTCAACAGTCCGATATTATTTCATTATGTGGATAATGTAGATGAGCGAATGTCAATATACTAAAGTAATGTTTCTTCAGTAAGGATCAATACATTTAGTAAGGATGGGCGTATTTCTGGCTACATGCAAATGGTAATTCCATTCCAAAACGTCCCGCGTGTAAGGAACTCATACAAACATACATACTATATTAGTGTGTAGAATAAAGCCGTGTACGCTCGGTTTCCGAACCGAGATGCGTTCATCAACACATACAAAAATATGATGTTAGAGTCAATCGATACTATGTACATTAGTTTGATAAAAAATCCGTAGGTAGGTTTGAAGGACTCGCGAAACAGTCAATATTGATAAAACGAACTTACTTGTATGTGAAGTTCTATCAAAATTATGCGAGCTGCTCAATTCGGATGTCATCGGATACGGAAACCGAGCGTCGGCGGCGGAGGGAGGAAGACGGAGAGAGAGGAAGTGGGGGAGAGAGAGAGGGAGCAGAGCATTGAGCGGCGGCGATGACGCGGTGTGATTGCAGAGCGTGCAGCTGGACCGCGCGGCGCGCAGCGCGCGGCTTGCGTTCCGCTCAGCGCGCGCCGCCGCCGCCTTCCGCCGCAAGTTCCACGACAAGATGGTCGCCGCGAGCAGGCTCAGCGTCACGCTCTGCTAGCACACACAGACACTGACATCCGACACACACACACTTGCACCGAATGACATAGACAAGTTAGCAATATAATGGTGCGTTCCACTTGACGTTCACAACGATCAAAATAACCCTTTAGCCGCTCCACTTAACTACCACGGTTGTTATGGTCGCGGCGAAAACGTCACTGATGTCGTCATTAATTTCGCTCACATCGAGCTCATAATGACCCGGCCGTCTGTAGAAGGGGATCGAAGTGATTAAAGCAGACGATGTACAAGCAAGTGGAACGATAAAAACCGCGGACGTGAGCGTGATCGTTGTCAGCATCAAGTGGATCGCACTAATAGTATTTGAACTAATCACTAGCGTATAGAACCGATATCGCGAACCCGATGTTCGCACAATGAACTATAGCTAATTGGCTACAGTATTCAGTGGATTCAGGCGATTTTAAAAAGGTAACAGCGGCTCGATTTTGAAAATAAAACCTCCCGGCGCGACACATTTTGTTCGCAATGTCTGTTCTGGTACTTTAGTACGTTATACTTCAATGATAAACGGCCGTTTTTTTATTGAAATATTAGTTTAAAAAATAGAAAATGGAAATTGGTTACACCATTCAATGATACTTTATCATTCAATTATTTCATTTAATGCCTAAGGCATGCATTTTTTAAATTACAAATTACCACAAAAAGGCCCTGTAAGTTTGTGTACTACATAGGACACGTCTAAAAAATTTACTATACAACCGTTTTCAGTAAACTATGACATCCATAATCTCTGAATAAGTTAGTGGCTAAGTAACAACGAAACAGTTGCTAGACAATTGAGTTGTAGGTTGTAGATGGATAGAATATTGATAATTCTTGACAAAAAATAACAGACTTCAAAACAACTTAAAAACTACTCGTCAGATCTAGCTCTTTAAGTGGGACCACAAGACAAGCACCAGCTTTCGTTTAAAAAAAAGAAACGAACAGTCGGTGAAGTTGGTTAAAAATGGCCGATAGACAACAAAGGAGAATGCTCATTATAGTATAGCACCAAAAAAATAATTTGAAATGTTTTTATAAGTAAATCAATTTACAACTCCCGATAATATTTTTTTAAATTTAACCCAAGTACTTTAACATCATTAAGTTTATATTAATTTCATGATTTTTATGTATGCTGTTGGCAACTGAAGTCATCATACTTATTAAGGATCATTGCTGGAGCAAGGACGTCATTATGACGACCCCAACGTGTCCTTATTATTTCTCCTTTCTATAGAAATAAGGTTTCTAGTATGGAACTTAGTCATAATGACACATGAATGGTTTAATTTGGAATTGGATGAGCTGGCGCCGACGCTGGTAATATTTGGAAGGCGTCACTTGTCAATCCTTAAAATTAATGAATCCTCATTATAATTTTTTAAAATGCAAAAAAAAAATACTAACTTTTAATATAATTTTGACAAACTGTTGACCAACGCTAAAAAAAAACGTGTGGTACTCGGGGACTGCCGCGGTAAAGCTATTGCATAGCATTTGTTGCGAAATAAAACCTGACACCCCCCACGTGCAGTCAGTACTACGATAGCAAAAACATGCAAGCAAGTGTGCCAAAACAAAGCTGGGGAATTTCTCATAGGATTTGTTCACCTAGTAGCAATTAGTTAAAGCGAGTCGAGTACTAGGCGACCAGAAGTCTTCGAGGATGATACATCAGTGATACTGTACAACCTTAGTATGTGGCTATCTTATTCACTCTTCACACTCTGACAAGTTATCAGAGTGGCAGTGATGGATTTGTTCTATCGCTGTCGCTCTTCCGCATATTGATTGGCATGACGAGAGAAATGGCAATAATAACTTAATGTGCATGATCGTAATATAGATATCCCTGTTGTGCCTATGCTAAATACCGAAGAGTAAATAAGACAGGCACATACTATGATTGTACAGTATCACTGATGTCGCATCCTCGAAGACTTCCGGTCGCCTAGTACTCGCTTTAACTAATTGCTACTAGGTGAACAAATCCGATGAGAAATTTTTACACAGCTTTGTTTTGGCACACTCGCTTGCATGTTTTTGCTATCCTAGTACTGACTGTAAGTGGTCGGTGTCACCTTTTATTTCGTTACGGAATTTCTTGATTGGTCGTCAAGCCCGCGAGCTATGCAATAGCTTAATAATATTAATTTTAAGGAAGATAACATACACACATGTGATGTGACCTAATACGCACCATTTCGTGGGGCCACTCCTACCTAACTTCAGTATGTGAATCCTTGTTTTTCTGTACCACTGTAATGGCGCCCGTAAGAAATTCGTTGACGTGTCCTTTTAACTAATGCCAATAATAAATATTGTTAATGTAAGCCTTTTATCAAATACTTACCAGTTCTAACTGCTTTATTATTCTCTTGCTTATACTTTATAAGAATAATTGAAAAAGTTGTTTTCATCGCCATAGATTTTTTATTGTATTGAAGCATAGTTCGAGCGAGCCCTGGAGTTAATGTAGTGCGTAGTGTTGTTGTGTGTTACACGATATAAACTGTATGTTGTACAGTCGGCCGCAGAAGTAGCTTAACATTATAGTACTTTGTAATAGTAACTGTTTCGACGGTTTCCTAGCAACATCTATGACAAATTCAAAAAATGTAATGTGACAAGGTACTAAAATGTTAAGCTACTTCTGCGTCCGACTGTACAACAGTGTGTATTTGTCTGTTGACTAGTCCCACGGAACGTTATGTCGTTATATTTAACAAAAAAAATATTCATTAAATCATTTGTTTTCTCTCCCGTTAAATTGTATTCAACTCTAGTTATAAGCGCATAAGTTGTATTTGCTGATTGAAAGCATATTTTGTAATTGTAACGCATTTTAGTTTTTTATGTTCACGGTAACAATTAAATAGAATTAAAATATCACCTATCGATCTTCACCATCATTTGTTTGTGATGTATGAAACTGTTAGCATTTTTAATTAGTGTGCGGCGTGTACGTACTGTACGCGTACGATACGCGGCCTTGTGCGTATACCTGCGTGTGTACACCCGCCCGCATTGTTTGTACTAACCTTATTACTGACACAGAATATTTGATGATGTGAAATTGTTTATGATACAATTTGTTTGTAATAGTTCGGACGAGTCACAGTAGTAACAGTATGTTACTAACATAAAACAATACATAATAATAATACTTAAAATAATTATGACATTTGTTATGTACTATTTGAAAAACGCTAGATGTACCAACGGCAGAGATGGGGGTATAATAATACCGCGAAATATGTAAAAGTATACAATGTTAATTGTATTTCGATAAATCTGTTACGTATTATATTATTACGTATTCACACTATTTTCATAGACTTGATTTTATTATTTGTAATTAGGTTTGTACGTTAACTCGCTTGTAAACCGATAGTGTTGTTGCGGTTAATGTGCATTAAGGTTTGTTTTTAATTATTAAGTATGGGGATTTTTGTTTAAGTGAGAAAGCATTTCAACAAATGAAACTTTAGAAAAGTCAGACTTCGTCGGTTACTATTACTTCGTATTTTTTATATTTAAAATAGGTTTTATTACAGTAGCCGCATGCAAAATCCTCTGAAACAGATAAGTACATAGTTTCACCGTTTAAAAAGTTTACAAAGTGCCTTCAGAATTATAATCGCTGTTGCTAGACGGCCGCAAGCGCCGAAATCTCGTGCTTTTAAACGCACGTTGAACATTTTACAGATATATTCGTTTTGATAAATGTCAGATTATGTTCACGAATTACTTGAGTAAGTAGTATTTAGTAATAGTTGTAATATTTAGTTTTTTTTTGACAATGAGTCACTTATTCATTTTTATTGAACTGCTGAAATGTTGAAGAGTTATGACCCTCTGTTTATGGACTGGAGGTATATAATTTTACTATGTTTTATAATATGTTGCATCGTAGGGCGGCTGGGATATCATCTGCGGACGCTCGTCTGAGATACATTTATTACATCATTAAATTTCAAATGTAACTATTGATCGCAATGTTCCTGACAATGCTGTAGCTTCATAATAAACTGACCATCGACTGACTGCAAATTTTTATGACGTATTTAATAACGCAATTTGATCAGACCCTCTCAGACAAGCGATCCTACTGGAATGTTATTTCCGTTCCAACGCTGTCTTTAGTTTCTATTGATTAAGTGTTTAAAGATAAGTTAAGTTGTGTAGATGTAGCGAAGGACTGAACCCGTGGACACGCGTTTACCGCTTATGACATGTTATATTATACACCTACACCGATAATAATATGTAACGAATAAATACATGCAGCGTCCCTTGTTTGTTATTGTTATTTGAAACCTGCTGACATCGAGCGGCGAGGGGGAGTGGCTTAGTACAGTATGTAAATAGGTAAATAAATTAAAACTTTTGTCAATTTAATAAAACTGTAAATATGAAATTGATGATGAGTTATATAAAAAATGTACATATTTATTAAATAAGAGAATTTAATTCTCTTAATACTTGGAAACTAAGTTTCTTTGAGCAATATCTTGTTTGTAACAGTGATGATCCCCCCTTCTCGCCTCTCATCACCTCAATCAATGTCAATGATCTTGATGAATTTTATATTATGTTGAAGGTAATTTGTTTTTAATAATAAATTACATGGAATATATGTCTCAACTGTCCGCCCCCGGGCGTGCGCAGCACAGCTGAGAACTATATCCGTGCTGATAATAATAATAGTGATGACTTTATCACAACGACAATTAAGACTGATCTTCAATAAATTAAACACCAAAAATCTTTTTCTGTGTTTTATTCCTGTACCACAACTTCCTATTCTGTACACAAACACCATTAAAATACTGTTTAAACAATCATAATAATCTCCTTGTCACATAACATTCGCCTAGATTATACATAATATAAATGTAATAATTAATATTATTGATTACAACAAACAACTAACAGTAAAAAATAACACTTTATTCTCTTAATACTTTACAATTACACTTAAATTGAGCAAATCACAAATGTAAGATGTACATATATGCAAAAAAGTACAAGTTTATCGAGTACTAACGCTATCTCACTCTGATAGAAATTAAATATCAGATTAGTGTGGTGTGGCTAATTGCGGTGACATTCGACAACACTATTACATACAAAATATATTTAAATCGCCAATAGGCGGTACCGCGTGGACTGCCATAAAAATTGAATTAATATGTTAAATAATAACATATATTGAAATATATATTTTAAAAATTAAAATTAAATTGTTCGATTGCATAAGTCAGTCTTATATGGTAATGGTGGTCACTCACGGTCATTCCATCGCGTCATTTTTGGAGCCACGCCAAACGACATATGTCAAAATGGCGCGATTGGACATACAAATTTTTTAAATCACGCCATCAGTTTTTCACATTCACGATCAAATTTTGGCTGTATATCACGCCATTTGACGCGATGGACTGACCGTGAGTGGCCACCATAAAGTGGTCAACAGGACAGACACTACTCTTTGCCGTTGCTTAGAATACTGTCCCCAATCCCATGCCAGCATTCTAGTGTCGTAAATGGCGACATGCTTGGTGGTTAGGCTTCAAATAGGATCAAATTATCAATATTATTGTTAAGTCACTGACGTTATTACTACCGTGAAGCCTGCCGGGCTAGCTGTCACCCATGTCTGAGTCAACGACCAAACGACTCGTCTGCTGCGGGCTTCAGTAGTTTTCTTCTCTCAATTACCAGCAACGCATCAGTGAAGCCCTCGTCGCTGATGTCCATGGGCGACGAGAGCCACTTACCATCAGGTGGATCGTCAGCTCCTTTGTCGGTTACTTACATAATAATATGTAAGTGTGTTGTCCATGGCACCCACGACACAGGAAATCCTAGTGTGAGAATATGAGTGTGTAGCTTTATTTATTTATTATAAAAAGTACAAAAAAAAACTACGACAACTTTTCCGAGTTGAGACCATGTGGAATCATCTGCTGTTGGCTATATTTATTTGTTCCATTAGCTCTAACGAACAATAATGTTTACAATAAACGAACTAGCATATTCCGCCATCCTATTGCGATAGTTGTAGCAAAACGTCGTGTAAGAGGCCAATGGATTGTAAGAAGGCCTACACGAGGTAGTCGTACCGGAAGGACATGTAGGAGGCGATATTGAAGTAGCGCGGCGCGGCGGCGAGCAGCGCGCGGAACTCGCCCGTGTTGTGTTCCGGGTGCGCGATGCGGTGCGCGTGGTGGGATATATCCGCCAGGGGCGCGTGCTGTAGGGCGCGCTCGACCTGCCCGAGACACGGTCATACGTGTACAGATTGATATTAAAATAATCTTAAATTAAAATTTAAAAAACCCCCGACAGTTTTATTTACACTATACATAGCTAAGAACACTCGGTTAAATCGCATTTCATACAAAAAAACTAGATCGAAATCGGTTCATCCGATTGTTTAGTGACTAAGTACTCTGTGGGTGCTATGATGCCAAAGACAGACATACAGATACACAGAAACGTCAAACTTATAACACCCCTCTTATGCGTCGGGGGTTAAAAAAGCTTTAAAATTGTGTTTGTGCTGTTGAGGAGTTCCCTCGACTGGAGTCAACTCTGGGCGTCCTATCAGGGCCCCCGTCATTGGAACCAAAGCAGCATGTGAAATTTCAACTCTGTATGAGAGGAAGTAGTTCCAATTTATCTTGCAAGATTTGACCCGTATATATAAGATACATCATGTAATATAAACATAATATGTACTATCTATAACAGCAAACATTTTGTGTCTTGCTCTGCACACCTAATTCATGCTCACTGTACTTACGTTAAAGGTAATCGTGAAGTTGAGCGGCTCGAACACATCCCCATCGCTGTATGTACCGGTTGAGTGGATGATGACGTACACGGGGCGGCCGGCGTGGGCCAGCGTGGGCCGCGCGGGCGCCGCCAGCGACCAGCGCGCCAGCGTCACGTTGTCGCGAGGCCACACCGTCAGCGTGTTGTGGGCGGGGCCTGCGTTGTACAATATAAAGCGATTCATTTGTTTTTCAATACGTAGGAATATTTAGTTCTCAAAATTCAAAAGAATTCAAAAATTCTTTATTCATGCAGGTATCACAAATATACTTATGCACGTAATTTTTTTAATCTACCAGCTTTTCGAAAAGGTGCTTTGTCATGGAGAAGAAAAGCCGCAAAGAAACTCGTCGAACAAACCTCACCAGACCATAAAGTTGATCGGATCGCTCGACGCAGTTCGCTAGAACTACGACCTACTACAGTGTACATAATACTTGGTCCATCGAGCAGGGTAACGCACCGGTCATAGTGAAGCGCAGCGTGCAGCCGAGCACGTCGCAGCTGCGTGACGTCACGCGTAGCGCGGCCGGCGGCTGCAGCGGCGCGGGCGGGCCCGCGGAGATCAACATGCTGTCAGCCCTGTGTCAATACACACGGAGACGATGTCTTATTGTTGAACGCAATTAAGTACGTACGTAACTTAGTTAAGACAGTGCGAGTCATCTCAACGGAAGTGCGTCATGCGGTAACGCCCCGGCAGGTGCTTCCCGACAGTCACACGCTTTGTAAAACTAACTGTAATTATTAAAGTTAGGAAAGTACAAGTCGTAGAGCAGGACAGACATGAATCTACGCTTCACTTGCAGCGTCGCAGCATACGATGTAGGGTATTGCAATATTAAGTAACAATTTATAACTTGTTGCATTACTTAACAAAATAAATCATTTCTTTCTTTGCCGTTCATTCATTACGAAATCTACTCAGTACCGTGCTGCACCTTCTGCGTCTTAGGGTTAGGGGCCATCAATAAATTACGTCACACTAATCTCATGACTTTTTGACCCCTTCCCCCGTCCTTGTGACAGCTGGTAGCATCTGTGAGACCTCCCTGAGTACGTGCCGCGTTCGACGTGTCGGGAAAATTACAGAAGGGCTGCCACGCCGTGTTATACATTCGTAATCCATCACACATGTCATCACAAAAAAAGAAGACAACCCTGACGTTGTCAGAAAGAATAAGAGTTATGATTAGAAAGAGAGGCAACATCTAGATGGCAAACAGTCTTGACGTTTAGCGCTTTGCGACCTGATTTACACTTTATTGTGTCGGAGCGAGTCGCTATTTATTTAAATGATTTAGCGGAGTGACTCTTGTGTACCAATAGGTACCTACTACTAAGTATTCTGTGGTGTCGCTACATACAGAGAAGTCACCGCTCGCAGCCGGTACACGGGCAGCCCGCAGAACACATCGCGCGCGCACTCCTCGCTGAAGTCAGTCTTGGTGTCGAGTACTAGCCCCGCGCGCCGCAGCTCTGTGTCCGCGCTGCGCACGCTGTATGCGTCATGTGACGTCACTAACACGCCCGTCGTGCGTGACGTCACCGCGCCCGCTGCGTCGTGCGATACTATCTCGGTGTGCTGGCCGAGGGAATTAAATGTTTATTTATTTATCTAGTTTATTTCTATATAATGTTGACTGGGACGTGTCAATACCTCGTACGTGTAAACTGTGGAACAAACTTCCTGCATCGGTGTTCCCTCTAAGCTATGACATGGGGTCCTTCAAGAAGCGGGTCTATCGTCATTTTCTTGGCCGGCAACGCGTTGGTGACGCCCCCAGTGTTACTAATGTCCATGGGCGGCGGTGATCACTTACCATCAGGTGACCCGTCTGCTCGTTTGCCTGCTAAAAGCATTAAAAAAAAATACGTTTATCTATTTGGTATGTACTTAAATTGACATAATTGTTATGCAAAGCAGTTTTACAGTTTATTATATTTACTCATTTGTTGTTTTTATTATATTTTGTGGTATTTAATGAAGTAAAGGTATTGATATAATTCTTTGAAATTTCATGAGTACAAAGGGATTCTTTTCCTATATTTGTTCTCACTGTTATGATTAAGAGTAGGTAGGTATACTATAACAATATCAATGACAATATATTGAGTAGTAACGTGTAGTACACTCACAAACCAGTGATGTCGCTGCGTAGCGGGTCCTTCGTCGCGGTAAGGCGACAGCGGCACCAACATGCAGACAACACACAGCGCCGCGAGTGACGTCAGCGGCACCCACTGCCGCCGCCCAGAGAACAGCAGCTCCACGCCCGACTGCGGCGAGAAAAAAAACGCAGTAGATGTTTACCTGTGTCGCGGGTGGCATGGATGACACATATAACATATCACAGTAACACCCAAAACCCGAGTACAAATATTTGTGTCATATAAATATCTGCTCCGGCCGGGAATGAACCCTGGACCCCTCCTTCGCAGGCAGAAGGAAAAAATCGTGTCGACCGTATTGACAGTACGAAAACCTAGTCACTTGGCGTGGTTCACCCACTTAGCATTTATCTGACATCAATAAAGTCAAGTAAAATAAATTTAGTGCAGTAAATTTCATCAATCAGCTTGGTCACGTATTTTAATCATTAACATTACAACCTTATTTAGAAATACTCACTCGGTCGTGGTACTCCTGCACCTCATATTGGATGTATGAAATACACACTACATTTCATTTTGATCCTTCGAGCCGGTTATGAACCAGCTCATGTACTCGTTTATCGGCTAGTTACATAAAAAATCGAGTATAAAGACTATGTACGTACAAGGGGTATGGCGACGAGCGCTGCGAGCGCGCCGTTGACTCCCGAAGCGAGTGCGTCGGGCGCGCGCAGTACGCTCCGCCCCAGCGTCGGCAACAACAGCGCCGTCAGCCGTAGCGAGAGAGACATGAGCCACGCCACTGACGGCAGGGCGAGGAACAGCTCGAGGGAAAGCTGCTGCCACGCTGTGGAGACAATAAAATAAATAAATACCGCTACACACTTATAGCCCACACCAGGAACAAACTCATCATTCAAATTTCCGCTTCGCTGGGAATCGAACTCAAGACCCTTGGCACAGCGACCCGGCATGTTAAACATGGTCAACATTAGGCAACACGGGTCGTCAATACAATGCAATAAGAAGACAGTAAACCTCGTCACAAAATTTCATTTATAATATTAGATCTTCATTCGTCCTTTTATTGCCTCTCGACCGTACGTGCCGCGTGCGTATGCAGTACGTGGCCTGCTCTCTCCAAATTATTTCTACATCTAATAATTTCTAATGCTTTTGTATTGTTATTAGTCTGCTATAAGGAGTTTGCTATGTAGAACAGAGCAGTAGGTAGCGGTAAGTAGCGGTGTGGAGCGGTACCTGCGAGCCGCACGCAGCGCAGCAGCGTGATAGTGACGACCGCAGCGGCTGACATGAGCAGCAGCGGCGCGGCCAGCACGTAGCGCGCGGCGTGCAGTGCCGGCACGCAGCACAGCAGCAGCAGCACGCTCGCTAGCAGCAGCCGCGTTGCTGCCATAGCTTGTAGAGAGCGAATCGACCGGCTTAACCCGCTCTAGTGGAGTCACGTGTAATAAGGATTTATTTATTTATTTTATTTACTAGCTTTTGCCCGCGTCTTCGCCCGGTAGAGTGGTTTCGAAACGAAATTTTTAATTAATAAATTAGATATTAGATGATGCGCGCGCGTTGATGTCGATGAGTTTTATAAATATAGATTGTGCTATCTGTAAATGTGAGTAGAAAAAAACACCCCAGTACTTTCTTGCTGTTTCTTCTCCAGGGCCCTCTCACAGTAGGGCCTTGTTGAAGCATTGGCGTAGCTTGCATGACTTTCGAAAAGTGTTTGTAAACCAAACCAATTTTTAATAAAATATTTGAATTTTGAAGTTTTGACCTCGGGGTACGAATGGGGCATGAATGACAAGAGGCAGTATTACCTTCTTACTCCGCCAGGCGTCGATCCTGTGCGCAGTGGCTGTGGCGGCCAGCAGATACGGCAGCCAGTATAGGGGCACGACAAGCCACGGCTCCGACAGGTATCTGCCCACACACGATAACACATAATGCATAATGGAGGGTAGAGGTAAAGGAGAACCGTCTCATATGTATGTTGAAAAAGTGTCCAGCTGTATATGTACTGAAAATAGACGTTCCAGTACCTACCACAATAGCGCTAGCGTCCGAAAAACTACGTAAAATGTTGGTGAAGGTATTATAGGAAGATAAATAAGTAAATGTGTTGTGTTATTTCTGGATCCATGTCTGGATCTTGTTCAACGCTTGTAAGGAATTATAAATCGTGTGAGTGTGTGTACCTCATCTGCACGGTGGTTGCCAGCATGAGCGCCGTGGCGAGGACCAGGGCTGCCGCGCCCGCCGCCGCCGCGCACAGTCGCGCCGCCACCGCCGCCAGCAGCCCGCGCAGCGTCGACAACCCTAACCCCCAACGCCACATACACAACGTTACATTTGTGAAGAGTTCATTGGACGACACGATCACACAACTTTAAAGTTCAAGTGGTACTGCCACGCTGCAGTTGTAACATGTTTTAACCCCCGACGATAACAGAGGGGTGTTATGACTTTGACGTGTCTGTGTATCCGTGTGTCACAGACATATCTGTGGATCTGCATCGTAGCTCCCAAACGGAAGAACCGATTTTGATCTAGTTTCTTTTATTTGAAAAGTGTTCTTAGCTATGTTTAGTATAAATAAAGCTGACGGGGGTTTTTTAATTTAATTCAAGATCATAAAACATTAAATCAAACTACAACATTTACACACTATGGCAGTACCTTTAATGTCTAAATGTCGTTTTCTTGCCGTCCAATGAAGGAGCGGCCTTCCACGAACACATGTGAAGTATAACAGCTATAATATAACCACAGACTAGAAAAACAAAAGAAGTGTAACTCCATGCAGACGCAACCAAGCAACGTACACAGACACGAAAATAACAGTGAATAAGTTGAGTAGCGAGCGGATCGACGATGTGTATGTGTGCGTTGTTCGCTCATGTGTGTTCACGTCGTGGTATGTATGTCGTGTTACGTATGCATGAAACTTACGAAAGCCGACGAGCCAAACGTAATATGCGACGGAGAGCAGCGCGGCGAGCGCGGCGCCCCCGTCCGCCGCCAGCGCCGCCCCCGCGCCCCACCGCACCAGGAACAGGTTCAGGTAGTCGAAGTATACTGCTGATTCAGGCTCGCGCTGCATACATACACACACACACGATTAGCTTGTCACCTCGTTACTGCGGTATAAGTCGTGGTATTCTTGCTCACCAATAAAATTATGGATGGACTTTGTGAATAGAACGTGCGCGTAAGTGCGTGTGCGTATACGTACCTATACGTATCTTCACTGTCAGTTTAGATATAGTCGCATGCGCGTAATTCGGTAGTCTTGTTCATATATTGACGACCCTGTAGCCTAATTGGTAGTAACCCTGCCTGCGAAGTGAGTCGTCCCGGGTTCGATTCCCGGCCGGGGCAGATATTGATGTACAGATAAATATTTTGTACTCGGGTCATGGGTGTTATGATATGTAGTAGTGATAGGTATAGGTACAGTGCAGGTATAAGTGTGTAGGCGTTTTATTTTATTTCATTTATTGTAAATGTCAAGATATCATAATATTATACGCTCCCCAATTTATTATTTTACTTTTGACACGTGTACGGCAGCGTGTGTATCTGTCTCTATTAGTCTCTTTCTCTATGTGTGTATGGCGGAGTGTGCGTATGTGCGTGCACGTACCTTGTTCGCGAGGTGCGGGTCGTCGGCGAGTGCGGTGGCGAGCGCCAGCAGCATGTCCCCCGCGCCCTGCAGCACGCCCGCGCGCAGCCGCTCGGGCCGGTCCTCGCGCGTGTGGTACACCGCGCCCCACTTCGTGAACGCCATGTCCACACCTTACACACAACGTTTCTATATTCAACGTTTTTTTGTTTGTTTGTTTGTGTGTTTAGACGTTGTGCCTCTCTTTCTAATCATAACTCTTATCCTCTCTGACAACGATAAAGTTATCTTTTCTGTGTGATGACTGATGACATATTGTGTGATAGATTACGAATGTATGACACGGCGTCGCAGCCCTTTTGAAATGGGCTCGACACGTGGAACGCGGCACGTACTTGTAACATCATACCAAAAGTGCGGAGTGCGACAGGCCTGGCCGTACTAAGCCCAATCTCACGCTGGATGGATTTCGTAAAAAGCGACTAAATCCATCCTGCTGGCAGTAGAGCCGCTCGGAGGGATTATATTAGTAATATTGATTATAATAGTTCATTAATAGTCTCAGCTCAGCAGAATCGGACGCCAACAGACGTGCGCTTTAGCTTGCTACTGGATAAGAACATCGTAGTAAGCCTCAGATCTTACACCGTATTAAAGGACACGATGGATTTCGAACAAAAATATGACGTCGCACGTCGTTTAAAGTTAAACGTAGCTTCAGTCAAGTGATACTAAAAGTCAATTGATAGCACCATTCGGTGGGATTGCAATGTGTCTGTCTCTGTGGTATCTGTGGGTGTGTGTGTGTGTGTGTGTGTGTGTTTACCGTGTATGTGTCCGAAGTCTCGCCACACGCGGTAGTCGGTGTCGGAGGGCACGAGCCCGCTGGAGAACAGCAGCTCGCCCAGCGACTGCGCGCTCGGCCGCCGCGCCGCGCGCGCGTACGCCGCCAGCACGCGCGTGTCCGACACCTGACACACACAACACGCACCGTGACGTCACTATAAGACATAAATTATACTACTAGAAGATAAAATTTTACTATAATTTCTAAATATTAATTATTGTATAATTTATAAATATTAATTATTGTATAATTTATAAATATTAATTATTGTGACTACGAACGAAATGAATGAAATGAGGAATTGGCAATTTCTAAAGTATTAATGTTAAAGTTTTTAATTTTATCTTATTATTTTTAATTTTCATTGTGTTTTATTCATTAAAGTTGTTTAAAGTTGTAAAAGTAAGTAAGTTGTAAAAGTAAGTGTAAAAGTAGTTTATCCTTTTTTAATATTTAGTTTTATTCTTTTATATGTTTAATCACTCGTAGTAAGTACTACAGTAATTATGTTCCAGTGGTTATTATAATATCTGTACGGAATTCCCGTACATTACCTAATAATTATTAAAGACAGTAAAAGCAAGTCACGCGGCAATGCGAGTTAGTTGTCCCCGTTGCTCCCCGACAGCCAAGCGTTCTATTTTATATTAAAATCATTACCGAATTGTAATTTTATTTGCAATTTAAGATCTTCCTTAAATAAAGTTGCTTTTATTTTGTGTGTAAACCACACAACAATATCTGTATGTTTTCTGCCATATAACCTGGGTCGTGTGTACACCATGTCAATTTTGTAAAATCATCACACGTTTATGGCAATAAAGAAATAAATAAAGACACACGACGCAGTAACATCACGGTGACGTCACACACGACCGAGTTCAGTAGCAGCGGGTTCGGTAGGTGTACGGGGCTCTAATGGCAAACATTCCTTGCATGCTTATTATCATGTTCATTAATTTTAAAAAAGTCATTGTGGCTTTTGTATCACATATACGTCACACGGTGAACTGAATCACGCTATCAAAGTATTCAAGATAGCTAGCATATAGGTTTAATGTGGTTAATACAGGGTTTTTCAAAATCAACGGGTTCCGTTCCTGGTCTGGAATATTGATTTTTATAGGTCATTACAAATCTAGGAAGATCTGATTCTTGTTAGCAACACTATCGAATGGTATAATAATACAGGATGAGTTTTTTTCTCAAAATCAACTGGTTCGATTCCTAGGAATATTAATTTTTTAAAAATCTAATGGTGTAGTTTTAGTTTTCATCAAAATCAGCTCCGAGATTCATTTGATCACTATTCGCTATTCCTCGTAGTTTCGAATTTCCATCCACGCACACTTGTTTAACATATAAACACCTGTTGCAGGGTGTACTTGTTTGCGACAAACATATTATTATTATAGTAGGTTGTTTACCTGGAAGACGTTGGGGTGTCCGTTCATCCCGGCGGCGTCCATGTTGACGACCGCAGTGATCTCCTCCGCCCAGCGGTGTGACAGGAACGCGTGGCTGCCCTGCAATACATCAGGTGAATCGTGACCTTAACCCTTTAACCGCTTAGGTCGGATTAATCCGACAAATGTTTCAGTGTCCATTTCGCCAGGGTCGTATAATTACGACCAAATACCAGTGCTCGTTTAATCCCATTTTTTTATTTTATTATAATCCGTTCACAAATCTTAGAGACTAAATTGACGTTTCATGGGTGACCAGTTTCGGGTGCAAATTAAATAGTGATGACCATAAACCGAAAAGTAAATCGGAAAAATTTTCACAGCTCAGCACAGGTCCACTATTTGTGTGATTATTGATTGATTCCCTAAAACTAGTATAAAAACAAGTTTAAGCAACCATTATCATTCATATATCCATAATATATTTGCCCTTACTTACTAAATTTATAAGTTATTTTGGTTACAAAAACGAGTATTTGGCTATGGTTACATTCGGTATACAGTTAATTTTATACTATTTAGCCAAATACTAAATATCTAGGTAGATATGAGTGTCGCTACTAATATGTCACTATTCTTACGACATAGTTTACGATTCAAAAAACCGGAAAAGTAGATCGCACAAATTTAGCTGGTATCATTATTTCAAACTTTGACATTAGTGGTTGTCATTTTAGTCTCTATGATTTGTGAACAAGGTATACGTTGCGTTATGTATTTAAAACAAATTAATTAAGTAGTGAAATGTCCACGACTAATGTCAATATAATCAGAATTTCTTTTAACGTAGTGGAACACGCTGGGTATCCGCTATTTCCATATAAATTCAATCAGTCGTTATTACAATTATTGTTCTTTTTTTATCAACTTACAGAATTTTAAAAACAGACTTCAATAAGTGACTGCACACACTGCACATAATGTTCACCTGTAACGGATTTTCCTCGGCGCCGTTGAAGAGGAATATAATGTTGTGTTTGAACTTAGTGGTCCGCCGCGACAGTCGGTCCAGTACCTCCAACATGGCCGCGCAGAACACGCCGTTGTCACCCGCACCTGAGGGGGGGGACATGGACGTCACCAACGCCTTGCCAACCTACAACGAACCGATGGACCCGCTTCTTCGACCCCCATGTCGTATCTTGGGACCACTGATGCAGGAAGTTTAAACACAGTTTAAACATGCGTGATAGGAAGTTGAGAACCGAACTGTGGACGGTCGCCAAATATCCAGGTGGTGTTGGTGGAACCTTGAACGGCCCCCTACTGACCTGACCACAGGTCTTTCACGGGGAGAGGCCCAGAACATACTCTATTACGCTGCTCCAGTGCAGACCGGTGGACGGGTGGCCACCCCAAGGCCTCCGACATGGCATAACAAGTATTATCTTATGAGATAGTTTGGCTTCCTTCCCTGTTTAAATAAATGACTAACGTTTACTAAAGTTTACTATAAATGTGAGGTTATGATAATCACATTTAACAACACTAACAAGGCTCCAAAAGGTTTTCAAAAGTTTTCAACTTTTGGCACTTAATATATATAGATTAAAAATAGATTACACCAATAAGAAATGTAATAAACAGTTTTACTAAACGGTGTGCGCACTCTCTCTCTCTCTCTCTCTCTGTGTGTGTATGTGTGTGGGTGTGTGTGTGTGTGTGTGTGTGTGTGTGTGTGTGTGTATCTCTCTCTGTGTGTGTGTGTGTATCTCTCTCTCTCTCTGTGTGTGTGTGTGTGTATGTGCGGACTGACCGAGGGCGTAGGGCACGGAGTCGTAGTGGCAGTTGAGCAGCAGCGCGGAGCCAAGCGAGCCGTCAGGCCGCACGCCGGCCGTGCCCTGCAGCACCGCCACAATGTTGGACACGTTGTGGTAGCTGTTCACGTGCGGCAGCTTGAACGCCAGCCAGTAGTCGCCTGGGAACACACACATTGACAGTTATTGACCGCTTAAATTCAACATTTTCCTTCAGTTTGCCGTATGTCATTACTTACGAGAATTCGATCCTTGCTAGCAACACTATCGAATGCTTTAATAATAAAAAGATGTGTTTTTTTTTTCAAATCAACGGGTTCGATTCCTGTCCAAGGTTATTAATTTTTCAAAAATCTAATGATGCAGTTTTAGTTTTAATCAAACTCGGACCCAACTTGACATTGATAATGACACATACATTCTTTAACATTAAACATTACGGAACGTTTTTGTATCATGCTCTGCATACCTAACTTTTGCTTTGTGTACAATGTACATTGTACATACCGGAGGCGAGCTGCCAGTCGGTGAGCACGGGCAGAGCGGCGCGCGCGGCCAGCCGGTCCACGAGGGCTTTCAGGTCGCGCGTCTTGACGAGGTGCTGCCGCGTGCCCGCCACGCGCGGCTCCGACCCCAACAGCTCAGACAGGTACTCCAGCGCTGATTCCTCGCTGAATGTCTCCCAACTCTGTACTCGGAAAACCACTTTAAGCTGAACATCTTGGCCATGGAAAATAGAGGAGAAGGAATGCCATCTCTGTATATGAAGAGTGTCCGTGAAAACGCGCAAAATTACGGGTGGTGCTGCGGTGTTCTAATCACTAGGCAAACTTCACTCCGTCTACAACAGCTATGTTCATGGTTTGCTATTTGTATCACACTAGCGCCCGCACCATTCAGAAATGGCCATTATTGGAACCTCTATTTTCTTTAAACAGCGGGACACTTTTTCAACTATCCCTTCATATGAGATGGCGCTCCTTCTATACTTAGTCTGGCCATAAATAATGTTACAATTTAAAATAAACAAAATATTACATTTGAATTTGGAATCTATCATTTTTATATGATTGTTCATTGAGTTTTCTCATTTTGGCGCCAATACATTGTACAATATTTTGCGATATTAAAATGGAGTGGGGTGATAAAGAGAACCGAATCGCTGTGATTGCATTACACAAAGTAAGTATGGAGCCAAATGCAATTTTTAAAACTCTCCATACGCTTGGTATTAGTAAAATGTTTGTGTACCGGGCTATTAATAGGTACAATGAGACCTCCTCTGTTTGTGACAGAAAAAGATCTGGCCGTCCACGTAGTGTTCGTACGAAAAAGGTGGTCAAAGCCGTAAGGGAAAGAATTCGAAGAAATCCTGTCCGAAAGCAAAAGATTTTATATGATGAAGATAGCACCTAGAACCATGTCGCGTATTTTAAAAGATGACTTAGGAATTGCAGCCTATAAGAGAGGCACTGGTCATTTCTTAACTGATAATTTAAAAAAGAATAGGGTGGTAAAATCGAAACAACTACTGAAGTGGTACGCCAAGGGAGGTCACAGAAAAATTTTGTTTACGGATGAGAAAAATTTTACAATTGAGCAACATTTTAACGAACAAAATGACCGTATTTATGCTCAAAGCTCTAAGGAAGCTTCCCAATTAGTCGACAGAGTGCAACGTGGGCACTATCCGACTTCAGTGATGGTTTGGTGGGGTATTAGCTATGAAGGAGTGACTGAGCCATACTTTTGTGAAAAAGGTATCAAAACATCGGCACAAGTGTATCAAGATACCATTCTTGAGAAGGTAGTGAAGCCCCTTAACAACACCATGTTCAATAACCAAGAATGGTCCTTCCAGCAAGACTCGGCGCCGGGTCATAAAGCTCGGTCTACGCAGTCTTGGTTGGAAACGAACGTTTCGGACTTCATCAGAGCTGAAGACTGGCCGTCGTCTAGTCCCGATCTTAATCCGCTAGATTATGATTTATGGTCAGTTTTAGAGAGTACGGCTTGCTCTAAACGCCATGATAATTTGGAGTCCCTAAAACAATCCATACGATTGGCAGTGAAGAATTTTCCCATGGAAAGAGTGCGAGTGATTGAAGCCAATTGATAACTGGCCTCAACGTTTAAAGGATTGTATTGCAGCCAATGGAGACCATTTCGAATAAGCTTTTTATTTTTAAATCGTTTAATATTTATGTATTAAACTAACACACTGTAAAAGTAATAAATGTTATTTGCAATAGAAAAATATTTTTTTTTCTTTGTTTCAGTATTTATGGCAAGACTAGGTATATCAATGCTCCATGATCTTGGCAGATGTTCAAGCGATCGGAAGCAACAGATGAATGAAACCCTTATACGACACTAAAAAAGTTTTCATTTCAAAAAAATGTTGTTTACGACTAAAGATAATGTTTCTGTTACAGATAATGTTTCTTTTAGGTTGTTTTCCAGTCTCATTGCCTGCCTAGGCCATAAAACCTACTGTCTAAACTACATAGTTCCAGCTTCAGTAGTTTAGTCAGTCGCCTGCATCCTCCATATAATATCAGTAGTGATAGTGACACTATGGAATCATCTGCTCGTCGTTATTTCTGGTAACGTCTTTATAAACTCTCGTGGGATGCATTGACAAAGAGAGAGTCCTGTAATTGTAAATGTGGACTCACGTCAGGCGGAACATCGTCCTTGCGCACGACGCGCGGCATGCTGTCCTCGTGCAGCTGCAGCAGGTACCCCAGCAGTAGGAGCAGCCCCAGGACGACCGGCATCACGCCGCACGGCACCTGCAGACCATGGCCAGGTCACCATGCGACAACCATTATGGATAACTAGCTCTATCTCCGCTTTGCTCGCGTTTTCCAGGTTAATAAGTACCCTACATGGTCTACATTGTGTGCTAAACATGAAAATCCGTTCAGTAGTTGTTGCACCTATCCATGTATCCTCACCAACATCCACATTTATAATATTGGTAGAAAGCGGCTTTATTTGACGAATGCATGCAAACTTTAATGAAACATCAACACAGGCAAACGCCATGATGCCGTTCCGTGGTCTTTCCTACGCAAGATGCAGACGATAGCGTACGTCTGACGTGTGGTGAACGTTGATACTGGACACTGGAGGGCTAGGTACTATACTACTATATAATAATGCTCCTCCCGTAAAGTTCGAAAACATGCAAAAGTGACCCTTTGAAATGAAATGATATCATTATTAATATTATTGTTAGGTAGGTACTTAAGGGAACTGTTATTATTATCTTTCCCACTCCTGCTTAAGTCGGCCGCCAAAACTTTCCTTGCATGTATTTTAACCCACACAAACAACGTGCAACAACACGCCAACAAAGAGTAAAGACTGACACACACAAAACAATGTCACACACCAGCGCCGGTTACTCTACTCACAGATTTGACAGGCTCATACAGATGTGTGCCTTTCATAGTGACCACGCTCAACACCTAAAATGTGATTCGCGATTGATAAAACACAATGACCTGTGACTTGACCTGACATGGCCCTCTCGAGAACAAGCACAGAACAGACAGCATCTAATATTATTAGGTATGCACATTTCATTAAACAACAAATTGTTTCTACTGAGGTAAGTCCTTTACTTTCCCAGGACATGATGATCAAAGTTAGTTTGAACTTATGGGCGCCATTGACGATGCGATCGATCGTTGCGATCCGTCGTTGCCGACCGATCGCAACGACGGATCGGTAGTGTATGTTATGGGCGCCATTGACGATGCGATCGATCGGTGCGATCCGTCGTTGCCGACCGATCGCAACGACGGATCGGTAGTGTATGTTAAGATTGTTACCGCTCATGAGTGGCACTTTTGAACCGATCGATCGGTGCGATCGATCGCACCGATCGATCGCATCGTCAATGGCGCCCATTAGAGTTGGTGACGACATATCTTATGAGCATCAGTGATAAAATGTTATTGAGTTAGAACATTAAAAACGGCAATGAATAAATAAAATAATGAAATAAACTACCAACATAGTTAAAGCTGTGGACCAAGCAAATCGAATGAATCGTTATTGATTGGTTAGGAGGGAATGACCTCTTTCTGAGTGCAATTTAGATTAAATTTAACAAGTGAATGATATCGATCGGTATATCATCATTCGGTAGGTATACCAATTTCAGATAAGCATCCACAATTTTAAAATTTCAATACAATGCGTTATTTAATCAAATATTACTCTACATCACTACCCATTTCAATTGAACTTTTCATTGAATCAAGTGAATTATTGATATTAGTTTTATTTTGTTTAATTAGCTCCAGTGGCGTAGCTTACGCTAGACGGACCCTGTATTAAAATATAAGGGACCCCGTTCCGACGGGTTTCATAAAAACTTCCTAATATCAGGGAATTCTAACACATCCCAAAAATTTTATTGATTCTTTTACGGATTTCCTTCCCGGCATGCGGCAGTGAAAGTTGCAATGGATCGAGACAAAGCGGTAGCAAATGGTAGAAGGGAGAGCTAAGGGATGGTGAGAGCGATGTCACCAAATAGAAGACACACAGACGGGTAACTCCATACGAGCGAACTCGAGAAATGCACACATAGACACCGTTCACGGACATGATAAGCAAGCGTCATGTATAGAGTTAGTTCTGTTGTGCATCTATTTAGTGGCGATGTGTGTTGAAGGTGGTCAGGTGGTCAGTTGGAGGTGGTCACCCGCTGCCACGGCTTCTCCCGCCGCTCCTGGTCGCCGTACTCCACCGATGGCACCCCCGCGTAGCTAGGCTCCCTCATCTGGAATCAAATCCATTTAGAGAATAATATACCTTATTTTTTATTATTACTATCTGTGAGTCTGAGAGCAAGGGATTGCATTCCTAAAGTCCACTACGACCAAATATTATCTACTCTATATCTACTGTCATATCCATTTTATATTAAATCTGGTCACCAAAACCTTTTGTCACAAACCGTAGGATGTTCTTTTGTTCCTTCCTTATGTTATGGAAATCACACAAACAGAGAAAGGCTATTTACCTAATGGTAAATAACAGTCACCTCAGCAACAACAATGGTATCACTGATGCATTGTCACTCAAGAAGACATTAGAAATTAAGAAACTCCTGCTACCTGATTATCTGTCTCCATTTGACTTGGACACTCACGAAGTCACAATACAGCTAGTTATGATGCACAGCTCAATCTAAATAATGTTTGCCTGCTACGCTTACTGTGTACCCAAATCCTATACTATAAATTTCTTGAATCTATCGGTAATAAAGATAAGTCATTTATGGTTTGTTATTAGTGGCAATGCGGCAGCTTACACCTAGCATCCATTAACATCCCTCAAGGTAAACAAAACAGTCAAAAGATAGCTATCATTATAGATATCATTGGCCTGATAAAAGATATGTGATTATTTGAAGCATACACAAAACATCAGGGCTGGATGGAGTAAATCATATTTTAATTGTAAAAATCAGTCTTTAATGTTTATTAAGTTATTAAACTATAAATCTTTGCAATTAACTCAATGAGACCAAACAATAAATTTTCTATTGTAATTGCAAATAATCAACAAGTTCAAAGATAAAATAACTTCTTTAAAACAAAAATTTATTACCTACGGAAAATAAAAGTTAAGTTTACATTTTATGACTAAAATGTCCAGACTTTTTTGATTCAGTTATTCGTCAGGCTTTTTGTCACGACTTTTCAAATTTCTATATGGTAACCCTATATCGAAGATATAAGGGTATCTAGCACTTTATTGAATTTTGAATTTGAATTTTGACTCCATCCATGAATTTAGAATCCGGTAGCAGGAGGGGGGGGGGGGAGGGGAGCGGAGGTGGGGGAGGGAGGGGTGATTGCTGATTACAACGGTACCACTCGCAACTCTCGGCGACGCACCGTTTCCGAGAAAATTGAGAAAAACTAACCTAACCTCAAAATTCTAAAATAATAATCATACAGCTTCATGATGTCTTTTCTTGCCGCACAACGATATTATACGAGTAATTATTTAATTGTCACAAAACTACACTTCGTCATAAATGTCGACGGGACCAAGCTTCGCGGGGTCCCTATTTCCGCGTAAAAAAAATCTTACGAACCTAACCTAACTTAACCCATTCCGCTCTGGGTTCCTACCTAAAAATACCTACGAAAACAGTAGTGTTGCCAAGTGTCGTTATATCGATAACCCACAGTGACTTGTTTTTGTTGGTTTTTTATGCAATTTTATACTATTTAGCAGAAAACTAAATATCTAGGTAGATATGAGTGTCGCTACTAATATTGGCAATATTCTTAAGACATAGTTTACGATTAAAAATACCGAAAAATTAGATCGCACAAAAGCTGGTATCATTATTTCGAACTTTGACATTAAAAGGTTATCAGTAGGTTTTTAGTCTACTCACAATGCTATTCGAAACGATTGTAATGCCGAAAGTTCGTAATTCGATAATATTATTTTAGGCCTGAGTACTTTTTCATTAGGTTGATTTTATAATTTGTAGTCTACTCACGGTACCTACCTACTTTTCGGAAGGATTATGCTGAAATATATATAGTTTATTTATCTGAAGAATAAATCAATTTGCTTTTTAAAAGAGTAAAATACCTAGCTACTAGTTGGATTATATCATTTTATTAACTTCGAAAACAAGAACATAAAAAATTTTTGGTAGTTAGCGAATGAATCAACTCACAAGTCACAAGCCATCAAGGTATAACTTCGTATCGAATACTTATTAGGTATATTTATTTGACTAAAATGTAATAAAATAATAATAGTAACACAAAATGGACAATATGCATGTTAGTAAATAATTTATTAAGAACTTAAGATATTAACCTCTAAATCTTCTTCAGTTAATAATTCAGCTTCCGAAAATTCTTCATCATCATCGACACCTTCCAAAATGCGAAGCAATTCCGAACAATCGCTCATGCTGTACTGCACTACTGTTCTCGCTATTCGATTATGACGTCATCAGGATGTCTTCTATTCGTGACTACGGCGCCCATGCACGGCTTGTCGACGACGCGCTAGGGATGCGCCAGATTTCCGATACCAGAGATTTATTATGCGAAGTTGATTGAATGAAATTTGTTTTTCGTGTAGCTAATGATAGTTTTATGTTTCTTCCCTTTTGTATTATTCAAATATTAATTTTTTTTATTTTATTTTTTTATTTTTTATTTATTTTATTTTATTTTATTCAGGATAACAACAGCTTAATATTACTAAACAGATTACACAATTACTTAAAGTAAGCCAATTACAGTTATCCACTTATTACTAACGATTTAATGCTACGTACATGAATAAATGATTTTGAATTTGAATTTACATACAACTTTATTGCACAAAATGCGAACTGAATCATCAGCAACTTGAGATGGCAAACAGTGCAGCACAAGATAATATTTATATGTATACTCAATAAAATTAATATTATAAATGTAAAATATATATATTTTATGTACATAGAAGTATAAATAAATACCTAATATATTAAGAATGACAAAATTATAAATAAATAAATAGATAAATAAATAAATAAGTAAATAAAATACATATGTATAATATTCTATGGTTCATCATATTGCTGCGTTCTACCAACTGGGTCACTACAAACCATGTAAATTTAATCAATAGGAGCTGTGTTCAAAATGCATTCATACACTCTGTTTCTAAAGCTACTTTTACTACCTATAAAAGGATCAATGGCATTGAAAGTATTATTATAAGTTGATACCAAACGTGTTAAGACACTATTTTTACCGTATAGCGTGGAATGATGAGGAATACTAAACATAGATTTGATGGTGATTCTAGTTCGTTTTTTAGGCACATAAAATTTAATAGAATTTAGTAAATCTGGACAATCAATACCACCACGTAAAATATCATATAAGAATCCCATGTCCAATAACTTCCGTCTTTCATCAAGCGTGAGAAGGTTATAGTGTCGACAGTCATCTAGATATGAGGAGCTAATATGTTTAAATTTAAAGTTAACGTGTGAAATAAATTTACGTTGAATTCTTTCAATATTATTAATGTAAATTTTGAAAAATGGTGACCAAATCTGGCAGGCATACTCAAGGATGGATCTTACGTACGAAAAATAAACAATTTTAAAACTTAGTACTTCCTTAAATGGAGCACATGTGCGCATGACAAAACCAAGGTTACGAAAAGATTTACTACAAATACTATTGATATGATCTCGCATGGTCATGTCAGCATCAAAGAGAACACCAAGATCTCGAACTACTTTGACCCTCTTAATTAAAATATTATTAAAGTTATAGGGAAATATTATTGGATCAATTTTCCTAGTAAAAGATATGCACTGACATTTAGAAATACTCACATTTATGCCGTTGGCTACGTAAAAGCTATATAATGAGGCAAGATCTCTTTGAATTGATTCACAATCTTCAATGTTACGAACTCTGAGAAATATCTTCTTATCATCAGCATAAAGTAAGTGATGGGAGTTACTAATATATTTATGAATATCAAAAATGTATGCGTTATAAAAAAGAGGGCCAAGATGAGAGCCCTGAGGCACACCGGATGGGATATTAATAAAATCAGACCTATAACCTCCAAGAATAACTGCCTGAGATCGATTCATTAAATAAGATTTGACCCATCTAAGCAGATCCCCATGTATCCCAAGTGCTTCTAACTTTTGTAGCAAGATAACATGATTTACACGGTCGAAAGCTTTCTCAAAATCCGTGTAAATCACGTCAACCTGACCCCCATTCTCCATATGATTGAGAACATAATCAGTAAAGCAGGCTAGATTAGATGTTGTGGAGCGTTTTTTCAAAAAACCATGTTGTGAACTAGGTATGCCTTTTAAAATAATTGGATAAATATTATCAAAAACTAATTTTTCAAAGACTTTCGCAACAGTACTAAGAATCGAAATTGGACGGTAATTATCAATCTTGGTTTTGGCGCCTTTCTTGTGAACGGGAATAATATGCGCCCTTTTCCACAATAATGGGAACATTGAATTTTGAAGAGAAAGTTTAAAAAGTAAAGAGATTGGGTAACTTAAACTTTCAGCACAGGATCTCAAGAATATAGGAGGCACTCCATCATAACCAGCACCCTTTGATAAATCCAAGTTTTTAAGATATCTAAAGACAATATCACGGGACACATTTATGCTGGAAATTAGGTCAATACTTATATTAAAATTGTTTTGTAAATTACTTGAGGGGATGACTGAATCTGTAAATACGCTCTTGAAATAATTATTAAATGCTGTGCAAATGTCCAGACCATTAGAGTAATTTTTATTATTAAAAGAAAAGTGTTGAGGATAACTTGATGTTCCTCTTTTCGATTTCACATAATGCCAGAAGTATTTTGGTGAATTTTTTAAATTTTTTTCAGCGTTCGACGTGAAGTATTCGAAACAATTATTTTGTATACGGTGTTGCCTATCTCTAAGAAATTTGAACTCTTCATAGTCACGAGGATTTTTAAATTTTTTCCATTTTTTATGGGCTTTTGACTTCTCCCGTATAATATTTATCAATGCAGGACTATACCAACATGGGTAACAATTTTTGAATGAGGGTACAAGAGGTACATATAGATGAAAGCATTCATTTAATTTTTCATAGAACATTTCAACAGCATGATCTACTGACGCAGTATTTAACAGCAACTCATCCCAATCAACACTGGATAGGAATTCATTGATAATTGTATAATTACATTTCCGGAAATTATACTTGGATTTAGACTTCTCCTTTAAAGGTATGATGAAGAGATCAGTGACATCTACCGTGAATGGAGGATGAAAATCGTCGAGTCTAGAAAGGGGATCTGATTTTTTTATATCTAAATATAAATTTGAGAAACACAAGTCAAGGACATTATCACATCGATTTTGAATAAAGTTATATTGATACATACCCAAAAAGCTAAGATCCTCGGCCAGGGTGTTAGCAGCTACTTGAACCTCTGATTTACCGATCTGTACTAAAGACCAACCATCATTATTCCATTTTAAACAAGGCAGGTTAAAATCACCTATAATCATAAAGAAATCAGACTGGGACGATTGATAAAAACGCTCGAAAGTTATTCTAAACTCATTAATATACTCAGCTAATTTATCGTCATCCGGTGGTATATATACTAGTATAATATTCAGGTTGTTTTGTGAGCCCAGAGCTCGCGCTGGCAAACTAACGCAAATAGATTCAAAATACCTACAACCCCAATCCAGACGCTTGGTCGCACCTAATTCACTACGGATACACATCATAACACCTCCTCCCGAGCTCTTATTGGTAGCTACCAAATCCCGGTCGCAACGGAATACATCAAACCTACCATCACATAATTCATTGTCAAAAATGTCGTCTTGCAACCACGTTTCAGTTAGTAGTATAACGTTATAGTCACACGAAAGTATATTATTATACAACTCGAGGCATTTAGTACGAAGCCCACGTACATTTTGATAAAATATACTTAGTTGCTTATCTTTGGATATCATTAAGGAATAAATATGTATCTATAAAGTTTTTTAAAAATCTTCCCGTGCAACCAACACGGTGAAAACAATGAGTAACGCCGGTGGGCGGAGGAAGTAAGCCGAGAAGTACGTATATGTTTACAGGTTTGTAGTACCTCAGAGGCAGACAAAAAATGAACAGATTCGTACACAAATGACGACACTATTCCTATAATATGGTAAATAAGTTTAAGTAAAAAATATCTACACAACAAGTTAAGTATACATTTAGAGTATGAAAGTAATAATGTATTATAATATGTTTTACATACATATTTTAAGAATATTTCATAAATAATAAATACGTATAGAAAGAAAAAGATAAAATAAATATATGTTATTATCATTATACTAAATATACATAAATACGTTTTATTATATGTACCTATGTAAATAGATAAACAATAGTACTTACTATAATAATAATTATAGCCAAGCTTTGTGCACACTACAATATGTTCACCCCTCGTAGATGAGTACAGACTAAAGCAAGTTACAAATAGATCAAAATATACAACAAGTCAAATTATTTTTAAAAGATCCGCACTGTCCTTAATATGTAAAGAGCGAGTGGTATCGTTCTTCCTGACGAAAATCTTTCCATCCCGAACCCACAAATATTGATATTCAGCAGATTTTATCTTTAATTTTGTATCTTTGAGAAGTAGTTTATTAGACGGAGTTAAGTGTTCATTTATATATATTTTGGAATTTTCGTCAGAAAAACCGATATCACAAAGTCTAAGTCCTTTCTTAGCACGCACGGCAGCAAGGATTGAGTCACGCAACATACGGGATTTCAGCTTCACAACGATTGCCTTGGGGCGACCGGGAACTGCCTTAAACGGACGAATCCTAGTTATATGTATTACGTCATTTGTAGATAATTCAATTCCCAAGAAAGTAGTTATAGCACGGATATGCAATGACAGATCTTCACGGGTTTTTTCTGGAATTCCCGTAATCTCAAGGTTGTTAAGTCTCGATTGTTGTTCAAACTCCTTCATTTTAACCTCAAGATTATAAACTTGCGCGGAGAGCTCTGCAGGTTGAGAAGAACCACTCTCATATGCTGTCAATCGACTCTCGAATAAATCCTGCCTTTGTGACGATGTACTGAGTGAACTTTCAATTTCAGATAGACGTGCAGTGGTTTCGGCGAGTGATTCATTAATTTTAGTGTTGTCCTCAGTAAGTTTTTTTAGGGTTAAGTTAATTTCGCATAAATTCGAAGTGATACATTTAGTCAAGCTGTCATTCAAATTTTTCATTTGCTGTTCCATCCTCTGTTCAAAAATTGCAAACATTTCGTCATAGTTTTCACGTTCCAACTGTCTTCTCCTGCGCAGATTGACGAAGGATTCCTTGTCTACCGACATATTAGATAAGTCGGGGCTAGAGGAGACTTTGATCGGAGAGCGTCGCGGTTCGTCCATTGTTTACGACGCGCGACGGCAGCAACAGGGCACACGGTGAGAGGAAGCGAGACGAAAAGTAGCAATCTACTCTTCACACGGGGAGGTGAGGCGCCCCGCCAGCAGCGGAACGAGATCGAAACAAACAGCGGCGAAAAAACAATTGGATATTGCACTGCACTTTTTGCACACAGTATTAGTACTTATTGTTATTGACGCTAGGGTGATTATAGCGTGTACACTTTAAACGTATTTACGCAGAAAAGTTGTACGCGAGTGCTTGCAACGACAGTCACACGATGAAAGTTAAGTTAAGAAAGTTAATAATAATAGAAGAAATTATACATTTTTAAGTTGAATTTTAAATAGTTTTCTAGAAATCAGCGACACATGCACCACATCACTAGCGGTCTAGTATGGAAGACTGTGGCGTCCTGGACATGGTATTTTCGTGGTTATGAATCCACCCAACATGGACTCTAGGTAATTTTTTCCAGCTCAGTGAGCATTTATTTATTTTATTTTATTTATTTTTCTTTATGCATGTTAAACAATACTTGAACATTTCGGAATTTAATCTAAAGACAGTAAAATTCACATGTTAAGTTTCATCTTAATGGAATGTTAATTTAAAAAAACCAAAACCACCGGCTGAGATCATGGTGGTAGGTACTTACCGGTGGGATCCTTGTTTTCCTCTGCAATAAATCTGATTCATGGGCACTCATATTTTGGTTTACTATGACCATGTATCTATTGAATATATCTTACACTTATTAATAAATCATGAATGTATCAAGTTGTTATCACTAAAACATATCATCTTATCAAGTTATCTATTACCACAAATTCCACAACCCAGTTAACAGATTTACCCAGATATTATGTTGATATCAAATTACCTATTGAAAACTTGAAAGAAATGAGAATTGAGGAAAAAGTAAGTATTCAACATTAAACTAGACACGATTCTTCGATCCGGCTGATGTTTATAATTTTATTAGAATAATATTAATAATATTTTATTTTTATTTATTTAATTTAAACCGAAAAGACTTTGAAACTGGCAACTTGTCAAGTGTCAAGTCAATTCTTTCATTTATCTGACTGAGCGCTGCAGTGTTGCCAATGAAAATTTTTGGAAGGCTGTGTACATTACATATAAAAGCCGTGTTTGTATGGTAAAAGATCAAGCGTGGGCCGTAGCAATGCAATTACGCCATTAAATACCATCGGTTCGGCGCTCGACCTAAAAACGACCTAAAAAAAAAAGGTCATCGGCAGTGAATTTGACGTCCACACAAAACAAGGAATCACTTTTCATTACCTTAAATTAACATCAACATTTGCCTAGTGGCGCTGTTTTATGGGTTTTAACATTCGTAAAATGTTTCAAAACAAGTAAATAAAAAAAAAATCGAGAATTTGCGAAAAGCCGTAGAATTTGCTACGGTAATAGGGTTCCGGCCGTAGACCGTAGATTTTGTGATTTTTTGGCCCGAAAGCCGTAGAACACGGTAATTGCCGTAGCATTGGCAACACTGGAGCGCTGTCAGTTCAGAGATCAGTATATTATCAGCATAGCCTATTGAATATGTAGTCTGTGCAGCATAGCTGTTTTTTAATTCCGCAAAACAAAGCAAATTGACATTTTCAGTATTGCAAGTTTAAATTGTTTTCTAAATAGCGATGTGCCACAATCGGTAAAACCGATTTCTGTGTTCAAAACTAAAGTCGAGGTAACAAAATTAAAACGCAATTTATTTCATATGCCTCGACCCAGAACTTCAAATAAAATCGTATTGATATAGGTACGTAGTACGTAGGTAGGTACGGACGAGGCGGTTTGCGTCGTCATTCATTGTGCGCACCGCGAAGGATTGAAACAGCTTGCCTGCGTCTGCGTTCCCGCCCACCTATGACGTGGATGTCTTTAAGAAAAGAGTGAATAGGCTTTTATTAAGTTAGTGCGCTCAACATCCTGGACCACATCTCCACTTACCATCAGGTGGGATTGTGGTCAAGCATTAACTTATTGTAAGTAAAAAAAAAAAAAAAAAAAAAAAAGGTATACCAGAATCTCCTGGCATTTTTGACAAGCAGAAAAATGGGTTTTTAATATAGCAATTAAATTTTTTTAAAACTATGTCAACTGTCAAGTCAAAAAAGAGATGTATGGATTTTTTTCTTTTTCTACCTTTACACATGGAAAAATTTAAATTGTAGTTGCACAAGTTAGGTAATTTGTGCAACTAAACTACTAGGTAGGTGACTAGGTAGTCACTCCTATAATCAATTTTAATATAAAAAAATTGTGCTTGTCTTTTATATATTTCCATCTGAAGTTAATAAACCAGACATATAATGTTATCTTTCATGAAACTAACACTATGATAAAAATATCAATGATCAACAATTTTTATTCTAATTTCCTCAACGCTGGGGAGTGTTGCGTCTCCAATTTTAATTACCCCATTTTGATATCAGATTCTGGTACACTTATACCAATTTCTATGTTTTATAAATTTTTCAATTAATTTAGTGCAAATATTTATTCGAAAAGTCCGCCATTCTAGGAGTTTCTCTTTGCATTACGTAACGTCTGTTGAACTTTATGAATAATTTAAACCATCAGTAATCTTGATTAAAAATTTTATACAATAAAATTTACCGGATAACCAAATAAATATCTTACGATTCATATAACCGGAATCATGAAAACATCACTAGCAAAAAAACTGGCAACATTATTTTTGCATTTCACATTAGCATGTGTCAATTCACTTTGCGGAATTTAAAAACAGAGTTTACTTGTCTGTCTGCTTGCTGTCAAATAATTAGTAAATTGAAATGTGTGAGTGGTGAAGCATACATCGTCTAATATCTCAGTGAGTAAAGTAATGTCATCGGGTTCGCGCAGGCGGCTCTGACTTGTCGCGCGGCTGACGATACATTTGCGCCCGTGGGTGATCGCTCGCTTGGTTTCCGGGGGATGTAGAACTCCCCGCGCAGGCCTCCGCCCATCCATCTCGAGCTCAGCACCGGGGACGGCTCGGTGACGCCTCCCGTCGGCCCCGTCGCTCTGTATCCCCTGAGACTGCCGCCGAACCCTTTACGTTCCAGTAATATGGTAAGTGTATAACTCTCTCTCGCTATACGATACGCTCGCTTTTACTGTTGAAGGAAACTGCCGTTCCAGCGGGCGCGCATTTCCATACATTTTACCTCCACAGAATATTCTTAAAAATTATGGTATAGATTACTTCTGTTTTAATGAATGGTGTAAGTGCAGAACATATTATGGTCATTCACTACAATTAAAACAATATTATGTATCACACTCCATTTATTTAACCAAGTAAAATACCTAATGCAAAATATTTTCATAATATTAAATTTTTTTCTTTTTAAATATTGTGTTCTTTGTAATTGATTAATTACTTAAATGTCTAGGAATATAAAATAAAGGCACAGTTAGTTGTAAGTGCACTGAAAGCACTATTTGTTACCTGTTGGTACTTTGTGCAATAGCATGTTTGCAGCGGCATTGATTGTTGTGGTTCACTGCTTGCCCTGAATTGCATCAAGCGACTCGGTAACAATATATGCTGACGTAACATACATACTGCAGCCCTGTCTGTATATGGATCAAATAATATTTTGATAAATAAATGTACACACTCTTACCCCCAGAGTATGGTTATACCTGTGTTGGGTGGCATGGACAACACATATATAACACATCACAACAACACCCATGACCCGAGTACAAGTATTTATCTGTCACATAAATATCTGCCCTGGCCGGGAATCAAACCCGGGACCCCTCGGGTCGCCAAATATAACATGATGTGTGTGATTTATGGTATTAGCCGCGCCATTAAAGAAATGAATCTAAAATAGCGGACGGTACTTGTAATGATAGGTTAGGACTGTCAGCAAAACAGAGTTGCTAGATTGGTGATATTTTGTTATTTGAAAATAAATATAATTTAAAAACCCAACCATGTGTAGTCGGTATCGCGAACCAGGGTTTTCATATGTTTTTATGTCGTATTTTTTTAAACTGATACTGAATCTGCTGCCATCATGCATATTAGTAATAGTTAATGAAATTTAACAATAAACAATGCATCTTATCATAGGATGCAGTTGGACAAAGCGCCATCGTCAGTTACCCGAAAAGTTATTATAAAAGCATAACCTAACAATAGAATATTATATTAAATACTGGTTGAAATTCTTTGGGAGAGTCCAAAGCCCCAGATCTAGGGGAGGCAAGCCGGAGCCATGTGGCTCGGAAACATGTGGCTGTCAAAGCCCTCGTAAATAATTTACCGGAACTGGTGGAATCCTTCGAAGAAGTTAAGCAAACTTCTCATACTCCGGAAGCAAAGTACAAGGCAGGTCATCTCTTCATGTTATTAAGAACTTTGAATTTGTTTTGAACTTGACGATTTGGGCAAATATTCTCCGCAAAATCAATCAAGTAAATATTGAAATTCAAAAGGAAGATATAATCCTTGCACGCTCCGTCTCTTTAATAGAAGGCCTGATAAAAACTAAGCAAAAATGAGAGAAAATTCAATTGAGTATTGGATAGAAGAGGCTAAAGATAGTGCTGGAAGAATTGGCGTTGAGCCTATTCTGCCAAATAAACGAATTCCGAAGTGCAAAAAAACAATTTGATTAGATGTGTGATGACTAATCACGAATACTTCAACCTGAAAAGAGTTGACTCTTTTCTAAGGCAACAATGATGGTATTTGATCGAATCTGATCAGAAATTAAAAAGAGGGTTGATAGTGCTACCACGTTGAATTCAAATTTTTCATTTATCAATAATACTGAAATCTTGAGTATGTCAACTGAAGAACTGCAGAAGCATGGAGCAGATCTAGGACGAAAACAGGAGCGAGATTTTAACTCAGTTGAATTCTGCCAGGAACTCTACGTTTTTAAAGAGCAAGCTCCACTTTTGTTTGGAAATATCAAAAATGCTAGCGCTTTTAATCTCTTGCAACAGATCTATACGGATGATTTGCAGGATGCCTTTCATAATATTTGTATTGCTCTGCGAATTTACTCTATGCTTTTTATTACATCTGCAAGTTGCGAGCGAAGTTTTAGCAAACTTAAACTTACTCGTATTTAAAATTGTCTACGATCGTTGATGAGCTAGGAACGTTTACCGAGTCTCGCAATATTAGCAATAGAAAATCAAACTCATGAGCATGAGAATAATTATGACAAGGCCATGGATTTGTTTGCAGAGCAAAAGGCTCGAAGAGTATAATTGTAATTTTAATGTGCAATATAATTTTAACAATTTTTAACATCACGTTTCATTTCAGCCTAATTCCTATTCTGCCAAATAAACGAATTCCGAAGTGCAAAAAACAATTTGATGTGATGTGTGATGACGAATTACGAATACATACTTCAACCTGATCAACTCTTTTCTAAGGCAAAAATGATGGTATTTGATCGAATCTGATCAGAAATTGAAAAGGGGGTTATTAGTGCTACCACGTTGAATTCAAATTTTTCATTTCTAAAAGATACTAAAATCTTGAATACCTATGTCAACTGAAGAACTGCAGAAGCATGGAGCAGTAGCTCGAGCACGAATATTTGCGAGAAAGTATTCGTATGGTTAACGTAAGCAATTTGTATGGCATTTTTTCAAAAGCTATCGTGCGTAAATGGTACTAAAATGCCATACAAATTTGACAAATTGTTTACGTTAACCATACGAATACTTTCTCGCAAATATTCGTGCTCGCCCTACTGATCTAGGACGAAAATAGGAGCGAGATTTTAACTCAGTTGAATTCTGCCAGGAACTCTACGTTTTTAAAGAGCAAGCTTTTGTTTGGAAATATCAAAAATTCTAGCGATTTTAATCTCTTGCAACAGATCTATACGCATGATTTGCATGATGCCCTTCCTAATACTTGTATTGCTCTGCGAATTTACTCTACGATTTTTACTACATCTGCGAGCTGCGAACGAAGTTTTAGCAAACTTAAACTTACTCGTAATATAAATTATCTACGAACGTTGATCAGCCAGGATCGTTTATCGATTCTCGTAATATTATTAGAAAACCAAACTCGACATGAGCATGAGATTAATTATGAAAAGGCCATAGATTTGTTTGCAGAACAAATGGCTCGAAGCGTAAAATTGTAATTTCAATGTGCAATATAGTAACTATTTTTAACATCACGTTGCATTTCAGACCCTATACTATCCTAATCTAATCAATATATGTTCGACAAATCCATGTATTTTTAGAAAAATAATAGGCTTACTGAGAAAAAACAGCGCTAAAACGGACGTTGTGGCGTTCTTTGCGAGATCCCTATGTCCGTCAGTGGGTGTCATACTGGCTGAAATGATGATGATGAAGGTAAAAATATTCAAGTTCCGGGGCTGAGTCTAACTGACACTTGGCCAGTTTTTAGTAGGTATATATATTATTGTAATTATTATTACTCCACAGGAATATTACAATTTATTTAATAAAACAAGAAACTAACAGAACTAGTATATTAAAACTTTATTGTGTAGACGTCCCTTCACCAGGTTACATTTTTTGCGTGCTGTACCGTCTGGTGTGACTAAAGACAGAAATAACGTGCGAGTGAGAGGGTATTACAGGTTCCGCCATTTTAGATTCGTTTCTTTAATGGCGCGGCTAATATAGTCCAAGAGCTAGTGAACCCTCCGAGTAACGGTCTTCCTGTAAGGCTAGAAATTTGTACACTGATGATTTATAGCATGCTAAGGGCAATAGCCATGACCTGGCAGGCGTCAGCCCTGCACGTCATCATCCCCTTAATTTTTTAAACTGTAAAAAAAAATTAAAAAAAAAACTTGTTTCTGTAAGCTTAAAAATTTAATAGGATGTAGTTTATTTATTGCAAATCTTGAAAAAAAATTGACAGGCGATTACAATGAGCAAGAGTATGTGACAGGCGAATGGAAAAGTGCACAGTTGATGAGGTAAAATAAACTTTCTCCTGTATACTTGAAATTTGGATATGTTTTTGAGTAAACGTTTTAGAATAACTATGTACAATGACAGGCGGTTTCGGATAGCATAAGACCTTGACAGGCGAGGTCCAAGAGCTAGTGAACCCTCCGAGTAACGGTCTTCTTGTAAGGCTAGAAATTTGTACACTGATGATTTATAGCATGCTAAAGGCAATAGCCATACCTGGCAGGCGTCAGCCCTGCACGTCATCAGCCCCTTAATTTTTTAAACTGTAAAAATTTTTTTTTATAAAAACTTGTTTCTGTAAGCTTAAAAATTTAATAGTGTGTAGTTTACTTATTGCAAATCTTGAAAAAAAATTGACAGGCGATTACAATGAGCAAGAGTATGTGACAGGCGAATAGAAAAGTGCACAGTTGATGAGGTAAAATAAACTTTCTCCTGTATACTTGAAATTTGGATATGTTTTTGAGTAAACGTTTTAGAATAACTATGTACAATGACAGGCGGTTTCGAATAGCATAAGACCTTGACAGGCGAGGGGAAAGCTGCTAAGGGCGTGCGAGTAAGATGTGTTACGTGACCAAACTTCGCGCCTAAGATGAGAAAAATAATAGTAAAAAAAAACGAAAAAACACGCTTTTATAGAAAATCCAACTAAAAAAAATAGAAAATAAATTTGAATTAAAAATCGTGTAATTGTAAAAAAAGCGTGGGGTGCTTTTAAAAATATTATGCCTTCTATTCATTGACACCAGGCACCATGCTTTTAAAAATATTATGCCTTCTATTCATTGACACCAAGCACCCCACGCTTTTATTACAATTAGGTACACGATTTTTAATTCAAATTTATTTTCTATTTTTTTTAGTTGGATTTTCTATAAAAGCGTGTTTTTAGTTTTTTTTACTATTATTTTTCTCATCTTAGGCGCGAAGTTTTGTCACGTAACACATCTTACTCGCACGCCCTTAGCATCTTTCCCCTCGCCTGTCAAGGTCTTATGCTATTCGAAACCGCCTGTCATTGTACATAGTTATTCTAAAACGTTTACTCAAAAACATATCCAAATTTCAAGTATACAGGAGAAAGTTTATTTTACCTCATCAACTGTGCACTTTTCCATTCGCCTGTCACATACTCTTGCTCATTGTAATCGCCTGTCAATTTTTTTTCAAGATTTGCAATAAATAAACTACATCCTATTAAATTTTTAAGCTTACAGGAACAAGTTTTTTTTAAATTTTTTTTTTACAGTTTAAAAAGTTAAGGGGATGATGACGTGCAGGGCTGACGCCTGCCAGGTATGGCTATTGCCCTTAGCATGCTATAAATCATCAGTGTACAAATTTCTAGCCTTACAGGAAGACCGTTACTCGGAGGGTTCACTAGCTCTTGGACCTCGCCTGTCAAGGTCTTATGCTATCCGAAACCGCCTGTCATTGTACATAGTTATTCTAAAACGTTTACTCAAAAACATATCCAAATTTCAAGTATACAGGAGAAAGTTTATTTTACCTCATCAACTGTGCACTTTTCCATTCGCCTGTCACATACTCTTGCTCATTGTAATCGCCTGTCAATTTTTTTTCAAGATTTGCAATAAATAAACTACATCCTATTAAATTTTTAAGCTTACAGGAACAAGTTTTTTTTTTAATTTTTTTTTACAGTTTAAAAAGTTAAGGGGATGATGACGTGCAGGGCTGACGCCTGCCAGGTCATGGCTATTTCCCTTAGCATGCTATAAATCATCAGTGTACAAATTTCTAGCCTTACAGGAAGACCGTTACTCGGAGGGTTCACTAGCTCTTGGACTAATATGGGTTATCACCAAGTAGTATTTAAAATTAAAGCAGGATTCAATTAATTTTAAATATAAGTAAAATAGGTATAAAATATAGTTAAAACACAAAAACTAATATATGTTGTTTGTCATGCGTTTAAAAAATCTTTTACCTTTTATTTATATTTCATGCAGCATAGTTACATTTTATAAAGTGTGTATAATTACATTTGAATCCCATCATTGTACCTAATTATTAATGCCAATTAAACTTGAATGTAAGTAGGTAGCTGAACTTGATGATTGTTATTGTAACCAATATACCTAGTTGTGCGAGTGTGACCCTCTCATTATATTTTTATTAAATATTAGCTTATCACTCCTGCCAGCCTACTGCCTTATCATCTGACGTTTTAAAAACCATTTTATGCATGTGTATTGTGTTAGGTGAGATATTTAGTCAGTGACATTATTCATACTTGACGTTATTGACACTGTATATAGCACAGTACCAGTTGTTATCTCATTGCCCTGCCCCCTTAAGCTTTATGCCAGTCACCAGGGTCACCACTTGAAATCAGAAAGATTGCAGAACGCCCGTTCTGCAGGCTACCATCTAAGATATTCCGATCAAGCAACGAAATGGGGGCTTTTTAAAGGTAACTTTAATAACATTCTCGAAGAATTGGCATTACACTCGTACCTCCCTTGTTTGTGCACAGGTAATTGTGCCAAAAACTTATCATCAAGTCACATGTACCTTCAGTGGCTTCAAAAGCAAATATTGAGACAAAGCTGTCTGTAGTGATGGGAATTGCTTTTAAAGAAAATACTCTTTAATTTTTTTGTATGATTATTATTTATTGAAGTAGTTTTTAGTTCCTTAAATCGATGGAATGTAACATAAAGTAGAAAATCGTTTAATTATGTCATTTACATTAGTATAATTAAATTGTGTTACGGAAAGTCATTGGAATATTTTATTTATATTGGCATACGTAAATTTTATATATAAGGAAAGGTAACAAAATTATTTCAAAATATAGATTTATTGAACATGTTATCATTTTTATGATGCTGCTATTGCCTGGTGTGGTGAGAGTGAGATCATATAACCTGAATTAAATGAATCTAGTGCCAACATACATGCATACTATTATGATATCGAACACCATTTAACATTTATACAATATTTATGAGCATAATGCGTTTAAACATACGGGCATTGTAGGTAAAGTTATTGTTAGAGTTATTATAACTCTTACAATTTAATTCGGAGAAATATACACTATACCTACATAGCTAATATTTTAAGCCGACTTCATAAAATCAAAAGACCTGAAAAGCCACAGTGATTATTAAAATGGTTGTTGTTTTGAAAAAACGATCAGTGCATAAGTGCCTATGATATTTGGTAGGTACCTACTAGGTCCGCGATGCCGAGACTTTTAAGAGTCCCATAAGACAAAAGGTTTGCTCTACTACAAAGAAATGAAATCTTCTGACCACTACAAAATATTGTATTTTATAAAAATAGGCTATGAACGTTTATTCAATATCTAGACCTAGACGTGACCTAGAAAGTTAAAATTTGGCATGCAGATAGGTAGTCGGGTGAATACAAAGGAATAAATCTGAAAGTAGTAAATTTTTATCAATTTATGATAATTTTTCAAAAAATTGATTCTATTAGGAACACTTACTTAAAATGCCTGAAATTTAAGAGTAGCAATCAAAATTGATGACATCTGGTCATTATGTGGATTCCAAGGTGAATATATAACGAAACATATCAGTTTTAGTACTTTCTGAAGCTTTCAACGGGAGGAAGATGTTCAGTGTCCCAAGTGCCTGTGAGAAGTGCACAGCACATATACATTTACGTGAAGATTAGTGGTTCGTCAGGAGACGTTATTTCCAGTGTATTACGTCGTTTTATTTTTAATGTGTGGAAAATTATTTTTCTCTAATCTACAAGATTACATCACAAAATTTTGTATTATTTCCGTAATTATACCAGTTTAAAGTAATTCGGAGTATTGTTTCAAAATTTATTGTTGCACGATGTCATCGAACATGAACAACTTATCTGTACTAATAGTATATAGAGGAAAGATTTGATTGTTTGTTTGCATTGAATAGGCTCCGAAACTACTAAACCGATTTGAAAAATTCCTTCACTGTTAGAAAGCTACACTATCCCCGGGTGGCATAGGCTATATTATATTTTCAATAAATTAGGGATCCTTAATAAAACTCCAATAACGTAACCCAAGGTGTAAAAAAATAAGAAAACCAAAGCAAAGCGAGGGCGGTCACTCGTAACTAATAAGAGTATAGTCGACTTTCGTATTTATTACGATATTATAATTGGAATTTAGTATTAATTATTATTTCAATATTTAGCGGACATCAATAGTGGAAGATCATTACTTATAAATAATGAAATAATAGGTACCGTATTTCGGACCACGGCGCACTAACTACAGATTTAGTTGAAGAGCACTATAACAGTTCATGTATTAAAATTAATCAGTAACGTTATGAATAAGTAGGTACTTACTAATAATTTCTATACAAAAAGTAATGATATCCCATCAAAAACATAAATGTAAAGTGAGAGTCAATTTCAAAAAAAAAAAAAAGAATTGAGATCTAAATGGGTGCCAATTTCTGTGTAGAAAAGCCTAAAATTTTAGTCACAAGAACATGTAATTCAAGCTTTACATTTGACTTGGCTAGTTTTCTTTAGTTAGCAACCAATAAACCAAATTAATAATTATAGAAGAGTGTCATAAGCCATCAACCTAACAGATTTGACGAAGCTAATTACATAGATATAATATAGCCTAGGTAGGTACGTGAAAACTAGCCAAGTCAAATGTGGAGCTTGAATTAAATGTTCTTGTGACTAAAATTTTAGGCTTTTCTACACAGAAATTGGCACCCATTTAGATCTCAATTCTTTTTTTTTTTTTGAAATTAATTACCAATCCGAACCGAAGATGGCGATCTATCTTCGGGCTTCATTATTCATTGATCGTAGTACAATGAATAGATAGTAGGTATATTACATATTATATGATAAATAAGAAAATCAGCCAAGCCTGATAATTATGTTTGCTGGCAGGTAGCGAAAGGTCCGTGCCAAAACCTGGTCTCCATCATGAAATCAGATTTGAAACTCCAGTAATGTTAACTACACTGACGCTACTAATAGGTACCTACCTAGTTACTAGAAACAGTAGAAACCACCTTCGTTTCGCTTTTGTACTCGAAAAAAATGTTTAGTGGGGATTTTCCAATTATTACAACAGGCTTAGGTACTTACTACAATATTATTATGTGATTGAAAATCACATTTAAATCTGTTCAGCCGTTTCTGAGATTAAATGGAACAAATGCACAAACAAACGTACTGGATAACTATTTCGCATAACTAACGCATTTTTTAAACGTTTAGCGTTTATTTAAGACTCCGTGCCGCGATATCAACTCATTTCGGTCAATTTTGATCACTGTTTGTGTGAACAGGATAAAGATTTTTTTGTTAGTATAAAAGTCTAATCCTTGTTCTTGTTCTTAGCCTGAAGGGATTAAACATATTATTTACTAGCTGTTGCCCGCAGCTTCGCTTACGAAAATTATATTTTACCTTATTTGTACCTCTTGCAGAAGAAAATTTAAAAAACGGTGAATGTTTATTGAAGTACTTATGTTTAGTAATTTATACAGGGACTAGCTGTTGCCCGCAGCTTCGCATACGGAAATTATGTTTTACCTTATTTGTACCTCTTGCAGAAGGAAATTTAAAAAACGGTGAATTTATATTGAAGTACATATATTTAGTAATTTATATACTGAAACTCACGATAAAATCACAAAGGATTCATCCAGGAGCGGGTTTTGAGAAATAAGCAATATTCACATTAATTTGTATTTTTTTCTTTTTTTTGCAAAATTTTGAAAAACTGAAAAATACATGTTTAATCAATTTAAGCAAGGAACATTTGTGGCAAATTTGAAGCAAATCGGTTGATGTTTTAAAAATATTCCATACAAACTTTCATCCCGTTCCCCGGGGAAACCTCTTAATTTGCCGGGATAAAAAGTATCCTAAAATATGACCCGGAGTATTAGTAACAACTTTACCAATTTTCATCAAAATCCGTTCAAAGGTTTTCATGTGATGCCCGGACAGACAAACAGACAGACAGACAGACAGACAGACAATAATTCTAAAAAAAATATTTTTGTGCTCTAACACGTTATTGAAGTGCCCCCTAATCAAAATTTTAAAAAAATATTCAATGTACAGAAAATTTACCCTTTGAGTTTTATTATAGTATAGATTTTTTGAGGTTGTGCACAAACTTTACCAAATGATTCTATAGCATTTACTAAACATATCTTATACAGGTACTAGTGCATTATAAAGCTTAGTTTTTAAGTTATTGGTAATTCCATTTAATATGGGTGTACATTGTAAAAGGGTCTTTATTTGTGCTATGTTGCCGCTCAGTACGGTCATAATCATTCAAACTATACTTGTTTCAATCTAACTGTCATGTCATTATTGGCTTGACTTGTCAATAAAGGCCCATTTAGACGGAGAGCTTCTCGTTTCGATCGAATTAATAAAAAAATCTTTCTTACATTTACACCTCTCGCTATTTGACGGCAATTTCCTCGCAATGGAATATTGATTGTAAACTTAACTCCAATGACAAATCTCGCACTCAAAACGTTTTCAACCGTTTTGTATGATACACGTACCTATGAATTTGAAAAATGTAAGTCGAATACAAGTCGAGATTGTTGTAAGTAATCTTACGTACAATGTGTACCTAAATAGACGTAGGAAATTATCGCCTTGATCGATAAGTTACGAATGTCATATGAGATAATCGTAGGTGAGAATTTAGTTCTTTCCTGTATGTAAAGATTTGATACGGTAATGTTATGGCGATTATTACTAGTGATAGTAGTGTACGATAGATACTAGAAAGTCTCCGTGTAAATGGACCTTAAAGTAAACAAACATGGTAAAACTTTTTGAACCCGTATTATTACCTATTTGGTTTTCAAAAGATCACTGGCCGCACAGAACGAAGTCGATGAGAAATAATTATTGTTAACGTCAAGAAAAGTTTACTCATGTCAAAGTTTCATATCAATCATAATGCGACGTTGCTAGCTTGCGTAAAGAGATTACACATTAGGCAATTTACGTTCAAGTATTTAGTTTGTATGAAAATGAAAAATAAAAAAAATAAAAAATTTCAATAATGAATCCATAACGAAAGATGACCAATTTAATGTGCTGAATATCAGGCCGAAGTTTGTGCATTAAGTCAGGAACACGGTGTATACTGAAACCGACGATAAACTCACAAAGGATTCGGAGGAATGGTAGGAAAGGTACCCTGAAAAAAAATGGTTTTCAATGTTTTATTCTACGATTCTGGAGTTTTAATAAATAAATGTACCTATATCCATGCCAAATTACAGCTTTCTAGCACTCTAAGGGCTTTGTTCGCCGCTTTGCTTCGGACAGACGGATAGACGGACAGACAGACGGACATGACGAAAATATAAGGTTTACGATTTTACTTCTGAACCCTAAAAAGTGCAAAATAAAACTTAAATTGAAAATTTAAAAACACCGACAAAAAAATAAAAAAGTTTTTTAAATTTTTAATTTAAGTTTTTATAAAACGCCAATTTCATAGTAATAAATATGGCAACATGTTTGGTCCCACAGCTCGGCAAAGTTTTTCTATGGCCTAAAATTTAAATGTTATGCATTTTCAAAAACTTTTTTTATGCAATGAATACTCGTTTGTTTTTCGGATAGGTATCAATAAACATGTTAAAGTCCGTACACTCTAAGTTTGTCGCAAACATAAATGACATCTCTGAAGGAAAACATTGAATCTCATCTCGCGAACCGGTGTGGCCGCCTGGTCACTCTTGTGGGATCATTTGATGTTCATGGTTTCATTCATTTAATCGTACATTTTAATTACAAGCTTTGCGATAAAATGCAGTAGTAGGTACTTACTGCATTTTACAGGTGCGCATTATTGCCTTGACGACTCGAGACGATTCAATAATTGTTTAGTGAAAAAACAGAGTTCCGATAACAATGTCACAATCTCACAAACAATGAGAGTCAACCTTCTGTTTACTTTTCATATTTCAATACTGCGGATTGACCGCTTATCTGTTGGCTCAGATGGCAACGCATCGATGATGCCCTTGGTGTTACTGACCCTTCTTACCTCCTCTATTCGTTTATCGCCTACTTACACAATTAAATACATAGTAAATAGGTAGCGGCGCACCGCGCGCGCTCCTGGACGACTTATTTTCATATTACACCGGTACTAGAGACTGGTGCGAGAGACTAGATTGGTTATTTTTAAACTGGACGCGTCGCATGCGGACCGCGGCGCGGCGCACTATGGGAAAATCACGTATGTTTCGTCTCAAAACTTCATATCTCCGTTGTTTTAAAATGAAATGAGCTGTAATTTTGCACACGTATACCTGGATATATAAGGTTTTATATAATTTGACTTAATTTTAAATTTAAACTTTATCATTTAATTTAAAAATAGAACAAAAAAAATGTACTGGTTTTTATGTGAATATATTTTTATTTCACGCATGATTTTTTTAAATTACATAAAAGTAACTTATAAATAATATAAAACAAAACCTAAATATATTTATAAAACATTTTGAAAGAAAGAAACATTTATTTTTCAAAATCCTATAGATTTTCGTTCATGACAGACAACAGGCCATCCATAAATTACGTCACACTAATTTCATGACTTTTAGACCCCTCCCCCCCCTCCTTGCCACAGCTGGTCACATTTGTGAGACCCCCCCTAGTGTGACGTCACATATTTTGTAATTTTACACATATAAATTATTCAATTAAAACAGCATTTCCGTTTTATGTCCATTAATTGTTTTTAATATATACCTACACATATCCATTATTCGATTTTGAAATGTGACGTCACGAAAAGGACCCCCTCCTACCCCTTGTCACACGAAGTCACACTACATCGACCCCCCTCCCCTCCCCCCTAACGTGTGACGTAATTTATGGATGGCCCCCAAGAAGGGCTTTGGCTTCATCAAACAGTTCCTTTGATATCGTTTCCGAGGGGTTTCTTAAACTTGATATACATATATGGATCCCAAGTATAGCCATTCCAGATGGCATAGTTTGTAATATTACATACATTTGTTTTATAAGTTCTGCGTCTACACCTGTAATATTCGCAGATCAAGAGTAATTTTGAAAAAATCTCCGCGCTATGTTTCAATCATTACTACTTCTTAAGCCTTGTCGAGGTTTATCAATATGCAGTCCCAGTTCCTCCCTAAACCGCTTTTTTACCAGATTTTTAAACCGTTTTTATAAACTGAATCAATCAATAAAATATACGAGCCACAGTATGTTCTAACAAGTCCTTCAGATTGACCTTTGCACTTATGTTAGTATTTAGTAACGGTTATGCTTGAAACTTTATTATTAAATAAATTATGTCCGCCACACAAATTCGAAGTTCAAAAAAATAAAAAAAAACGTATCGAAGAAATTTTTGATGCATTTCGTATCATATTAATGATAATAGCCTCCTCAGTTTCACCCATAGACCGTAACTCCTGAGCATATGCATTGAGCACACAGTCCAGTCCGTGCTCTCGTGTGGTTGATATATAGGTACTTTACTAACAAAAAAAAACAGCTAAATATTTCATATGTAAATTAACTCTTGAAAATAGTTAGTCATAAATGCTACTCGTATTTTATAAGGAATAAAGGGCAATTGAAAAAAATACATTTTTATCTCGCGATATATTTTGGGCCCGTGCCAGAAAAGGCGCAAGTAGGCGCAAGTTTTTTTTTCTTCCACAGGTAAAGTAAGGTATAAAGATTATAATGCAATACATATCTCGACATCGGCAAGCATCGGCAACAGGTAAATGTCTTGTGGAAGAAAAATTAACCCTAAAAATATATATTGTTAAACTATGTCATTTAATTTTACTTTATTAAACTAATATGTATAATATTTAGTATCAGTCAATATGAGAAGATTATAAGCATTCCAAAAATACATAATAGTTATATATTAATATCAAAACTTTCGCGTAGCGAGGCATTGAAATGTAGTAACGTATTGCGTCGATATCATGTTTTCGAACATGAGTTAGATTTGATGCCCATTATACATTTGTTTAGTGAATAAAATAAAATAAAAATATCTGGTAACTAAACTTCATTTACTATAGTATATAAATTTATTATTTTTATCCCGTAACATTAACTTTCGTGTCAAAGAGTTTTGAGATGGCTTTGTATGGGGCTTTCCCATAGTGCGGCGGCGTGCACGATGCGATGGCGATGCACCGCGAGCCGCGACATGTGTTCGGGTCGTCGACGTCGTCGCTGAACGCCCTGTGTGTACCTACCTACCTCTGTGAGCTGTGTGCAGTAAACACTGCGTGTATTGAAAACAAGTTAGTTAGGTACACAGACACCTGTCACCGGTAGCGGTCGTATTATTGTTGACGAGAGTTATGACACCAGACCTGTGCAACGAGAACTAGTGAGAAGTAAAGTTTATGTCTTGATAACGGTGATCAAGATTCGACCCACAGGGCACAATCTGTGTCAGTCCGTTCAGTAAACCGTCGTCGCTCGTCTGTCACGAGTTCGTGATGATAGGATTGTGAAGAAATTCGATTGAGTCAAGAGCGCGGTACTTACCTGATCCCGATTAAAATGTTCAACTAGTACCTACCTACACTGAATTATGATGCCAAACGCTCGTTTTTTCTGTGTAAGTTGGTGCTGCGGCGACGGGTGAGTCAGCCTCGACCAGCTCTGACTGTGACGTCAGCTACGCCAGGAAAACCAACTACCCGTTTACCTGCTTCTGTTCTTAGAAGCCACTCTACCGGTCGGCAGAATTGCCGCAGTGCTCGGATCGACTGCGTTATTCTCAAGATCTTGGTTAGTGAAATTAAATAAAAATATTTCATTTCATTTCTTGTTCCTCTACTTCAGCGAAAGATGAAGTTCCCGCGGGACTGTTACTAGTATGGCTGTTGCTTCTCGCTCCTGCTCACGTGATCGCTCCGCATCCGCACACGCTGTCAACAGTTGAAAGGTTTGGAAAGGTTCCGTAACGTGCTGCTACGATATAATAGCAATCGACCTCGATTTCTCCGTATCGTAGAAAGTAATCTGTTGGCTGAGCCGCAGTGGTCCCTCCTCGCTGGTCACTCTGGTCAATGTCTGCAGGCGGTGACATAGACGTAGCCGTCCAGGATGGAAGTAGCAGACCAATTCCATTCGCCGAAGGACAAATTAATTGTGTTGAGAAAGAAAGAAAATTACATTCTGGTAGCATTATTTGGATGCAACATGACAAAAACACAAAAATAAAAAATATACAAAGAACAATCAATTAACCCACATATACTTGTTCAGGTAGGTATTTTATTAAAAGCGAAAGGTTACACCGCTGACTAAATACAAAATCTCAAAAAACTACTTGACCTATGAATATGAAATTTGGTTAGAAATATTGTAAGCGTACGAAGTCGTAACTAGCAGTTCATTGTTGATAAAACTTTAGCTAAATGTTAAATGACAAAACGTAGGGTGGGTACACTAGCTCGCCTTCTGAGTTCTGACTGATAAAAGGATCAGCAGCTACATATTTGGCTTGCTTCATAAGTTCATACTATGGTATAAGTTTATTCGTCACAAAATGTGATTAATCAAACCACGTTTCGCAGTGGGGTAAACAGCCTTTTCAATGAATCACAAAACAAAAAGAAATCAATTGTTCCCAATGATATTATGATAAGCTCGGGCTCAAAAATTCCTAAGAACGCAGGTGAGTGCATCAAGCTCGGATATAATTCGTGCTGTGTACGTATGTTGGCGCGAATGTGTGTGTGTGTCTCACGGACGCGGACGGAGGCACCTGAAGCTGTCTAAGGTAGAATTCCGGCGCTGCGACCGGTATACGTATACCGGTCGGTGCGCACATAATATAAGACGGCGCTGCGGCGTGTGTCCGCGTCGATAGCTAGAAACTCCTCTATCAAAAATCAAGTAAATCATAGGTTGACGAAACAGTAGTAAGAATGTCATCTGACTCCTCTGCACACTCTGTTTTATATTGTTATATTTTTATTTATTGTTATATTATTATTTATTCTGTTTTATATTGTCCATGTCTGCATTGCATGGGTAAAGCAATCTTTGTTACGAAATGTTCATTTTTGCTTTCTTTTGTTAATTGCAACTTTAACCTTTAACATCACGGGCGGGGTCTGAGCGGACCCCACGCGCTATTTTCTAACTATATTTTTTCATATTGATAAGCTACGATCGCGTACTTTCTGCTAATCTCATGGCACTGCAGAGGCTCTCGACAAGTGTACGTACGTCGCTCTTCGGCTAAGGTAAGTACATATTTTAGCCATGTGGGGATACCTGGAGACCCCGCCCGTGATGTTACGTAGCAAATATTTTCAAATTACTTAAGTTTGGATTTACTTCTTTTTTAGAATTAGCGTTAAATAAAACCGAAAATGAGTCGCCGACTATAAGATTACGCCACAGCACAAATTCTACAGAATTTTAGTGACTCTCATAGCGAATTACCTTAATTTACCATGCCAACCCAAAAAATTATTTGTAACTTAGTACAGCAATGTTGAGGCGCTGTCAATTTTGTTATTATTATTATTGTTGTTTATTTTTCTTCTAATTACATGCTTTTGATTCCTATATTATTAGAAAATAATGATAATTTAGTCAGAAGTTGGCTGTTTTGTTAAATTTCACTACATTAGTCATGTACATTTGGAGAAATTCCTTGTAACTTAGTACAGCAATGTTGAGGCATTGTCAATTTTGTTATTATTAAGATTGTTGTTTATTTTTCTTCTAATTACATGCTTTTGATTCCTATATTATTAGAAAATAATGATAATTGGGTCAGAAGTTGACTGATTTATTAAATTTCACTAAATTAGTTAAGTGCCTTTGGAAAAACTCTATATATGAGATGCTATTTTGTAAAATATTTCGTATAATATGTAAAGACTGATTGTTTTACATGTATTAAATACTTTTCATAAACATCATTATGTATTTTCTTGTAATTTGAATTGAAATTAAAGTTATTTTTAAAAATATTGAAAATACATGCAAAACATTTTTGGGGATACTTCTGGACCCCACGCGTGATTGAACGTTACCTTAAATAACGCGTGTAGTTAAAGGTTACATCGTATGTTGACCAAAATGTGACACGCTACTGTTGTGTGTCTACATTTCAATAATAATTCATCTCAAACCAAAAATCTTCTTGGAAACTTTGTCAATGAGCTTTACGCGGTACGCCTATTCATTAAATATAACTATCATAATATTATAATAACATTAAATATAACTAACATGTAATATAGGTAATCGTCACACTTAAAATTCTCGCGAATGCTTAACTATGTATTTTCAACATACGTTATAAATCAGAGCTACAATTTGAAAGAATTAAAATTACTTTAAATTTAACTTTGCGGGAATTATGTTCCTTAATATGAGATGTTTGCACCTATGGAGCGCAGTGTCTCAGTGTCGCAGTGTCGCGGCGTCCGAAAGCAACCTTAGCCCGGAGTCGGAGTGTAGCGGCGGAGCGTGATCGCGGGGGCCTTGACCCCGCCGCGGAACACTGACCACCGTGACCACTCCGCACTCCGACAGTCCGGCCACTGCACACACTGCGACCGCTGCCTCGCGACACGTCACACGCCTTCCAGGCTCACACGCGCCCATGCCTCATCGACACCCGCTTAGTAGTACCTAACTTAAGTGATCGAGACGCGCGACGATCACTATAAGAAGTTCGACAACGATTGTTATATTTACACCTACAGTTACTACCTACTTCCTATTTAATAAGTCAATCTTGCTGCGGCTTCTTGGTAAATCGGAAAACAGACCCATTAAAAATATGCCATCACGGCACTCTTCATCTTTCCGCATTCTGCGTTTTTTGTTCTCTGCTGATTCATAATAGTGCCTATAATTAAATCGTAATTGAGTATCCTAAAACGCAACTATCCCTCTGCAGAGTATTACTGTTAGATGCAATTGCTAGGAGCTCCTTTTATGCTCGAGTCGGAGCCAACCTGTTTGCAATGCACCCTGCTGACTTAAGAGTACTGTAGGTGTTTCTAAAATTATACATAGTTTGTTTTTCGGTGGCAATGTTGAAAGCATGAACTTCTAAATGGACCTCGGTGATGGTAGCCCTGTTTTGCCGATTTATTGAAGCCGGGAAGGAAGGACTTGCGTTTTAATTGATTAACAGTAACGGAGTCGGACCTGTCGGTCGGCAGGTTCGCGATTCGGTTTCATGAGTTCATCACTCGTCGACTGCTGGATAATTACTACGTCGGCTGTCTGTGTCGCAACCTGCTGCTGCTGTCACGTGACCTTAGTGGGTTGTTTAAACATAGGTTACTTGTAATCAGACTTCGTGACGTCCTTCATGCGAGCAAGCTACTGCCGAGTGCCGCGGTTCCGTTGACAGAAACATCTAACGAGATGATCCTCTTCGCCGACTCTATCATTGTTCGGAACTTCGGAGTAATCGGAGCTAGTGTATATTAAGTTAACAAAGTTTTTCCTCATCCTAGTCTCCATCAATACACTTTTGTGCATTAATGCCACTATTGCATTAATTGCATTTAAACCAAGTTAGAAAGTTATCAAAGCTCGTTGACCGTGAATTTTTCCAAAAATACATTTAGCGTCACAACTCACACTCATGTCTCGATTCCCTTTCTCTCGTGTCGCGGGAGTTACGAGTTACGACACTGATTGTAATACGTTCGCTAATCAACCTCGGTGACCGCGGATGGTCAGATATCGGTGTACCAATCGAATTGATTAGCGCACTTACCACAGTTATCGCTTACAATTTTTTTACTATTACTCTTAACATAAAAAGGATTGTGTTTGTTCGTGACCTCATCGTTAACGAAGGTTGTTTTTGATGTGATATTACCGTGTTAACACGCACGACGCGACGCCCGGTAGGAAGCAGTATTTGAAATATTGCGCCGTACTTTATTGTTGCTAGCTAGTCGAAGATCATGTTTGCTCACCTACAACAGTGCCGTAGGCCTCGGATACTTCTATCGTAATTTTCTCTTTATCGTTAATTTGGTAACTTAATAAATTCTATTGAAATTCGTTACTTATAGCTAAACGTTACGCTGCAACCATTCAATGCAGATAGTGTGACATCTTCAACCGACCCGTCAGACCGGCCGCTAATGTATGCAGAACACCGCGGTAAACCGTATCAAGGCTCCGCGATATTTCCAGTGACGAACCGTTCATCGGAGAGAATTTATTACTCCTAATTAATTCTCCGACATTCAATCGGTCGAGGTCCATCGATAATCAAAAATATAATTAATGAGCGTTGAAATTTAATTTGAATCCGGAAACGTTCAAGGTTGAATGGAAGATATAGCCGCTTCCCCAGACGTAGTGGATCTCTGCGAGTCGAAGGTCGTTTGGGCCTTGCGCTGCAGCCGCGAGCCGTGGCCCGTGACCAATGAGACGAGGAGCGAGGAGACCTGCATAGCTCTTTGTTTACTAATTAGAGTCGCGACCGGCTACCGTCGATTAGCCTCCAACATGCGGCATTACAGTTGACAGTTTAGAAGCATTAAGATTGCCATCCAACTTCGATAAAACAGCTCAGCCGGTTGAGTAACGGGTTGTTAACATTACTGTTCATCGAGTTTATTATAAGGGAACGTTCCCAAACCACGTGACCCATTTTTTAGAATTTTTTACCCCCCTCCCCCCCCTCGGTGACCAACCGTGGTATATGAGAAGACCCCCCCCCTCCCCCCCTAGTTTTCACGTGACAAAATTTTTTTTGCAGACAGTTAAAAATATATAAATTATCTATTGCAGAACTATAATAAAATAAACTTGACAAGAGGGTTTCATATTTACCGGTTTATGTGTTTATGTATTTACCGTTATTTTCCTATTTTATTTATTTTTGCCGTTTTTTAAGACCATTGACTTATTTTTCCTGTAATATTTAAGTAAAGAACTCTGTATTTTTTTTAATTCAAGCGTCAGTAGTTTCGGAGATAAGGATAGTCAATTTTTGGCTTTAATTTTCATTCGTTCTTGAATAATTTTAAAACTTTCCATTGTAGAACTATAGCTAAAATATATTATTTGAGATCCTGACAACAAGCCCCTTTTCCCAATTAAAAAAAGGAGGTATTCAATTCGACTGTTTTTTTATGTTTGTTACCTCAGCACTTTCCACTAGGTGAACCAATTTTGATAATTCTTTTTTTAGTCGAAAGCTGGTGCTTGTCATGTGGCCCCACATAAATATAAGCGAGATCTGACAAGTAGTTTTTGAGTTATTTTGAAGTCTTATAACCGTTATTTTGAAGTCTTATAAACGTTATTTTGAAGTCTTATAACGTCTTATAAATCGATGAACACTGGCTGCACGCACGGAAAAGTGTCACGTTCCGCCTGAGCCTGAGCGTGCAATCGATAGCGCAGAACAAGCGATAGAGAGACACGATCGGCCCAAGCGTTGGCTTGTGACACATTTATCTCTCTTCTCGCGCAAAAAAGTTGTAATTTTCAATTAACTCCTTCTTAGTATTATACAAAATAATGATAATTCAATGATAATATTTCAATTCAATTCATAAAAGTATGCAATTTTTCATCAATGTTTCTTTACGACGTTATCAAGTAAAACTATCGTCCGTAAACCGACTTTACAGACAATTTTTTTTTTCAAAATTCAGTTGTTTACTTTATATACCTTCGTCTTTGGGTTACAAAAAAGTACATGAGTACCAAATTTCAACTCATTTGGACCAGTAGTTTCGAAGTAAATTGGCTGTGAACGGCGGCCGCCCAGACGCACGAGTGATCCTATAACGGTTCGGTTTTTGATTTTTTTCGTGTCGGAACCATAATAATCAAAATTTTACTAACAAAAAATAACCGAGTTCAAAGTTACTCAAAAACTACTTGTCAGATCTCGTTCTTTATGTGCAACCACATAACAAGCACCAGCTTTCGATTAAAAAAAGAATAATTGAAATCAGTTGGCGTCATATTGAGTTATTCGTCCGTTTGTCGCGCACATACTTAATACAAAAAGACTTATATGGTTTTCTCATGGATGCCATTGTCAGATCTCAATAAAATTTATGTGGGACCACATGACAGGCACCAGCTTTCGATTAAAAAAAGAATCATCAAGATCGGTTCACCCAGTCCAAAGTTCTGACTTCTGAGGTAACAAACATAAAAAAAACAGTCGAATTGAGAACCTCCTTTTTTGAAGTCGGTTAAAAAACTGTTTTGTAAACTGTATCGTGTCGTGTCACTTGTGGCATGTCAAATGAAAGGGCTTGTTGTAAGGATCGCAAATATATTTTATTATTTGATAATTTTAAAATTATTCAAGAAGAAGGTAGCCGAGCGTTATGGTCTGTGATCAAAGCCATTCAAGGCAATTTCTGTGCATCGTCATCGTCGCCAGAATCGCGATACCTTGAAGCACTTTCAAGGTATCGCGATTCAAAATTCGCGTTTTTTGGATTTTTTCTGAAAGTTTCATTCTCAGCCTATGGCGTTTTGGAACAATGTAGAACAAACCTAGAACAACCTTCAAAATGTTTGTAACTTCAAAGTGTGGCGCCAACTTCCTGTAGGTGAGTAAGTATAGCTCGAGAAAGTGGGAGATTCCCTTAGTGGATACTGACCACGTGACAAAAATCTAAACCCCCTCCCTCCCCCCTGTGACCTAGCGTGGTGTTTTGCAGACCCCCCTCCCCCCCCCTAAATGTGTCACGTGGTTTGGGAACGTTCCCTAATGTAGTAGTATAATTTTGATCTTCAGGTATGTGACTGACCTTGACAGATAATTTGATTGGCAAATCAAATACCACAGACAAATATTTATACTCAACACACGCAATTCATCTTCGTAATGTAATCGCGAATTTGTTAAGTCAAGTATCTAACTGTTCTCTGACTGCAAAATATCTTTGTTGAGTGGAAGTTTAACTCTGCCTTCTGACAGTGGATGTTATACTCTGAGATAAATAACGCATTGAATGCTTCCTCCGAGGTACTTCACCGGAGACAGAACCTCCAGAATTCACTACCATTCAGATTTGACAATATTCTTCAATATTCTCTCTCTTTTGTTATTATCCAAGTCTTCAACGGATCAAAAACTGGAACATGAGGTTTATAAAAATTAGTGAAGGCGATGACTTCAAAAACTAATGCAAGCACTTTTATGCGCCTTTTAGATAAAGAGAATGATTCATGGTTGGTTGACGTGTGTGGAATAAACATAAGAATTTTATAAATCGTTACATACGAATTGATTCAACTGCAGTTACCACTTGTGAATTGAAGGATCGTGTTTCCTCAAGCGAAAAGTGACTTATTAGTGGATCACTAATAACTACGAGTAAAATAGAAATTTCCCAGCAATTTAGCGCGCGAGCTTGCAGGCCTTCAGCGTTAAACGACATTAAACAGATCAGTCGAATACAAGGTCTCATTAATTTCTAGGTTATTAACAAACATTTAAACGGGCGTTTTTTAATTCCACTTGTAAATTTTGCGTTCTATCGCCTTGTCTAGCTCGGATCAGCGGTGCCACTAATTGCTGTTAGAGACCGACCGAAGGTTCGGTTTCGGTTTCGGTTTCGGCCAGTTTCGGCCAAAAAATCTAGTTTCGGTTTCGGTTTCGGAAAAATTTGGCCGAAACTTTCGGCCAAACCGAAACTCTGTGTTCGTGAATTGTCGTGCTTCGTTCGGTTAAGTTCGTGGCTAACCCGTGGGCGCTGATATTTCAAGTGAAGTCATTGATTTAACATGTTTATTATATTTGTTCATTAATCTGAAGACATCTGACAGGGTGCTTTGGCGCTTGCTTTTAGCCGTTTTTTGCTCGATATTAATAACGGCTACAGGTAGAAAAAACCTTAATCCATACCCTTAATACCCGTAATGGGGTTCACAGAATACATCTAGTCACCAAGTTTCAACAGTATAGTTCTTATAGTTTCGGAAAAAAGTGGCTGTGACATATGGACGGACAGACAGACAGACATGACGAATTCATAAGGGTTCCGTTTTTTGCCATTTGGCTACGGAACCCTAAAAATGACCTTTGTAAAATTTAAAAAATTCGGCTCTTTTAACCTTATTTTTTCTGTTGAGTTCACAAATGAGCAGCTCAAAAAAATACCCTAATGGTGTAGCCAAACGAGCGTATTTTTTGAGCTGCGCGTCGCATAAAATAGCGTAAATCGTAAAATCGCGTAAAACACAAATTCCAAAGAATTGAATTAGAGCTTTTGTATGAAACCGGCTCATTTCACGTGACACACAGCACCAAAAATACGCTCGTTTGGCCTCAGCCTAAGTTTCGGTTTCGGTTTCGGTTTCGGCCGAAACTGGACCTAAGGCCGAAGGTTCGGTTTCGGTTTCGGTTTCGGCTGAAAAACCAGTTTCGGTCGGACTCTAATTGCTGTTAAATGTCTAGGTTGCAGGAACCGATGCACCGTGAGTTGGATTTGTCTCTCTAGCTAGAGGGCTAGTGTTCGCCCGGTAGTCGGTGCTGACAGTAAAGACCATATTGGCGAGCCGTGATTGCCGTGACATTCGATTTATCGTCCGCTCTCAGATCGACGGCGGCGGCAGCTGTTTTTTACTCGAAGATCGTTTAACTGTTCAGTCGTATGATGTATGTTAGTGTACAGAGTACAGTTGCTACCGCGCTAGTTGAATGTGAACTCGGCGATGTCCAACGGTAGTGTTCTGCGTAGTGCAACGGTTTCGAGTGACACGTGAATTACCGCCGCCACCGCCGCCGCCGCCGACCTCGCACCCGTCGTGGTTTCGCGAACCTACCAGAAGGCCTTCTGTGTGTAAACATCGATGTCTTCGCTCGTGCTGCTAATTGCCTTCCATTGTCATTCTGTAAGTCACGTCGCGGCGGGTCCGCTCACGGTCGGAGCTAATCGACGTGTAAGATGCTTGTAAACCGCCGTCGTTATTAACTAGTAAAGTTTAGCAAAGCATTCATTGATGTGTTTTTTTTAGATTATTGTGATGATTTTCGGAGATTTCAAAAGCTGCTTAAACACGGATAAATCGCTTGAGATTTCAAATTATGTAACCTTTAACTGATATTATAAAGAAAAGAGTACGAATTTAATGAATGTGTATAATATTAGGTGGGACGGGAGGGTAATCTCCAGAAACACGGTGCCAATGTGGAAATGTTTTTATAATGTATCTACGAGTAAATAAGCATGAGTCATGATGATATCCGTCCGATGATATTATAGTCATGATGATATAGTCAGTCAGTTGTCAAAAAAGTCGTGAATCTTGAGAGCTACAGCGTGCGCTGCGTGAATAGTTTAAAGTTACATACACGTAAATAATAATGTAAGAATAATAAAAAATATATGGTTATAAAAAGTTCCAGAAATAAATGTTAACAAATAAAGACATTACCGGAAGTTCCATTAGCGCCGTTCCAAGTTCGAACAGACTATATTTTACTATAGGCGACTGATATGTACTTTAAAATGCTTTAATTCCTTTTAATAAATGAAACTGATCTCTATTTTATATAGGTAGACGGTCGGTGGTGAGGTTCTCTGAAAAGATTTAACAATCTAAGTTAGTGCCCACATAGTCTTTTTCCGATCTATTTCTTTTAGTTCTTTTGTGAGGTAGACAGTACCAATAAGATAAAGTTTAATGCACAGACATGTATCTAGAATGTCTGTGGTTTAATGATAATACAATATTTGATGATAATTAAATAATGCTAACAAGTAGCTAACAAACATATACTCTATAAGGTACAGAATCGGTGACAGGGCGAGAGGAAGTAGATGTTACGTTGTCATGTGCGTCACATTACACATCCGTTTTGAAATCCAGCAAGGCGCAGTTATTTCACTGTATTGAGATTTTTTTGGCTTTCGTACACTCGATGAAATAAGGAATGCTCTAGGATCCTCTTCTCAATGAGATTCTTGAAAGGGGCACCATATTATACTTACTTTTTATGTGCCTGGGTAGTTTATACTCTTCTTCTAAAATGTACCGTTAAATGTTTGGGTGTACCGCCTGCTTCGACATCTCGGTAAATAATTAAATGCACCAAAAATCCTTTGAGGAGGATATAATATTAAAACGAAGGTGCGTGCCAAATTTCAGCTCGAATTTCGGTTTATTGTGGGTCCTCGCTTGCTTTCATACAAACTACAACCTCATTTATGTGGTGTTCCTCTGCGGGCGCTAGGTCAGCGATTCTATGCCTCCACCATTGAAAAGAGACGAGCAAACGTAAACATGCTGAACGATGTCACTATCACTGAATGTCGCGGTGTGGCGGTGTGGCGGTGTGGCGGCTGTAACGAGAGCACTCACCTATTTCCATGCAAATTTATAGGTGACAGCGACTACGACGTTTTCATCTTTCCTAAATTGAGATTTGTGATGAAATATTGTTATGAGAGAATTATGGATGTCGAAAGATGAATGACATACTAATTTTCTCCAGACATCCGTGCAGGACTCCTTCCTTGATTTTCCTGTTCGTATCAGTAAATGTTATTGACTATGATCCTCATTCCGAGCCCCTTTAGCCAATTTGAATCGAATTGGATAAAAAATACCAACAAGAAGTTTGCTATCCATCAAAATTCAGCTTGTACATTATGATGCGAGATCTCTTGAATCATCCTAAGAGCAAAAAATATGAAGATCGACATTCACAAAATTATGTAACTGACTTAATGGGGCTGTGAAGACGGCGGCGGATATAACGAGTAACTACTGGCAAACTCAGTCTAAAGAGGATTATTAAGTTCAGTGATACAATTTTATTTAAACATCGTCTATAATGACACAATATAGTATTGTTATAATATGTAGCATGCTGCTCCCCCATCAGTAATATTTAAATATATTTTTCGAAGAACACAACTGAAAACACTGCTAAGCTTTTACGCTATTGTTCGTTAAATGAAAACGGATTTGTCTGTTGTTAATTTAAAAATTTTCGTGATAGTCTAAAGATGGTAGTTACGAGAAGAAAAAAATTAGATTAGCGTATGTAGAACATCAAACGATCAGATAAACTATTAAAGATGTTGAAATGCCGTCATAGCAAAAGTTATTCAATGTGATGAGCATTTATCTTAGAAAAGTTATGTAAATTTTTTATTTTATTTTGTCCAGCTAAATTGTTCAATATGATAAACATTTAGGGTCAAAACACATTTATTCGGCTCCATTCGGCTTTTGTCCATAGTAAACAACGATTTTGTATGGAGACGCGTACGCATCCTTTCGGCTTTTCGGCGCCGATTCCGCTTTCGCGGTAAACAAGTAGAAAACGACGACAAATGTGTTTTATCTTTCGGCCGCGTACGCCGCGTACGACGTCGAACGCGGCGGAACAGCGCCGCGCTGTAGGTAGGTAAATGGAAGATTTTTGACTCCTTGGCCTTGTCGACAGGTTGCGACCTTCATAGTTCCCGTATAGATTATACCTACTAACGTCTTCGGACGGACTTCGCAGCGTATTCAGCGCCGTACGCAGCCGTTCGCATTCTTACGACGCCGTAAGCAGTCGTTCGCATTCTTACGACGCCGTACGCGGCTGATAGAAGCCGAGCCGAATAAATGTAACCAAAATCATTCGGCGAAACGCGAATGGCGCCGAATAAATGTGCGTTGACCCTTACAATATACCTACCACTATAAAAGGAAAAATAAACTGAAATTTAGACAGGAAAACGTATCATGGTCAAGTAATAAATATACTTAATAATTTTAATAAACATCGGACAATTTTATTTTTTGCTATTGTGTAATTTTAACATTCCTAATTTATTCCTACGTATGTTGTAGCTGTGTGGTGTTCTGAGGCGCTCCTTGTATGTTGTCCACAGAAGCGGGCGGTGTGTGGGTGAGGCGTGGCGATGGTGGCGGGGTGCGGCGCGCTGCGGCGCTCGCACGCGGGCGCGCTGCTGCTGCTGGCGGGGCTGCTGCTGTTGCTGCTGGCGCGCACGCCCGCCCCGCCCGCGCTGCCGCGCCCACGGCCGCGCCATCCACCGCCACCGCCGCAACATGAACAGGTACGATTAAATTAAATTATTAGACTGAAATCTCGTACTAAATATATGTAAAAAAGTTTTTGATCCTTCGATCATACAATACTAAAAATACTCGTAGTTTAGTTAAGTGTTATTGTAGATGTCCCTAACCATGTGGGCAACATCAATTATTACGAAGATGTCTCGGGCGAAGTGTTTTTTCGCTCCTCAGTTTGCTCTGCGTGTCGTGTCGCCTCAAGTCATGACGCGTTCCATACAATATATTAATGGTTCACCGCAGTCGTAACATAAATGTGGGTAGTTCAATTATGACAAGGTTTTGTGGTATATCAAATTTAATGATTGTTGACCGAATTTACGTAAACTTTCCAGGTAGTGACAGCGGCGCTGCATGCTAACGGCACCGTGACCAGCGTCGTGTCCAGTGCGGCTGCGCAGACGGGCGCGGTGTCAGGCGCGGTGTCGGGCGCGGCTTCTGGAGCGGTGGCGGGGGCAGGGGCGGTGTCAGGCGCAGTATCAGGCTCGTCAGCCGCAGTGTCAGGCGCGGTGTCCAGCACTGTGGCGGCAAAGCGGGACCCGCGCATTGTGCTTACAGGTTCGTACTGAGTACTTTTAAATTCTCCGGAATTTTCCTCACCCATGTAAGCTAGACTAAATAATGATGGCGGCGAGCGGTACCGAAATGCTCAAATGAACAACCGAGGAGCCTCAAAACTTTATTACATTTTTCACTCAAATAGTTGCAGTCATTGTGTAAGTGACGTAAATGGCGAGAGGCAATAAAGATTTTAAACACGTCGTAATATTTGCTTTATTGCACTTCTCCACACATCCCGCTCACATGCATATGGTCTCCATACTTTTCTGTTTTCATTCTGTAGTAGTAACATCGTAGCTGCCTATCGTGTTGTGTACAGGTGACATCTACGTGGCGGGCCACTCGCGGCCGCATCCCGAGCTGTGCCCGGCGCTGGGCGCGCGGCTGCGGCTGCTGGTGCTGGTGACGAGCGCGCCCTCGCACGCCACCGCGCGCGATGCCGTGCGGCTCACCTGGGGACACGCCGCGCAGCGTTCCGACGTCGCGCTCGCTTTCGTGCTCGGTGCCCCCCCGCCTGCATTGCAGCCGGCCATAGACAAGGAGGTTGGTACAACACATGCCTTATTACTCCACGAATCTCTGATGAAGTTCAAGTTCTATGGGATGATATCGTAAACCACATATATGCTGCCTGATCGGTTAAGCGTAGGTGTGACCCGGCGATCGTGGTCCACTGACCAAGAAATGAAGCACCTTAATATGTAATCGAACTGTATTGTCTCTCCGTTAGAGTTCATTTCAATACACAATATTATAGCCGCGGCAATAACTGCTACTGGTATTGCCAGCAGCAAAATGGCCGTACCGTCACACTCGGTCGTGTTGTGTGTCAGGATGGCTGTAAAGTGACAGCGTATGTGATGTGTTACAGGACGCGCTGTACGGTGACCTGATCATCGGGCGCTCGGTGGACTCGTACTCCAACCTGACGCTGAAGACGCTGTCGATGCTGGAGTGGGCGGACACGTACTGTCCACGCGCGCCGCGCCTGCTTAAGACGGACGACGACATGTTCATCAATGTGCCGCGGCTGCTGCAGTTCGCGGACGCGCGCCGCAACGCCACGCGCACCATCTGGGGGAAGATCGTCAAGAAGTCGCTGCCCAAGCGCACTACCAAGTCCAAGTCAGTTGCCGATTGATATCCTTCTATGTGTTCTCGATAAGATGTATGCAAGATTTCAGGCCCATCAGGTTATTAAAATGATAGAAATACACTTTCGCACACCAGTCCTAACGCTTTGATTAATACTACATGTGGCACTGAATGGGGCGGGGCTGTTTTAATGCCACTACATGTTAAGCGATAACTCGGGTGGCGGTTACTTCGGCACATCAGATTTTAATTCAGATTTTAATCGGCCATATCTGCCGTCTAACGCAGTAAGTCGTATTCTGGCGCAGCCATTAACGTGAAGCAGATGTAGTAGTTCTGTCCATCGGCCAGGTACTACGTGTCGCCGCTGCAGTTCCCGGGAAAGGTGTTCCCGGACTTCGCGACGGGACCCGCGTACCTGGTGACGGCGGACGCGGTGCGGCCGCTGCTGCGCGCGGCGCTGCCCGAGCGCTACCTGCGGCTCGAGGACGTGTTCGTGACTGGCGTGCTGGCCGCGCGGCTCGGCCTGCGCCGCACGCACGCGCCCGAGTTCTACAACAAGAAGGTATCTACTACACACTACACGCTACAGCAGTAGCAACTGAAACTTGTTTACGACGTATATTTTTTTTCTAGTGAAATTGAATATGTTTTTGCTTATTTGACATTTTTGGCTATTCTATTTTATTAATCTTGATGCTATAATATCCGCTACGGCAGAACGTTTCACGAAAGCGTGACGTAGTCTCACTATAAAGAAGGTCGATAGTGTTAGTGTGTGTGTGACGCTGTGTACGTGTGTGCGCAGGTGGCGGCCCACCCGTGCGCCGTGCAGCGCGGCATCGCCGTGCACATGGTGCGCTACCACGAGCAGTTTGACCTGTGGCGCAAGCTGCTCGACGGGAAGACCAAGTGCGCCAGCTAGTACCATACATAGTCCTATACCCAATGTCCAGCTATTAATGACCTCATTCGAATTTTACTTCAGTAACAGTCGGATGACGGCTACTTATTAAAGTTAAGACACTACACATCTGGTTAAAAAATATTAGTAGGCGTGTTATTTATTAAATGTCGTAAAACATTCGAATGAGTTCATTGATTTATGAATTGGAATAATTGGAATGGAATCAGTCATAGTCGTGCGTCGTCAGCGGAAACTGCATCCTTAACAGATAGGAGAAAATCAGTTTATTCTTTGTTTGTAACGTTTTTCTCTGTAAGCGAATGAATTAAACGTTAATTTTAGTAGTGACGTCGGTCCATATCTGTCAGAGTGGATGCGAGCCATGATAAGACAGTTCTAGGGGAATTTTCATTCGGATGAGAATATGATACTCAATGTTACAAAATAATATTAATATGGTGTCGACGCTGCAGCATAATGAACGAAAGTTCTCAATAATTATATTATATTTTTACTGACATCGACGTGCTGCCATATGCTGGCCATGACAGGGCAAATATTTTTTTGAATCTCTATTTATGTGTTTGTGTAAGCGATGTAGTTTCAATACCAGTTGTAATGTTTAGCGATATTACTTGTATTTCTGAAGACAGTCCATCAGCTTACAACAGTTCCACTTTGTGTGTGACGTCAGCGCTCTGATATTATGTTTTGTAGCAATTTGACCTTTACTGATATTTTTTAATATTACGATGTTTATAAGTTAACGAGCGCTCTCGCCGGTGGGCTGCACTAGTCATGAGACGTGACTATTTTGTAATTGATGGTATTCTACACATTATACATTATTTTTTATTATATTTTTTTACAATACAAACATATTTTATATTTCTTTCGACGAGATGTTTTTATGTAAGAAATAAGATATGAAAGTCACTGTGTCATAACGTAAAATGTGATTGCGGCCGCCCACAGACCGCTCCTAACATGACGACTGACAGCTGACAGTTGACAACTGTCAGCTGACACCTCATCACATGATCGATGTATGTGGCGGCGCGCGGCTCAAGTACAAAATGTATCTATGTGAAGCGGTCCTCGCCTTCTTCCCTCTTGTACATATTTTATGCTTTAATAACTTTTAGCACAAGGTTGGTGTAATTATTTGTCTATGTTAAACGTATTTAAAAGGAAATTAAATTGATAATCACAATTATCGAAAAATGTATGTTATAGCAGTAGGCACACCAGAGAGAGCGAGGGAGACAGCGCTACGACTGAACAAAATCGACTTCACAAAACGTATGACAGTCGCTGTCAGACCACAACCTGCTTCGTGCACAAAGCACACTTGCGACAAGTTTAGCTTCAGTTTTTATTTGACTATATTATTATTCTTGCTGGTGTCCGTGACACATCAATTTTATTAATGGTTATAGTTCATCATGCAGTGCCAAGATTTTTTTAAGAACCATCTGTTAAGGTTATATACTTTAAATGTTAAAAACGTCCACGTAGCAGGTTGGGTTTGAGAGTGACATAATATATTGTATAATTATTAAATTTAAGTGGTGGCCGCTATACTCTATCTCGAGCGAGCGTAGACACAGAATGTATCGCCTGCACGCTGTGGCGCGGCCATGTGTTCGACTGTAGTCTGAATGTCCGGTCTGCGGACGTTCTGTTCGGAACTTGGATCAGATATAAGAATCTCAGTACAAACTACAACTGTGAAGCACTTGTAGTACCGCGAGCCGCAGACTACGCCGTATGCATATTTCCGTTTACCCGTTCAATAAGCGGCAGGACTAACTCGAAACGCGCACGGGTTTGTTACGCTAATTCTCTTTACAAACTCGTGCTCAATTCGAGACATGAGTCTCCCAGTCGCACAGGGTGTGTAATATTTGGTATAACAACAGATAGTATAATATGTATGACCTGAAATAACGTTCACTTAAAAAAATTATCATATGCTTTAAAAACAAATGACCTAATTTCATGTGATCTAATGTTATATTTCATATACCCTTAATTTGCTCTAATAACGTTTAGTATAACGTTTATTTCATATAATTTGTATAATTCTCTTTTTATATAACATTCATTTGAAAGAATTTTCATTTCATCTAATTTTCAAATAATCTAAAATTCTCGCCCCTCCGCGCCTACGCGGGTTTACATTACACTCTAGGAGTAAGGCAGACAAGACTATGTGGAGTCGGTTTTGCAGCGATTCGTTTCTGCCACTAACGTTAACGATAACATTTTCCAAAAATACACAAAACTAATCACAAGATAAAACGTTAATTGTTCACAATATTAGGTACCAATGTATCTTTTAATAGTTCAATTATCTACTAAGTATTTAATAAGCACACTAATCACAATCGCTACCCAGTGGAAAAACAAACGAATCCGAAGTGGCGAGATAAGTTTGCACGCGAACTTCATGCATAAGGCTTAGCACGCATTACGATTTTTCAGCGCGCGATATTTTCCGCAAAATTCTGTGAGATATAGAAATTGTATGAAGCTGCACGCACTTGCAAAAAAAATCGCATTCAGTACGTATTCAGTACGCGATTTAAAATCGTCAGAAAAAAATCGCAGCAGTAAAATTAGCAATGCGTGCTTACCCTAAGTCACATGCATCGCCATAAACACGTGTTTATAAACACAGTTTGACTTTGAGTTGCAAACCCGTGCGTGATTGAAGCACGCGTCCCTTGAATTGAGCACGAGTTTGGAAAGAGAATTAGCGTGACAAACCCGTGCGCGTTTCGAGGCAGTACTGCCTCCTATTGAACACGGAAACGGAAATATGCGCGCCGTATGGCATCTGTAACCTGCACAACCCTTCCATGACACTAAATGCGTTTATGATTCGATATTACTTAGAGTATAACACGTATCTTAATGTAAAGTTACGAACAAGTACATTTATGTGACGGACAAACGTAGCGTAAGGAGGCGCCGCCGCGGCGCCCATGTAGTCTTCAAATTATTGTAATGTAATGTAACGAATCTATTACGTAATCTCTTCAATTATTTGTAAGTTGTCCTGATGTACATATTGATTATTATATTTACCTAAATATTCGAATTTCCGTTTTATTTACCTCCGACCCACCTCCAAGTACCTATACCTACCAAATTCAAACAATACAAACCAGTTTATTAAATTTAGTGGAAATTTGATCGGAAGCCTAATGGTCAGGGAAATTCGACAGCTTTAATAAAAACCCTTGTGTCCGATAAAGATTTCAGAGGCACGGTGAAAATTACTTACTAATAGAAAATGGAGATCTGGTAGGCAGTAAGTCAAAATCTTTTTTAGATTTTATGATTATCTTATTTAGAACTTAAGGAATAGTGAATTTAAATAGTACCTAATAGTGGTCGAGTTATCAACTGAAAAAAAAGAATATAAATATTGAAACTTATATAGCTCATGTCTTTGTTTAGTATTATAAATAAAGCTTTATTTAACTTCTAAGTATTATTATAACAAAACTCAAAGGGCAAATTTTCTGTACATTGAATATTTAAAAAAAAATCGAGGAACACTTCAATAACGTGTTAGAGCACAAAAATATTTTTTTTAGAATTATTGTCTGTCTGTTTGTCTGTCCGGGCATCACATGAAAACCCTTGTACGGATTTCGATGAAAATTGGTAAAGTTGTTACTAATACACCGGGTCATATTTAAGGATACTTTTTATCCCGGAAAATTAAAAGTTTTCCCCGGGAAACGGAATGAAAGTTTGTATGTAATATTTTAGAAACATCAACTGATTTGCTTCAAACTTGCAACAAATGTTCCTTGCTTAAATTGATAGAACATATATATATTTTTCAGTTTTTCAAAAATATGCAAAAAAAAGAAAGAAATAATAACGTGAATATTGCTTATTTTTCAAAACCCGCTCCTGGAGGAATCCTTTGTGATTTTATCGTGGGTTTTAGTACATAAATTACTAAATATAAGTACTTCAATATAAATTAACTTATATGATATAAAAAAATGAAAAAAAAATTACCGTTTTTTACCGACTTCAAAAAAAGGAGGAGGTTCTCAATTCGACTGTATTTTTTTATGTTTGATTCTTTTTTTAATCGAAAGCTGGTGCCTATGATGTGGTTCCACATAAATTTTGTTGAGATCAGTAGGGCGAGCACGAATATTTGCGAGAAAGTATTCGTATGGTTAACGTAAGCAATTTGTCAAATTTGTATGGCATTGTAGTACCATTTACGCACGATAGGGGCGCTTTTGAAAAAATTCCATACAAATCGCTTACGTTAACCATACGAATACTTTCTCGCAAATATTCGTGCTCGAGCTACTGATAATGGCATCCGTAAGAAAACCATATAAGTCTTTTTGTATTAAGTATGTGCGCGACAAATGAACGAATAACTCAATATCACGCCAACCGATTTCGATGATTCTTTTTTTAATCGAAAGCAGGTGCTTGTCATGTAGTCCCACATAAATTGGAAGGAGATCTGACAAGTAGTTTTTGAGTAACTTTGAAGTCGGTAAAATTTAGATTATTAAATTTTATTCTGCAAGAGACATAAATAAGGTAATAGATAATTTTTCGTATGCGAAGCTACGGGCAACAGGTAGTAGGTAAATGAATAAATGTCAATTGTTTTGATCTATCATATTCTTCGTCCTAAACTTCATAAGCGACAATTATAAGGATATTTCTACACAATGCTTACACACTACAATATTATTTAATTTTATCCACGTACACTATTAAGTATAAATAACGCATACAACTATATAACTAAATTCAGTCTTTGATTTCCAGTGTACCTAAGTGGTTGTTATCACACTAAACAACCACACAACAACACTTTCAAAGGTTGTGTCAGTTGTGTGTCAACAAAATCTTTGAAATTAAAGGGATTTTTTTATAAAGCCGAAATATTTGTTAACACTTAAAGCAAACCTTATTGAGCAGTTAGCAAGAGTAAGATAACCTCGGTTTTGTTTACTTTAAACTAGCGTTTTCATAAACTTTTACATTATAATATTAGTAGGATATCTTCGTCGTTCACAGGCAGTTCTCTTTATAATTAGCGCCGTTCCACCAATCTCTGAAATTGTTCCATACGGAGACGGTGTTTACCATCTGATCATCATTGAGGACCTCGCAGAGCCTGCATATATCGACGTTATCGGAGGTTCGTTTGTAGACGAAGTGGTTCCTCCACCTGAAGAAGTCATGGTACATGCTTTTGTTGCCAATGATCTCGCTCATGGCACGAGCCAGATTCTTCGCGCCGAGTTTCCGTGCATCTAAGTAGCTGCCCTCTCGGAGGAACCTGAAAAGTTATCCTAGTTTAGATAAAGTATACTATACTGCAGAACTTTAGAAAATCTATCAGCTTACTTAGAAAAATTTGTTACCCTTGTAAATGTTTTTGGAATTATTAACGTTTTCGTTACTTGTTGAAGGAAATAAAATAATGTAACGATATACTTATTTCACAGGCACTCCTCTAACCTGTGAATGTTATCTACCCCTACAACCATTATTATAAGTAGATATCACAATTGGGAAGTTAAACAATGTTATGAACCCTATGAGTATGTACAAACCTGGAGTAATTCGCACCACCAAACACTATCGGCACTGCGTAGTTGTCTAATGCTGTTAATAACTTTTCCGTGACGTAATCCTCAGAAAATGAGTTTTCTAACGATAAATAGAAGTAATAGTCGTTTTCAACTAACTTAAAACATGTTTTAGATTCACTTGCAGGGCATGAAAGTTCACCGCAAGCTCCGTAAATGTCCACTTCCCAACCGAACTGTGCTAACTCTTCTTTTAATTCTTCAACAAAATCTTCCCTCTTATTTCGTGTTTTACAATGACCGACAAACCATGCTGCCGCCTTTGACTTGCTAGACAACTTGGCTTTCAGATCTTCACTAATGGGATCCATGTCCTCCGGCCATTTCATATCAATAGCCGGCCCAACGACCTTTCCTTCTGTATCGTATATCGTTATGTATCCCCACCGAAAATCTGAATCCAATTTGTACGTCCACGTCCAATTGAAGTAGTTGTCGAGCATACTGTCACATGCTGGAAAGTTATCTGGCGACTCCATGGCTCCGAATATATATTTCTGCTTCGGCGATCGCTTCTGGGGCATTTGGAATGGCCAAAGGTGAATCACGTCTCTTCCATTAAAAGCAACGGCGTCAAAATCTGCTAAGTCAAGGAACGAGTCATCATCTGTGACGTAACAGTTCGTGTATTTGCACTTGTTTTTGGTAAAAGCGGAGTTGCCGGTGTCCATGGAGTCGAACGGCGCGCTGAATTTCCGTGTCCATTGAAGAATATACTTCATGTTCTTGTGCACTACGTAATGCATTTCCTTCATGTTTGCTCTTATATCTTGGAGCCGGGAATAATAAACAAGCGTAAGGTATGCGCCAAACACAACCAGTATTACAAAGAAAAATCTACTGAACATTGTATATTAATATGGTATCTCTTAACCGTGCAGTAACTCGGTATCGCAGGAAACGACTGGCCAGTTATTATCATCAGCTCGATTTTTGACGACAAACGAGAGATAAGCACCAAAGATAATTACCGAAGTGAAAGATAGCGATTACCTGTAGATACATTCGCAGTTATTTGAGAGTTTATTCATAGATATTATTAATAATAATATCTTCCCAGAATTTTTAGTTAGATAGGTACTTATTCTTTCAATCAACCGAAAACACTCCTTAATTAAAGTATTTGTATAATTAATCATGTTTAATGTTCATTATAACATTTTCAGAAAAAAAAACTTATATTTTCAAAATTGAATATTCGCACCCCCAACAACAATTTAATACTAAATTTATGTATTAACTAACTATGCCAAACAAAACAGAATACAATCATCATGTAATACGAGTTTAACATAATAAATAATAATATCTAGATTATAGTATTCCTAAACTAGCTGTTACCCGCCGCAGCTTCGCATGCGAAAAATAACTAAATACCTACTAGCGATTTTCAGTTCACTTAGACCTATGATACGAATACAGGGGACACGGACATACACCACACATAACTTTATATATCAATTTTAAATCTTTTTATTTCCATAAAAAAAATGCCGTGACCCGAGGTCGTTACAGTTGTAAATTGGATTCCAATGATATGACGGAAGTGTGACTGTATAATATGTAAATAAAACAAAACAGTATTCGTTACAATAATTTAATGGCACCACATCACAAGTCACGGGGCGCGGCGGGTGCGGAGTGCGGGGGGTGCGGCGCGGGTGAGCGCGCGGTGCAGCCGCTCGGCGCGCCGCAGCTGCCGGAGCGCGCGCAGCGCCAGCCGCACGTGCCCGTCGCGCAAGCGCCCCGCCCACTCTCGACCTCGACACGCAAGAGAAAACTTCTTAAGCATCGTTCGCGTTTGAAACACGATCAAAAGAAAAAAGAGATGCCCCTCCCTCCGATCTGCGTTAACGTCAATGTTAACGGCTGCGCTGGAGTTCAAATGCGGCCAACTGCATTAAAATGCTTTGATGTATCTATCGAAGAAACCGCCACCTAACTTAAGCGGTAGCTTTAAGGCGTAATGAATTAACAAGGCACAATCCTTTCAGCTCGCAAACTGTTGGCCACATGTCACGTTACGTATGTCATTGTTAACGCGTGATAACCATGTGAAAACCCAGTTCAGTTCAACACACTACTCAGCTGCAGGCGCTGCAGCACAGTGGCTATTAGACCGTATAGCGGTCCAAGATCATGATCGGAGGTGTATTTTAAGCTAATTTCAACTACGTCACATTACTTAAGTATTGTAACTGTAAACTCACTTTTGTCGTAACAAACTAAACTGCAGTGTTCGCCTTCATCGCTTGGTATTGTTCTGTAAGTGCAATATTTTTCATTAATAAATTTATCTGCGTGTCATCGGGATAACAAGAAAGATCCTGTAGATAGAAAAACAAACATTACAGTATAAAAGCATCACTTATACGTGCTTATACACTTGAGCACGTCCTTTATCGGAACCTTTATAGTCTTGTCATGTCCGTCCGTCCGCCCATCCGTCTGTCCGAAGCATAGCGCCGCGCCACGACATTCGGGTGTCATGTCCTGTGTCCGACGGGGTAAGTATAATAATTATTGAGAGGTAGGGTTGGCGGTAGGGTTGGCACTAAGGTTGACACTTCCGGGTTTTAAGCCGTTTAAGAATTACTAACATTGCGGACACTTACCCGCTAGGCACACATGACTCTAGCCCATTCGGAATAATATAATTTTCAATGGTGAAATATTTTTTCAAATACGTGCAAAGGCTGGAGAATATTTTCCACATAGATAAAATCTAACAAAATTTGCCGTTTATATTTTTGATATTAGTATAATACAGGTTAAATTATTGATTTAAATCGTTAAATTATTTTTGATTTATTCATAAACATTAAATCTATACTATAATAAAACTCAAAGAGCAAATTTTCTGTACATTGAATATTTTTTAAAAATTTTGATTAGGCGGCACTTCAATAACGTGTTAGAGCACAAAAATATTTTTTTTAGAATTATTGTCTGTCTGTCTGTCTGTCTGTTTGTCTGTCCGGGCATCACATGAAAACCTTTGAACGGATTTCGATGAAAATTGGTAAAGTTATTACTAATACTCCGGGTCATATTTTAGGATACTTTTTATCTCGGAAAGTTAAAAGGTTTTCCCGGGGAACGGGATGAAAATTTGTATGGAATATTTTTAAAACATCAACCGATTTGCTTTAAATTTGCCACAAATGTTCCTTGCTTAAATTGATTAAACATATATTTTTCAATTTTTCAAAATTTTGCAAAAAAAAAGAAAAAAATACAAATTAATGTGAATATTGCTTATTTTTCAAAACCCGCTCCTGGAGGAATCCTTTGTGATTTTATCGTGGGTTTCAGTATATAAATTACTGAATATAAGTACTTCAATATAAATTCACCGTTTTTTAAATTTCCTTCTGAAAGAGGTACAAATAAGGTAAAACATAATTTCCGTATGCGAAGCTGCGGGCAACAGCTAGTATTACTTATAAAATAATTACAAAGTGTATGACAAGTAATTATAAAGTACCTAAGGTTGCGCTGTGTTTGCACGGCAACGTTGCGAGGCGGTGAGAAGTGTGTAGAGAATGCAGTCGACCTGTGAGAGAGAGGTGCTCCTTGTATTATACAAAAAGAGAGACTCGTCTTCACTGACTTTTTCACTGACGTAGTCTATATAAACACAAAAAATGTTTGTACGGATGTCCATAATAGACATAGAAACTATCCAAACCATATGACCCAAAATAAAAGGCAATAATGCGAAGATTGTTTGAGGCCACTAAAACATTGAATTAGGCCTATTTTCGATTTTAGACTTTTTCCACACAATTTTTTTTTAGTAGTAGCGCACGCTGGTTATCTACTAGGATTGCGTAAAATACCTAAGTAATGTAAGGCTGAAAATGATCGTGAAGTAAAAAAAAATTTAAAGTTAACTCTCGTCGTTCACTTAGTTCCTAGCCGTCCTAGGACAACGGGTTGGTGCTTGTTCACACTGAACTCGCGGGCGCGGTCGCGAAATATCAAACATATGACGTACTATGAAAGTGTTCACATCAAAACGCGCGCGCGGTGTATGTAGCGTTTACCGCGACCGCACCCGCGCCCGCGCCCTCGAGTTCAGTGTGAACAAGCACTTAGACATCAAACTGGCTAAAGCTATTGATTTACCTCGAAAGACATAATGTAGCCACAAGTTCAGGCTCACGTGAAGATGCTTCCACGCTCGCTTCGCGGCATTCACTGTCATTCCTCTCCGTCAAGCTTTCCTGGCAGGTCAAATTTGTCGGGTAAATAATTATCCACCTCATATCCACCTGAACCAATACGATGGGAGATATTTTGGGAGATATTTTAATACGTGTGTCATGGGTAAAGTTTAACAACACAATGTTTTTTTAAATTTTCAGTCCTTATACGAGTGACTTTTGTAAACTTTGCTCAAATCCTAGTGCCTACTACATGATATAACGTAAACGCTCCTATTACCGCCAGTTTAAGCTGACTTTGGATGAACTTCAGAAAATTAGATATACGCCGTTATGCTAGGACAGGCGTTTTAATTTATTCTTTATCATAATTAAATATTCTATGACATTCAGTACTTAAATGTAGTATTAAATCACACAATATTTAATAAATAATAATTTTATCTGAAATTGCGGCTGCTTCTATTACCGCCCGATGGGATGATGTTGTTTCTATTACCGTTTTTCATGTTTCTATTACCGACTACTGAAAAAGGAACACATTCTCCATACTATTAAATTAAAAAAAAACAAAATAAATATTTATTAAGTTGGTATAAAACATTTGGGATCAATAATAATAATTATTAAAAACTGAGCTTTCTTCTTAATAATGTATTTAAAGTACATATTATTAAAAACACTATCTACTGAAATTTTATAAGATGGAGGTTAATATCTTAAAACAAGGTTTAGTTATTCCAAGCCGTTGGAGTTATACATTTTCCCTTCAAATCACATCATCAGACCCTAAGATATTCTATGATGTAGGTACTAGTTTTGCAAAAATAAAGTTATTGGCAAAAAAAATCTTAAAAACGGTTCCGATTCTCCTATTCAAGAGTTACACATTTTGTCTCCAAGGAACATCATCAGACCATAGAATGGTCAATGATGTACTGATTTTGCTGTGTAAATATTTACCAACAACAAAATATACCTTTTAAAACGGTTCAATTATTCCAATCCGTTGAGGAGTTACATACGTATATTTCGTCTCCAGTTCACATCATTATACCCTGAGATGTCAACGAACCTCTGAGGTGTTCCACTCTATATGTCCAGAACCCTTCATAAGATCCTCACCATGATGTTAAAGAGACCACCCTGAAGCAATCCCCTATTTAATACCGTTTAAACCATCCAAATTGGTCGAACATATAAAGAAAAAAACATATACGACGAATTGATAACCTCCTCCTTTTTGAAGTCGGTTAAAAACTTACCTATGTGTGGCCTATAGAACATTTATGAACACAGGAACTGATAGTAGGCTTATCAGCATTTTAACTAAAGTACGCTACATACCTACAATAAGAGACTTTTATAAATAAGACCGTATGAGTCGGTAATAGAATTAAGTATGAAGATTCTATTACCGACCAAAAAAGAAACAACAACAGGCAAAAATCCATAAGACAAAATGTATGGCGTTAATTGATCCAATTATGTAATATACTCTTTAGAATCAAACAAGTTAAAAAAAAACATCTAAAATTATGTATTCAAAGAAATAAAAGCTAAAATACTAACTATTGTAAAACATCTAACACCGCCATGGGTCGTTAATAGAAGCAACTTATAAAAATTATGTTTCTAATACCGCCCCAATGTAAAATTCGATTTAAACGACAAGACATGGCCAGAACGGTAGTATTAGATGTTAATCTAGAAAACCAATGTATTATTTATTATAGTTACATATTTGCATGCACGTATACACATTTTATTTATGTTAATTTCTCTTAAGTAATAACGAGGTGTTCTTATGTAGCTGGGAGCACAACACTATGACACGGAAGTCCGTTGCGGCCGCGTCTCAATTATTGGCTATTTACTCTGTTTGCTGATTATTTACGCACACAAACTTTATTTTTTTTGTTTCTAAATATATATACCTAAAATATTTTTAGGCTGCAACTTTCATGGAATCTATAAAATACCTTAAAATAGTGATTAAAAAAACTGGCGGTAATAGGATACAAATTTTGGGAGGCGGTAATAGGCGCGTTTACGTTAATGGATTTCCAAATGCGGGCTACCGAACAAAACGACTTTCTGTATTCAGTAAGGAAATTTAATGCCGCAGGAGTACCTATAGGTATTAAAACGTAGATATTTTTTATAATGATACCCGATCCGTGCTACTGAGGTGGCTATGTATTCAGAAAACCTGCTGCGTTCGCTATGTTCGTTGGTATGTTTATCACAATCACACAATATCGCAAGTAGCAAATCAGGGTCGCTTTGCTTCGGGTATCGTTGAAAAGATCTTTTAATGGTCTCTAGAGGTCTAAGGTCTGAAGAGACCATTTTTAGGGTTCCATAGCCGAATGGCAAAAAACTGAACCCTATAAGGATTCGTCATGTCTGTCTGTCTGTCCGTATGTCACAGCCACTTTATTCCGAAACTATTAGGACTACACAGTTAAAACTTGGTAGGTAGATTTATTATGTGAACAAATTAAAAATTAAGAGGGTTCCATCTAAGGAACTGAAATGAATTTTGGGGTGTCAAGAGTCCCCCCACCGTCAACCACGCAAATGGCAGGTGTTGAACATGTGACAAAAGTCACGGCATTAGCATATACTCGTATGATGAATTTACAAGGAAAATTACCAAGGTTAGTTAGCTGAAGTAGTCAACGAGAAATTGTCTATGAAGATGAACTTACAGATTCGGAACTCTACATTGCGCGTGGCCTGACACTTGGCCGGTTTTTGTGTATATGTTACCAATCCAAGAGTTACCTTTTCACATGTATTGCGAATGAGGTATATATCGGGAGAAAAACACGCTGTGGAGAGCAGGGCGGGGAGCGGGGCGGGGAGCGGAGCGAGTAGCGGGGCGGGCAGCGGCGCGGCGAGCGACACGAGCCACAGCGGCGCCGCCGGCGGGCGGGGCGAGAAGTAGGCGCGCGTCGTCTCAGCGCCTCCGACTGTCGACGTTGCGTTCCCTCTACACACACCGAAGGGCGTACAGCGATTTCACTTTTCGCTCGCTTTTCTTAACTTATGACGCTTGTCACACAGCCCACAGGCCCCCTACCTCCCCCTAATATGTGACTGTGATATAGATGGCCCCTTGTAGAGTTAAAGCTTGATGGTCAGGTCAGGCCTTGTACATTTCGGGGTTTGGCTCCTTGTGAGACGTAAAAGCTTGGCACATATAGCAAAATTCAGATATAATATCATAAGAGCAGTGAACGTGAGCCTTACGGAGTGTCGGGGGGCTCGGGGCCGGGGACAGAGGTCGGGTCGCGCGCGGGGCTCGGGGGGCTCGCGGAAGGGCTGCGCGCGCGCGCCTCCTTCCAGTCCGGCGCTCGCGCCGCGGACCTGGCCAGAGATGTCATGTTGCATTAGTAAGTATTTAGTAGCCGCGTAGTATTCATTTTGTTTCGTAACTGGATGACATGAAATAACTCACCTAGCGGGCGAGGAGAGCGCTCGCGGGCGCCGCCTCGTGGTCGGATCGAGTAGCGCCGCCCCGCCAGCCGTGTCCACTGCACCCGCTACGCCCGCTGCGGCCGCTGCGGCAAAACGATATAATACTGCATACATCGCATAGTCACATACAGCCCCTGGCCAAATTATTAGGGACTAGCTGACCCGGCGAACTTCGTATCGCCTAAGAATGTGACAAATCAGAGATCATTAAAATCGGTACAGCCGTTATTAGCCGTTATAGTTTCCGTGTACTCCCGCTCCCGCTCCCGCTCCCGCTCCCGCTCCCGCTCCCGCTCCCGCTCCCGCTCCCGCTCCCGCTCCCGCTCCCGCTCCCGCTCCCGCTCCCACTCCCGCTCCCCCTCTCCCTCTCCCTCTCCCTCTCTCACTTCCTCTCCCTCTCCTGCTCCCACTCCACTCGCCTCCCCTCCCCTCCCCTCCCCGTGTTACATAATCGGGATCGCGGAACATGCGCGAGCTGTCCAGCCGCGGGATGATTGTTGCTACTCGTACAATCACGTTGTCACGTAGTTCCTTTACTACGTAATATCTTCTGAATGGAATGTCCGATTTAAGTAATTCAAAAAGTTATCTATAGGTATTGAAACAGTTTTGAATATGAAATGATTTATTTGGATAAGGATTAATACGAAGGTATGGTTTTCATGATCTGATTTTGGTCATCTTTTTTATTAACTTTTAAAATGTAAAAAGTGGTTATAGTGACATAACGACAATAGTTGGACATATACTATCGCGAGGTTTTTTGTAGATATTGATATGTTCTATAATATTGTAGAACATTTTTTTGTTCTATCATCAATAGTTTCCGCAGCGTATGCGATGAAAGAAATTTTTAAGCGAATTTTTTCACACTTTGGTTCACGTTACTGATGTTTTCGCAAGGATCCCTAACTTTTTCTAGTAATAAATATAGCCTATGTTACTCATGAATGATGTAGCATTCTAATGGTGAAAGAATTTTGAAAATCGGTTCAGTAGTTTTTGAGTTTATTCGTTGCAAACATACAAAAATACAAAAATCCAAAAATACAAAGCTTTCCTCTTTATAATATTAGTATAGACAGTACTTACTCATATGTTCTGCTTTGACTACATACTAGCTCAACTCTGATTGCCTAACAGAGTGGGTGAAATACTCTGTTAGTGCTACGATGTAGTCAGTTTGTCTCATTGAAGGTCATGGGGTGCTTGTACAGAGTCCAAATGAGACAAGACCAGTACAAGCGAGTAGTAAAAAAAATGTAAAAAAATAACGAAATCTACAAAACATTTTCATAAAAGAATACCTATAGGTACAACCGGGATGAATAACCAATTATTTGTTTCAAAAAATGCAGAACACTGTCCCTTAGGCCAGGTAAGGTAGTATCGCGAGCCGGACGGCTGCAATCACACTCGGATGGCGCGCGGTACTCACAAGGGACTCCGGCGTGGTCACGCCTGCGCGGGCGCTCGCGGCTCGGCCGCGGCGGGTGCGGGGGGTTCAATCTGTACAATGTAACCGCAAGCAAATATAAAAAATACTTGCTCGTAACACCACAATGAGGCAACAGAAAACTACCATACACAAAATACTTTATACAGAAATAATTAACTATTTATAAGTACATTATAAACTATTTCTACACCATTGTGCTTTCTTGGAACGGAATAAAAAATCTGTAACTGTACAATATGAATTAACAATTAATATAACTTGTAAGTAAATTATGAACACGTTACTTACGTAAAATGTTCAGTCTTCATATTTCATACGAGTCAATTTAATACTTGAGCTTATTTAAATACCAAACACGGTCGGCTCTTTCCATAGGGCCGTAGATTTGACGTGTGTTCCAAGTGATTAAGTACTCTGTGGTGTGTTCTTTGTGGATTTGTGGTGGATTTGACCACAGAGTACTTAAACACTACGTTTATTTGACGGATTCAACAGAATCACGACTATTATATGCACCACAGAGTAGGACTTTACGGGCTGGTTTCACAATCTTCAAGTAATAGTCCGAAGTAAGCTATTCGTTGGTTAAGTTGACATTTCGTGTATGTAAAATGACACTTTAACTTGCTTTAACCGGCGAATAGCTTATTCAGTAGCTCGAGCACGAATATTTGCGAGAAAGTATTCGTATGGTTAACGTAAGCAATCTGTCAAATTTGTATGGCATTTTAGTACCATTTACGCACGATAGGGGCGCTTTTGAAAAAATGCCATACAAATTGCTTACGTTAACCATACGAATACTTTCTCGCAAATATTCGTGCTCGAGGACTCTACTTGGAGATTGTGAAACAAGCCCTAACACTTATCAAACACTACATGAACAGAATGTTAAAACCGCTATATCAGGTTAGGGCTAGGGGCTTAGGGACTCAGATTTCAGACTAAAGACCTTTTATTCTATAATCTAAGGGGCTAGATCACATTAACCAATGTTATGATCATAGAGTTGAAATCTTTTATACCTCGTTTACATTCAGCCCCTACCGCTGCTCCTCGCGCTGTCGGCAATAATTCCCTTGTTACTGCCGTGGCAGGATCGAGAGAAGTGTAGTGTTTACATACTGCCCTACCACTCACTTCGCTTTCGACTTTCGGCAATGGCAGACGTCGAAATAATTACTGCATCCGCGCTGTTTAAAAATATTTCAAGTAAAAAAAAAGAAAATACGTCGCCGTAGAAGATGGTTTCAGCTGTATTGGGGCGGCTTAGAATACTAACCCCAATCCCACGCTGGATGGGTGTCGTAAAAGGCGACTAAATTTGGCCCGCTGGCGATGGCGGTAGGGCCCTTTGAGAGATTGTATTGATAGTATTGATTTTGATTGTTAATTAATACCATTATGCTATTATTATTTCTCCACGGGGTTCGCCTGGATAGCTACCACCCTTGAGCATGAGTCAGCCGCCAAACGACTTTTTCTTCTCTCTTTCTTGGCCGGCAACGCATCAGTGATGCCTTTGGTGTTGCTGATGTCCATGGGCGACGATAGCCACTTACCATCAGGTGGATCATCAGCTCGTTTGCCAGCTATTTCCATAAAAAAAGGTGAATGATATCTGTCCATCGTAATAGAACTCTGTAATTTTCTACCTACCTAGATAACTGACTTTTATGTGCATTTATATACTTACTTTTTATACACTTACGTTTTTTTTTCGCTTCTAGCGATTCTAGAAAATTAATTATTTGTTCATTGCTCTAACAAGAGGCATATTTGCGGCTTTCGTAAAAAAAAACAAGACGACACGCACATTCACTTCGTTCAAGAGCTCGGCGAAAAGTGAGCGACGGAGCTAAATGTGAACACGCACTGTCGCTCGCGCTGCCCGTCCTTTGACTTCCGCACAAATAACCGCTCTTTCGGGCAGCGCCGGGCAGCGCGAGTAGCAGTGGTAGGAGCATGAGAAGTATCGTGTTCACATACTCGTCCTGCCCACTTCCCTACCTACTTTCCTGCTCAAATGAGCTGAATGTAAACGAGGTGTTAGAGTTTGAGCCTTTTAGACTAGAACAAAACATACCTAATTGTAATACGGGGAGGGAGAGGGTGAGGGAGAGGGAGGAGATGGCTAAGAACGGCTGTACCACAGAACACCTAATAATTAGTTAGAAAGGGCATAGCGCGTAATTTGTATGGGAACCACTGTCGCCGTTCCGATCCCCTCCATTTGCTTACTCCTACAAAAATGAACAAATACGCACGAGGGTCGTTATGTGTGCGTGAGAGGCGTGACACTGTAGCTAAGGATTGACTGACGTAAACTTTTATCGGTATTTATTGTCGTAAGGTCGACAGATATGTAAAATAAAGGTAAAATATCATAATTATTGGAAAATAATATAGGAAACTTGCTACGTATGTCAGATTCAGATTCATTTGTTCTTCATCATACTTATTTTATTAAATATACTTATCTTCAAGGCAAGAGTGAATAGGCTTTTGCTAATTTAGTGCGTTTTACCACCCATGACTACATCGCCACTTACCATCAAGCATTAACTTATAAGATATAAAAAATAGGATTAAAAAAATATATAGGTATATAAAAAATAGGATGTAAAATACGTCAATGTTCTTTCAAACTATATTTCAATAAAATATTAAATTTATCTGGCCACATGTACATTATTTAAGAAAGTTGTTTTTTATTATAACTTCGAAAGAATCTATCGAATATCGATGTCATCTTTTACTACGCCCAACGCTAGAGCTACTGCTACGTGATCAATGAACTAATATACTAACGTACATACGTGATACATTACGCGTTCTCATTGATGTGTTAAAAATGACGAGCGCATGAAGCCCGCAATGTATATTTTTTGGGCAAAGAATCATTTGAAGGACATTTTTAAAGATTTAAACTAAAATATCCTAGTTTTTTACTTAACGATGAAAAGAAACGCTTCCTTTGTTTATTTTAAGCATTTCGCTTCTTGTACGGCAAGTAATTACCGCACATGTAGGCATTTATAAGTAATTTAGTCGCAGTATTTCGCAGTACTTTTCTCCGTTGGAGCTCGCGAGTCACTAAACAGCGCGATCGCGTGTTTTTGAGGATTGTGCTCGTTTGCGCCTAATATTGGCGCGCCTGCCACGCCCACAACGCCTTTCTAACTAATTATTAGGTGTTCTGTGGGCTGTACCGATTGTAATGATCTCTGATTTGTTAAACAAACTAAAACTATAAAAGCTGTGTTAAAAGTATCATTCACTACATTCATTGATTGTTAGGCGATACGAAGTTCGTGGGGTCAGCTAGTAAATGTATAAAAAGATGGGCGATAAAAAGGTATTTTAAGGCTTCCGTAGTCAAAACCGACTCGTATAGTTTCGTCATGTCCGGACGGGCTGTTTGCAGATTAGTGCACCCAAAGTAGGTACTCTGTCCCCTTAGCACCGAGACCTTTAGTGCTAGCTTCACTTACCATCAAGTGGATCGTCAGTGCTAATAACTATTTCATTCACATTTAAAAAATACAACTGAACACTGAGAAAAAGTTGGTAGTGTTTCGGTTGCCTTGGCTCGGGGCACTCCATACAAGAACTACTTATAGGAAAATAAGAGAGAATAAGAGAATTGGCATACCATCCAAAAATATAATCGCAATAAAAACACAAAACACCGTGTCAGAGGATTTTATGAATCGATCGTACAAAATTGAGGCGGCTCGGACATGGATTATAGGAGGAGGAGATTGTGGTCGGCGGCGGAGATCTCAAGCAGGCTGGTGTAGCAGCCGGAGAGCAGGCAGGCCAGCCCCGCGGCCACGACGAGCAGGTCCCGCAGCAGCCGGTGGCGCGCGACGCCGTAGCGGTCCGGGTACCACACGCACGCGTCCATCAGCCCCGGGAACACCATGGCCAGCAGCGACAGGCACAGCGCGCCGAACAGCGCGATGAACGGGCCCAGCTTCGGCACCGCCACCGCCAGCAACCCTGCACACACACACACGCACACACGCACACACAACATAAGAAAGCTTAAGTAAAGCCCAATGCATACGTAACGGGATTTTTCGTAACGTAACGGGACGGGGACGGGGCATTAATATACGTGCGTACCCCGTTTCCGTCCCGCACGGGATTACGCTGCATATGCACTATTTTATACATTTTCTATGAAACGATGTTTCCGTACGTGACGGGAAATAACCCCGTTACGTATGCATTGGGCTTAAGAAGGCCAAGCCTGCTGAAAATCCAAATAATTATTGAGATTAATTAATTCGCCTATTAATGTAGTTAGTTTAGGTAGATGCTTAAAATGATGAAATCTCCAAAATACATACTTCCCCAAGAACCGTACAAACTATCAATTCATACAATATGTCGTAGAACCATAAATATCGCTTCCGCTACAAGTGAACATGTCGGGTTGGCAGTGTCTCAATCACTGTCAGTGATGCTGTAAATAGTTAAAATAACGAGTAAATCTGTCGGGTTCTGAACCCGACAGGGTTGAGGCACAGAATTTACCTACATAATAGTACAGGCTGAGGGCAGGGTTTCAGATAGCCTAGAATAAAATGTGAGCGTTGTTATTGTCTCCGTATAATCACCCATACGAGATTTTAAAATTGAATTTAAAAATTCTTGAAATGTACAATCGAAGTATTTACTTGGAAAATATAAGAAAGGAAAAATGATTCATTTATAAATATTATTTTAAAAAGAAACTAATTGAAATACTAGTGACATATTATACGGAAAACCTGTAAAATATATAGAGATCGTCTACTTTAAATATGAACGCGCTCACATTAAATACATTTAGCTAGCCATATATTATTGTTTTGAAACATTTACTATTCACACAGAATTGAGAATATACCGCGAAATCTCTTACAAAGACCGTTTTTTTCGATCTTACGTGAAAACGTTTATTCAAATATGTGTCGGTTCCGTTACTCTTGAGCTTACACATATTTGCATAATATAATATTATCTCATCAAAAATATAAATGTGAAATGAAAAAAAAGAATTGAGATCTAAATCGGTGCCAAGTTCTATGTAGAAAAGCCTAAAACTTTAGGCACAAGAACATGTAATTCAAGCTCTACATTTGACTTGATTAGTTTTCACGTACATACCTACCTATAATTATAATTGTCACATCTGTAAGTCTGATGTAATACCTAAGTATGTTACTTTTCTAAAATTTGGTTTGTTGCTAACTAATGGAAACTAGCCAAGTAGCAGGTACATCGTACATGGAACAACGACGAGCAGCAGCCGCAGGCAGTAATCGCAGACGCAGTGGCGCGCCGGTGACAGGCACTTCTTCAGCTTGCGCCACACGATGTTGTACGCCACGAAGTTCTGCAGCGGGAACGTCAGGAAGATGGACAGCGCGAAGATCACTTTAGCCGCTTGCGCCTTCCTGCAACACGCGATCGAAACGACACGTCGAACGCTGACCCCGCGACCCGAACGTGGATCGAGCCGATAAATCGAAACCTCACTTTTGCTCCTGCGGCAGATTGAGCGTGAGCGAAGCCTTGATATTTTCTCCGTACTTGAGATATCCGAACACGCCGACGAGGAGGTACAGCGACATTATGACGATCATGCCGATGTTAAATAAACCGAACAAACCGACAAATCGTTTCGGTTCCTCCATATTGTATTCGAGGGCCAGTACCTGTCGAATAAAATCGAATCGTATCGTTAGTTCTGGCCGGGGCGTATGGTATGGAACTTGACGGAGAACGGTTTGCGAAAAATGTACCCGATCCCTAAATAGTGCTTTTAAGCTATTTTAGTAAGGTTTAGGAAACTTGAATTAATTTAATAATTTATTTATAACGCACGTAGGTATGTTGTTAACTTCCACATTACACAGTAAATTAATGTGGTTGATGTCTAGTCTCGACCCCTGTTTAGAAAACCGGCTCAAAGAAATGTTAAAACCAAAAATTTTGTTGTGTGCCGGCCTGTGCCTTGCCGTTTTCATCATTCTAAAAATAATACAAACCACTCCAACCGCTTCCAAAGCGAATAGGGCTATGCCTATAAATACAGGTATTTCTTGCAAGCTCTTCACTTGCAGCTTCTCATCCTCCAGCGTGACGTCATCCTCGATCAAGTAGAAGAACACGAGGATCAGACCGAAGATGGTGACGACATTTGAAACGGAGGAGAGCGGCGTCATCAGCTTGAGGTCCTTGACAAGACTGAGCAGCGCCAGCGGCACCAATAGGATGCACAGGTGCAGCCGCAGCGACAGGGATTGACCGTAGAAGTCGCAGACCTACAAATAACTGTTATTCACAAAGCTCTAACAATGGACGAGTCGCTCTAAATAGTAAAAGCAATTCAAAATTATTTTTTGCATGGAGTACGACAACATGTAATAATATTAGCGTATTAAATTGTAGTGCATCAATTGTATGGCGAAAATCCCTGGCCATTTATGGCTAGGCTAATTTAGAAGATCGTAATTGAATGTATTTTCTTTAACCAATTTAAAACCAAGGAGTGTCAGATAAGGCATAATTAATGTTTACGCGGATAGCAACAGTTTATGTTAATAAATTAAGTAACAAATATATTAATTAAATTAAAAGACATTTCCTTTTTACGTTCATAGATTGAAAGGATACCTTGTGACAGAACTAAAGATTTTCGAGTGCAGAGGGGGTCTCCGTACGTTATAATTAAGTATACCTACGAGTATGTTGCGTTTATTGGTATGCTACTTATGATTGGGCTTCTTCACCCTTTAAACCGGAAAGAAACGCATTCGTCACGTGTCTAAGAGAAATAAACATCTGACTACAATTTTGTGAATGCTGAGAGTCCGGTGGGAGCCACCGGAGGTTATAAGGCCTAGATGATTGAAATATATGTATGAGGGAGCCAACCTGCTTGATATTTTCAGCTACGAAGACGAAATAAATCGTGCATATGCCTATCTGCCAGAAGACGAGCGTGAAGTCGACGAAGTAGGAGACGGCGGGGGCAGCCCAGCGCAGGCAGGGCGGCCCGTCCTGCAACGCCAGTCGCATGGACTTGGGGTACGCGATGTAGCCGCGCCGCCACCGCTTGCACAGCTGGTACTGCGCCGCGATCTGCACCACACACACACCCGTCAGTGGACCGCGGACCCCGGCGTGTGGCGACACTACGTCACTACAGTAACTCATATGCACCAGGAGCTGGATGCAGTAGGTGGCGAAGAAGCCGATGAGCACGATGCCGATGATGCTGAAGACAATGCCGAGGCGCGAGACGGCGTCGGGCATGGCCAGCACGCCCGCGCCGATGCTGCCCTTCAGCAGGTGGATCATCGTGTCCGAGTATCTGTACATAATTGCGCTGCGATTACTCATAACTTTTTTTTAACAATTTATAGCGTCAGAAGGTGAAGATGAACTTCTCGACTCGAAGAGCAACGTGGTGAAAAACAAATCAGGCGAGGATTCTCGGCAAAGTTTGTACCGGTAACACTCAATTTAAGTTTGACGGTAAACGTGCTTGGTTTTTCCGCGTGCCTACTCGGTACCTGAGCTTATCGGTTAGAAGTATTCTATATTGGATTCTTGCATCGAGGAACAACAATAGAAAGAAGTGCACAGGAGAACTCACGACGTTGGTTTTTCAATCTTGCGATGCTTGTGGGGGTCGAACGACTCCTCGTCCTCACCTGCAACAGACACCGGTGGTGAAGCTACTGGGTGGTGGACGACTGCTGGCTGGTCGGCTACAGCACCAAGTTCCTTACCTCCGGCGATGGTGTCCACGATACCGGCCATGAACTCGTATATGAACATATTGGCCGCTTTCTGTCGCCTATTGTACGAGTAACGGGAGCAAATAATTTCACTTTCAAGCAAAAGCGATCAAAGTACAGAGCAACATTCAGTGTCCTTAACTAAATAAATATTCCTGATATTAAATAAAACATCCATTGTATCCACTGATCCCTATTAAAAGTAGAAATATATTCTGTCTCGGTGATTGTAACCGTTTAGAATAATTGTTAAATGACGTGTGTCAATGTTCACAGGTTTATTAAAACGTAGTGATTAAGTACTCTGTGAGGTTTATGTGAGTGCAGGTATAGCAACACTTCAACCATCAACCAGGTATCACAGATTACTACATTACATTTTTTCTTTTTTAATAATTTTTAACTTAAAATTCACGCGGAACGGATTTCACCAGGATGTTCGCTGAGTTGTTGAGAAATCTTTAACCATCAACCAAAAAGTTCCTCGGGATGGGATGAAAGTTTGTATTTATGGACAAATAAACACACTAGCTGATATTTTTATGATAAAAAGTTACAAAGCAAACTATAGACAAAGAAATAATAAATTAATGTACTAGAGGTAAAAAACCGGGCAAGTGCTATGTCAGGCCACACGCAATGTAGGGTTCCGAAGTAGTTTATCGACTATTACTCATTAACTACTTATGCTAACGTAACGTAGCATGACTTAACGAATGATAATTTACGATAACAAGCGACACACTAGAATCACCTAATAATGAAAAAGTAAAGCTACAGGGGAAAGAAAAGTCTATAAACTCCTGAAGGAAATCCCATCAGGAATGTGAGTATTAAACTACAAAACGAACGTTAGTTAACTTGGTTAGCACCCTTTTTATTGTGGGCCTGATCTACGAGTACAAAACGAATAAGGAAATCGAGCAAGAAAGCGAGGTTCATACACAATCCGTACTATTACGTGACGTCTACGAAACCTGCCGTCGTCGGGGCCGTGACGCAGCCGCAAGTTGCCCGCTGGGGCGTCGGACGACCCTCACGGCAGTTTAGTCGCATGACGGCGGGAGCGGCCGGGTCGTGCTCCCGGCAGTACCGGCAGTACCAGCAGTACCGGGCCCGGCGCGCGGCGCCCTCCGCCGGCTACGGCGTGCGGCGCAGGGGCGGTGGGGCGGCAGGCGGCAGTACTGTAGCGCGCGTCGCCGCCGCAGCGCCGCCGCGTCGCCCTTCTTGTTACGTAGGGCAAGGTACAAATTTACGACACCCAAACGATTTGCGATATCACTGTTTAGTCAAGTATTCGGTTTGCTCCCCGCTGAGGGTAAGTGTGTTATCAAAATACATTGAATTGGTAGCGGCCCGTTACATACGTTGTTATACGGTTTTATTTAGCTTGCCCTGTTTGTTTGGGTCAAATCTTGCAAACCTAATTAGACCTACTTCTTCTTATCCTAAGGAGTTGTCATATTGCTTTAGTCTGATGACAATGCATTTTTGTGATACGCACAGGTTGGTCTCCCGGCGAAGGAACCCCTTAATGGTTAACAGCATAGTCCCAATTTTTATTTATTTAGTGTCTACGTTGACACTAAAACCGTGTATTAATTTTTAAAGTATTAACTTGTTTTACCTCATAAACTTAATTCTACAATACAAAAGAAGGGTTCTCGGTTATGGCACAGAATACTTATTAGTAGTAAAGGTAGTTACGGTAAAGATAATTCCGATATCCTGTCATTTTGATGTTTTGCATCCTTATGGCATATCAATAGTTGCGTACTTTGCAGCTCTTGGTACCTAAATGCACTCGTAAAGTTTGAAAAACTTCATGTTCATCAATACTGAAGAGTTTAATTCAAAGTTACATCAGAAAATAGGAGGTTTCCTATTCGTAAACGTTTCGTTCTCTTTTCGTATGTGATGAAATTTAAATAACAAATAAAAAATGATTTTTAAGCTCAGTTTTGAAGATATAAATAGTGGCATAAAAGGTAAAAGATAAGTGATTCCGGCAGCTATGAAATATCTTGTAACTTACAGCCTTAGCTGGTTTAATTTCTTTACTGAAACAGAATTACAAGTGCCCATCATGAATATGTAACGATGTACAAAAGTAATATCTTCCAGTGGAATTTATTTCCAAAGCAAAACTCAGAATTCAAAAACAGCAAAAACGTAGTATATATACACGTATGTATAAACGCAGTAATAACACATACATAAAACAAAATAGCAAAAAATATTTAAGCAAGTTCCATAGTCTTCCTGCATGACCGGTTAAGGACTTGAGGCGTAGCTTTTATGGGTCGGGAATTCGAGGAGCTTTTTCAGGGAGCGTTGAATGGATGAGTAAAAGAGATACACGCTCGCGTGGATACACGGTCACGATGGGCGGCGAAAATCTTAAGATATTTCAGTGAATGAAAAGTGCGAGGAAACTCGAGTAACTGATGTCACCGAGAGACTAAACTCAATGATTAACCGCAAATTCAATGCTGTTTCAGAGTAGCATATACACGACACACTAATACAATCTAAAGATACTGCGGAGATTTATAAAAATGAATAATATTTTTAAAATATTTTTAAAAACAGGTTTTTTTTTGTGTTTAAGCTGTTGTCCGTCGAGAAGTTTCCTCCTCTGGAATGATCCTTATGAAAATTTATTTTCATCAGAACCAAAGCAATGTGTGAAACAACTCTGTAAGATGAGAGGAAGTAGTTCTGATTCAGCTTGATTTAGCTGATTTGATTCATGTAAAAATATGCATATTATCTGCTGTTAACAATAGTTGCCTGGGTCTAACTGGTATTAATCAAATGCAGATTGACATCGTCGTTGAGGTGACGTAAGTCATAATTTTATCATTGTTTAGTGGCAAAAAAAATTTGAGTACTCGTCAGCATGGAGGTGAAATTTAGAGGATGCAATAGAAGTATCAGAGCCATCCATCCATCCAGACGGATACAATACGATCAATACATTTTTTTGGAAAAATGCCGGCAAATGAACTGACGATCTGTCGTTGTGCTATCGTCGCCCATGCACATCAGCAATACCAAAGGCATCACCGATGCGTTGCCGGCCAAGAAAGAGAGAGAAAAAAAGAACTGGCTCTCAAGCCCCCAGCCGGAACACAACAAGTGGTTTGGCGGCTGACTCAAGCAAGGGGGTGGTAGCTATCCAGATACTCCATCGAGAAATAATAATCCACCCTACCAACAACGGGCCGGATTTAGTCGCCTCTTACGACATTCATCCAGCTCGGGATTGGAGTTAATATTCTCTCCAATGCGGCTAAAATTATTGTACCACAAAGGGTAATATTATAAGAGAAGGTTAATAATTATAAATGACGAACTACTCGTTGCTACGCTCGCTGCGCTACGAGTTGCCGCAAATATTACAGAACCTGTATAATTTTATTTCATATCTCCTCTCATGGGATAATTTGTCACATTATATACTGTTTTTGTAGTTTTAAGTTTTGGAGGTGGTTCCATTTTTATTTTTGTGTAAAATTACAAGTTACTTATTGATATTTTGTATTCAAATCACATTATCAGACCTTGAAATGATCATTGATGAACTGGTTTTGGAATATGATCATTTCCTTCAAATACAATCTTCAAATACGGTTTAACTATTCTCATCTATTGAGGAGTTAAAAATTAAGTATGTCTCCATGACACATCATCAAACCCTGATATGGTTACCATGATGAAAACCATACGGGTTTTGCAATGTTAATGTTATGAGCAACAATTTTATTAGGAATTATAGGGTAAATAAAATAATAGTAGGATTAATAGTATAGGAGATCCATTCCTTAACTTCAGAACCCGCCCTCACATCTGATCAATCATCGGATGAATCTGAAACAATTGCCTGTAAAATTCTCTATAATTATCCTCTTTTTTAAGTGTTAAAAGTTTTGTTTTAGTGATTCTATTCAACTACTTACAAGGAAAATTCTAAATCTCTGATAAATTACATTATTGTCGTTATGTACCTACTCAAATAAAACCATTCATAAATCAAAAATAAGGTTTAACTATACTTTTGATTTTGATTCTTCTAAAATAGTTTCAGATCGGAAACCACATTGGAAAATACAAAGAAGACCTAATTGAATGAAGGAAAACGGTGTGTTTGTTCCTACACGTATTACAGCAACGTTTTGAACTTTTCTTATTATAATTTCAAAACTACGCGACATTACTCGCGATGTTTTATTGGTTTTATTGTTTTACACGTCGTGGTCGTTAGTACGTTTACAGTCCTGTCGCTACAAATGGCCCACGAGGTCTCGAATGTAATTGATGTAACTGGAGACTGGGCAATCTGGGCATAGCAGTGACCACCAAGTGTACACCACACAGTAGTTAGTGCTCACAGCGAGCTGCGATGGTTCCGGCCGCACAATGCACAATGCGTCGTTATGACGACACAGACACTGACACCTCACACATGGCTGGCGATGGTAGAGCCGGTTGGAGAATGTTTTCTGAGACAGTGATATGGTGGTTAAGATAAATTGATTGATTGAAAATTATGGTAAGTAATATACGAGTTGGACATAATATACCAGCAGTGGACCTCCAAGGGCTGATGCATTCTGAAAATGCTGAACTTCATCTGTATGAAGTTGAATAAAAAAAATCCATTCCCTGTATTAGTAGGTAGGTAACAAGACTAGCAAGTTACTAAATATTTGACCAGTTAAAACATCACATCCATCTTAAACGTGTTATCATCCTTATCTTATTATATTTATAAACTAGCAATTGCCCTCGCTTCGGAAAAAATAGTAGGTACTTTAGTTAACTTACAGAACATACTCTTAAAGCAGCATGATCATTAGAACCGCATTACAATGAAAGGCCAATACACGATATTACGTAATTCAATATAACATTCGATATGTAAAAATTCGGAGGCCAATTTTAATAGCTAGGTATACCTATATTATGAAAGATCAGTTGAATGGCATCCGGGCTAATGTTAGTACTTAGTGAGTTGAAGCAGCATCTAGATGATTAGCCATGCTAATCATTATACTTTTGCCTATGACAATTATTTGTACCAAGATATCTCAGGAAAATGAATAGGTATATGAATACCGTCATTTAGTGATACAATACATTAATTAAGTCTCATAATAATATTTATTGGTATTTTATTCTTATTTGTTACGATGATAATTTTTGAAATAAAACCATTAGCATCGTGGATAAAACAATCTATACTAATATTATAAAGAGGAAAGCTTTGTATTTTTATATTTTTGTATTTTTGTATGTTTGCAACGAATAAACTCAAAAACTACTGAACCGATTTTCAAAATTCTTTCACCATTAGAATGCCACATTATTCATGAGTAACATAGGCTATATTTATTACTAGAAAAAATTAGGGATCCTTGCTAAAACATCAGTAACGTGAACCAAAGTGTGAAAAAATTTGCTTAAAACTTTCTTTCATCGCATACGCTGCGGAAACTATTGATGATAGAACAAAAAAATGTTCTACAATATTGTAGAACATATCAATATCTACAAAAAACCTCGCGATACTATATGTCCAACTATTGTCGTTATGTCACTATAACCACTTTTTACATTTTAAAAGTTAATAAAAAAGATGACCAAAATCAGATCATGAAAACCATACCTTCGTATTAATCCTTATCCAAATAAATCATTTCATATTCAAAACTGTTTCAATACCTATAGATAACTTTTTGAATTACTCAAATCGGACATTCCATTCGGAAGATATTACGTAGTAAAGAAACTACGTGACAACGTGATTGTACGAGTAGTACAATCATCACCGGCCCCGCGGCCGGACAGCTCGCGCATGTTCCGCGGATCCCGATTATGTAACATAGGGAGGGGAGGGGAGTGGAGTGGGAGCGGGAGCGGGAGCGGGAGCGGGAGCGGGAGCGATAGCGAGAGCAGGAGTGGGAGCGGGAGCGGGAGCGGGAGAGGGAGAGGGAGAGGAAGAGAGAGAGGGAGAGGGAGAGGGGGAGGAGGAGGGGGATGGGGAAGGGAGAGGGGGAGGAGGAGGGGGATGGGGAAGGGGGAGGGAGAGGGGGAGAGGGAGAGTGAGAGGGAGGACACGGAAATAAGAACGGCTGTACCGATTTTAATGATCTCTGATTTGTTACATTCTTAGGCGATACGAAGTTCGCCGGGTCAGCTAGTATGAAATATTTTTAAAGGTGCCATTTGTTTTCCGTCCACACCCGGAGCGGAGATAGAAGAAAAATATCCCGTATTTCCTGAGTGCGTAAATAAATATCTTTATCTTATTCCATTCTTTTTTATTGTTTTACAGTAGTATCAACTTAACTCAAATAGCTAGTTGATTTTATACACAAATTGTTACATTAGTTAATAAACTAATATGCGTTACTTATACAATAATAAGTAATTTGCCGTATCAAGGCTGCTTAAAATATTAACCCCAAGACCATGCTGGCATACTCTGGTGTCGTAAAAGGCGAATAAACTATAATTTTACTTTCAATGCTTATTTTTTGTCTTACTTAAAAAAACATTACTAAGGCGCTCCACCCACTGAAGACGCGTCCCGCCGCGGTGCGCAGAGCGACGGATAACACAACTACGCGCGGGGCAATTTCCCGCGCGGTGCCGCGTCGGCAGTGTGTTGTGCTAGGCGTGATTTCTATATAAATTGAGATAATTGCATACAATGGGAAAATCTGCCATCGCTGACGCGACAACGGGGCGCGGTGCAGTGGGTGGAGCGCCTTACTGATCGGTTTTTTTTTTTATTATATACAAACCTTGACTAGAATTCGATAAAGGTACACTACTGCACATCACTATCGTTAAATTTTACTAATTTGTATAATGATTGACACCTACAGAGTATAAACATTAGCCGGGCCAATAAACGATGATACAATAATTAGCATGCCAATCTTTATACAACAAGGGCCACTTTTGACACCTTTTTATGTTTATTGCATTAAAGTTGTTAATGAAATAAAACATGCTTATAGTTATAATTAATTTGTAATGCCAGTTTCTCAAGGAACAATTTAACATAAAATGTTTCATAATTAGGAACCTTACTTTGGAAATTGTCAAAGCGATGATCACCTTAAATGGCCAATCATTATACTGCCTTGTTTAGAAACTTTCCTTCCGCAGTTTCTTCCACTCCACAGATTTTGATTTTGAATTTGGTCGTCTCATGGCACGCCTACACAGTACACATACAATATCATACATACCCACGCAGATGCCTTTTTATTTTTTTTGAGTGGGAAATCTTACAAATATACTTGAACCTACAAGTTGCGGGCTAACCGGATTTCTACCCACTGAAATCCCCTCGACAGTCATCCGGCGCATCGGAATCACGTTAAATACTTAAATTGAAATCAGTATATATCAGAGTACAAATAATAATAAATACTGATCGTCTACATCATCTGTAATTACATCCTCTCACGCTCTTCTAATTCTAACAAATGCAGTGTAGTTAGTTATAAGTTACGTATTTCATAAAAACTTTTGTAATCATCAGATTTTTTATAGAGTTACAGCCTTGCCACTAAAAAAATGAAAGTAATGGCACATCATTAGAAATTTTTTCATCGAAATTTCGTTAGAAGCTCCCGCCCGGCGCCCCCGCCGTGACGCCCTTCATTCGACGTTATTCCACAACATAACATATTTAACATAACAGAACATCTACTCTGTGACAGAGCTGTTGCCTGTTTGTAGTGTGTATCGTGGAGAGCGGGGCGAGCCGCATTGTGCGTCGGGATTCGGGAATGAATGAGATAATGACAATGAATGGTAGTAGCGAGGCGGGCCGGCGGCGGTGGGGAGCCGGAGAGACGCTGGGCGGCCGCGGCGGGCGTCGGGACGCCACTGGCGCCTCTTGCCCAGTCGGAGCAGTTGGTGCGCACCGCGTCGCCGTCACCAGTCCGCCGCAGCCCGCCGCGGGTCCGAGCCCCCAGTGCTAGCGGAGCCCGAGCCCGCGCCCCAGCCCGCAGTCCGCTCCGGCCGCTCGTTGCGCACGCGCATCCATCGATACGATCCCTCCTGCCGAGCTCCCCTAGCTCGCACACTACGACCTATTTAAACACGTACGTAAATTTTCACGTTATACGTTTATATTTTTAAATTGGTTAGAATTTTAAATCTATTGTCAAATGACAACACTTCATTACACTCCTAGAGTTACGATTGGAGACCATCTTTATTTTTCTATTAAATTAAAATTGTTGGGTCGAGTCATTGCAGGAAATGTACATATTACCTACTACAAATCTAAGAATTTATTGACAATCCATCAATTGAATCTTCGAATCATTAATTTACTGTATTCTACAAGGAGCAGTAGGGAGGTAGATACATGGTACTTTGCCGAGCACATCGAGCGGCCGCCTGCCTCGGGACCAGCTGTTGACATCGTCCAGTAGGAACGGTCGAAACGTGCAGACAGCAGCTGCATCGCTGCACCGCCTGCACCGCTAGCCACATGCCGGCGGCGACCATTCACCACCGTCACTGGCCACAGCTGACGACGGTCGAACCACATTATGTGGCTCGGCACATTAACAGCGCGCGTTTCAAATACGAAATATCTAACAAGGTGTAAAGCGGCGCGTCGCTTTGCTTTGCGCTAAACTCTACGCGTTTTTAAATAGCTCGTGCACTTTACATAACTTGGAAAGAATTCACGGAGACACGTGAGCTCGCTCCACATCGCGCGCCCGAGCACCGGCGGTGTTTTCGGTGTCATTTGCATTGTTATTTAAGAATAACATGGCATTTTAGTTTGCTATGGGAGGAATCTGCTTTCTTTCAAAATAGGACTAAAATGTAGATGAAATTACAAGAAGAAGACATAATCATGGTTTATATAATTTTTAGTAATAAAAAATCCCGAGGGCTAATGGTGGCGGCTGGTGACGGCAGTCACGTGTGATACATAACAGTTGATACTCGGAGTTCGCTCGTTCATTAGGTATCGGTTGTCGAGTTGAGGTTTCCGCCATCGCGCTGCGTCGCAGCCAATTACCCTCCATTGCGTCTGTCACGCCGCGATCTTCATGCACGGTGCTCGGTGCTCGGTTACGTATGCATCGTCTGATGTGACACTGATCTCGTAGTAATTATGATCGATCGGTTAATAATAAAGACCATGCCGCAGGATGACAACTCATAAAATACCACAACGAAGTATGGTTAACCGGGCGAGCTCGCATATTGCAATTAATTATCGGAGCAGTTTCTTGTTGCATGTTAACCGAGTAATTAATATATGACGTCAATTATAGCGTTCTCTATATTAAAACGTAAAGAACAAGACAAATAAAACCATCGAGCGGACCAGTTCCTTGTTGGTAAGTGTTAAACAATGTAATTTTTCGGCGGAATTGAACCGAGTGTAAAGATATCTGTTGTTGGTAAAAGCACAGAAGAAATAATAGTACTTATAATAAGGAGTTAGTAAAAGTAACATTGCTAAACCTACCTAATATAGGTCATGGCAGTCATGGCTACGATATATTCCAGATATAAATCCTATTATAAAATTGAAATATTAGATATTTGAAATTTTGTGACTCAATCTCGCAAAAATGACTGAACAGTGTGAACAGGTAAAATAGGATACGGATAATAACAATAAATGAAAAAATAATAATAAAAATAACCTACATTACCAGATTGGATATATTTTATCCCAGGAAATACCTATACCTGGCGAAAATTCAAAATGCCTTATAGTGCGGTACTACGGCAAGTTCTGATAGATTATATAGATTATCTTTTTATACATAAGTATAAAATTCTGCCTATCATTGATATGCGTTATTGTCGTTGTCTTCTTTTTCGTAAACAGAGGAGAAATGCATTGCACACATGTTAGAAATGTAATCCGAACGAGTTAATATATTGTCATTTAGCATCATTGTGTCCGGGTATTTTGACCTTAAGAGAATAATCCCGATTAAGGCCCGTAATATCAATAGCTTAAACTGCTATTGATATTACGGGCTTAACTGTTTTTTTCGCTGGTTTTTTATAAATATTATGTCCAAAATCTTTTCGGATTCTTCATAAATTATTTCTAGCTCATAAAATTGTAGTTACAATGGCACTCCTTTATTAACCTGTTGCAGTCATCTCTTACGGCCGAAATTAATAAGCGATCCTAATCTATTTTTAGCGATCTAAGATTGAAAACGCAATCCTTTTTTTTGTGTAAACTGTGTTAATAACCAAACCACGGATTGACATTGCAATCTGGAAACACGTTCAATCTTTGGGAGGACGGATCAGAGATTAAAGATTGACCTCTGTTCGTAAATGACAGTTTGGGTGTGTTATTAACCAATCTTTCCATTTTGACATATGGTTCGATCGGTGTAAACGATCTGAGATTGCAATCCAAGAAATTCCGCGGATTGAGAGAGTTACGCGGATCGATCCGTCGATATAGTCCGTGAGCCAGATAGTATTTTTTGTCAGTCATTTCCTCTCAAGCGATAACTCGTGAAATACTTCAGAGAGTTGCATTATATAGCATGGTGAACGTCAGCTGCCGCTTCAAGGGTGGGTAGGGGGGCGGCAGCCTTTCAATCATGTAAAAAAAAAATTGTTTTCAGTCATTTCTTCCCGACTGATAATCTAAATTTTACTAACAAAAAATAACCGACTTCAAAGTCTCAAAAACTACATAGTTGTCAGATCTCGTTCAAATTTATGTGAGACCACATGACAAGTGCCTGCTTTCGATTAAAAAAAGAATCATCGAAATCGGTTGGCGCGATATTGAGTTATTTGTCGCGCACATCTTAACACAAATTTACGACTTAAGTGGTTTACTCATGGATGCCATTGTCAGATCTCAATAAAATTTATATGGGACCACATGACAGCCTCCAGCTTTCGATTAAAAAAAGAATCATCAAAATCGGTTCGCCCAGTCCAAAGTTCTGAGGTAACAAACATAAAAAAAAAAATACAGTCGAATTGAGAACCTCCTCCTTTTTTGAAGTCGGTTAAAAATTTGTTAGATGATAGATAACGTAATTATTTAAAGGTAAAAAAAAGTCAGCTGGCCATACCGTGATATAATTATATCGATCCGAGATTGATCTCAATTTCGGATTGAGGATACGTTATTAATTTCGGCCGTTAGTATTCAAACTCTGTTTATCAAGCGGATTATTGTATTTTTTTATTCTCTCATGATACTTATTCTTTTGATTTAATAAGTATATTACATGGTGAGAATATCAAGCGGGGTATTTATGGTTTCTTATTTTAGTCATAGGATGATGTGATTTGGAAAAAAATATTATGTAACTATTCAACAAATAAACAATGCAAACGAGCTTATCATTAAACATCTCATGATCCCATCGAATTTCCCTTAAGTGAAGCCTTATCACCCCTTACCAAGCGAGTGCCGAGCTCACGACACCCTTGTTGGCTGGCATGGGATTGTGGTCAGTTGTAAGCTGCCCCAATACGGTTAAAACGTGCCGTTACGTCCTCAAGCGACCCATGTGCCATGTGACCCAGACTGACCCAGGCTGTGCCACATAGTTGTAACCAGCAGCTCGATCTGCTCAACGCATTCTCTTCGTATAACTTTACTAAACACAGATAGCTGTCTTCTATACGTCAGAAAAGTACTTGAAATATGGTGTCAATTATATTTTTGTAATGAATGTTATGTATTTAGCTTGCCCTGCTTGTTTGGGTCAAATCTTGCAAGCTGAATTAGACCTACTTCCACTTATCCTAAGGAGTTGAAATTTTACATATTGCTTTAGTTCTGATGACAATGTATTTTTGTGATAAGCATGACCAGATAGGTACTATACACAGGATTGGCTCCAGTCGAGGGAACTCCTTAATGGCTAACAGCACAGTCCCTCACCATAGCTAGCTAACCAAGGATTAGTAGACTCACGCACATTTGTGATTAATATCAGGCATGCACGCTCCCAGTTACGGTTTCACCAAAGCAAGTGATAATATCTAAAAACTCACATATCTAACTTACAAAAGAGGAGCGTGGACTACCAAACCTCAGTACAACTTACTATGTACTTACTTTATAATCACATTGCCCGATTATTTTAACCGTATTGGGACGGCTTAGAATACTAACCCCAATCCCACGCCGGGTAGGTGTCGTAAGAGGCAATATTATTGGTAATATTGATTTTAATTGTTAATTAATACAAATATTATTTCTCCATGGGGTTCGCCTGGATAGCTACCACCCTTGAGTCAGTCGCCAAACGACTCGTCGTGTTCCGGCTGGGGGCTTGAGAGCCAGTTCTTTATTTCTTTTTCTTCTTTCTTTCTTGGCCGGCAACGCATCAGTGATGCCTTTGGTGTTGCTGATGTTCATGGGCGACGATAGCCACTTACTATCAGGTGTATCAGGCTATTTCCATAAAAAAAAATTTTACACGTAATAATGTTTCCATCCTAATCTTTTGTCGTAACCACAACACTCGCAACTTACGTTTGTCGTAGGTGAGCGGCGAGCGGTGAGGCGAACGGAGAGGCGAGTGGTGAGGCGAACGGTGAGACGAGAGGAGAGGCGATGGACGCGGAGCAGTCGGAGGTAGTGCAGCTGCGGCCGATAGATGACTCCGCCGCCAACTCCCCCGCAGTCGTGCCGCCCCAGTGAGCCTCCTGTCTATCTAATTACAAAATACCCCGTAAAAATATAATTAATTATCAAAGCCAAAAATTTTGTCAACCCTAGTAAGCTGTCATGTCAGGGAACCAGATTATTTAACAGAAAGGCCTACGTACCTATTTTACCTAATAACTGTCTACTTTAATAGTTTTTCTATTTTTCATTCATGAATGTTTGCTACCTCAATACAAGGATGTCATTATACTCGAGTACTGGCTTCAAAAAGTGTCCTCCGATGGAGCTCCGGCACATTTTGCTCGCAACGTACGAAAACATCTTAACGTTCGCTTTCCAAAAGGATGGATCGGCCGCGGGGGACCGGTGCTATAGTTAGCTTGTTCTCCGGACCTCACACCCTAGGATTTCTTTTTGTGGGGTTATGTGAAAGACAGAGTGTATTTCTCCGATTGCCCAACGGTGGCCGAGATGGAATAGCGTGTTAGATCGGTTTTCGCATCAATAACACCGATGATGGTGTGAAATGCCACACAAGCCATATCCCGACGAGCGAGGTTGTGTATTGAGCAAGGCGGAGCACACTTTGAGCCGTTTCTGTAAATTTGACGTTTATTATGAAAAAGTAAGTGTTCGTTAAGGTTGTTTCGTTAGGTTAGGTCTTTAAAATTTTTTGTCGTTCCGCGAATTAGGTAGAAATGTAGGTACATTCTGCGTAGTTTACTCTTTGATTTTACTGAAATAGGGTTTGCACATCAGTGAAAATAATAATATTTTTTAATTTTTTTGGGGTAAGTTATACAGCGTTACTACAGTTCTTAAATATGATATAATATAATACAGTTCTTAAATGGACTCATTATAAGGCTACATTTAACCTCCTTTCGGCTTTACGGGTATTTTTGTAACACCCTGTATAAAATTGTGTCACGCTTTTTTGAAGTTGAACTCCTCCGAAACGGCTCGACCGATTTTCGTAAATCTTTGCGTGCATATCGGCTAGGGTGGAGAATCGGACAACACCTATTTTTCATCCCCCTACCCCTAAAAAATGTTTGGCAGAACAATGTTTGCCCGGTCAGAGGGTTCCGATTTTACTACGGAACCCTACAAATAATAAGTATACCTACTATAAAAATCAGTATCGGAATACAATAAGGTCATTTGCGAAGTTACAGACAGTTAATTTTAGTTACATGTAATAATTTATTTATGAAACTCAGATTTAGAAGGAAATATACCTAATTATAATTGTACGCAGGTACACTAAAATAGGATGATGTTAGTTTCAATAGTTTATTTTAAAGAATTTGGATTTTCACAATGTACAATTTGTGTATGAAAGAGACGCATGTTCAACGGACGCTATCAGTCAGTAAGACGTTGACCAAGTTGGCCACAATGCTGGCCAATGCTGGTCAATGCTGGCCAATGCTGAGTACAATAAATATCCTGTTGCAGCGACGAGGCCGCCGACGACTACGACCCGCACCAGCACCGGCAGCTCGACAAGCCCACCAAGTGAGTAGCCACGTTGCCAGCTGCCATGCACCACGTTGATACACACAGACACACACACACACACACACACTCAAAAACAGCCCACTTGGAACATGTTTCTCTCCTCATATCTGAGAAGGCCTAGTCTAGAGCATACTCCTCCACAGTGCGGCAGCGCGTATTGGTGGAGGATATCTAATTGTATAATTAGGAAAATTTATGATTTTAATTTATGATATATTTTATGTTTAAATCATATTTATGACACGTACGGGACTAGTGGGACTGCCCCATAATAATTATAGCTATGATTGTAGAATTAGTAATTTATCGGGAACAAAAAGCACATCGTGATCGGAGGCCGGAGGTACTGTCAATGACGTGGTGTGTGGTTATTGCAGCAACGTGGAGACGCTGGTGCATCTGCTGAAGTGCAGCCTGGGCACCGGCATCCTGGCCATGCCGCAGGGGTTCGCGCGCGCCGGGATGGTGACGGGCGCGCTCGCCACCGTGCTCGGCGGCGTGCTCGTCACGCACTGCCTGCACGTGCTCGTCAGTATCACCACCGCACCGTCGTAACTCGTCCCAAACTCACGTCATCCATTATCACATACTCGTCTTACAAGCGGAACGACCTAGAACTGTTTCTACCCGTCGCCGTCGCTTCCACCGGCTGCACCCCCTCCGGAAGCGTCACTCGCGGAAACGAGATCGAAACCGCAACCTACAAGCAGGAATTTATTATCCGTACATCTACTCCTAGCAGTTAAATTGTTCTCGAACCATAAATACCGGACGAAGTCAATTTCTGTCGTCGACGCGTTCGTGTAACGTGTGTGCGAGTGACGGGTGTGTGTGTGACAGGTGCGGTCCCAGTACGAGACGTGCAAGCGCGAGCGCGTGCCGCTGCTGGCGTACCCCGCGGCGGCGGCGGCGGCGCTGCGTGCGGGCCCGCCCCCGCTGCGCCGCCTGGCGCGCCCCGCCGCACTCGCCGTCGACGTCTTTCTCGTCGTCTACCAGCTCGGCATCTGCTGCGTCTACATTGTCTTCATCGCCGACAACTTGAAGAAGGTGATGTCGTCCCTCGCGCTCCGCTTTTTTATATCCGCCTATTTCCTTATCATTATTGTCCCAAGATCTGAACAAGGCGCGACCTTCATCAATATGTTTAATGGATAAAAAGTGTTTTGTATGCATTTTATTATGGTAAAAAATATATTGCCAGTGGGTTGGCTGAAAAATTTCTGGTCAGACTCAAAATAATTTATTAAAAATGTAAACAACCCAACGTTCGCATTTTCTATAAGCTCCATACGTTAATTTATTGGTGTTAAACTTATTTTTGTGATGAGTGATGACATATGGATCTGAGACGTGGAGCTTCACTATTAGCCTAATGCATAAGCTCAAAGTCACCCAGCGGGCTATGGAACGAGCTATGCTCGGTATCTCTCTATGCGATAGAATTAGAAATGAAGAAATCCGTAGACGAACGAAACTGACCGACATAGCGCGGAGAATAACCGGCTGAAGTAGCAAAAGAAAAAAGGAGCACAGGACGCCCCCCGACCAGGTGGACTGACGACTTGAAGAAGGCAACGGGAATCCGCTGGATTCAGAAGGCTCAGGACCGGTCAGAGTGGCGCAAGTTAAGAGATGCCTATGTCCAGCAGTGGACCTCCAAAGGCTGATGGATGGATGGATGGAAACTTATTTTTATAATCATTATTCCAATGTTTAATAGTCATTTTTAATCTTTTTATTCTACTATGTTAATATTATGTATCAGTTTGTTTGGATGTTTGTTACTCTTTCACGCAAAAAACGACTAAACAGATTTTCATGAGATACACCGTATACGGTACTTATACGTAGGTACTATCCCGGAATACGCGATCAATGCCGCGGGCACAAGGGCACAACGCTAGATGAAGTCTGGCCAGGAATTTTCAGCCAACCCACTCGCGATATATTTTTTAGTATACTAAATTGGATACAAAACACTTCTCATACATTGTACAGATGGGTGAAGGTCGGACTTAGTTCGGATGTTAAATAATATCACTGAAGCCCTGAAGCCGATTGCATGCTTTCAGTTTCGTGGAACTTTTAATATCATACAAGTGTTTGTGCGATAACATATTTTTATCAATTTATCTTTTAGACCAAGTTTAGTAATGTTAAAATTTTGTGAGTCACACTTTGTGGTGCTCTTCCTGAGATTTGATAACCACTAAAATAGTTAAAAATTTTGAACATATTCATGTTGGCAATAATTAATACATGTATTTTTTTTGGCTATTTCTGTTTTTTGTTTGATATTATTTTTTTAAATGACTTTAATATTATTGTTTCTCTTTTCTGCATAAAAGTATAGCTTTCACTTTTCGGCTCTTCATGAAAATAAACTTGACAAGTGCGAGTTAAACTCGCTTGGAGAGGGTTCTGTACGTTGATTATGTATATACCGTTATTTTTCTATTTTATTTATTTTTGCCGTTCTTTAAAGGCAGGTAGACTTCTTATAGGTTTTCCAGTAATATTTAATTAAAGAACTGTTCTCTGTATTTTTTTCAGTATTCTAGCGTCAATAGTTTCGGAGATAAGGGGGGGTGGGAATCGTCAATTTTTGGTTTTTATTTTCGTTCTATAATGAATACTTAATTTTAAAACTATCCAATGTAGAACTATAACAAAAACATATTTGAGATCCTTACAACAAGCCCTTTCATTAAACATACCACACGTTATGGTTTGCAAAACAGTTTTTGTTTAATTTTGATTTCATTGAATTTTTTTTTCAAAATTCAGTTGTTTACACAGCACGAGTGATCTTATAAGGATTCCATTTTTCGTTTTTTCGGAACCCAAGGGACGGAACGGAACCCAAAAAAGCAAAATAAAAATATCGGATTCTGCATCCGCACGAATGAATATACATACTTATACTCCATGCGATTTGCAGCCGAAACAAATGTAAACAAACCATTAAAATCGTTTTCTAATGTTTTCACCAACTGACTTGAATTTTTACACCAAATGCGTTTTATTTAGACAAACTACTCATTAAGACAAAGTAGTTGATTAAGTTAAAAGTTTCAAATCGCTTCTTGGAAATAAGATTTTCATTGCAAAGTGTTTGAATGATGACAGTGTTATTTAATTTTGTTTGTTTCCACATTTACTCGGATTTTATAACTGTTATCGATCAATATGTATTTAATTAATAATTCACAAATACCTTATTGAGTAGTTTGTCTAAATAAATCGCATTTGGTGTACAAATTCATGCCAGTTGGTAAAAAACCCTATAAAACGATTTTAATGATTGTTTACATTTGTTTCGGCTGCAAATCGCATGGAGTATAGATAAGTACTTCAATATTTAAATGTCAACATTGGATCTGTTTCAAAATGTAAGCTTCCTTCTGCAGTATTCTAATTGAGGTAACAATGATGGATGTTATTCTCGGCACATCGACGGCGGCCGTGCCCTAGTTGCAATAGAGAAGTCCCGGTCCAAAGATTCATAACCGTGCCTCTCACTGTACACACTACACACTGTACACGGAGTGAGCACGGAACGAGCCGACGACAGTGAAACATATCGATTACGGTTTATGGAGGCAATAGGGCACGGCGTCAACGTGACGTCACCCGGCTGCGTAAGCAATTGGGTTAAGTGGGTGGGCGTCGGCTGGCGTCGAGGGGCACCGGGTCAGCGCTCGCGCGCCTCCGCGCACGTGATGACACACCTCCGCACCTTCACCGGTCCGTCGTCTCGTTCCAGGTGTTCGACCCGTACTACGATGAGGAGAGCGCGATGTCCGTCAAGAGCTACATGCTGATCATCCTGGGCCCGCTGATCGCGTTCAACCTGATCCCCAACCTGAAGCTGCTGGCGCCGTTCTCCGCGCTGGCGAACGTGATGACGTTCGTGGGGCTCGGCATCATCGTGTTCTTCCTGGTGTCGGGCAGCAAGCCGGGCCAGCCGGACGCAGCCACGCGGCCGCCGCTCGACCTGTGGGGCTCCGCCGAGACTTTCCCGCTCTTCTTCGGGACCATCCTGTTCGCGCTCACCGCCGTCGGCGTGGTTTGTCTCATTCTACATCTACATAGATCTATGACGCGTCGTCGCTTTGCGAATACGCTCAGTGCTTTTGCTGCTCGTAGAGAAAGTGATTTGAAATGTAAAGCGTGTCCATGGTGTGTGGGCAGGTGATCGCGCTGGAGAACAACATGAAGACCCCGAAGGCGTTCGGACGGCCGTGTGGCGTGCTCAACGTGGGCATGACCTTCATCGTGCTGCTGTACGTGGCGGTGGGCGCGCTCGGCTACGCGTACTGCTCCTCGTCCTGCAGCGACTCCATCACCCTCGACCTGCCGCAGGGGCCGTCAGTATCTCTTGCTATACTTGGGCTTGAGCGAAATTCATTCGCATTTTATTTATTTATTCATATATTTGGTATGTTAATTTAAATTGGAGCGAAATTGCCCTAGCGATTGTGTACAGGAAATGCTTTTGGATATAATTATGTCTCGACAACAGGACGACTTCTGTGTTTCTTGAATGCATCTTGAAAAATTACAGCGTAGAGAGTTCCGCAATGAGTTTTAATGATGCACAACGGACGTTGGGGCTTGCGAACGTTCAGAATTGACTCGTTACAATTCGTTAACTTCGAACAGCAATTACATAATCAAAACGTTGCATATTGTGAACATAGGTACCTATAGGTGTTCAGCGAAGTTTTTGTTCAATCGTTAAGAATCTATTCTTAATGTACTGTGATCGTATCATAGGTACATTCGTGTAATTGTTACGCTGCGCTGTCGTAGGTTGCGATCAAGCAATTGCCTCATCGTCCTATTAAAAAATAGACCCCAGAGGGTCGCTAATCGCCATTGCCGTCGCCGCGCCGAGCTGTCGTCATCGGATCGTTAGATGATATCGAGCTACTGGTACTCCTACTGCCTCTAGTACTGTTGCTAGTGATGGTCGACCGGGATCGAAGTCCTGTCCGGAGGCGGCGACGTCCGCTCGTTTCACCTACTCGTAAATCTTCTTATGACAATAAATTAATTGCGTTCTATTCTTGGAAGATTATTTCAGCGACGTTTAGATTAAGTGCCTTGACCTCCGTTATTGTAATATCCTGTTTCATTTTTAATAAACGCGGCGTGCCTATGTAGAAATTATGTGCACTCGGAGGTTATTCTTTCTGAAAATAAGTGGATTTTGATGCAGTTTCCTATTTTTACTCGAGGGATAATATAATTGCTCGGGATAATAATATTTTACTGTTTGTTTGAATTTAATCGGTTCACGAAATAATATAAGTCATTGAAAGATTTACTAAAAATGAAAATTCTTCATTAAGGCAAAATGAATAAAATCGAAAGCATATAAGGTAGGTAATAAAATATAACATAGGTAATAAAATATAACATAGGTAATAAAATAATGTTTATAGGCAAGAGTAATACTTTTTATTATTTTATTAGAAATTGTGCGGAGGATGCAAGTTGATACTAGTTATCCAACCTACCTCAAGCTCACGGGAAAATTCATGTGCGTTCTTATTGTTAGTTAGCTGTTCTTTCCACAGCGTCTCTTCGCCCTCAGTCATCATCATTCATCAATACACGTTGCAAGTTTTGAAGTGTGCTCCTTGGCAAGTTTTCGTTCTGAACAAGAAGCGTGCGTCGCATGTATATAGTGAGTGACGACGTGTTCGTTTGTGTCGCAGGTTGGCAACGAGCGTGATGCTGATGTTCGCGCTGGCGATCTTCATCAGCTACGGGCTGCACTGCTATGTGCCGGTGGAGGTGCTGTGGCGCGGCTACGTGGCGCCGCGGCTGGCCGGCGCCTCGCCCGCGCGCCTGCGCCTCGCAGAGTACGCGCTGCGGGTGGCGCTCTGTCTCCTCACCTGTCAGTCTCACTCTCACTCTCTCACTGCACGCGCCCACACCTCACACCCACATCCAATTGGTTGCCAGCCATTGCTTCCCTTAAATAGGTTTTTGCCGTATTGGGGCGGCTTAGAATACTAACCCCAATTATCACGCTGGATAGGTGTCGTAAAATGCGACTAAATTCGGCCCACTGGTGGTAGGGCCCCTCAGAGAGATTATATTGGTAATATTGACTTTAATAATTGCTAATTAATAACATTATTACTATTATTATTTCTCCATGGGGTTCGCCTGTATTACTATTATTATTTCTCTATGGGGTTCGCCTGGATAGCTACCACCCTTGAGCATGAGTCAGCCGCCAAACGACTCGTTGTCGTATTCAGGCTGGGTGCTTGAGTGAGAGCCAGTTCTTTCTTTCTTTCTTTTTCTTCTTCTGTATAGAAAGTTGTAACAAGATATGCCTTATTTTCTTACAAAGGGGAAAAGGTTCTGTATTCATTTCTAGTTCTTTTCTATTTGTAGTTCTGAGTAGGTAGATCCTGTGGCGCAACTCTCGAATTTCTATCATCAACATCGCTAACGAGTTGTACTTTTAACACGTTCGTTGAAGGATTCCAGCCGCGAGTGTAACGCGGTGTGTGTGCGTGTGTTGCAGTCACGCTGGCGGCGGCGGTGCCCAAGCTGGGGCTGTTCATCTCGCTGTTCGGCGCGCTGTGTCTCTCCGCGCTGGGCATCTGCTTCCCGGCGCTGATGGAGGCGTGCCTGCGCTTCCCGGAGAAGGCGAGCGCGGCGCGCTGCGCGGTGTTCGCCAAGGACGCGCTGCTGTTCCTCGTGGGGCTGGTGGGGCTCGTGGCCGGCACCTACAGCGCGCTCGACGCCATCGTGCGCTCCTTCGCCCCCGCCCCCGCCCCCGCCGCCGCCGCCGTCCCGGCCGCCTAGCCACCCCCCCACCCCGCCACGCGCCGCCCTGACGCTGCCGCCTAATGCCTCGCTTTACATTGTCGACGTTGTCGAATGTTATTCACGGTGCCTTGGTATGCCCCTATATGTTAATGTTTGCGAGCCCTCGTATTATTCAAGGTTCAACCTTTCAGTAAGGCGCTCCACCCACTGAAGACGCCTCCCGCCGCGGTGCGCGGAGCGACGGATAACGCAACTGCCGACAACGCAACTAGGCCCGATTTCTATATAAATTGAGATACTTGCATACAATGACGCGGTGCAGTGGGTGGAGCGCCTTATATCCGTAGCCATGTTACACAAATGTCATAGAACCTTAGGGTACGAACCTTAGCTATTGATGTTTCAAAAATGAAGTATTTCATCGATATCTTTTATACGAAACATACCGGCCGACACAATAATATCTGATAATAATCTTAATATATATAAATTACGTGTCACGTTGTTTGTCCGCGATGGACTCCTAAACTACTTAACCGATTTTAATCAAATTTGCACACCGTGTGCAGTTTGATCCAACTTGAAAGATAGGATGGCTTAGGTACATCTCAAAAAAAAAAATTTTGACAGACCGAAGTCTGTCCGGTCAGCTAGTTATATTATATATAAGAATTATATTATCAGATATTTATAATTTTTACACATAGCAGATCACCATCCCCCGGAGCGGAGTAGTGACCGAGATCTATCAATTTTTTGATAATGTTGTTTATTCATTATAAGTACCTATTAATGTAAATAGAGAATGGGATGATAGCCCAGTAACACTGTGACCACGATCTTTATCATGTTGGTTTAGGTTGCATTCATTTCCTAGTAGATATGTAGATAAACCCATGTTTAGATATTTGTGGAAAAGTTCTCGAATTTCACAAACCCTAATCACGCTTCATTGCTGATAACATTTCTGAGGTTCCTGTATTTATAATGGTCATGCTAATGTGACAAATGTTTTTCCCGCGAGTAATCCGTGGAATCAGGAATGGTTGTGATTTATGATCTGTGGGATCAGAGAACCATCATCGCCAGTATCAATAGTCCATAGCGTCCGCGGCCAAGGTTCCATCCCGTTGTTACCTATTGTAGTACGTGTCTACATAGATATACTCACTCGTATACGAGTATAATATAGTGTTAGTTTAAGCAATACCTATTGTACAGCCAATTATATTTTTATTATTCAATTCAGAATGAATGTGAATGCCATGTAATACCTATAACTATAGTACAAAGATTCTATTCATAGAAGTATACAATGTGTGTAAAACGGATATGTGTAAAATGAATGTAATGAAAGTTCAGAATATATATTAAAGGTACCTGACCTAGAAGCTGATACTATGCCATTAAGCTCTGAATAGGATCCAGCTCGAAGGATCAAAAAACTGAAAGGTTGAGAGGAAAGTTTTAGAGGGGTGAGGTAGAGGCGATACATAAGTAGTTAACTAAACCCAAGGAGTGCAGTTTGAACATACTGCTTAATTGCATTTTTGCGTTCGGTATAGTCTCTGGTCTGTTCAAAATTGTCGCTTAAAAGGTACAATTTGAAGAAAAATCTAAATAAGAGACACTTTTAAATTCGAGGTCATTGATGTTCCTATTCAGAGTTTGATGGCATTACATACATAGAACAAGAGCACGTAACAGTTAAGAGTGAGGGATAATGGGCTTATATCGTAGTATTCGTAGTGTGGTACCGTTGCCGCACCGCTGCCGCAACGCTGCCGCGCCGTTGCCGCACTGCACATAATTACTCGCTCTCGCTGTTCAGAGTCATCATAACCACGGTCTCACTCTGACGTGAAGGCTACGCCGCTACAAATGCGGTAAGTTGTTTCTTACAAAATGTAGATGATAATTTTAGTGTAAGTATGACTTCATTATTAGTGTTAAACAGATCTTGTAGCACGTAACATCTTGTGATTACGAGTCTTACAACAGAAGCCAATAAAAGTCTACAGATAGCTTGTGTTTCATTCGTGTGTCTGGTGGAGCTCGGCACACCTCACAACATCACACCTGTTACTAATTCGCAGTAATATCAATTCAACTTATCAAGTCATTTTCCTAACCTCCTTTGCCTAGCCCTTCTTGTTAATTTATTTTCAAAGTATATAAAAATGGTTTAGATAATTTATGTAGGAACCCATAACATTTTAATAATATTTATCAGGGTTGACATCATTAGCAATTTATTTATTTATTTAGACTTTATTTAACCGTACAAAAAGTAACAGTACAAAAGGCGGACTTAATGCTAAAAGCATTCTCTGCCAGTCAACCTTTGGGCAGTGGGAGAACAACGATTCTTCTTGCCAAACTGCTAATGTGGAAAATTTCGCAGGTATTAGCTGGCGGAGTACATTTTTTCGAAGTACCTATTTAGTTTTTGTATTTGGGGTTCTTTAAAAGGAAGAAACGAACCCTTATAGAATCACTTCACTGTCTGTTTTTTTTCTGTCTGTGTATTTATCTCAAAAGTAACTGGCACGTGGTATCAAGTGACCCATTGAAATTATTACCCAATACTCAGGTCTGCCAGCCCTTGGAGCTGTGAAGGATTGCGTATATCACGAGGACGTAAAATAGGTAGTTTATAGTCTGTAATTGGAGAACGAAGTACCTCTAGCTACAAGTTTTCGATATGATATTATGTAGGTATAGTTCCCCTACGCCTAAACAATTTGCCGTAGATCAATTGTAATCAAGGAATGACGCAGTTCAGCGTTAAGTAGCCTATCTACATACCATGTAGATGTAGGTGTGTCAAATTGAAATCTATACATCTAACTATACAAATAAATGAAATTGGAGTGTCTGTTTGTAATATTAAAATAACCGCTTTTTACCAAGTGCATTTGGATGTATACATGGTACATATACCAAAACAACATTTTTCACAATTTTTGTCTGTCTGTCTGTTTGTTCCGGCTAATCTCTGAAATGGTTGGACCGATTTTGACGGGACTTTCACTGGCAGATAGCTGATGTAACAAGGAGTAACTAAGGCTACTTTTATTTTAGAAAAAAAAATAGTTTGGCGCGATACGAAGTTCGCCGGGTCAGCAAGTTCTTAATAGATATGAAGAGTCTACCGATTATTATTATTATTTGAGTTATTAGGGTGAGGGTTTGTGTCCCAGATGCCACTGCGACCAAGAATGCCCATGGATATATATCTGGTCAGCAAGGTTTACGGCCGACATGAACCGCGAGATGCTCTTTGGTTACAAATCTTTTAATGAGTTCAGGCGTAATAAAATTGTGTGCACGCCTAGTGTTAGACACCTGTCCAATAGTTTGTAGCTGTGTTCGTTTAGCCTGCAGTGTCCAGTTAGTGACCGTTTAGATTAATCACCTTCGTTGTCATTTTTGGGAGTAACCAGATATTAGGACTTTAGCCTGTCTGACGCTCCAACTCAGAGACACTAACGGTTACTTAAATCGCTCCTTAGTGAAGAATAACCATACAAATTCTGTACTAAGGAGCGATTTAAGTAACCGTTAGTGACTCTGAGTTGGGGCCTGAGATGTGTAGAATTGCGCCATAGGTCTGGGCCTCGCCTTAGTGCCAGAGCATTAAGGTTGTATGGGTAAGGGTGTATGGTTATAGGTACGTTTATTTACGTATACCATCGTCTACTGATGCCGATAAGATACTATGCCCGTTTAAAACTGTTCGCATCATTTAGGTGTTTTTAATGGATGTGAACAGTTTTAAGCTATCCATCTTGCCTTTAGAGGGTCAGCCCTACTCATTATTATTCCTGTTTGTATAGAATTCACTCATTTTCTGGCCGTGGATTAAGGCGTGATGAAAAAACCTCCAAACATCCAAGATTTTTTACAAAGCTTCATTTCATAATAACGTAGGATAGGATAGTAAGATATCAATCCATCAACTGAGAGGTGAGGTGCTTCCTCATGTCTTCCCTGTCACAAAGTGTCAAACTCATATAAATGGGTTTAAATCTGTACATTTTAAAACACCATCTAAGACGGAAGTGGCTTGTGGCTTCAGCCTCCTGTGTCCAGTTGTTGCTTCCACTACTGAGAAGCGTCAAGCCAATTCGCGCAACAACGCACACTGTGGGATTCTTCAAGAGGAGAGGTGGATAATAAGCTTAAAGCTTTTACTAAGTTATTGAGCTCACCAGTCACCATCTAGGATCTAAATCTTCACTTCACAAAATCTACACCTTTGTCAAAATATGTCGATTGGCCGTTCCACTTCCGTCACATGGGCGTAACGTGGAAAAAATCTCTGTTCAAATCTTTTCTGATACTATTTAGTTGTTATAGCACAGAGTAAATAATAGTCGTTATTATAGTAACGGCCATATTTTCGCTCCTGAGACTAAGGTGTAGATTTTGTCAAGTTAGGGCGTGTAGAGCTAGAAGCTTGGCTCTACATGAGATCTGATAACTTTTTGATGTAGAGCCATATGGTCTCGTCCTGGCAACATTTGACATGAAAATGTGTTGGTGGGACTTCACTTCTTCTTGTAAGTATGACAATATATGGAAAACCCATATAACTTCCATGTCCTAATTTAAAAGGGTGGGAGTGATTTACTTAAAATCCTGAAATACGTACTTATTATTTATCAAGGAGTTCGTATATGAATTTTTAGACCTCTAGCATCAAAATCTTCGGAAGTCTCATACAAACTTCCATGTCCTAGAAGGCATGTTTTAAAAGGCTAGGCTAAAAGTTCCAAGTTTTAGAATTTTTTTGTTGTTTTGTGTATTAGGTAATATAGATTACATACCTTTCAACTTTCTAGAACTTTAAGAGGTAGATAATAATTTTGATGACAAAAAAGCATGGAAATGACCTGCTCTGCAACCAGTTTCGCTCAGATTACTAATGTAAATATTAGTGTAGTATTGTCTTTTTTGTAATATATTTTTTAAACGATGTGCCGAGGAGTTTCTTTACGGCTTTTCTTTTTCTCCATGACAAAACACCCTTCCGAAAAGCTGGTAGATTAAAAAATGAGGACGTGCATAAGTGTATCAGTGATACCTATATGAATAAAATATTTGACTTTGATGGAGGGTTCAAAAAAATGAGGCGTTTCGAGAAAAGGTAGGTAGCACTACCTTGCGTTTCATTTGGCTCGTCTTGGCGTGGTGGTGGTCTTGGTCGTGACCATTGCGTCATGCCAGTCCGTCCACAGCAAATCTGTATTTTGCATGGATATGCATATTTACTAAAGCTTTAAAACGGTAGAATAAAAATTTTAAAAATATTATTTTTCAGGGTATCACTCTTGTGGGTAAAGTGGGGATGAATATTTCTCCTCGTCTACCCCAGTGTAGGTTGCAAAGGACTCTCAAATTTTATGGGTTTGCTAAGACCATTTTTCGGTTTAGGGATCCCTTTGTGAAATATTTGGCTTTATCTTTATAATTTCGGTTAGAGTCAATGTATACCACTGTGTGAAGCCACTGAGGTTTCACAAATTAATGAATATACGAGGTAGGTACCTTGAATGTCCGATATTAGTGTATATATGTAAGTAAAATTCACCGGTGTATGTTGACAATCAACTACGTTCGTTCAACGAACCAACGAACTTCGTTGGTGTAAGTCCGAATTGAACTTGACTCTGTCATACATCGATAACATTGAAGAAGAGGTTACAGCGCATTTTTATTTATATTATAAGCCAATATTGGTTCGGTAAGAGGTATTTTAAGAAAGTTGGGTGCTGCCTGAGCTAAGCAGTAACGAAAAAATGTAAAAATAATAATAATAATTTTATACGAAATATACCAGTTAAGTATTAGTTTAACTAATAAAGGGGGTTTCACTTTTCATATTTCCTACCACTCATTAATCTCATTATAATCATATTACTTTTCCATAACGTAGTCAAATATTCAGATTAATATTTATCAGTGAAAGACCGAATTATCATGAAAATGGACATTAAAAGCTGGCTGGTGAATGTTAACCTACACCAGTGTAAGTATTTTAAGAGACATGTGCTCGGACATTCACAGTAACTTTATTATAAACATAAAATTATTAAAGTTTATTTTTATAGTTTTCGGAAGCCAAACTTAGCTAAAAAAATAAGTAAAAAATTTGTAAATAACAAACAACATAGATACAGTGTTAATAAGCCAGAAGCCTGCTTATGGTAGGTAGGTACAGTAATCTTTTTGGGGGCTGATAAATCATAGCTAATAAAGTAACGTAAAAGGTAGGTAATTATTGTAAGCCTTTTTTAAAAAAGGCATCTTTGCGAAATAGTATTGCGAGCAGACATAATCTAAATTTTACTAACAAAAAATAACCGACTTCCAAGTCTCAAAAACTACATAGTTGTCAGATCTCGTTCAAATTTATGTGAGACCACATGACAAGCGCCTGCTTTCGATTAAAAAAAGAATCATCGAAATCGGTTGGCGTGATATTGAGTTATTCGTCAATTTGTCGCGCACATCTTAACACAAATTTACGACTTATGTGGTTTTCTCATGGATGCCATTGTCAAATCTCAATAAAATGTATGTGGGACCACATGACAGCCACCAGCTTTCGATTATAAAAAGAATCATCAAAATCGGTTCGCCCAGTCCAAAGTTCTGAGGTAACAAACATAAAAAAAAATACAGTCGAATTGAGAACCTCCTCCTTTTTTGAAGTCGGTTAATAAAAAAGTATTGTCATCCTTAAGATAGTTACTCAAGTTATTACTTACTTAAGTAATTACTGTTATAATATAAATACATGAATTTGTATACAATGTTACTCACCTCAGCCAATGTTGTGCAGATCTAATGATGAACTCTCTCGTTGCATGTAATTTTTTAAAATTAATTTTAATTATTTAAATTATTTGGCCGCATTAGACCGAAGTATCGCCGCAGTGTTCGTGTGGCGCAGGGAACGTGTGGAGTGTGGGGAGTGCGGATGCTCTCGGGGGAAGCCAATGAAAGTCAAGGTTGTGCAAGGTACTTCACCACGATTTATTACATAAACAGCGATCAGGAATTGTATTGGCGGCTCGGTAGCGCGGGCGGGCTCGCTAATAAATAAACATAAATACAACAATTAACGTTTATTTCAATGCATAGAACCACATAAGTTAAGATCAAACAAAATACTACTCGTACATTTAAATCAATATGGTTTTAGGTTCGTTGCAGACTGCAGTGCTCGGAGGCTACGAGTGACGAGTGACAAGTGACGAGCGACGACACACCACACGGACTGCTTCACTTACAATACGAGTATGTAATGTACGTATCATAGTATATGCGTAATTGGGTGTATACATTTAACAAACAAGATGGAATATCAAATGCCGGCCGCGCGGCCGAGTTACATTAACACGATTACATATAATATCGTTTGATATGAAACAGTGCATTTCAAAAGTTCAACCGTCACACCTATAGGATCCCTCACATGTAAACCTTTATAGAAAAAACATGTTATTGTTCTCGCTTTGTATTCATAAAATACTTTCAAATGCAACAACTTCTTAGTCTTAGTTCATAAACATTAATTTTATTTCAATTCAATAAACATTCAATTGACTCATCTATCAACGACAAAAACCTACAAAAATATATTATAACATTAGCACGAGTCAAATAGAGTGCAAAACTGCGGAGGAAACGCCCAGATGTCGGGAGCGCGGGCGACTCTCTATACAACTAAACAAAATAAAATATAAACTTTCAAAAACGTTAACAACTACGGCCATAACAAAAATAGACTAATAAAGACTACGCTACGGAATCTACGGACTACTTAAACTATCCACTAAGTAAAGTCGAAACAAAACTAGTGTTCGCTCAGACGTGAGGACGGCGCGGCGACGGCCCGGCGTGGTGTCGGACGGGGCCGAGCGCACTGCCGCACTGCCGCACTGCCAGTGGGGTACGGTCTCGGCGCCTCGGGCTCGAGCGGAACTTTGGTTAAGATTCACCTATTAAACTAACTAACTTACGGTAACTGTGATATCGATTACTTCTACTATAAAACAACGAAACGTATAACTTACAGCGCTCGATTCGCCGATCGATCCGTACGCGCGGCGCACTCTATAACATGATTTTAAACGATTCACTCTTAACAAACTAACTATCTGAGGACCGGTCGGCGAATCGGTACATAAATACATCTTTACAGGAAACAACAACAACAGCGGGTGGGGGTACAACATCCGGAGTGCCTCGGGACAGGAGGGGGCGGGCGGACCGAAGTCGGAGCGATAGTTTCATATAGCTAACAATACAATACAATACGATACACGAGTCAGTAGAGTACATGAAACCGAATATTAAAAGCGTCACAAGTGGATGTTAAGACGAGTGCCCGGAGCGACCGTGGCGACCGGGGCGGCCGGGGCGACTGGGGCGACAGGGCGACCGGGGCGCCACCTGAAACAAAGACAACAACGCTGCTTCACTCTGCATTCACAAGGAAAAACTGTCATTAACGTTGGACAACACATCACACCCACATCGCACTACGATCCCACTTCAGCATTGCGAAAGGCATGGACCAAGAAAAGCAACAAGCATCGCTACCATATCCCTACTCCAAAATACTGATATAATGGTCTATCGGACCGCAATGTTTGACGACAAATACTTCAAATTAACACACTGTGACATTGCAATGAACTGTTCAGATTATAGTAAGCGTATTTCGCAAGTAATCTACAGTAAGATGCATAAGACAACTTGAATTTCATAGCTATAAAAATACTTAGAGTCAACTATTTGTTAACCAATAAAAAATTACATTTGATTCGTCTTTTCATCTTTTGCCATCCTTTTAAAATTCCAGGACCAATAGAAGTTATAAAATCCGGTTCATACTTTTCTTTCAAAAGGACTGTCTTTTGGGAAATCAATCCCAAAAGATCGCATGGATATAATTATGTAGTTAACATTCGATTTGATTTCTGATCCTATATCGAACAGGTTTTTATAATATTTCATCTTTAGCCCACTTTTATAATATGTATTTCATCCTTAGCGAGAGATTAAAATGATGCAACAAGCAAAGAAGCAATCAAGGAAGAAGACGGCCAAACGTTACACGTAAATGGCATAGTTTTACTAGATTTTTTAAATAAAAATATGTAAGTACCTTCAAAATGAAAAACCAAATGAATTTCCTGTTATATACTATTATATTAAGTATTATTATACTGAAATGTTTGAGAAGTCAAATATCTGTAAACACGATTCAATTATTCCTATCCGTTGAGGGGTTCTCCGGAGTATATCATCAGCTCCTCACCATGTTTCTATGTCAGTGTGTGTATGTCATAGTGCACGAGTGAAGTGTGGGGGGCGAGGGGGGCGAAGGGGGGGGGGGGGACTCACATGTCGGTGCTCGTACGGTTTGTGCGGCGGCGCTAGACGTCCGCGAACTTGGACAGCTTCTCCCGCAGGATGTGATTCTCTTTTTTCAACAACTCCACTTCTTGTCGCAGACCCATATTCTGAAAAAGTACCAATAGAATTCGTTATAAAAATAAGTTGATATATGTTTCTGTTTAATATAAGTTTGCTTATTAAATTGCTTCTGTCGGTCGTGATCACCGTTGCTAAGTGATTTTGCAACTCTTATTATTTGTGTGAACTATGAATGTTCGATGAGATAAGCTGGTGTTAAAAATCACTAATAGTGAATGTCCGTTATTAAATTACTTTCTAAATTATTTAGGACATTCACCAGTGAATTTTATCATACACCATAACGAGTTGGTTAATCTTCATTATGATGACTCCAGGTTAACAATAACCCTTTGTACATACAACACAATACTTTGTACATACATACATACGTATTAGAATTTGTCATTAATGTCGATTTATAATAAACAATAGTTCATTGGGTCCTACTCCTTGTACTGGAGGGTGACAATGAGCAAGTTAGTGTGTGTGGTGATTGTGGTGAGTGCGGAGCCTCACCTCCTTCTCAAGGTAGCCAGCTCGCAGTGCGATCTGATTTTCCTTCATGCGGCGCGCGTCGCGCGATCGCTTGGCGGCCATGTTGTTCTTCCGCCGGCGCGCCCAGTACTTGTCGTCCTTCAGGTCATCGGGCACGAACTGCCGACACCACACCACACGTTAACAACGCCGCCACGCGCCTCCTACACCCTTCACCACGCAACGACATCCACCACCGCTACTTATACCGCTTTGGTATCTATTTTACCTTTCGTGAATCTATCTACTATGGTCTATGTGACTATACTTTTATACTTCACCGTTACATCTTCGAGATTTAATATTCATTAAGTAGTACACTCTTCAATGTACCATTCATCGAGCATAATTTTAAAGTTAAAAAAAAAACTTATTATTGTCACCTACCGGCCCGTCGCAGTTTCTTGAGCTGCCATTCGTTTTTTTTTGTGCGGGCATCGCAGCGTCAAAAAGTTTTGCTTATCGAATGTGAGTATTAAGAATTTCAAGGTGAAAAGGTTTCACTCGCTAAAGTAGCTTTAAACATCTACTTAGTAAATATTAAATCTCTTCGGATTTAACGCTTCACACAATTATGGTCAAACGTCACAAAGTAAGTTTGTTTACCTAACCATTAATAATAACCGTTTATTATATTAATATTTTCCTGACGACTTCAAATACGTTGGTCGTGCGCACCGAGGACTCGACTGCGGTGAGAGAAACAACTTAATAAATACCATAGAATTTTAATAAGTGTGTAAGCTTTGTCTCTCACAAGTTCTGAGATTCTGAGAGACAACACCTTCACTGGTTCGCGACGTCGCGTCGCGTCGGGGCAAAAACAAATAGTACACTGCTACCAGACAGCAAACAAACTACTAAAAGAAGCTGAATCTTGTGACAAACTATTCAATAATTATATACGGGTATCCTATACCTAACGGTAAATTGGGAAGAACATAGTTCCTATACAGAGTTATATAGGTTTTAATAGTCACTGTTGCTTCATAATTTAATTATGTGACAGAACTGTTAAGACTATAAATGCAGTTTATGTATTTAAAAAAATATAATGATTTGTGACTGATTTCAAACAGTGGGCATCGATCTATGAAGCCAAACAAGAAAACTGTCCGGGTCCAGGACGACCCGAAAATCCCCAACCTAGTGGGATGAGTGACGCCGATAGCGCGGCGCGGGCTCAGGTTGGTCACAGGTGGCTCGACGATCGGTCCATGAAACGACCACGGAGCGATCCTCACTTGAAATATTCACTATCGGGGCTCGATAATAATTAAAAATAGAAAAATGCGAAACGCCTATGTCCGCCATTCGTCCACCGTACACGGGACACGGGAGCAGATGTCTGTGGAACTCGACAGGCGACTGGTACTACCAGCAGTGGCCACACTGGCGGCCGGTACCTGCCGCGAGTGCCGGACCGAGTACGAATCGTCCGGATCGGACCGGTCTCTGAGATCGATGTTGTCACTGTGCCGCGAAGCAATCCTTTATCTGTTCTGACAGATACATTATTATTCTTATTAAAATGTGGTCCAATCCTTAGTACCTAACTACTATGTACATAAAAACACACAGAAATTTTGAGTACTTAATTTGACGTACCTATCTATTGCATAGCATAAATAACACGCGTGTATGTTAGTGATAAACAAAAATTTCAAATCCAATAGAATGAATGTTCAGTTCGCTACGAGAGCCAGTCAGCTCATATTTTCAAAGCGGCAGTCGGTATCCCAATGTTCTAAACTTTTTTAATAGTTAGTAATTTTTGATGAAGCATTAGATAAGCTATCATGCTGTGTGCTGTGTGTGTATGTTTGTGTGTGTGATGTAGTTGTCGTGTGATGTCATGTAGTGTGTTGCGCTGCCTGAGACGAGTCGAGTAAAGTCGAGTCGAGTAGATGCGAGCCGAGTTGAGTGCATCCATGGTTCAAATTAGGGCTGCCATCAGCAAAATTTTTCCACGTACAGTCCCATAAAAATATTATTATTTTATTTATATTAATAAGCTTATTTTCGATTGATATGACATTTTATTGGCAAAAATTGTCGAAATAACACAAACAAAATTTAATAAATCATTTAGATTTTAGGGGATGGGAATAACTTTGCCAAGAAGGGCGGCACTACCTACTTACACCGAAGTGTTTTATTGTATTTTTAAATTCTCATAACAGCGGCCTAGTTTTAATGCTAGATATTCATCGTTAGGTCACTTGTCACGAAACTTTAGATTTTATCAACTTATATAAATAAAACTGAAAGAAGACTCACCGCTGATTAAACAAAAATCTCATAAACTACGGGATGATAACTAGGGGATGTAGCTTAGTATGCAACTACGTCATTTACGTTCATATATTGCCTCGTATAAGTATTACTTTTTTGGAAAATTATAGGGGTGCAAGTTAGTATGGAAACTTCGTCAGTTTAGAAGTTAATTGGGTGTAAATTTATAATATTAGCTCAAGGTAAAGATTAAACATTATCTGTATCATTGGTTTTCATCCCCTGTTTGGAAATTTATCCCCTAAGGGATTATATTAGGGGATGAAAATTAGATCAAAACTTCCTCATTTTTGATGTTAGAAACATGAAAATTCATAATTTTAGCCGATATTTAGACACAAAAGTGAACTTGCAATATATTTATTGGAAAATCATCCCCTAAAGTATAAAATTAGGGGATGAACTTTGTATGGAATGTCGTAAATTTAAAGTTAGAAATGTGTAATTTTATAGCTAGCTCGTGGTAAAAAACAAAAGTTAGTAGTGACAAGTTTATTTGGGAAATCATCCTCTCATCAGCTGAACTTTATTACGCAGTCTAAGATTCGAAAAATCATCAAAACAGTTAGGAAATCTGTAACTTTTATCCTACAACCCACTTATGTAATCAAATTAATCATAATTATCATATCTTTATAATCAAATTAATCATAATTATCATCAATTAAATTTTATGAATTGATTTCACGTGTTTTCCGTGTTCCAACTAAAATAACTTTTAGGTAGGTTTCGCGCCGTTTGTGTTTATATAAAGTGGGGATAAATCTTTTAATTTTGTCGTCTGCCCCTTGAGATAGAGTATCGTTGGAGGTCGTTCGAAAACATTGTGCACGTGTGAAGACCATTTTTCATCACACGCCGGGTATCCGCTAGTTGCTTACATAATTTTAAACATTATGTTCATTGAAAAATTGATGATTTACGAAGGGAAGTACAGAGTTTGAAATACTCGACTTTTTATCTTATACAGGGTAACTGGTTATTTATTGGTCGCGATGCCGTGAAAGGGTAGTAGGATACGTTATTTTATACATAATGATTCAATAAAATTTCATCAAAAAGTATACAGTTACGGATATCGCTGCTTTGATCGGATAATGATGACACATTACCAGATGTGTCGATTTTAAGTTAAGGATACAGTTGAACGTAAAATGACCTCTATTATATTGTAGCAAAAGATCATATTTCTATACGCAAAACTGGTGACGTGGCGCAGTCAGTGGTCAGTGTGTGATCATTAAAAGATATGAGTCTTTAAACTTTTTTGGTTTTTTAAACGGCTCGCCTGAAAAATCAAACTTTTTCTGTTGTGTCAGCAGCGATATGTGTTCAATTTCAACGATTTCTCGAAAAGTATGGGAAACTTAAAAATCTATAAAAAATCAATCAAATGCGGAATCATATTTTGTTACTGTCTAGACTCTAGAGTATTATGACCCCCTAACAAATAATTGTGAATTATGAAATCAAAGTAATGAAACAAGATTTTAAAATAGGCCTCAAAACCCGTGTAGAGTTCAATAACTTTCGTAATTTACTTCGACAAAAATACAAGTTTCCTTAAAAAATGTTCGTGCGACTGTTTTGTAATTTGCAGGTATACTGCAAGTTATTAAAAAAATAATCCGATTTTACTACGGAAGTCTAATAACTTCACATTATAACGTAACTTTAAGGTTGTATCATAATTTAACGTATCCTACTACCCCTTCACGGGATCGTAAGTCGTGGCCAATAACCAGTAACCCTGTATAGTAGGAAGCACTGGATTGTGTGAATAAATAATTATCCTTGTATACCACCCACACCAGATAATGTTATACTAAAAGCTAATTACTTTATAGTGAAAGTATGTGTGTGTCTGTGTGTGCGAGTGTGTGAGTATGACGCCGCTCCCCGCAGGCTGGCGCATGCGGCTAGGAATGGACGCGCACTAACTTCATTTACCTGTTTCCGGGACTTCTTGATCATGGGCTGCGGCTTCAACTCCTCGTCGGAGAAGGCCCGCGTTCTGGGGTCGAAGTCGCGCCCAGACGAGGCCATTGAGAATGCTGGAAACGTTACACACATCGTTTTAGGAAGCGGCCGACTACACACAATTGGAGAATAACTATTACCGGATGTATATGTTACACATTAACAGATCCCACTACCAAGTCGTCTGCGGAAAATTCATCGAAAACATTTCATCGAATTACAATTCGCCGAATACCGACAATACATCGAAAAAACATTTCGTCGAATAACAAAACGTAGAACAACCAAGTCATCGAATGACATTTCTTCGAATAGCATTACGTAGAACAACCATTTCATCAAATGACAATTCATCGAATTACATTTCATCGAGCGACATTTCATCGAATGGCAAATCATCGAATGGCGATTTATGAATGCGATATATTTTCAGAATTTGGATTAGCGGAATTAATATGATAGGCAAAACGTTTACGTTAGTGACGGAAACAAATCGCTGCAAAACTAACTCCACGTAGTCTTGTTTGCCCTACCCCTAGAGTGTAATGTAAACCCGCGTAGGCGCGGAAGGGCGAGGCGGCCCGCGAGCTAAGAAGCTGGAGGTTTTAATGCTCGCCGCAGCAGCTGAGGCTGGCCGGCGCAGCCAGCCAGCAAGCCGAAGCTGCGGTGGTGAGCATTATAAGCATCTGCGACGATAAGCTCGCGTGGGACCGCCGTAGCTCCGCAGCGCCGGAGCCGTGACAGAAACTGTGCTTGCTGCATGCTGCTTACGTCTTAGTGCTGCCTTTGAAGGATGTATGACGGTTGAAATAATAAAAAATATTTAATAATGATCATAATTATGAAAATTGTCATTCGATGAACTGTTATCGATGAAATGTTGATTCGACTAATTGTAATTCGACGAAATTGTTATTCGATTAATTGAGTTTTCGATGACATGTTGACTCGATGAATTGTAATTCGATGAAATATGTTCGATGAAATGTAATTCGATGAAATGTTTTCGATGAATTTTCCGCAAATCCTAGCATCTATCTAAAGCTAGCTGCAACCATCTTCCGAGGATAACATTCTGAATAAATGATGCTCACACATTAATTAAAACCTGGCCGTGCTGAATCTCCCTACGGTCGTCTCGAAGCCACAACGACCGACGGGTCAAAATCAACCATAGTAGCTTGCAACGGATACATGTATTAAAGATATACGTACTGGAGTCGGCGGGCGATAACGGCGGGTTGATGGTATCGGGGCTCATGCAGTCTGAGGGCGAGGGCGAGCGCTCGCGCTTGGTGACGGGCGGCGGCAGGCCCAGCGCCAGCCCCGCGCCGGCGCCGAAGCCCGCGCCGCCGAGGTGAGCGCCCCCCAGGCCCTCGCCCGGCATGCCGTTCTCCGACAGGAACTCATCTAGGTCCACGTACTGAAACACGCGAACTACGTTACCACGGCGTATCGCGTTGCGCTGCACACGCTCGCCACAACACACACACGCTACGCACCGCCGCGCAATGCCATACGCACTAGCACGCCAGCAATGAGCTCTTAACGCTTACGAATGTAAAACATAAGAACATGTCAGATTTCGCACACAATAAAATAATAATAAAAATCACATAATCGTTAACAGTATCAGGAGCAAACAAATTAAAAACGACAGAAGTATGGGTATTTCGCTCGAGGGCGGCTAGGGTCGAGGGGTCGGAGGGTGGGAGGCGGGAGGTTCAGGAAGCGACTCTATTACCTAGTGCGGGCGACAGCGGTTAGAAAGCCGGCGAGAGACACACACGACACGCAGTAGGTAATAAAGTTGCGATTACTGACTTCTTGTACCTTGAGATCGGGGTCGTAGGGCAGCGTCTTGTCCCAGAGATTGGGTCCGAGGAAGGCAGCCTGCGCCTCCCACAGCTCGCTGTCATCCTTCTTGTCCTCGAGGGCGTCCTTGTTGTTCACCGACTTGCCTGCAACAAGGAGGCGAGAGCCCGGTCACTGGTGGCCGGCAGCAGCGATCACCCACGACACGACCGTCACCACGAGGCCGCGAGGGCGAGAGGGCATGATGTCACGCACACCTCACTGCCACCCGCTCCCGCACTTGCCACACGTTTTTAAAACGCACTCTCACGGTCCCCGAGCTGTCCGCGACCTGCCCGAGTCGAGCTTCGATCTCGCTACACGCCGCGAGACGCGACACGTGTCGTTGTACGACGTCGTGCTTTATAATAGCGATTCAAAAAACGTGCAGCAAATGCGGACATTCCGACGCATACATCTAATATAGCACTGTACTCCTAGGACAACATGCGAATGTGACGAGGTTAGATACAACAAATATTGCATTCGCGGGGCATAAATTATGCAAGTGATTACAGTATTCGTAAATACAAACAATGATGAGTCGCTAGGGCAGAGCAGACAGGGCGAACGTCGAAAAACATCGCTTTGACGCAGAGACAGAGGCAGTGCGCCCCGTCTTAATATTGCTTAAATAGTAAACGTTTAGTAGAATTACATTTTGTTAGTATGTTTCTAAATAAAGGAACAGAACAGTCAAAATGCTGCAACTGTAGTTAGTAGCTGCAGATCATCTCGTCCAGCACGTGTCACCGCGCCGCCCGCCGCCCCCTCGCCCCCGCCCGTCGCTCTACGCTGCATTCATTTGTAAACTTATACCTAGCATGAATTGCATTTAATTCTATCTAATGAACGTTAACTATGGGAAAACATGCAACGTGTATCTGCAACTATACCTACATAAAAAGAGAATTCCCGACTGTACGACTGACTCATCGACGCCCAGCCCAAACCCTTGGAGCCAGAAAGCAAAACAGGGAAATGTTACGGCCGGATTTGTCAGAATTTCCACGGAATAGGAAACGAGTATGTAACCATATTCACTCTGTAAATAGACTTCAAATTTGACAAGTTGTTAGTTATTAGTTGGTAATTAGAATCAGTAGGTAGGCAATACATCTTTTTAATTGCTGCAATTTCCTAATCCACGCGAGCGTAGCCGCAAGCGGTCGCTAATGTACCTAGAACATTCCTACCTACCTATAAATATGACAAATGTTCACGTTACAGATGTTTTACGAGAAGTAACTCCGAAAATGAAACAGTTTTTTACCTACATTAGCGCCGGCGCCGGGTGCCGGGCGACGGAAGACTATTACGGTATGATAATAGACCGACTACTTTCGCTAATATATTTTTTGATTACGGTATTACTGTGTGGACATCATGGTATCTACTTGAAGAAATAAGTGTACGGAAGTGCGTTGTTAATATGGGAATGCGCACGTGTCGCGGCTCGCGGCGCGCGGGGGGACGGTGCGGCGCGGCGGGAGGCGGGGGGCGCCGGGGGCGGCGGGGGGGCGTCACGCGGCGCAACACGCGCGGGCGCACCGCTTCGCGTGACGCTGCCGGACTACACTACATCGAAGGCTTCGCGCTCGGGGTTGAGACTAGGGTTGCTAGATGGCAAGACTGAAATATCTGGACACAACTTCAAAAAGTCGGGACAAAAACTTTGTATTGGAATTATCGGGACATTTTATATTTTGTCGGGACTTGTCTGGACATTATGTGAAATGTCGGGACAATCCAGACGAATCCCAAACATCTGGCAACCCTAGTTGAGACGCTGTTCTCACCAATCAATATTGTGATCGTGAATTCGCTTATAATTTGATGAAATAGGTAGTATGTAACGAAAAACTAGTAAGCAAAATAGACATTTATATGATAAAAGTATAAATCATCACAAATCACACAAGGTAAAATGTAGGTACCTATTTTCTTATTGTACGTCTCTGCCGCCGGTGTTTGAACACATGCCGGAGTAAGGTCCATTACATTTACATCCCTTGTAGTTGTAGTGGTATGATCTAATTATATGTGCCTACTTAAGCTACTTATTAATATATTCGTAAGTAACTTCACAGCAACTAATAAGACATTGAAAATGAAAAAACGTATTTAATCCTAAAGTGGGCGCGTTTGGAGCATTTTGCCGCCATTGTTAAGAAACATATTTAAAAAAATATTGACACCAGAAGTTCCCTCTTTTTAGTAGCTGCCCCTATTTTTGTAGTCGACCCTTTCCGAAAATTTTAACCCGATCAGTGCGCGGGATGCCCCAGGAGAAGAAGATTTTTACCATCAGGTGTTGCCCGGCGGCAATTTGCTTTACGCGCGCCTACTCACGTACTCGTATGTACTTTGGTAATACTCAGATGTAAAATATTGAAATAGGTTATGATATTTTTGCTTATTTTTATGGTGTTTTGTGCTTGCGATAGGTATGTTATGATGATTACATAATGTGTACATGTGTTGGTCTTTGTTTTTAAACCGTAAAGAGATTATAAAATTATGAAGACATAATTTCGTTCTTTTTAACTCTGTAATTTGAAATATCAATATTATTCAGTTTTTTTTATTTTTAGGTTTAAAAAATACAACAAACATTAAAATTTTTTCATGACTAGCAGAGGAATTTTGGTTTGGGGAAGCGAGCAAAAAATTGGTGTTATAGAATCAGATGCGTAAAGTTGCTGTGCAACGAGCATGGCATCTACTTTTTTGAACATTTGTTAGGATAAATTTCTTATTTTTTCCAAACTTTTAGTAGTTTTAACCTACCCTAGGTTGAACTTACTAAAACTTTCTACGATTCTGGAGTTTTAATAAATATCATGTATATCCATGCCAAATTACAGCTTTCTAGCACTTAGGATCTCGGGCGGTGCTTTGCTTCGGACGGACGGACGGACGGACAGATGGACCGACGGACGAACGGACATGACGAAACTATAAGGGTTCGGATTTTACTTCGGAACCCTAAAAAAGGCAAAATCTGAACTTATCTGTGAATGAAACTGGACTCCAAACATTGACTTAACACTAAAATTTTCATGAGTGCTGGAAAATTTTACTCGAACAACTCGATGGCTTGTGGTAAGAGGGGGGCCTTTGGCAGGCAAATGTGAGTTTATTCTGGCCTATTTCAGTCTCCTTCTCACAGTTTTTGTGGTTACTGTAACCCCTCGTACTTCTTGGAGCTTCATTTTCTTCTCGGAAGAAGTTAAGGTCCCGTTTCTAAGCAGGATGATAACGATAAACCGGTCATCTCTGGCAGCAGTTTTAGGTTTACGTCCCTGTCCTGCAAGTCTCATGTACTGGCCGTTCTGCGGATACCTTTTAAGAACTTGGTGTATTCGTATTACAGATTTTGATACTCGTAATATTTGGTCCTCATGTGTGTAGGTGTGCCCTTTCAATTAAAGTAACAGCTCTGGCAATTTAAGTGGCGTTTAGATCTGGCATTACCAGTTAATTTTCAGTAAAACTTTACATTTAACGCGATAAATAAGTAGTGTCCGACCGAAGGTGCAATTCTGGCCGAAGCCGAAGCCGAAGCCGATTAATCGGTATTCACCAAAACCTTCGGCCGAAGCCGAAGCCGAAGCCGAAGGTGTCATTGACCTTGAGAAATACGATAGTTACTTTGATCTCAGAATATACTAGATACATATTGTGAGAGCTTTAGAGATTTAGCCCAATAACGAGCCGAGTGACCAACATATACAAGTAGGTAATAAAATATTGTCAAAAATAAAAGTTTCAAATATACAATGTTAATTAAATATTTATTTACTTAAAGTAATTTTAACAAAAATAATCAAATAATCAGTCACATTTTTTTAATTATCAGACGAACACAAAATATTTCTATAAAATAATTGAGCAAAGTTTAACGCTTTTTCAATATCTATTTTTTACATATATTTTTTTTGGAATTTTTGAGAAAATTAAATACTTATAAGTAATTTCTTAGGATAATTTAAACTTGTTTTGACTCGTTTAGTTAACTCTGCTGCAATGCACACTCTCCGTCTCGCTCTAGCATCGTTCAGTAAATTTCAATATTTGACAACTAGCAAACCTTCGGCTTCGGCCAAACCTTCGGCAAATTTTTGGCCGAAGCCGAAGATTTGGCCGAAGGTGCTTTTTTGGCCGAAGGTGGCCGAAGCCGAAGCCGAAGCCGAAGCTTCGGTCGGACACTATAAATAAGGCAGTCAAAGAATTTATTAAAATTAAAATTCCAAAAAATGATTTTTTTTCGCAGTATGAAAGAACGTTATATTACGCAATAATTAAATGAAAACAAATTAAATTCGAAAAAAATTCCAAAACATACATTTTAAGAATAGGATTTCCTAATGTTCGAAGATAGTTTCATGATAATTACAACAGGAGAAATTAATCTTTTTTTTTTGCTTTTCTCTAAAGTCCATGATAATATATTTTAAGCCAAAGTAGGAATTATTTTTCAATTTTCAATCTTAGGGCCTTATCCCACTGGCGTTATGCGAGCGTTGGCGTTTCTCCAACGTCTGCGCAGCGTTGTCGGGACGTTAATTAGAGAACATTAGAGGCTCTCAACGTGGACGTCGCGTCAACGCGACGTTGTCGCTGCGCAGACATTGAAGAAACTAAGACCTTGTCCAGAAGGGATGAATTCGCCGCGAATCGTTTCGCGCGAATTCATTCGCGCGTTAGCGAGATACTAGGCGCCAGTACATCGCGTCCACAAGCATCGCGCGAATTCAAAATACGCGCGTAAATCGCGTGCACTTCGCCAGACTCTCGACTCGCGCGAGTTGAAATACTAGAGACTCCTTGTTGCGTACAGTCAACGCGCGAACAAGTCGAACAACAGAGTGAGGTACACGTATCGAGGGAAATGGAGCGCCTAAATTTTCGTGCATTGGTGCGCTCCTTCTGGACGCAACGGTTGCGCGTGATACGCACGAGAGAATCGCGGCGAATTCGTCCCTTCTGGACAAGGTCTAACGCTCGCATAACGCCAGTGGGATAAGGCCCTAACGTTTTCGGATTGCATCCTTTAATAATTTCGGGCGTAGGTACGTGTACAATTTGATGATAAAAGGATCATCAGAATTATTGTGTGTTGTGTTCCTCACAGTGTGGTCAAATAGAAAATATACTCCTTCGTAGGCTCCCCTTGCGCAGGGCGCTGATCTCGGGCAATTTTTTTTATGGATCGTCGCCCATGTCGCCATAAGCAACCCCAAGGCATAAATTGCAGAGACTGCATGAATTACAGGCTAAGAAAGAGAGAAGAATAACAAAGAAAGAACTAGCCCCAGCCGGAACACGACGAGTCGTTTGGAGGCTGATTCAAACACGAGGGCGTTAGCTATCCAGGCAAACCCCATGGGGAAACAATAATAGTAATAATGGTATTAATGAAGTATTAAAATCAATATTACCAATAATATACCTCGGAGTAATACCTCCGAGGGGCCCTACCACCAGCGGGCTGGGTTTTAGTCACCTCTTACGACACCCATCCGAAGTGGAAGTGGGGATAGTATCCTAAGCCGCCCCAATACGGCTGTAATACATCTCCGTTGGATCAACGGGATGTCGACAATCAGAAAGTATATTTTAATTAATCAATAATGTGATCAGACTACAGTCACTGAAGCAAAAAATTAAACCTCAAGGAACTAGCACGTAATGCTAATCTGTGACATAACGTCGCGGGAGATGCGAACGCGCGACACGTGTAACTTCCTAGCAAAAAAGTGGCGTACAAAGACGTCGTAGACGTACTCGTAGATGGGTTGTGTCGGGGCGGGGGGACGCGGGGGGAGGGAGGCAGTTTCTTCAGGAAGCGGGAAGTAACCCAGTTGGCGGGTTACGTGCACCGCCACGCTTTCCTAGGCCGTTCCGCCGCACGCGCCACGCGCCACGTGCTGCGCCGCTCCGTGCGCCACCTTACACAACAAGCGCCCTCCTCTACTTCTAGACCTTTCTTATCGTACGTCGACTACACCACTAACACTGGCCCGCTGACCTCGTCGGTATGTGACATCATTTCTGCTGAACTTACTGAAACTGTAGTGTTGGTACGATTCGTCCGAATTATGTTGTTGATCGGCGGCGGCAAGTCCTGGTGTGGCTATGTGGCAGCTGATCGGACGGCCGGGCGCTGCTCATGGGGAGTGCGCGGGCGCGGGCGCGGCGGAGGTCGGAGCGCTTCCGGGCGCCGCCGCCGCTCTCACTTTCATCGGAGAAAGTGGTCGCCGTCACGATGACGACATCGGCCACTATGCAAACTTACTCGTGTGCGCCGCAGACCCTTCGCTGGCGAACGGCGAGAGGTGACGGTATCACAACTATGACTTTGTGCCATGTTCGCTATGGAATTTATACGTCTTGGAATCCGTCAGACGCTCCAAATTGGACATAAATTTCTTAATGAGCAAGCCACCGCCTTCATCGACGTAACAGGAAGACGGGATTGTCAGTGACCCACTCGTTTTGAAGGGATTCGTGGCGGGAAGGCCAGAGGCTGGAGCGCAGGAAGGTTGTCGGTGAAAGCGCCGCCGCGGCCGGTGCGGAAGCGGTGCGCAGGCGCAGGCGCCGCCTCTCACTTTCCGCGGCGCCGCTAGAAAGCCATCGCAGCGCCGCGGCACCGCCCGATCGTTTTAAAAAAAAAATATTTTATTAGTTGGACCAATTTTATTATTTAATCCCGTCGAAATATTACGATTGTAAGTCGAGCCATAATCGAGAAATAAATTCAAAACCATATACTCGTATCTGCCTTGTGGCATGTTGCTTGCCTTTATTATATTTCATAATAAAATGAGTAGAATTAGGTTTTTGAAAATTTTTACTGTTAATACAACTAGACCTAAATTTACATGCCACATAGGTGATCTATGAAATAATTAATAATGAAATATTGATATCAATATAGTGACGTATATACGTCACACGTAGAAGCCGCATCGAATCTCGTCAACGGACAACCCTCGAATAGGGTGATGACCACAAACATGTATCCTCTAGGTATATATGTCTGTGGTGATGACCAACATATTTTCCACGTCACGATGAGCCCAGTGGAGCTCCAAGTGGCGGCGGCGGTGCGGGGTGCCGATGGCGACACGGGCGGCGTAATCGGAATGCTGCGCGGGCGCCGGTGGAAAGTGCCGTTGCGCAATATCTAATGCTCGCTTCCTGCTCAAGAAATATAGGTGAGGAGTGCCAGCAGTGGCAGCGACCGCGGAGAAGGAGGCGGCGCGTGGAGGGAGGGTTACGTAACGGAGAAAGCGAACGTTTTCCGGCGACGCCATTATTTTCGTAAACGTGTGAATTGAGCGAAAGTGAACGAGAAAGTCCTAACTGTGAGCAGTACTCGTCGCATTTTGGCCATCTCGGACGTCCGCCACGCCGCGCGTCGTCCACCGCGACGGACGTCGGACGACAGCAACTAACTATACCTACGTACTATTCATTATGAAAATATTTACAAAATGTAGATGAAGGCGCGGCGAGGCGGCTGTGTAAACAGAGCCACCGCACGGGGGCAGTAGCGCGCGCTTTTTCACGCAAGCGCATACGTAATTATTGCAGTTGCATGCATTTTTCCACTTCCTAATCATTGCTCACTGCTGATTCCTCAAACCGCGGGTAACATACTTCGTCTCTCGACACATTGGTCTTCGTTAACACAAAAATGTATTTGAAGTTCCTATCGATTGAGAAGAACCAGAGGTCACTTAAAATAATTAGAGAACGAGGACTAGATAAATTCTTAAAATAAGCTTTAATAGTTGATGTGCGACGACGTGGCTCTTGCGGCCGGTCATCCGACTCAGTTTTTATTATTGAGATAATAACAAACAGTCATACAGCGTGCAGCGGGTACTAGATGCGGCCTGCTTGACTTGAGCTTAGGATACCGAGGTCCGAGTGGAGCGGTATCAATACGTGTACACGTACTATAGTATTACGATATCGATGTATCAGAAGTGTCGAGTATCGGAAGTGCAGAACGTCCGCGTCGGCCGCGCAGGGAGCGGGGGTCTACGTCAGCGGAAAAGTAAAAGTCGGAAAGCGTGCGCGAGCGCGGGTCACGGGGTGCGGGGTGCGGGGCCGGAGAGAGGGCGGTGGGGAGGGTAGCGGGGGGTGCACACGCGGAAGCTGCACCGGAAGAATACTTTTACTCTCGCAGCCGCCGCAGCGCGCGCGGCGCCGCCGGCGCAGTGTGTCATACGATACCGCTTACGGATTCTTCAATTTCTTCCTAGTGACTATCAACACAAAACCACTAACTTAGTAACGTTGACGTAATATGACACTCACTACCTGATTATCCTCTCGCATAAATATGTACCTAATTGTTTGATTAAAAAAATCTTCACGTTATAAAAAAAAACGCTCGAATGGCTTGAAAATATCTGCGATAACGACATCAACGACGTATCACCGATGCTTAATATTGTCTGGTAACAATATTTCCGCAGCGCTACCTTTACGACTGCTAACAAACCTGCTGACGGTGACGGTGACGGTAACGGTACGAGCGGTCTGAAAGTAAAACTGCTTCCGACGAGTCTAGCGATGTTTACGACGCGCCGCGCACGCCGCACGCACACCGCACTCACGCCTCACTCACCGCGCACCAGCTACAACAACAACAACAACGACAACAACAACTACTTGCGCAATCGTGCATGACTGAAACCAACGTAATATACGATGTAAGCTTGATCACAAAAACTTAGGCAACCGCATATGGGGACGTCGGTGACGTCACGGAAATGGATCATAGATCAAACGATGTTTTAGTGACAACCCACGACTCATTCAATAGAACCCTACAGCCACGTCCAGCTGGCGCGATGGCGACGGCTATTGGATCTTATAAAACTTTCTCTGTGAATTCCTATAAGTACATTATGTAAAACATTTTCCATTAAATTAATTAGTTTAACACCTTTTTAACAGCACAGAATTTGATTAACTTGACTTAACAATTTGGACTAAAATTACTTATTAAAAGTATTATTATTTCTTCTGTGCTAAAATGTACAATTAAATAATAACACTAAACGAAATTAAAAGTATACGAGTATATTATTGTGTAGTAACAGTATTATTTAATTGAATACCTAAGTATAATTTCATCAAAAATTTCTCTCATTAAAAAAAAAGAATTGAGTTCTAAATGGGTGCCAAGTTCTGTGTAGAAAAGCCTAAAATTTTAGTCACAAGAACATGTAATTCAAACTCCACATTTGACTTGATTAGTTTTCACGTACCTACCTAGGCTATATTATATACTTCGTTAAGTCTGTTAGGTTGATGACCTATGTTACTTTTCTAAAATTTGGTTTGTTGGTTGCTAACTAATGAAACCTAGCCAAGTCAAATGTAAAGCTTGAATTACATGGTTCTTGTGACTAAAATTTTAGGCTTTTCTACACAGAAATTGGCACCCATTTACATCTCAGTTCTTTTTTTTTTTTGAAAATTGGCTCTCATTTCACATTTATGTTTTTGATGCGATATCATTACTTCTTGTCTAGAAATTACAAGTGTTTATAGATACTGAATATACCTATTGTTATTTGTAAAATTACTCTGTACAGTGAAACCCCTAATTCACTAGTTTCACTAATATCAATAATTTTCAGTTTTTAGATTTTTTATACGCCTACGCCTTGATGCCAAATATCAAGTTTCTAAGTCATCTGGAACTGGGTTAGAGTTTTGATCTATAGGTCAGTCAGTGATAATAATCTAAATTTTACTAACAAAAAATAACCGACTTCAAATTCTCAAAAACTATCTACTTGTCAGATCTCGTTCAAATTTATGTGGGAACACATGATAAGCACCAGCTTTCTATTAAAAAAAGAATCATCGAAATCGGTTGACGTGATATTGAGTTATTCGTCAATTTGTCGCGCACATCTTAACACAAATTTACGACTTATGTAGTTTTCTCATGGATGCCATTGTCAGATCTCAATAAAATTTATGTGGGACCACATGACAGCCATCAGCTTTCGATTAAAAAAAGAATCATCAAAATCGGTTCGCCCAGTCCAAAGTTCTGAGGTAACAAACATAAAAAAAAAAAAAAAAAAAAAAAAAAAATACAGTCGAATTGAGAACCTCCTCCTTTTTTTGAAGTCGGTTAAAAATGACGATTTTTGGACGTTAATAATTATCTCAATAACCGTTTGAGTTGTGTGTGTTTTTGTGTTGACAGTCTGTGGCGCCATCTTTAGGTACATATTATCTTCACATTGTTGTATGTGAAAAGTCGGCTTTATCAATGGACTGAATGAATGTCTCAAACCTATAAGACTAAGTGCTCCCGGAAGTTTAGATCTTGCTTGTCAATCTCCTCATTTATTTAAATGCTTATCTGTGCTTTTGTTTTCCGGAGTGACCTGACCCGTTATCAAATTCAATGTCAGAGTATAATATCGGGTATACTCTCTGACATTGATTTTTTTATCTCAGTCGATCGTCTTTAAATACGCAGTTACATAAACTCGATGCAAATCGGTGGCTGGCTGGCTGCGGTACGGTGCCCGCTGCCGTGCTTCTGTCAGCTAGGTGATGGCGAGCGAGCCCGCAGAGCGGCCCGCCGCGGTCCGCTATCGGCCGCGGGGCATATCTCGGCGGATCGAGAGCGCATTGTTTAGTTTAAAAAGTAAAAGTGGTCGGTGGGCGCGCGCACGCGGAAGAAAGCACGTGCTCGCGAGAGCGCCGATAGGGGGCGCGGGGCGGAGCGCGGGGCGCGGGAGACGCAGAGAAAGTTGCGAAAAGGTCGCCACTTTTTCCCAAATATTCGGAGTGAAAGTGTACGGCCACGCTCGAATTGATCAAAAAAAGTAACGAGCTCCTCGCTAGCCGCGCCCCCGCGCCCCCGCCGCCCCTGCTGCCGGCGCCCGCGCACCAGCCGGCCACGGGCCCACGGTAACCGTTACGGTTCACGTTTAGATCGAATCATTTCAAATACCAACTTTCTCCACTCGAATCAAATTAAAAGACCCGATTTACACCCGACGACAATTCGTAGGCCGCAACTGATGGTTCGGTCCGAGGAAGCGCGCGGCGCGGCGCCACACGGCAGCAGGGCGCGGGCTCGCGGGCTCGCGGGTAGCAGCTGGTAGTCGGCAGTCAGCGCGCTGTCCGACCTTCGCGCAGGTCCCCGGGCGCGGCCGCAATTCCTCGGTGACATAACACGTGTCGTTGTCGGGTGTCGCCATCAGCGCGCCGCATCGTCGCCAATGCCAAGTTCACCCACTCTATTTGATTGTGGAACTTATCTTCGATTCAAATGGAAATTTAACACGAGCCATTCCGCATGTATTGTACAATTGTACTCGGTTATCACTTAAAATTTGAATTACAAATCCACTTAATTCACGGAGTCTAATTTTAAACTGAACGACAAAGAGTGGGATCCTCGTTGTGTCTGGAGATCCTACGATTATATTGTAATCTTAATAGTATAAAAGGATTGTGTTATGCTCGTCCAAACCGTGAACGTTAAGGTTAGGTTAGGTTACATAATTGTTGTCTCCGACAAAATAAGAGATCATCAATTGTAATGTTTCTAATCGACTCGAGCTAAGAGCGACCCAAAATGAATTTCGGCTGTCGACAGCCGGACCGTATCGATGACGTAGCATCTTCAATATTACTTGGCAAATCATTGAGTGTCCTCCACATTCAATAATGACGAGAGCACAGTACGCGCGTGTAATTACAGTAGGTACAGACCGGCAAAGAATGTACTCGATTCCTGCTCCGGGTCCGAGCGGCCACGCCGACGCGACGCCACGATGGCGCATGGCGCGTGGCGCGTGGTGATCAGGTGAGCCACGGTCACACACTTCCTACAATGTTTATAAGTAGCAATGGGATGGGTGGAATCGGTGGGATGGATATTCGTGTCTCATAGAACCATTGAAGCAGAAACTAAAAAGTCATTATGTTATGGCGTCGTCCGATACAAGCCGGTTCAATGTGTTTGACCATGTCGATGTTAATATGACATCCGAATGATCTTTTTACCCGACTGCCAAGAAGGGTTTTAGTGTTATTACCAATAACAAGTTTCGAGACTGATTTTGACAAGTTTTATTTTTAACCCCCGACGAAAAAAGAGGGGTGTTATAAGTTTGACATGTCTGTGTATTTACGTATGTTGTGTATCTGTGTCTATGTATCTGTGTGTCTGTGTATCTGTATGTCTGTCCGGGGCATCATAGCTCCCAAACGGATGAACCGATTTTGATCTAGTTTTTCTTTGTTTGAAAGGTGAATTAATTGAGTGTTCTTAGCTGTTTAGTGTAAATAAAACTGTCGGAGGTTTTTAAAATTTTTTAAGATTATTAAGTATCTTTACTTAATAATCTTGAACGGTTATTTGGGCGTTGGAAGGCTAAAACTAAGGCTAAGAAGTGCATTCGTTAAGGCGAGCCTTTTGTTTCCCTCCTCCTCCTCTTCCTCAGTCGTTCACTCTTGACAGAGTGGTCGTGGTCTGTGATGCACTGTTGTTATTGGCCCATGCAACCCTTGCGACGACTTAATTATGTCTGTCCAACGTGTGATCGACCGCGTGACCACCTGCCCTCTAGCTGCCCCTGGACAACGAGAAGTTCCATGGAGTGATCATTTCGAACAACGTGTCCAAAATATTTGAGGATTCGTAGAAGGACAGTCGACGATAATCTCTCATTGATCTTGATTTCCCCCAAGATTGATACGTTGGTCCGAAACGGTGTCCAAGGGATCCGCAGCAGTCACCGCCAGCTCCATATCTCGAGTGCATCGATCTTGCGTCGGTCTTTGAGGTGAACCGTCCACGTTTCTGCGCCATAAAGAAATATGGGAAAGACTAAGCTTTCCATTAGGCGGACTTTCGTGGCTTTAGTGATATTGCGGTTGCACCAGACTCTTTGAAGCTTGTCATCGGCAGATCTTGTTATAGCACAGTTCATTCGAATCTCGTCCTCACATCCCCCAGTATTTGTGATAGTGGAACCGAGGTACACATAAGATTCGACAACTTCACAGTTGCCAATCATAGAGAGGTTAGGATGATTAAGTTCAGACCTGTCCACTATCATCATCTTGGTCTTGTCTCTGTTGATCACGAGGCCAAAGGAGAGGCTTGTTGTCTCTAGGCGTGTCAGCAGGTGTTCCATGTTTTCTTTTGTTTGTGCGAGAAGAGTAGTGTCATCAGCATACCTTAAATTCGACGTCTTTCGACTTCGCACTGAGATAGATGCCTTTGTCCCATTGTTCAAGAACGATTCTCATGATGCACTCCATGTATATATTGAACAGAAGTGGTGAGAGTATGCGACCCTGTCGAACACCGGCGTGTGTGTGGAAGCTTTCCGAGTCAATGTCGTCTACCCGAACATTCGCAGTTCCGTCCTCGTAAAGACGGCGTATGAGACGAACTAGATGGATTGGTACCCCCATTTGAATGAGTACGTCCCATAGCATGTGCCATTTTACGGTATCGAAGGCCTTGCGAAAGTCGACAAAGCAGATGAAAAGTGGGATGTTAAACTCTTTAGACTTCTCAATTATCTGTCGAAGAATCAGGATATGCTCTCTTGTTCCTCGACCCTTGACAAATCCCGCCTGCTCTATAGCTATTCAGAAAAGCTTGCAATCTGGTATTGATGATATGCAAAGTTACTCTTTAACTTTGCTAACGTGTAAAACTAAGGCTATGAGCCTGTTGTTGCTGCATTTATTTGTGGATCTTTTTTTGTAAGTCCAGTCTCGAGGCCATTTCTATGTCTCCCGTCTGGGAGACTCGTGGCGTCTCCCAGACGAAGTCATCCGTCGTGGGCGATTGCACACGATTTTGTCTCACAGTTATTACTTAATACAAACTTCACGTTATTCGATACTTCTACTTGTTTGACAAAAGCAAAATACAAAGATGGCAATACAAACCATCTATCCTTTCTCTTTATGGTGGCCACTCACGGTCAGTCCATCGCGTCAAATGGCGTGATATACAGCCAAAATTTGATCGTGAATGTGAAAAACTGATGGCGTGATATAAAAAATTTGTATGTCCAATCGCGCCATTTTGACATATGTCATTTGGCGTGGCTCCAAAAATGACGCGATGGAATGACCGTGAGTGACCACCATTATTTTGATAAAAGTCAATCCTACACTATGCATTCGGTAAAATAGCTCGGTAGCTACATAAAGGATTTTGACGTAAGGATTTCACTCGAGTATTGTTTTTGAAATAGTTTTAAAGACACTCTGCACGCGGCAGCACTCAGGGACCTCTCAATGTTATTTCTGAATACGGGCTTAAACTCGACTATCTATTGTTAGGAAAGTTGGAAATTTTCACGTGTTCATGTTGTTAGGTACATTATTTTGAAAAAAAATTTTTTAGCTAAATCAAAATAAGAATTGGAAAAGATTTGTAAAATTACTGAGGCTAGAATTTTGAGAAAAATATAGAAATAGTTCTTTGTTTATATTACAGGAAAACGTATAAGAAGTCTATAGTTTAAAAAAAGGGCAAAATTTAATAAAATAGGAAAATAACAGTAAATACATAATCTACGTACGGAACCTTTCAAAGCGAGTTTTACTCGCACTTGTCAAGTTTATTATAACTAGATCTCACAAATGATTACTAATTATTATTAATCATAAATAAATTAATAATTAATTAATTAATCATTAATTACTAATAATTATTATAATTATTATTAATCTTTATTATTTACTCGTGTAGGCAAAAATGCAAAAATAAAAAAAATAAAAAAAATCTGTTCCGGACGGCTCAGTGCGGTTTAGAACGATGATGTATTTTATTTCTTAAGTGAGTTAATATTACAAGACGTCAGTAGAATTATGCATATCGACTTATGAATCTCTTACATGACTATGCAGTATGCAGTGTAGAAAATCCTTAGTTAATAGAGGATAGTGTTTAGAAGTTTACAGCGTTATTATTTTATATGTTCATAAAGGTACTAATTATTCGTAGGAGACATCAAAACTCCCGTCCTCCCGGTCAGCCTGATCCAACCAAAAAATCTTTTGTTTTACACCGCGACGCCGAAATTTGCTCACGTTGTAGCGAGAGTGTGCGAACACTGCGGTTTGCAAAACTGTTTTTTTTTTCAATTTGGAATTCCTCAAAAAAATCTAAATTAATTTGTTTGACGTCCGTCCGTCGTCTTTGGGTCACAAAAAAGCACATGAGTGCCAAATTTCAAGTCATTTGGTCCAGTAGTTTCGGAATAAATTGGCTGTGAAGGACGGTCGCCCAGACACAACATGAGTGATCCTATAAGGGTTCCGTTTTTCAATTTTTGCGTTCGGAACCCTACATAATAAAGTAATACCGGAAGGAATCCCAATCGAAACCGTCGGAACACGGAACGGTTAATTACGTAAAGGTTTAGAGGATAACATTGTGTCGTGTAGTGACCTAGTGAACTAATAAGCCGCGGCGGCCGGCGGCGGCGTCCGCGCTTATGGCTTCCCGCGCGTTCGCTCCCAGCTAATCGCGTTTGGGCAGCGTCCGCGACCGCCGGCGTCCCCTCGGCCGACCGAGCGGGAGTACCGGGATCCCAGCGAGAACACACCGATACGATCTAAATTCGATCCGATCCTTCGCCTGAAGCTCCTAATAACGTTCGTGGCAAACGAGGAAAACATACGGCTCGGCCGCACACTTTCTCTTTCCGCGGTCGATCCGGGGCCCGGAGCCCGTAGCCCGACGCCCGGTGGTCGGCGGTGGACGGTCGGTGGCCAGCGGCGGGCGGAGAAAGTATGCGGCCGCCTCCCGGGAAACTGACCGTTGACGAAGACGTGCTGCCTCCAGATGTGGTACTGGCTCCAGCGGTCGTCCTCCTGGGGATGCGCGTGCGCGTGTGCGTGCTGCAGCTGCGGCAGGCTGGGCAAAGGCGGCGGCGGCGGCGGCGGGCCGAGCGGCGCGCCCGGCGGCGGCTGCGGGTGCTGATACTCCATGTGCGGCGGTGGGCTCGCTGATCGGCGGTCACTGCGGTGGTCACTGGTCACACATCGCGGCGCGGCGCGTGGCGCGGTACGCGGACGTGCGTGCGCGGCGGCGTGCGGCGCGCGATTCTGCCGAGCGCCGCGCACTTCCCCCGCCGCCTCTCTCCGCTCCCCTCCCTCTCCTCCCTCCCGCCGTCTCCCTCCTCCGACGCACCCGCCGCCACCACCGATCCGATAACCGAACCGATCGCGCCGCCGCCGCCGCCACCGAGACGTCGCGGTCATCGCCGCTCACATCTCACGATCTTCCGAAACAATAGTCATCGTCGTCATGTCCTTCCGCAACATGAAGCCTTAAAACCTCCATACTACAGAACTGCAATTCAGACCGGCAGTTCCATCCTAAACGCGGAGCGATAGTCAACGATGAAAATAACATCAATTAAACTAATGATCTACAAAATACAAACTGTAAACGGCCGATATAATACTAACGAGTCTAACAATATCTAATTGACAGTTGACTGAAAGAAAACACCACCAACGAAACGTTGGGGTCGGGTCTGGTCCCACAGTCCCGCGGGCTACGCGCCGTACGGAAGAATTCAACGCGCGCCCGTCGCCCGCCCGACTCCCAACACGGGAGAAATACATTTATATTTAACCAGAATTTGGTGTATAAGTCTATCCCTTCAGGTGACATAGTAAATTTTCGCATCGTGATTTACAATATACGTATTTATTGCAGTGTTGTATTTGTAAAAGTTTTAGAGTGTAATTATGGAATTTGGTGTCGAAATAAAATCTCCGAGTAAAATGCAATTCAAAAGTGTAGGTGTTTTTGGAAAATAAGGGGCGGCACCTTGCTTGTTTGACGTCACTTTTATCTGTGCCGCCCATTATAATTTCGACGGTATACATGCATGGTAGTTTCACACCCTAAACCACCCTAACCCCGAATGAACCGGGCAATGTGCAGTTCAGCAACAGCAATACTTAAGTGGCCCGTCTCGTATGCTCGTTTGTCCAAATATTCTCCTTCTTATAAATTATGCCTACTGTCTGTCAAGGTTTGTAAGCAGAGTAAGTAGAATTTTCTTTGTTTTGATATCTTCTATCTTATTAATTACGAGTAACCGCCCTCGCTTTGCTTCGGGTTTCTTATTTTTTTACACCTTGGGTTACATTATTGGAGTTTTAGTAAGGATCCCTACTTTTTTAATATAATATAGCCTATGTTCACCGGGGATAGTGTAGCTTTCTAACAGTGAAAGAATTTTTCAAATCGGTTCAGTAGTTTCGGAACCTATTCAATGCAAAGAAAAAATCAAATCTTTCCTCTTTATATATTAGTATAGATTTCTATATTACGATATCAAATTTTATTTAACCGCGATAAAAATTTAAGTACTTTGTGTATCAAATTTTTAGCTGTATCTAAAGACTAACTTGAACAATTCAGAATCTAGAAGCGCACACAATAATATATTTTAACTTAATATATAACAGGTTCACTTTTTTTTCTCTTTTTTTTACTTTTTTCCTATTTTGAAGTTTTACATAGTTAGCTTAATATTTTATTTAACAATTTTTTTGCAAACAAAGGCTAATCAAGGTTTTCAAAATGCCCATAGATAATAATATTTCATATGGAAGTCAAAGCACTACTGAAATGAAAGAAAATACGAGGGGTATTGAAGGAAAATACGAGGGTGGAGGCATTAGAAAAACATAGACTAGAGTTGTCATGGTAGTAATAATACCATGAATAATACGCTTTGCTAATTATAATGAATAATAATTCGCTCATCCGGAGCGAAACAAGTATTTACACTGTTTACAGAGTAGGTACATGATTGCAGAGTACATGATTACAGGACATGTATTTACAGAGTCTCGGTTCTAGCATTGCTTTGTTGGGCCTAGAATTTTGCAAGGCGAAAAAGTGTTGTGTTGTTGATGTGATTTGTCTTTTTATATAGAATATAAACGATAGACGACTGACGAAGATTCATTGTCAAAAGTCGAAGCGCAAGTGTAAATGCGAAAACATAACCTTTCATTAATTAACCTCAATTCTGTAGCATTAACAATCCAAGTTGAGTAGGCTAGTAATATCAAGGCAAGCGGTTACTTTCTTATGCATTTCAAATTGGTCGTATTACACTGTTTCTATCCCTCACGGGCAGACGCTCGATGACAACTCTAGTCTATTCTTTCTCTAGGGAGAGGAGGCACAAGTGACATTCGCTCTGGTCGCGCTCACACGTATAGGTAGCAGTGGTAGTTGTGTGCGGTGTGTAACATGACGGACGGACGGACGGACGGCGTGGCGGACTGTGGCGCAGCAGGTGCGCGCTGCGCCGATAGCGGGAACAATGATGTTGACATCGGCGGCCATATCGTCGCTCGCCAGGTGTAAACCTTGCATACCACACTCGTTAGTGTGTATGTAACACTTTTGGACTCTTTTCTTAAACTTGCGACGCGTGCGAATATTTGAACAATGAAACAATGGGCGTTAACACTTACTAGGGAATAGGTAACCCTTCAGGAAGCAACTTCCATTCTTTCACCTGTCTCACTGTTTATTAGTACCTAGTGGAGTCTGGCGATGGTTTTATGTTTCATGGCGCATTCGTAGCCATACAAAGCTAATGCCATACAAAGATATGGACGTCCCTGTTGTGCTTATGCTAAATACCGAAGAGTGAATAAGATAGTACATGTACGGTGTCACTGATGTCGCAAGTGTCGCAACATCGAAGACTTCTGGTCGCCTAGTACCTACTCGCTATAATTAATTGCTACTAGGTGAACAAAGCGCTCATAGCCCGGCGGCTTGCGTCGATCCTATGTGATCGACAAAGTTAAGCAACAGCGGGCGCGGTCGGTAGTTGGATGGGTGACAGCTAGTGGCAAAAAAATTCTTGAGCGTTTCCGTGGTTTGGAGGGCACGTAAAGCCGTCGGTCCCGGTTGTTATCATAAGATAACAGTCAGCCATGTCGGAGGCCCTCGGGCGGTTTGAAAACTTCCGACACTCGGGTTGGCCACTAACCCCTCCACCAATCCGCACTGGAGCAGCGTGGTGGAGTATGCTCTAGGCCTCCTCAAGAGGAGAGACCCGTGCCCAGTAGTGGGCCATTAATGGGTTGAAGCCAGCCAGGTGAACAAAGCCGATGAGAAATACCCCAGATTTGTTTTGGCACACTTGCTGCATCTTTTTGCTATCTTAGTACTGACTGCAAGGAACTTCGTTCCATCCGGGTGTCCCTTGACACCTCTCTTTTTTTTTTGTTTTGTACTTTTCGTACGAGTTTGTCAGTTTCCGTTTTTACTAAATATTAAGTACATATTATGTAGGAATTAAATATTTAGTTTTATTATAATAAACCTAAGTAATTAACGAGCAATGAAAAAGTAATTTTATACGTGTTAGTCACACGTACATATAAAGAGTATACGCGGTCTATTATTATCGTTTGGGGAAAAGCTAAATGACATAAGCCCAGTATGTAAAAAATAATAAAACGGAAGTCTCAACTATACCCTATACGACCCTGTAGCCTAGTTGGTAGCGAACTCGACCCTGCCTGCGAAGCGAGGGATCCTGGGTTCGATTCCCGACCGGGGCAGATATTTATGTGATAAATAAACAAATATTCGTACTCGGGTCATGAGTGTCATTGTGATGTGTTAAATGTGTAGTCCATGCCACCCGTGATACAGGTAAAAACCTACTGCGGGGGTGTGAGTGTGTGTGTGCGTTTATTTAATATTTATATTTATTAAGTATGTTTTTACAAACTTCTTTAACTTGCTTTGTTCGTTTGTTATCATGTAACTATGTTTGAGTCATATCCGTCTCTCATCCTAAGAGTTCTTAATTTTACAAAGTAATTTGATTCCGATGATTTTTAATATAATGGATATGGACATAATTAATATGTACCTGAAACCTTCGCTCAGGGTTGGCTCCAGACTTGGTCCTAACGCCGAGCAGCACAAATATAAAATTTTAAAATTAATTCAATAAAATCGACTCTTGGGCCCATAAACCCATCTTTGAACATTGATCGATATCATCATGCTGAAGCAGGGTAGACGCGAGCAGAAAGATGTAACATGCGCTGCTTGTATCTAGTGGGCCAGTCACGGCCAGTCACGGCCAGTGGCGATCTGTGCAATCTGTGGTAGTGACGCGCCACCGGCCTGCCGGCCAGTCTCCTGTGCCGGAGAGTGTCGTAAATCACCCGCACACTCGGTTACGATAACAGTAAACATTATTAATACGTCACGCAAACAATCAATGAATGTAGTGCGTGTAATATCGCATTACGAGTGTGTCGTGCGAGTTGCGCGGGCGCACGCGGCGGGGGGAGGGGCGCGCAGGACGGGGGCGGCGGGTTATCGAGTCGCGAACTTGACTGCTGCCGAAACAAATTCTTTTTACTAACCGTACAAACGAATGTACACAAAGATAGTTATCTAGAGGAACATATTAATTAATGGTGCTCATATTATTTATACTAGAGACAATATGTGCGGCAGGAAACTATTATATACGACTTTCTCGAGGCAACTGTATAGCTAAATGTATGTATTTATTTGAATGTCGTGTTTGACTCGATTCTACGCGCGGATTTTGATAGAGATTTTAGCATTGGTCTCTCAGAGAGATCTCGAGTCAGATCCTGCACGCATCTCCAATGTTAAGAGTTAAGTGCGCAGGAGGCCTTGGCGGCGCTGTATTGCACGAGCTCAATGGACATTATTGCTGACCGCCAGACAAGACTCGCTTAGGAGATATGTAGCGAGGAAGTGCGTAACTATGAGCAGGGGCAGTGATCACTGGGTAGACCGGAGAGTGCAGGCTGAAATGCGCGGCCGCGGCGCAACCGATCGGCGAATTCGACGATAAGCGGCGATATCGGAATGCCCGAAGTGCTGCACGCTGCACCCGAAAGCTAACGCGCCGTAGGTTTCACTTTCATGACGGTGCGATGAGAGATCAGCAGGGGCGGGGAAGGCGGGCGGAGGGGGGAGAGGTTTAGCGCCGATGGAACTCGCGCGCGATCGTTCCGAACCTCTTACCACAAAAAATAAACTACTTTTCCTTTCTCAAAAATACGAACACTTTCACCTCCGCCGAAACCAGCCAGAACACGATGCGGTCGCCGGTGCCTCGATCGCTCGACGATTTCCCGCAGCGACCCGACCTGTGCCGAGCGCCGAGCGACCGGCCCGCCACCAAACACACGTGCACACGCACACACGCAAACGGTCGCAAAAAACCTCCAAACGATAAATCGGGCGGCCAGCGGTCACGGGCCGCGATAATGTCGTGGATCTATTACGTTCTCCGTACGTACACGTACGACTCGAGTCGTAAACTATGAATCCTTAAAATTGCGCTATATCAATCAGTCCGTGGTTAGCTTAGAGAACCCTAAATACTAGATAGAATAGAAGACATCAAATTAATAATAAAACTGGGCAAGTGCGTGTCATACCACACGCAATGTAGGGTTCCGAAGTAGTAAGTTCATCGACTATTACTCATTATCTACTTACGCTAACATAGACGTGATAGTTTTTCTTGTAAATTCATCATAATAACAAATTTTTGAGATTTTTTTACCGTTGTCCGACTCCAACCGTTTAACCAGCAGGGGGGGGGGACACTTGACTCTAACCATAATAATTAGCACTTAAAGCCAAATATTTCGCAAACGGACCCCTAAATGTATCCGAAGCAAAGCGTCAAGATTCTTAGTGCTAGAAAACTGTAATTTGGCATGAATAAACATATTATCTATATATCGTAGAATAAAATATGTATAACATTTTTTAGAGTACCTCCCCTCCAGGTAACTTGAGGATGAATTTTTTATTCGTCGCGTAACCCTAAGTGTGGGGTACCGTTGAAAAGATCTTTCCAAAATGTGGGTCTTCTAAAACCATTTTTGGAATTGGGGTCCGTTTGCGAAATATTTGGCTTTCAAGTGCTCATTTTGGTTGTAGTCAAGTGTCCCCCCCCCCCCCCCCCCCCCCCGCCGGCTAAACAGTTGGAGTTGGACAAGTGAAAAAATTCTCAAAAATAGCTGATATTCGTCATCATCGTCATCATCGTACGTTGTGATCGATTGTATTGAAATCGTTCAGTAACAAAGGAACGTGCGGGCGCTCGAAGCCGCCTCGGGCCCGCTAATCCACCGTTCAAGTTTTGAAAGTAACAGCAGTCGCAGAAACTCGGTAACCGCGAGATATATATCTGCTGCGGCTTTCTCCGGTGCGGAACCGGTCGGGATCCTCGCACACCGCCGCCGCACGCTCCTTAGCTGACGAGGCGGCTAATGCCGATGACGCTGGCTCATTAAATTATATTGTTTTCGATTGAATCTGCGAGCTCGGGCTGGAGACTCGAGAGCCTCTACCTGCCGGGCCGAAGCCGACCAGTAATAACGAAATAAATCGATCGAACGTGAGTCTACGAGTACATCGTACTGGGAACTCTTGTATAAAATTAATGAGCCTACGTAGTGCGTGGGGCTGCCTACGACACGAGTCACGTGGAGTCGGGGCGCGTTTCTAAATGAGCATGGAGGCAGTTAACGAGATGCAAGGACGGTGCAGCGCGGATGCAGCTACGGGCCCCCCGGGCACGGGAGTTCGGGGGGGGACAGGGGACAGGGGACCGTGAGGGACAGGGGACAATCAGCGGCAATTTCCGTGCTCGTCGCAAGCAGCGCCTCCGGTGACGCGCACGCCGCGCCGGGAGCGGCGCCCGGCCGGACCCGGACCCGGACGCGGCAACAAAATTGCATGATATAGGTTTTCCTCTCCACACTGCACTCAGCACGCTGCACGTTTGTTGTTATTTTTATTTTATTTTTTGTTTTATTTTTTTAGAACGCTTTCACGGTCTCGAATGTTTTTATTTTCGCTGGATCTATAAAATAGACCGAATTGCAAATGTACCTAGTAACTGATTAATTATAATAATACTTTAATAATACTTAATAATACTTTGTTTATTTGCTTTTACAAAAGATTATACCAAATTGTGTTAACTATTAATTAATGTACAGATGAAATATATTTAAGAAAAACTGGAAAAACTAAAGGGGGATTTATTTATTTATTTTATTTATTTAATTAAAGGACACCCAACACAGATAACACAGGAATCAAGCTATAAGTACAAATGCTAATTGATCTTAAAATAAGTGTACCCATAATTATGGGGTGCCACAGCGTGCACAATTTTGCAGCTAGACAACGGAATAACTAAATGTATGTATGATGTATATATGACAATATTAACGACAAACATATTAATATGTTTTATGTGATGGACTTAGTAACTAGGTAAGTAATATTAGTATAAAATATTTATTAGAATTATTAATAGAATTACTTAAGATTATCAGTATTGCTTAACAGAGAAGTAACATCTTTTTTAAATTTATTAAGTGGATCCGTTATATCTAAATCGCTACTTTTTGAAAGAATGTTATAATGTGACCAGAGCCTAGGCAAAACAGAGAGTTGACCAAGGTTTGATTTACAATACGGTAATAGAAACAGGTTGAAAGTTTTTTTGCGAGGAAGACGAGATGGACATGATATTTGTAATTTCTGAAAGAGTTCTGTGCAGTCTATAGTTCCATTGAAAAGTTTGTGTAAAAAAGTCTGATCTATTAATTTTCTACGGGTACCCAAATCTGTCATCTTGAAATGAGTTATTCGGTTTATGTTAATGCATTTGTTAAGACTGATAAGAGGCACAGTTTATTACATAGATATATTAACCCCGACGAAAAAAGAGGGGTGTTATAAGTTTGACGTGACTGTGTATCTGTATGTCTGTCTGTGGCATCGTAGGTCCCAAACGGATGAACCGATTTTGATCTATTTTTTTTAGTGTTCTTAGCTATGTTTAGTGTAAATAAAAGTATCGGGTTTTTTTTATTGAAATTTAATTTAATTTTATCTTTTAGTATCGCTTACTTTGGCATCTAAGATTGCGTATTTAAGCCAATTTCAAATATAGGTTGCGAGGGGGTCGCGGGGGGGGAGGCGAGCACGCGGCGCGCTCAGCGTCACGTGCCGCGGAACGGGACTCCGCCCTTGAAACAGGCCGCAACCTTCGCCTTCGTCAACACCTCCACCCTCAATACAACGTGCTGCCAGTTACACTCGCTGACTTCAGAGATGATGAGAACCCAACACTGGAGCACTATACCTTATTGTTTTCTCGTAGATTTAACCGAGTACCTTCAAAATTAAAAAAAATTAAAGCTAACAAAATTAACTTATTGCACGTAATTAGCGCACGTTTATCGCCTGGAAAGATTACAAAAGCAATTTTTATACCACCTTTAGTACGCAAATACAATTTTCGGGTTTGGTACCAGAAAACTGAGTTCATATGACTCCAAAATGATGCATTATAAGATGTTGCCGCTAAATTATAGACGGGATACCGAGGATATAGTGTGCCTGCATAAATTAATTAGTGGGAAAATTGATGTATGTAAAATTGATAATTGTATGTGTTCTACTTACAACAAAGTTTGCCAGGCATTAGATAGGGGAGACCGAGGCGGGTTGTGACACTTGTGACAGAGGTGAGTTGTGACAACGTCGATTTCTCGAAACCTATAACCGTTAGCGAGTTGGTGATGTTACGCAATTATACTTTTCGATGCGCTATTTGTGGTAGAGTCCCTCACCACCGATGTACGGGAAATGGTTAGGCGTCTACAGCATTCAAGTGAAAAAAAATCACCAAAAGTAAGTTTTCAATAGCCTATATATTAGTATACTTATGGTTCTGAAGTTGTGTCTTTAGCTGTAATATACATTTAACTATTCAGCTTTCATATTATAATTTTGTTTCATATAATTTCCAATGCATATTAAAGTTAAAAGGTACTGTATTTGGATGAAGCGGAAATTGTACTTGGGTGAGTTGTGACAGCCTGTCACAACCCACCTAGGTTATTTTTCTTTGATGATAAGTTATTGACAGCAAAATATTTTGCATTACATGCTTAGTTATCATGGTTGTTGTTTTAAAATACGATTAGTATAATGTTATAATGAAGTTTTAATTCTTAAATTTTTTTTCTACAATTAGAGCGGTATAGTACTAGGGGTACCCGCAGATATCGTAGAGGTTCCAATTAATAAGCATACAAAACCAGACTATTACAAAAGCAGAATAAAAGCGTATATCTGTCACCAGAGTTCTTGAAGTTAATGAAAGAGAAGTTCGAAGAGTTTATTGTAACAAACATAAGCTACCTCAAAGAATTATATGGTGGCAAATAGTTTAATTGGACAAATTTGAAGAGATACTGTAATCATAATCAGATTTGAGGCGTTAGGCTGACCTAAAATTAGGTTTGTGTACATCATCATGAAGTTATAAAGTGCAGCCATAGATAGTATCAGCCAAGCAAACACATCTATCTACCAATCAAATTGTGATCCAATACGAGCGTCGATTTCTGGAACAAGTGGTGGCGGTAGTCTAGTGGGAGTGGTGGGCATGTGGTGGACCTCGGAGAGGAATCTTCGCATCACACGTGTGCGTGCTGCTTCAACACTAATCAATTTATGCACACACACTAGGGCCGCTAATTTTCTTGCGGTTTACGTGGGCGTTGGATGGTTTTAATATTATTATGCGTGGTCGGTTCTCGGCTCTAGACCAGCTCAGTTGACAGCTGTATGGATGCCTTATCTGTTTAAAGACGCCTAGTAAAACTTTCATTCTCAAACAGGTAAAACTAAGTAAGGGATGTTTAGAAAAACCCATGTAGTGCTTAATAATACTACATACATATTACAAAATGTACCGATGTATGTACTTCACCGGAACTCACGTATAATAAGAAAACAATAATTTTAAAATGATACAATTCTTTAAATAAACACATTGTTTACGCGATGGTTGAGTCCAATCTGGATGGATCGTAGGATGCAACCCACTATAACCAACCTTACCTAGCTGTGATATATTTCCATATTATCGTTACAGCATTCATACTGTCAGTAGTTTTTACACGCTATAAATTAACTTCACTTGTATGTTTGTAAGCGACTCCTTCGGACTTGATTTTGACCCACTTCAAACGGTCAGATTTCATTTAAACTTCGTAGACTTATCGAGGACCGATGACAATTCAATATTTAAAAAGAAAGAAAATAAATCTAAATTTCATTTCAAGAAATCAAACTGGAGTAGAAGGATTTTTTGATAATATCTTAAAAACCACCCCACGCTTTTTAGGGTTCCGTAGCCAAATGGCAAAAAACGGAACCCTTATAGATTCGTCATGTCTGTCTGTCTGTCTGTCTGTCTGTCTGTCTGTCTGTCTGTCTGTCTGTCTGTCTGTCTGTCCGTCCGTCCGTATGTCACAGCCACTTTTACCGAAACTAACGAAATTTTTTTTTTCATCAAACCCATACGTGTGGGGTGGGGTATCTATGAATAGGTCTTCAAAAATGATATTGAGGTTTCTAATATCATTTTTTTCTAAACTGAATAGTTTGCGCGAGAGACACTTCCAAAGTGGTAAAATGTGTGTCCCCCCCCCCCCCCCCCGTAACTTCTAAAATAAGAGAATGATAAAACTAAAAAAAATATATGATGTACATTACCATGCAAACTTCCAACGAAAATTGGTTTGAACGAGATCTAGTAAGTAGTTTTTTTTAATACGTCATAAATCGTAAACCGCAAAAAACATCGATCAAAGTTACAACGAACTTCAAGAACTTTTATATTATGTTACTTGCTGCTACGGAACCCTTCATGAGCGAGTCCGACTCGCACTTGGCCGCTTTTTTTTACAATTACACGATTCATAATTCAAATTTATTTTATGTTTTTAAGTTGGATTTTCTATAAAAGCGTGTTCTTTAAGTTTTTTTTTAAACTACCTATTATTTATTTCCAAGATCCCTCCAAAACTTACGTTCGTAGCGTGTATAGCAGTGTCAGTATTAACAGTACTATATAGTAATTCATGTAGCCGTTGTTTTTTTGTAAGCAATTGAAGATTGAGCGGTGAGCGGTTGGCTGCAAGCGATAGCCACTGGAGCCAGTGACGCGGGCGGTCGCGGCCGTTAATGAGGGACAATTACCGATACCTCCAGCGATCATGCGCACGACCGCCGCCCGTGACAATCATCATCTCGTCCGCTCACCAGCCAAAGGGTAAGAGGACAATAGACGGCAATAACGTGGACTGCTGACGCCGAGCGCACTAATTGTTGCCTTTTATTATATGCAGCAAATCTTACTTAAAATTACACCCATTCCCCACGAAAGTCGTCCATATCGAGAAATAATAAACAAAAATCTCCACAGATCGTACTGTTGTCACCGACGATAACCCACTGTGTCACTAGACCATAATAAAATTAAAATGTTAATCAAAGAGATGACCGCACCGGTCACGCTACAACGATGACACCGAGCAATAGGGAACGACGTGATTACTATGCACGTAAAAAAGTAAACGCACGAGGAAAGCGCCCTCGAATCTATAAGGGTTCCGTTTTTTGCCATTTGGCTACGGAACCCTAAAAAGGAGGTTCTCAATGAGACTGTTTTTTTTATGTGTGTTACCTCAAACTTTTTACTGGGTATACCGATTTTGATGATTCTGTTTTTATTCGAAAGGTGGTGCTTGTCATGTGGTCCCATTTTAATTTGAGCGAGATCTGGCAAGCAGTTTTTGAGTTATCTCTTATTTTAGTCGAAGTCGAATTTTGAAGTCTGTTATTTTTTTAGAAGAATTATTTTTCAACGCTACGTTTGTTAGGTTGAGTATATTGTTTTAGCTGAAACTAAAATTACGGATTAACAATGCATGTATTATTTTATTTACTAAACCTACTTTCTCATAACACATCTTTCTACAGCCTCTGCCTACGGTTCCGATTCTGTTATACCAAATCGAAAACCTCCGATTCCGACTTCGGTTCCGATATCATCACTTCCGTTACATCCCTAGTCCGTAGCATAGTGCAGATACCCTTAGTGCTACAAAGTTGTAATTGGGCATGGAAATTGTTGAAAAAGTCTCTCAAGAATATAATGGGTCTGCTAAGACCATTTTTCGATTAAGGTATCCAAATATTTGACTTTAGAGTGCCAATTTTGGTTAGAGTCAAGTGTCCTTCCACTGCCAGTTAAATGGGATGTATTGGATATACGAAAAAATTCATGGCAGTGGCTTAGACGAGTATAAGATAAATTTTAAAGGAAGCCTATCACAGCTAGATTAGATTAAGTAGTTAATGAGTAAGAATCAATGAACTTACAACAGCAGAACCGTATATTGCGCCTGGCCTGAAATGCACTTACTTGAGTGGTTTTCTTCCCTACCCCATAGTGACTATTTAAGGTTGACAAATGTTGTGAGTTTGAGGACGTCAGCCGTCTTCATGTACCTCTACGAAGATTGTTATCCAGATGGATTATAACATCCTTGGCCCCACCTTACTCTATTACAGATAAGAGTGTTGCCCTCTCAAATTTTTAGAAATTATAAAAAATTTAAGTCTTCACATACTCGTATAGCTGACAAAAGGCGCCACCTAGTTCTTATTGAGAAAATCAATAAATTACTTCACATTAATTGAAGTTCACTTTAGCTCATCAACATAATTTTTATTACATATAATAATCTGGCACGTAATTAAGTTACATATTACACAGAACTTTCTCAAGCTCTGAAATTAAAAGGCAATCAAATTGTAATTCGTAAAGATATCCTTGATTATAACTCGGAGTCATAGGTATGTCTTCTGTGCTGGAGTATAAGTAATGACTATAATACAAGATAGACATACATTAAAACTTCGTTTACGGGTTTACATGTGATGCCTCGTTTTTTTAAATATTAAATTACGTAAACAGAACATTTGAATACACATAGGTACTTGGATTTTATGTATTGCAATGGGATTCAGTTGAGTATAAGAATTTTATAAAGCTACTTGCCCGTCAAGTAGCCGTTTTGAGAATCAAGAGGATAATTTATAATAATTTATACATATATAATAATTTATACAGCGGCAACGTCGGACGAGTCACTCGAGTCACCACCTCACACGTGCGGAGCACACGTTTGTGTAATCTAATATACTCGATCGATAATAATATGCTAGCTGTTGTACGACGTGTATACTGCACGAGATCAAATGTTGACATCGACACTGGCAGTACTACAAAATAAGGATTGTGATAATCATAACCCAGATGCTTTCCTTTGACCGATTGTACGTTTAACTCCAAGGCCCAATACCAATATAATAAACAGAGGGGCGTATTGCGAAAGTGGTAGTGTACTCCTTCCGGGTTTTATATTTGTGACTTAGCTGGAGATTAAATCGGTGTTTTAGAAGTCGCACGCTACAGGTATAAGATATTAAACTGATAAAATATATAGCTACAAGTATGAAATTAGTCGATTATCTCACAGTATTAAAAATAATTTCAAGTGTGAAATCTCCTAGGAGTGGGTACGGCCGCGGTGGTCCCATTAATAGTAAATCACGATATTTTGCTAAATAATTATATTATTAAGGTACGGAGAGACACGACTGACTCTTTTAAAATGTTTTGGTGCGTACCTATGCACTGTATAAACCTGTATCTTATCAGGATATCTCCCAAGATTTTTGGCAGCAGATCTAATTTGGTAAAAGTATACAAAAGTATCTAATTTGGTAAAGTATATAATGTGGACTACAGCTGCATTAACTATCGGAACTTAATGGTATGCTGAATGAACAGCAGTAGACCATAAGAACAAACAAGTTTAGATTATTAAATATAATTTAACATTACTACTTGCGACTGCTCGTCACTTACGATGCACATAATATGACATAATTACGTCCACATTATATTTACACTACTCTCCTGTCAACTGATGAACTTCTACATATTGAAATGACGATACGTGCATGTACAGGTGAACACTTCTTCAGCAGTTTGACCTCGTGGTCTCCTGCACACTTTGGGTTACTCGGTACCTACTTGGTCTGCTTCGTCACAAACAGAGCAATTCATATCAGAAGTGCAATACGATCCTAGGATAATCAGGACATCCAACCTTACCAACTAGACAACTTGTATTTGACAAGTATAGCTATACATGTAAACAGTTGATGGTGGAAGTCCATCGCATCGCACGGCTGCCGCGCTGCAGCATGACGCGGTCCGCGGGACGTCGGCGGGCGGTTTGTTTTGTTTACATCGGTTTATCTCGAGCCGAGTCGGACTGTTCGCATCGGAAGCGATAGTCCAGCGGAATTGTACGGAAGACTGTATTAATTTATGATGTTAAACGCATTTACACTAATTTTATTTAGACCGGTACGAAATGATAACGTCCCATGTAAACAAAACATTGAATCGGGTTTTTAAATTCCTCCTTATTATATCTATATTATTATCGTTTACACTTTCGAGCGTGAAACTACACATGACTCGTACTCGTACTGAAAGGTTCGGCACCGAACCGGATCCACCACCGAGGCCGCCTGGCTTTTTCGCATCGAATGAAACAGAGTCCAAGCGAGAACAGAGCGAGAGGGAGCCGTCAGGGTACCTGTGTACGGGTGGTGCAACAGCGAGCGCGCCGGCGGCGGGAACGGCTGGAGGAAGTCGTGGGCCCGACCCTTGGAGGAGTCGGTGCCCATGTCGATGTAGCCGTGGCGGTCGAGCCGGCGCGGCCAGCATCGCGACCGCGCGTCCTCGGCGCTGACGAGCTCAATCGTGGCGGCTGGCAGCGGACACGACCGATCCCGAGCCGCTGCGGAGCGGGATTGCGCTGGGCAGCGCGGAGCCGGCGGGCCGGCGGGCCGCGCGGCGTGCCGGGCGGCGGGCGCGGCGGACACGTGACGGCGGGCGTGCCGAGCGGCCCGCCGCGCGTGGACACGTGCACACCACGATACACGTGCCCGTCGCGCCCGCCGGCACGACCCACGCCCCAAGCCCCGCTGGGCTATCCCGGAAGCACCCGGCCCGGCCTCCGGGAATATTTCTAAATAGACCCGCAATAATAAAATTTACTTACGTAGTACTTTCAACTCGACCGATAAATCGGGATAGAAGTAAATATTTTAAATCCGTCTCCTGAAAAAATTCTCAACAGGATTTTTTCGTAGTAGCTTCTATGCTTCTGGGAGGTGGAACGGTGGGAGGAAACTATGCTTGATGCTGATATCGAAACGGTGGTTTCTCCGCTTAGGTTGTTTATTTATATTATCCTTTTTAAACATTATTTACATTTGTAATCTTCGTAACGAGTACTCTATTAAATCCATCCAGGCTCCATCTCCCGGTAGCAGGAAGCGTGGAGCCGCCAGCAGTCATCAGCACAGGAGGATGGCGCTGACCAACTTTAAGGCGCTCCACCCACTGAAGACGCGTCCCGCCGCGGTGCGCAGAGCGACGGCTAACACAACTGCGCGCGGGAAAATTTCCCGCGCGGTGCCGCGTCGGCAGTGTGTTGTGCTAGGCGTGATTTCTATATAAATTGACATAATTGCATACAATGGTAAAATCTGCCATCCCGCGCACCGCGACGGGGCGCGGTGCAGTGGGTGGAGCGCCTATATCGAAAAACAATATTAGTAATGATCTCATTAAATTTGTTGGCCAATACCTTACTGACAAGTTAAAAAGTTATGGACATTCGAAAATATGTTTACTCGTCCTAGTTATCGTTACGTCGAGTATGTCAAAGTATAAATAATCTGAATTTTACAAAAAAAAAAAAACAACTTTAAAATAACTCAAAAACTACTCGTCAGATCTAACTCAAAAAGTGGGACCACATGACAAGCACTAGTTTTCGATTAAAAAAAAAACATTAAAATCGGTTTACTCAGTCGAAAGTTCTGAGGTAACAAACATAAAAAAAATACAGTAGAATTGAATGCCTCCTTTTTTGAAGTCTGTTAAATAAAATAAAATCGTAAAATTATTACTTATTACTAATATTATAAATGTGAAAGTGTGTTTGTTTGTTTGTTTGTTTGTTTGCCCGTCTTTCACGTCGTAACGAAGCTGTTATATGGTATGGTTTTTGTGTGTGGAGATAGTGAGGAGGGTGGAGACTGGAGAGTAACGTAGGCTACTTTTTACCGCAGTAAAACATCCCCATGGGAAGATAGATATTTTGTTCCTTGCTAGATATTTAGTTCCGGAGGTTATTAATAGATGGCGTTAGTAAAATTCATTTGTAAGTTCTGAATCATGCTATCAAATGTATGTAAATGTACAATACATGTAAATTACACAAGTCATAGGCAACTAAATCTAACAATAAGTAAAAATAAGTAGAATTTATAAAAAAAACGATCTCTACCGCGGGCGAAGCTGCGGGCCAAAGCTAGTAACGTCATAAAATGCATAGCCGAAGCCGTGTAGCGCGGCTACACGATGCGTAACCCACCGTAGCCCGTAGCGGCGTAGCGCGCTCCCGGCCGTAGCCGCACGCACCCCCGCCCCCGCGCGTAGACACTACGCGACCCGACACCCGTACCCGGCACCCTACGGCTACATCCCACCGATAACGGCGACACACATTCGTACACGAGAGATGTTCACACCTTCAATAAATGAGCAATCCAGATACGCGGATGCCGGAATAAATATGTTTGAATTTGATTTAAAATTTTACAGTTTGCTGTAAAATTTATTTGAAGTCAATAACTTTCTTGTACTCGCATTATGACTATATCGATGACCAACCTCATAGTAAAATATTTAGATTTTTCAACAGAACAGCGTAATGTCTAATGAATACGAATTTGTGCACAGAGAGACGAGTGATCCGTGGCGCAGACAGCGCAGCGGGTAGAAACTAGAAACGAGCTCGGACACTTTATGTAAGACGCAAGAGCACTGCAAATGACGGAATAATTTCCATGCTAAGGCAGCGGAACGTGAGTAACGGAGATGGCCTGCAACTCATTTTAGCTTGTACAATATTGGCATGTAGAATGTATACTTCTTAACTTTCATAGAAGAAATTCACTTGGTTTCACCTGCACATTTTAACAGTTTTCAATAAAAATAATAAATAGGAAAAATAAAATATTTAAACCCATTGTTACATTTAAAATGTATTATAAAAAAATTATTAAGTGGTCGAAATTTTACATGAAGTATGTTTTCGGAAATGTTAATAATTTGTTACCGATACATGGGCAACAATATATTTTTGAAGGATTATACGTACAATGATAGGTACACAAAAGCACAAAAAAAGCAGTGATAGCCTAGCGGTTAGAACGTTGATCTCCCGAACGAAGGGGCCCGAGTTCAAATCCTGGCACGCACCTCTAATTTTCAAATATTATGTGCGTATTAGAAGTTAATTATTATCACTTGCTTCGGTGAAGGAAAAAATCGTGAGGCAACCTGCACACCGGAGAGTTCTCCATAAAGTTCTCAAAGGTGTGTGAAGTCTACCAATCCGCACTTGGCCAGCGTGGTAGACTATGGCTTGTACCCCTCACACTGTGAGAGGAGACCCCGAACCCAGCAGTGGGACTATTATGGGTTGTTGCTTTACTTTTTTTTAGGTACACAAATACAGGAGACTTTCGTAATACTTTTTTAAAGTTACGAAAAATCAAGCCGAACTTTCAGAAGCCAAAATTAATTAGCTGTTATAAATGAAAAACTTAAATATTAATTTTCGTCAAATTGTGTAAATCCTTTCAGTAAAACGTGTCGGGTCTCGGGGTGCTTTCTGTTACGCAAACAACGACGCCTGGTCTCCCACTCCATGAAACTACCGACACCGTTTATTCGACCCCACATTGCTAAACATGATTATGTATTTACAAAACAATCAACGAACTTCTAGTAAGATTGCAGAAGTGTATTATGTAACATTAAATTTTTATAATTTGGAAATTGCACGATCAGAAGATCCGCGTGCTGCGGACTGTACTGCATGGCCCAGTACATGACCCAGTGTGTCTGTGCCACCCTCAACATCCCTAGCAAGGAATCCTACAGCGAGGTATCATATGAGTGTGCTAAGTTAGGCACTGCTAACGTACCTACTACGAGAGTCCCGCTTTTAGCTGTCAAAATTCGATCGTAAGTGTAAAAGGCTTAATTCATGCGGATATTTGTGTGTATATTATGTGTGGGTGAAATGTGTGTGTCAAATGTATATTATATACAGAATACTACCTTTCTTTAATTCTTTATTGACGTAGGTAATAGGGGTACAAAGATTTCCTTTCTTTATATTGCTTTGAAAAAATATTTTGCTTATTGAAAAGTACTCAAAGTCAAAGTCACTCTGGTTAGGGTACCCTGTGGGTTATTAAAACCGGAGATTGAGGGTTTCATCCCACCAGGGTTTCATGGAAATGGAAATAAAATCCACCTTATTGCATTTTGTTTTTTATAACAATATATTTTAATTCGATTTTTTTTATTACATTGAGCAGAAAAATAATTTACTAAAAATTTTTTTTAAATTACAAGCTAAGTTTAAAATTTAATGTAACTTTATTATTACAATGTATAAATGTCCCCTCAATTAAATATTGGAAGAATACAACCCGTATACGCAGGCTCGCCGCACGCACGCAGTATAAGCACGTATTTTTTTAGTTTTTGTCTAAATAATCGATTATAATATTCCTTTTTAGGGTTCTGAAGTAAAATCGGAACCCTTATAGTTTCGTCATCTCCGTCCGTCCGCCTGTCCGTCTGTCCGAAGCAAAGCGCCAAGACCCTTAGTGCTAGAAAGCTGTAATTTGTCATGGTTATACATAGATATTTATTAAAACTCCAGAATCGTAGATTAAAATATCAAAAAACATTTTTTTTTTCAGGGTACCTTCCCTACAGGTAACATGAGGATGAATTTTTTATTCGTCGCGTACTCTATAGTGTGGGGTATCGTTGAAAATGTCTTCCAAAAATATCATGGGTCTTCTTAGACCATTTTTGGATTTAGGGGTCTTTTTGCGAAATATTTGGTTTTAAAGTGCTAATTTTAGTTAAGTGTCCCACCCTGCTGGAGTTGGAAAAATGAAAAAATCTCAAAAATAGGTTATAATTATGATGAATATACATGGAAAATTTTCACGGCTACTATGTTAGCGTAAGTAGATAATGAGTAATACTCCATAAACTTACTACTTTGGAACCCTACATTGCGCGTGGCCTGACACGCACTTGCCCGGTTTTTTTATGAGTTAATGCAGCATATAATTACGAATTTAGTTTCGATAAAAAGCATGTATACTAGAAGTTATATCTGTAACTCTAAAACAGTCCACATCAGCTTTCACAAATTCATTAAAGTCGCAAGTGAGATATCTTGTTAGGTTCGTGAGATGTTCTAGTTTTGATACAAATCAAGCCCGTCCTCATAAATGCCACTAAAATTGCTTCGCAGTTTGCAACGTCGATTTCCAAGCATTGAAAATTATGTTCTTATTGACTCACGGACTTCTGGGAGGTTAATTTTTAAAGAACGACACTTCGGGTGATGGTACCTAGTTATAAACATACCTATTGTCAGGATCAGACTTGCTGATGCAGCCCAGGCGACCCTGGCGACCCAGGCGACCCTGGCGACCCAGGCGACCCTGGCGGCCCAGGCGATCCAGCGCCGCAGCGCCCCCCGAGTGCCATAACCTCGTCCCCATTCATCAGGGTGCACTATGCCCATGATCCTTAATACGATACGATGCTTCCCGTCGTGCAAGCGATATGATTAACTTCAGATGACGTTACATGATTATAATTATTTTTTCAACTTAGTTTTGTAGTAAAAACTGCAAAATATTCAAACAGTTATTTTTTCGGAGTCCCAGCCGTACAATACTCGTTATCTAGGTACCTATTTACCAAGGTCTATTAACATTAATTTTTGTATTTTTGTGAAACCAACACTATCAATCAAATTCCAATGGATTCCAATTCAAATTCGCAGTAGCATCGCTGCCTACCTTGCTTGTTACTTAATTTTTCGTCGTTAAGCGGTTTAAGAGTGAGTTTGGTTAACGACATCTCAAAGGAATGCGGAATGGAAGCGGAACAAATGAGAGTAGCAATGGATGTGAACGGCGTGCAGGTGGCTTTGGACGGTGAGGCTACTCACCGTACTTCTTGTTGAAACTCGCCCCGTGGCTCAGGAAATCTGAAACAATTCAATCCATTAACAAAGTCTGCCAACATCTAGCTTCCGCTATATTTTTACACACATTGATAAATGATAATCCTAAAAATATTTAAATTATTATCTGACTTTTGACAGACTAACATTTAAGAGCATTTAAACAATATTTATTTCAACTGAGCAATGCCAAGTTCATTTGCGGAATCTAGCGGCAATAAACTTATTCCTAAACTAGCAAAAAAGTGGTGGTTTAGGAGGGCTCGCGAAGTTTACGGCCAGTTAACTTGCGTTTTCGTTAAATTTTGATAACCTCTTGTCAGTCGCGCGACCGTGTGCCGGTTTGAACCTACACTTTCGAACGACACGTAGGTATGATGTTAATGGGCATGATGACAGATTTTGAAATACTGTTCTATATTGTTGGGAAATATATTATAATCACAACGTATATCATATTTCCGCAATAAAATAAGGTTTAGTATATAATAAATACATTTCAATTTATAAGTTTAAAATTCGCACAAAAACGCTTCAAAGTGTAATGGCGACGCTTGTGACGTCACTCCTCAGGAAATTAATAGACAAGACGTCATACGATCAGTATGGTGATATTAATTTGTTTAAAGAAGTGTGACGTAATTCGCGCTAATTGAGACTGATTGGCGTTCAAGCTAACATGGCGGCTTGCCGTATTTTGTAGTTTTAGGCTGTGTTGTTTAGGCAAACTGTTAGCGGCCGACTGAGTGAGCCGCAAAGTCGCGAATTGAAATTTGAGTTAGCTGCAAACTCAGATCAATTTGCGTGCGTCGCAAGCAAACTGTTATGAGTTAGCCGCTTATTTAGATCGACCGATTGAATTTTCACTTTACTATTGTTGTACGAAGGGAGTGGTCGTGTTGGTCACGATGGATATTTTTGAAGTAATTGGTATCTTAAAGGCGCTGAAAGAGGATAAAAACTGTCGAGCTGTCCGCAAGAACAGTTTGCGGCAAACGGACTCACTACGCCCGGCGAACAACCATATCGCCGCCGCCGACTGGAACCGGGTTTGCTGTGAGTTAGCCTGACTACTGAGACCGTCGGCGCACGTAACGCTGCAAACTGCGTATAGTGAGCGCAAAACTAGCAAACTGTGGACACTCCATTTCAAATATATGGAAGGGCGTACTAAACCGATACACCGCAAACTCAGTCGGCCGCTAACAGTTTGCCTACTGGGAACACAGCCTTTTTTATCAAAAATATTGTTAATCTCGCTCATAATAATACGATAAATGCGTGTTTTGTAATCCATTAATAGGGTTTCATTAAACACATACATATTTTAGTGATTATTACTTACTGTCATCATGGCTATTCACTTATTGTGATTATTGTACAATCGAATATAGATTTAAAAATAAACAATTTAAATTGGAAGACTCGCATTTTTACCTTTTAAAATGGCATATCTCCAGGTCCAAAAACTGGCCTACGCTAGATTCTTCCATGAAATATCGTACGCTGGCTTGCTTCAACCCATTAATGGCCCACTACTGGGCACGGGTCTCTCCTCTTGAGGAGGCCTAGAGCGTACTCCACCACGCTGCTCCAGTGCGGATTGGTGGAGGGGTTAGTGGCCAACCCGAGTGTTGGAAGTTTTCAAACCGCCCGAGGGCCTCCAACATGGCTTAATGAAATATCGTAGATTCTAATAAAATACAGTAGATTGTATGAGGAGATTTTTTTCTACTAAAATCTGTGTTTTTTGTTGGTCTAAATACAGTAAAATGTACTAAAAATCGTTACAGCTGTAGATCGAACCTGAATACGGTAGATCCATGGATATATTACTCTAACTGGATACATAACTTAGTAGTGGTACCTGAAGATCGATGACTTCATAACAGAATGACCATCTTTGTATTGTGCCCATGTTATCTATCGTCCCAGGATATATCATCAAATCGATTGTGATTTTTTATAATAGTATAAAAACATCTAAGATGAATAATATATGTTATTATAACACCTACAGATGTACCGTAATTGTGTACCTTAATTTTCAATTTACACTTTAATGCAATAATTTATTTCGGTAATTTTGAGGAAATTTTAATAAAATGTATTATTTCAGTATTATAATTTTTACCATCAGAAAAATTACCTTTAGAAAACATTTTGTAGAACCATATCAAAATAGGACATCATTTTTCTAAGTAAGTGTGGAGACCCTACAATTATGAAGGACAACCTCAATCCGGCCTGAGATTGGTCGAATGGTCACTCCGATATAACGTCATCGATCTACAAGTACCTCTACAAAGTCAATGATCCAGACAGAGTAATATACTACCGTAATTATGTGGTGCCTGGCAACACTTAGCCTGATCGAATCGTCCATGTAATATAGAGGTCCATCTCATATCTATACTTTTTTTTAACTTACAATAAGTTAATGCTTGACCACAATCCCACCTGATGGTAAGTGGAGATGTGTGTGTAATATTATAAAGCTGAAGAGTTTGTTTGGTGGAACGCGCTAATCTCAAGAACTACTGGTTTGAATTGAAAAATTGTTTTTGTGTTGGATAGTTCATTTATCGAGGAAAGCTTTAGGCTATCGGATTTTTGGAAATTCATCCCCTAAGGAGTTAAATAGGAGTTGGAAGTCACTTTCATACAAACCAACTTCATCAGTTTTAGAGTTATAAACATGAATTTTTATGCAAGTTTACAGTTAGGTATTAACAAAAAATAATTTTAACACATTTTTTTTGGAAAATCATCCTTTCAAGGGTTAATTTAGGGGATGGAACTTAGTTCGCAACATCGTCAGTTTTGAAGTAAAAAGGGTGAAAATTTGTATATAAGTTAAACAGGGGAGGCGGAACGGGAGGGAGAGGGAATTTAATGGTCTCTGAATTGTCAAACCTACCAAAAATATAAAAGTTATAAGTAACAACAAAGTACATTCACTGATTGTTAGGCGATACGAAGTTCGCCGAGACAGCTAGTAATACATAGGTATAGGTGGATTCATGAGCTAAGCACTTACGCGTCACCCACACAAACACCTGACCTAATCTAATATATATAAAACTCTCGTGTCACGGTGTTAGAAGTTGAACTTCTCCGAAACGGCTCGACCGATTTACGTGAATCTTAGCGTGCATATCGGCTAGGGTAGAGAATCGGACAACATTTTTCATCCCCCTAAATGTTAAGGGTGGTCCATCCCTAAATTTTTGGCAGAACAACATTTGCCGAGTCAGCTAGTTATAGATAATAATATTAAATATCTTTGAATTGAAACATTTCAAAACTCTAAATAATGTAAGTTACGTGTGGATTCTGTTTTATTCCGTTGCAGCGACATCCATAGATCAATGTCGACACTCGACATTCTTTAAGTTGCGCATGTTTTAAGTTATTTCATAAGATGGCGCTGCTAAGCTGCAAGCTTTGTACGGGCCACCAGAGACAAAATTAACGCCCAGTTGAATTTTAAATATTGTTGAATAGAGATGAAACTAGCATTAATACTTAATTTTTATCTTTTTTTATATTATATTAAACATTAAGTTGGGGTTGTATTGGGTTATTATCATGCATCATTGGTGTAGGCTGTAGGCACACGACGTAATTATTTTATAGTTTTACAATTATAAACAATATATAGGTAATAATATTATGATGAGATAGAGTATGAGTACCGTATACAAGTAATCCTTTAGTATTACCTATTTTTTTATATACCTAACAAAGTACAAGTCTTATGTCAGGTACTATAGTGGACATTAAGTCCAAGATTGTAACTAATTAAAAAATTAAGGTTACATACACAGTTTTAAGTGGTAGGTAAAAAAATCTGTATATATATATATATATACATAATACATGTATAAATTTATATAAATTTTAATTTAATTTCATAATTTAACCTCACCGTCATCTCACTCCATCTATCGGAAAATTGTAAAACTACTGCTGAAAACTAAGTAGTTCCGTTCCGTCCCGTACTGACGTCGCGCTGATGTCGTCACCCGTTAGTTACAAATTCCAGCACCGAACGTTATGTCGCTGATATAGCGAGGGTTGAATATGCCAAAAAAATGCAAGGAACCGGGCTTACCGTTCCGACTCATCGTCGATCAGGTGCAAAATCAAAACAGAATAAATAACGTTATAAACACCGCTCGAAAGTAAAGATAAGTAACGTCGCACCGCATGGAAAACTTTATTTATGACAGCAAGTAAAATAGAGCGCGGTCACATGTGTGTAATGCGAGCGGGATGTAGTGATGCGGTTGGTCGACGGCACGAGGTCGATGCAGCGGGCGAGATGCTGATTGGTCGAGCGGCGTCTCGGCGCTGCAGCGGGCGACGCGCAGATTGGTCGCGCGGCGTCGCGGCACGGCTGGCCGGCCTGGCCGCACGTGACGAGCACTCGTGAAGGCCACGCCGGAGACGCGCATACCGACATCTAGATGGCGCTGGCATGCACGTTGTTTACAACTTGCAAAATTTAATTCCTGCCTCTGTGACATAATTTCACGTAATTGTAGGTAGGCGTGCGACAACAACAAAGTGAGTAATGTGGCGACACGGTGCGGCGCGGCCGCAAGTTGTCCAGGCGGCGCGCGGCGGACGGAACCGAGCGGCGCGATGCAGTTAGCGGCGCGGCCTTGAGCGTGACTATGTTTTAATGAACACGCCCGCGGCCCGCACGCCGCACCGCGCTCCGCCACTGTAACGATACTCCGATACTCCGAGTTACCTTTATCGACATCGCGACATGAGCGCTCATAATAATAAAAATAATTAAATGACTCCCTGCTGCTGCACACAGTCATCCAGCACACGCGAGATTGATAATGCGCGATCAACAACGGCATACCATGCCACATGCCTCCCGCTTACAGTTTTACAACAATCATGCTCCCTTAGGATGCCTATTTAGCTATTATTCTCCAACGAATGGATGTTAACGAGCAACTGGTTTTGTACCCTTGTGTACTCTTCAACGGCCAAGTCACACAACATTAACTATAATAATAAAGAAATCGCAGTAAGGAACCTTAGACTTGGCACGACTTTGTCTAGATTTCGTTACTTTAAAGCAGCTCCATCGAGACTTGGCTAGTTTTTAACAGAATGTTTTTGGTGGGATACGGTTTTCAAATTTTCCTTTACTTGTGCTATGATACAATTTTCTTACAAACAGGATTCTGGGAGGAGGTGGCTAACGAGAAGTACGAGAATTATAAATAACTCAAAAAATACGGCACAAACGACCGAATCTTTTAATTGCGCTGACCCAGAATATTTTTATAGATCTAGAATTGGATGCCTATTAAATAATTTAAATTTGATAGGTACCTCCACGCATCCCTGAGATAAAAGGGGTTGACAACAGATGGACAGTACGACGGGCAACGATGCTAAATGGGTTCCGTTTTTTTTCTTTTGAGGTATGGAATCCAAAAAGAAACGTGTGCAGGATTAGAGTAGAGCAGAGGCGAGCGGTCAGTGGGCAGAGAAAGAATGGGTCCAATAACGAGTTTTCAGCTAGTACGACGAGGCTCTAATTCCTATAAAGCTATGATTTTCGTTTACGTTTCGTTTTTGCAGCAATAATTCACAGTTCAACGAATTCATGTTCAATTCAAATGGTTTTCTGCTGGACAATAGAATGCGTTCGGAAATATAGTCCTCATCCTGAGTACGAGGACTTCTTGGTGAATACGACTACGGTACGTCAATGCAGAAATATTTTATTTTGACCTTTTACTTACATACGTTTTCATGTAACTGATTTATTTAAATAACTATTCAACAATTAAAGGAATTAGGAATACAAAAATGTCTAATCATAATGTATAGTGTAAGGCTCTAGCTAGATGATTGTTTGATAGGTAAGAAAATCATCACCATCATCCTGCCCATTCCCCAATTTCATTTGGAGTCGGCGCAAAATATTATGGGTCTTCTAAGACCATTTTTCCGTGGTCCGCTTGCGTGTCCGTATGCTATATTTGTAACGAGGTGTAATACCTCGTTCAATATGTGGAGGACAGAATATAATTAATTTTTAGACATTGTTATGTACCCACTTTCAAGCGAATAAATGAATTTGAATTTGATTTTGAATATTCCTTGGCTGGCAGATACATTTTTCTTCTAAATTTTTAAATTGGCGCCCAACGTGGGGCGCCAGTGCGAGGGTGTAGATCCTCCACAATTAATAGTAGTAATTCTCTCAGGGTGGGGTAGGCAATGAAGTACGATAGTCCAATTTTATGAAACGAAGCCCATTTATTATTCAACACCACCAGTATAACACCAGCACAATTGATTGACAAGTCAACACTATAATATTAATAATTTAAAAGAAATAAATGTTGAAAATTAACACAACATTATGAATTTATTCCTCCAAGCTCCCTCCTGGAAGCCCAGCTGACAGTTCCATTTTTTTTGAAAACCAAAATGTCACAATTTAAAAATTTAGAAGAAAAATGTATCTGCCAGCCAAGGACTATTGAACGAGGTATTACACCTCGTTACAATATTTGCTTTTAAAGTGCTAATTTTGGTTAGAGTAAAGTGTGTCCCCCCCCTGCCAGCTAAACGGTTGAAGTTGGACAAGTGAAAAAATTCTCAAAAATAGGTAATATGATGGATTTACAAGGAAAACTATCACGGCTATGTTAGCGTAAGTAGTTAATGAGTAATAGCCGATAATCTTACTACTTCCGAACCCTAAATTGCGCGTGGCCTGACACGCACTTGCCCGGTTTTTTTTACATACGATACTTTTCGGCACACTATTGAGCTATAATTTTAATGAGTCGCGTACAAATCCCTTTGCTTTCTTTGCCTTGCCGTGCTGTAAGTGGGTGCAGGCCTAATATCCGCCGCCGCGTCGCGTCGCCCCGATCCCGCTCGGAAAATGGAGCTAACTCGAATTGGAATAAGCTTGCGCTCTCTCGCTTACACTACGTTATTCATATTTATTTAATTATCTATTAACACACCAAAAGCTTACATACAATTATTACATTTGCTTAACATTACTACAACATGATCTAGTATGCTTGCCAATTACATGTGTGTACATCATTCTTAGTGGTTACATGTTATCTGACAAAAAAATTAACAACATTTGTTTTTCAAAACAGGCAGTGTAATTATTGATTTTTTTAATATAGCTGTACTCGTAGCTAGGTACAGAAATGTGCGGTAAGTTTTTGTTTCAGGCTTAAACCTGAATCGTGAAAGATAGATAATTGATTCGCGAATTCGTGATAGTGGGGAGTGCCTGAGAGCATTTGTCCTGCTTGAAGGCACAAACAGAATTTTGATAATAAGCTGTCGTGAATAGCTGTATATTCTCATTCATATTCTCTGTTAACTATATTTTTCCATACCTAACCACATCATATCGAACAGGGACGAACACCACATACTAGCGCCATGCAATACTTTCATATTCGTGTTTACATGCAACTCCTACTATTCTTACTGGTAGGAGTGGTAGGTAAGTTTTGATACGCAGTCAAAATCTTGTAAATCATATTTTCAAAGTTGGCAGATAATTTTATACATTACTGAGTATTTAGCACAAGTTGTCAAATTAACGGGATATTAAACGTTACTCCTGCCTCGCTATGTATCCCTTCGCTCTCTATCGGCCCTCGCCTCGGGCCGGCCGCACCGCGCCGTGGCGCATCGTGTCGACGGCTGACAGACATGGGCCCTTGCCAAATGTATCCCTTGCGGCCCTTGCCTTGCAGGGGCCACGGGGGGACGCGATGCTTTTATCAAAATGACGGTTAAATTATGTTTCTCTGTTTATGACTCACTTTCGTTGTAATTCTAACTTGTTTGATTGAAAAAACTTATCACAAAACCGGCCAAGTGCGTGTCAGGCCACCGTTCCATAGACAACTATGGAACGTGTTCATTGACTATTTTATTATGCATTAACTACCTAAGCCTAGGCTAGGGTTGATAGCTTTCCTTCAAATATCATACGAGTATAATTATTATGCTAATAAATAATAAATAAATAAATAACGCTTCACACTCATAGCCCCCACATTAGGATTCCCTGCGTCGTGGGTGCCATGGACAACACACAACATAGACAAGGACATTCACACCCAGACCGAGAACAGCAATTCAAACTCATCATTCAAATTTCCGCCTCGCTGGGAATCGAACCCAGGACCCTTGGCGCGGCGATCCGGTATGGTAACCATTGCGCCACACGGATCGTAATACATGCATATTATCTATAGTATAATGGACGTCCTTACACAAGTAGTGACATTAATTCAACTGTTGTTAGGTGTAAGTACATTTTGTATGTCATGATCATGAATCATGTTAAGTTACTATGTACTACCTACTACACGTAGAACATACGATCTTATGACCGTATGTTTTAACAGCACTAAATGACATGGTCATGACTGTGTATTAAGTAAGACGAGTAACATCCATTCAGTTAATTTAATTGATACTTAGTTTGCAAGTGGGCCTTGCAATTATTGAAGTGAACACTTATGTGGTGTGTGTTTAGGTATGTGTAGTATAATTATTATAAACATCACCTATATAAACATCAGAATACTAAATTAGTGAAGAGAAGACGGCATCAAAATGTTAGGTAGCTACTTCAAGTCCGAACCGAACCAATTTGCCAAACTGACTCTGCTCGCTTACTTAGAACTTAGGTCGTAGAACGAGGGAATTCAAGTGCGACCCTTAGGTTTATTATAATCAAACCGCCCCAGTATCTGATATCTGACCTACTCCGTTAAATCAGCTGCTACGACCGGCGGGGCAGGGGCGGGGGGGGGGGGATGGGGGGGAGGGCGTCGAACACGTTGCTACATTCTACAGCTCGATTAAACCCATAAAAGATTACAAGCGAAACAGCACTCTACACCCGAATCGACCCGCGCTGCCTAGCGGGATAGCCCGCGAAATCGTCCGCCCAGGCACTGCTCGATAGCTGTAGGTTAACTTAATAATTTAATTTTAAAGTTACTGATCATAGTGAAATACCTATGTATTATTATTTGTAACAAATATGTGTGATAGATTGTGAACGTGAGACAGCCATTATGAATTTTCTGAAATCGCCCAGCATGCCGAATGCGGCATGTACTTGTAACGTCCGTCATAGCTAAAATGCGGAGTACGCCAGGCCTGTTAAAACTCCAAAACCGTAGAATTAAATATTGAAAAACACTTTTTTTCAGGGTACTTCCTGTAATCGCACTACCTATCTGTTATTATATTTCAACGACATAGCATACGACTGCCTGTTTACTATCTTACTTTCTGCATAGTTTATTATTTTTTATAAGATAACACCATTGAACGACAGTAATAGATACCTGGTGCCTTACCATGAACTCTAATAAAATGTGTCATGTTCAGGACAGGTCAGCTTGTAGCTAAAACCTGACAGGAGTGAATTTTGTACCATGAACATTTACCGATGACCTGCAATGCCTCTACTTCTGTCCTGCATCTTAGTCTATGACATGCAAGGTACTTGATTTGTACTAATTATGTTCTGAAATAGAGCGTTTTATCGGTTTACCGGTTTTCAAATGAATGCGTAATATTGATGTTTTTAAAAGTTTAAAATAACAATCTCAATTGAAGATTTTGAGATTTGTTATAAATACTTAAGTGTTGTGATTTATTAACCTTTCGTTCTCTAAAATTACCAAAAAAAATATCGCTAAGTGATGCTTACATTTTTGAACGTAATCTTACACCACTTGACACTTGACACAGTGACATGTCTATTAAAATGTGTGATTTATAATGCCGGTTACTCACATTCGCGCGAATACGCGAACCCACATGTGTGGGACGACATTCGCGAAAGATTATGCGAAGTTTTCGAGGCATTCGGGGTTTTCCAAGCTGTGTTGGTTTTTTGTCGCACATCAAAGCACGCGAACATCGAACCTTCGTGTAGTCTCCCACACATTCGTGCGACCAGTTGCGCACACGACTAAAAAGGTGATGTATCTCTTAATTTTTCGTGGTTCGTGGCGCCTAATCGTACTACCATTTATTTTCTGTATTGAAAATGGATTTTAATGTCAACAACATAATAACAACAGCAAGATTGAACATTCGTGAACAAAGTGTAGGAGGAAGCGGAAATGGGCTTGTATTGTATACTCATATGCGAACCCATTTGCCAGACCCCCCTTCACATATGTGCAAACATTCGTAAAAATGTCAAACATTTGCGCGCATGTGTGTGACCGGGGTTAGGAGCGATAATTTAAAAAGCATAAGTACAATGAATGTTTTTAGAATTTTCCAAACAAATGAAATGTATTTATTTTGTGATGATGGTGTATTTGAAATTCGCCATGGCTGCATCCCGTCATGTTTCATCATCATCAACGAAATAGCCGAAACAGGACAATAAATGTTACTTTCGGTGAGCTGTAATATTTTGACGTTAACATATGCCACTTTCTGATGTCAATACGTCAACAATCGCGTCATGGTACACGAATTGCAGGGCAGAAGATCATTTTTGAAGTCACGTGACCGCTGTCCTGTTACGGTGACGTGGTCGCTGGCTGCCCTGTGTTTTAGCCAGATCATGGTAGGATATAGCAGGACAGGCCAATTATCGGCTAATATTGACCTGTTTTAAGAGTTCATGGTAAGCCCCCTGGTCTAAGAAAGTGATTTCGAAGTAGGTAGGTACTTGTCAAACGTTTGAAATTGCGTATTAGAAAGAAAACCGGGCAAGTGCGTGTCGAAACTATAAGGGTTCCGATTTTACTTCGGAACCCTAAAAAGGTGTGTGTCAGCTCCGACGCACGACTGGAGTCTAACGCCATAGTGATGATGATGATGTTAAAAAAATTACATAAAAAACTGACAAGACAAATTACATAAAAAATTGACAATAAAAAAATAAAAATACAAAAAATAGACATATAAAATTGATGATGATGTCTCACATCAAGAATAGGATGTACCAAGATTTAATAACTATCTTTACATGGCGTTGTTACTGATCAAACCATCCAACGCCATATAGATTCTGTGTTGCGAATTACAAACATAACGCATAAGTTAACATAACGTCACGGAAAAAAATTGATTTTACTCCCCATAAAATCTCATAACCACGGGCTCAAATATGTAATCGATAGATAAGGAATTAAACTCCAAAAATGATAAAGTAGTAAGCCCCTGAGATGAGAGTCCCAAGCGTGCTAGCTGACAAATGCGTTTTATATAGGAAGAGGAAATGACTGACGGACGCGACGGCCGGCGCGGCGCGGGCGCAATGTGCGCAGTATGGAGTGTGCCCTAATCTTATCTAAAACATTCACTTATCAAAATCTGACGTATCTTAACGCCGTTGATAAGCTCACTTAAATATATACTCCTAAATTAAAACAACTATTACTACAGATAACAAAATATGGGTAAGGAGTGGCAAACGATAAGGCATTGCGGCTAGGCCGCGCGGTTCGTGCGGCTCATGCGGCCCACGCGGTTCACAGTTCATTATTACAGTCCGTTATTTAGACGAATCATAATATATTTTCACAATCTTGGCACTACTTTCGTTTTACAATAGTTTTAATATATCATTAATTTTATTTATCAATCGTAAACAGAAAATGCTAGCATTAAATTATTTTATTTGTAATCAATTCTTTTCTTTCTTCTTTTCTTCTAAAAACAGACTTACTATAAGTATCGGCTGTGGACTCTCCACTTTAGAAAATAGCTATTTCAACTGCGTACGTATGTTAATCTCTTTTCACAGAACTTCTAAACTACCTACCTACTTATTATTATAATTACTATAATATTTCGGCAAATGAGATTATTAATTATCGTTTTTATCGCCTGCAGGTATACGTCATAGACGTTGGACTAAATAGTAAATATATTATTCAACGTTCGCATCATAAATTTAAAAAAGATTAGAAGGGGCTGATCTGGAGATCATTTGAAAATACTTGAGTAACACATAATTTTATTCGACATGCGTTTAACTAGTAACTGGCTCTTACTTTTGGAAATAGAAACTCAAGTTTGGAAACAAACACCCGCAGCCGCAGGGGTCCAACTAACGGCGACCGACGACCCCTAGACCCACGACCCCTAGAGGGTACGGGTTTCTTCCCGTAACCGTAGAGCGTGCTCGACCACGCTGCTAAACGCCGGATTAGAGGAGAGCTTAATGGCCAGGCCGAGTGTCAGAAGTTTGAATGCCGCCCGAAGTACTCCAACATCAATTTAATGGCTCAACGTCTGCTAGGTATCAAAACCAACCGTTACCGACACCTGAACGTGCCGCGCAGCACGAGAACACCGCGCTGCACTTGCTTCACTCAGTCGATCACCTCCATACATTGGATCGACGGAAGCCGCCACCGCGCCGCGCCGCTACGAAGTGCTACGAGCGCCTCCAGACCACATTCCTTATTTATTATAATGAATTTCCACATTTATTATAATGAATAATGTCAGCATTAGATCACCTCATTGAGATTTATAATGGGCCTACTATGCATCTACGTACAAATACTAATTAATAAGTCAAACTCAAGCGAATAAAAGCTGCCCAACTCCGATAATAATCATAAAGACCCAGGAGCGTGCCTTTTCATACTGCGAATAAGCGCACTTCAGCGAGCAAAAATCCTATCCAGGTGGCAGTTAATCTGCAAAAGTTATATAATTATAGTAATGAATGGTGCCGGGATTCTCGTTCGGATCTAGATCCGGGCTTCCGGCGCGGGGGCGTCCGGCCAATCCGGCCATTACAGTGAAGCTACACAACTCGACCTGTACCAGCCTACACACTCTCGTAAACTTAATTATTCCTGTTTCGTATTTCAGACTTAATATCACACCTATTCAATAGAAAGTCGTAAAATGGAATACTAAAGTTTCGTCAACGACAAATTAAAATGGTATTAAGAAGGGTGAAGTACGAAGTGTATGTGTAGAAAACTTAAGGCACTAACTCGTAACTTGCCTAACTACTTATCAGTAGACTGAAACTCCTGCAACGCGCTATAATGTTCCATACAGAGTATTCTCGGTCTCACTGGACAATGTTCTCTTGTAGAGCGCGGTAACTAACTTTACGTAGCCACAGATACAATACAGCTTGCAGTGCAACAGTGGCAACGTAACAGAAGTTTAATAACATTATGAGGTGGGGGGCCTGTTCCTCATGTCCCGGAGTCAGTGTCATTACTATACATGTAAACATAATACATAAGTGACCTGTGCTTTATTGCACTCGATGTAAGAGACGGCTCAAATTCCGATCGTCGGCGTCAATTTGACACCGATGTGATGTGTCGGTGCTGGCGCGCGGCGAGGTGGCGAGATACGCGTCACCACAAACGAGCGCGCGCAGTACTACTACACGATTTTTCATTCAATTTTCGTTCGCCGGTACATCACGATCTAACCCACAACCATGAGAGGGCGCCATACTGGTACCGTAGTACCACCGAAACCACATGCACATCAACATAAAGAATAACAAATCAAAGTCCAAGGCACTTTATGATTTTGACCGCAGATTTGATGCGATGATCTGTTATCGAGTCGGTCCAAACAACCAAGACTAGGAGACTAAGACTAAGCTCGTGTCTGATAACTGTAGCTCTAGTGGTAGCCACGCTCGTGATCCCTCTTCAAATTGATAATGACAAAAACAATCAGATTGTGGAACGCACCGCGGCGGCGAGCTGCCCGCTGTCCGCTGCCGCTCACCCGCTCGCGCCGCACATATCGCACATTTTAAACCTTGAAAATGTTGAGGCTATTCTATTTCTGACGCGACCTACATTTTTTATGACTCCTTCCCGCCCTATCTCATGCCATATTCGTTTCCTCCCGCATGTGCCGGCGGCCGGGCCCCGTTGGGTGTTTCACGGCATTCATACCGGCAGCACCGCACCCACTCCTGCTGCAGTGCTGCTGCTGGCCTGCAATGAGTTGCAGTGAAGCTCCAATATATTGCCGGTAACCCATTGAGCCTACTTTTGAATTGATACGCCTTCTAGTCTATTGTTTTGAGACTCAGCTCCATTGAGTCAATATTTTTTAAAGAAAAGAACAGTACGCGCCTTGTACAACCTCAAGCCCAGGGACTCGCTTAAGGTCATTGTACATGTATTGTATAATGTATGTTAAGAAATCCCTACTAATATTATAAATGTGAAAGTGTGTTTGTTTGTCCGTCTTTCACGTCGCAAAGAAGCTGTTATATGGTATGGTTTTTGTGTGTGGAGTTAGTGAGGAGGGTGGAGAGTAACGTAGGCTACTTTTTACCGCGGTAAAACATCCCCATGGGGAGATCGATATTTTGTTAGTTATTAGATATTTAGTTCCGGATTTTGTTAATAGATGGCGTTAGTAAAATTCCGCGCGCGAAGCAGCGAAGCTGCGGGCTAAAGCTAGTATAGTGATGATTTCCCTAAGAAATGTGATAATCACAATATTAACGAGGAACAAGGCTAAACAGATAGTTTTAGTTTCAGTAAAACTTGTGGCTCGTTCGTGGGTAGGTACATGTGTAAAAATCTATATACAGGGTGGATTTTTGAGACGGGTCAGTAAGGGCAGGTACCTTAACCGTTATAGTTACAGGAAAACGTTCCAAGGAGACTATCCATAACTTTTTTAGATATTCTGAACTGCATTCACAGATTTTTGAAAAAATGTATGGTCAGCGAAAAAAGTGCTAAAATCCAAAAAAAAATATTTTTATGCCTATCGATCCTACTTCGTATGGGGATCAAAATACTCTATGGGACCATTTAAGGTATGAGTACTAGAAATGTCAGAAAAGGCTAAAATCATTTTCCATACATTTTGTACTGAAAAACGATAAATCAACTCGAAATATTCTTTATCGCCAAACAATCCTATTTGTTACTGCGATTAAAAGATTATGAAATTATTGTTATTTATTATTATGCCTATTGAAATTTAAATACAAAAACTACGGTAAGACACAACATATCACACAAACTTAAAAATAGGTTATCTATTATTCAAAATGACCGCCGTTTTCACGAATACATAAGTTCACTCGTTTTTGTACTGAGCAAGTAGCAGCGGAAAGTGTTCTTTGATGGATATTATTTAAAATCCTCGTTAATGCCTCTTTCAGCTCCTGAACACTTTCGTACTTTCTTTTGTAGACTTCATTTTTTAGGTGGCCCCACAAAAAAAACTCGAGAGGCGTTAGATCGCGAGGTGACCACTTAATTGGACCATGTGTTGGACCATGGACCACTAACAGCACCTCTTGCAGCGTGTCTTCGTGAAAATGGCGGTCATTTTGAATAATAGATAACCTATTTTTAAGTTTGTGTGATATGTTGTGTCTTACCGTAGTTTTTGTATTTAAATTTCAATAGGCCTTAAATAATCTTTTAATCGCAGTAAGAAATAGGATTGTTTGGCGATAAAGAATATTTCGAGTTGATTTATCGTTTTTCAGTACAAAATGTATGGAAAATGTTTTTAGCGTTTTCTGACATTTCTAGTACTCATACCATAAATGGTCCCATAGAGTATTTTGATCCCCACACGAAGTAGGATCGATAGGCATAAATATTTTTTTTTTGGATTTTAGTACTTTTTTCACTGACTGTACATTTTTTCAAAAATCTGTGAATGCAGTTCAGAATATCTTAAAAAGTTATGGATAGTCTCCTAGGAACGTTTTCCTGTAACTACAACGGTTAAGGTACCTGCCCTTACTGACCCGTCTCAAAAATCCACCCTGTATATGTAACTCTGAGTAAGAAAAAAAACAACTCAGTAGTTCCTTGCTGCTTCTTCTCCCATCTCTCATGTTTTTTAAAATCAAAATTGAAAAAAATTTTTTTTAAGTTCTGAATTTATATTTAGTTTCCTGTGTTTGGATGTCTACGTTTTATTTATGGCGTTTCTAACCTAGTTCTCTACACTCCATTCGGAACTTCTGTCTATATCACAGACATGTATTGTCTGTGGTCTATATTAGGTATTGTATATAGTTTATCGACAGCTTAGTTCGAAGATTGAACTCTAGTTTATTTTATTTAAAAAATAACATAAACACTATCACGGGACAATGAAGACGCTTCGTGTTAATTTTTCACCATTCAGTGTACCGTTACCCTGCAGATGGAATGAGGATGAGCAAGAAAAAGAGAAGTATCTGAAATAATATTTAATAGGTATCCATATTTCGTTGAGTATTGCCACCATAAAGTAATTATATAGGATCGGGACAGAAGGAGCAATCTAAGGTCTCCTTTGGGAGCTTTGCTAATCTCCAGGGGCAGCGCGTTCCAGAGTAGTATCGCCTGAAAAGTAAAGGAGTAGTAGTAGTAACTATTACGTTTATTTATATTGGAGTGGCAACATCACGTAAATATATTGAGCAATGTTTTCAACATTCAGCTTTTAGCTTTAGAAATGTTGCTTTATAGAGCGAGAAATTGCCTCCCGATGTATCCTGCTGTCCGAGAGCGGCGCAGTTGTCGTAAAAATGCCGCCGTGTTTGTGTCGCGGGCCGCGGTGTTTCCGGTGTCCGCTATCCCGTGCTTACTAACTGTGCACCATGCACATTGCACCCATACTGACACATTACATCTGTAGGCTTTACGCAGTTATATCATCAAAATAAAAGGATAAAAAAGGTGCTTTATGCTTTAACATCCATGATTTGGTTGAATTTATGGAATGGCGTTTCTTCTCCTCCATGACAAAGAACGTTTTCGAAGCGATGGTAGATTAAAAAAACGACGTGCATAAATGTATCAGTTTCTGCGTAGCTCTCCAACAAATGATTCTCAATCGTATACGAAAGCTCAAATTTATTTTAACGGTCCCGTGCGTGGTGTGTTGTATTGCATCGCTCGCGGACGCACTAGTGTAGTGAATTAAACTGGCTCTTTGACCACATAATCTGCAGCAGAACAGTCGAACCGCAATGACTGACAAGTGACAACTCGTAACTAACATGCGCCAGCGCAGCTTAGCGTGCACACAACTGACACCACACAAGTCATAAATTTATTGGGATCAAATTATAATTATACGTATGTTTGTTAATTTTTTTCTCTTGTTTATTTAAACATTTGCGCGGGGTTGGCTCACCCTATAACAGACCCGAATTTAAAACAGTTAACAAGGTCAATAATTTGTAATATTTAGGTGTGTATTAATTGCTGGAATACAAACCTAAATATTACAATTATTGACCTCGACATTGAATTGAATGGACAAAGGAGAGTCGAGGTGGTGCCTCCATTGTATCTGTAATTTCTCGGCTCGCCCGTGAACAACTTTGATGGGTGTGCGAAGATTTCGTATTGTGCAATTTACAGCTTCGGACTACCCCGTAGTGAATGCAATCAGTTCTGGAAATTGAAAAGTTATTTCATTTTTAAGACTTTTATTTCCTTTGGATATTGGCCAAAACCACCTATATTCTCGCTTTTTCATCTTCGTAAAGTTATGGGTACAGTATAAAGTTACATGACAAAGAAGTGTCGTGGTGAGTGGTAAGAAGAGGTGATTTAACCCAGCTTGGATATTTGACACACATGCGTATACTGAAAGGTAATTGTCACATCACTAGCCGGTGAAATTGTGCAAATAAAACCGCATCAAAATATCAAAACGAGTGAGTAATAGTGAGTTTCGCAAAATTAAATAGAGCTGACACTCTGCTAGCGGCCGGGCGGCTGGCTGGCTGACTGGTGGCTCACACCTCACTACCTCACACGAATCACACCCCACACAGCTTTTTACACTTAGTGAACATGTATTTAAATACTTTCATGTTAATTGTAACCCATTCTATTCCTCTTATGACTCAGTTGTTAGTTTCGAAATAAGTAGGTACCTACAGCTTTTTACAGTAATAGAAATGTTACGATAAACTAAAGTACCTAGTAATCATTAAAAATTAACAAAAAACTCAACAACATCAATATTTTAAATGTGGAATATTTTTTTTATTTTAACGAGTCTCAAGCCGTTTAGGCTACAAAGCGTGCCAAAGAAATACCTATGTGTATAGGTACGTGTCTTACATATAGGGTAAGCAACTACATGTCTGTGGGGTAAGCAGTAGTAATCCTGGCCCCCCTACAATTAATTGACCCTTTGATTTAAAATCCATTTATTAAAAGTCACGAGGCATGAAAAAATATATATTTTTTTTGTGTTTATAATACTCTCAAACGTAATTCGCAGTTTTTAAAATCATTAGCTAGTAAAACTAATGAAAATAATCTTGCGGCGACTGCAACGAAAAAGGTGTTTTGTTACGAAATTCGTAAGAAGCATTTTGTAATGATTTTTACTAGTTTTCTTTTTACTTTTATTGTGTGATATTCTTGTGTGTTATTAAAAACATTGTGTTTTGGTTAATATGTCATAATTGGCGGGAAAACATTCGATGAAAGGTCAGTTGAATGGCATCCGGGCTAATGTTTGTACTTAGTGAGTTGAAGCAGCAACTAGATGAATGGCCATATTAATTTTAATAATCGTTATACTTTTGCCTATGCCAATTATTTGTTTCAAGATATCTCAGAAAATTTAGTGATGTATGAATACCGACATTTAGTGATACAATACATTACTTAAGTCTCATAATAATATTTAGTGGTATTTTATTCTAATTTGTTACGATGATAATTTTTATAATAAAATTTCCATAGTTCGTGGACAAAATAATATTAAATATTTTTGTAAGGTGCCATTTGTTTTCCGTCCAAACCCGGAGCGGGGCATACTAAAAGAAGAAAAATGTAAAAATCATGTAAAATCATGTAAAGAAACTTGGTAGTTTTCTGAGTGCGTAAATAATAATTATTGGTATTTTTATTTTTATGTTATTCCATTATTTTTAATTGTTTTACAGTAATAACAACTTAACTCAAATAGCTAGTTGAGTTTATACACAAATTGTTACATTAGTTAATAAACTAATATGCGTTACTTGTACAATAATAAGTAATTTGCCGTATTGATTAACCCCAAGCCCAAGCCGGCATACCTACTATGGTGACGTAAAAGCCGAATAAACTATAATTTTACTTACAATTCTTATTTTTTGTCTTACCTACTTAAAAATATTACTTACTGATCTGTTTTTTATTATATACGCATTGACTAGAATTCGATATACACTATGTACTGCACATCACTATCATTAAATTTTATTAATTTGTATAAAGATTGGCACCTACAGAGTATAATAAATAAATAAATAATAATAAATAAATAACGCTTCACACTCATAGCCCCACACTAGGATTCCCTGTGACCATAGACAAGTGTCCATAGACAAGACATTCACACTCCGACCGAGAACAGGAACGCTATTCTCTTTTGTAACTTGACAGCGGAGTTTCAAAATTGACGTTTGAGTTCTAGGATCACTTCACTTCGCAAGTGCCGTACTAGATGATTAGAGGATGACATATTTATTATTCTCGATCATCGAATTACGTCCCCGTCGAAGCTCGTGTCCAATTGTCAAACGAAAAGTTAGTCAAGAACTATCGCGTTCTCGAGTAAACTAAAGATTTTTGAAATAAAAATAAATTATTTTTGTTATATTTTAGTTATTAGGTACTAATAAATACCATGGCTCGTTTATTTGTGTTCAATTATTTATTAGAAGAAGCTTACTCTTTAGATTGTGCTGAAAAGTCGACGTCAAGCGAATGAGATTCGTAATTTTCAATTAATTAATATGCACCGAGACTTTGTTTTTAACTACCGGTTGTCGGAAGAGTTAATTGATAACGTATTGGAAGATATTAAATATCTTATGATAGCACCTCAGTGTCGAAGACATGGATTATCAGCTGAAGTAAAGGTTAGTAAAGCAAACCTAACTTTCCCTTCTTTCTTACAAAAGTTAATTGACGACCCTGTAGCCTAGTCGGTAACGACCCTGCCTGCGAAGCGAGTGGTCCCGAATTCATATATGTATATTTATCCCCTATTTCACCCCCTTGTGGGTTGAATTTTGGAAAATCCTTCCTTAGTGGATGCCTACATTATAAGAGGAATATCTACGTGTGCGAATTTTATGTTTCTAGCCCAAAGGGTTTGGCCTGTGTGTTGATACATCAGTCACTTTTGCTTTTCATATATATACATTAATAAAGGTGATTGAAAATTATATATTTGAATTATTTTTTCAGTTATTATGTGCACTCTCTTTCTTTGCTAATGGAAGTCATCAAAGAATATGCGGAAAAAACATTCATTCCTATATGTCGCAGCCATCGGTTTCCCGTTGTCTGCATGTGGTTGTTGAAGCACTCAGCCATCCAAATATTGTAAAAAAAAATACATTCGATTTCCTCAAAACTTTCAAGAAAGGCTTAAGCTGAAAGAAAAGTAAACAAACATTTTAAAATTTTAGCTACCTGTATAAATATAAACGCAGGTATTAAAAAATGTAAATGCCTGTTATTATTATAGCTTTACCGCGGCAGTCCCCGGGTGCCACACGTTTTTTTAGTAATAAAACAATAAATCATAGAATTTATAAGAAATGTGTAAGTGCCTTTATATCAGAAGGATAAAATATTTTACCGATTCGTTTATTCATACCGAGGCGAGGCCATCTTTAGTCGTTTGACGTTTGAGTTTGAGACTCCCTTCACTTCGCAAGTGCGTACCAAATGATTCGAGAATCACATATCAAGATCTCGGACTCGAACTTCAATTTTGACACTCATCGCGGAATCCGCTGTCAAGTTACAAACCTGAATAGCCCTGCAGAAATTCAAACTCATCATTCAAATTTCCGCCTCGCTGGGAATCGAACCCAGGACCCTTGGTGCGGCGATCCGGCATGGTAACCATTGCGCCACACGGGTCGTAAACATTGGCCAGGTCAATAAACGCAAAGTACAATGATTATCATGTCAATCTTTATACAACAAGGGACAATCATTGTACTTTTGACCCCTTTTTATGTTTATTGCATTGAAGTTGTTAATGAAATAAAATATGATTATAGTTATAATCAATTTCTAATGCCAGTTTCTCAAGGAACAATTTAACATAAAATGCTTCATAATTAGGAACCTTATTTTCTAACAAGAAATTGTCAAAATCAATGATCACCAGGACCAATCATTGTACTGCTTACCCTACATACATAAACTCGGAAAACATAATCCTCCTTCTGGCGGCTTCAGTCGGGTAAAAATAAACATCGACAGCGAAAACAAAGGTCTCCTTGGGATTTCACGAAATTCATTTATTTTTTTACGAAATCTCGGAAGAGCGGTTCTCTGTCCGAAGGTCATACGTCATTTACCTAATTAGTATAAATTACCTAGATGTAGTTCGCATCACCAGATCGGAATGATGTATCGTTTATGATAAGATTGGATGAAAGTCTCCCTCCTCATATTCAACAACGTCACCTCGGCTATTTCGGCGGAGCATTACCACTCTATCTCGACTATGAATGTTCGGTATGAAGGTGCGGAATGCTGAGTTTCGTATCGCAGAGGGATGCGTGCGTACAAACCGTTCATCCATTCGGCCAACGGAGTCAAAGTCGTGAACATGGAGTCAGCACTTTTCGGTCACGATGACCTCTGGGCGAATAGGATCAGGTAATCGAAAAATTGCTAATCTACCCGTCTCGTCGAGTCGGCAGAGCCGAGAGAGAAATTATGTAGCTCTATGTAACTAGTTCAAGCCGAATAAGGTCGATAAGTATGACCCTAACTTGTCGAACTCGGTGGCATCGTGGCAGGTACGATACCTATAGCTTGTTTTATAAAGGTAGATGGATCCGTCAGGCATGTGTAAGAGGTAAAGGACCGCTGACAATCACCCGTCACGAGCGCTCACATCGCGGGCATGTCGGTGCGCTCCGCGGACGCTCTGAATGACAATACGGACATTTGCTTTCCGAACCATACCCGGCCACCCGGCCCACGGGGCACTGCACACTTCAAGTAACGAATGTTATGTCTACGAGTCACTCCACCTACAGTAATCAGTATTGTGGAATTCCACCGAACATGCATTGAGAATACAATGCTTATACCTATTTTTAGGACTTTTTACTTTGTCATGTCACGTCATGTCATGTGGTCTCAATTAAATTTGAGCGAGATCTGACGAGAAGTTTTTGAGTTATCCCCGAGTTACTTAACTTCGACTAGGTAGATACGTTGATGATGTTCTCATTTTATTACTTGTCGATGTATTGAAGTCGGTTATTTTTTGTTATTTTTACAAAATTATTATAAATTGTATTCTCATTACTGAGATCTTTTAGTTTTTGTAAATTTCGGCTGTTTTATTCAGTGTGGTGTGAGGTGGCGACCGGGAGACCTGGCCACACTCTCTACCAGGTCGCGGCGAGGGCGACAGAACAGAGACGACACTGAACTCGTGGCTCGGCTACACTCCCTGCTATTCTGCTATTCTCAGCTTTGAATGCGATCTATTTCCACGATCCACATACTTCTAAAACTTTGCAGCCCTCCTCGTTAGTAAATTCTTTTACAATTTGCTCGGACACGACTATCGACTGAGTTTAATTCAAAAACGAGAATGTGAAACATGTTCTACGTAATTCCATTGCCAGTAAATAAAATCGGACGAGCTTGATTTCAATAGTTTCCCGGCTGCCAGCTCCGTCTCTGCCAACGTTTTTCCAGAAACCCTAGTCAAATGAATGGAACTTTTGTACTACCACAGCCGTTTACTCAAAGGTTTTAATTAAGACCGACCAACTTATTGTGTGAACCCAATGGGTTAATTAAAGAATATAACAAAAATAACAGTATGGTTCGACATAAAAAAATGGTTGTCTGTAAAGTCGGTTTACGGACGGTAGTTTAACGTGACAACGTCATGACAAAGCTCCGCCCCGCTCAGCCCCGCCCCGCTCCGCTCCACTCAACTACGATCGCCTACGGCTCGACTACGGCATCGGCTACAATACGCCGATCGTAGCAGATCGTGCCTCTCTATCGCTTGTTCCGCGCTGTCGCTTGCTCGCGGAACGAGATAATGAGTCATGATTTTGCGTGCGTGCGCCCGGCGCTCATCGTTTTAATAGAGTTATCACGTCAAAATAGGTCAAACGTGTACTCTATAACAGGTGGGTACCAAAAGAAATATGAGTCCTAAAAGTATTAATAATTATAATATTGTAATTTATTAATATTCTATTTTATGAAATTTTTAGTGCGTAGGTATTTGGTAGATAATAATTAAGAGAATACTTAGGTCGAAAAATATATTACATACCGCTAAGTGATTGGGGTGTCCCTATATCTAGATTTAATTTATATGGCAGAACAAAATTTGCCCGGACATCTAATAACAATATAAGTTTTAATTTCTCACAATAAATTCATGAGAGCATTTATGTGTTGTCACGACGACCAAGACGTGAATCATTGGCATCATCGGCGTATTTTATTAAATAAAACCTAAAAATAAGAATTGTAAAACTCAGTATCTTTGATGAGTTTGTTGACTACATTGTAATTTGTAGGTATTTCATTGGCTATCATTATAGTAGGCTGGAGTTTCGAGGGCCTAAAAATACTACGAAACATTTCGTGTAAAGGTAGAATATCTACTCCTGCTCTTTTTACACTGAGAATAACGTTTCATTAAAACAATTTTTTGAAGTGAAAACTTCTTTAGTACGGGGGCGATTTGAAATTCGATGAAACGAAACTGTCCAGTAAAAAGAGACAGACACATAAATTCTAAAGTGAGATAGGAAGCATTGTACAGTAATGTACAGTGGGGTAGGGAGTTGAGTTGAGTTGAGTGGAGTGGAGTAGTAAAACCGACAATCATCATCTTCCCGAAATTTTACATCCGTCTCATTATCTTGAAAACAAAAATTTTGAAGGTTTCACTTCTACCACGTGTGAATTGCACACATTTTAATTTTTTTTACTTATAATAATTTAATTCATGCCAACAATCCTAGTTGATCACAGGAGGCATGCGGCTGATGCGGCGTCTTCACGACTGGACAGACCTGCGCTGCGGTGTCTGAGTTTTGAAATAAAATCGATGTTCTAATCTAATTGGATACTGCATTATCTTTTTACTGTACATGAGTGGGTCCCCCTTTCTCTATTATGTTTGTGTGGGTTTGTAAGAAGGCTTGTACCTATTATCGTGCTTCGAATACAAAATTATGAATGTAGGTTGTAAAAGGAAGTCGCAAAAATGATAAGTGCGAGTAACACGGAAAACATTTACATTTCAGACATTTGATCAGGGATAATATCACTTAATAGGTATTTAAATAAGTACGGGACCACCTGCCACAAAAATTATCCTGTATGTTTAATAGAAGTTTTCAACATAAGAATGAATATTGTCTATCCTTATAATATTGTCTGTAGAATATTGAATATAATAGACGTGAGTATCGGACGTGAGTATATATAGATGTGAGTATAAGTATATATTGAGTATAATAGAAGTGAAAACTTCTTTAGTACGCGGGTGACTTGAAATTTTATGAAACGAAACTGTCCAGTGGAGACTAGAGATGAGTGGAGACTAGAGATGAGTGGAGACTAGAATTGAGTGGAGACGAGTTGAGTTGAGTTGATTTTACATTCGTCTCATTATCTTGAAAACAAAATTTTTGAAGGTTTCACTTCTACCACGTGTGAATTGCACACATTTTAATTTTTTTGTGTCTGTACTGTACTCTGTATTAACGTAAGAGACACGTCATAGAATTTTCACAGGCTCTGCAGTGCTCGGCAGTGTCTCTTAAAAACTCTTCGACGAGTTTGTCATTTTTAATTTTATCGAAGATCAATTTTCCTTTTCTGAAGTTGCATTTAATTTAGAACTGCCGGGCTCTTCTCGTAATACACATACACACACTACATACATATACATATACTACACTACATTGATAGTACGGCAATCATATTATTATGTTCGTATTAAATTCAGATGTCTACTTACAAGACGCCCACAGACTAGATCTAGGTAATACACAATTTATCTACAGAATTGTTACATATTTCATCTATTGTTTTTATGTAAGCTAGGAGGTACATGTTTTGAAACACGATTAAGTTCCCGAAGTAGGGCAACAGCTTGAGGAAAACGGCTCGAGATCGATTCGCTTCTGCGGCTAACAGAACTGTCGGACAAACACTGAACACCGCGAGGCTCAGCCGCACTTCGACTCTGATCGACACTCAAATATTTTACAAGCAGGCTGCGACACCATTGTAGACATTACCTACAGTACAGTATATGCCACCATCGTGATAGTTAATCCGCAAAATAAATAGCGCTGCGATTATGTGACGAAAGAAAATGGAACACCATAATTCAACGTCATAAAAACTTTTTGCTCCACAAACGCTTAGTTAAATTGTAAATATAAACAGCCGGCTTTTAAATGGAATCATCTAGTATTTCCTTTTTCCGCGGCGCGCCACAACGAACACAACACAGTAAAGCGGACTGTTTCACAGTTTCAGCAGCTACGAGCTGCGGCCTGCGGGTCTGAAGCAGTCTGAGCTCACGTGAATTGCGTCTTGCGCCATTTCTTTTCCATTTATATTGAAGCAGAAAACATTAAAAATATGTCAAATATTCTTATGCACATATAGAACCACATACCTACGTTATTTCAAAGAATCTGGGCTAATCGGGTTGACCTTCCGTTATTACCTATATCATAAATGATGAGAGGCGAACAGATTACTATACCGCGCCATAAGTACACTACATACAGTATTGGTAGGTACCGTACCATGGGACAAATAACTACAAATAGGCCCTTTCATTCAATATTTTCTTTCAAATTTGAATAAATTTAATTTTTTATTACAAATAAAACGCTAATTAATATTAATTGGAGTAATATGTAAGCATTTGTTTTTACTGCAAAGCAAATAATTATTATCGAGTGGTCCCATCGTCCTAAACATGAGATAACAGCCCTAAATTAATCGGAGTAGGTACTTAATTCTGTATAATCAGATAACGGCGTGTAGTTAATTTACAGGTGATTTGTCACAGATAATGGTGATGCAATGCGGCAAGCGGCAAGCTACCACAGTCCACAGCCACACAGACAGACTAGAGTACAGAGAGCGCTGGATAAACAATAATGTGTGCAGCACTCGGGCTACGAATAGCGTCTGCTATCATATCATCATGTCGACATTGACGACTGAGTTTTTGCTCGCCTCACCTTGACCCGTATCACCACTTCTCCGCTTCACCACTTCACCACTAGTAGACGACCAATCTTATTCAGGTAGATACACAATCCAGCTCGTATCGTATCGTATCTAAATGGTATCCTTTGATACCCCAGTATTAAAGGTCAAATACGATATAATAATTTCACTTGGTACCTTGGTATGAATTAGGACTAGAATACTACGCGTTTACTTCAAGTTTGCCTTCGTCGACCGTTACAGCTAACGGTACATACTAATGGTAGCCCTATCCACAGTCTTCCGTGTGCCTACACTCAGTGGGACCCCCTATCCTAAAACGATATGAGTATGTCCAGGATTTAGTTCCAAATTTGTTCTATCAAATGCAGTCAAAATTAGATTTTGTTCCGTCAAAATGAACGAAGGGCGTTGGTTTTAAATGAACCTCCAGCCAGTGGGACCCTTTTCATTTATAGGTCACAGAAACTTGAAATGGTTGTCAAACTTTAGTTCTACTTTCATTTATTACGATCTTAGTGAAAACGATGTACTATCGTAAATAATTTCAAAAATAACAAGGTTCAAAAGAATCTCCAGCCAGCGGGACACTTTTTTCTATGATGCTCTAGGAACCTAAAATTTACATCAATATTTATCCTTTGTTTAGTTCCACTCGATTAACGGTTTTAAAGGCTTCTATTTTATCTTTTAATAGTTAAAAGATAAAAATTTAAAATAGTTCAAAGATCTTTTAATAGTTAAAACTTAAAAGGTAAAAGATAAAATAGAAGCGTTTCCCAGCTTCAGAGAAAAGGCGCTCTCAATAAACACTACTTCCTGGCGCCGACAAATATTTTGCTGCAATCTTGATCAAACACGGAAATTTAAATTTCCTTGCTTGCCATGCCACTAAGTATACGGATTGTCATGACGTGATATATTACTAATACTAAATGAAAAGATCAATTTCTATTGAAACTGCATTTTATACCGCGCAGAGCAACATAGGCACAACATAGGTAGGTACATTAGAAATCACGTCTGTACTTATTTACAAGTTTTGTCGCTCAAATCCCGCCAAATACTTTTGCCTAATATTCGGCTATTCGGTCTGGGAGCTCGCCGAATATTAGGTATTCGGTATACTGCCGAATATACTATTCGTTGCAAGCCTACAAATTACGTTTACCACTGTGTAAAACATTTGCTGTTTTAGTCATTGAAGCGACAAAAATCAACGAACGTAAAATAAATCAATAGAAAAATAATTTAACGAAAGTAACATCAAAATCAACACCAAACTCAAGAACGTGCTCGCCGCACGGGACCTCAAAAGCACAGTATAAATATTATTATATCTCCTTATACTGTGTCAAAAATACGCGGATAGCGTTGCTGTCCGTACTAAACGAGGTGAGGTACGAGGAGCAGGACGGGAGGTAAGGGCACACTTGAAGTGAACGCGTAGTAGGTAAGTAATAAGACAGGTAAAGTTGAATTTGACTTGTAAGGTGACAGTGACGGTGTGTGCAAAATTGAAAGAATTCTGAATTGCCTGCTGTAATACCAAAAGTTTCGTTTAACGTACCACTTTGTTGTTGTATTACAAAAACCTAATGTTCACAAAATTAAAAACCCTGTTCCTAGTTTTGATCAGGAATTTTATAAACTCGTGTATTCTATTTCATCACTCTAAAATCTAAATGCTAAGATTCTGTAAAAAACATATTTTATTAAACTATGAAGTGTGGGAGTCACAAAGCCAAAGGACACAATAAATACAAAGAGGCTTCCGTGAATCAGAGCAATAGGTAGGTAGGTATTCGTAATATCGCAGCAGTTTCCAATCTGCACGAATTCCATTCATCGTTTGTCGACACGCGTACAAAGCTAAATTAAAAGCCGCGCCGAGGATGGACATGTCCTCAACTCCTCAACGAAAACTATAAAACGGACCTGCAGTACTCACCCTACATAGCACTAGGTGCACTTGAGTGCCAAGCTTTTGATGTTAAAATATTAGTAAGTAAATATTTGTATGTAGTTTCATTATTAATTAAGGTATTCAAATCCCTAATGTTGTTCCTATCGTAATTCGTAGCATATTATGTTTACCAGCCAAGAGCGCCGGCTGTGATGTGGTATGTGGCCGACCCATGGCTCCATAGTTCTCGGTAGGGACGTCTGTGCTAACACCTCTACTCCATATGAACGTATGATTTACCTAACCTAAGTTGTACTAGTACCCGGGTGCAAATATTTCACTGTGGAGTCGACGTAAAGTAGCGAACACAAATGTGGCCCGAGAGAAATAAAGTTGAGTGCTGCCCAAACCCCCGCGCCCGCGCCGAGCGGCGATTGTCAAGTGGCCGGTGCGAGCATCATGCTGTCATCAAGAAATTGCTTCATTGATTTTGTGTGAGATCGCTTATCTACCGCTGTCACAACAACACCGAACATCAGTTTGTTCAGACTTCAGACGCGTTGTTGAGGTAATCATATTTAGTTTTCTATATCTAAATAGGTACTAGTAAATAGATATCTCCATTTTCACAATTAGTTTTAAATAAACCAGCCAAGGGCATTTTGGACTCGCATACCGAGGGTTCCGTACAAACTTTTGGTGTCAAGATGCTACCGAATTAATTCTACACGAACTCTGTCTCCGTCTTGGGAAGCCGCGGTCGTGTGGACCGCGACTACGCGAGCCACGACTTGCTGAGTCATTCAATAGAAATCAATTTGTTTTTGTAGCGTTGATAAATACGGCCAATATGCTTTAAAATTTCCGGGAAGGTTTAATTCCGCCGGCATCAGTTAACTGACTGACATTGAACTTGATATCCGTGCGCCGACTCAAATTATTCAATTACTCAAATTGCGTGTTTCATGGTGGACGCGGTGACGCGACGCGGACACTAACTTGTCTATCGAACCTGTAAGATCGACTCTATAGTCTCTTCTGAAGTATTGTCCAATTTGACATCAGTAATGAAAACTAATAACTATGTCGAAGACACGACAACAAGATTTGATTAAATTACATAATATTGATCTAAAAATGGTTGTCTGTAGTCGGTTTACGGACGGTAGTTTAACGTGACAATGTCATGACCGCTCCACTCAACTACGATACGCTACTCGAACTCGCTACGCTACGATACGCCGATCGTAGCCGATAGTGCCTCTCTCTCGCTTTTGCCGCTCTCTCGCTCTCGGAACGCTACATTTTTTCAAAGATACGCCCGGCTCATCGTTTTAATAGACGTTATCACGTCAAAAATTATCCAAACTTTTTATTCTTTGTCACAAAAGAGAGTTGATGTTAAGGAAGACCCGGTTGCATATTTGTAAATAGTAAATACCCGACGCTTCAGGCACCCGAAATTGCTGCGTAAATAGCAGACGTGTCGGACTGACGCGTACCTACCTATAAAAAGTAATAAACACGAAGTACACTGTTTTGTTTAAGTTTCATTAAATTGTATAATTGTGGTAAAGTGGGTCACGGTAGCAAAGCCAGCTCGAGCTAATCCGCCGCAACCGCCAGCTATCGGCCGACAAGTCAAAAAGGAAACTCGGTGGTACCACCCGCTAGTCCAGCCACCCGCCAGCAAATGAATTGCATTACAATATTTACAATAGCGACAGTTGATTACGACCGCAACGCCAACAACGATTGGATTGGACCCACTGGACTAATAGGACGGAGAAAGCGTCATCGGCTACCAAGTAATAAGTTAATAACTCGAACGCAGGTGAGTTACCTATCACCATGCAAAGACGAATCGAATAAATTGACAACGACCCCTATTTGGAATCTGCCGTTGACCGCGACGGTGAGATGATCAGCGAGGCTCAATTGCAAATTTTATAAATGAACTGGCGGTTGATAATAACTATTCGTATTGCCATTCGTTTGCCACACCCGGCAGCACGTAGGTATGCTATGGTGCCGACCTGCCGACATTCCGGTTACCAACTGCATCGTTATCGGATTAGCCATTCAGCCGCTCCACCTACATCGTTTCGAGCACTCACCTCACTCCTCAATCTCCTCAACGACACCAACACCGACATGTTAAGCAAACTGCCTAATGGATTACAGTTGTTTGCACGATGTCGTGTCTAACCTACTCTACATAACTATCCCAATTATAGTATTTATCTGGATTCTCTGTTCTTTATTTAGTTTTGGGTGCAAGACTTGCACCGACCGACAGTCCGTCCGTCTCAATATTATTTAGTCGAATCAAACTAAAGAATTGTATCTAAGGCTTTGAGCAACGCATGCAGAAAAAATTACAACGATCTGTAGTACATAATAACGGGAAATTAATAGATACGTAGGTATTACCCATGATGGTGATTGGTGACTAGTGTCCAGGTAGCGCGGTAACGACCGGTACGAGGTATAAAATGTCGTACCGCGGAAAAGTCAGGGAGATATTTAATGAAAAATGAAAATGAAAAATGAAAAATGATTTATTCAGCAACCATCATTACATACAATTTCAGAATATGAATGATAATGATGATGATGAGAATTATTTAATGAAATTAAATAATATTTTATTCACACAGGTATCACTGATACACTTACGCACGTCATTTTTAAATCTACCAGCTTTTCGGAAAGGTGCTTTGTCATGGAGGAGAACAAAAGCCGTAAAGAAACTCCTCAGTACGTATTTTAAAAATAAAAATTATATTTATAACAAAAATAGGTATTCTCTAACCTGAGCAGAACTGGTTGCCTAGCTGGTCATTTACATTACATGCATCCTTATCATTATTTTATCTTTTTACATATAGATACATATCGATAGGGTTAAATGTTACCAGCAATTAAATGAGATAACACACATTTATGTTGAGCGAAGCGATTTAATTAGAATGCTTTAATCTGTTGGGTGGCGAAGACGGAGGGCGCGCGGCGTGGCGCAGTTGACACGATCGACGCGAGATTACACTGCGACACTACGACACTGTGACACTACCGACACTAACGTCACCACCGACACCACCGACACTGCCGAAACCGCCGACACCGGCGACACTGCTGACACTCAATATGCCTGCAGCCTGCATTAAAACAATTCTAGAAAATGAGATGCTTCTCAACTCTCCACATAAGGCTCGCCCACGACCGATAATCGGTGACCGATTTTTTGTAGGAGAAAAATAGAACGTACTGATAGCAATAGTGCAACGCACACGTCCTACAAAAAGTCGGTCCGAAATAATATGGGAGGAAAAATCGGCGCGATTTTCTGTCCTACAAAAAGTCTAACGTGGGCGGGAAACGTAACTATGTGTGTTTATAATACGGTTGCTACGAGATTAACATCAGATAGGCATTACTGATAAATAGGTGCCTACTAATGACGAAAATTCGTATTCGGGTCGTATTCAAAAGGGCCAAAAGTATTAAATATGATTTCATTCTCGTGTAGTAAATATTAACGTAACTCAAATTACTCTAATCGGCCTATTACATGATTTTCTTATCATTGTAAAAGAAAGAGATATAATGCCTGTAAAAGTACCCTATAACTCATTAGTGTCACTAGTTCCAAAGGCTTATTATCGACTATTACTCATTAACTATACTTTAACATAGCCGTGATAGTTTTCCTTGTAAATTCATCATAAAAACCACAAAATTGTTGAAATCGATCCATTCCGTTATACGGTATAACTAAAGGCCAATGCATACGTAACGGGTTTTTTCCCGTACGGGACGGGATGTAAAGTTTTGGATACATCATTTCGTGGCACGTACGGCCCGGCCCGTTACGTATGCATTGGCCTCTATACCCATATATGTTTCTACGTACCTACTTAATTACATATAGCCAGGTATTATGTTATGTTATTTGGTAAAGAACAAAGCTATGCGTCCATACAATCATCAATTAATTAATTAATTAATTTACGTTACACTGGAATTGAAATGAATGTATGTATAATTTTGTACGTCAATGTTTCGAGCGAATCGATTATTTATTATTATTGCCGATACCTCTCAATCTCTTTAACTAATTGTCTACCGCGAACTATGATATTATATGTATTAAAAACTTTGACCGCGAACATCTGTCCGTCCGCACTCAAAGTCAAACTGATTTTAAAAAATTAATGTCAAATATTATTTCGCAACGACTTTGATTTTTTGTGTGCCATTCGACATTCCTTTATCACAACAGCGGACTGGAGCCCAATTCTCATTTCGTAGAGATACATGTCTAACAGAGATATGTCGAAAAAACATGGCCGATTGGCCTCGTTTTATTCGAGGTCGGCCATGTTTTTTCGAGATATCTCTGTTAGACATGTATCTCTACACTAGGAACTAGTCCAGCCAGCTGCCAGCTGGACGATAGGTACGTGAACACCGGCAGCTGACTGCACCGACTGTACAGAGCACATCGCACGCAGGCTGTAGTACATTGTGCCCAGCTGAAGCAGCTCTTGGCCGCTCTCGGCCGCTCGCTAGTGCCGGCCCGCGACGCCGCCACTCCGGCACGCCCGCGCCCCCTCCCCTCCCCCCCCTCGCTCCACCCCGCCGGACGCTCGCTCCTTCGCTACTTCAGTACTTCGATAACGGAGGGAACGTTCTCTACTAAACTTTATTTCCATAAACTTTCGATAGGTACGTCCTGTGTGTCGGTTGATTCGTTGGGATGGAATAACAAAATTTAGCATCAACAAAATTCCAGAAATCAATCTAGTAATAAAATACTTCATACCAGGATTCTTCTTTCCTCATAAATCCGTTTTATTATTTCATCATAGTAATAAACATAATGATTTATTATGGAAATTAGATTAGGTGCATTGCATACCCTTTGGTTTACGTAACTTTTTCTCTTTCTACGAGTATATCCTGCCGCATAATTAATGTAAATTGAGTCCATCAATATCATTGTATACGGTCCTTCGTAGACCAGTAACATATGTACTTTTAGATGTAAATGCTACTCGCTTGCAATAGTAGAGTAGGACGTTTCCACGTGTTGTTATTCCCGAGAGGCGAGGAACCTGCTTGCTGCCTCGGCTCGTTCCTTGTCATCGAGTTTGACCACAGAAGAAATAATAGTACTTATAATAATTTGACATAGTTTTGTACACGGAAAGGTACAAACAAGCTTTGTGGTCAGGAGTTCAGGAGGAGAACAAATTAATAAAAATCTAATAAAAAATTGTTCCTCGCGTTATATGTAGGGAAGGTACCCTGAAAAAAAGTTTTCAATATTTTATTCTACGATTCTGGAGTTTTAATAAATATGTACATCATCATAAATAATTATATCCATGCCAAATTGCAGCTTTTTAGTACTAAGGATCTCGGCACATTGCTTCGGACAGACGGACAGACAGACGGACGGACATGACGATGACGAAACTATAAGGGTTCCGATTTTACTTCGGAACCCTAAAAATAATGTTGAACTTAATCAATGTCCGTCTCGAAAACCACTTGACGGGCCACGGGCTGACTTCTTGTAGCGTTCAGGGGAAGTGTCAAGAGTACCTCCTCACTCCTGTATCTACTTCAACAGGCTCAAAAAACCTTTACGTAAATAGTTTTCAAATAAATAGACGAGCTAGCTGTAGCTCGAGCACGAATATTTGCGAGAAAATATTCGTATGGTTAACGTAAGCAATTTGTATGGCATTTTTAGGGTTCCGTAGCCAAATGGCAAAAAACGGAACCCTTATAGATTCATCATGTCTGTCTGTCTGTCTGTCTGTCTGTCTGTCTGTCTGTCCGTCCGTATGTCACAGCCACTTTTTTCCGAAACTATAGGAACTATACTGTTGAAACTTGGTAAGTAGATGTATTCTGTGAACCGCATTAAGATTTTCACACAAAAATAGAAAAAAAACAATAAATTTTGGGGGTTCCCCATACTTAGAACTGAAACTCAAATTTTTTTTTTTCATCGAACCCATACGTGTGGGGTATCTATGAATTGGTCTTTAAAAATGATATTGAGGTTTCTAGTATCATTTTTTTCTAAACTGAATAGTTTGCGCGAGAGACACTTCCAAAGTGGTAAAAAGTGTGTCCCCCCCCCCCCCCTGTAACTTCTAAAATAAGAGAATGATAAAACTAAAAAAAATATATGATGTACATTACCATGCAAACTTCCAACGAAAATTGGTTTGAACGAGATCTAGTAAGTAGTTTTTTTTAATACGTCTTAAATCGTAAACCGCAATTTACCTCGATCAAAGTTACAACGAACTTCAAGAACTTTTATATTATGTTACTTGCTACTATGGAACCCTTCATGGGCGAGTCCAACTCGCACTTGGCCGCTTTTTATTTCAAAAGCGCCCCTATCGTGCGTAAATGGTACTAAAATGCCAAAAAAATTTGACAAATTGCTTACGTTAACCATACCAATACTTTCTCGCAAATATTCGTGCTCGAGCTACTGATGGTAAACTGTAGAATGGCTCTTAAAAAGAACTTCACAGTAGATTATAAAATTTTACTAACAAAAAATAACCTACTTAAAAATTACTCAAAAACTGCTTGTCAGATCTCGTTTAAATTTATGTGGGACTACATGAGAAGCACCTGCTTTCGATTAAAAAAAGAATCATCCAAATCGGTTCACCCAATCGAAAGTTCTGAGGTAACAAACATAAAAAAAATACAGTCGGTTAAAAATAACCCATCACCATTCAGTAGGTACTAGGTACCTGCCGTCGGAATAGAAATGGGTGGATGAGATCCCACGAGCACAGCAACCTTCAACGAAAGGAACCTGGCGCCATATTCTCGTCCGTTGTTCAGCAACGAAACGTGGGTCGCTTCCAGCAGTTTTCTTAATTTTATTTGCTACGGTAAAAAAATATCAAAATGTAATCACGTGGCCTAATGATATTCAAATAGGGCACACGTCAAAGACGGAGCCCGTGTCGGCGAGCGTTAGATGTGATTCGTTTCGGGGGCATTACCCGTGAAATTAAACTAATTTTATAAAAATATTGGCCTGGCGAACGTTGTTTTAGAGGTGCAACGTTTGACTTTAGGTGTAAATATAGAATTTGTTTACACACGTGACCGTGGCACAGCGAGATCTATTGGGTGACCGCATCTAATAGGCATCAATATGTTTCTATAGTGTCTAATTTATTGGGTGAATGCACCGACGATTTAATATAAATAAACATTAAATAAATAAATGCTTGCATAACATTATGTAATCTACAGCTTTCCGATATACAGATAGAAGACACTGTACGGGTAACTACATTTGCTATATATTAGCTGGTAGCTACCATCGATACCACCAGTGCTCTCCTGTTTAGACAATCGACCTTTTAATTTTTTGGTTGTAGTGTTTTTAGTGGGGCAACACATCGGTTGCAGTACAGTCATGGATTACCTTCAAGTTAACTAATTGACGGTAACTACCACCAGCTATCTATAGAAAGGTTTGACGTCATCAACAAATGATTATAAACGTCCACTCGATTTGGGGGAGCCCTTTTAAACAGGACTAATATCCTTATCAGATATTATTCGAAAAAAAAATCAAAAGTTTTTAACAAACACTTTTATGAGTGTCAAGTACATTACAGCCTCTGCCTGCTGAACTTAATCTGAATATTTTGCATAACAAAAAGTGAGGATGGAACTGGCTGGACTCTGGAGTTACTGACAGCCGGCAATCTTTGCTAGTGGCGGTGTCGGTGGTGTACCTACAAAGTACAAGGTACGGGACCCTCTCCCTCCAATAACATAAAATGCCATTCACTACAAACATAGGTGTCCACTCGAAGATGAAGATTCGAGAAAACTACTAGCGAAGCGTTTCATTATAAAACGAGAACCAAACACAATGTCGCATAAATTAGCCATTTCCTCAGATTTATTCTCAGCGTTTTATTTTAATGCTCGACGTTTTATTTTAAACGATGCCGCTGTTGAATGAAAATTATTTTTCTACGAGGTGTATCGCTAGGAAAATGTAATATATGTAAATGAAGAATTATTTTTACAACCGTTAAGAGTTAATTAAAATGATCACATTAGTTGTACTCGTAGTATTTTGTTGGCATCGACACAGCGTCGCCCGCGTGACCCTCGTCGTCCCCTGCACTACGGCACCGCTAGTCCACATCCACATCTCCCCACTAACTACCTGACCTGCCGGCTAACGACACTCGACAGTGCTGCAGTGGCGCGTCATTCATTGATGTGTTCCTGGCATTCCTGCTAATTAATATCTACAGCGAATGGCATTTGTGAAATTTTGGTAATCCTTTGTGAAACGCAACCCAAGATCCCCAACCCTATTGAAAACAAACGAATAAAAGTGTTGCCGAGCGCGATATGCGATCAGAAATAACCGGTTAGCGTGACGCGTCGTTGGAGCCAACGTTGGTGCCAAGCAAATCACATGATTAACATTTCTGACTAGTCACGAGTCTTTCCCAGGCCACAGCCCCACCGACCGGTGACGGGACGCGGCCGTGTCACACACGGGACGCGGATGGGACGCAGACGGGACGGGCCGGGCCGGGCCGGACCTCGCCTGCTGCTGCTGCGAGCTGACACCGCCGACACGTGCTCGATAATATTAATTTGCGCTTGAAAGTCTTATTAGAAACTGTGTCAGTTATTTAAATTCTCTATTTTTGTGAAGTATTTGTATTAATATTTATTTATGTCCACGGCGCCGCTCGATTCGTGTAGAATTGTTTGCGGGCGGCGGAAACTGCGCGTGCTTCTCGCATCAGTCACGTGGAAAATTTATCTTCCGTTGTTTATTTTATTGGAGACGAGTAATCGCCCTCGCTTTGCTTCGGTTTTCTTATTTTTTACACCTTGGGTTACATTATTGGAGTTTTATTAAGGATCCCTAATTTTTTTTGAAAATATAATATAGCCTATATTACTCGGGGATAGTGTAGCTTTTCAACAGTGAAAGAATTTTTCAAATCGATTCAGTAGTTTCGGAGCCTTTTCAATGCAAACAAAAAATCAAATCTTTCCTCTTTATATATTAGTACTAGCTGCCCGGACAGACTTCGTTCTGTAAATTTTTTTTTTTTTGAAATTTAAGCTATCCTATCTTTCAAGTTGGATCAAACTGCACACGGTGTACAAAGATTAAAATCGGTTCAGTAGTTTAGGAGTCCATCGCGGACAAACAACGTGACACGTAATTTATATATATTAAGATAGATACCGTTCTAATACGAACAATTATACACCGTGTTCCTGACGTTGTGCACAAACTTCGGCCTGATATTCAGCCCATTAAATTGGTCATCTTTCGTTATGGATTCATTATTGAATTTTTTTTATTTTTTTTATTTTTTGTATCTTATTTTTTCAATTTATTTTTGAAATTGTATTTTTTTAATTGTCGTCAAATAGCGAGAGGTGTAAATGTAAGAAAGATTTTTATATTATTTCGATCGTGGCTTCTTCGAGACGAGAAGCTCTCCGTCAAAATGGGCCTTTATTGATAAGTCAAGCCAATAATGACATGACATTTAAAATGAAACAATAGTTTGAATGATTATGACCGTACTGACCGGCAACATAGCACAAATAAAGACTCTTTTACAATGTACACCCATATTAAATGGAATTACCAATAACTTAAAAACTAAGCTTTATAATGCACTAGTACCTGTATAAGATATGTTTAGTAAATGCTATAGAATCATTTGGTAAAGTTTGTGCACAACCTCAAAAAAACCCTGTATTATAACCAGCGTATGAACGGTCTCGCGTGCTCGTCCTTTTTAGGTACATACTTCTTCCCGTTATTGTTATGCGGGACTGCGGCGCGGGGGGATGCATCGGTCGTGGACGGGACCCACCGCGCACCAACACAGAAGCTGCACTAGGTACGTTGCACACTAGTCACTCGTAGAAGTGACCAATGTTGTAGTAGTCGGCTACACCAGTTGGTGCTGCGGCCTGCACCGCGACACGGTGCGGTCAAACCCATGTGCGATGTGTGTCATACGACAGTCGGTAGGTTTTCCTTATGAATCACGATAGGTACTGGCGACTGACGATCACTTACTTTTCCTCAACCGGCAAGTAAACATGCTGTTTGTGCAAGTCACTATTGAGGAACTTTACGACTACGAGCGCCACTCCGCGCTGTTTAATCAAACAACTCTACCGTACGGTACTACAACAATCAACATAATAATATATACAACGTCAGTCTATTGACTAATTATTTAATATTATTACTACTACCTACCACAGAAGAAATAATAGTACTTATAATAAGTACTACTACATAGCAGAAAATTTAATTTACAGAAATTACTCTGAAATTGAATAATAAAAGTCCGCAGAAACAAGTTATTAAATAATTGACGATGCTGAAAGCTAAATGTTTCGCCATTATTGTTGTGTGGTGTGGTGTGGTAGTTACTGTCCTACCCAACTGAAAATTGCACCTGTTCATAATAAGGATATTTTTAAGCGACCAAAAAAAGGTGGAGGTTCTCAATTCGACACGTATATGTATATATTTTTCTAGTGTATGATCATGCAGCAATCGACACAGGGTGGTCTGATTTTGATGATTCTTTTTTACCGGATAGTGTGCGGATAGTGTAGATAAATACTTATTATAATTTTTTAACAAAAAATTAAACCAACGAAAAGTAAGTGAAAAGCGAAAAATAAAATAAACCCTCTAGTATTATAAATTAAACTCCTAAATTAACAGTAACTAAATAAATTTGAGGCGGTGCCAAACAGATGAAAAAACAAACAGTGAAAAGATAGTGAAAAGATGTGCGCCGCTCTGCTGCTGCCATGTGCATCGCATGCCGCTGCCCACATCATGAATGTAATTCACAAATTTAGTTTAGAGAAATGCATTTTTTACCATAACCAAAATAATACATATTTATAATTATTTCCTTGAGTGCATAAAAATATTAAATTAATTAAAATTAAATAAGTCTTTATTTAATGTAGGTATCTAAATACGTACATACATAACCTTACATAGGTACTATTGTAAGTACTTGTTTGTTTTAGAGCGTCCTGTTTATGAAATTCGTTTTACCTTCTGCCAATAAAAAATAGTTTAAACATAATGTTGCTTTCAAATCCATTGCATTGCTTTAACCATTGATTTAACTTCAAGGGCTTTCATGTATTTATAAGTAGAATAGCACAAAAAAATCAAACCGATTACCGCAGCCGGGCGCGGGGGTGGGGGCGAGGGTGGCCGTTCCGCCGGTACAACCCCGATACTGTTATGTTAATGTTATGGAGGCCATATACGATCAAGTGTACTTGTCAAGTCTGCAGTTTGACTTGACGCGGCATCCAGTGTGCATGAGATAGCTATATGGCCAGATTGCTATACCGTGGCCATACACGATCAAGTTTACCGGACGCCGCGTCAAGTCAAACTGCAGGCTTTACAAGTACTTTGATCGTGTATGGTCTCCATTAGTGGTCCGCTACGAGCTACGACCACCATGACAACGGCATAACGAATCTCTTGTAACCATCGTATGTGTAATGCTGAGGTGTAATGCATGGTAGTGATGGGAGCTGATAACGATAGTCCTGGACAGCCGCCAGCCTCCTTAGATGTCGGAATGAAAGCAGGAGAGGAGGATAACGTTGTCAATGTGTTGTTAATCATGAACATTCTATCAATCAAACGCTGTAAATTGAAAATATCAAAGAAAAACTATGAAGCGGTAATTATAAATTTTAATTACTAAGTAAACGAGTGCTTGACGCTAAAACTATATAATATAATGGGCTAATGACTCTATTGATGTCATTGTCCATTGATTTGAAATAACACGTGTAGTGTTTGTACTGCTATTATGGTTATAGCAGTAATCATGTTATCTCGAGAGCACGGGTAGTGGGGCAACACTGGGTCAGTCACGAGACAGCCGTAGACGCAGGCAGACGTGTTCCCCTACCACTGGTGACGTAACGAGCTAATGCAAGTCAACCATATCACTATATCCAAATATTACGGAGCACGTAAGTACAACAACTACTACATAATGGCGACGAGGTCAAAAGGTCAGTGCAATAAATATTTTATTTGTGTTGATAAAGGAAGAGTTGAAAGGAAAATAACACGTCGATGCAAGAAATAATCAACAGACGAATGTTAATATTAGTGCCGAATAGTTAACTCGAGAATTTGTTTAGGTGTGCTGTAACTTTAAATAACGTATTGAGCAAAATCATCATAATTATCGAAGTTCTCTCTCTAATTAGGTATAAAAATTGCCGCCATTACCGCTACCTACACAATTCCCTTTGTTTTCTGAAAAATGGCATTGATTGACATTGTAAAAACAACTGTGCGGTGAGTAAAAAGTGGCATTTTGTGTTATAAGCGTAATTCACGCTACTGAAGTAATAATAACATAAATGACATTTTGAATATAGTGTCACTTATTTAGCTGAAAGTGATAGCGAGGCAGGTTTTGTTTTTAAATAAGAAGTGATATTTAGTGTTTAGCTGTGTCGTTTTAAATATAATACACAGTATCATTGAAGTATTATTACTAGCGTATAGAACGGACACCGCGAGCACAATGTGTGTTCCAATGAATTGACGCCGCGCGGCTTCAATGTCCAATGGATTCGTTCGATTTTGGAAGGAGAACAGGGGCTCAATTTTGAAAATAGAACCTCCCAGCGGGGACACACATTTTGTTCGAGATGTCTTCTCTATGTATACTTATACCTCAATGCACAGTATCGATCTGTTGGAGGGATTGCTACATAAATGGAGTATTGCGTGTGGTGCCGCGTGTTTGGTTAAGGTTGCGTATGTGTGCCAATGAGAAAAAGTGGCATCATGCGGAACTTTTTCTGAATATATTTTTTGAATAACTACTTATTTACTAGCATGTTTTTAGTGCCTAACTAAAAGTAGGTTGGGCGAACTGACGAGAGAGGCTAATTGCAACGATATATTTCAGTTTTCTTCATAGATAGTGATCGCAATGTTGAGTTGAAAACTTTGAATGGCTATACTGAAAAACTACTATTTTGTAAAGCGCCATTTTTTGTTTTAAATGAGCGAATGGTGTCCGGCATCCACTCTTGCGTGTGTGTGTTGCACAGCAACACTTAGTACTAAAAAGGAGATAACATTATACAAATTATGAACTTAAATAAAGGAGTAGGGACTTTAAAATATTCAAGAATAAAAGGGTTCCCTAAATTAGTGAAATTTATTTAGGACTAGCTGTTTATTTAGCACTCTTCGGCTTTATAAAGTATAGATTTTACTACCATTATAGATGGCCGCACATGCAAGTTAAGTTTAATTGTTGAGAGTGAGTTTGCTTCTTCACGGCCATAAAACTATAACAGTAAGGGTAATTGTCAATAAAATTAGCTGTTTTTATGACTATTAGTTATATTCTACGCAGGTCCTGGGTTTCATTCAAACGTAGTTTTGCTTTAGTTACAAAGTACATGTGTAGGTATGATAAACTGAAATAATTGCAGTCGTTTTGATATGAATTCTGATAAAAAACGGAACTGAAGTTGTTTGATAAAAATTATGTTCTGTTATGAAAGTATTGCATTGGCAGTATCAAACATACATACATGCCTAGCCGCCTTGGTATACATGCAGCCATGCACTTGTATTTCTTTTGAAAATAATATACATAAACTATCACAAGCTGTTGTAATACGGTTAACGTAATTTAACGTTGCGGCGCCGGGTCCCTATTTCAGCTTGTAAGTTCTTTGTGATTCTTTAGCAGTCTTTCCTTTTGGTATTTGACTATCACGGCTGCACTACACGGCTGAAAATATAATAACATAATGTGGGTAATCATAAATAAAGTCGGTTTGATGGGCGGTAGCGTAAGAAGGAAAGAAACATTTATTCCGTCATAAGAATAGCAACATCGTTAGGGTTCTATGGTGGATGTGTCACTGGCGCGCCGACGATGAGGAGCGCGGGAGCGGGTAATTGACCGTTATGGTCGTGGTCGCTCTGTTAACACATGACGCTTTTGTTGTGGTCAGAAGTGCTTGACATTTGACATACAGCGTTAGAATGCCCTCGTGTATTGTACCAATGTGATTGGTGTAGTGGAGCAAAGGATGGGCGTGTGTGTGTGTTGTGGCTCTTTTCAGAACGGAGTTCTTGGTTGGTTTATAAGGGCATAACGTATCTATATTTTGAATATCATTGCGTATTGGGAGATGATAGGAAGTTCCTATCATCGTTCCTATTAGGAACCATTATACAAGCCACGACACCGAAATTCAAATCTTCGCGATGAGACAAGTTTATTTTTCTAATTTAGTTTTTGTGTTGAATTTTATAGAATCTATTGAGGCAGTGAGGGTCAAAAGCGCTTGCGAGCTAGACGCGTTCTTGTGTTGTTACTGTGATTAAACTAAGTTTTGTCACGGAAATCATATTATATATTTATCATTGAGTTATTCGTGCACAAAAGGAGTAAGTTTTTATTTTTAAATTGAGAACAATAATTGTATTTGTTCGAATGGGTGCAGCAATGTTTAAAATGTTGCTATTTATTATTGTAGCCTGAGGAAAGCGCCCTTTGAAGACGCACGATTTGATATGCTGTAGTAAATTCATAGCCCTGGAGAAGCCGAGCCTTGGTTTTGACAGAATTCCACAAAAATCGTGAAGGAGAAACTCTCCTGACGTCCAAAAAATATTTATTAAGCTGGATGTATTTAGTTATAAATCGAGAAGTCCTCTTTAAACAGATTTGCAGATTATACCAATGCTATGACCTTAGTAATTAATAATTTTAATAGATTACAATTAAAGTTTGGTAATCTAATCTAATTAGCTATAATGGCGCTACCAATTATTGATCTACTTAGGTTGATTTCGGGGTCATAAACTCATAATTAAGTACTTACCTGCCTGAAGGATTGTTGACGTGAGTAATTTGATGGACTTGATAGGTCATAAATTTTGGTGCATAATGTACTTATTGCAATAACTATAATGTGTGTGTTAGGTAGTACGAACCTACATGAAATTGTAAATCGTGCGTGAGTGTGTGTGTCAGGTAGTACGAACCTACATGAAATTGTAAATCGTGCATAATTGTGTGTGTCAGGTAGTACGAACCTACATGAAATTGTAAATCGTGCATAATTGTGTGTGTCAGGTAGTACGAACCTACATGAAATTGTAAATCGTGCATAATTGTGTGTGTCAGGTAGTACGAACCTACATGAAATTGTAAATCGTGCATAATTGTGTGTGTCAGGTAGTACGAACCTACATGAAATTGTAAATCGTGCATAATTGTGTGTGTCAGGTAGTACGAACCTACATGAAATTGTAAATCGTGCATAATTGTGTGTGTCAGGTAGTACGAACCTACATGAAATTGTAAATCGTGCATAATTGTGTGTGTCAGGTAGTACGAACCTACATGAAATTGTAAATCGTACATAATTGTGTGTGTCAGGTAGTACGAACCTACATGAAATTGTAAATCGTGCATAATTGTGTGTGTCAGGTAGTACGAACCTACATGAAATCGTAAATCGTAAATGATTGTGTATTAGGCAGCAAATGCCTTACGATACCAATTAACGTACATACCTTTTGTGACACGGAGTACTACATGTGTGTGTATTATTATTGATGCGTGTTTTTCGGTAAGATGTTAAATAATCAAGTCCGAACTGATATATATTTAATTATCGTTTACACATATATAATAATACATGTGTAACACATAAAGATAAACTTTCAGATTAATTTTATTCTTTCACAAAAGGCAACCCTGACATTGCCAGAGAGGATAAGCGACAGTGTTAGAAAGGAAGGCAACTCATTACGCGTTTTGATTAGCACTGTGCGATCAGAATTACACTTTATTGCGTTGGAGCCAGAGTCACTATTTATTTAAATGATTTTTCGGAATTTTTCTTAGTGCACCTTCTATAATTATTTATAAATACTATTATTTATTCTGTGTTTTTAGTTAAATTCAGAGTTAAAGAAAAAATTGTATTCAAGCTAAAGTTACAATGAAAGTAAAATTTAAAAGGCACTCTATCTCGAAGAGTCATAGAAATCAGAGTAAAATCAACCAATAATAATGAAGTTTAGTTTTGCTTAACATAAACATACGTTACTGTGTTGTGGGCAGTATGAGCCCTCATGAAATTGAAAATCATACGTTACTGTGTTGTGGGCAGTATGAGCCCTCATGAAATTGAAAATCATACGTTACTGTGTTGTGGGCAGTATGAGCCCTCATGAAATTGAAAATCATACGCAACTCAGTTGTCGGCAGTATGAGCCCTCATGAAATTGAAAATCATACTTTACTGAATTGAAGTGCGCTGTCGGCAATATGAGCCCTCATGAAATTGAAATCATACATTACTGAGTTGTCGGCAGTATGAGCCCTCATGAAATTGAGATTGATACATTGACTTGATGGAAGTAGTAACCTCATGAAATTTAGAATCATACATACATTACTTGACTAGACGGCAGTATAGGTCCCATGATTTGAAATCATAGTAACTAAAGTGTGTATGGACCTCTTGAAATTGAAATCATTACTGACTAGACAGCAGTATGGGCCCTCATAACTTTGAAAACCATACAAAATGTAGTTATTTTGTGAACATATTAGTTATTTGGCGTGATGGAGTTGAGATGTAGAATAAAGATAATGAATAGACGAGGTATTTCAATGAATGACTGGTGTGTGAATGATTGGTATCGGCAGTGTCTGATTCATATGTGACACCGTTGGGTCCGTTGGGATCCGTTGGATCCGTCCATTCAGGAAGGACGCCTAAATAAAGGAAATTCCTGTTGCGAGTCTAGCCATGGTTGGCGTGTTATGGTCGTCGGTGGGACCTAGTTTATATTACGTATATAAGAGGATTGTCTCGCAAGTAAAACTTTAGTCTTTAAAAAACGAAAGCAGGTTGTAAGCTGTACGTAATCTGTTGTTGACAGTAAACCACTTTTAGTAATAATATAAATTTTCATCGAGTTTCTCATATTTCCTGTGTTTGTTTTACCAGTAGGTAAGTTGTCTATTTAAAGACAGAAATGACGAGGTTTGTTTGAATGTTGGTATGAAACCTAATAACTTGGCGATCTTGATCAAAGAGAGAAGAAAGAGGGAAGTATGAAAAGCTAAGAGGTGATGTAAATAATTATTATTTAATAAAGATAGAAGGAGAACGGGTGTGAATGGGAAAGGTGTAAGACGAAAAAAGTCTCAGGTGTTGTTTCAATGTTTAAAATAATTGCAGTGAAAGTATAATCTACATAAGTAATTCTATACGAAGCATGCATATGACAGTTTGAGTTTGTTGAGGCTAGTGAAGGCACCCAGAAGGCTCAAGTTTACAAACCGTAGCCTGCTTCATACATATAGTGCGTGTTACAAATGTGTTTGTCTAAGTAACTGGAATATTGAATGGTATAGACGTGGAGTGGCCTTTGAAGGCTTGAGTTGCGATCAACTGCAGAGTCGACTGTGGATCGGGCTCCATATTAAATAAAGATTTTAATAAGGAAGGGATGTAGTGTTTGTACTGCTATTATGGTTATAGCAGTAATCATGTTATCTCGAGAGCACGGGTAGTGGGGCAACACTGGGTCAGTCACGAGACAGCCGTAGACGCAGGCAGACGTGTTCCCCTACCACTGGTGACGTAACGAGCTAATGCAAGTCAACCATATCACTATATCCAAATATTACGGAGCACGTAAGTACAACAACTACTACAACACGTAAACATGAAAAGGTTTTTATTCTTATACAAATTCTAAAAATTCGTGCGCTGTAAGTGTTCTAATGAAGCAGTCTCGGTAATTTATGTTCTACTCGCAGGTACTAGCACACACATACACTTAAGTAAACACTACATACCTACACGGGAAATACTTATTTAAAAAGTAAGCGGCTTCTCGGAACAACGTTCCCTTTGCAGCATCACTTGAATATGAATAATAATACCAAGTTGATTGTAAAGTGAAAAGTAATTAGTGCATTCACACCATCGGGAAATCATCAGCCGGCGCAGCGTCGATAGTGTCGGTAGAGTCGACGCGACACGTCCGCAATACGCCTGCAACCTGACACAATGATATATTCCACACAACATCGGAAAACCCATTACGGAAAACCCTTTAGAACTATCTAAAGGCAAGACGTGTAGCGCACACGCTAAGCCTCCTTCGTCGTTGGGTCGGCTCTCGGTCGCTTAGAAAATTATAATGACAGTTTTGGAAGATGGTATTGTGACATATTTGATCAGTAGCTGCAGCCCAGTGGCACGGCGGCGGCTTGGACGAACGCTTGGTCTAAGATCCGAACTAGGCGAAAACTTTAAAATCGTAGAATAATTTTTGTTCAGGGTTTTTTTTCTTCTACGCACACCACACTACACTATTAAGGGTTAACTGAGACCATTTTATGATTTGAGGGCCCGTTTGCGAAATAAAGTTCAGCTAAACGGTGGAAGTTGGACATGTGAAAAAGCCCACAAAAATTGGTTATATACAAGGAAAAAAATATCTAGATATTTTCTTTTTTCCTGATGATCCTAGTCAGGACATCATAAAGAAATTATGAAATTATTGTATTGTCATCGGCCCTTGGATGGTGAAAATTACGTTAAAAGATTCCGTTACATACATATATGTACTTACATATATGCAGGTCAAGCTAATAAAAGCGTGATAATAAAAGCCCATTCATTCTTTCTAAGAAAAGGTTACGTACTTCTTCGGATATCCGCCCGTAGTAATTTCGTTGCGTTATCACCAATATCACGTGAAAAATCTGAACATAGTAAAGTTAAAGAATTATAATTCTTTTGCATTCTAATGTCATGCGTTCACCAGTCACCAGTCACCACTCACTACTGAACGTGTATCTACACATAAGCGTTATACTAATTAAATACCTATAACTACTATTAAATACCTAGATACTAATAATAACTCAGTATACAATTCATTTACACTCGATGGATCGCAAAATGTCATTTAAAATTTATTTGGACGTAATCGAGCCACTATTTTCAATCCGACGGGTGATCAATTTATCTGTAAAAACAGGCGGCTCTTCGATAAAGATTTACGACAGCCTCGCTCGGGTCGGGCCCGGCCCGCGCCCAGCGCCGAGTCTGACGACTCCTGGCAGGTATGAACACCTGGCTTGACATCGGTGTCTGAAATCTGAGATTTTCATTTCAGTAACGCATAACTGTAAAGGTACTGTAAAGGTTCCAACGTCATCGGCAACACGGTTAACTACAGACACTACATACTGCCACTCACGGCTCACCCGACCGTGGCCAGAATCGAAATTCGTCCCCGAACCGCCCCGAGGTCTCCGACTCTCTGAGATAATGGGTGCAGGTGCAGGCACCGGCGGAGCGAGCTTTACCCACGCACCGCTGTCTATTGTTCGAAGTACGGAACCGATAATGATAAAAATACACCAGCCCAGCTTTCATTCATTGCAGCGCCGTGGTCGTCCCCGCGACCCCGCGCAGCTACACGGGGGCTATTGAACCATCACACCGCACCGCACGCGGCCCGATCTCAAATGTATTATAATTATTATTACGTCGACGCTGCCCGATCAGCTGTACATTACTTAATCGAATAGTAGCGTAATGAGAGTAATGTCGAGTAATTTGGACGTGATCTCGAAATAGATAGCGATTGTTATTCACAGCGAGGCCAAGGTCGCGCGCTATGTATAACTGGCGGGAGGCGGGGCGGGTTGACGGTGCGGTGAGGTGCGGTGCGGTGAGGTGCGGTGCGGTGCGGTGAGGTGCTGTGCGGTGCGGTGCGGTGCGGTGCGGTGCAGTGCAGTGCAGTTTAGTGCGGTGTGGTGCAGTGCGGTGCGGTACGGTGCGGTGCCGTGCGATGCGGCGCGGTACGGGTGCGGCCGCGGCAGCGAGAACGTAGATTTTAACAAAAATGACAGTAGCAATAACAACTTTGTTCATTGTAAAATACAGATGTGAAATACTTACAGTTGTCCATTCCATCTCTTCAGTAAGATACCTGTGCCAAAAAGACTCGCTCTTCTCGCGATATAAAATTTTCATCGTTATCAATGATTCATTTAATAAGTAACATTATGCATTGAAATATTATGTCGTTGTCTATGAATATATTATTTCATTGTCGTTATACTTGTTGGGTGTAAATGGTCATCACAAAGAATTGGATTTGCATGGCAAATCTGCCGCGCAGAGTGTTTGGTTCTAAAGTTAGTGTTCATATCGAGCAATTGAACCGTGTTGGTTGGCATAAGAACAAATGAGCTATTAATATCCGCGAACGGACGTCCATCTCCTATCCCCCACCCTTCCCTCGCACAGAGATCGCATGGTTACTGTTTGCAGTGCGATCGTTTTAAATCTCAGATGAAAGAAACCATCTGAGTTTTAAATACTTAACAAATAAGATTCTTAATTGCAATCCAAAAGGATAACTTAAAAATCTTACTATTTCAGCCGTCAACACTATCAGCAGATCAACAGCATATAGTCTCAGATGAATCTGAGCATATAGTGTATAAATTTTTATTTTTACAGGAAAATAGAAATCCGTAATTTAATTAAAATGCTTCAATTTTATGTATAAAAGTATGCAATCATTTCATCAATGTTTTGTCATGACGTTGTCACGTTAAACTGCCGTCTGTAAACCGACTTTACAGACAACCAATTTTTTAGGGTTCCTTAAGAAAAAACGCAAAATGGAACGCTTATAGGATCACTAGTATGTCTGTCCGCCTTTCACAGCCAAACTACTCCAAAACTACAAGACCAAATGAGTTGTGGTTATTTGTGACGCAACGACGAAGGTATTAAAGTAAACAACTGATTTTGAAAAAAAAATACGAAATAAAAAAAAAACTGTATTGCAATCCGTATTGTGTGAAAGGGCTTATTGTAAGGATCTCAAATATATTTTTGTTAGAGTTCAACAATGGATAGTTTTCAAATTATTCAAGAAGGAATGAAAATTGAAGACAAAAATTGACCGTTCCCCCTCCCCTTATCTCCGAACTGCTGAGGCTAGAATTTTGAAAAAAAATACAGCGAATAGTTCTTTACTTATATATACAGAAAAACTTATAACAAGTCTATGGTTTTAAAAAAACGTCAAAAATTAAAAAATAACACTAAATAGATATCAACGTACGGAACCCTCTTCACGCGAGTATTGATCTCTAACTCGCATTGTCCGGTTTTTTCATTCATTTCATTAACAAATAAGACACGAAACTCTAAGAAAAAATAAGGCCAATGTGTAATTTTCCTACAATGTGTAATAAAACAAGAATACAGTCCAAAGTGGTACGTTGGCCCAACTTCCGGTGGATTTTTCCCCGCTTACCTAAATAGATATCTAATTACCTGTGTCTCGAACATCGGTCGGACCGAGGTAGCTACGTTTGATGTATGTTACATAGACTATTTTACAAAATATTATTATTATAAATATAAATATTATTATTATAATATATTATACAAAATAGTGTTTCCATGAATAAAAAAATTAAATTCGTGTTTTCCACATTTTCCGCAAAAAGTATAAAGAGACAAATTATATTATTAGCTAGGCCCATACTCGTAGGAGTCATCGATAGAAGATAGAAAACTGTCTAATATTATTTAACGTGACGTGACTGCCCTATTCCGGAAGCCCATCGCCGCTGCGGCTTGCGGTGTCACATGCGACGTGCGGCCTGCGGCCTTATTTATATTTTTTTGCTTTAATAAATGTCTTACTGCGGCTGTTTGCCGTCATGGACGCAACTGTGATCGCAGCATTACACTAGGTACCCTATATATCTAATGGGCGATGACACCAGTCAGCTATCTCATGTAGATATCGCGATGTGTCCTAGCCCGATCCCACTTTCAGACGTCACACGTCGTCGACATCGTGGACGAGTTTAATGATTTACTCGGCGAGTGTCCGTCGCCTGTGTCAACACACGTTTTAATAGCCAATAAAATATGAACGACTCGCGGTTACTTACTACTAAATCACGATGTATATATACATATATCTAACAACCGAGCTTTATGCAGTTTTAATGGGAAAACTTGGCTAGGAGCTAGGAGCGGCTGGAGCGGACGGGATGCGAAAGAACAGTTCCACGCCGAGCTCGCCACGATATCCAAAGATCTCTTAAATAATAACCCGATTCAAATAGGTACAGATAAATCTTAACATAATATAAATTACGTGTCACGTTGGTTGTCCGCGATGGACTCCTAAACTACTTGACCGATTTTAATCAAAGCACACCGTGTGCAGTTTGATCCACCTTAAAAGATAGGATAGCTTACATCTCAATATAAAAAAATGGTTGTCTGTAAAGTCGGTTTACGGACGGTAGTTTAACGTGACAACGTCATGACCGCTCCGCTCAACTACTATCGCCTACGGCTCGCCGATACCGTAGGCGAGCCGTAGCTCGCTACGCCGCTCGCTACGCTACGATACGCCGATCGTAGCCGATAGTGCCTCTCTCTCGCTCGCGGAACGCTACATTTTTTCAAAGATGCGCCCGGCTCATCGTTTTAATAGAAGTTATCACGTCAAAAAAACTTTTGAAAGAACTAAGTCTGTTCGGGCAGATAGTAAAAATATAAAAAATACATGTAATGTCCCTGCCGCATCTGCGTTCTAAGGCGTTAAGAATGACATTAGTCATTATACTCATTACGCAGGTGTGGCCAACAGTGCGCTATTAACGGACTTGGAATAACTTTTGTAGCAGAACTTCGTTAAAGTGGAAACGCGTGAATTTTTAGCGCGCTAACATTAACGTCAATGCAGTGTGGGACGAATTCTTAAATGAATAAAATATGTAAGGAACGCGTGGCGGAACGGTCTAAGACGCAAAAAATAAGAAAGCGACCTTCATCAATATTTCTGGAACGAGACGGCATATTTAGTTTCTATTTCTAGCTGAAGATTCACCATTATGAAGTTGACATGGAATTATACTTTATGTGAAGAGTGTGACGACGTTCAGGAGATGAGCTGCATAAATAGACCCGGCTGCAGTGGTCTGCTGGGCACTGAATTCAGTGTCCACTGAGTGCCCGCTGGTCTGAGGAGCTGCGGACTGGCTGGCCCACTATAGCAAGCCTAATCTAATGTTGTCTGTTGCTCAACAATAACCGGAACTGGCTTCTCTCGTCATTAAGATTATAGACTTTCTTTTCTGCGTAAATAAATTCAGATTCGTCGCTGATAAATATTGTCAATATAGGATATTAAAAAAATGTAACGTTACTCGCTAATAAAGTTACAGAAAAGTGTAAAGCGTATGGTGATAATGACAAGCGCATTACCGACGCTCGTAAAATTACAATTTGCTTCGGTGATTAGATTCGTAATAACATTTGTGACCTGCAATAGGTATGTTTTAAACAGCGCGATCGGTGCAATGATATGGGGTATTTACGTTTTATTGGCTTGAATTGACCGATTAAAGTTTATTTCACACGACACGATGCAATAGGATTTAAGCGTACCTGTAAATCAAATGTATATTGAATGGTATTATTGGTAATCCGTTAAGAAAATAAAACGCACGAGTTGAACGCGCCCCACCCCCCGTGCCCCTTATTTGCTCTAGTTATCGTTTTGTTGTTCGGAGAGCCTCGCTACGGTAGCGCTACACTGTCCGAGTGTATGCTTGCAATGAGTATTGACTATGGTCGACGGTCGTGCCCAGTGTTGCCAATGCTACAGCAATTACCGTGTTCTACGGCTTTCAGGCCAAAATATTACAAAATCTAAGGCCTACGGCTGGGATTCTATGGCCGTAGCAAATTCTAAGGTCTTTTTTTATTTATTTTTTTGCAAACATTAAACGAATGTTAAAACCCTTAAAACAGCGCCACTAGGCTAATTATGATGGTAATTTAGGGCAACGAAAAGTGTTCCTTGTTTTGTGGACATCAAAATCACTGCCGATGACCTTTTTTTAGTCCGAGCGCAGATCCGATGGTACATATTGGCATAATTGGATGGCATAATATATTGGCAGCTGTGGACACGGCCCACAGTTGATCTGTTTCCATATAAACAAGGCTTTTTGGAACGAAGTTCCTTATTTATCTAATTTACACGGGCTTCCAAAAATTTTCATTGGCAACACTGGTCGTGCCTCACGAGTCCTGGTGTATTTTTGTAGGAAGGAGGAAATCCCCTGACTGTTTGTCTAGACAGCCAGATAAAACAACACGATAACAATATACGAATTTTGATATTAAGTACACCACCACAACTACATACAGCTTTACTGAATATGGCTTCTAATAAAGAAATCGTAGCTTCCTGCCTGTTTGAGTCTATTACAATTTTTTTTTGCCTAATGCTAATAGTTACTGTACATTATTAGTAAATCTTGCAATGAAGCAATTTTAAAATTTATTAATAATATTAATATCTCGAATCGATTTAGCATAAATATAGTGACGTTGTTTAAAATCTGATAATAATCTAAGAAACTGTACCTACTTGTAAGAAATTGTAATGTATCTAATACCAAGTTATTTACTAAATTAAAACAAAATTTTAAATGAGAGGTGAATCTTTATGCTCACAAAGAAATATTTATTCTGTCATTCCGGCATAGGTATTTTAGTTATTTTACCTATTAAAAGGTTCGGATCTCGGTTAGTAGCCTACAACGACGATGAAGGATCGGTCCTCTAGTGGCCACTATCTAGACTGCCACAGCCTAGTGGCACAGTAGCATAGCTGCAAAGCTATTCATAGATTTACGACTTGGTACTTGCTTGTGGTAAGCAGGAAGTGCGTTGAATGAAAGACATAACTTGGCACGATATCTCATGACCATCGTCGACACTGCACCAACTCCGCGGTGGATTCCAACGCATGACTGCCACTTGAAGCGTTCTTATGCTATATAATAGCATACATAGGAAAAAACATTTTTAGGAAATCTTTCCGATTAACATTCCACTACGTAACTGCCGCAGGTATAACGTAATTACTGGTTTAAAACAGTGACGGATATTTTAAGGCAATAATATTATTCTCGGTCAGTGACATCATATTTATTGATGTTAAGTTCACAGTTTATAAAAATTAAGTGCCATAATTAATACGGAAACGCAGTAAAGTTTTAATTGGGACGGGCCCTGTTTAATAAACGTTACAATTCGACAATTTTGTAAATAAGTGACATATTTGTTAAGTTGTATGACAATTGCTGTTTAATAAACCTTACAATTATGTAAGAATTTTACATATAAAAATCTTACAAATATTAGAATTGTAAATGCTGTTTAATAAACGTTTACAAGTGTAGAAAACGCCTGTAGATTTCGATAAAATATTGTATCTACAAATTTGTAGTTGTAAGTCTGAGTTGTACCTAAGTTACAAATTACTTAAAATGTAATTTTTTTAAGAAATTTACGATAGTAGATGTCAACAATTTTAAAATATTCAGAATTTGGTTTTACCAATTAGTTTACAGACTGCTTTTCTATTTGTTTGATTTTTAACGAAACTCATGGAACATAATAACAAAATTAGGATTTTATTTAAAACTAGCAATTGCCCTCGCTTCGCTTCGGCAAAAATAGTAGGTAGGTACTTTAGTAAACTTAACGTAACTGTAGCAGTGATAGCCTAGCGGTTAGAACGTTGGTCTCCCGAACGAAGGCACCCGAGTTCAAAACATCGTGAGGAAACCTGCACACCGGAGAGTTCTCCATAAAGTTCTCAAAGGAGTGTAAAGTCTACCAATCCGGACTTGGCCAGCGTGGTAGAGTATGGCCTAATACCCCTCAAATATTCCACGTTTTGCTGACTCGAAATTTTTCGTTGAAGGTGAAATCTGTCACATCAAATGTAAAGTTAATTCTTTTACGAAAAACTCGCCGTCGCCGTTCACTTATACGAATAATTATATTCATCATCACTACTGTCACTACCACTACTACTACTTGTTAGAACCATTTTTTTGTGTATAACAATTAAATTTCTTTAAATATTAGGTTGAGGCACTAAACTGTAAAATTCTGACACAAGACAAGTCCACCTGTCGGAATTGTACTACAATTTTACAAAATATGTAAACTTGTAATTACAATTATTGTTCAATAAAACAGTTTTCCTTACAAATATGTTAATTGTCACCTGTAAAGAGAAAATGTTTATTAAACAGAAATATGTAAAATTGTAGGTACAATTTTACAATTTTGTACATTTTCCACCATGGTAAACTTGTAAGTTGTATTCTTTATTAAACAGAAACTTGTAGATTTGTAACCTGTAAAATACAATTACAATTTACAATTTGTAACGTTTATTAAACAGGGCCCTGGTGCCGTGCCGCGCTGTCGACAATGTTTGCGGCGTTTGTCGTGCGTCGACTGCGTCGTGCGTCATGCATCGTTAATGTCCCTCAGTGAAAGCGTAGGTCTGAAGGCACAATTTCAATGGCTCTTAACTCAGTGCTGGGAGTTTGATCCGGCGTAACGTAACGACTAATGAAAGTGACACTTGGTTACATCGTATGCAGTGGTCTCCAAATAACTTGCGGAACAGAAATTAATCTTCACCAAGTCGCATGCGGGCGTCATCGACAAATTAAAACGGTTATTCGGATGCGAACTCTATGGTCTCTATGACATGCGGAAGAGCAATCTTCCCTTACGACCAATGAAAATGCGCCCCTATCCCTAAAAGGCCGGAGGGACAATAGATATTAATGTCGCAAATAAATGGTGGGTGTCTGTGTTGTATTATTTGTGTGTGTCCATACTGTCCAATGTCCGTGCTATCCGCGAAATAGGGAATCCTAGTGCGGGGCGGGGCGGGTTTCAATATTTATAAACACCTATAAGGTAGGTAAATTGAAGTTTTCCAGATGAAACAGATTTAAATTCAACGTAACAATGTCCCGCACGTATGTAGGTACATCATGTCGTACACTCACCGACCTCAGCGGCTCAGCGTATCAAAGCTTCGCATGCTACGTATGACCTGCCTTTACTGCGGACACTAGACTCTCACCTGAAAAAAAATAAAATTATATAATTAGTCACACGATATTTAAGCAAACACAGTGTTTTTAAAGTAACGATTTGTTTGACATATCCGACATATAAATACAAAATTCACACCCTGCACAAAATTCTGACCTGCCTTTTTACCCGACTGCGCGACGCAAAGGAGGGTAATGTGTTTATCAGTCTATGTATACATACATAGAAGTATGTGTGTTCCTATGAGGGGTTATAGAGACCAAACTGGTTGACCGATTTTGATGATGATATTGATGATGACATTCTCGTTAATTTAGTAACTGCCTTAATGAAATAACGACATTGCAAATTTTACCGTGTTATAATCCTAATAAAGAAGTCAATTAATCCTAACTAAAAAACGTAAGATAAGAAAATTAATTAAAAAATAACAAAAATCCCGTCTGCGTAAAAAAACTAAAAAGAAAAAACAAGCCCAGTAATTCAGAATGTTGCTAAAAGTAATACTGAACAAATAGATAGAAGGATTAACGGTCGGAGTTATAATTTACAGGGTTGATTTTACAAGATTTGATTGGTTGAAGAATGGGTCAAAAGCTATCTAAATTAATTTTGTTTCGAAGTCACTCTACCGCGGGCGAAGTCGCGGGCAAAAGTATTAGTCTAAAACAATTTCAGCATTCGCCGTAAGGGTCATTCCTACAATCTTCCAAAAGTGGATAACAAATAATATTCTAAAAGCTTTGTACCACCAAGTGCTAACCAACCCTGCCAGGCAATTTCGTAAATTGAGTAATTTCCTTTCTTTGTAATAAACTTAAAATTTCTTGTGTAATAAACATATTATCATAGAGGTATACAACACTAAAAGCGTGTGCGTGTCGTGAAACTAGTAAGATTTCCGTAAGACTGTATTTTGTTTATCAGTTTGGATTCCGCCAAAAAACTGGACTGCACAATATACGACATAATTATGTAAACAAAATTGTACAAGGAGTTATTGACTGTAAGACCAACAAGTCCAACCGTGTCGCGATCACTGCGCTAGCTTCCCCGTCACCGGCTGCAGCACATACGAGTAGTGCGGCTGCCGAATGCCGAGTCTCCAGACCGATATTTAAATCAGACCCGCATTACCATAATATGAAACATGGAGCGACCTTCCATCGGCACACCTTATTACCGCCGCGTGCCGTGCGCCGTGACAGGACACAGACAACAGCCGACGACGGGTCGATCCTGTCGGCTCAAGCGAAGAGTGGCAACTGGGATACACACGCGTCATCAGTTAATCACGCGCATGATCGCAAGGTAGCTTTGAACTTCTATTGGAGTAGAAGTAAAATACAGATAACAGGCAGCTCTTTAGGACACCGTATACCACACCAGGCAAGAATTAAGCACAACAGTGCTGCGTTACACGCTAAATGCTGCAAGGTGTCGTGCCCTATAGGGCTGTAGCCGCTAATGAGTCGTGACCATCGTGTACTGTATGAAGACAAAACACGTGACAGCTTCGGCACGTCCCTCCCCCGCCCCTCCCTCTCCTTTACCCAGTACTTCACGTCTATGCGCATTGCGGCATACAATATGATAAACAAGAGTGCAGCAATGTCTCTTCAGCATCTGCTCTGGATGTAGGTCCTGTACCTCTTGTGCAGCTGTGGCGAGTTCCCCGCGAAGCAAGTATTAGATTGGCTCATCAATCGGACGAACGCAGCGGACTGCGGAGCCGAGTCGAGCTTCCGAGAATAGCAATATACAAATAAGAGACATAGGCAAAGTCTGCTACGAACAAAATGAATGGACAGGCACCCTTACGAGGGATTGTGATCGAGCACTCGCCTTTTCTCAGACGGGTTGACCTAGATACCGACTATCGACCAAATAAAACCGCGGCAGAAGAGTCTCGTGCGTGTGCCGCCGCCTGCCGCCGGTCGCCGGTCTCCGATCCTCGTTACCGCCACTCACCCGACCCGCCGTACCCGTCGAAGAACACGTCAGTGAATTACCAGTAAGCACAAAGAAAACTCGATCAGTTTTCGTGTCTTAAAAAAAATATTTTAGGATGACTTACGAGAACTACGCTCCCTTGATGTACCTTCAACGAATACCACATTACGCAATCAATTATCCCCGCTCCACACTCTACTCAGAAAGTGCGATTACTACGACGCGACGTGTCATACAGTGATGAGCGACTCCAAGGTGGAAATCCGTTACTACAGCTATACTGGATGCATTCCATGGGCATAATGATCGCCACATAAAAAGATATCGAATAGGTCATAAAGTTTTATTAGGACAGATCAAAGAAGCGGCGTCGCGCGTCCTCGTCGTCGAGGGAAGCCCGACTCTCGCCCACAGGAGGGCGGGCAGGCGGACAGACAGACCGTCTCGTGCAGTCGGTGCTGGTTGGAGAGCGTGACGTCACGGACGACCCGCGCCGCGCCGGGACCGGTTTTCGTTTTGATTATGAAGATGACGCCGCTTTATCGTGTGATCGTACTTTACAGAAGATCAAGTTCGTTGTTTAAAAATGATAAAATTTCAGGATATTTGTTATCGGAGTAAGACTCGCTTCATTCCCCATACATACGAGATGAAGCTTACAATATTATAAGTGTCTATGGATCTGTGATCATTGTAAAACGTCTACAACGCGAAATTCATATTTCATTCATTCATGAAAACTCTCACGATGCCTTGTGGTAATCACAGAAAGACAAGACCAGTGACTGTCATACTATACAACCACAACGCATTGTGGCAATGATGGTCACCACCTGGTGTGAGCGGTGAGGTGAGGTAGATATGGGGGATTACCGGCTGAAGCTATCAGTGGTGGAAAGGACGTGTTCTTGTCCGAGGGTCACCGGTTTATCAAAGGTAAATGGCTCTTCTGACTAACTGCACGCCGATGTAGTAAACTTCGACAGCGTGATTAAGATTGGCGTAACGTCACCGTGAGACGTGTAGTGCCATGTCACCACAATTTTTAAGGTTCTGTACGAAAATAACGAAAAACTGAATCCTTAAAGGATCACTCGTGTGATGACATCAAGGTCACAGTCATTCATAGGGTTTTTTAATCTGAGTACGGGATATTTTGTTTGGTTTTATAATAATATCCAAAATAATGACTTCTATCGAATAAAATTATTGCACATCAAATTAACTAAATTAACGCAAAACAAATAAAATTACGCCCTTTCATTTCATATCCAAATCCAATATAACATCTCTCAAAAGTTTATTTTTATATCTAAGAAAGTCGTATATATTATGGTATGTGACGTTACATCAAGGTGCTTCTAACTCAGTTGTAACTAAAACGATACCTCCTACAAATTATTGTAATTAGGAAGTATAGAAGAACAAATGATGATACATATTACATACGTGCTAATACGAGTATACAGATCGAGGTAATAGTTAACACAAGAAGAGCTTCGCCGTAGACGGGTGGTAGAGTTGCGTAGACCTGACAGCTCGGGAATTTGTTATATAGAAGAGCGCATTTCATCATCATTGTTGGCGTTTGTCACCTACTATTACACTTACACAGTCATGCAACGAAATCACAACGCTGAGTCGGTGACCGATTAGCCGCATTGAGTGTTTGCCTAGCGCGCGACGGCGCCGCGGCGCGCCCCGTAGTGCCCGTCGCGATCAACGGTGATGCGTCGAACGCACTATTAATTTATATCGAGAGTCGGTGTCGCGATGTCGTCCCGACGACGCGCTAGCGGTCGTTACAAAATAAATCATTAAGTGATGCAACTGTGACATCGCTCCTCGGACAAGTGGAAAATCGTCTCCTACCGAACGGTTCACGTCACGTAAAATATGGGAGCCGTCCAAGCGACGATCCATCATCGACAACCTTAAAATACTTATATTTCGTCGTTATAAATAGCGAGATGACAAAGAGCTGCTTCCACGTAGCGACGATGCCAAAAGCGAGGCTAACAGACTCAGATGCGCCGGCCAGTGTTGCCGTTTTAGTGACTTTGTCACTATCTAGTGACTTTTTGATGTTTTATGTGACATTTTTTTTTGGATTAACTCACCAAAAAAAACTAGTGACTTTTCAAAAATTTATGTTAGTTACATACATAACGTATTGTTTTATTTATTAAACTAGCATCTCGTATTAATGCTCGTTAATTTGCCAGAAAACTTTGAAAGATAACGTATCAGACTATTTTAAACTCCCTAAACATAATAAAACATTATAGAAAAAAAAATTACAGACTATTATTTCTAGAACGGTCTGAATATTAAAACCGGGCAAGTGCGTGTCAGGCCACGCGCAATTGGGTTCCGAAGTAGTAAGTTTATCGACTATTACTCATTAACTACTTATGCTAACATAGCCGTGATAGTTTTTCTTGTAAATTCATCATAATATAACCTGTTTTCGAGAATTTTTCACTTTTCCAGCTCCAACCGTTTAGCCGGCAGAGGGGAGGACACTTGACTCTAACCAAAATTAACACTTTGAACTCAAATTTTTCTTAAAAAAAACATCCTCACGTTACCTGTAGGGGAGGTATCCTGAAAAAATGTTTTTCAATATTTATTCTACGATTCTGGAGTTTCGATTTTTCTTCAGAACCCTAAAAACGCTCTCCTGTAAACCGCGGTTTATTGGAACGAAGTTCCTTATCGCGCTTTGCGAAAGGGGGCTAGGCGGAAAATTTGGTAACGACACTTTTTGCCGTCGTAGTTTTTTTTACATAGGAAACAAGCCAGAGTACTAGGATAGCAAAAACATGCAAGCGAGTGTGCCAAAACAAATCTAGATTAAATTAGAATTAATTTAAATTAGATTTGTTTTGGCACACTTGCTGCATGTTTTTGCAATCCTAGTACTGACTGCAAGGAACTTCGTTCCATCCGGGTCTCCCTTGACACCTCTCAAGTTTTTTTTGTTTATTCATGTCGCTTTATATGTAGGGACCGTCGATTGATTTATTTTTATTTTTAGTGACTTCTAGTGACTACATTTTGTCAGTTTTCTCCAAATCTGGTGACTTAAATGTGATGGTTTGGTGATATAATTTTTCCTTAAGCGGCAACACTGGCGCCGGCCGGCCGCACGCCGCACACCGTACCGCCGCGGCGTCGCCGTATCGCCGCCGTATCGCACCGCGCCGCACCGCACCGCTACCGCTAATGCTACCGCTACCGCTACCGCCGACCACCGACCGCCGACCGCCGCAGTATTTATAGTCCACACCAGGAACCGATCGTTAGCTCACGTGGGCGCTTCCCTTAACCTGATATTTCGTATAAATAAAACGAGGTAGCCGGCCAATTTCGAGAAGACGACGGCGACCCTGACTTAAACGCTCACGTTAACTTTAATCGGTGTCCAGGAATTTGGTATGATCGAAATAACGTGTGCGAAGCCAACGTCTGCTGTCCTACTACCGCAGTACCGCACTAATGTCCTCTCTAAACGGTCCGGTAATTGGTACACCTAAGAAGGAATAACGTTTCATCGTAAATCGAGCCAAAGTTCCTTGGATCTTTCGTGGGCGTGCATTATTATCGTATGTTTTCGACCCCCCTTCCCCCTACCCACTAATTAGCGATCGCGGCGTCTCCGAAGCGGCGGAGATTTGATTGAGTCGTTAGCACACGTCAAGATGCGGCGGCCTGACCTGCCCGACCCCAACCTGCATGCTCCAATCATCGTACATCGCTCGCTGCTCGCCAGCACCGAATACCGACTGGATGAACGTCGTGAGAGTGCTGCTGAAGCCGCTGACGACGCGGCGGCGGCGGCGGCGGCTGACATCGCACCTCTTTCATGATTCACGATTAAACTGTCGTTTGGTTTTTTAACGAGCCGCAGTCGCCCATCTGTTAAACAGCAGCGAACAACTGAGCTGATGTTACAATGGAGATCAAATTTATGTTCGACTCGTTCTGATTCGATCTCGATCTAGTTTTACGACCTAGAGCACGCGCTTAAATTTTATTGGCAAGAGTTCGGCCGGTGGCCGGTCGCCGGTCGCGGTGAGCGAAGGAGCGAGATGGGTGCATTTTTTAGAAGTGGCATGTCACGTTTCCGACAGTGTTTGTGCAAATGTAAAGTGAAAACCGGCCAAGTGCATGTAAGGCCACGCGCAATATGGAGTTCCGTAGTTGTAAGTTTAACGAGTATTTCTCATTAACTAATAATACTGACATAGCCTTGATGATTTTCCTTGTAAGTAAATCATTAACCTATTTTTGTGAATTTTTCACAAGTCCAACTCCAACCGTTTAACCGTTTAACAACAGCACATTTCTATTCAAAATGGGCATTTTAACATTATTGAAAAATGGTATTTGCAGACCCGTAATATTTTTGAAAGACCTACTACACTATGTGGTACGCGAGGAAACAAATATTCAAACCCACGTTACCTCTATCGGTACCTTCCTTACAGGTACCCTGAAAAAAATATTTTTTATATTTTATTTTAATACATAATAATGTACATTATATCCATCCCAAATTACAGCTTTCTAGCACTAAGGGTCTCGGCGCGGCGGCGCCATGCTGCGGTAGACGGACGGACGGACAGACATGACGCAAATATAAGGGTTTCGTTTCGAATACGAAACCCTAGAAAGGCGTGATGTTGGTCAGTCGCGGTCATCACAGACCATCATTGACAACCGCTAATTGAGTTAGCGGCGCATTGTCCGCGGCACTTGGCAGAGCCCCGCTGCCCCGCCGCCCGCCACTCCCCCCCCCCCTCGGCGCCCCCTCGTCCGTGTAACTGTAGACCATGATCGTCATCGCGTGTTAATGCCATCGTCATTTTGACCACCACATTGCTGCATTGGTCCAGTACTAATAGGTACATACACGCGCCAAAACTGGTAAGGCATTGGACCTTATACAGAACGTACTCGGAACGGATCGGAACTAGCAAGTAAATAAAATACATCCTAAAAACGTAATAAACAGATAATAAAATAAAATTCATACGCCTAATATTAAGGTCTTCAAACTGCATTAGAAGTGCATGCTTAAACGATTTACCTCGTCATTTAATCATAAAATTATACTTTTGCTTTTGCCGGTATTGCGGGGACTATAATAAAATTTCCATGTAAATGATTGCCCCGATTCCCACGTGGTTTGCATGTAATATACTAATAACCTATTCAACTTACTTATAACTTAAAATTATCTATATCATACGTACTTTAAAATTGAAAATGGTGATGAGATAATGCCTGTACATCTATATTCTGTATTAATAATATAAAGAGATTATATAAAATAGTTTGTGAGTTTGTGGAAGACAATATCTGGAACTACTGAACCGATTTCAAAAATCCTTTCACCAGTAGTAAGCTACATTCATTATTCTAAGTGTCATAACTTTTATTACATTCGATTGTGATGAGAAATATTTTTTAATCTTATGTAAATAAATATGAATGTATTTGTTGCTAAGTAGAAACCGTGAAAACGGCTGAAATGATGTAGCTGCATTTTATTTAAAATATTTGTGACAGTTCAAAGATGGTACTTACTAAACTTGGGCTAATTCTACTCGGGTCCCCCCCCCCCGGGGGTTGCCCGCCTTGTCGTGGCGGGGGGGCTTAGTAACCGTGGACTGGTCACCCACGGTGAAGCTAAGAGGCAACCAGGGCCGGCCTGTTTGGGCCGCCGGCTGGCCCGAGGATGGCGCTCCCGGCGGACTGAACAAGTCCGCTGCGGATGCGCTTGGAGGTGGGACCGCAGAAGAAGAGGAGTGCCGGTATTGCGGTGCGCCGTTCTCCCTATCTTCTGCGGCCGTGGAGGGATCGCAGGGGGAGAGTGGCGTACCGTAATCGGTACGCCACTCTCCCTACCCCCTGCGACCTGGCGGGGCCGTTCCGTCGAAACGGCACTGGTGGGGCCGCAGAGGAAGAGGCATGTCGGTATTGCGGTGCGCCGCTTGCCCTATCCTCTGCGGCCGAGGTGTGGTCGGTGGAAGAACCACAGACCTGATCTTCCACCGGGTACCAGTTATCTGGTACCCATGGCCTCCTAGTAGCAGACTCGGGGGGAGTCTGCTACGGTACTGGTGGAGGCCGAGGAGGGAGGCGCACCTTACCATCTGGTGCGCCCATCATGGAGGGCCTTCGGGCTTCCGTGATGGAGCCGCTTGTGGGCGGCTGCCGCCGTCGGGGTCGCGGATGTGTGCGAAAGCGTTCCCGTAACCCCGTCACAAGGCGGCGAGGTGGAAGATGGGGGGGTTTTTAGTGGGTATACCGTGGGTCTCATTAGCCTATACGGGGGTCCCACATAACCACTCGGGTACGGCGGGTACCCCCTGCGCCCGGGTGGTATGCGTAATGCATTTTCCCCCCTAAAACAAAAAAAAAACAAAAAAAAAAATCTACTTGGGTAACCAAGTGGATACGTATCATTAATGAATCTATGGTATATCAGGGTCTATGTCCCTGAAGTAAAGCGATTTTACTGAAGTAAAACGAAAAATAGGCTACTAAGTAGATGTACCTATCTAACTTCATTACAGTATTTCTTTATTCATATCGGCGCAAGGTTACAATTTAAAATATGTTGCAGAACAACATCTGCCGGGTCAGCTAATAGTCTATATAGGAGCCATGGAAGCTTAAACGATCCTGTTATAACAGAAACATTATGTAATATTAAACAATACATAACGTTATTATATCAGACCTGCATACCTCACTTTTTTGCCAAGTGTACGTACACCGCGCAATACTCGTTGCGGTAGAAGGCCACTTTAGCACTGAACAGTGAACATGCGTCGTAAAAACAATTCTCAGACGAGATAAGGACGACTCTGCCAGCTCACACTCCATTTATTTCTAATGCTATCTTGTGAACGATCCAAATTCTGTGATATTGGTGAACTGGGTGGCATGAAAGGCGATGATAATCTAGTCTTGTTATTATCAGCAAATAGTAACAAAGTTACCTACTACTGATTAGATTAAGAGTTTCCCTCTTCGGGAATAGAAAGAAGTTTCTGGCAAGGCATTTCTGGGTTTGTATGTTTGGTCGTATGAAATGGGACGCCACAAGCAAAACCACACGAATTCGGGATCGCCCTGAAAACCAGCGGTCGTAGTTTTTCTGCGGCCATTGCTGAGTGCGGTGCGGTCCCTTTTCATACAGTTTGACTGCAATTCTATATTATCATAGTTTTTAAGTTTATTTCTTTTTCTTTTGCTTGTGATTGCAGTTAACTTATGAAATAAAGTTATTCTATTCTATTCTAAGTTCATACATACAAAACTGGGCAAGTGCGTGTCAGGCCACGCGCAATGTTCACTGATTGGCATGAGAGTACCCATTAAAATACATTCTTCATTTACTTGAATTAAGCGCACATTGTATTAATTACATCAAATATGGTATAGCTACTTTATTATGAAATTAAGTTTAAGGTAGTCAAAACGAAACCTTCATAGTTACGTCATGTCCGTTTGTCCGTCCGTCCATCCGTCCACAGCATAGCGCAGAGACCGAACCCTTCATTGCATGTGTCTTGACGCGCACTTGACAGGTTTTATTAAATAAAGAATATTGTTTCTCTCTGGGTCCAAACTCCAAAGTAGTCCTTGTAAGAAACCTTTTATCACGATTATTCAGTGCGAGGGCACGAGGCATGGCGGCATGGACTTAGGCGGCCTACATGCGAGCGGCGCGGGCGTTGCGTACTGGTTGACTTGACAATGTGACGTCTCTGCCACGAATGTTATTGCAAAATTACAACTAGCTTTACTAAATCGGCTGGAAATTGCCTTTAATATTACGAGTATGTTTTCAATAATGGCTCAGTTTGCTAATATGTATTTTGTCATACATCGTACGGCTAGTAAATAGCATCTCGCGTCTAATAATAACATTGTACTCTCGTGCACTTAGCATAAACGTAACACACAAAGCATAACTTCTGGTCACAAGTTTAGAATTCTAGGAAGTTCTCTTGTCGAGCGCTATGATCTATTCTGTGATATCTCAGTTAAATTCAATTTTTAGAATTTTAGGTATAAATTCCTCAAACTGAATTGATGGGACGGAACATCCTCGATGTCCAGTGCGTGTTGGGAGCAGCTTGGACCCCAGAAGGTCTCTCATCTACAACATGTCATGTGAGAGATACAGACGACCAGTGACACAAGTTACTTTTGACTCTAATTAAGATGAAATTGTTTTTACATTTTTATTGTCCCGTTGTCCTCAACCTCCCCATCTGAATCGCGTTGGAACTAGAACCTTCAAAATAATTAGAATGTTAATGAACTGCAAAATTTCAGCAGAATAAATCATTACATTGTGCTGGATTCCTAAAGATAATAAATGATCGTACGAGTTATGCCGCCTATGACATCAACCAACTTGGAAAAGGAAGAACTCATTGATTACTTCCTTTTTTTGAAGTCGGTCTTGACGTTTCAGCTCGGTATCGTCAACGGCTGAAAAAGTTGCACATTCCAAATCAACCCATTCAACCCATGTTGCGTTTCGTAGCGATGAGATACTGATGCCTACGAAGAAGGCTACGACTTCAGTCGCATGGTTCCACGTGTCGCAAAATACTCATTACGCTTATTTAAGAGATTTCTAACCATTATAATCCCAAATTATTATTAACTATTACCTCATTAAACCGCTTCAAGCAACCTAATAATGACACGCGGAACGCTTTGATACTGATAGTTGATAGTAGTACGCCTGATATGAGTACCTACAAACAATTAGACGTCGTCGTGTCTTCGAATACATAAAACTCAATTTGCAGTCATGTACTGTAGAGTGTAGACTGTAGTGGATAAGCAGCAATTGTCCACAAAAATGCAGGTAAATGCCCTCGCGCGCGTGACGGCTTGCATCACTGCCTGATGTATAAATAGCCTGCATATACTGTTATGCGTCGGTAATCTGAATTTTGGCTCGCCAGTCCAATTGAGACTCACTACGCTACATTTAATTCAACGCCAATAAATTTTAACTAATATTCAATGAATTAGCCGTCACAGTTTTATGATTAAATACTTTTATTGCATCAACTAAACTACCTCGTAATCGTTAGTCAATTAATATTTCTTGTCTTGAAATTCAATGTCGTCCCTAGCTGATATACGAGTAAATGGATACGGCAATAAAAGGAACACCGGGCCTGACCACGGATTCATAAGGATTCCGTATTCGCCCTTCGTTCGTAGATCCCTAAAAACTGTGCGCTACGCCACCGCCCGACAGTTGTTCGTATTGTTTTAGCCGTATTGGGGCGGCTCAGAATACTAACGCCAATTCCACGCCAGATGGGTGTCGTAAGAGGCGACTAAATCCGGCCCGCTGGTGGTAGAGCCCCTCGAGGGATTATATTGGTAATATTGATTTTAATTGTAAATTAATGCCATTATTATTATTATTTCTCCATGGAGTTCGCCTAGATAGCTACCACCCGTGAGCATGAGGCCGCCAAACGACTCGTCGTGTTCCGACTGAGGGCTTAAGAGCCAGTTCTTTCTTTCTTTTTCTTCCCACTTTCTTGGCCCGCAGTGCATCGGTGATGCCTTTTGTGTTGCTGATGTCCATGGGCGACGATAGCCACTTGCCATCGGGTGGATTGTCGGCTCGTTTGCCGGCTACTTCCATAAAAAAAATAGGCAGTTGTAAGGACTGCCACCAGAAGTGAAAACTCAAAACAATGGAAAAACTGTGTAATTTTTTTAATTATTATAGTCTGCATTATATAAATTTCATTATTTGTATCGAAAACACAGTTAGAACAATGCACAGTATGTATACTATAAAATTTATCAAGTAGTCAACATAACTTCACATTGCTATTACCGCATGTCGGTGACGCGAAGTTACAAGATTTTACCCACCCAAAAAGACAAACACACATACATTGTACATGTATGTATGGCCACACTACGCCGTAGGTACGCGTCCCTAGTCTGCTGCAAGCGCAATATATCACGAGCATGTCGGTGACGCGAACCCATAAGATTTTCCCCTACCAAAAAGTGCCCAACGCGGCTAAAGAAGTTTTCACTTCAAAAAAGTTGAAGATACTTATTGAAAACTCATGTACCTACACGTACTTATACATGTATGTATGCAACATTCCGTTCGCGGTATCCGCACGCCTTAGCGCCTGCGGTGCGCTCCCCGGCTCCCGGGGTGGCGGGAGCGCCGGGACCCCAACCGCATATTAATATGTGTAGCGAGTATTTAACGGTGGCATTCTAGCGGGACACATTTTACCCCAATTTGCGTACGCTACGAGTACCTCACTTTATAAGTGTCCGGTAAAACTAATGCGTGGCCGCGTCGTTACTGAATCTATGCAAATGTGATTACGGCGTTCTGAACTGTTACCAGTATTACCATTAGCGATGCCTACGTGTAAATTTTTTAACTTTATTAAAATAAAATTAATTTTCTTGAGTCAAACTTTCGTACCTTACACTTTATAGTTTCTTTGATTGTAAGTTATTGGAACAAAGTTACTTAACACGATTTGCGGCAGGATAGGAGAAATTGACTACTACACCTATAAATGGCGGAAGTGTCAAGTAACGGAAGTGAAGAAATTATTATTTAAAATACATAAAAAAATTATTAGACAACTACTAAGCACTAACAATTACTGAAAACTAACAATTACTAAACACTAACAGTTACTAAACACTAACAATTACTAAACACTAACGATTACTGAACAGTAACTTTTCTTTATTGTGGGATGGTTAACAGAACAGATAAAAAATGGTGATGGTAGCTTGTAATTGGAAATGAAACAAATTTTCTTAAATTTCGTCAAATTTAGTCCCGACTACCGCAGCCTCCAATTACCCCGCATCGGTCGCGGTCGCCCTCGACACTTTATTAGCTGATATAAATTATAGATATTGACCCGGCATGTACTTATTAAACTTTCTTAATGCTGACATACAAATATTTTTTCTAGACAGTATTTTATACCATCCATCAACTGAGAGACCTTGAGAAATGCATCTGTTCGCTGGCAGCTGGGCCTCACATGAACATCTAGTGCAATCATGAAACACTGCACTTGTTATTTTATAATGTACCAACTTCATTTAAACGTTTGATTACTTTAAGTACCGAGCAACATTGTAATTCAATGATTTCAATGTGATAACGTGTAGAGTGCGCCAATAGGTTAGGTTCAAGTTTAACTCTACAAATCAAGAAATACGGTGTCAGAAAGCCAATTGGCTAGGTGATCTCGATTAGTAATTTTGATAAATTCTATCCATTATCTACTGGTAAACGGCAACTTCATAATTTCAGAGTCACGCTGACACCTCGTGTAGCAGATCGTTCAACGAGCTGACACAATCATGTTACAATATGTATCTATCCTAATACTATAAGCCTGAAGAGTTTGTTTGTTTATTTCAAACGCGCTAATCTCAGAAACTACTGGATCGCATAATATTCATCATAAGTAGTAATTTGTCGAGCTAGCAGCCGTGTCGTTTGCTGTTCCCGTTTTAGGAAAATACATAATATTGTTATAATTTTCCGCATAGGAACGGAATATTAAGTATGACATGGACTTTTATAGCTATAAAGTTTTCCAAGCGTTCGTTTACGCACTGTTGAGTTGCCTGTGTTCGGGTGGCGGTGCCGCATCCCTGCGGCGTAGCGCGGACAGTCAGTTCAACAAATCGTACACTGCAGAGGCCAAATTGTCTTACGTGTCACCGATAATAACCAAGGGGAAGTTTGAAGGCGCGCCTATAAAATATATTACAAATGTCCAAAAATACGGCGAGGGTTCCTCGGCGCGTCGGGCCGCATGCCGCATGCCGCGTGCCGCAGGGCATCGCGGCGCATCGATCGCGACAACTTCACTGAGCAGATTTATCAACGGCTTCCAGTTTGAATCGGTGCCAACAGTGCCTTCCACTTTACTATAACGTAGGTTCGACCCCGGTTATCGTTACCTACTTCATCAATTCCTTCTTAACATCTTGACTAGACAGATTCATTAGATGATAGTAGTAGGACTATATGATTAGATAGATGTTTAGATGATTCATTCAAAAAAGTAATTCAGGTAATGAGATGATCTATGATCCAATGACGGGACCGATGGAGTGCCGTGACGTACCTACCTCTTTCCTAGCTGCTAGGCCACTGTCTAGTGGAGGTGCTGCGGTAGACGGGGCGCCGCGGCGCTTGCGATCAGATATCAATGCTGCATTATGTAATCGACTTTTGAGGCTCGCTCGGAAATTGCTTTTCAACCTAATAGCACCTCTTTTTGCACTCGACGTAATTTCAAACCTTTATCAGTTGAAATCCATTTTCGGAGTCTTAAGTCTACGTGGGTGTTTAATTTTAACGGCAATAAATTTATTAGATACCGTTACCTAGCTTCAGTTGTACCTACTGGCCACTACTGGTCGGTTGCTTCAATACTGCGAGTGTTTACCTGAAACAAACAATAAACTGATCAAAACATAATATGAATTATCTATCATTGGAAAACTAACTCTATCGAATCTATATTTATACAATTAATAGAATTGAAGTCTGTGATTTCGAAATAAATGATTACCAAATCAAATTACCAGGTTCCGCGAATAGGTGTAAAATCATTTTCTTTGTGATACCTACTTAAAAATTCACAGTTTTCAGATTTTTTCCAAAACCTATGTTAGGTATACCTAAGACTTTCTTCTAGCCCAGTGTCTTTTGATTTCGTTGACAACATAGAAGATTAATGTTTTCACAGCTCCTAGAAATTGCAGACAGTGTTGGATATTAATTTTAATTTGTTACCTATCTTCACGCGTTCCTGATAAAAAAAACGTCTTGACAGACAGACAGTCAGACGGCAATGGAGTGAGTGATCTTATACGGTGCGGCGGGCGGTTCAATTACATTCCAAACTGCAGTATTTTATTTACACAACAAAGCCACAGACAGGCTACTCCAGTAAGTAGCGAGGGTAACATTGATCGGCGTCGGCATCACCGCCAGCCTCGCGCGCCGCCTTGTCTGACACGTAGGTTGACTGCGGTGTGGGTACACTACAACACCACCACGACTGCCAAACGTCCCAATGTCCCAACACTCCTGACTGATTTGGATAAGCAGTAAATCGACCATGACACCGTCGCGCGCCTCATGACGATACAGACGATAGCGGCCACCGATAAACCGCTCAAGATCTCATGTAACATTTATTTTATAACTCGTGGCTTTATGTACTCCCACAGGACCCAACTCACCTCTGATTACTGCTAAATTACCTAACGATTAAAACTAGACTTGCAACGAATATTCGGTTACTATTCGGTATTCGGCCTATTCGGCTGCTTTTATTATATTCGGCCGAATACCGAATATGTATAAATTATTCGGCCGAATACCGAATACTTATGTAATATATTTTGTTATAGGGAGATAATTGGTAAAATGAAAAAAAAAACGATTCATTACGTATATATTCATCTTTTCATTTCTCTTTTAATGATTTAAGTAGTCATTGGTACATAACACATGTACATAATCATGTTCTGTATTAGAAAAGTTAAGGATTCTATGTATTTCAATTATTGTCGTAATCAAAATTTAGAAGGGTAAGGTAATACAAGGGTAATTTAGTAAGGTTTTCATTTCTTTTATAATAATTTAAGTAGTCATTGGTACATATTAGAAAAGTTAAGAATTTTTCTATGCATTTGAATTATTTTCATAATTAAAATTTAGAAGGGGAAGGTTATGGTGCAGAAAGACAAATTTTTCTGCATTTTTAGGAAGTAGTTTACTTCTTTTTTTTCTTGTAGACCATCCCAGCCTCAGAGAAAAGGCGCTCTGAATAAACACTACTTTCTGGCGCCGACAAATATTTTGCTGCAAATATTTGCTGCAATCTCGATCAAACACGGAAATTTAAATTTCCTTGCTTGCCACCAAGTATACGGATTGTCATGATGTGATATATTACTAATACTTAAGAAAAGATCCATTTCTGTTGAAACTGCATTTTATACCGCGTAGAGCAACTGCGGGCGCGCGGGCATGAGTAGGCACATTAGAAAAAACAAGCGCGAAACAATCATGTCTGTACTTACAGGTTTTGGCGCTAAAATCCGGCCGAATACTTTTGCCTAATATTCGGCTATTCGGTCAGGGGGATCGCCGAATATTCGGTATTCGGTATACTGCCGAATATACTATTCGTTGCAAGCCTAATTAAAACCATTATCGCACTTAGGTCATTCATGTTCCCTTGTGACCGAGGAGGCCTGCATAAGAAAGACGGAGAGTGAAATGATATAATAGCCGATCGAGCAGCTTTAGACAAGCCTCATCGACAATAACTTGTGCCCTCTGGAGTAGCTGGACAGAAAGGCTCTTTAATTACAGTCATATTCAAATTCTTCAATAAATTATATTAGTTACAACAGACACCTGCACCCGATTAGCTAATAGATCTATCGACCGAGTAACATCAATAGTCAGTACAGAGTTGACAGTATTGACCTACTCACAGAACTCTCATTCACTAGCGCTATTCGTTCATTAAATCGTCCGTAAACATAGTGCAGCGTGTTATAGTAGTGCATTCATTAAAACTTCCTGTGGCCGCACGCCGCTCTACGCACTCGACGCTCACGCTCCGCACTCCGCACTGCACGCAGGATCACGACGCATAGTGCGGACAGTACCCAGTAGTAGCAGGTACCTACTGTAGGTACTCTGTATCGCCGTATCGCGTGACCCGCAGGACATCATAATATTCCGTCACGCCCCAGTGCTCTTTACGCATTAAACGTTTATCTGCATGAGATATAAATCATTGTGCGTAAATCGTTAAATAGTCAAGTGATGTATTTGCGGCGAGCTGTGGCCTGCGCCTCGTCAGATATCGCTGGGACTAGACTGTAAACATAATTAATTGATAACGTTAGCGATTCAATGAATGGTCTATTTAACGAAGCAATTATTTGTGCCCGTATAGTGGTTTGAGTGAAAAAACTTCATTTAAATTTTCTACAATAGTCTCAAAGTGTTGACTGTAATATTAAACTACCTAGTAGATTTCACACTTAGGTACTTCTCACAGTTCTCACTGTAGGATTTTGAACGAAATTAATAAGCTTGTGAAAAATGTTCCATAACAATCAGTCGGTGTACCGTGAAAAATCTGATGCTCTACACTATTAGGAAAAAACATTCTGAAAACTGCGAGTTCCAAGTGTTTAGTTAACCGACTGTCCCTTTCAACAAGCTTTTATTTAATTTCCCCAGTTAGTTTTGGGTCAAATTTTACAAGCTGAATACTACCAATGCTCAGAATTGGCCTCAGAAGAGGGAACTCCTCAACGGACTGCACAGACATGAAATTTTATATACGCATTCAGTATGACAACTGGTTCTAAACTTCTTTATCTTCATAGCCTGACTTCTGTGCCCGGGGATGTCTCCATACTGGAAACCTTTTACCGGTCAACAGCACAGACTTCATTTGATAAGCTTTTTAAGTTATCATGGCTTCGGTCGACTGCCAAAATGAATTGCATCCACGAGGAGAGGCACAATCAGAGCTTCTGTAACCGTGTCATCGTCTTGGATATTTAAATTGGTATCGTAAGGACAATTAGTAGATCAACGAACGGAATTGAACGGAGCAGTCAACCGTGAGATCTCAATAATTGATTGGCGGCAGAGAGCTCTAGGTTACTCCAATAACAGAACTGATCAATCAATGCGGCATAATGAACTTGAATAGCGCAATTCAATAGTTCACTCACACTCACACGCACAGATGCAATTGCAACAGTCTGCGGAAGAACCGTGTCACACAATTCGGTTCGGTACAACATTTTTCACTTAATATAAGTTAAAATAAAAATGATCGATCGATTGAGCAGTACATTTTCATTTCCATCATAATTAATGCTCATAAAGTTGTATTTATTTTGAGAATCCTTAACTCATTTAGCAAAGTTATTAAAGAATGGATGCTTATTCCCACGTTGGCTTGGCTCATCATGTTTCTACAAAACGAATACTATTCGCCGTCGTAGAGCTGCGAGCGCGCCCCACTACCCTCAATACTGCGCTTAGGGCGCGAGCGCGCTGTGGTCGAACTCGACTGTTAATTAGCTCGGCTGTGAACGATTCACTACAACCACTCTTCACTGTTCCCTCGTAGAAACCGCACAGAGAACACGAACACTCTACACCGGCGGCTCTGACGCTTGTACAATGTACGTCACCGACTGGCTATGCACAAGCTATGATGTGCATGGTGCACTATCCACGGTCACCCGGTCGCACGGCCATGTTCTATGGAAGTGGCATAATGACCGGATGTGACATGCTGCAAGCTGCAACGCGCACCGCCTAATAAAAGCGTCTCCCGACGCCGCGACGTCTGGCACCGGCCACACTAGTCCATGCGCTAGTGAAAAATTGCTGGCTGTAGCCTCACGTCGACCTCCCAGCTTCCACCTATAACGGGTTTTATGTACGTATTTGTAAAGCAACGTGTCATCTAGACACCTTTCCAAGGTTTGGAGAAACCGTGAATTTCCTAGTAATGTAGGAAGGCAGTTCACAATGCTGGCACATTTTCAAGTAGGTAGGTAAAAATTATACTATGGACGTCGCTCGATCATACATACATGACGTAGATAACAACAAATCTAATATTATATCCTGTTATACTCTTACTATACATATCTATGTGAAGCCGAAGAACATCCTCGTACCGTAATAATTATACGCCTTGTTCCTAATATAATAATCCTATATTTAGTATTCGCCGAAATGAGCACAAGACTTATAATAATGAGACACTCAACTTAATTGCTGTAGGCATTGTACCTTTCATTTAATCGTTTAACTTTTTGACAAACGTTGTAATTTTATTGTTCTATAAATACATTATCCCCTTGTTATGCCCGTGGAAAAGAAGTTCGCGCGGTGCGTGCCGTCCCGGCGCGGCCCGGTGTGGCTCGGCGGCGGAGTTGTGTTCTCGATAGCGAGAAGCCATATTGTGATTACGTTCAACTGAGACTGACAACTCGCTTGGTAAATAGGTAGATATTTTTCTTGAAACAAATACCAACGTTGTAATTTTTCTCGATTGCATAACTGTATTGTACGGTCAAACATTAGATTGGCACGAGCGTCGTATTGTATAAACAATGAAGGGACAACAGACTATTTAACCGCTATATGATCCCGGTATGTGGTGTCCGTGTCCATGTGGTGTCAAAGTCATCCTACTACCGCTCTACAAAACATTCTTTCGTTTTTAAATCGTTCATCACCGGTCACATAAAATTTACGTTCCATAGTTATGTACTTTTACGAATAATTATGTTAAGTACGCAAACATACGCCCCATATCAGAGTTCCGGTTACTTAAATCACTCCTTAGTACAGAATTTGTACAGTGATTATTTACTGAGGAGCGATTTAAGTAACCGTTAGTTACTCAGTGTTGAGGCGTTAAGATGTATAAATTATATAGTGATAAAACTTATTTATATGCCAGTCCAGTCCGCCGCCCGCCAGACAGTATCCTAAATCACATCACAAATCATGCATATTGCAGTTAATGAAATATAGGTAGAGTCATCGACATCGTATCCATGTTATCTCTACATTTTAAGATAAAAGTTGATGAGAAAAAGAATAATGTGTCGTAGGTCGAGGTTAAGGATGTGGTGCGATATCATGTTGTAAGTCGAAACTGCTGTCCCGAATATCAACATGGTAAAGATGGAACAGGAAGTGAGAGCGAAATAAAGGCAATTCCGTCATATACTCGTATGTATGTTATTACAAAATACAAATCAAAGCATCGAAACTAAACTGATAACAGCTCGTCGTAATTTGAATTAGCACGCATTGAGAGCAATCTGTTTTCATCAGCTGTTCAGGTTAAATCAAGTGATTTCATTCGCAAAAACTCAATTTCGCCATCCACTGCTGCAGTGTCCCCACCTACCCGCCCCGCACCCCGCCATGCCCGCTCGGCGAGTGAGGTCCTAGATTATCGAAAGCGCTATTTTGTTATAGTAGCCCCACGTCGCTTGCCCTATATCTTATTCTTTAGGTGTGCATAAATAAAGTATAGAACGGCTACACAGTTGTTCCCATGCCTGCGCTACGGTGGCTACGAGCACTTGTAAGCTACGCAGTACATCCGGATCCGGCTTCCGGACGGCACGGCGACGGCGCGGCGGCGGGAAAAGAATGGGTAAGGGAGACTAGACGAAGCTACACCTTCTATTTGGATACATTTAAATTTTTTAATACTAATTGACGGTGTTAAAATAGTTAGCAGGATAGTTACACCTCGAATCGTTGCCGAGAGCCTAAAATCAATACTGGCAATATTTGTTAACAAATGTAACAACAGTGTAAGATTCTGTAAGTCACCTAGATATACCAGCAAGGCTATTTTGTTTTGTAACTCGACAACGGAATCCGCTATGACTGTCAAAATTCCTATCTTTAGTCATTTGAAATTCGAGTTCGCGACTCACTTCACTTCGCAAGTGCGTACTAGGTGATTAGAGAATGACATATCAAAATGATGCAAGTTCGCTTTCGAGTCTCACTTGAGTGAGCTTCGATTTCGAGTTTGTATTTTAGAGAATAGCCCTCCAGTACCACCTTGATTACTTCATGCATCGTTACACATGTCGCAAGTTATTGTCATAATTAATACGACACGAAAAGCTTACATCGTTAATCACTAATAACATTGTGAACAAAAATATTAGCATAAACAAGCATGAGAAACAGCGGGGACGAATATCGATTGAACGGTAAACAAGGCCTTCGAGTTCTCGAGTGTCTTGTTCACAATACTCACATGTTTAGATCTTTATTATGTATGTTATTTATTGTGCTAGTCTTAGGATTAATCCGATAATTGCCCTCAGGGCATCTCATTCAGTTCGAATGGTAATCTCCGCTTCCGTGTTCAACTGATCTGAACTTTTGTATAGGTATATAAATAGGATGATAATGATGTCATAGAGCCTAATGATGGTGCCGCAAGGTGGCCAGACGAACTCTGAAATAACATGACCCAACCATATTGAGGTTGGACTTGTTTGATTTGTTTTAAGAATTACTCTGTTAAAGCTAAAAATGGGTTTATTATTAAGCGTGTATTATTAAGGGCGTATAATTCATAGTGGTGTTGAGTATAGAGACTCATAATAATGGATCTCAATTATAAAAAAATAATAGTTTGAAAAAACTAAAAAACACGCTTTTATAGAAAATCCAACTATAAAATAGAAAATAAATTTTAATTAAGAATCGTTTTTAGTTGGATTTTTTATAAAAACGTGTTTTTTTAGTTTTTTAACTATTATTTATTTTTATTTATATTAAACGACGCTTTTAAACCGAGTGATGATAAATGATATTATCACTTGCATAAAATGCAAAACAAAAATGCTTATTTATTTACCTAAATGTTTTTGCTGAGCTTTGGAAAAGCCGTGATAATACGTACACGGACGATACATACGAGTATATGAGTTCCGTGAATGTATCGGTTCCTTTCGGTATTCGTAAAGTTTAGAAATTATGAACCAAGGTTGGACTGACCGAACAACGGCTCCTTTTTTTAAAAAAACTACCATATTTTCCGCAGTTTTAATGAGTGGTCGCGGATACTTCCTGCGGATTTTCACACGACAGTACGCCGGCCTATCGCCGCCCCCGCTCATTGTCGAGCTGTCGAACGGTTGACGTGGATTGGGCTCTGAGCTGCGAAACGTTTCGCTGGCGATATTGAGTAATATTTTCAAAAATTCAATGTTGTTTATTACAAAAAATAGACGTATCCATCGCTCGCATGAGTTATGATGACGAGATTGGCCTGTTGACTGTCGACTTTTCGTCCATGTTTAAATGCAACATCAGTGTTTTATTATTGCTTTAGGACGACACGTCGTGTCAGTCGTATCATGGTATTCATGGTTCATGTCGTGTGTCGTGTCGTTCCAATTTGGAACTGTCTAGAAACCTCATCAGCAAGACTATTCTGTTTTGTGATTCGACAGCGGAATCCGCGATGTGTGTCAATTTTGGCAAGGAATTTTGACACTCATCGCGGATTCCGCTGTCGAGTTACAAAACTATTCGGTACCTACTCAGGTATTGTACAATGTGATAGCCATCAAATGACGCTACGCATATTATCTGTTTTCTTAAAACATTACGAAGAAACACCACCGTAAAGCTCACGTGCAATTGGTGCAATGTACGTCATCCCTAAACGCACGAAACGCCAATCACAAGTGATATTATAACGTAGCCTATCCACAAATAATTTGATTACACTCTCCAGGAAAACGGCCAGCATCTCCGATTGATTGATATTTTAGTTGGCCCCTAGGCGGGTCTAAGCTAGCTTTTGGCAGTTATATTATGTTGTAATATTATGTGTTGTGTTTTGCTAGTAAGCGGTGACAGTTATAATTACAATTGTCATTTTTAGGGTTCCGTAGCCAAATGGCAAAAAACTGAACCCTTATTAGGGTTCCGTAGCCAAATGGCAAAAAACGGAACCCTTATAGATTCGTCATGTCTGTCTGTCTGTCTGTCCGTCCGTATGTCACAGCCACTTTCTTCCGAAACTATAGGAACTATACTGTTGAAACGTGGTAAGTAGATGTATTCTGTGAACCGCATTAAGATTTTTACACAAAAATAGAAAAAAAAAACAATAAATTTTGGGGGTTCCCCATACTTAAAACTGAAACTCAAATAGTTAATAGTATCAGGCGTTACTTTGCGGAAATCCATTGTTTTTAAGTTAGTATTAGTCTACTTTGCAACAATCCGCGTTTAACATGTATGATGGTATATACTTTAAAACATGCGTGGCACCTCCCTCCCTCCCACAACGGAAACATGCACTACAATAATTAAACGTATATACCAACATACATACCAGCACCAACACGTGTTTCGCCCCGAAACGGAGCATCATCAGGGTAAGTTGACTCTACGATGGTTAGTCGGAAAGTGAGCATCGTTCACTGAGCGTGGCGTATTTATACCCAACTCGCCCACTGATTATCTAATGATGTTGTAATAATTAGTAATTAGTAATTAATTAATTATTCAATCAATTAATCAATCGATTAATTAATTAATCAATCAATTAGTGATTCACGCCGGCAGGAACCGGGTCTGACGTAATCTGGTGATGTGTACTGTTGAAAATCCTCAGTAAAGGCGAGTTGGATACATTTATTTGTTCATTCAGCAGTGTAAAACTTGGATTATTATTATGTTTTATTATTTCTAACTGCTCTAGTATACTTAATTTAAAACCCTTATCAGATTTATGTAATATATTATATGTATGGTTACTAGTTAAACTGTGACCTGATTCTATTAGATGTTTAGCGAAATTAGACTTATCCGCGTGACCATTCCTGTACGCGGCCATATGTTCCCGGTAACATGTGTCAAAATTTCTACCAGTTTGACCCACGTACACGCCATTACAATCAGAACAAACAATTTTGTAGACACCAGATTGTTCATGTCTACCTCTTTTATCTTTACCGTTTGTTATAGATTGCAAGGAATTGTTTGTTCTGAATGCAACGAAGATGTTGTTACGACGGAGCGTTTTTGCGATTCGCTCTGAAATTGGACCAAGGTAGGTTAAACTAGAACGATATTTATTTGGTGTTATGTCGTTGGGAGCCGCGTACAAGAGATCACGCACCATTAAGCCTCTCCTCTTATGGATGAGAGTATCCACCATCTCCCTACCATACCCATTGGCAACAGCAATGTGATAGATGGTATTTAATTCTTTTTGATAGTTCTGAGGTGATAATGGAACACACATTAATCTGTTAACATAGCAGTGAAATGCTGCCATTTTATGTTGCCATGGGTGGCAGGAAGATGCCGGAATGACCGCATCCGTATATGTTGGTTTGCGGAAAATTCCAAAGTCATGTCTATTGTTTTGCCGAGTAATGGTAAGATCTAAAAAGTTCAATGAACAATTAACTTCAACTTCAAGTTTGAATTTAATTTTGGGATGGATTTTATTTAACTTATTTACAAAAACGTCCAGTTGTCTGTCTGTCCCCGTCCAGCACATAATTATGTCATCAACATACCTATAGTAATAAAATATATGTTTATGGCCTATAATATTCTTATTTTCGTAGTGGTCCATAAAAATCTCAGCAATTAATGGGCTTAATGGAGACCCCATTGCGAGGCCTTCTTTTTGAGAAAAATATTGATTATTAAATCGGAAATAGTTTTGATCTAAACATAATGAAGTGAGCCTTAAGAGATCATCCTTTTCTCCGGGAAGTAATTTTGATCTTTCAAAAAGTTGGGATAGTATAATTAAGGACTCTGTTCGGGGAACATTAGTAAATAAACTGTCGACGTCAAGTGAGACTAGTTTTGATTTGTGGGGTAGTATTATATCCTTTATATTTTTGATTAAATGGAGGCTATTTTTTAAGCCAAAAGTGGATGAAAAAGATGTTTTTGATTTTATTATGGTATTAAGTCGACGAGCCAAATTATATGCTGGAGCCCCCACATAAGAGACAACTGGACGTATTGGTATGTTATCTTTGTGAATTTTTGGCAAACCGTAAAGAAGAGGAGCGCGAGGATTCATAGGGATCATTGAATGTGGGTTCGGAAAAACGTATGGGGTGTTTTTGACAGCTAACTTCAACTGAGCAGTATATTTATTGGTTGGATCTGTATTTAATCTTATAAAATCCTCGCTTAGTATTATGTCGTTAACTTTATTATTATATGAGTCTCGATCCATTACCACAATGGTGTTACCTTTGTCGGCTTTTGTGACAACTAGATTATTATCAACGATACGTTGTTGAATAGATTTTAACACAGCAACCTCCTTGTTGGCAATGGATCGAGATGGCTGCGCAGCAGACTCTATCTGATGCGCAACCAAGTATTTAGCCATGTTATTATTACCCTTGTTACTTAACACTGCCATCTCTGCATCCACGGCCAAACCCTCCAGCAATCTTTGTGACAAACTTGGGGTCAGGTTATATTTCAAACCCTTACCCAACAGTGACAACTCATCATCAGGTAACTGGACGTCAGTGAGATTCTTGACTCGTGGATGAAAAGAAGGCAAGCTAATTTGGTTATTGTTAGAGGACATTGATTCACTATTAGAGCGCTTTTCTCTTAAGGTTTTTAACTTTCTGGATTGAATAATATACTTATTATGGGCTTCTAACGAGGCCAATTCTCTAGCCTTGTAATCTAATAGATCAAATTCAACATTATGTAATTTGAAAGATAAGCTCATGTGAAGAATTTTTAAATGGGATTTGAGATTATCTCTAACAGTGAACCAATGTCGTGATTCCTCATTTAGCCAAATATATTTGGCCTTGTTAACAGCGATGTTAGCTGCCCGGCTATGGATACCTGTATTAATATTAATGTAATTAGAGATGACATTGTAATGTTTACACTGTTGATTGAACCAAACATTTTGAACTGCTAAGCGATGTAATTTTGTTAACTTTATGTAGAGTTTAGCCTGTACAGCTGTGCTAGCTGATTTGATATAGTTAATAGTATCAGGCGTTACTTTGCGGAAATCCATTGTTTTTAAGTTAGTATTAGTCTACTTTGCAACAATCCGCGTTTAACATGTATGATGGTATATACTTTAAAACATGCGTGGCACCTCCCTCCCTCCCACAACGGAAACATGCACTACAATAATTAAACGTATATACCAACATACATACCAGCACCAACACGTGTTTCGCCCCGAAACGGAGCATCATCAGGGTAAGTTGACTCTACGATGGTTAGTCGGAAAGTGAGCATCGTTCACTGAGCGTGGCGTATTTATACCCAACTCGCCCACTGATTATCTAATGATGTTGTAATAATTAGTAATTAGTAATTAATTAATTATTCAATCAATTAATCAATCGATTGATTAATTAATCAATCAATTAGTGATTCACGCCGGCAGGAACCGGGTCTGACGTAATCTGGTGATGTGTACTGTTGAAAATCCTCAGTAAAGGCGAGTTGGATACATTTATTTGTTCATTCAGCAGTGTAAAACTTGGATTATTATTATGTTTTATTATTTCTAACTGCTCTAGTATACTTAATTTAAAACCCTTATCAGATTTATGTAATATATTATATGTATGGTTACTAGTTAAACTGTGACCTGATTCTATTAGATGTTTAGCGAAATTAGACTTATCCGCGTGACCATTCCTGTACGCGGCCATATGTTCCCGGTAACGTGTGTCAAAATTTCTACCAGTTTGACCCACGTACACGCCATTACAATCAGAACAAACAATTTTGTAGACACCAGATTGTTCATGTCTACCTCTTTTATCTTTACCGTTTGTTATAGATTGCAAGGAATTGTTTGTTCTGAATGCAACGAAGATGTTGTTACGACGGAGCGTTTTTGCGATTCGCTCTGAAATTGGACCAAGGTAGGTTAAACTAGAACGATATTTATTTGGTGTTATGTCGTTGGGAGCCGCGTACAAGAGATCACGCACCATTAAGCCTCTCCTCTTATGGATGAGAGTATCCACCATCTCCCTACCATACCCATTGGCAACAGCAATGTGATAGATGGTATTTAATTCTTTTTGATAGTTCTGAGGTGATAATGGAACACACATTAATCTGTTAACATAGCAGTGAAATGCTGCCATTTTATGTTGCCATGGGTGGCAGGAAGATGCCGGAATGACCGCATCCGTATATGTTGGTTTGCGGAAAATTCCAAAGTCATGTCTATTGTTTTGCCGAGTAATGGTAAGATCTAAAAAGTTCAATGAACAATTAACTTCAACTTCAAGTTTGAATTTAATTTTGGGATGGATTTTATTTAACTTATTTACAAAAAATTTATTTATCTTCTTTACGGTTTGCCAAAAATTCACAAAGATAACATACCAATACGTCCAGTTGTCTCTTATGTGGGGGCTCCAGCATATAATTTGGCTCGTCGACTTAATACCATAATAAAATCAAAAACATCTTTTTCATCCACTTTTGGCTTAAAAAATAGCCTCCATTTAATCAAAAATATAAAGGATATAATACTACCCCACAAATCAAAACTAGTCTCACTTGACGTCGACAGTTTATTTACTAATGTTCCCCGAACAGAGTCCTTAATTATACTATCCCAACTTTTTGAAAGATCAAAATTACTTCCCGGAGAAAAGGATGATCTCTTAAGGCTCACTTCATTATGTTTAGATCAAAACTATTTCCGATTTAATAATCAATATTTTTCTCAAAAAGAAGGCCTCGCAATGGGGTCTCCATTAAGCCCATTAATTGCTGAGATTTTTATGGACCACTACGAAAATAAGAATATTATAGGCCATAAACATATATTTTATTACTATAGGTATGTTGATGACATAATTATGTGCTGGACGGGGACAGACAGACAACTGGACGTTTTTGTAAATAAGTTAAATAAAATCCATCCCAAAATTAAATTCAAACTTGAAGTTGAAGTTAATTGTTCATTGAACTTTTTAGATCTTACCATTACTCGGCAAAACAATAGACATGACTTTGGAATTTTCCGCAAACCAACATATACGGATGCGGTCATTCCGGCATCTTCCTGCCACCCATGGCAACATAAAATGGCAGCATTTCACTGCTATGTTAACAGATTAATGTGTGTTCCATTATCACCTCAGAACTATCAAAAAGAATTAAATACCATATATCACATTGCTGTTGCCAATGGGTATGGTAGGGAGATGGTGGATACTCTCATCCATAAGAGGAGAGGCTTAATGGTGCGTGATCTCTTGTACGCGGCTCCCAACGACATAACACCAAATAAATATCGTTCTAGTTTAACCTACCTTGGTCCAATTTCAGAGCGAATCGCAAAAACGCTCCGTCGTAACAACATCTTCGTTGCATTCAGAACAAACAATTCCTTGCAATCTATAACAAACGGTAAAGATAAAAGAGGTAGACATGAACAATCTGGTGTCTACAAAATTGTTTGTTCTGATTGTAATGGCGTGTACGTGGGTCAAACTGGTAGAAATTTTGACACACGTTACCGGGAACATATGGCCGCGTACAGGAATGGTCACGCGGATAAGTCTAATTTCGCTAAACATCTAATAGAATCAGGTCACAGTTTAACTAGTAACCATACATATAATATATTACATAAATCTGATAAGGGTTTTAAATTAAGTATACTAGAGCAGTTAGAAATAATAAAACATAATAATAATCCAAGTTTTACACTGCTGAATGAACAAATAAATGTATCCAACTCGCCTTTACTGAGGATTTTCAACAGTACACATCACCAGATTACGTCAGACCCGGTTCCTGCCGGCGTGAATCACTAATTGATTGATTAATTAATTAATCGATTGATTAATTGATTGAATAATTAATTAATTACTAATTACTAATTATTACAACATCATTAGATAATCAGTGGGCGAGTTGGGTATAAATACGCCACGCTCAGTGAACGATGCTCACTTTCCGACTAACCATCGTAGAGTCAACTTACCCTGATGATGCTCCGTTTCGGGGCGAAACACGTGTTGGTGCTGGTATGTATGTTGGTATATACGTTTAATTATTGTAGTGCATGTTTCCGTTGTGGGAGGGAGGGAGGTGCCACGCATGTTTTAAAGTATATACCATCATACATGTTAAACGCGGATTGTTGCAAAGTAGACTAATACTAACTTAAAAAAATATGAAACTCAAAATTTTTTTTTTATCAAACCAAATCAAATTTTTGTGTGGGGTATCTATGAATAGGTCTTCAAAAATGATATTGAGGTTTCTAATATCATTTTTTTTCTAAACTGAATAGTTTGCGCGAGAGACACTTCCAAAGTGGTAAAATGTGTGTCCCCCCCCCCCCCCCCCGTAACTTCTAAAATAAGAGAATGATAAAACTAAAAAAAATATATGATGTACATTACCATGCAAACTTCCAACGAAAATTGGTTTGAACGAGATCTAGTAAGTAGTTTTTTTTTAATACGTCATAAATCGTAAACCGCAATTTACCTCGATCAAAGTTACAACGAACTTCAAGAACTTTTATATTATGTTACTTGCTGCTACGGTACCCTTCATGGGCGAGTCCGACTCGCACTTGGCCGCTTTTTTATTTATAGAAAGTAGAAAACGTTGCACATAAAAATAACGTCCAAACTTTCAACTCTTCGGGAGTTGGAAGGTGAAAGTTACCTGGGTTTATTTGTGGGTTTACCTGGGTATATTAGCCTGCAAAACTTCAGCTTTCATTTTTGTCTCCAGGACTTTTAAAAGATTCCTTAGAAGTAGTATTTTATAACAAACCTGCATGTCAACTCTTCTTAGGGTTCAGAAGTAAAATCAGAACCCTTGTAGTTTCGTTATGTCCGTCTGTCCAAAGCAAAGCGGCGAGACTCTAAGTGCTAGAAAGCTGTAATTTAGCGTAGATATACATATTTATTAAAAATCCAGAATCGTAGATTAATATATTGATTTTTTTTTCAGGGTACCTCCCTTACATGTAACGTGAGGATGAATTTTTTATTCGTCGCGCATCTTATTTACTTATATTGTACTTATATCATTGAAAAGGTCCACCAAAAATATTATGGGTCTTCTAAGACCATTTTTGGAATTAGGGGTCAGTTTCCGAAATATTTGGCTTTAAAGTGCTAATTTTGGTTAGAGTCAAGTGTCCATCACAAAAATCAAAAGTAGGTATAAACTTATTTAATCCGGGGCTACGAGGGTCTTCATTTGAAAATATGTACAATGCAGGCTCTTGTTTTTATTTTATTACTTTTATTTTTTAATTACGTATTTTAAAATATTAAATTCAATTAAAAATACATAGATAATGGGAAACGCAAACTAAAAATAAAGTAATGGATCAGTCTCGTGGATTAAGCCTCTTGAACAAACATGTTATTTCCCAGGTAGCTCCTAGCTACTCTATAGGTAAGTTTAACTTCGGCACCAGCTATTAAGATAATTACGTAAGACAGTAATTGGAGTACTTGGAGTGGCGCCTCCGGTGCCAGGACTTGCGTTCACTAACTTTCTGAATACTTCAACTGAACTTTACCGGGAACTTGGTAATCGCTTATCTTAGCTTGGATTTACGTAATCTATACCAACAAATGTTGAAGTGTCCAGCTGTAATAAGAAAATTAATATCTACATTACTGTGCCTAGTAGGGATTGCAATCCGGAAAACCGGATCCGGTAATCCGGCCGGATCCGGCGTTTTTTACGCATACCGGATCCGGCGAAATTTGCCGGATCCGACCGGATTGGTGAAAATCCGGTAAAATCCGGCCGGATTGGTGAAAATCCGGTAAAATCCGGCCGGATTCAAAATGACACCGGATTGCAATCCCTAGTGCCTAGCATACCTTTTGAGGAAATCCAAGGTTATACCTACCTAATATAAAGATACTAGGTTTTAAAGGAGTTTTGTACCTAGACACCAAAAAATATTTATACCTAGATAAATAATGAAGTGAAAAAGGTATACGGGATTGTGGGTACCATAAGATAATGTTAAAAGATCTTAAAGCATGTCCAAATGCTATCAGATGGATGTTGGACACGGTTTCCTTTGTGCCCGACTTGGACACTCGATACTGCACGTGCGGTTGTGACATGTGGGCCGTGAGCCTGTACTGCTGTCTGAGAGGAACTGGGTGATTATATCACGTTAACTCATTAGAGTCATTAGACGATCACGTCTCCGGTGTCTGTGTCGACACCGAACGTCCTATCTCCGCGTAGTAATCAATAGTTACAATAGTAGACCTTTATCCCAGGTTACCTGACAGTTAGTCCTGTTACCCTCAACCCGATGAGCCGATCACAAATTCACAACCGAAATAACACACTGGCCGGCACAGCCTGATGTAACTATTTTTTTTATTACAATAGGTAGTTATTTAGGTAGGTATTTAATGTATTACAAATTAAATACTTAGTAGTGCCGTTTAATATGCCGCGATATTTAGTAATATAGACGCGGCTGGCGGCATCCACATTGCAGTGGAGTCAGTCATGTCATTATTCGCGCCAGTTTTATTAAGGTTCTATCGATTGCGGCTGCAACTGCGATAATTTATTTTGTGGTTATCGGTATTCCGTAGGTGTGAAAAGTGGATACCGGACGCGATTTAGTTTTGGTAGAAATTGCCAGCCAAAAACCCGGTAGGTTTTTTTGAGCTCGATTATACAGGTTCCTACTTTGCGAGTAGGAAATAAGGTAGCGAGAATTTGTAATGATTTGTGCGGCGGTCGCAGAGGTGCGTCCGGGCCGCCGCGGCGCCGCCACCACGCCGCGTGGCCTCGTCCACTACCGATGACGTTCTCCGGTCGTCGGTGCCGGTCACCGGTCGTAGCGCCGGCCGGTCGTGTCGCGTGCGTCGGCTAGCTCGCCCTATCAGCCAGTGCATTGCAGGATGGCCCTAATTGCTTCTATTACAGCATTGCGACGGCACAGTACCGACGCGGGGGTCACTTTTCACGGACACACATAACAGCGCTCACCACATAATAGTGTTTTTTTATAAAATCAAGATTTTGTATGACATCGCTGTCCGTCGGTGTTGCACAAAAAGATCTTATAAGTCTAGAGTCGATTAACCAACTGTTTACTTTCGAAAGTTATCATGAAGTAGGTACCTATCCAACATGTCAAAATGTATTTGTGTTATGAGCGTAAGCTACTACGGCTGATTACTTCGTATCGTAGCTCGTCTGAATACCTATTATGTAGATTGTCGAAGCTTATTGCTCTACAATGGCATTGCGAAATGATTAAATATATCGCACCTTTGGTGGAACAAGGGCACATCTTACAAAAAATCGTAAAATGAAAAAAATTAAACAAAAAAATATTTTACACCTGCAAAGTACATGACCATATTCAAAAATAAATGGGTCGTATCTCATGCAAAGAACAAACATTTTGAAGCAATAAAAAGACGAATAATACGACTCGGAATGCAAAAAAAAAAACTTTTAAATGGCTCTCCTGTAAAATTACAAAAGTGCAGTTGAGCCCTTGTTCCACCAAAGGTGCGATATGTATAATAAATAGTTCAATCAGGCTGTGCGTGCGTCGTGTTTTCGGTTGTTATGGGGTTGAGGGTAACAGTTAACAGCCGGATATATTGAGCTAATCTGATGATGAAGTCGGAAGGTGGCCATGGGAACTCTATAACTAAACGACGCAATCTACCAACGAAAGTCTCCAGTTTACTCGCAAGCTCGCAGTCTCACAACGCAACTCAGGAGATGGGACCGAGGTGTTTCGTCTATGTTCACGAAAATAATGTAGGTAGGTACTTTGACGAGCGTCGAAATAATGAAATTGGAAGTTATTTGAATAGAATATTGTTTTTTGTTGCGGCTTTAGTGAGCTTTTTTTCCAATTTATTCACTGGAGTGAAAATTACACCATCCTTAAAGTTATACTGTTGTATTAAATACAATTTAAACAGGATGAAATATGGTATAAGTCTATACATATATTTAGAGATTAAATATAAAAAATATTTTGATTCCCACAAGGCATATTGTAAGTATGATTAATACGGATACATTCTTAATTTTTATTTAGGTAATAGTGCATTTTCAAAGTAGATGGCTGTAAAAATATCAACATCTAGCATTGCCGCTCTCCGCATAGTTAACTGCTGTCTTGTGAGTTATGACGAAACCTTGTTATTAAGATTCCAATTTTCGTTGCGTTGCGGCACTTGGGACTGACATGACATTGCACATTCATGTCTCACATATGCGAATGTATGTATCTATATACATAATAATAAAATAAAACCAGCAAAGTGCTCGCCAGGGTAGTGACCCTGTGACCCTATTTAGTAATTACTAAATAGAAGACAGGTCGTCGTCTGTGTTCCAAGAAAATTATATTTTCCTTTATCAGCACATACCCAAATTGCACATAACCACAGAGGACATAATAGTACAACATAACGGATTGCAGAATGCTAATTGCAAGAAAAAAAATATTAAAAAGAAAATATACCTATAAGCAAACACGAAGATTACGAGAACCAAAGCCCACTTATTTGTGGCATTTTAATAAATCACCCACCAGCATATTACAAGATCTTAATCGTCAGCTTTACCTATTGAATTATGTTCAGGAAAAAACTTGGCGCTCAGGAGCGTGGCGTTGGCACCGTGTGGTCCGTGCGACTGGAACTAGTGCAAGCAGCAATTTGGAATATAATGTATAGTTATATTCGCTCGTTTGAAGTCATCCAATCCAGCCATCGAGGAGAGAACTATTTCTTGTGACGTTTTCATGAAGCTGCGATTTTAATGCCGGAGGCGGTGGGATCGGGATGTACAGACTAGTAGCCCCGTAGCGCGATAATATACGTAGGTACTACGCCGCGCCTCCGCGCCGGGTGAAATAAACATTGCTGCATACAATATTAAACTTCTTTAGTTTTCCTCTTTAAATCCCCGAAGCAAAAAGTGAAGTTCTGTAGCATCTTGATTTAGTTTGTTTGTTTTGAAAGGAAGCTAGATCGAGTTGTGTGTTTAACATCGAAGTTGGCGAATCAGCCTTTTTCTGTTTGTTCAACTACTAGAAAGACTTATCATCTTGGAGCACATAACATTACCTATGTTGTGAATATTGTGAAGAAACAATTTTTACTTTTTACATAATAGCACAGAAGCTAATTATTCAGCAGTAAGACACATAACTTATCGTAAATTGAAGGATTATGGTACCCGACGGGATTATAAAACAATAAATAAGTAGATACTTATGCCGGATTCGCTAAGAATTTAAAGCAACCAATGGTAGTTTCGTGTCTCGACTTCATACACAAAACACCGTTCCTAAGGTAGGTATGGATGGTAGGATGTTGTAGTGTAGGGTGTAGTTTAAAAAGGACCGGATCTAGGGTGAGGAGGGGGGGGGGCGAGCCGGGGCATGTGCCCCGTGCGGCAGTTTAAGGGGGGCGCCAAAATTATAATATAGTATGATTTAAAATAACCTTGCTCCAAAAGGTTCCTAGCATATCAGTCTGGGCGCTGGGTAGACGCCCGATGACCTTGTTTTTAGTTTTAACACCTGGAAGACTATTCAGATTTGTAACTTGACAGCGGAGTTTCAAAATTGACGTTCGAGTTCTAGGATCACTTCACTTCGCAAGTGCGTACTAGATGATTAGATAATGACATATCAATACGATGCAAGTTCGCTTTTGTTTTGTAACTTGACAGCGGAATACACGATGAGTTTCTAAATTGAAGTAAGAGTTCGAGACTTCCTTCACTTCGCAAGTGCGTGCCAGATGATTAGAGAATCACATATCAAGATCTCGGACTCGAACTTCAATTTTGAAACTCATCGCGGATTCCGCTGTCAAGTTACAAAAGTGAATAGCCTTGCTGAACCGATTTTGCAATTAATTGTAGTTATTGTATACAAATCTCCGTAGACGTCACAATAAGCTTTATAGCCCGATTCGAAAAAATCGTAGATCCGAGCCTGGTATTTTGTAGCACCGTAAGTGTCTCGCCGTGTCGCCGGTGCCGCGTGTAGTCGTGTAGCGCCACACGACTGAAAACCTTCGTGTCTAGGTGTGCGGTGTGACCCAGATTCATAAATATGAAGGAGCAGCCAAGCAGCGACTTACTCGTATCATCATTTACATGAGATCAACACTCGACAGAGCTATTGTTTCACTATTTCAGAAAATACCTATGTTGCAAATATTAACGCCCCAACTCGGATTCACTAACGATTACATAAATCGCTCCTTAGTACTTCTGTACTAAGGAGTATGTATGTATGTACTTTGTATGGAGATTATTTACTAAGGAGCGATTAAAGTAACCGTTAGTGACTCTGAGTTGGGAACATTAGATTGATAATTACTTTAGGAGGTATCTGTTTTATTGAAACAGCGAAAGCTTGCTAATTAATTATACCTATTGACAATACAGAGTTTTACAAATTCATTCATTCATGAATTCACGGTTTCTTTGAGCATGTGTCCATTGATGACACTGAGTGATGCTGTAGGTTATAATATTTAATGTCAAGTCAATCCGTATCGGAAATTTCATTCGATAAACTACGATAAGCCATAACGACTGTTATCTAACGGTAACAACTGGCCTTTGACATTGTATCCGTAAAGTAAACAAAGTAGGTACCTTCATCTATTTAATATATTTATCATATTCATAATGTTCGATATATAACAAAATATGGGTGAAAGAAATAAAAATAGGTCAAATTAAAAGTATAATCTTAATATATATAAATTACGTGTCACGTTGTTTGTCCGCGATAGACTCCTAAACTACTAACCGAACGAATATCAAGCAGTAGAGGCTCCCCGCAACGCAACATTCGAGGCTCCGACTTCCGAGCCCCGAACATTAAGTAAGACGTGTCAATCGTAGGTGATCGAGCACGCTAAGTGACGTCATAGAACTAAAAACCTTAGAATAAGTCAGGAATAAATACTAAATAAAGCTAAAAACGTTGCGCATTCGTGAACGTACAACGTGGGGGCATGTTATCAGGTTATATTCACCCTTCGTCTTGTGCTTCCGGTCGGCGTGATTTGTTTTGGTCACTGGCCCATCCACGGCTACATGCTGCAGAGTTCATACATCTGCATTAGGCTATAACTGACTGTAGGCAGTTAACGAGCACTAACAGCACAAGTAAATCGAGTCTCTAGCTATATTACACATTCGCGTTTACCTACCAACCATTATGGTAAACTTGGGTTTGTAATAAGATGCGTTGATCTTGAAATTTAAATCAGAACCAACCTCTTTTCCTAGAGTTGCACTCCGTCAGGTCTGAGCTATAAAATCTTTTACCTGCATTGAAATATTATTACTAGCGTATAGAACAGACACCGCGAACACAATGTATGTTCCAATGAATTGGCGCCGAGCGGCTGCATTTCCAATGAATTCGTTCGATTTTGAAAGGAGAACGGGGGTTCAATTTTGAAAATAGAACTTCCCAGCGGGAACACATTTTGTTCGAGATGTCTCTTCTATGACATTATACTTCAATGTTTACCTGGTACTTTTTTTAGGTTAGGTAGGTACATATATACATACCAAGATACGAGTATACGAGTAAGAGCATGCCATGTAATGTTATGTCTTCTGTGTTAAGACATAAATATTATAATTGTATATCTTAATAATAGTACTCAGCAGGTTTATGTTAATAAAATACATGTGACCTATTCAGATAGTTCGTTTCTTATTTTAGATTATCACAAATCACTATAAATATGGAACGTGAAGAAAAACATCGCTGATAGAGGTATGGTAGGTACGACGCAGGATAAAATCTTATCTAGACGTACAAGATTGAATGGTTAAACATAAATATTACCTACATATTATAAGAACATGCTTCACTTTCTGCAAAATGATACCGTTTAGTCGTTCCATAAACTGCGAGATTTGTTTTTTATTACGCACAACGGCCGTGATATCGCTGCCGTAAGGTTAATTAAAACATGTCACACCGCACACGTGTAGAGCGAATCTTCCAATTGCTTGTGTGCCTGTGAGGCTCACAGTCCACTAGTCCCGCTGCCCTCATCAGCCCTCAAGAATCGTGTTCCCGAATGACGTGGAAGCCCCGGAGAAGCGGACGTTACCTGAGGCAGAGAGAATCCACACAAGGACGGCGCGCGACCTCTCAATTGTGTTTTTAGTTTTACCCGACTGCCAGGAAGGGTTATGTTTTTCGCGCGTATCTTGTATGTATGTTTGTATGTATGTATGCATGTTCTTTATTACCTCATATGTTCCAAACCGCTCAAAGGATTAAGCGTTCTTAGATAAGTGAAATTAAAAAAAATATGGTATGGGTATCAAATTATAGAGATCATCATAAGGTTTTCAAAAAGGTAATGATATATGATAGCTTTTATGATAGCAGGCGGGATTATTTTTAATTTTTATTTTATTTATCCTCTCATATTGTCGAACCAGGTATTACGTAGGACGATTTTTCATTCATATTTAAATAAAATATGTAGGTATTTTTATGTTATACTTTCTATACGACGGGTTAATAATTTTATTGGAAATTGCAATTTCAACATTATTTTTGTCATTTATAAGACTGACCGCCGTTTACAGACAATTTACTCCGAAACTACTGAACTATGGTCTAAGTATGTATATGGTGCCTTACCATGAACTCTAATAAAATGTGTCATGTTCAGGACAGGTCAGCTTGTAGCTAAAACCTGACAGGAGTGTATTTTGTACCATGAACGTTTACCGATGACCTGCAATGCCTCTACTTCTGTCCTGCATCTTAGTCTATGACACTTGATTTGTACTAATTATGTTCTGAAATAGAGCGTTTTATCGGTTTACCGGTTTTCAATTGAATGCGTAATATTGATGTTTTTAAAAGTTTAAAATAACAATCTCAATTGAAGATTTTGAGATTTGTTATAAATACTTAAGTGTTGTGATTTATTATCCTTTCATTCTCTAAAATTACCAAAAAAATTATCGCTAAGTGATGCTTACATTTTTGAACGTAATCTTACACCACTTGACACTTGACACAGTGACATGTCTAAATGTCTATTAAAATGTGTGATTTATAATGCCGGTCACTCACATTCGCGCGAATACGCGAACCCACAAGTGTGGGACGACATTCGCGAATGATTATGCGAAGTTTTCGAGGCATTCGGGGTTTTCCAAGCTGTATCGGTTTTTTGTCGCACATGACAGCGCGCGAACCTCGAACCTTCGTGTAGTCTCCCACACATTCGTGCGACCAGTTGCGCACACGACTAAAAAGGTGATGTATCTCTTAATTTTTCGTGGTTCGTGGCGTCTAATCGTACTACCATTTATTTTCTGTATTGAAAATGGATTTTAATGACAACAACATAATAACAACAGCAAGATTGAACATTTGTGAACAAAGTGTAGAAGGAAGCGGAAATGGGCTCGTATTGTATACTCATATGCAAACCCATTTGCCTGACCATCCTTCACATATGTGCAAACATTCGTAAAAATGTCAAACATTTGCGCGCACGTGAGTGACCGGGTTTAGGAGCGATAATTTAAAAAGCATAAGTACAATGAATGTTTTTAAAATTTTCCAAACAAATGAAATGTATTTATTTTGTGATGATGGCGTATTTGAAATTCGCCATGGCTGCATCCCGTCGTGTTTCATCATCATCAACGAAATAGCCGAAACAGGACAATAAATGTTACTTTCGGTGAGCTGTAATATTTTGACGTTAACATATGCCACTTTCTGATGTCAATACGTCAACAATCGCGTCATGGTACACGAATTGCAGGGCAGAAGATCATTTTTGAAGTCACGTGACCGCTGTCCTGTTACGGTGACGAGGTCGCTGGCTGCCCTGTGTTTTAGCCAGATCATGGTAGGATATAGCAGGACAGGCCAATTATCGGCTAATATTGACCTGTTTTAAGAGTTCATGGTAAGCCCCATGGTCTTAAATAAAACGGCAAAAATAATATTAAAATGTGTGCAATTCACACGTGGTAGAAGTGAAACCTTCAAAATTTTTGTTTTCAAGATAATGAGACGAATGTTAAATTTCGGAAAGATGATAAATGTATGTTTCACTACTCCACTCCACTCCGCTCCGCCCCGCTCCGCCTTGCTCCGCCCCGCTCCGCTCCACTCAACTCCCCTACCCTACCCTTGTACAATACTTCCTATCTCACTTTAGAATTTGTGTTTGTTTCTTTTTACTGGACAGTTTCGTTTCATAAACTTTCAATCGCCCCCGTACTAAAGAAGTTTTAACTTCAAAATTAAAATGTGTGCAATTCACACGTAGTAGAAGTGAAACCTTCAAAAATTTTGTTTTCAAGATCATTTCATTTCATCTCATCTTATCCCATCGCATTCCATCTCATTCCATTGCATTCCATTTCATTTCATTCCATTTCATTCCATTCCATTGCATTCCATTTTATTCCATTCCATTCTTCCTATCTCACTTTAGAATTTATGTGTCTGTCTCTTTTTACTGTCACGAGACAGTTTCATTTCATCGAATTTCAAATCACCCCCGTACTAAAGAAGTTTTCACTTAAAAAAAAACTTAAATTAAAAATTAAAAGGCCCCCGACGATTGTATTTATGCTAAACATAACTAAGCCTTTCAAACAAATATGACGAAACTATATAAGGCATTCCGATTTTACTTCAGAACCCTAAAAACAAGATCAAAATCGGTTCATCCGTTTGAAGCTACGACGACACAGACACAGACACACAGACACGGCAAACTTATAACACCCCTCTTTTTTCGTCGGGAGTTAATAAAAAAACAAAGTTATTTTTTTATTGAAAAAAAAGTTTTTTTTATTGAAGTGAAGTCACTTGTCTAGTTTATACCTACTACCCCCTTAAGAAGTGATTTTTGGGTTAAAATTAACCTATTTTTCATAATGTCATCTGTATTGGTTCAGCAAAAGCGTGAAAAATCAGCAGTTTTATTAGCATTTATAATTTTAAAAATATAGATACATACATGGTCATTGTGTTTTAAAAACCGTTACGAGGTTACTAATAGCTAGTGAAGATTCACCAATTCTATTACGGCTCCCGTGGTGTAATGGCTAGCGCGCTCGGGTATATATCCGAGAGATGGTGGTTCGATCCCACCCGGGGGCATGACTGCTGTGATATATTAATTTTATAGTTCTATCACAGAAGAAAATAATATATTAGTGTGCTACAATGGATAGTTTCATAATAATTATTCAAGAAAACAATGAAAATTTAAAACTAAAATTGACCATTCCACCCCATATCTCCTTAACTTGTGAGAAAATTAAATACATAAATTAAAAGATTTGATTGTAATTATCATTCCAAAAATTAATTTAAAAAAAACCAGCTTCATCAAAATTTAAAAAATAAAAAATAATCATGTAGGTTGATACCTTGGTAGGTTGATATTTTTTTATCTACCAGCATTTAAAAAAGATGGTTTGTCATGGAGAAAAGCAGTATTTCTCGTAAAGAAACTCCTCATAAAGTTCTAGCTCTATCTATCTAGCTGACCCGGCAAACTTCGTGTCGCCAATCAATGAATGTGGTGTTACTTTTAACTTAACTTAGAGATCATTAAATTCCCTTTCCCTCTCCCTCCCACTTTCTATAAATTTAAAATGTAAAATGATACTGAATCTTATTTTATAAAAAGATTAAAATAAATCAAGTCGTTTTATCGACGGTAAATCGACGATTACTGGCATTCCGTTGCAAAATGATACATGAAAGAAATTCCCCAGATACAAATAGACAAAATTAAAAAGAATAACATAGTTATAGCTACCAACAATTTTTATAGTAAACTAGCTGCCCGGACAGAATTCGTTCTGTCAAAAGTATTTTTATTAAAACCTTGAGATGTAAGTTATCCTATCTTTCAAGTTGGATCAAACTGCACACGGTGTGCAAGTTTGATTAAAATCGGTTAAGTAGTTTAGGAGTCCATCGCGGACAAACAACGTGACACGTTATTATACATATATATTAAGATTAAGATAAAATGTAATTTGACAGACATAATAATACAGATATAAGAATAATCAAAATGAGATTTATCAGAGGGGGTGCTACGTTTATTATCAACGAGTAACCGCCCTCGCTTTGCTTCGGTTTTCTTGTTTTTTCTTCAATTTTTTTTTTGAAAATGTAATATAGCCTATGTCACCCGGGGATAGTGTAGCTTCCCAACAGTGAAAGAATTTTTCAAATCGGTTCAGTAGTTTCGGAGCCTATTCAATGCAAACAATCAAATCTTTTCTCTTTATAATACGAGTATTAGTATAGAAGTATGGATAACCTGTCAACAACTAATGTAAGTAAAAGTAACTGCTAGGAAGCTTGGAATCCTAGCAAAGGTGCGGCGGTACTTCACACCACAACGTCCACAACATCTTTTAACCCTGTAAAGCAAAGTTTCAGCCTTGTGTGGAGTACTGCTGTCACATTTGGGATGGTGCGTACTACGAGCCTTATTGGTGACCCTAAGTTGGTTGAGTCCAATTTTCAAAGCCTCGAGCACAAGCGCAGAGTTGCCAGCCTCTGTATTCTACAGTTTGGAGTGTGCGCGGAAATTGCATGATTTGATTCCGCCATCTCCTTTCCAACATCGAACGTCCCCACGCACGGCGGGTATCTATCCCATCATCATTATATAACATCGCCCCTATACGGATTTCATTCATCACTTATAATGCGTACAGCGAAATATTGGAATAAATTGCCTGCGTCGATATTTCCTCTTGATTATAATGTAGGTGTTTTCAAGGCAAGAGTGAATAGGCTTTTACTGATTTAGTGCGTTTTACCAGCCATGATAACTACATCGCCACTTACCATCAGGTGGGATTGTGGTCAAGCATTAAGGCGCTGCACCCACTGGAGAAGCGTCCCGCCGCGGTGTGTGGAGCGACGGATAACGCGTGCGGCGACGGAGGCGCAGATCTGCCTTACTTAGCGATGTAATCTGCTCCCCCGCGCGGTGATGCAGATTACGACGGCATAAATTCATATTATGTTCACCGCGCGATCTGTCAGATCCCGCGGCACGCCCCGCGCTCCCGCGCAGATTGGCATAAACTGCGCGCGGGGCACCTTTCCGTGCGTTTCCGCGTCGGCGCGGCGCGTCGGTGGAGCGCCTAGCTTATAATATACATATAAAAAAAACTCTCATGTACACTACTTGAACTACCCGATTCGTTGTTGGTTAAGTTTACCTCAACCAGCCGTAACTTAGAGATTCTTAAAATACTCTTCCTAATGAGGGAAATTGTCCACTTTATCGAATTCGGCTGAGAAATTAAATTAGATAAGGTGGTCGACGGGACGAGGGCGGGCAGTGGGCAGTGTGTGTTTACCGTAGCAATAGTTTTGCTTAATGAGAGGTAATCGATTGAACGGTGCCGGTTGCCAAGTGCACGGTGCATGGCTGGCAAGCACGCGACACGCGACCTATGTTTAGACGTGACAGGCGGCTGAGCGGCGTTGCCACACTGCACCACCGCACCCCTCCACCCTCCTTATGTGTCTGTGCGTGTGTGTATTTCGATCCTTGTGGAATCCAGTAAGCAGTCAGTGGCTGTAATTGTAATTGAACTGAAAATTGCAAGATGATGATAAACAGTTTATACTCGAACCTACTCGTAATCACAGACTGCATGTGACGACTATTACTTATTATTTCCCCCCTTATATTCGTTGAGCGCTGGGAACTCACGCAGGTGAGGTGATTAAATTATCACAATTGTAGTGCTATTTCAATCATCTCTCAGCAATTTTCTTATTACCCCGCAGACACGCCGACACGCCGAGACGCCGACAGCCAAACCGCCATTCGTGCAATAATGAAATGTGCCGAGGACCACAAACAAGGGTACCATTATTACCATTCTTATTTCAAAATGGAGTTCAATAAAAAGAGGACAATCGATCGTGTAACAATACGATAGAACGAGGCGGCTATGTGCCGTCAGTGCCGTCGGTGCCGTGCAAAAGGGTTGCAGTGAAAAAGCAGGCGAAGTGTAAAACTGTTTCGAGTATTACGTAACATCGCCGGCGCGATATCCCGAGCATTTCGAAATCTCTAAGGCCTCTCCTCATACACTGTGAAAATGGTCCACAGATTCAAGCTTGATGCTACTTCGGAACTATCCTTTCATCGATCCATATAGGTATTCAGCAGTCCACGGCGTCCACTCTAGAGTACAGCCTCTTCCGTCGAATCAATGAATTACTCTCGTCACCATTAGTTGGAACAGAGTTCGGAAATTTCTAGCGAATAAAGAAATCATATAGTACAGTTTTCTTTAAAAGACGATACTACTTTTATAACAAAATTTTAAATTATTTGTCTGTCAATAATTTTATCAACGGTGGCATTTAATTTAATAACTTGTGCGACACACGTGGGAAATCTCATCAGAGACAACATATAAGAATGATCAATGAGACCGCTTATAGAAGTAAAGACTTCGTGACACAATTTTCTCCATAATACTTGAATCATGAGTATAATACATCGAGTTAGTGTCTTGCCCACTGCCCACGAGTCATGACGAGACAGAGGATCAAACTGAAGCGGATCAAAAGCGACGAAACTAGAATGGACCAGTCGGGGCTCGGACCCGGGCTCGGGCTGCGGGTGTCCGCGTAAACGACGAAATAAGCCGAGTAGATAATGTTGTTTCGCCAAACTTCAATCCGATCATTGGAAATACCGACGATGTCAACGATTAAGTTTCGAGGAGCGGTGGCGCGCGGCGCGGTTTACCGAGTTATGTTATGCTTATCCGATCAACGATCCCCCGCCCCAGCGCGGCGGCGTCTGAGAGAAATCGGTCGCATTACTTCATCGAAGTTTAGTGAGCCATCTTAGCAGGATTAATAAATAATCGCTCCGAGTCCAATCGATCGAATAACCGCAACGTTTGCGATTTGTCGGCGAACATTATAATAATAATAAATAAATAAGTAATAAACATATAATAATGAATAATAATAAACGTTGGCCACTCCGATCGTAACATTAGCCGTGCTAATGACGGTCCACAATAAAGCCACCGCGCCGCACCGATTATAGCGCACCGAATGAATGGGGCGCCACGGCGCGCGGCGCCACGGCGCGCGGCGCCACGGCGCGCGGCGCCACGGCGCAAGACCGTGCGATCGTGATCCGTGAGCACGGTGAGGCTCGGCCGATTGATAGCAGTGAGGCGGCCCGTGTCCCGTGTCCCGTGGCCGCGGGCAGTGCGGGCACCTGGTGGCTGATGCTGGTCGTCGCATAATTCAGTTGCTTCGGCTAAGTCATGTTCGCGCGAGCAGCCTCCCTCACTTCATACGCCTCGCACGGCCCGGTCGATTATGCGCTGCCAATGGACAAAGGTCAAGGTCCAAAGCCAAAGTCCAGAAGCCAATACAAAGATGAATGTCGCCGGAAGATGAGACTAAATTATTTACCATTAGAGCTACTAAATGGCATTACGGCGCGGCGTGTGCCGGGGGCCGACTGAACTTCACGACCAATTATTTAGAGGCATGACTTTTGACCGGTTCTTGACTTGACTTTTGGTTCGGTAAAATACATAATATCATGTAGCGGTAGTAAAGTGATGGGATCGCGTGACTAATATGAAAACTAAAAATTTATAAGTTACTGTGAATCTTAGCCGTGAATGTCCATAATTCAGTCCATAATAGGATTGTCTACCACGATACGAGGTAATTTATTTATTAATGCATTTGCTTTCGTGTACTTGAATGAATATGGTTCAGGAATTGTTAGTTTTAAAAGTAACGATTTTATAATTTGACTAAAGAGCAGATTATTCATAGACCGAATCACTAAAGCTAGGTCTATCACGATCATCAGCTTAGCTCGGACTCAAGGAGGTGTCAAATATCTGACTCTATAACTGACTACTAAGTAATCTATTGCATATTATCGGTTGCGAGGTTCTCAGATGTGAAAGGAACTGAATGGAAGATAGTTGTCCCGCAGCGCCTCGTCAGCTTCGTGTCGCGGCCGGAGCGGAGCGGTGGAGCGGTGGCGCACAATGCCTCACAATGGCCGTGCCGATTGTGGCCACCGACGCTAGATAATTACACGGCGCGCCCTCCTTGCTCGGCTCGCACCACACATAATCGTGGTCGGTCTACTCCCGACACTTCCAAGTTCCGACCCCGACGACTCGCTGCGCAGCTCTCCGACACTCCGGCTCGCGACTCACACATTGTTCTTCCATTAGAGGCTACAATAAAAACCGAATGTCCAAAATAATTCACACACATATAGTAATGTACACATGTAGATAATATCTGCGTCGGCGTTAATGATAGCTTCTCTGTGTAATTGCCTTAATTGACGACGATGATAAAAAATCAAAATCGTTTTCGTAATTTTTTTAATCTCCCAGCATTTTGGAAAGGTTTGTCATGGAGGAGAAGATAATTTAGGAAAACGTCTAATCTACTTCACGTATTATTGTTTTTTAGAGTTCCGTACGAAAAAAAGAAAAACGGAACCCGTATATGATCACTCATGTGTCTGCACTCTGCACGTGTGGGCGAACGCCGTTCTCAGGCAATTTACTCCGAAACTACTGGACCAAATGAGTTGAAATTTAGTATTCAAGCACTTTTCTGTGACCCAAGTATACTGTGACGAAGGTATAAAGTAAACAAGTGAATATTGAAAAAAATTAACATTATCAAAATTAAACAAAAACTGTTTTGCAAAACGTGTCGTGTGTACCTCAAATGAAAGGGCTTGTTGTAAGGATATCTAATATATTTTTGTTATAGTTCTACAATGGATAGTTTTAAAGTTATTCATGAAAGAAAGCCAAAAATTTATCATCCCCCCTTATCTCCAAAAAAGCTGACCCTAGAATTTTGAAAAAAATACAGATAATAGTTCTTTACTTAAATATCACAGGAAACCCTATAACAAAACTATGGTCTTAAAAAAACGGCAAAAATAAATAAAATAGAAAAATAACGATAAATATGTACATAATCAACGTACGGAACCCCTCTCCAAGCGAGTTTAACTCGCACTTGTCCAGTTTTTTATTACAATTATTATAATCTATTTTCTGATGAAAGTGGGCAAGCAAATAAAATTATAAAGTACCTTACGAGTATCTGAACAACAAAATATCCGGCAGTCCATTGATCATTAATGTAGAGTTAGGACTTTCGGGAGTGCCTTATGCAATATGCTCTGTCCATGTTTGGTACAAGTTTAATGTTTAACACTTCATTCAACAAATTATGTATAATATGTACATAATTATGTATTCACATATATTACATATGAATTACAAATAGCAAAAGTACGTACAAAGCACGGACCTCGCGCTATCTCCACATTTGGGATTGGGAATTTGATAGAGTTCGTCTTCAAAAATGGACGCCTTCCACTAAGCAATGTTGTTGAAACGTGTAAGTGGATATATTTCATATTAAATAAATAGTAATAAATAATTCCACTTAAATGTTGCATTAAGTTAAGATCTAGTGGAGGGGTGTTCATTTATAAACCAGATCATCTCTTATCTCTACTAACCTACATATATTCTGCTTTCCTGCTACGGTTACCAACCGTCGGGATTTGCCGGGACATTTTCAGACCTTTAGCCTTCTGACTGGCTTTTGAATTCGTCCGGCTTTTTAAGGCTTGATATTGGCGAGCTATTTTTAGAGGAGCGCCGCCATTTTTAATGTTTAAGTAAAAGCGTAGATCAAAAGACAATTTTTTTTGAACAAAAAATTCTGATCTCCGAACTACAATAAAATTAGTTACTAACCGGACTCTTGAAGTTTTATGTAGGTAACGCTATTTGCTGTCATTACAGGATCATAATATGTATAGTGGAATATAATTTCGACACATTTCTACTAGGTTCTACCAATTATCTTATCATTATTGAGAGGCTCAGCAGAGCAGGTGTTGGTGGTTCAATAGATGGAGTACCGATGAATTAATTTAGTTACGCGAACGACATGGTTCTGTTGAGTCTCTCGATCAGTGGGCTTCGAAAATTATTAAGAATTTGTGAAGAATATGCCGTGGAGACTGGACTCAGCTACAACTCGAAGAAGAGTGAATTTATTATATTCGGAAGTGATAACAAGCCACTTAATTTAAACCCACGTTTACGGGTATGTGGGACTCTTCTGAGACAAGTGATTGAGTTCAGGTACCTCGGTTACATTGTAACTGAAAGCCTGGATGACGACAGCGACATTGAACGAGAGCGCCGGGCTCTGTCGGTCCGGGGCAATGTTGACTCGCATTTTCGCGTAGCACGACACAAGTCAAAACTTTATTCAGAGCTTATTGGTAATCTTTCTACACGTGCAATTTGTGGGCCGACTATAGAACTCTGCGTGTTCAATACAAGAATGTGCTGAGGGCGATGTTGAGGAAGCTTTGACACTGCAGTGCTGTTTGCGGATGCTCGTGTCGATGATTTCTACGAGATCATGCGCAAGCGTTCCGCGTCCATGATGGGCAGACTATTGAGTAGCTCCAACACCCTTCTCAGCGCATTGGCTGTGAAGCTGGACAGCCCTCTCTGGAGGACTTGGAATTGTGCACACACCAGCACAAGCCCCATCTGGGAATAGCTTAAGTTAGAATATACATATGTACTACATAGTTTTGTATAAACTAACATAGAATAAGCTACATTATTACTAACATTTTTATTATTATACTCGTAATATGTAAGTTTTTATTTATTTTTGTAATTAGGTGTTATAATGGGCTAAATGGCCTCAAATAAAATTCATTTATTTTATTTATTATTTATCATACACAGGTAAGCATCAGGAGGCAAGAGGAGATTTATTGCGTAGGCGGAGATATAAATAGACGGATCGTTAGGACAGGGGGTAAATAGACATTGGTATGTTGTATATATACGCATTGTAGGAACCGTTCGACCGAACACATCCCTGCGTGTATGTTTATTGGCTTAATGATTATATGTTATCTCGTAGACTTCATAAGTACTACTACATAGTCTAGATATAATTATGATTGTTTGAGATTTTCTCTCTTTTTGTTCTGCATCTAGGGCATAACATGTTATAACCAGTATTTTAATTATTTTCTATATGTATCCATGCCACCATATCGTTGTGTTCATACTGCCTGAAGGTTGACTGGAAGGGAATGCTTTTAGTATTGAGTCCGCCTTTGTCATCTGTACTTATGTATGCGGCATAAAGTTTTAAATAAATAAATAATATTTCTGGTTAACGGTTTTTTTGCTTTTTTTCATGTAGGTACACTATGCTGTGTACTGACCGACGGACGGACATGACGAAGGGCTTCCGTTTTTTCAACGGAACCCTAAAACTGGTAAACTTCTCCAAATTGTTCACTCGCGCGTTCTGTATAAACGTAAATAAACCTTCATTACAACTCCGCAAAATATACCGGAGGCGGAGGCAACCCTACAACCCTACAACCCTACTTTGGATAAGAAACCCTACTTTGGATAAGAAACTGTGTTTTGAATGGAATGCCTCAAATAATTATATCATAGCTACTCATTATTTTAAACAATATCATAAAAGTAATCAAATTTCACAAAAATGTATAATAATTAATAATTTTTGACAATTATGAAACGACAGAAAATGACCTTCGTAAATAAAAATAAAATAAAAATAACGCTTCACACTCATAGCCTCACACTAGAATTCCCTGTGTCGTGGGTGCCATGGACAACACACTAGACAAGGACATTCATACCCAGACCGAGAACAGAAATTCAAACTCATCATTCAAATTTCCGCCTCGCTGGGAATCGAACTCAGGAGTCAGGACCCTCGGTGCGGCGATCCGGCATGGTAACCATAGCGCCACACGGGTCGTCAAATATATACTGCAGGGGGCTCATCTCCAGTAAAATAATTGTTATAAAGAAATGGGAATTTAAAACGATACTAAGTCAACATGCACGATGTACCTACGTTCTACGTCATACAGAGTGGCTACCTGCCGGCTGCCCGGCAGACTGGCGAGGTGGCGACTTGGCGACGTTGTTCGCGGTTTGATTTGCTTGAACGTGACTTGCTATTATTCTTCGCTACAATTTAAAATGTTTTTGGGACCAGTTTTTTTGCATTCTAGGTACCTACACAATTTAAAGTTTCTTTTACATGTTTTCCTTAGAGGCTTTTTCAAACTAGAGTACAAGGTACTCCATTGTCAAGTATTTATGCCTAATATTATCATCATACCTATAGTGCCAACTATTAATAAACATTAAAAATATCTTACCTGACGTAGCTTAAGTCAAAGCAAAATAATTATCAAATCAAATCATTTTATTGCCAAAATGCAGTTTTACAAAGGTGTTATTATACTTATTATAGAAGACCATTCTACCCCGTATGGTATGTAGTAATGTCGATTATACAACAATAATAAATTACTTTTATATGATATTGTGGCAGATAAGCCAACTTTTGATTTTTAAAACAAAGAACGCCTGGTTCACTTTACTTAATACTTATTATGGTTGACCATTTGACCCACTGCGTACCTACTACATAGTTGCATACTCTGCAAGGCAATATCATCATGCTGGCTCTAGCTCATGACTTCATTATATTGCATTGTCAATTGTCATCCGACATACATATTATGTATACAAAGTTTCAGCTCAAGGGAATCACCGCAATCTGCAACCACCGCCAAGTGGGTCATTTAATATGCAAGGAATTGGAAATTGTAACCTCTTGATTATAACAACGAGATTGTTTCAGCAACAAAGATATTTCTTTGTTTCCATTATTTTATCATTAAAATCAATATTTGTTTGAACATAATTATTCTTCTAAATTTTTATGTAAAAAGTTATACTGTCAACCATTCTCAGAAGTCAGCCGAAAGTTTGGACAAAGAAAAAATGTAAATTGTAACAAAGGAAGGAGTAGGAGAGGATCAATCGATCCAAGTGTCAGTAATTGTACTCCGATGAGAAACACTTTTATTACAAAACAAAACATTCAGCATTTTGTCCTTCTTGTTAGTTAAGGTATTGTGTTATTATAATCCGTTCAGCGTAGCAAAATCGATCCACATTAAGGTAGGTAAATAAATTACCTATAACTGTTTATGTTGCTAACTGATATTGTTTACTAAACGAAACCAGACTATAAAGAGAAATTAAAAACAATGTCTTGGTAAATTTTCTTGTAAAACTTGATAAAGTCGGACTCCAAATTATATAGCTAGAATGTAACGTTAAGTATATATATGTGAAGGAAGAGACTAGGACTAATTTGTTTTCGATCAATCGAACCATCGCAAATCCGCAGTTCGACTCAAAAGTGATAATACGGAAGACAGTTTAGATAGTGTTCATTTTACCTATATGTTTTAGTAAAAACTATAACGCAGAACCTGTATCTCGATAAACGAACAATTGTGAATTTAAATTTGGTTCCAATTCATCCAGTTCGTTGAAATGGCGTTCATTCAGTAAGAAACTCAGAGGTTTATGTAATAAAGTAAAAAATATTATTTAAAAATGTGGGAAATAACACATGAATCTGATAAAATCGTTCGCGGTCGGTCGTACCCCCTCCGCCCTAGTCCCCGGTCCCCTAATGCTGATGCTGGGAGGCTGGGTGCTCCCATAGAAATATAGAATCTGCAGAATAGCCACTGAAATATCGATAAGTATTATCGACGCGATGCAATTTGGCTGGACTAAGGAAACATTGTCTTGCGTATTCTGGTCTCTGGTTATTTGTGATTCATTTCAGACGGAGGTATGGAGACAAAAAGTACACAAGAGAAAGAGATAATAAACGCGCGAACAATAACAAAATAACACAAATTGGTTTTTACAAACATTCGTCTTCTGAATGAATTACTGGTTGCTAGATTATATCACAATTTTCCTTCGTCATCGTCATAGTAGCATTTGATGGCTGTAATCACTGTAAAATAAGAATTAGAGCTTTGGGTTCGATGGAAATGGAAATTACATTAATATTGCTCTAGTAATGGAAATATGCGAAGCAATAAGATAAATATTTACAGTTAATTATTTCACAGTTGCTGCGCTTGGTTTCCAATTTTTGCTTTAGGGAGGGTAAAATGAATGAGATGAAATGATGATCAAACTATCAGAGAGTACTTGGGAAAATATCTGCTCATCTGAGCAATGAAAAATAGGGTTAAGAAGCCTGATTTATTAAAACATAATCTAAGCTCTAACTAAATGTTGGAATCGGTGACACTTTTATCGTGGTCGTTTCTTGACATTTGGTAGATCAACCCTACAGCAATCTTCACGCTAAGTTTGTAGTACTGTTTTTGGAACACCTTGTATATGTAGGTACATGTACACGAATGAAGTAAAAGAACTTTATTACTTGCCACTTGCACTTAATCTTAATATATATAAATTACGTGTCACGTTGTTTGTCCGCGATGGACTAGCTTACATCTCAAAAAAAAACTTTTGACAGAACGAAGTCTGTCCGGGCAGCTAGTACTTTATAAAACTTACTAGAACTTAAATCTCGTCGAACAAGTTTCTATCGAGAACAAATCTTAACAAGTAGCTTTGTGTAATATTACGACATCGACCAATAAAAATCCTATAACGTAGCATACGCTGTATTTATTTACCTACAATATGTGCAGTAAACATACGAGTACTTAACGAGGAGCAAAATTTTGCGAAAGCAAATACTATGAAGGTACATATAAAAATACGACATGGCTATTGCCACCACATACCGTACAACGTACAATACATATAACAGGGGGCTTACCATGAACTCTTAAAACAGGTCAATATTAGCCGATAATTGGCCTGTCCTGCTATATCCTACCATGATCTGGCTAAAACACAGGGCAGCCAGCGACCACGTCACCGTAACAGGACAGAGGTCACGTGACTTCAAAAATGATCTTCTGCTCTGCAATTCGTGTACCATGACGCGATTGTTGACGTATTGACATCAGAAAGTGGCATATGTTAACGTCAAAATATTACAGCTCACCGAAAGTAACATTTATTGTCCTGTTTCGGCTATTTCATTGATGATGATGAAACGCGACGGGATGCAGCCATGGCGAATTTCATATACACCATCATCACAAATAATACATTTCATTTGTTTGGAAAATTTTAAAAACTTTCATTGTACTTATGCTTTTTAAATTATCGCTCCTAACCCCAGTCACTCACATGCGCGCAAATGTTTGACATTTTTACGAATGTTTGCACATATGTGAAGGGTGGTCAGGCAAATGGGTTCGCATATGAGTATACAATACAAGCTCATTTCCGCTTCCTCCTACACTTTGTTCACGAATGTTCAATCTTGCTGTTGTTATTATGTTGTTGTCATTAAAATCCATTTTCAATACAGAAAATAAATGGTAGTACGATTAGACGCCACGAACCACGAAAAATTAAGAGATACATCACCTTTTTAGTCGCGTGCGCAACTGGTCGCACGAATGTGTGGGAGACTACACGAAGGTTCGAGGTTCACGCGCTTTCATGTGCGACAAAAAACCGACACAGCTTGGAAAACCCCGAATGCCTCGAAAACTTCGCATAATCATTCACGAATGTCGTCCCACACTTGTGGGTTCGCGTATTCGCGCGAATGTGAGTGACCGGCATTATAAATCACACATTTTAATAGACATTTAGACATGTCACTGTGTCAAGTGTCAAGTGGTGTAAGATTACGTTCAAAAATGTAAGCATCACTTAGCGATAATTTTTTTGGTAATTTTAGAGAACGAAAGGTTAATAAATCACAACACTTAAGTATTTATAACAAATCTCAAAATCTTCAATTGAGATTGTTATTTTAAACTTTTAAAAACATCAATATTACGCATTCATTTGAAAACCGGTAAACCGATAAAACGCTCTATTTCAGAACATAATTAGTACAAATCAAGTACCTTGCATGTCATAGACTAAGATGCAGGTCAGAAGTAGAGGCATTGCAGGTCATCGGTAAACGTTCATGGTACAAAATACACTCCTGTCAGATTTTAGCTACAAGCTGATCTGGTGCCTTACCATGAACTCTAATAAAATGTGTCATGTTCAGGACAGGTCAGCTTGTAGCTAAAACCTGACAGGAGTGTATTTTGTACCATGAACGTTTACCGATGACCTGCAATGCCTCTACTTCTGTCCTGCATCGTAGTCTATGGCATGCAAGGTACTTGATTTGTACTAATTATGTTCTGAAATAGAGCGTTTTATCGGTTTACCGGTTTTCAAATGAATGCGTAATATTGATGTTTTTAAAAGTTTAAAATAACAATCTCAATTGAAGATTTTGAGATTTGTTATAAATACTTAAGTATTGTGATTTATTAACCTTTCGTTCTCTAAAATTACCAAAAAAATTATCGCTAAGTGATGCTTACATTTTTGAACGTAATCTTACACCACCTGACACTTGACACAGTGACATGTCTAAATGTCTATTAAAATGTGTGATTTATAATGCCGGTCACTCACATTCGCGCGAATACGCGAACCCACAAGTGTGGGACGACATTTGCGAATGATTATGCGAAGTTTTCGAGGCATTCGGGGTTTTCCAAGCTGTGTCGGTTTTTTGTCGCACATCAAAGCGCACGAACCTCGAACCTTCGTGTAGTCTCCCACACATTCGTGCGACCAGTTGCGCACACGACTAAAAAGGTGATGTAGGTATCTCTTAATTTTTCGTGGTTCGTGGCGTCTAATCGTACTACCATTTATTTTCTGTATTGAAAATGGATTTTAATGACAACAACATAATAATAACAGCAAGATTGAACATTCGTGAACAAAGTGTAGGAGGAAGCGGAAATGGGCTTGTATTGTATACTCATATGCGAACCCATTTGCCTGACCACCCTTCACATATGTGCAAACATTCGTAAAAATGTCAAAAATTTGCGCGCATGTGAGTGACCGGGGTTAGGAGCGATAATTTAAAAAGCATAAGTACAATTAATGTTTTTAAAATTTTCCAAACAAATGAAATGTATTTATTTTGTGATGATGGTGTATTTGAAATTCGCCATGGCTGCATCCCGTCGTGTTTCATCATCATCAACGAAATAGCCGAAACAGGTCAATAAATGTTACTTTCGGTGAGCTGTAATATTTTGACGTTAACATATGCCACTTTCTAATGTCAATACGTCAACAATCGCGTCATGGTACACGAATTGCAGGGCAGAAGATCATTTTTGAAGTCACGTGACCGCTGTCCTGTTACGGTGACGTGGTCGCTGGCTGCCCTGTGTTTTAGCCAGATCATGGTAGGATATAGCAGGACAGGCCAATTATCGGCTAATATTGACCTGTTTTAAGAGCTCATGGTAAGCCCCCTGTCCTGAACATGACACATTTTATTAGAGTTCATGGTAAGGCACCAGGTATTTTGTTGACAAGCGCGCTCAAAGCGTTCCCGTTTGACACGGCTACCAATTCTAATCCGCTATGAAACGACGCAACAAATTCAATATAGAACAATTTTGTGAACTGGAATATTAAGTTAGTGTGGGTTTTTTCCGATGCGCAAACTAATGAAAACTTTTGAAATCAAAGTTTTTAAAGTAAAACAGTAAACACAAGCACGAATGTTTGCCCATGTTGAAATGTGAACCAAAAGGGTCACCTCTTATTTTAGAGCTTCCTTCCACGCTAAGATAAGAGTAAAACTGTAAACTGTAGAGAAACCACCTTTTCGTAAAAGCGACGTACGAAAACGAAGCTACAGCTAATGACTCACTAAAGTGTTAGTGTTCTGGAGCACCCAAGTTAATGCAGCGCGTGTGAGTAGTGTGACTCTAGGTCGTGGGCGCCTCGACGCGGATGGTGTCAAGGGATGCAGCGCGCAACGTTCAACTCCAGTCAACACGCCGCGTCGCGTCGCATCGGTGCAGCGCCGCACCGTGCTGTGAAGTGCCGCACCGAACCGTGCCATCCTTCCTATCACCCAAATTTTATATAATGTCTTTGGAATCTGATGCGTGAACTTATGCGCAGCGTTTAATCAAACAGCGATAAAAATAGGGTGGTAATTCAAAACAATCATAATCTGTAACGGAACGTAGCCGCGCGCCGATCCACTCGGTGTCGCGGTGCGGTGGTTGCAACGGGCCGTCAGTTTATTTAGGGAGCGACCCGCGCGAGCCGTGCGCGCGTCTTCTGAACGCTTCTCAAATAGAACTGAAACAAAATAAAATAAGAGACAAAGGCGAATAGATGAACGCACACACGCGTCCGACGACACAAATAACGCCGCTCGTGTGGGACCCGCGGCTCATGACCCACTTGAGAACTACACACCACACACACACCACGCACACACCATACGCCATCGCACTCCGCACTCATCAGCCTCCCAGCTGATCGGAGCGCTGCGGCTGACCCCGGGGCATGTGTATATGACACTAGTGACATCACAATCTATTCACCATTTTCCCCGTGCTGTGGCCTGTGATACGTGCACAGACAGACAAATTAAACATTCTAAGAAAGCTGGACCGACAACGCATTTTATCCGAAACAAGCTCATGGGGCGCAGCCCGCTGGTGGACCAGGGGTAGTCCTGGGCTGGGCCCTAGTGGCACGTGGCCTCTGATGTTACTTAATAAGGTTTTCAAGTGTATAGATTGATCCAAAAAGCAAACTATCGGCGCACTGAAAGTGACTCGTAGCCGTCGCCAAACCATAATCTGTTTGATGTTATTATTGTCCCGAAATTGTCAAGCTTGTGTATGCTGTTATTTCTGGAGCTTGCGTTATTTTGGTGTAATAGAAGGTTATTATTTCTGAATTGAGAGTGTTTATCGGGCTCGTGATACGACCGCTCGTGCCCGACCATCGGCACCGCTGATGGCTCGCCACATACATACACGATGAAGGGGCTACCGGCTACGTTAGGGTAGCTATTTAAAACTTTACTTCTTATTGCACATGTGATTCTTCTGTGAACCAACCAAGGGACAGTGCATTATAACGTTATTCGATTAATCCGAAAATACCGAGTAAATTTCGCTATTCAGATACAAACGTCAGAAATAATATTACGAAGAATCCTCTTTCATGAACGAGTAGCTTTATCCGCGGCCGTTGGCTCGCACGCTCGGTGCTCGGTGTTGTCGATGGAAAAGGCAGCGAGGGGGAGGCGGGGCGGGGGGACGGGGAGATTCCCGAAGTAAGTCCACTTTATAAGCAGAGTCTGGAGTCCAGCCCCGGGATCCGAACCCGTGAAATGTTTATTGGCATTGTCGAGTGTCGTCACGGACCGCGCAGAAGCAAACTGTAAATCTTGCAGCTATTGCAAGCGTTCCTTCAGTTAATGAGTGAGTGCACTTTTACTCAAAGTAACGACTCCAACATTTTAATTTCTGTAAACTATGCACTGGGCTAGTGCCCTATTAAACCAGCGAAGCCTGTTTCGGATAATATATTCGAGTTAATTAAAAACGTGACAGTTTTTAGGGTTCCAAACAATTCCCAAGTAAAATCGGAACCATTAGGCGCTCCACCCACTGCACCGCGCGCCGTCGCGGTACGCGGGATGGCAGATTTTACCATTGTATGCAATTATGTCAATTTATATAGAAATCACGCCTAGCACAACACACTGCCGACGCGGCACCGCGCGGGAAATTGCCCCGCGCGCAGTTGTGTTATCCGTCGCTCTGCGCACCGCGGCGGGATGCGTCTTCAGTGGGTGGAGCGCCTTATAGTTTCGTCGTGTACGTCCGTCTGTCTGTCCGAAGCAAAGCGCGAGACCCAGTGCTAGAAAGCTGTAATTTGGCATGGATATACATATTTATAAAAACTCCAGAATCATAGAATAAAATATGGAAAAACATTTTTTTTACGGGAGGTACCCGTACTACAGATAACGTGAGAATGAATTTTTTACTCGTCGCGTACCCAAAAGTGTGGGGTATCGTTGAAAAGGTCTTTTAAAAATATTATGGGTCTTCTAAGACCATTTTTGCATTAAGGGGTCCGTTTGCGAAACAACAAGTGTTGACCCCCTGCTGGTTAAGGGTTGGAGTTGGTCAACAGAAAAAAAACTCAAAAATAGGTTATATGATAATTTACAAAGAAAACTATCACGACTATGGTAGCAAAAGTAGTCAATAAACTTACTACTTCGGAACTACATTGCGCATGGCCTGACACGCACTTGCCCGGTTTTTAGAAGTTAACATTTTCACATTTGGTTCAAATTATAGAGAGTGCAAGTTATTTACAGTAAATGTACTTACAATAAACAGATTTTCTGATAATGCAACGCTTTTCACAAGCTTTAATGCGAGGAGCGAAGATACGTGCTGATGCCGATAGCGCGGCGACACGCTGCGTTGCGATGCTGACGCTGTCAGCTCACATTAATACGTTACCTTAAAATAATTTTGAATACCGTACGAGTAAGTGTCTAATATGCAAGTGGCGGGTGAGGGTTGCTGACGAGTCATAAAATGCAAAAATAGAAAAGCAAACAAATAGGGGCCCCGCCACTCCGGTCTTTCCCTCGGAAGTCGGAACAAACCTAACTACCCACTTATACTGACTATAAATTTTTCATGCAGAAATCGAACGTTCAATTTACCTACTTTACATTGCTATGATTTGATTTACAGTACTAACACGCAGTTTAAAAGCCATCACTCGTAATTTGCTTTGGTCCAAAGCTTATGGTTTGCAAGTCAATCCAGCTACAACTCAGGTTATTCTTATCAGTAGTTCCCGAATTATTAGCAGAATTGACTGGTCACCTTTTATCTTTGTTGGCATTATAATTCCTAACTCTGATGCTGTAAGAAATATTTGGGTGTGCTGAGAGACGTAGTTTTCATGGATACTACAGATTCTGAAGCCTTACTTCTGTAACTTCCGCCTATGACTATGGCAATACGTATATGACGTCTTGATCGCACTGAGGAGCAATTAAACAAACTTGAGCGCCTTCAAAACGTTGACATGCGGTTCATATTTAGTTTACAAAACTAACAGGTATATTTTCTGAATTTCGTGCAATGGTTTAGCGGTACCGTATTCTATTTGAGGGCGGCGCCGCACCGCAGACATGTGTCCGCGCCGTTACCGATCACCATTAGAAGCTGTGAACCTCTTGAATACTTCGAGAGACAATTGTGCAGCATACCAATCTTGACTACTTTCTGAATATCGTCCCAAAGGTTGCCTGGTAAAGAACTCTGTTTAGAGATCACTTTGTGTGAAAATCTCACTATAGCTTCGTAATTGTAATCTCCTTTATTGTGCCCATTAAAAATATCTGAATTAATTTAAATTGTACAATTTTATTAAACGTTCACTAACTGAACAAGTATAACTTGTTTCCATTGCTCCATTCCTGCAGGATGAACACGCGGCGTGGTGTCGCGATGTCGGCGTCGCGTCGCTGTCGGTGCCGCGTTGCCGACCGCGCAGCATCTGTTCAATACCATTCTGTATCGATCTCAATTTCGGGTCTGTCCCACTAGTCCCGTTGAGTTGTTCCGTGACGGGACAACTGGCAGTGTTTAGCACATCCGAGTCTCATTTGTCCCGTTGGACAAGTGAATTGTCACTCGGTTTTACTTATGTGCACTCAGTATTTAGTGGTAATTGGTAATTTGCTATGGTATACGAAAACCTTTCCGGTAAGACAAGTAATAAAAGTTTACTAGCTTATAGTTGAGATGCAAAAACCAGAACCAGTGCACCGAGTTGCAAGATGCATGATATTCTCAGGGGAATCTCCATTCTTTGTCTCGGACAAGCAGTGGGGCTGCGATGGCATGATTTTTTTAGGGAAACCCCGGCAAGCTGGATTGCGAGTGGATCGTAATCCACCTTATGGTAAGTGGGCACTGACGCCCTTGGACATCAGCGACGCCGAATGCAACAGTGGTTGCGAACCCGACGGAGAAATAACAATATGAATAATAGTATTAATGAATTATATTAAAAAACCTTCGCAAGGATCTCAAGTGGCTCCCAATCCGTTTTCGCAGAAATACTAGGATATTGTGTTTGCTATATAATGTCCTTCATAATCCCACCTATCCATGCTATCTCCGGGAACGTTTTTCCTATGCTCGTCCTTCTTATGCACCTTGTAGAACCCATCTTAAAACACTGCTGAAATTTCCACCCCACAAAACTTCCTTGTATTCAGGTTCCTTTTCCGTTCAGGCAGTTCGGCTGTGGAATTCGCTCCCGCCACGGATACGTGATTCACAAAGTATCTCTATATTCAAGAAACGTGTCAAAGAACACTATTTTTCCTTAACTGTATGATTATTATATTACGCTCATTAACACAATCTACTGACTCAAAGATTGTAAATATCTGTATAATATTTATGTTGTATTATTTGTGTATATATTATAAAATATCAATTTTAATGTATATGTAAATATAAATGTATGTATATATATAAATAAATATATATATATTATATATATAGTATATGTAATAAAGATATGTATTTCTAGTTTAGTTTTTAGTGATTATTTATAGGTACACGTTCTGTCTACCATCTAATGACTATCTCCTTCTCACAGGGCTGCTGGAAGAGATTTCTTAAAGAAATAAGCAGTTCCTTTGTGCAAATTGTGTCATCATTGTTGTTTTGTGTGAGATTTCCTTCGTGTACAAAAATAAATAAATAAATAAATAAATAAATAAACCTAGCTGACTTAGCAAACGTTGTTCTGCCAATTATTTAGGGGTAGGGGGATGAAAAATAGATGTTGTCCGATTCTCCACCCTAGCCGATATGCACGCAAAGATTCACGAAAATCGGTCGAGCCGTTTCAGAGGAGTTCAACTTCAAAAAAGCGTGACACGAGAATTTTATATATTAGACTAGCTGACCCGGCGAACTTCGTATCGCCTAAGAATGTAACAAATCAGAGATCATTAAAATCGGTACAGCCGTTCTTATTTCCGTGTCCTCCCTCTCACTCTCCCTCTCCCCCTCTCCCCCTCTCTCTCCCCCTTCCCCATCCCCCTCCTCCTCCCCCTCTCCCTCTCTCTCTTCCTCTCCCTCTCCCTCTCCCTCTCCCGCTCCCGCTCCCGCTCCCACTCCCGCTCCCGCTCTCGCTCCCGCTCCCGCTCCCGCTCCCGCTCCCGCTCCCGCTCTCGCTCCCGCTCCCGCTCCCGCTCCCGCTCCCACTCCACTCCCCTCCCCTCCCCGTGTTACATAATCGGGATCCGCGGAACATGCGCGAGCTGTCCGGCCGCGGGGCCGGTGATGATTGTACTACTCGTACAATCACGTTGTCACGTAGTTTCTTTACTACGTAATATCTTCCGAATGAAATGTCCGATTTGAGTAATTCAAAAAGTTATCTATAGGTATTGAAACAGTTTTGAATATGAAATGATTTATTTGGATAAGGATTAATACGAAGGTATGGTTTTCATGATCTGATTTTGGTCATCTTTTTTATTAACTTTTAAAATGTAAAAAGTGGTTATAGTGACATAACGACAATAGTTGGACATATAGTATCGCGAGGTTTTTTGTAGATATTGATATGTTCTATAATATTGTAGAACATTTTTTTGTTCTATCATCAATAGTTTCCGCAGCGTATGCGATGAAAGAAATTTTTAAGCAAATTTTGTCACACTTTGGTTCACGTTACTGATGTTTTAGCAAGGATCCCTAATTTTTTCTAGTAATAAATATAGCCTATGTTACTCATGAATAATGTAGCATTCTAATGGTGAAAGAATTTTGAAAATCGGTTCAGTAGTTTTTGAGTTTATTCGTTGCAAACATACAAAAATACAAAAATATAAAAATACAAAGCTTTCCTCTTTATAATATAAAATATTAGTATAGATTAAGTATTATATCTTTCTATTAATATCTATATCATAATATCTATTAATTATATGTAAAAGGAAGAAGAACAGTACGTTTCAGTTGATTGGGCCCCAGCTTGTCTAACAACACAAGAGTTCAATATTTGATATCAGGGGCGTAGCTACCGCCGTATCAGCCGTATCAATTATACGGGGCCCCGGGGCTGAGGGGGCCCCCAATGCGCCTTAGAAAAAATTCGTAAAATGATCCGGAAATCAATAATTATGATTCGAAAAATGGTCCGGAAAGCATCGATACTTCATCGAAAAGTGAAATCAACAATACAATTACTTTCTGGACCATCTTCCATCGTATTAATGCATTAATTACTTTAGCATCGTGCAATTTATCTTTAAGAGGCCATGATTCTAAATCTGGAAACTCGACGAATTTAAGGCCAACAGGCATTACAGATAATAATAATAAAAACTTCTAATCAGTTATTTAAATGCCCTTATTAAAATTTAAACAATATATTTCATGTCAACAAAAAATACGTTCTACACGATTCATGATGCTCTCCGGCACTAAGAGCTGCGCGGCCATGCCGGCGTCAACCCCATGACACTGCGCTCCGGGAATACCTCAAGAGGAAGCTGATTTTACAAGTAGTACAGCTCATTCCACAGTTAGCACGTGCGTGGTAAAAATGATCGGGAGAATCGGACCGTAAAAGTTTTCCACGAGTCTCATCGAGGTGGATGAAACTTCAATTCGGCCATGATCTTTGTAAAACATGAGCAGGTGCCTCCCTCGCAGTGAAGTACTCCTTAGCCCGGTTTAGAACATCAAGCTTTTTGGAAACCAACTTTAGCCTTGGCTTCCAAATGACGCTGATACTTACTACACATCACTCGAGATGTCAACTCCCAGAATCTACTCTTACAACACTTTTAGTGACGGTGAGCGCTGTACCCTGGAATTGAGGCACTATGAAAAATGGGGTTTTCTTAGTGGTATCTAAATGCGCCAACTTGTGTCTTCGTGGGGTTGAACTTGACTAAATTAAGTCAACCCCATTCCGAGACCTGCTCCAGAGAGTTCTCGACTTCAGACATAACTTTTAGCTTGCTATCCGCCACTTGCAAGTTTTGTAACTGAGAGGAATTGAGAGGGCTGTGTAGTAGGCATCCCCTGTGCTGTCATCTGCATAGCAACAGATGCCACTCATACCATGTCATTGATATGCAGAATGAACAGCGTAGGACATACCACATACCCTTGGGGAACACCAGAATTTTATAGGTTTCATATCTGACCAACAACCTCCTACTAGGTACATCCTTGATATGTCACTCAGGTAGAAAGCTGGCTACCCAACTGCATAACCTCTCACAGCGACCGTAAGATGTTAACTTCGTGAGAACCCCCTGTGCCAGTCCTGGTCACAGGCCTTAGCGAAATCTAGGCTGACTGCCAGTTTTTTCCCGTTGTGATCAAGAGCCTGACGGTGCCTACAGCCCCACAAATGCGTAAGATAAAGATGATCACCAACTGAACGACCGTCGCAAAAACCATATTGTTGATCACAGACCAGCTGATGATCTTCCAGATATCCCAGGAGCTGCATGGTAATTTCGCGCTCCATTACCATTGCAAGCAGGGAAGCTATAGGCTTATCGCTATAGGCCTGCAGTTAGCCGGGTCACTGAGATCGCCCATTATGGGGATGGGATGAAAAAGGGTAACTTTCAATGAAGACGTACCATGTGGCATAAGATAGTGAGAATAAGCATGTTAAGACGAGGAATCAACCAGCCCCGGATCTACGATTTTTTTGAACCGAGGCAGAAACTAGATAGTGATAAAGATATGATAAAAAAAACTCACAAATAAATAATAGTTGGCATTTTTCGTGAATACGACAGTAAGAATTCTTTTTTAACTTTATTTGTTCTCCCAACCAGGCTTCAGTATGTTAGGCGCTTTGTGCAGCAAGTTTTTTATTTTTAATCATACTATATTATGATTTTGGCGCCCCGTGAATTGCCGCCCGCGGCAGGTGCCCCGGTTTGCCCCTAGATCCGGGATCTGGAATCAACTTGGGAGCACACATCTTTAAGACCACTGCGTGAATACCGTCTGGTCATCTCAACTTCTTGGCATCAAGTGGGCTATAAAGAGCTCTCTGACAGACTTTTGGGAAAAAGTATGTACCTAATATCATTAAACGAGCTCTCACAGGTTTTTAGGCGGAGGCGCTCCCTCTATCATCAAGAGTTGAGTTCGCGGCAAAAAGGATGCCATGAAGTTCGGCTTTCCCCTTTGTCGTATGGATTACGGAGTCGTCCGATTTACACAGTTGTGGAAGAGATGACCGACAAAAGTTACCCTCAGCAGCTTTAGCTAGCGACCAGAATTCTCGACTACCAGAGGGGTAATCGACCATTCGCTTGCCAATTCTGCCGATGAACTTTAAATTGCCGTCCTTTTAGCCATTTGCTTCTTTGCTAACCAGGAGGCAGCGTTAACTTTGTATTAAGCCCTGGGGTGGATAGATCTATAAGCGTGCACGCGGATGGCCAGGCCTGGTAAGCGGCATGCTTTTGGTAAGATGCCGATGAATATGAGTTACGAATAAAAAATTCCCTGCCTTGTATCACATCGGCTACTGAGTCTGCGCTCGCGTTCGGATCTCCCGAAACGAAACAGAGCTGCCTCCAGATTAAAATTTTAGAGTATTGATTGTATGTGGTTTATTAATCGTTGTAAGTATATTATATTTGTTTTAATTCACGCTAGCTTTTTTATTTATTATGAGAAAGATCTTTACCCTCGAGTCGAGAGGGGGCCCCCGGAAAAATTTTGATACGGGGCCCCGGAAGGTCTAGCTACGCCACTGTTTGATATATTAAATAATATTGAATGAAACAATATTAGGATTGAATGAAACAGAGCGGCTTCACGGCGCGGCGCAGCCACGCGACGAAACAAACTTGAAACGAAGTGTTTCCACATCTAGCAGACACTCGATAGAGAAAACATTATCGAGAGTATTAAGAAATATAAAATCTGAATAATTCATTTAACCTGTGCCCATCTCCTAATAGAAATAGATTAAATCACGAACAACTTGGGCGACTTGTTGTTATCCTGTTACTAGGTGCGGGCTGCGGCAAAAACATCAGGTCACATCGACACCGAGCATATCCAGTTAGGACTGGAGCTAATCTCGTTTGCGAGACGCGAGGCAGTCCCTGACTGCGGACTGCAGCCGTTCTCACTCGCGGCCTCGTTTGCACGTAAGGCAGCTATGAAGTATGGAGTCTAAGTCGTAGTTTCGTGAGTTGCCGTCGTGAAACAGTGAAATTTGCGTGAAGCGGATGCTAATTCAGGGACTTGACATATTTTCTCAATTCGGTTCAGTACTTGGCAATCAAATCTACGGCCGCATCTTTATTGTCGTCTTTAAGTAAAATGTCTTCACTGTGAAACTCGGGTGACTCAGGTCCCCTGAATATGATCGCATAAACCGTTGCCACTTCACTGCTGGGTGGACATAAGGTTACCATGTCTCAGGTTTGTCTTGAGTTTACAAGATTCTTGGATTTGCTCACAGGATTGCGGCTGGATTTTAGAAATCTCAGAAAATGCGGCGCGTACTGTGTAGGTATAGTGCACAAATAATTATAGAATGGATAGTGCACAAAACGAATAACTATTGAATGTTTTATTTAAACCTTAAACTGACTTGGTTTATTTCACAAAGTTTGTGAAAGTAGGTAACTCCGGAGTACGGAACTTTTTGTGGATTTTTATTGATGGTTAGGTACTATAAATAATTTCTATGGATATCAGGCGTTTTGTGAAGATCTTACACTAAACTGTCTCGTAAGTGACGTAACCCTAGGGAGTACAAAATCGCCTGCTGAATTCTGCATGATAGCCAATAAAAACGAGTCGTTAGTTTGGAAACTAAATACACACTTTATAGAGTCAACAATATACCAACGCTTAAAAAAATGCTGTGGTGTTCTGTTGACCGTTTAGGAGTTCCTTTCGTCCGTATTTCGTCCCCAAAATTGAGTATAGTTTCGGGTGATGCTTCTCATAAAAATGCTGTGTCATCAGAACTCAAACAATACTGTAAAATTTTAACTCCTTAGGATAAAAGGAAGTGGGTCTAATTAAGCTGTCAAGATTTGAGCTACACAAGCAGGGTAAGCTAAATAAAAGCGTTTAATAATATTAGCAAGTCAGATTGGAGTAATAAAGCAGAGGGTAGAGAGTTACGTTAAGGTACCTTGGAACTACTTACATGATAATTTAAAAAGGTTGACTTCTCATGCAGGACGTTGACAGGAGTCCAGAAAAATTTCGTTGACAGGTAGGTTAGGCCAGGTATAAAAGAAACATGGAATGGGATGAATGTAATATTTCATTTATTGTTATATATTTTATATTTCAAAACAATACAGTGCTATTTTTTGATCAAGAATAACTACACAGGCGAACAAACAGTCGGCCCACTGCTGAGCACAGATCCCTCCTCTTAGGGAGGCCTAGATCGAACTCCACCACGCTGCCCCCGTGCGGATTGGTAGAGGGGTTAGTGGTCAACCCAGGTTTCGGAAGTTGTCAAGCCGACCGTGCCTGCTCTTACTTAACTTCGCCAATTACTTAAGAACGACACAAACCGCCGGGTTATGAGCGCTTCTCTAAGCATCCATGTGTAGAGAATAGTATTTTGATACCCAACCAGCTCTGCGAAATATAATGAGAAAATAAAAAATTGTATCGTTCATTCCTAGTTTGTTCTACGCAATTAACAGAACTAAACAACATTCACGAGTATTTTAACATCACATGACGAAACACGCAGTTGACGCTCGATTTGCCACGAATGAACAGATTTAAAGAGCAAAACAAATGACCGAGTAATGTTAAGCTCTTATTTATCTCAACTATATAACATATTATAATTATAATAATATTGTTATCAAGAGGAATCGGCCCTAAGCCAATGCGACCGGATTATCGCGAGGTGAAGATAAGCCGGCGCTGGTGATAATTGCCGGGGACGTGCAAATCATCCAGCCTCGGCCGTCGACAGCGATGTTAAATTATACATCTTACGAAATACTCATCTTATCTGGAATAAACAACACGCACAATAATTGCGCGACCTAATTTAGTGACGCCAGATAAAGGTATAGTTTTCATCTGACTGACTGACTGCCCGATATCGCTCACCTAGTAATATCGTATATTGGCACATCTACGTTTGTCATATTTTACATAAACCAGGATCAAAGATTTTATAAAAATGTTTAAAATGAATTTACTAGTATAGACCTTAATACATATTTACCACTATATAGATTATGCACTTTTAAACACGTAGGTATACAATATAAACTCAATTTCACATTTTTTGCAGATGTGCCATTATATTGCTAGGTGAGCTACTAGGTGAACGATAATATGTACAGAGAAATTTAGTAAGTACGAGTACCTATGCGTTATAGGTACCGAACGTATTGTCACCTGCACTTTGCGAACATCACGATGTTCATTAGTGTTTGTATACTAATTAGATGCCTTAAGAGACTGCTCGTCATTTGTTAGAGTGCACGCAAACGTGGTTCACAGAAAATTCAATTTATTTTGAAATGTGGTTTTGTCAACTCAACAGTTATAATATGCAGAACTTAATCAAAATGGAAATCATATCAATAAAATGGGAGAATTCGGAAAGATAGAGTAGAAGCGGTAGTGGTAGATCTAGGCTAGGCCTTAGCTGGTAACAGAATTGAGGCGCGCAGTCCGTCGGGCCAGCGGCATGGCGTAGCGGGCCCCGTCCGCAGAAGTTGCGAGTGGCTAGCACATTCACGCTGCTCTAATACCACATACCTACCTATTATTATCGAAATGATAAGATATAATTTTGTTTACCGTGTGAGTCTTAGTGCTCGTATGACTGGTTAACGAAGACATTCACAAGTTTACAATTTATACGAAATCAACAATTTATATAAAAATATTCGGAACTTATAAACTTTACCTTGGTGCACCCACAAAACATAATATTGTTCCGTTGTAATGCTAAAGTACCTATATCTATTGAATAGGTACCTGTATCAATTCATAAGCGTACTTTATATTAAGAATCTGCGTGAGTCACGTGAGTATTTAAACTAAATTTCAGTAGGTACCTTTTGAGTGTGGCGAAATATTGAACTGATTTGCCTCAAATGACAATAATATTTACTAGTAAAGTTGCCAAATATGTTAGACAGATAGGTACCTAGAAAATCTGCTCAAAGGCTCTCTGTCTGTACCGTTCGTCACGCTTGATGACTGAAAGTCTTCAGCGTTCCCGAGCAGAGGCTGCGGAAGGCGCGCTAAATATACGTACATATATCGGCTGTCGACTCGAACCCGAAACTGAACTATTTCGACGATTATTTACGAGCTCATCCAGCGCCCGCTGCCAGCCGTTGCAAGCCGATATCTTATTAAACTACGGCCGCATGCCGCATACCTCACAATGTCATTTGAATACGAGTAAATAACTACATAAGTAACAAAGCAAATATTTTTTTATACGATCACATACCTATATAATTTCGAAACACGATCTATATTTTAATAAATCAGTCACGGTAGCGAAGTTCATACTATGGTGCGGGGAATCGCTTGTTTTTCCATGTGCAAAAATTGTTCCTCATCTCCCTCTGGATTTTTAAGGTCACCGATATCGATCCGCCACAGCACAGCTGAGGACCACTTCACGCACGATCTCACCAACACGGCTGTACGTTCCGTAACTTTTTTCTACTCTGCACCCTGCCCATTTAGAGCTTTTCATTTATGTACAATTTTTTCTTTATTTCGCCGATGTGTATAGGTAATTTCTAAGAGTAGTGTGGCATAGAATTAGGGAAGGGGCAAACATCGGCGGGTCGATCGAACCCGCGGCTTCAATGCGGCAAAATGGAACAGTCGCAGAGTTAAGGGCCCAAGTGTCGCAGGAAGCGAGATATCTCGGGGCGAGTTGGGCGAGTGTGGGGCAAGTGGCACGAGTGAGTCGAGTAGAGAGCGTGCGGCACTGGGGCGTCCCGGCGGCCCCGGTGCTCCGCTGAAGGCTCGTCGCGCGGAGCTCGCGAGCGCGTGACTCGCGCGCCACTCTACACGCGCTCGATCTCCCGACCCTCGACCCTCGTTCGCACGGAGACGCACACGCATGTGACACTCACCGTTTCCGTTTATTAGGGGGTAGTCGTCGTCGTGCCGGCCGATGTAAGTCTTCAGGGGGGTGTCCGTAAGGGAGGGCGACGACCTGTCCCTGTCGCTCATAATAAACACTTAATACACCGACCGCGGACTCGATACGATAACACCGGGACGGGGAGACGCCGGCCCCGCACACACTCCACGAGCGACCTCCGGCCCGCGGCTCGCGCGGCGAATAAATAATAAAATACAGCACCGAGCGCGGCTCTCGGCTCTCGGTCTCGTTCGCCGCACCGCACCGCACCGACTTCCCCCCTCCCCCACCCCCGCAATCAATCCGCCTCCCGCACCCGCGCCACCGCCATCTGTCGCGCCGTGGACTCAACCGACGAGCTCTCATCCAGCCCACAGTAGATGGCGCGAATTACCTTTGTATCGCTGAATTAGGCTGAGAGCATTCAAGCTTTCATTTCCACTCATCGGGCAAAAAGCAAAATCAAGTATCAAACAGTTTCATGAATTAAAAATAAAGAAATAAAATATACCTAATGCCATCTATCCATTATATTTCTTTTGTGTATACTCGTTAGGTTGGTACTCAGATAGCAACCTGAGAGAGAAATATACGACTCTCATACAAACCACAACCTACCGTTCCTTTCACCGAAGAAGATTCACTCGGCAAGAAGATTTTTAAAGTATCGAGAATTCCATTTTATTCCTGGGGATTTTTTCTCAATGTAAATATGTGGCCAAAGGGGCAACTTCATACGGGACTGCAGAGAGTTGTATTTGTGATGGCTTGGATGAATAATAGTTGCTCTTTTATTTTCTGCGCATCGCAAAATTTACACGCTTTGTTAATTTTATCCCTTTTTAGAAGCTTGTGGCTACTGAGACTCGCGTGTTGTGACTCGCATCATACTCTAGCAACAGCCCATCTCCGTCATTCTGTTTCATGAGCATGTTGCTAAGCTAACGTCGTTTACCTGCCTGTTCCGGCGTAGCAGCTCTCAAGCTTACTGAAATTATTCCTCACGACGTTTCCTATGATTTTTATGACCCCTAAGCAGCTCGCTGGTACGCCAAATAATGAGCACGTTGCTGGTGTCGATGATGCCTGTTTAAGCAGCTCTTAAGGTAGCCTGCCGCTGAACTTCTTCCTCACTACATGCCCAATGATTTTTTCGAATCTTTAGCAACTTGCTAGAACGTGAAAAAATAAGCATGTTGTCGACATCATTCTTTGGGATGAAAAGCAAGATACTGTAAGTTTAATTCACAAACATCCAAACATCTAAACCTAACATCTAAATTTTAGTAGGATCGGGATCTAATTCTAAATTCTCGCGGACGAAGTCGCGGGTAGAAACTAGTGATAATATAAACCAAGCATCCCTCATACGCGCCTAAAATGGTCGATACAAAAAATACGCCAATAGGGCGTAATATTACAAACGAGCGATTAGTTCTCCGGAAATTCCCCTGTGGACGGACGGCTGAATTGCTCTCGTAATTTTATTAAATAATGCCGTTTTGCGCCGTTCCGACGTGTACAAATGCAGCTGGTCTTAAAAAGAAAAAGGATGGGATCACATTTCATGTGTAATTAGCACAATAAAACATTATCTTATTAAATTATCAAATATTTCATTCATACTGAAATTGTCAACCATATTTATGCCTCCATTTTGTCAGTGTTGCCAATATAACAGTTTTGATTTTCCCTACCGTAATGACTGTTACACACTTTGCCGCTGGCGTGATTGGCAACTTTTGAAGCCGCCGGCTTTGCAGCACAAATAAGCCATATTCCTACTCGGCCCTGTCCTTGAAAAATTTGCCTACACCCGCGCGGTACTTAAACGCGCTCGTCCACTGACAGTATTTTAATTTTATCAAACGACTTGAGTTCATTTGTAGTTTTGTAATTGTGAATATTATATCTTCTATTTTAAAAATGAAATTAGTTGTGAATGAACTCCCGGATATCTCGGAAACGGTTCGTCCTAAACGATTTTTGACACGATTCCCATCCCCCCGTGCATACCCCAGTTCCGATTACATAAACCTTGCTGGACCCATCGCTAACCCCCACCCAAATTTTCAACAATTTTTTTTTTTGGAAAAACCGGAAATCCCGGATATCTCGGAAACGGTGCGTCCTAGACGATTTTTGACACGATTTCCAATCCCATTTGAGGACCCCCAGTCCCGATTACATAAACCTTGCTGGACCCACCCCTAACCCTCCACCCAAATTTTCAAATTTTTTTTTTTGGAAAAACTGAAAATCCCGGATATCTCGGAAACGGTGCGTCCTAGACGATTTTTGACACGATTTCCAACCCCCCTTAAGAACCCCCAGTCTCAATTATATAAACCTTGCTGGACCCACCCCTAACCTCCCACCCAAATTTTCAACAATTTTTTTTGGAAAAACCGGATATCTCGGAAACGGTGCGTCCTAGACGATTTTTGACACGATTTTCAACCCCCTTGACAACCCGCAGTCCCGATTACATAAACCTTGCTGGATCCACCCCTAACCCCCCACCCAAATTTTCAACAATTTTTTTAGAAATACCAGATATCTCGGAAACGGTACGTCCTAGACGATTTTTGACACGATTTCCAACCCCCCTTAAGAACCCCCAGTCTCAATTATATAAACCTTGCTGGACCCACCCCTAACCCCCCACCCAAATTTTCAACAATTTTTTTTGGAAAAACCGGATATCTCGGAAACTGTGCGTCCTAGACGATTTTTGACACGATTTTCAACCCCCTTGACAACCCGCAGTCCCGATTACATAAACCTTGCTAAATCCACCCCTAACCCCCCACCCAAATTTTCAACAATTTTTTTTTGAAAATGGGTGGGGTCTTTATTTTTTAATATGTTTTCGTCTGAAATTAACAAACCACACATATTATATTACCTATTATAAAACTAATATATATTATGATAAAAATACTAACAATCAACATTGAAAGTAATAATAGTTCAATTACGATCAACAAGTTTTATTTAGGTTTAAAGAAACTTATTCTCATATTTAAGATACAGTCACTTACATGAGAAACATATTTTTAGAAACACAGTAATAATATGTTGCGATCAGATTTTGGTAGACCTAAGTATAATCGCCTTTATCTTTTTTCTCAACGTCCTGTCACAAACATTTCCCGAAATAATGCGACATGTTTTACGTTGCAACACTACGGCGGGTGGGAAGAACGGCGGGGCCGGGCGGTTCTGGAGACAACGCGCGACTAGCAATGACAGCTAGATGTGGCTTCTAGTTTATTATTATTCTAAGATATAAACGATCAATGTCTTATGACTTTGATCGTTTATATATTTTTAACACTTTTTTGGCCAAAAAATAAACTTTAATATAATATAATCTAGACACGCGGAGCGTGTCAAGTCAATTTCTTAGCTAACAGAATTGACGAGCAGCACCGTGTGTAATATTACACGAACCATTTGGAGCCATTAATATTTCGGGATTCGCAAGTTTACTGTATTGCGAACTAGATGGTGTTTCTAACTCAAAAACGATTTCAGAGTGACTTTGATCTTTCTTTCCTTGTACTCTTCAATTTTTTTAATGAGCTTTCTAAAATCATCGAAAAAATCTGGGATCTTTGATTGTGGAACACTGTATCCAGCTTTCACAACAATGTACCTACCTATAGCCAGCCGTTAGTAAAGACTGGGTCCAATTTCACAAAAAAAATCTAAATTGCCGTAATTTGTTCAGTTGATCTTTTATTATCTTAATATATATAAATTACGAGTCACGTTGTTTGTCCGCGATGGACTCCTAAACTACTGAACTGATTTTAATCAAATTTGCACACCGTGTGCAGTTTGATCCAACTTGAAAGATAGGATAGCTTACATCTCAAAATAATAATAAAAAAACTTTTGACAGAACGAAGTCTGTCCGGGCAGCTAGTTTTCTATAAAAGCAGGTTTTTTTAGGTTTTTTTTAAACTATTATTTATTTAGACAAATTACGTTAGTTTTAATAAATAAGTGACTTATCGTATCATTTTTCATTTTAAAATTATCGACAATGTTATCGATATTTAAAAAATTCCAACCTTGACGCAGTGGGTGTACGGGTAAACACGAATTACCCGTCTACCCACCAGAGGGTTAAGCCAGTGGATGGACGGGTAACGGTCCAAAATAACATTGAATTAAGAATCGTGTAATTGTAATAAAAGCATGGGGTGCATGGTGTCAATGAGTAGAAAGGATAATATCTTTAAAAGCACCCCACGCTTTTTTTACAATAAAATTACACGATTCTCAATTCAATGTTATTTTCTAGTTTTTTAACCGACGAAAAAAAAAGGAGGAGGTTCTCAATTCGACACGTATATATTTTTTTTTTATGTATGATCACGCAGAAATCGGCACAGGGTGGTCCGATTTGGATGATTCTTTTTTTATTGGATAGGGTATGTCCTGAAGTTGGTCCCATATTTTTTTGAAAATTTTATTCCCACCCTAAAGGTACGAAAATAGGGAATGATTGATTATTCATCCGTTTTTTACCCGGAATTTTTACATGTTAACCCCAATAACTTTGTACTGGATGATCCGATTTCGATGATTCTTTTTTTATTGAATAGTGTGTACCTTGAGGTTACTCTTGTTTAAATTTCGAAACAAAATTTTACCCCTATAGGTACGAAAATAGGGGATGATTGATATTTCATCTACTACATTTTTACCTGGTAACTGAATCTATAATTCATAAAATCAATAATTTATTATTAATTATAAGTATTATAGCAACTAAAAATTAAAAAATAATTACTTTTTAACAAAAAATAAAACCAACGAAAAAAAAACTGAAAAGCAAAAAATAAAATAAACCATTTAGTATTATAAATTAAGATCCGAAATTAACAGTAAATAAATAATTTTGAGGCGGTGCCAAACCAATGAAAAACAAACGGCGAAAAGATGTGCGCCGCGCTGCTGCTGCCGTGTGCATCGCATGCTACTGCCGCGCTGCCCTCATAATATTATGAATTTTATGTAATTAATTTTGGTTGTTTGTTTGGCACGGTCTCAAAATTATTTATTTACTGTTAATTTCGGATCTTAATTTATAATACTAAATGGTTTATTTTATTTTTTGCTTTTCAGTTTTTTTTTCGTTGGTTTTATTTTTTGTTAAAAAGTTATTATTAAACTATTATTTATTTTTTTACCAACATTACGACTTTACGAGGTCTTGTCGAGGATGAGGTTTTGTCGGCAACTTTGCTTCTAAAAAGACCCATACTGACGACTGTATCTTATTTTCCAGATTATATTGATAAATCTACAATTTATATTGATATTGATATTATTTGATTATATTTTGGGACACCCTGTATATAAAATGTAAAAGTATTTTTTACATAATTATAATATTTAAAGAATAGATTAAAGGGAACGGTACACTACCGCGCAAAAATTTGGCAATTTCTCAGTTCGTTTTGTTTTAAATAACGTGTTTAGCCGAGAAACGAGTCGACGGCCACGTCACGTCATGGTAAGTGCTCACTGCTCACCTCCGGCAAACGTGGACGTCTTCGTCACCAAAGGCATCACCGATGCGTTGTAGACCACGTAATAAGACAGAGAAAGAAAGACGAAACTAGCTCCCAAGCCCCTAGCCGGACACGATGAGACGATAAACTTCTAAGAATAGAATATTCTAGGTCTGTATTCTATACCGCCCCGTGTTGCTCACATACAATCACCAACAAAATATAAAACCTTCGTAAATACTTTATTAAAACTAATAAAAAGTGCATCCAAATTTGTCCTTCAATTAATAAGAACAGCTGTTGGGGTTGTCCCGAGGTTAAGAAATGGTTCCATTGTGCATCGAATTGTGGATCCACGGCTAGCGGTGGGAAAGTGGGAGGTGAGGGCGATCCCAGGGAGGCGGGGGACGCGGGGGATGCCCCCAAGGGCTCATCTCCGGACTCCTTGCGCTGGCGGTGGCCCAACAACGCGCGCAGCTCACGCTCCGCGACGCTGTCCGCCGTGCTGCTTCTCGACATTGCTTCTGAAAACAAACACATAATTATAGTCACATTGTCATTGTTTTCTGTCAATGAAAAGCAATTGATATGTAGAATGATACGAATTACGAAATACGATGATACGAAGAGACCGTTTGTGGCAATAAATCGTGAGTATGGTCATCATGTCATCCAAAGTCTTTATACGGACAGAATCTAAAAACAGATAATGCACCAAAATTTACTTTCATTCTTGTGTTACGAATCTACAAGAAAATAGTGCATATGGCATTAGTTAAGTCTTAGATACAACATTAGCTGGGTAAGAAGCTTATGCGCCATGCACATGATGCACCCTCAGGTCCCCAATTGACAATTTTGCTATTTGGTTGTGATCACTGTCAAATTTTGTACATTCGATGCAGCGGTGAGTGTCCTGTAGGCTGGATTGGATCAACAGACATACAGACGGGGCCACCAGACGTTACTTATTTTCCTTATTGTCCGTATGAAGTGTTATAAATACTTTAATCGTATGTTTACATTTACCTGCTGCCTTGACCATTTAAAAAAAACAATTATTAACCGAATTTTTGAAAAATTCGGTTGGCAGATTTTAAGTAGGTACCCACCTGCATTCAATGCTTGTCTGTATGTTACAGAATGTTGTCAAAACTCTGCCAACTATTGTACATTCCCCGACATAGACAGGCCACAGCCCATATACTCCCGAGGGCGGTTGCGAGTCGACTGCTTTCGAGTTTTTGTGCTTGAAAGCTTTTTTATCGATATAGCGACCAAAACATTCTTTCGGAATAATTTCACATCTCTCAGATTGAGCATCACGCGAAAACTACTCTACAAATTTATAGTATGTTTTGGCACATTTGGTGCTTCCGGATCTAGATAATATTACTTAGATAGTTTTTATTCAATGGATAATTTTTATCCTACAAATAATTTTATTTCCGCGGGATATTAAATAAATGTTAGTATGTATCTCAATAAAAAGCTCAGTTTTTCAAAAGGATATTAATTCATATTCTACGAGTATTATCATTTTGTTCAAATCTCCTACTCTTGTAGGAGTAATTAATATCTTTCTAATTCCTAGACCTTCATTTTATTCTCATAAATCAAATTGAAGAGACATGAATAGTCATCAAGAAAGGATAAGTAATAGGCTAAATTAACCAATGAATATTTGGGGATTTCCGAAGCAACACGTCATATTTTTTAATTGGGCTTGTGTTTACTTGGTTTTACAGCTTTTATAGTTAGTGTTCAGTTAAAAACTGTTCAGGCTGGAGTCTGGACCTGGAACGCACGACTCCACAGTTCACACCTACATCTCCAACATGTGTTCGATCTTTATGTTCAAAACCGTGTTAAAATCTGTTGACTGCTAATTTCCTTCCTATATTAAATTATTATGTAAGAACGGTATGTTTCTTTACTTTCCTAAATTATATAAACTTAAAATCAATAAAAATCTATTTATGTTAATATACAAATACAACTGAGTCGTTTAAACACCTTTAACATTTCACTTCACTTTAATCAATGAAATAAATAAAGTCTTAAATATCACGTAGGTAAGGTACGTGATAACATTTTTAATAAAACATTATTATCTAAAACGATTTATCGAGGTAATAATTAAAAAATATATCGTTACATCAAATTAAACAAACGGAACTGTTAATTATAAATAAGAGTATCAAAAGTGTAAGACAAGTATCGACGTTGCAGTTGGAGGCTGCGTCGGTGTCGAGCAGGGAGACGTCAATGTAGTCGCAGATCATCTCGTCCCAGTTGTCGATGAGGTCGTGGATGCTGCGTGCGCCCGCCATCAGCTTGTGCCGCATCAGCCGTCGCGCGCGCCGCAGCTGCTCCGGGGAGTCCTCCACTACCGGGGCCCTCGCGCCCGGGCCCCCTCGCCGCCCCTCCACCATCACCAGTGTCTGCATCTGCCGCGTCACCTGCATCAGCACCGGCGGCTTCGTGCTCCACGACACGTTCCGCCAGCTCTCCTTCCGCTGCGCCTTCCTCAATATTGACAGTCTCGACTTCTCGGCCAGCGAGAGATTGGAGGAGTTCCCCGCCGTCGACTTGGTCTCTGAAGTGGTCCCGGTGGTGGTGGTGGTCACCACCGCCGTGGTGTTCGTTGCGGTGGAGGTGAGCTCCGCGATGAGGGGCTGGCCGGCGGCGGGTGCGGGCGAGTCCGCGCGACGGTTCAACCAGTGCTCAGAGTAACTCGTGCTCTTCGCCTCCGTTGTTCTCACTGAGCATACACAAACCTATTGTTAGTTCGCGATTCTTCATATCGAAGTATTTCAACACTGATAACACTTCCACCAAATGTTTAATAACGCTAATGATTGTGTTTAATTATCAACGGTTTCTACTTAAATATTATTCCAATCGATTTGTTTAATGTTTCTTGAAATTTTCGTAGTAACCATTAGTGACTTGAAAATCGTATGAAAAGTAGGTAGGTACTTCTTTTATCAACTAACATATTGTTGCAAAGTCAGCGTTGAAAATAATGTGTCAAGCCAATGACACCGTTTTGTGGTAAGTACGGTTGCCTAAAAAATATAATTCATATTCTTACCTGTTGCTTGTTGTAAAAGTGCTGGTAACCGGCTTTTCATATTCTGTACCCTTTTCATGTCATAATAGTCATAATCAAAACTGTTTTTATTTTTTCTGTTCATAGTTTCTGGTTGTATTCTCTCACCAAACCTCCTTGGGATTTTCATTTCAAAATTGTCTCTCTCTGATCTAGAATCCCCCTCATCCTGTTTTAGATTTACGTTATTGTTGCTCCCTCTCCATTCTTGCTCTTGAAATGCCCTATCTCTAGGTTTTCGTCTCGGTTTTCTTTGTGTTGTTGATCTGTAGCGAAAGTGACTCATTTCTATCGTATCATCACCGTCAGGTCTTTCCACATTTTCTTTATGTACGTAATCACTATTATTTTCTACGTTATCAATGTCATCACTGTGACCAATAGTGATATGCTTCAAATGTTTTAGGGATTCACTTCGGTTTGGATATTTCCTTTTTCTAAATTCCAATCTATGCACAGGAAACCTTTTGTCTGATTTAACTTCGGGTTCTGTTTCGTCTAAGCTATACGTATGTAGATCACGATTATGACCGCTGCGTAAGTGCGAAGGTTTTCTTTTTTTCTTGATAGGTTTGTCCCATACGCCTTCGTCAACAATATCTTTCACCGGTAAATCGTCCGACTTCCCTAAAATATGGAAACAATGCAATTACTGATATATCTTTATAGTCATTTTTGCAATGTCTTGGTTTGGCTTCGACCCATTAATGACCCACTACTGTGCACGAGTCTCTGTTATTGAGGAGGCCTAGATACTACTCATACTCCACCCACCACTCTGCTTTAGTTCGGATTGGTGAAGAATATTTTTTTGCAATACCCATTATATTCCAGGCTCATAAATTCCAATTATAGTTTATTGTTGAGTTCAAAAAAGTGGAAACGGACTACTAATAACGTCAGATTTTATTACCAAAAGCTAGCGAAGCTCTTTCAAAATCAACTATGACTTGCAAGACTGTGCCGATTACCTACAGTATAGAATTATGTTGATAGGCAGCAGTGATCACTTATCATGAGAGAAACAGTTCAAATAGATATACTCTGTAACCAAGTGTTACCGTGAGGTTCTTCTTCATACTTGTAGTCGAGATGTGCTGACGCATCTGGTGATCTGTCGTTGTACTCGTCGTGCCCCGCCGCCTCTACCACGTCACTATCCTGGTGCGGATCGTTGTACTGGGGCATGTGGTTGATCGAGTAGTCCGCATACCGCACTGCCGAAACACTCAAAGTACCACCCAGAAAGCACAATACATATAAAAGCAAATGTGTCATGCTGGCACCATATTTCATTTCATATGTAAGGTTCAACCCTTGTAATTTTTAATATTGTTCTTATTTTGGAGGTTCGCATTTAATTACATACCAAATTTGAGGCATACTACCTGAAATTGTGACTACGAATTTGACATTGATTTGATATCGATATGAACAATATCCGTCAAGCCCCTTACTTAATTGACACCGGAGATTGTCACGAACACGTTTTGTGCCAGTATCACCTGAATGATCCTCGATCTCTCATTTTGGCTCTCATCTTTACTGTGCTCTCTGGCTGGACATCTGCTCCTTAATTCACGTAAATAAATGGTGCTCTTCTCATTTTTCTGTACATGATCAATATGTCTATGCGTCAAATTTGACTATAGTAAAACGATTTCTAGCATCTCGGTCTCCGGTCTACAGGTCCACTGCCCGGACCTCGGCAATGTATGTATGTAAATATGATTAGGTATAGGACAAGACTACAAGAGTCAAGCTAAAAACTAAATTATAAATGGTATACTCGCATTTTGCTCTACTCTACACGAAAAAGGTTTGACAAGTTTGCAGTTTGACTTGACGCGGCATCCAGTTTGCACACACAGTATTTTGTTAAACATATAGTTTGCATCTGAGGTTTGCATGAGATAGCTTTAATCTATGCCAGATAGCCATACACCGATGGATGTCGCAACAAGTCCGCTGCAAACGTGATCGTGTATGGCCAGCTTTGAGATCTTTGATATAGGCAAAATAATTTATATGAAACAAAAATAAATAACGTCATTTCAAATGACAACAGGTATCTACAATGTCATTGAGCCAACAGTCAGGACCTAAAGAAATATTGCTTTAAATTTCAAGTTTTTAAAATAATGATACTCCTTTCCTTTTTCCCATGATGATGATGACCAATTTGTAGTATTTTAAATTATATAATGAGTAACAATAAAAACAAAGACGACAAGGATGTGGATTGCAGCTGCTATGCATTGTCACGCTTTAAGAAGTCGTGCCCTCCCGTGCACAACGTTACCCACCCCCTGGTGAGTGTGACGCAGACACAACACAATGTCTCTAGTGTATCTACTCTATACTCTGATCATCATGCACGTTATCACAATCATCAGTAGCTCGAGCAGGAATATTTGCGAGAAAGTATTCGTATGGTTAACGTAAGCAATTTGTCAAATTTGTATGGCATTTTAGTACCATTTACGCACGATAGGGGCGCTTTTGAAAAAATGCCATACAAATTGCTTACGTTAACCATACGAATACTTTCTCGCAAATATTCGTGCTCGAGCTACAGTTCATAGTCTATCACAGTGGGCGGTGGCCAAATTCAGACTCTACAATTTTTATGAACGATTTTGTAGATTATATTTGTACAGAGCTCGGTTTTGCCTCCATTCCAGCGTTACTATGAATTTACCCCGGAAGAGATGAAAGCCCTGGAAGAGTGTGACAAGGAAAGCTTTTACCAACGTTGCTTGCCGTTCAGTGCGCTGTTTGCGACCTTGACGTACGCCGGGATTAAACATGGTGAGATATTTTTTGATACATACATTTTCTCTTCCTGTGGTCTATATACAAATAGTATTGTTAAGGACGCCACGAGAACTTCATAGAAGTAAGAGTTCAATCACTTGCTCCATTAGACAAAAACAAATCTTAAAACTCATGAAAAAATAAAACAATTAAATATTTTCGTTGACATTCCTTTCAATATCTTACTTCTGTGAATGTTTTCTTTTAGGATTCCTGAACCCTAGCCCCCATTTTGGTGTGGTGCCGAAGGTTGCGTTGGCAGCAATCGTGGGCCACTGGTACGGCCGACTGTCCTACATCCCGGAGTGCGAGGCGCGCCTGCGCCAGCTGCCCCCCAAGAGCCACCTCGGCAATGTCATGCGCCAATATTACGCCGAAAGGAATCCCAAGGATTGTAAAAAGAAATGATGGTGTAATAACTTACTTTCCGCACCTCTAAATATTATATTAAATTTGTCGAAGCCGGCCTTTTTATATGATGATCCTGATTGTTTACCTAAATTATTTAAACGAGAGAAAAAACTTACACTATTCAAACCAAGGTCAAATAGTGTTCGTTCACTATGTACTTAATAATATGTATATAACTATGTAGGTGCTAGGACTACTAGGTACGAGTATGTAGCTTGTACCTATGTCAAATCTTTCAACTGAATTTTAAAGCAGATGGAACCGATTAAATTCTGCATACACGTTTAGTTTGGATGACAATACATGGTCAGTTTAGTGATGTCATTCGAAATTCACTATGGCAGACTACATACCTAAAGCTAATTAAGCTAACCATAAGGGCCCGTGCAGACAGAAAGATTTCAGCCGTATTGGGGCGGCTTAGCATACTAACCCCAATCCCACGCCGGATGGGCTTCGTAAGAGGCGACTAAATTCGGCCCGCTGGTGGTAGGGCCCCTCGAGGGATTATATTGGTAATATTGATTTTAATTTTAAATGAATACTATTATTACTATTATTATTTCTCCATGGTGTTAGCCTGGATAGCTACCACCCTTGAGCATGTCGGCTGGAAAACGTGCCAGGATGATTGCCACTCTCGCGCGATCCGGCTGGCTATCCTACGCTGCACGCTGTACAGTTTGGCTCTATGATGGTGGGCATACACGCAACGAGAAATCGTTACGATCAGACTGTACACTTCGAGCGGTACAATTTATCATTTATGGCATACAAGCCATATACGCTACGAGAAATCGTTACAATCAGACGGTACAATAAACGGTGCCGACGCACACGTGTCAGCGATGGCTTCGACGGACGACGTTAAAATGTGTGCAATTCACTCGTCACAGAAGTGAAACCTTCAAAAATAATGGTATTAATTTAATAACGTGTGTCAGTTTATCAGCGCACGTCCACCCGAACTGCGACTGACGACAAAACTGAACACGAAAACTGAACGAGCGCATACACGTTACGACCAGTGGGCACAGTTCTTCCGATTCCGTTAATCAATTGAAATTTTCGTACTGTTTCGTACGACTGCACAGTCTTAAAAATCGGACGAAACTGTGCAGTTTTGTAACATACATGTAGCGATTTATTGGTATCGTTCGAACGGTAGGTACAGTCTGATCGTAACGATTTCTCGTAGCGTGTATGCCCACCATAACGCCGTACTCCGGAGCACTCCGGACCACATGGACAGTCTATGCGACCATACGCCGCCGCGCCGCCGCGCCGCGCCGCCCGTAGAGGGCCATAGATCGCACAAACCCTGCATAGAGGCGGCGAACTCCCTCCTGAGTTTAAGACAAGACTATATTTTTCCTTGTGCACCTTGATTTTACGATGTTTATAGTTAAACGTTGCTGTACCTGGATGCTTTGAAAGAAAACAAATAAATTCTAAAAATAATTCTTTCAAAGGTGCCTCCTTGAAAATACCAATAAAATAAACCAACAATGTAGTACCTATAGACTATGGATCTGTGTTATAATATTATATTGCATACCTATAATAAAATTATTAGTTATTTGTTTGTACATATGTATATTTTTCTGTTGGCTAATGTTGCCAGGTCATAAAACTGATTTATGGTAGATCCACTGTAATTATGTGATCTGGCAACACTGGTTGGCTATCATTTTTAGTTTCACACTTAGAATAATAATAAACGTTTCACATTATTTTGTAATGGCGCCATTGATGCTCATTTCTCATCTTAGGCAGGCGCGAAGTTTGGTTAGGTATATTTCAGTACTTAAAAAAGTATATTATATATAAGCAATAACCAAGTTGACCACTTTTAGCAGATTTCTACTTTTATAGTAGATTTGAAACAAATAAGACGATTACCTAGTAGGATAAAATGTCTTACAATTAGTAGAATTGAGTAGAAATGAGAAACACATCGGTAGGTTTTGATATTAATTCGCTATCAATGAATATTAGGCTTATAACCAAGCATCCATGTCCAAAAAGTTTTAATTTTACAGTTGGCACGAAAGTTTTTATAAAATAGGTAAAATTAATAACTTAGATCATTTTTAAGTTGCTCCTATAATGATAGACAACACAATTTTGTTTAGTCGTTTAAGTCGTTTTCTTTCATTTGTTTTATTTGCTTTCGCGGAATCATTTATGTAATTTAAAATGAAAAGAAGATACAATCAAACTTTTCGTGCGGAGTGGTGGTGTGATGACAATAATGCTTATTGTAAAGCTTGTAATTCTAAATTTTTTGCGAGAATTGCGTATAACCAAGAGTATAGTGCTTCAGCAAAACATATCAAAAATATGATTGATTAAGTGTAGGGTTCATCAAATAACAAATGTGTTTTATTTCAGATCGTATCTACCTAAAACGGCTCAAAATATATTACTCTTAAAATTATTAGTAGATTTTTAAATGTGACCTAGTAGATTTCAGTAGATTTTAACAGTGTCTTTGATAGATTCCCTTAATAAAAAGTGGTCACGCTGTTACTCTGTGACCTGTGACACTTGTGACAGTCTGACAGTCAGACTCAGTCATAGATTAAATGTAATGTACCTATAAATCCGTTCACAAATCTTATGCCGGTCACTTACATTCGCGCGAATACGCGAACCCACAAGTGTGGGACGACCTTCGCGAATGATTATGCGAAGTTTTTGACACATTCGGGGTTTTCCAAGCTGTGTCGGTTTTTTGTCACACATCAAAGCGCACGAACCTCGAACCTTCGTGTAGTCTCCCACACATTCGTGCGACCAGTTGCGCACACGACTAAAAAGGTGATGTATCTCTTAATTTTCCGTGGTTCGTGGCGTCTAATCGTACTACCATTTATTTTCTGTATTGAAAATGGATTTGAATGACAACAACATAATAAAAACAGCAAGATTGAACATTCGTGAACAAAGTGTAGGAGGAAGCGGAAATGGGCTTGTATACTCATATGCGAACCCATTTGCCTAACCGTCCTTCACATATGTGCAAACATTCGTAAAAATGTCAAACATTTGCGCGCATGTGAGTGACCGCGGTTAGAGACTAAATTGACGTTTCATGGGTGACCAGTTTCGGGTGCAAATTAAATAGTGATGACCATAAACCGAAAAGTAAATCGGAAAAAATTTCACAGCTTATAAGGATAGTCGACTATTTGTGTGATTATTGAAGAGTCCCTAAAACCAGTATAAAAACAAGTTTAAGCAACCACTATCATTCATACGTCCATAATATATCTGCCCTTACATTTATAAGTTATTTTGCTTACAAGAACGAGTATTTGGTTATGGTTACATTCGGTATATAGCTAATTTTATACTATTTAGCCAAATACTAAATATCTAGGTAGATATGAGTGTTGCTAATAATATTTTACTATTCTTATGACATAGTTTAGGATTTAAAAAACCGGAAAAGTAGATCGCAGAAATTTAGCTGGTATCATTATTTCGAACTTTGACATTAGTGGTTGTCATTTTAGTCTATATGATTTGTGAACAGGGCAGGGTTACCAACTTAGGGTTTTTCCCCCCAAATTTAGGGGGTAAATATGCAAGATGGGATTTTTTTAGGGGTCTTATATGTTTAGGGTTATTTTTAGGGGTTTTGTGAATCTTCATATTTTTTATTTATTGATCAAAATAAAGATGTAAGAGGCCCTGGAACGAACTAGCCAATCAAAGGAGACTGGGACTTTTGGCATTTAAATAAAGGATATCAGATTAATCTGCAATCTGGAAAAATGGAAATCAAAAAATAAGTATTTGTGAATTTACCTTACAAAATAAATCGATATTGTAATCGGAATTGATTTATTTGTAAGAATTTTTAAGTTCAATTAATTAATCAAATGAAGAATCAAAAAAGTTAATTATTATCACCGTTATAAAAATAGATTTTACTTAAATACATGCATAATTTATAAATAAATATATATAATTTTTTGATTATTATTTACTATTTTTCCAAAAAAAAATTTTAGGGGGATTTCCAAGTAATTTGGGCGATTTTAGGGGTTTTTGAGTTAGTTTTAGGGATAAATATTTTTGAGAGTTGGTAACACTAGAACAGGGTATACATCACTATACATGGTGAGTGGTGACACTGACAGTAGATAAAAGTAAAAGTAAACTTTTATCTTTCGTCGATTTATTTAGCTGGTTGAAGAGTTGAAAATGTCGGTAAATGAAAACCAGGAGATCTACCAATATGGTGGCGAGACGGCCGAACAAATAAAGCCGCCCGGCGCCGGCGGCGCGCTTCCGCCGGTGAGGTTAATTTGGTTACATAGTGGTTTGCTTAGATCAAGGGATCTACTGGTATCTAAAGAGTAAAGACTGACCCGCGTCCTCTACGCATCGATTTCGTAGATGAAAAAATTCCTTCACATTGCGAACTCGTTTCAGTCTCGCGTTTGAATGTCGTGTATGTCGTAATGTTCGCTCGAGTGCGGTGTTACTGGTTTTCTATGTTATATTTGGGAACGAGTGTACTAAGCAAACACTGGATCCGGGCTGAAAGTGATGTGATCTGCAGGGCGGGTATAAATTTTCGGACGAGGAGCTCCGGACGCTGAGGGAGTGCAACTCTGAAAGCTTCTTCCAGCGCTCGCTGCCGCTCGGCACGCTGTTCGGTCTCGGCACCTTCTCCGCCGTGCAGAGAGGTCAGTCACTTCCCTCCGTATTGTACGATATATTTGTCGAACATAATAATATAAACAAATTGATCATACCTTTTTGCCGCTCATTTAATGATACTACATTGTCTATATTCTTATAACGTTAACTGCACCTTTTGGGTTGGATTTAGAATCCGGTAGCAGGAGTTCGTACATGAGAATGGTTGAAGCTTATAGAGGTTCATCAGCCGATTACAACGGTACCACTCGCAACTCTCGGTGACGCACCGTTTTCGAGAAAATTGAAAAAACTTTCATAACCTTAGTACCAAAATACGATACTTATCACGATTTAGAACGCCAGAAATGTCTTTTTGACAATTCAGAGCTGTCAAATAAGTCCCAATTATGTCAAAAATCTCTGCTTAAACAGTCAAATCGGTGCCAAATGTCTTCCGACCTATGAAATAAGTTCTGTGCTTAAACTGTCAAATCGGTCCCAAACGTAAGTACTTTATGTATAAACATTGGCGAAAACAGAGGAACGGTGGGAGGTATCACGGGGGGCGAAGCCCCCCATGCCAGGGAGCGCGGGGGGCGGAGCCCCCCGGGGAAGGGGGCGAAGCCCCCCAGAATGAAAAAAGCTACAGGAACCCAAAACAAAATGGGGTAGGTTAGGTTAGGTTCGTATGATTTTTTTTACGCGGAAATAGGGACCCCGCGAAGCGGGGTCCCGTCGACATTAATGACGAAGTGTAGGTTTGTGACATAATTGAATAATCATAATATCGTTGTGCGGCAAGAAAAGACGCCATGAAGCTGTATGATTATTATTTTAGAATTTTGAGGTTAGGTTAGTTTTTCTCAATTTTCTCGGAAACGGTGCGTCGCTGAGAGTTGCGAGTGGTACCGTTGTAATCAGCAATCACCCCTCCCTTCTCCTCCACCCCCTCCCCTCCCCCCTCTTGCTACCGGATTCTAAATTTTGGTACTAAGGTTATGAAAGTTTTTTTCAATTTTCTCGGAAACGGTGCGTCGCCGAGAGTTGCGAGTGATACCGTTGTAATCAGCAAACAACCCTCCCTCCCCCACCCCCCCTCCCCTCCCCCTCCTCCTGCTACCGGATTCTAAATTTTTACCCACCTTTTAAGTGATTGATTTTAATAGTGAGCAAATACTTAGAACACCATGATTAGTAATAGAAATCCCATTGTTTAAAAGTGTGTGTTTGTACTTGGAGTCTATATTGCTCCATTCTGCTGAGGGACATCATTTTCTCTCTCTGGATTCTTGTTATATAACTGTGGTAACCAGTTTTAATGTTTGTCATAACTAGCATTCTGTATATGACATTTTTATGTGGTTTTTCCGATATTCATCTAAGCAAAACTAGCTTGTGACTTCATCAACTGATATTCAGTTAGGAACAATGACGGAATGACCATCAGCGCCTCACAGTTATATGAAAATGCAAATTAATCTTAGTTCATGAATGTGTGAATGAACATTCATAAACATCATTCATAAACATTCAAAGTTGAAGCTTTATCCAATGGATATTAATATTAAAGTTTAGGTGAATAGTACAATGCTTAAACTGTTTCAGTTATTCTATTCTCAGATCACATAATAACCATACAATTTTCCACTTTTTTTTATTAATTTTCGTTCTATTTATATTAAAGCTTAATAAGAAAGATTGATATCAAATATTATATGGTTAATATCTGAAGTAGAATAGGAATGGACAAAGTTTTTCCTATGTGGGCCAATGGGGAGCCAGGTTTTTTCATTTTTTACTATTTATTTGGCAGTTAAGTTCTTGAAAATTCAATGTGGGAGCAAAGACCACTGATCAACAAAATTGTGTTTAATTTTGGCGTCCCTTCACTAAATATCAAACACAATAAAAAAAGTAAGCCATGGGATGCTCACAGGTCAGATTGCAACTGTTCGCGGGCCGGAGATGGCCCACAGGCCTTAGATTGCTCATCCCTGGCTCAGACATTGACCGGTATTTTCTACCTTTCGTATTAGTTCCTCCTTTTGTACTAAATTATTCTTGGTTTAAAAAAGTGTAAATAAATAAATTTGAAGAGCTACACGACAATAACTGCTTACTTTCAATCAATGACCAACAAGAACATCATATAGAACTAGGCTTACTCCTACAATTAGTGCAGAAATATATTAAATAGATACTTTCCATTATTTGAAAGAAAGAAATAAATAATTTGTTCTACAATATTGCACAATATTTTGCAATTTTGCACAGACTGAGACTATTGGATTGTGCTTTAATGTATTGATTGTACTTATTGTACAGTTTTAATTTGAGAAAATTTACATATTTTCATGTGTTACAAGTTTTTGGCATTTTCTAAATAGTAATATAACTCTATTTATCCAGTTATTTATTTTTACGTAACTAAACAAATTCCGAGCAACTTATATTAAAGTATTGTAATAAACCTGTCTTTCAACTAGGTGGAACTCGCCCACAGGTGTGGGATCACCCTATGGAGTTGTAATGGAGTTCCGTTCATGTCTATCTCACATTACCTTTTAAAACTTGAAAAGTCTTATATAATAACTGTACAATTGTAAGCAACAGGCCATTTTCAGCAAGTGATTTTGATCTCCTCACCACACTTGGGATGCATGATTTTATAATTTTATACTAGAAAACCCAATATATTTCGTTTGGTTCTTTTGCAGGCAGTCTGAAGCCGAATCCACGCTTCGGGGCGTACCCCAAGGTGGCGATGGCCGTCGTGGTGGGGTACTTCCTCGGCAAACTTTCCTACCAGAGGGCCTGCGCCGAGAAATTAATGGCTCTGCCCAACAGCTACATCGGGCAACTGCTTAGAGAAAAGAGGGACTCTGGTCTAAGTGCGAGGTAAGTACACCAATCGGTTCACCCCTTCAATGGGCATAATAATATAATATTATACATGTACTATTTTCGAAATTATTGGCAATAATGCAAATTAAAATTAAATTGAACGATACTGGCCAAGTGCGTTTTTGGGCATGCACAATGTACTACATTGCGATTCAGCCTACAACATAGGATTACAATACAGGCTAAAAATACGTATTTGTTCTCAAACCGTTAATAGCCGCGATGGCTTTCCTTGTAATTTCAATGCATAACCTTTTCTGAAGTTTTTCACATGTTTAACTCCAACTGTTTAGCTAGCAGGGGGTGGGAATGGACACTTGCCTATAAAATTAATCAATATTAGCATTTTAAAGCCAATATTTAGGCCTTAATCGAGAAATGGTTTTTGAAGACCATTAATATTTTTGAAACACCTTCAGACTACTGAACCCTAACATTGGAATGTTGTACTCTTGATTGGTCAATCTGGTGAGCCTAGACCGCTGTGATCATCAGATACAGTTAGGACGAGGTGCCAATAATACAGCAATCATGTTTAAATATTATTTGATATTGGAAACACGCAAAGTTCCACAAGCATAGTAGAGCAGTCTGATTATCAATATTGTCATTATTTACAAATGTGGACCACATATTAAGTCGGGAAAAAGTTTCTTCGTATTTTATATAAAAACTCAAGAGCTTCTTTTTCAAAGTTTAATAACTTTTAACTATAATATATTTTGCAGACGTGCGCAGCCTGCGCCGCCGATGCTGGGGGCGAAGCCCGACGAGATCTATTCGGACGCGGGTCCCGGGAGCTCACTCGACTTGGACGTGGATCGCCCCTTGTTCAGCGACGACACGTATCGCCCCACCGAGTCTGAAGGTATTGTGGCCAAATGTAACAAATGTTTATTAAGGCGAGCGTATTCGACCGTTGTAGGCATTTTGTTCACTGCCCTTTACCCCGCTCCCCTGAGTGTAAACTCGACCGCCACGCCGTGAGCCGGCCGCGCGCGGCTGTGAGGTTAATGACCCCGTGCGTAGCTGTAGATCCTACATAGCCTAGTTGGTAGTGGACCTGCCTGCGAACTGCGAAGCGAGGGGTTTCGGGTTCGATTTCCGGCCGGGGCAAATATTTATGTGACAGATAAATATTTGTACTCGTGTCATGGCTGTTATTGTGATGTGTTATATGTGTAGTACATGCCACCCGCGACACAGGTAAATACTTGTAACCTACTGCGGGGGTATGAGTGTGGAAGGGTTTTATTATTATTATTATTATTATTAGTAACTGCTCTGAGTTGGGGTGTAAGTATACTTTATTTTGATTTATTCATTGGAATTTTAGGTGTAATAAAATAAGAGTAATGATAATTTTAGCTTATCCAGTGGAGACTAGAGGTGAGTGGAGACTGACTTGAAATTTTATGATACGAAACTGTCCAATGGAGACTAGAGGTGAGTGGAGACTGACTTGAAATTTTATGATACGAAACTGTCCAGTGGAGACTAGAGGTGAGTGGAGACTGACTTGAAATTTTATGATACGAAACTGTCCAGTGGAGACTAGAGGTGAGTGGAGACTGACTTGAAATTTTATGATACGAAACTGTCCAGTGGAGACTAGAGGTGAGTGGAGACTGACTTGAAATTTTATGATACGAAACTGGCCAGTGGAGACTAGAGGTGAGTGGAGACTGACTTGAAATTTTATGATACGAAACTGTCCAGTGGAGACTAGAGGTGAGTGGAGACTGACTTGAAATTTTATGATACGAAACTGTCCAGTGGAGACTAGAGGTGAGTGGAGACTGACTTGAAATTTTATGAAACGAAACTGTCCAGTGGAGACTAGAGGTGAGTGGAGACTGACTTGAAATTTTATGAAACGAAACTGTCCAGTGGAGACTAGAGTTGAGTGGAGACTGACTTGAAATTTTATGAAACGAAACTGTCCAGTGGAGACTAGAGGTGAGTGCAGACTGACTTGAAATTTTATGAAACGAAACTGTCCAGTGGAGACTAAAGGTGAGTGGATAACAAATAAGTAGGTACTTACATACAAAATTGACTAATATCATCTAAATACTAACAAAAAATAACCAACTTCAAAATAACTCGAAAACTACTTGTCAAATCTCCCTCAAATTTATGTGGAACCACATGATACGCACCAGCTTTCTATCAAAAAAAGAATCATCAAAATCGGTTCACCTACAAATAAGTAGGTACTTACATACAAAATTGACTAATATCATCTAAATACTAAAAAAAAGTAACCAACTTCAAAATCGAAACGAGCTTTTTTTTCAAAATGGCGGACTTGTAGGTATGCCAGGTTCCGTACAAAAATCTTCAAACCCTTTGGATAAGATATTTTACAAGTATGTTGAGAATGATAAAAAGTATAAGAATAATTTAAAATAAAATACCTAAAGATAAAGCCTTTGGCCTCGGGCATATACGAGGTCATTAACCCGGCCCTAGGGAAGACAGAGTCACCTTCTTTGTTCTTCCACTAGGGTAAATCCTGCCCGGCGCGTCCAAGCCGCGGGGGTGGGCACCTAACACTCCAGAGTGTAAGGTGGCAGAGTTCGGGCAGGGACCCAGTTTTGCGGGGTATATCGCAAATCCCATGCCCAGGGTTACGGGTGAAGTTCTCAACGGTGATGAAGGCGGAGACTATGTAAGTCAAAACGGTGGAATCAGCGGAAGAGACAGGCCACAGGGGCATAGTTCCTGGATCCTGATGGAGGGCAGCGGTAGCCATCAGTACTGAGGTGAAGCTTAAGGAAGTATTATCCGGATAGGTTCACCATCAGATTTCTACTTTCACGGAGATTGTAGAACCGCGATGTAGAAAGCAACGGGAAACTACTACATTATTATTTATTCCCATGAGAGTCTAATGATGATGATAATGCAAGTCCAATCGAGAGTGTCATTGCCTGGCGATCCGTGTAGCGACCGGCGCACTATAGAAAATATGAGTCTTTTACTGATCAAAAATCTATAACTTTCTTATTTCTATAGATACAAACTTGAAATTTTGCATAGATGTAGTAGATAGTATGTGAATTATGTATGTTATTTTATTATTGAAAACTAAGGTTTGCTCGCGGCTTTATTTGAGTTTAAATTAACATTTCGCTCAAAAATCCCTATCAATATTTTAGTTTCGGTAATTGTCTGTTTTATTATGGCTTAGTAAATAAAAAGGAATGAATAAAAAGATATAAGATACAGTTTAGTTTTATATATATTTTTAATATGTATATTTTAAACAATAAAGGTTGAAGCTTATTAAAATCAATTAATAATAACTTATCGCTAAAAATAAGAGATGCATTGTATATTTATCTATATAACTACGGTAAACAAACATTAAAATCATAACAGCATAAATTTTATAGGTAAGTATATGTATTCAAACAATCTCAGGGTCCGAGATGAGTTCTCTTAATACTTGTTATGTTGGGGTCCGAGGTATACAGTAATGTTTGCAACACGTCTTCGTTTGTTGCAGACCTCGAACATTTTCTGACATGGTGGAGTCTAAAATTTTTGTAGACTTTATGCCGAGACTCTTGCGAAGAAGAACTTCTGACAGCTGACCAATTGGTGACACTGTGAAATATCGTATGACAGTTTCTCCATGGATCAAAATTTTGTGTAATCATGATGGTATATGGTACCAGTTATATTTGCTAACATATATTCTTGCTGACTCTAAACTCTAAAGCATAGGCGCCAAATTTTTGAGCATCAATCATTATGCCCGACGACAAAGCTTGTAAAATATACAGTCTGCGTATCAGTATTTCATCAATACCTGTTATTTCAGTAGAACAACGGGCAATGTAAAAAATGCTCCTTGTTGCTTACCATCATCGGAGTTGCCACTATCTTGCCGTGGTTTATCTATAATTTAACCCAACTTCTCACGAAATCGTTTTTGCACAATACTTTTTTGTTCCTGTTTCATTCGTTTATTTTTGTCAGTCGTCACTGACCACTTTTCAAATGAAAGTTTGTATGGAATCATTTCCATACACCTAATCCAGGCATGTAACGTAGAGAATCCATATTGAAAGCTATTTTCGTTTTCTGGCATCGCTGACTTTCTCTATATCGTTCATGAGACGTGGAGTAGCACCACATATAGTATAATATGTTGAACCTGACGGAGTGTCAGTTAATACCTGAGCTACCTTTCCGTCTACCATAGTAAGGAAAAGTTGATGTTTCACCTATATTCCTTCGCCGCACCTATTAACTAAACATGACTGAAAATTATCAATTTGGCTTTGTATATTAGCCACAACAGTCCGAATTTTTTTTAGGTTCCTCTTTGGTTATCACATCAGGAGAATGATGTCAACGCCTACAACATATAAATTATAAATATTACAACAAAAATCAAAGGAATCCGTTATCTGTTGAGTTCCCATGAAATTTCATTTTGAAGCGTTGCGTTGCGTTGTGACGCAGTATGTCCGATAACTTCCAAGACCGCAAATTATCGCAGCTAATTTTCTTATATATTCTATATTGGGATTATGCGCATAAGATAAAATAAAATATAGAGCTTGGGGAATCTTGGGTAACAGTTAAAAGTCTCGCCGAAATTGGTAAATATGCATTTTTCCTGCATTTCATCATAAAAATTGTGCATGAGGATATTTTTTACAAAAATTCAACAATAATATTAAATTCTAAATCTTCAATATATTTCCTTTCTAAATATGTATCACACTATATGACTTTCTTTGGAACTAGTGCTCAAAATTTACCTCTGAAAGTTAATAATTTTGGAGTCAAATTTTAAAGAATTTTCATAACGTCAGTTCCCAACGTTATAATTTTTTAGTTACAGTCCTAACTTCATAAAACGTGCTTGATTAGTATAGATTAACTTCTTAGCTATAAAATAAAACCAAAAACATGTACAATTTGCAACATTTCCAAAATGTATTTATGATCAGGCCTTGTACTACCATAATCCACAGTGCGGCGCTCTGGATTACCCGGGGTTCAGAGTGTGAAATGTGCTACCGGCCATGGGAGCGCAGGCAACCAGGCCTTCCATGGAAAATATGCGACTGGAAGAAACATACAACTACGCAAGAACACCCGCATAGGCACCTGGAATGTACGTGGACTCATGAATAAGGGAAAACTTAACATTTTAGATGAAGAGCTCAAACGATGCAACAGCATTATCACAGGCATAAGCGAGACTCACTGGAAGAACAGTGGCCACTTTGATTTGGAGAAACACACTATCTATTTCTCAGGAGATGAATCAAATAGCTTCGCGGGAGTGGCTATTGTAATTCCCAAGCAATGGAACAATTCAGTCCTAGGATACAACCCTATCAGCAACAGGATTATCAGCATAAAATTGAACGCCTCACCAACCCCACTTAATATCATTCAGGTATATGCACCAACAAGTTCAGCCAAGGATAACGACATACAAGAATTTTACCATCAACTTGAATCTTCAGTTAAACAAATACCGAACAAAGAACTACTGATAATCCTTGGTGACTTTAATGCTAAGGTGGGTGAAACTAAACGGGATTCTGACCTCCGAAGTACTGTTGGAAATTATGGTCTCGGTCAAAGAAATGAGCGGGGAGAACGTCTTCTCCAGTTTGCAGTTGACAATAGCCTGACCATAATGAACACGATGTTTCGACATCATCAAAGAAGGCTTTACACCTGGACGTCCCCTGACGGAAAATACAGGAACCAGATTGACTACATACTAATAAGAACACGATGGCGTAGTTCGATTACGAATGCACACACTTTACCTGGCGCCGATTGTCAATCTGACCATCAACTACTAGTTTGTAATTTAAAACTAAAGCTGCGTAATACAATAAAAAGAAAAGTGAGCAAAAGATTAGCAGTTCCAAATCCGACTGCCTTCAGAAAGAAACTGAATGACGATGGTCATAAATGGAACTCAACCGACATAAAAGACCCTGATACTCTTTGGACACAAGCAAAAGCCCAGATTAAGGAAACCATACAAGTGACACAACCTGCGCAAGAAAATAAACATCAACATTGGATGTCGGATAAAACCTGGAGACTTGTGGAACGTCGCCGTATCGAGAAAGGGAAAGGAACTTCTATTCAGGAACTGAACTCACTTAGCGCACAAATACAAGCTGAATGTAGACGAGATCTTAATGACCACCTTAAAAACATCTGTACTGAACTTGAAAAAAACGCAGAACGCTATGAAACCAAAGACCTTTTCAAAAAAATCCGTTATTTGACCCGCCAATTCAAACCTAGAACCTGGGCTATTGAGAATCCTGATGGTGCAACTGTTACTGAAATCGAGAAGATAGTTGAAGTGTGGAGAAATTACTGCAAGTCTCTATTCTCAAATGCAACATCAACACCTGACACAAGACATTCCCTTAGTATGAATACATATAAAGAACCATTCATACTCAAAGAGGAAATACATGCTGCTATCTATCACCTAAAACGAAATAGAGCTACAGGACCGGACGAAATTCCTATCGAAGTGTTCCAAGCGATGAATGGATTCGGAGTCGATATGCTACACACCATCTGTAATCTTGTTTGGGAAACTGAACAATGGCCACGCGACTGGGCGCACTCCGTTTTCATCACGCTACACAAAAAAGGATCGACTAAGGTATGCAGTAATTATAGGCTCATCTCCTTGATTTCTCACGCCAGCAAGGTACTCCTGCACATAATTAACACCCGATTACAAACTTTCCTCTCACCAGAAATATCTGAGGAACAGGCTGGATTTGTCAAGGGAAGGGGAACAAGGGAGCAGATACTTACCTTACGCCAAATTATAGAAAAAGGCAGAGAATTTAACATTCCTGTATATATATGCTTCGTTGATTTCCGGAAAGCTTTCGACACAGTGAAGTGGGACAAATTATGGGACATACTAGCACAAATGGGAGTGCCAGATCACCTTATTCGTCTCATTCGAAGACTTTATGAAGAAGGAACTGCTACTGTGCGAATAGATGGGGTCCAGTCTCAGAAGTTTCAAACTCAAGCAGGAGTGCGCCAGGGGTGCATATTATCTCCGCTCCTCTTTAATATTTACACCGAATGCATCATGCGAATTGTTTTGGATGATTGGGACAGGGGTGTTTCTGTTGGAGGCCGGAAAATAAGCAACTTAAGATATGCTGATGACACAACACTAATAACTAAAACTCAAGAAGACATGGAAGTTCTGCTGAATCGCCTAGAGACAGTAAGCCTCTCCTATGGTCTCGCCATTAACAGGGACAAAACCAAAATGATGATAGTGGACAGAGCTGAGCTTAATAAACCTGAGATAACATCAATTGCAAATTGCGAAGTAGTGGAAAACTATGTGTACCTCGGTTCCACTATCTCCAACACTGGTGGATGTGAAAGCGAAATACGTAGGAGATGCGCAATAACAAGGTCCGCCGTGAGTAGGCTCGAAAAAATTTGGAAAAACAAGAATATCACAAAGAACACGAAGGTCCGGTTAATGAGAAGTCTTGTTTTTCCTGTTTTCCTGTATGCCGCAGAAACCTGGACGATTAAACTTCAAGACCAAAGGAAAATTGACGCCCTTGAGATGTGGTGTTGGAGACGGCTGCTCAGAATACCATGGACTGCGCGTCGCACCAACGTTTCTGTCCTCAATGAACTGAACATCCAAGAGAGATTATCGTCAACCGTTCGGATGAGAATACTTAAGTATTTTGGTCACGTAATCCGTAACGAAAACTCAATGGTGCGTCTTGTGGTCCAGGGGCAGGTTGAAGGAAAGAGATCACGAGGCAGATCACCCACGCGCTGGACGGACACCATTAAAAGTGTAACGGGGTGTTCCATTGCTCAATGTGCTCGCAACGCCAACAACAGAACCCGATGGAGACGCATCGCGAGGGCAGCAACTCTTCTTCAAACATCATCATAAGACCACGACCACTCTGCCAAGAGTGAACGACTAAAGAGAGAGAGACCTAAAGATACGTAAAAAATAATAAAAACAAAAAAATTAAAATGTGTGCCATTCACACATTTTAGAACTTAGAAGTGAAACCTTCAAAAATTTTGTTTTCAAGATAATGAGACGAATGTAAAATTTCGGGAAGATGATAATTGTAGGTTTTACTATTCCACTCCACTCCACTCCACTCCACTCCACAAATTTTGACTTTTGACTTTTTTGCCTTTTTTGACTTTAGACTTTAGACTTTTTTGACTTTTTTTGACGTTTTTGACTTGACTGTTGACTTTTGACTTTTTTGACTTTTTTGACTTTGACTTTTCTTACTTTTTTCACTTTATTGACTTTTTTGACTTTTTTGACTTTTGACTTTTTTGACTTTTTTGAATTTTGACTTTGACTTTTTTGGCTTTTTTGACTTTTTTGACTTTTGACTTTTTTGACTTTTGACTTTTTTGACTTTTTTGACTTTTGACTTTTGACTTTTTTGAATTTTGACCTTTTTGACTTTTGACTTTTTTGACATTTTTGACTTTTTTTACTTTTTTGACTTTAGACTTTTGACTTTAGACTTTTGACTTTTGACTTTTTTGAATTTTGACTTTTTTGACTTTTTTGACTTTTGACTTTTTTGACTTTGACTTTTTTGACTTTTGACTTTTTTGACTTTTGACTTTAGACTTTTTTGAATTTTGACTTTTTTGACTTTTTTGACTTTGACTTTTTTGACTTTTTTGACTTGACTTTTATGACTTTTTTGACTTTTGACTTTTGACTTTTTTGACTTTTTTGACTTTTGACTTTTTTGACTTTAGACTTTTGACTTTTGACTTTTTTGACTTTTGACTTTTGACTTTTGACTTTTTTGAATTTTGACTTTTTTGACTTTTTTGACTTTTGACTTTTTTGACTTTGACTTTTTTGACTTGACTTTTGACTTTTGACTTTTGACTTGTTTGAATTTTGACTTTTTTGACTTTTTTGACTTTTTTGACTTTTGACTTTTTTGACTTTGACTTTTTTGACTTGACTTTTTTGACTTTTTTGACTTTTTTGACTTTTGACTTTTGACTTTTGACTTTTTTGACTTTTTTGACTTTTTTGAATTTCGACTTTTGACTTTTTTGTCATTTTTGACTTTCGACTTTTTTGACTTTTGACTTCAAGAAGTTTTCACTTCAATAATCATTTTTTCAAAACAATTTTCCATTTATTTCATAACGCGCCTAAATAAGGTATAACTTCAAAAAAGAAAACTGTCTCTCAAGCTCCCAGCCGTCACGACGAGTCGTTTGGCGACTGACACATGCTCAAGGGTGGTAGCTATCCATGCGAACCCCATGGAGAAATAATAATAGTAATAATGGTATTAAATTTAAAATCAATATTACCAATATAATCCCTCGAGGGGCCCTACCACCAGCGGGCCGGATTTAGTCGCCTTTTACGACACCCATCCGGCTTGGGATAGTATTAGATAATAATTGTGTAATTAGCACTTGACTTATACCAATACCCAAATACTATAATAGTAACTAAAGTATAAAAACGAAAAATTTTTATTATTTCAAATTACAGCAGTGTGGATACTTTGGACAGTACCTAATACGTAATATAAGTTCAGAAGGCGCGCGCGCCAAATTCGAAATTAAAATTAGTGTCGGAAATTCGACAACGTGCGGCTGCGATGCCGATTAGCACAGGTCCTACCTCGAAGGCGACTGGCGCGAGAGTAAAATTGAGTAAATTAACGCGTCGGGCGTTTCGTTGCTCGTGGAAAGGGAAAAAATAGAAATTGAAAGGGAAGTTTTTCAAAATTTCAAATTATGATCAGAAAGAAATATTGGTATCTATAGGACCTATACTGTGGTATATTTTTTATTATCTGGAAGCGATTAAAACGCGAATAAAACGCCATTTTTATGCCAGATTAGACCCCACTTTGTGATTTATTTCTATCCAATGAAATAATTGCTATCGTGTATCAAGTATGAGGGAACGAAAGAACAAAGACTGTAAAATAACATATATTTTTTTTAGAATTGTATTATGTACCATTTATGAACAAAACACCTTCAAAAATACCATTTCTTGGGATAATATCGCCTTAATGCTCAATAAGGCAACAGCTGATGTACTTTTTTATGGAAATAGCCGGCAAACGAGCTAACTATCCACCTGATGGTAAGTGGCTATCGTCGCCCATGGACATCAGCAACACCAAAGGCATCACTGATGCATTGCCGGCCAAGAAAGAGTGAAGAAAAAGAAAGGAAGTATGCTAAGCTGCCCCAATACGGCTAATTACTAAAATACCTTAATACATATACCTACTACGAGTATAAATAATAAAGTATTGTAATCCCTCATGATCCTGTACATCAACCAAGAAATGTACTACGAGTATAAATAATAAAGTATAGTAATCCCTCATGATCCTGTACATCAACCAAGAAATGAATCAATATGCTAATCGTTCTAAGGTGGTTATTTAGATGTAGCAATGTGCTTATTACATGTTGGTAAATATATTTTTAAGATGAAAAGTAGTTTTAGCATACCTTTCTTCATCACAACACTACCAACTTCATAGGGACATACTGAATTCCTCGTTTTATTAACCCAATCAGTGCCCCGAGGTGGACAGAATTCTAGCAGGAGGGCCGCTTACTGTGGCGACCAACGAGTGGTCCAATATCGGGCTAGGGCCGATGCCTTATTATCTCGGATTGGATAAATTACAATAATACCAAATATTTTAAACAAATTAAACTAAAATAGTAGGATATAAAATTATGTACATACATATATGTATACATAAGTATGTTATTTCATGATTAAGATTGCAATATTTTAGTAATCCTCTTTAATAAGTTTTCAATAAACAAAGATTTTTGGTTGCTTTTAATAATTATCTCACATTATGTATTACGCTTCTGCATAAAAACTGTTTTTCTTCATACGAGTACATTCGATTATCCGGATTTTCGATTATCCGAATTCCTAACCACAACAATTTAGTCCAGTTAATCGAGTCTGTATATATTTTTCTTTGATGTAAATTGTTTTGTTCTATGGTGCTTACATTATACTCTAAATTGGGTGTTGGTTTTTGTGCGTAGGTGGTAGTGCAGGGGGCGCAGGGAGCGAAGAGAGAGTGGGGGCGGGGGGCGTTAGCTCGTACGACGACCTGCGGCGTCTGAACCGCGGCGAGTACACCAACGCGAGGCAGGATCCCTACAAGTGAGCTGGACACCATTTTAAACATTTTTAGCCCCCCGACGAAAACAGAGGGGTGTTATAAATTTGACGTGTCTGTGTATCTGTATGTCTGTCTGTGGCATCGTAGGTCCCGAGGTTTTAGTAGTTTTAGTAGTAGTATGAAAGGGGACTTAATCGAGAGTGTTATTAGCTATGTAAATTATATGTCCGATGGTATTGTTCGGCTATTATCAGAAGGAGGGTGTTCAGTGAAACGGCGTTATTCAGTTCACGAAACAATCGAGTTTTATTTACGACACACTACAGCGCTGAGCTCTTAAGGCGCTACAAGTTACAAGTTACAGGTTATAGGTTACAACGGTAAGGGGGCGCGGGACCGACTGGCGCATCGCGGTCGCCTGCGCACCGCGTGCCTGATATATGCTTACTCAGCGATATGTACCCCTACATCACACCCCTCCTAAAATTTGGTACTACTTAAAACTAAGTTTAGTAACAAACCAAATTTTAAATTCATTATATCGTCGTAAGTTATACAAACATTCATGCGAACTCAACCTACTTACTCGCAACAAGATCTAGAACAATAACAAAGCTGACATGGCTACTTTGATATCGACACGAGTTTGAGAATGAAAACATGTTACACAGCGTTTAAGTCTGAATTATATTAACATAACACATTTAAGTAACGTACTGAATCTGAATAATAACATAACATAAGCGAAATACTGTGACTTCTGTGAAGTTATTTTGTACGTAGTTACATATAACATTTAAGTAAAAAAATACAAAGTTATATTGACTGAATACATCGTACAAGTATTTACGATATTCTGTAAACAATAGGTTATGTATATGTTTTGACGATCTTATAAATTACACATTATACAGTATTTAGTATATTTAAGACAAAGGATAAACATCTTTAAAGTTGTTATTAAGGATTATTTATCATTTATTTCAGAACAAGACATTCGTATGCGACATGATCACTTGCGTGTATATTTATAATTTATGAAATGTAAATTATGAAATTACTACCGTTGGTGTGGTTGTATTTGGTGTTTCCGTGATCCTTTAGCCTGCGTGACGATGACGTCATCTGTCTTACTGTTGTATTGTCCCATTGTATATTTCAACCTGGGCTGACTGAAGACTGCTGGCGACGACTTTACTTGTTGCACTGCCTTAGGTGATTGAAAATACTTTCTGAAATATTATTTACTGACCTACATAAAACGTACTGGTTGACGAATGGTGCGTCCGCTACGTGATCTTCTGTGTGCTGACGAGTCGTTTTCATTACTCTTGTCCGTTTTCGGCGTATCTGCGTTATCTACATCATTTAGTAAATAAGCGGGTTTAAGTCTGTCTATAGAGACGCTCACGCGTCGATTCGGCATTTGCAATTCGAAAACTTTTGAACCTCGCTTAATCACCTTATATGGGCCATCGTAAGGAGGTTTCAACGGTTTTCGAACCGTATCGTCTCTTATAAACACGTGACTGCATGTTTGCAGGTCTTGATGTACAAACCATTTACGATTATCTCTATGAACAGACTTAATTGGCCTTAACTTACCAATTGCGTTGTATATATTTTGTAAGCTTATATCTTCAGACATAGGTTTAGCTATTTCAAAAAAATCGTTTGGCAACCTTAGTGGTTTACCAAATACATATTCAGCGGGACTGGTGTTATTGTCACTGCGTCCTACTGCTCTCAACCCAAATAAGACAGTTGGTAGCTCATCGACCCACGATTCGGAGTCGAGGCGCGCCATTAACGCTGCTTTTAAGCTTCGGTGCCAGCGTTCAACCAACCCATTGGCTTGGGGGTGGTAGCTGGTGGTTCGTAGCTTTTTAACACCTAAGTATTTGAGCAATTCTGTGAATAACTGACTTTCGAATTGTCGGCCTTGGTCTGTGCTTAACCGGATTGGACAACCGTAACGTGTTATCCAGCCCTCGTATATTACCTTAGCTACCGTGCTTGCGGTGATATCTTTGATAGGGTAACATTCCGGCCAGCGCGATCCTCTATCGACGATGGTTACGCAATACCTGTATCCGTCCGTCGAAGTAGGTAAGGCTCCAATGATGTCCACGTGAATGTGCTGAAAACGATCCGCATATTGAAAGTTTTCATACTCTGAAATGGTGTGTCTACTCACCTTAGCTCGCTGACACTTAATACATGTTTTTGCCCATTTGTTGATATCTGAGTTCATATTCGGCCAAAAAAATCTTTCGGTTACCATTTTACGCGTTGCACGTATGCCGGGATGGCTTAAATTATGTATGCTATCGAAAACTATTCGTCTGAAATTCTCAGGTAGGTACGGTCTAGCTTTTTGAGTTGACATTTCGCAGTAAATTTTCTTGTCACAAGTGGGCAAAAATATGCTTCTAATATCAACCTTACTAGTGTTATTACCTACTAAGTTTTTAGCTGTAACTAATTGTGTAATATAGGTGTCCGTTTTCTGCGACTCAGCTAGTTGCTCGTAGTCGATACTCGCGGGACAGGAAATGGCGGCGACGCGCGATAACGCGTCCGCCACAACATTGTCCTCGCCACTTACGTGTCGAATATCCGTTGTGAACTCACTTATAAATAACAGCTGTCGAGTTCGGCGTGGCGTCTCAGAGTTGGTACCTATTTTCGAAAATGCATGAACAAGTGGACGATGATCTGTATATATTGTTATTGGTCTACCTTCGAACAGTTTGCGAAAATACTTGATGGACATGTATATGGCAAGTAACTCGCGATCATATGTGCTATAACGCTGTTGAGTTTTTGACAAACGCTTTGAAAAATATCCTAAGGGTTTCCACAAACCTTTAACTAGTTGTTGTAGAACTGCCCCTACAGAAGTATTTGACGCGTCACACATTAGTGATAATGTGGCGTCAGCGCACGGATATGACAACGTGACCGCGTTCTCGAGTTGCGACTTACATTCGTTGAACGCTGTTTCAGCATCTGCTGTCCATACAATGGGTGTTTTGTCATTGCGCTTCGCGTTATGTAAATACCTACATAATATAGACTGACTTATAACCGCATGTGGAATATGCTGGCGGTAAAAATTTACCATACCTAAAAATCTTCGTAGTTCATTGATGTTTTTAGGTTTGGGGAACTGACTGATTGCTTGGACTTTATCATGCAGTGGTTTGATTCCGTCTATTGAAACGTGAAAACCGACAAACTCTAGTTCTGCAGTTCCAAAACAACATTTATCTAAATTTATCGTCAAGCCATACCTGTTTAACCGTTCGAATAACAATCGTAGGTGCTCTCGGTGCTGTTCCTCGTTGTCACTAGCGACTATTACGTCATCTATGTAACTAAATAGGAATTCCAAACCTTGCAATACCGTGTGATGCATGAACCTCTGGAACGTCTGTGCGCTGTTCCTGAGTCCGAAGGTCATTCTGGAGAACTCCCATAACCCGAATTGAGTTATTATCGCTGTTTTTTCGATATCGGCTTCGTTGATTGGAATGAAATGGTACGCTCTGTTAATATCTATACGTGAAAAAATTTTTTTACCTGATAACAGATATGTAAAATCATGTAAACGTGGAACTGGGTAACGATCCGGTTTTGTGATTGCATTTAACCGACGATAATCCCCGCATGGACGAATGTCTCCATTTTTCTTTGGAACGACATGCAATGGGCTTGCCCACGCACCCCTACAGCTATGTTTAGTTTAAATCAAACTGTCGCGGGTTTTTTAGATTTAAATTTAAGATTATGTACTTTAAAAGTAATGGAACGTAAGTTTTGAAGACGTTTCCTTAAAAAAATAATTAAATCTGTAATTTATTGGGGAAGTATGGGCTGTATGGAAATTGGGAAACCTTTGCGGGATCAGTGGTCTTTCGATACTGATAGTAGAAGAACTGAAACGGGTGTCAATTTGCAGAGTGGAGCCCAACTCCCGGCCGGCGGTGACGCGGCGGCCCGCTACGGAGCTGCGGCCCTCCACCAACAAATACGGCGACACCATGGAGTAACTTACAAGAACATAAGTACGTTGCACAAGACAAGTCGACAACATTCATCGGTGCCGATTGACTATACAATTGCATTTTGCTATTGTATTTATGGAACAACTTTTTTATTTAGTTAGTGTAAAAGTTAGCCTAATTCACTGTAATTAAATTAAACATCATTTTAAAATTAAAACTTCTATATTCAATTACTTGTAATGAAATCTTTATTTATTATATTATGGTCATTGTGACAAACTGTCCGGATGCTTCATGGATGCTTAAAGTAATCAGCTGAAAGTTGTGGTTCCTTAAATAATTTACAAGCTAGTTACTTTATAGTATTACTTACTGTAAGATCTATTTTCATAATCATGGCTGCAATTACTATAATTTACCAATAAAGTAGTTATGAGTACACAAGCTTTTTTTAAATTTCTTTTTGTCTTTTAAATGATATATATTTACTACCTGCCCGGACAGACTTCGTTCTGAAAAAAATTTAGGGGTGGGACCACCCTTAACATTTAGGGGGATGAAAAATATATATTGTCCGATTCCACCCTAGCCGATATGCACGCTAAGATTCACGAAAATCGGTCGAGCCGTTTCGAAGGAGTTCAACTTGTAACACCGTGACACGAGAATTTTATATATTAGATTTTTGCTGGAATATAACCCTATACCCATTCCAATGTTGAGGTTTTATTATATTACTAGCTGACCCGGCGAACTTCGTATCGCCTAAGAATGTAACAAATCAGAAATCATTAAAATCGGTACAGCCGTTCTTAGCCGTTACAGTTTCTGTGTGCTCCTCCCTCTCCCTCTCCTCACGCTCCCGCTCCCAAGCTGACCCGGCAAAATTTGTACCGCCGATCAATCTCTCTCTCTCTCTCCCTTTTCTTCCCACTCCCACTCCCTCACCCTATCCCTCTCATATTCTGTCAATCGCGCCAACTGTCAAACGACTGAATATTTCTAAAAAGACAAAAGGTGTGACGAAACTATAAGTTTTGACTTCGGTAAAAAAGGAGTCATAAAAGGCGCTAATAATAATGACTAATAGCTATCTATCAACTATAATAACAAAATGTTACCTTATCCCGCAAGACTTTTTTCCGGGATAAAAAGTATTCTATGTCCCTCCCCGAGCTTTATTTTATATCTGTAGGTATAAATAACTAATCTATCACCTACATACTTATAACAAAATTTTACCTTATCCCATAGGAACAGGTCTATTTTCCGGGATAAAAAGTATCCTATATCCATCCCCGAGCTTTATTTTATATCTGTATAAATAACTAATCTATCAACTACATATAACAATATTTTACCTTATCCCACAGGAACAGGTCTATTTTCCGGGATAAAAAGTATCCTATGTCCGTCTCCTGATTCTAAGCTACCTCCTCACCAATTTTCAGCCAAATCGGTTCAGCCGTTCTTGAGTTATAAATAGTGTAACTAACACAACTTTCTTTTATATTATACTAGCTGCCTGGACAGACTTCGTTCTGTCAAAAGTTTTATTTTTATTTTTTGAGATGTAAGCTATCCTATCTTTCAAGTTGGATCAAACTGCACATGGTGTGCAAATTTGATTAAAATCTATTAAGTAGTTTTTAGGAGTCCATCGCGGACAAACAACGTGACACGTAATTTAATTTTATCTTAATATGGACTCCTAAACTACTGAACCGATTTTAATAAAATTTGCACACCGTGTGCAGTTTGATCCAACTTGAAAGATAGGATAGCTTACATCTCAAAATAAATAAATAAATACTTTTGACAGAACGAAGTCTGTCCGAGCAGCTAGTACATATATATTAAGATAGATGTCGACCCTGTAGCCTAGTTGGTAGCGATCCTGCCTGCGAAGTGAGGGGTCCCGAGTTTGATTCCCGGCCGGGGCAGATATTTATGTGACAGATAAATATTTGTACGTGTAAGCATTTATTTATTTATTAGCATTAAGCACAGAGTACCTAGTTGTGCAAAGTAAAATTGTCGAATGGTCAGGAAATCCGGGATTGCCCCGGAATTTTATCATCATTGCTCTAGCTACCGATTTAGGCGAAATCCATAATATCCCAGAAATTCTGAGGTGTGTGTTCATTAAAGTTTTCCTAATTTTATAGAATATGGAGGCGGGGACAGCAAGGCTGTAGTTTTTGGGCATAGGCTGCATGTTTGTTGGGATATACTTATGAGACATCTCGGTTGCCCATGGCTTCAGCGCAGTCGTTGGAATTTCACCAGAATCACTGGCTCTTTTCAAAATTTAAATTCAAAATATTTTAAACAACAGTAAAGATACTCCTCACCACATCTTTTAAAATAAAACAGAGGTACATATTACAAAGTAGTCTTCAAACCTATGCTGGACTGGAAGCGGTACATCTATTTCCAGGCATTCTTATTCTATACTGTAGTAACCTTTAGGTAGGTACCTACAAGCTGTGCTTTCACTTGCCGCTTGACTGTTTCTATAGGTAAATCGCGCTTGGACTTCGATAATTAATTGTAAAAATGTACACCGAGCCCCATTAAATATTGCCTACCTTACGTAGGTGATACGAGGACACAACCAGATTATGCCTATTCCGGGTTAGACGATCATATTGCGTATCACTCACTATATATTTAAGAGTATGAGTAGCTTGAACATAACTAAATATATAAATTGTGAGACTAGCTTTAGAATATCTATTTCTTTGAATTTCTCCCGCAGAGATTCACGCGATTTTATTTTATAAATGGCTCTAGTTGCTCTTTTCTGCAACTCAAATATTGTATCAATATTGGCTGCTTTACTCCACAACAAAATACCTACCATACGACATAAGACTATGAAAGTAGGCAAAATAAACAAGTTTGTAGCAGTTTCTACATCTGTAAACTGTCTTATCTTTTTATAGCGTACACATATTTACATGCGAGAGCCGATATTATGGGGCCCCATTGTTGTTTAGAATCTAAGGTGACACCCAAGAAAACTGGGTTGTTCTGTATGCCTAATCCACTGCATATGCATAAGCTAAAATTCTCATTTAGTTGAAGTAATAACCGTTTACAAGTGCTGGGAAGAAAACGTAACCACTGCTTTAAATAATCGCTCCACAAAAGATGGATCACCGATTGCGTTTATTTTAAATCTTAACCAATACACAGATTCCCCAGCTTGCTCAGACCATAAGCCCAAACCATCATTATTTAAGTACAGAAGGCCATCCTTCAAATGATCCAAAACAACATGGATTTTTAAAGTTTTAGATACTCGTGTACCTACTATCAAAAGCTGCGCGTAGTTCTCTCAAGTGTTTATCCAGTTCGCTCGTATCAGCCTTTTTTATAGAAAAACTAGATTTTACAATTTTATTCATTGCCTTAAACGTGGCAATGAATGGCTGCAATCTGAAAGTTCCAACTTCCTTATAAATTTCAGGGTCATTCAATAAAATTCATCAGCGTTTTCTATGAGCTTTCTGCACGCATTACCCTCAAAAATTTCACCGTCGTAATTTTTAGCAACTAATTTTAATTTTTTCGGCCAAAGCAGAGCATTCTCACGGCCTACAGCTGGAAGTATACAATTCCAAAATAAGTGATTTACTAATCCTTGCAATAAATGCAGTTCCGGAAGAGGGCACTTCTCAGGAACGTACATTGTATATCGTAGGTACGCCATCTAGTGATTGTTATCGTAATTGAAAATTCAAAAAGGTAAATGAGTGTAAGTTAATTAGTAAAAACTCGTAGATCAGTAAAAACGCACCGTGCTATTTATCTCATTGATGGTATGAAAACAATATCGAAATAATATATATAGTACATGGGTTTATGAATATTAAATATATATACAGTATATACGTATAATAAATCTTACTTATACATATATAAATTACGTGTCACGTTGTTTGTCCGCGATGGACTCCTAAACTACTGAACCGATTTTAATCAAATTTGCACACCATGTGCAATTTGATCCAACTTGAAAGATAGGATAGCTTACATCTCAAAATAAAAAAAAACTTTTGACAGAACGAAGTCTGTCCGGGCAGCTAGTATAATTATATTATTTATTATACGTATGTAAGTATGTATGTATGGGTATATAGTGATATATATAGTAATTTTCTAATCAGCACCCGCGATAGACTACATAAAAAGTGAGAAGTATACATACCTCCGCAACAGGATCAGCTAGGATTTTAATTCGAACGGTTTTTTCATCAGAAATTAATAAGGAACCTTGTTTGGGAGCTCGCACAGACTTGGTAGTGATTGACAGAGGGAGTCTGACTACAGACCGCTATATCAGAGAAGTTTTATAAGAAAATGTCGTACCGTTTGCCCCCTATATCGGTAAAGATTTTGTTTTTATGCAGGATAATGCTCGGCCGCATACCGCTCGGGTAACTCAAGCTTATCTTAATGATATGAATATCACTGTTATGGAGTGGCCGGCGAGATCACCGGATACGAACCCAATAGAGCACGTTTAGGACTTGCTGAAAAGAAAAGTTAGTCCAGAATTCCAGCTCCTGCCAACATGGGTGAACTGCGAATCGCCGTAGTTGAGGAATGGCGGAGACTATCCCAGGAGACCATCGATAACATCATTCTCAGTATGCCCAGACGGGTAGAAACTTTAATAAGAGCACGTGGAGGAAATATGCGATATTAATCACCATTTTTCTAATTTAATTAATTGTTATTTTAATATTAATTTTCACTTTTCCCGGTTACATGAAAAGTTCAAAAATGTACCATTTTTCACAAAAAGCCTTTATCTACTCAATGTGATCTCATTTTAAGTAAAACAAATGAAACTTTAAATAACAAAAGAAGTGTAGTAAGTAGATTTTAAAATAAAACCTTATTTTTTAAATTATGGACCTTTTTTTTGTGTTCCGATAAATATGCCGGTGTGTTTATAGGTATAAATACTAGCTGCCCGGACAAAGTTCGTTCTGTCAAAGTTTTTTTTATTAAAACCTTCCGTGTGCCTTAAGGAACATTGTATGCTATCCTATCTTTCAAGTTGGATCAAACTGCACACGGTGTGCAAATTTGATTAAAATCGGTTAAGTAGTGTAGGAGTCCATCGCGGACAAACAACGTGACACGTAATTTATATATATTAAGATAATATACATGCCTACAAATAAATATACATAAATAAATAAATACATACATACATTATGTATTAAATACATAAATAAAATAAAACACATACCTACTCAGTGTGCAATATACCAATCTTTAACGCTACGTTTGTCTGCGCTGGTTAATATCTTTAGCAAAAAAAGTTTTCTTCTCCGGCGAATTGAGAATCTGACCTTGTGCGAATTCGACCTAGTGCTACTGTTTTTCTTCTCAAGTGTATTCCGACGAAATGAGAATCCGACCTTTTGCGAATCCGTCGAAGTGCGAACAAACGCTAATTACGCTATTGTTGGCGGCTCGGGCGGCATTTTCATTGGGGTATGGGGACGGGAAGTAATCTGACAGCTTGCCGGGCCTCTCGAAGTAGTTGCCTTCCTCATCAGGACCATCCTTCACCATTACCTCAGCGGCTTCAGCCTTGGCCTCTTCCTCGGTGTGGGTGACACCGACCAGGTTACGGAAGGCGATGTACTGCAGCGAGTGGCACGCCTTGCACACCTGCTTGTATACTTCGTAGCCGCGGCGAACGCTGGCATGGTCTACGGTTTGGATCCAACCGTTATGACTCCATGGCTGATGGTAGGGGTGTGCTTCTGTCCCGGAGGCCTGCACGGACTGTTCCAAGGCAAACAGTAGGGCTCCTACTCCTCCCCCCACAACACCTAATGTTGATAGCAACAATTTTCGGTTTCTAGTCCATCCTTGAGTGTTGGTCGACAGCTGACAGACCTGGGGTGCAACTAGGCCATAATTTTTCAAAAGTCGTGCCCCAAAAATCCTGCCTACCGCAGCCGCCATGATAGTTTACCTGTCCTACAGCAATAGATTACGATGAATTGATACAAGCACAGAAGGACGAAAGTCAAGTAACATCAGAACGAAACAGTAAATTAATATTTAAATATGTTGTTATGCCTTGTAGCGATAAGCGTGTATTTTGCGAAGTTTCAACGAATAACGCCAGACCTGTTCTACCATTAAATTTTCGTAAAAAAGCATTTCATAGTATTCATGATATCAGTCATCCCGGTATCCGTACTACTCGTAAAATGTTAACTCAAAGATTTTTTTGGCCAGGAATGAACAAGGACATTAATAAGTGGAGTAAAGCATGTATATCGTGTCAAAAGAGTAAAGTCAATCGCCATACACTTTCAGATTTATCTAATTTTCCTCCTAGTTCTAGATTTGAGCACATTCATACAGATATTGTAGGTCCTTTGCCTACGTCACGGCAAGGATATCGTTATTGTATTACAATTATAGATCGATTCACGCGTTGGCCGGAAGCGATACCAGTTTCCGACATATCAGCTGACACGATCTCTAAAGTAATATATGAGCAGTGGATCTGTAGATTTGGATGTCCCAGTAAAATTACAACAGACCAGGGTAGACAGTTTGAAAGTGACCTTTTTAACGAATTAATGAAACTTATGGGTGTACAAAGGATCAGAACTACCCCTTACCACCCTCAGAGTAACGGCATGATTGAAAGGTGGCATCGTTCGTTAAAAAATGCATTAACGTCACGTTTAATAAGTGGTTCAGATTGGGTTGATGAGTTACCTACGGTCATGTTAGGTTTACGAGCCGTTTGTAGAACCGATACAGGGTTAAGTGCAGCTGAGTTACTATATGGACAAACCCTTAGATTACCAGGTGAATTTTTTCACGTACAGAATCAGCAGATTAGTGATCAACATGTTTTTCTAGAACAATTGCGTAAAGTTATGAACAGCGTGCGACCAAAGTCACGAGCGATTAGCGATTCTCGTAAAGTATTCGTTAGTAAAGATCTTACGACATGTTCTCACGTCTTTTTAAGAAATAGTATTTTAAAAAAATCGCTCAGTCCTACTTATGATGGCCCATACCCAGTTTTAAGTAGAAATGATAAATTTTTTAATATTAGATTACCAAATAGGGATATTTGTGTGTCAGTCGACAGGCTAAGGCCTGCATATTTGTTAACGGATGAAAATAATACTTTTATAAATAATAATTCTTCTCATAGTAATAACATTAACTTATCATGTAACACGGAATGTAAAACAAAATCGCCCTCGCTTGTAACACGAACTACGCGCAGTGGCCGAACAGTAAAGCCACCCGTGCGATTTTCAGAAAGTACTTAGTTTATAATATTTTATAATAACACATTGTGAAATTGTAATGTATAAATAATGTGAAATCACTGTTTTATATTATATTCGTTTCATTTCATTAGTTCAGTAGCGAAGTCAGTTATCAGTTATCAGTTTCAGTCAATTTTATTTTATGCCAATAATTACAATGGGCAGTTATAATTCGAAAAATGAAGAAGTTATTATTGCGCAGCAAGGCGCTAATAACGCAAAGCAAGTAGGAGACATAGAGAAAAAAATTGAAGTTTTTGGGACCGTGGTTATCATCGTGGCCGTAGCACTCACATTTTTGTTCGTGTGTCTATGTGGAAAACGTTGTTGTGCTCGTACCAAGAAATGGATAAGAAAGGAATTAGCATCACTGTGGCCTGCAGGACCGGCAGTCAAAGCTACCATGCAGCCAGCCACATCGCAAGTTCAAATGTGTTACGAAAATCAGTGTTAGAATTCGTGTGAATTTATTATAAAATGGTGATTACTGATTAGGTACTGATTACTAACCAGTGTTAAACTAAAATGTACCTAAACTTTAATATATTTTGTGTACTTACATTTCATAACAATTTTATATTACTAAATTATATTGTGTACCTAATTTTTCAAACTAAAATTTAATATTCATTTGTAAAGTCATTCAGTAATAATATAATTTTGCAGTATCAACTTTGTATTGTATAAAGAAAATGTAACATGAGATACTTGTTTGCTCTGCAGGTGACTGTACCATCCGTACTAGTATCATGTAACCGACTATCTTGCAGTCAGCACATTCCTGTGTGCCTTTGTGCTTCAATTTGTAACATTTAAATTTTATAACTTTGTATTATGTAGAGATAAAAAATTTTTTTCAAGAAGGGGATGATTGTTGGGACGTGACCTATTTGCTGACAAGATGAAATCGTAAACGTATGCACCCGCGCAAGCCGCACGTCTCTCCAGTCGTTCCCTAACACCCGTTTGGCTAACTCGTATTTAATCTAAATTGTACCGGTACCGTGTAATGTAATTGGCAAGTTAATTCAGTAAAAACGACTCAACATTTCGGACTTTAATTTAAGGCGCTACCGCGCCCGTTTGGTTGATTTTCTTTGCCATATATCTCGTAAAGTTTATACGCTATTAGTGTAATACTTAGGTATATGTTTCTTGACTATCTACTTTAAATCTGCTCGAAACTGAAAACACGATAACGTGAAATTTTCTCGATAGAAAAAAATCATAAAGTAGGGTCTAATTATTTACATTATAGCTTGACACCGCGATATTTTAAGTAATTTTTGCACGTAATTCTTTTTAAAACATAGAACATTATCACATCTAAATCCATGTATATTTTTGTAAAAAAACATGAAGCAGTTTTTAAAAACCAAATAAAAACGTTGTTTGGCGCTTACGTCGGTCAGTTTCGAGCGCACGCTCAGTATAGCTGTCTCACAATTTTCATACAAAAACTCATTCCCACACTGTCTTTATGATGTGCGTTCAGTCGACTGCGGTCTTCATGGACGTCGGACGTATGTCTCTCTGCGCTATTTTTTACACGATTTTTAATATAGAATTTGAAGTAGCGTATAAAGTTTTTGACATTTGCTTATGATTGTCAAAACGTTAAATGGGGAAAACTAAATAGCACAGAGAAATGGAGTAGTTTTGTTTAATTATTTATATTTTTATTATTTGTATTTAAATAAAAATGTTTGATGATATGTAAGAGAATGAATAATTAAATTACTGTTCAGTTGCGTAATACATTATCTATATATATAAAAGCAAAAGGAGACTCGCCGCTTTTTATTCGGTTCGGTAGTTTCTTACATTTTTATGTATTAATAAAATTTAATAATTTTTATGTATGAATAAAATGAAATTTTGCAAGGTGATTGCCAGGAAGACGTCAGCTAAGAACGGATTTTTTGAAATTCATCTCCTAAGGGGTAAAAATAGAGGTTGGAAGTCACTTTCATACAAACCAACTTCGTCAGCTTTAGAGTAATTGTTGTTGAACAACAGTTTGATTCCACTCTTACTAATTGGCTATTAGACAATTTTTGGAAAAATATTTTAAAATTTTCGTAGTTTTATTTTATACCTCTTACAATATTTATTTTTCTCATAAAAGTGTTATTTAGTAGGAAAAAAATAACTTTTAATCCATTACTTTTAAATTCGCGCGAAAATAGTCCGCCATCTGTCACTTGCTGGCTGTGACGTCACATTTCAAGTAACAAAAGTTTACGCTCTAACTCTGAAGATATTTTAATGAAAAACTTACACCTTTTTCACTGGAATTGTGAAAATGACAAGCTACAAGACGTGTGCAGTGCCTATGTGTAGAAGTACTACAATTAAACCTGACAAATTGTTTATATCTACACGTTTCTAAATGCCCTCAACGTCGAAAGCAGTGGTTACAATTAGCACGTCGAGACCCAGAGTTAACATCTGTTATATCAGCAATATTCTTTTGTGAGGACCACTTTGATGTAAGTATTTAGAAGAAATCAACTTAGCCTCTGATTTACTAAAAAAATAAATTAAACCTAACCTAATATTGTTCATAAACATAACCTATAAGTAATTTAAAATCATTAGTAATATGGTGTCGTTAAGGGGACGTTGAGGAAAAACTTACAAAAAATCCCCCTGTGATCACTTAGCAAGACTGACCAATTTTACTTTATTAATTTCAGTACTTACAAGGAGGTTTTTGCATTCCGAAACTCGGTAGAGCAAAAGTCAGGGTTACACGCAATGAAATTTGCGACCATAAATGTATCAACTCGAGGCAAATTCGCACTGTCAGCTTTTGTATAGCCTGACTCCATTTTACAAAACCTCTCAAAAGCACAAATCAAAATATATCTTATTAATTTTCTCAGTAAATTGCACAGTGCACACGATATAGTTAGTAGTACACGACGCTTTATTTTTTGAATTGTGACGTCATAACATGCTCAATCATGGCCGCCCGCGTTTCGGTTCTCGTATCCACAGGTAAAAAAACTCAAATCTATTTTTCAAAAGTAAAAATATTTACAATTTATTTTCATGATAGAAACGTATTGTATAATTATTGTTAACCATTATGCAACCATATTTATCACATTTCATATTTTACCGTGATAACTGTCAAATAGCCAATTACACTTACTGAGAGTAGGTTAACAGCTATATCTGGAACATAGAGGACATTTCGAACTTCTATTTTATTATCACCGCAGTTTACATTAACATGTCCCATACTCGCAACAGGCAGCGACTTCTTGTCACCCACAGTAATTTTAGATATAGGAGGAGTCTGAATATCATACAGCCAATCACTCCTATTCGTCATGTGCATTGCTGCACCGGAATTTATATACCAGTCATTGCTCATGCTGTTTTCCGTGAATGCTGAAAAAGCTGCAATAAAAGTATTATAATTCTTACACTTTTGACTCTTTACATCATTTATAGTACTGGACTTTCTCGGAGCTATGCAGTATCGGCTTATTTGTTCATGCTTAGTGAAATTGAAACAACGAGGGCTTTGGCCCCGTGCAGACCTATACTTTTTTTTGTTAGTTTATAAAGTCGAGGGCTCTATACTTTTAATCTCCTGGATTAGTTTTGTCTTTATAGCTTCCGCAGTAATGGGTATTCCAGAGCTCTCTAAACCCATAATCATTGGCCTATAAGTACCGGGGAATCCGGCCAACATCAATCTACCAATCCACTCGTCTTCAATCTGAAAGTTGATGCTGCACAGCTTGTTATTTTATTCACGTATTCTTCAATACTATTACCACAACCTTCTAACGTAGTTGTGACCAAGTCTTTCAATAGTCCGACTCTTCTAGTCAGGCCGTTGTCGTCAAAGGCTTTCTCAAGATTCATCCATACATCCTTCGCGGTCTCAGCATTTTGAACATGCAGTTAGTTCACGGGGTCGAGAAGAAGGATGATTTTTGTACGGGCTTTGACGTCCTTACTTGAATCTGGTTTGGTGCCGTCCGGACGTTCTACGCAATCCCACAAGTTTTCGTGCTGTAGATACGTTTTCACACCAAACTTCCATGAAGAGTAATTCGCTCGTCCCGTCAACTTCTTAAATTTGAACGAACACGAAGACATTTTCGGAGATACTTTAACCGGGCCGGCAAATAACTCGGTTACCGGCAAATATTTAACGGAGAAGATATCTATTTGTCACTGAACCTATCCACCTAACCACGCTCTGCTACCATGTAGGAAAATATTATAAAAATATAGGATAGTGAAAAATAAAATACGTCTAAAGTATCTGATGTCTGATATATTCGTCTATTGAATTTTAACACTTAATACAAGTATTCAAACATGCCAGTAAGAACAAACAGTATTGACATAATATTAATCTACCTCAATACCTAACACAGAGGGCTGCGTTCAAGTACCTTAACAGTAATATTTTTTTTATGTAAGTTAATTGTTATGAACCAAAGTTAACTTTAACCCATGTTTTTGAAAATCCTCCCTTAAAGGGAAGTCAATACATTATTTATAAAGATTTAAAACATACACCCACACTCAGATTGTAAATATACGTATATACAGTACTAGCTATTACCCGCGGCTTCGCCCGCGTGTTCAAAGGGAAGTAATAATGAGTTGTATAACACGCATGACTCATTCCTAGATATAATAACATAATAATAATAATAATTCATAAATAAGTAACAGATCCAAAATTTAAAAGATACTAAGAGGAACCAACTGTAAAACCTATGACCCTCCTCGACCTTCCAGCGGTAATATTATTATTATTTATTCAAATGTAAAGCTTGAATTACATGTTCTTGTGACTAAAATTTTAGGCTTTTCTACACAGAACTTGGCACCCATTTAGATCTCAATTCTTTTTTTTTTAACTGGCTCTCACTTCACATTTATGTTTTTGATGGGATATCATTACTTTTTGTACAGAAATTATTAGAAGGTATTTATTCATAACGTTACTGATTAATTATTTACCTTATACATGAACTGTTATAGTGCTCTTCAACTAAATCTGTAGTTAGTGCGCCGTGGTCCGAAATACCCATTATTTCATTATTTATAAGTAATAATGTTTCACTATTGATGTCCACTAAATATTGAAATATTATTAATACTAAGTCCCAGTTATAATATCGTAATATTAATAAATACGATAGTCAACTATACTCTTACTAGTTATAAGTAGTTTGTGTTCGATGACATAGCGTGCCACAATATACATACTTCGAATCACTTTAAACTGGTATAATTTCGGAAATAATACAAAACTTTCTTGTGTACACGCCGTACAAGATTAGAAAAAAAATATTTTTTCACACATTAAAAATGAAACGACGTAATACACTGGAAATAACGTCTCTGGACAAACCACTAATCTGCACTTAAATATACGTAAATGATATGCACTTTCCCACGGGCACTTGGAACACTGAACATCTTCCCCTCGTTGAAAGCTTTACAAAGTACTAAAACCGATATGTTTCGTTATATATTCACCTTGAAATCCACTTAATGACCAGATGTCATCAAATTTTGATTGCTACTCTTAAATTTCAGGCATTATAAGTGTTTCTAATAGAAACAATTTTTTGAAAAATTATAATAAAAATTTACTACTTTCTGATTTATTTCTTTGTATTCACCCGATTACCTATCTGGATGCCAAATTTTAACTTTCTAGGTCATTTGGAACTGAGTTAGAGTTTTGATCTATAGGTCAGTCAGTGATAGTGAGTGAGTGACGATTTTTGGACGTTAATATCTAAATAACCGTTTGAGATGTGTTTATGAAATTTGGAACACATGTGTATTTCGCAAGTTTCAATAAATGAGCCAAATTTGACAGGTTTATGTTGAATAGTTTTTGAGTTATGAGGTGGTCAAAAGTGGCTCCAAATGGTTCTTGTAATAATACACACGGTGCTGCTCGCCAATTCTGTTAGCTTGAAATTGACTTTACACGCTACCCCGTGTCTAGATTATTTATTCTCTTCAACATCATCAAACTTTGTACAAAAATTTCTCGTTTCGTTCTACCAAAAATAAGTAATATGTCAGCAACCTTAAAAGCCTACCATGGCTATGTTGATGTTGCCTCTAATATAAGTTATGGTATAGTTTTATGGGGAAACTCTACAGATTTCAATAAAGTCTTCATTGTTAAAAAACGATGTATACGCGCTATGTGTAATGTTACCTCAGACACTAGCTGCAAACCTCTCTTTAGGAAGCTAAAATTAGTGTCATTGACTGGTAGGTACCTGCATATATGAGATTGCACCTTTTTCAGGAAAAGAAAAATAATTGTTATTTTGCAACCAGATACCCTAACCGACTATGTGTACCATGGTACCACCTTCTCGATCAGCGATACGTTCAAAAAATTCGACTCACGTCATGTGTGTAATGATATAACAATAAAATCATTGAAAACATAAGAATCTTAACTTTCACTTAATTTAAAAAAGTTGCTTAAATGGTTAACTGACAAATGCTTATATTCAATGAAAGAATTTATATGACGATTTTTAATTATTTTTTTATGGAAATAGCCGGCAAACGAGCTGACAATCCACCTGATAGTAAGTAACTATCGTTGCCTATGGACTTCATCAACACCAAAGGCATCACTGATGCGTTGCCAGCCAAGAAATAGAGAAGAAAAAGAAAAAAAGAAATTTTTAATAATTATTGTTTTCCCTTGACATTTGAAATTGAAAATTATAATATGATGTAAATAATGTAAACTCACATATATTTTTGTGAAAATCCATATAGTAGTTTTTAAAAACCAAATAAAAAAAGTTTGGCGCTTATGTTGTTCGCTTCCGAGCGCACGCTTAGTAGGTGCTGTCTGACAATTTTTATACAAGAAGTCATTACATTCTACTATCCTTGATCCGCAATTGTTTGTTTTTCATCTGTTTGGCACCGCCTCAAAATTATTTATTTACTGTTAATTTAAGATCTTAAATTATAATACTAATTGGTTTACTTCATTTTTCGCTTTTCAGTTTTTTTTTCATTGGTTCAATTTTTTTTTAAAGTAATTGTTTTATAATTTTTAGATGCAATAAAAATTAATAATAAGTACTACTCCGTAGTTTTTCTGTGCTGTTCTTGTGACCTGAATGACGGTCGGAAATCTGAACATAGAAAACAAAAGATGGTGGCCACGCCCACTTTATGCATAAATTCCCATGACGGTGTCCTCTTAGTTTTTAAAAACCAAATAAAAAAAGTTTGGCGCTTATGTTGTTCGCTTCCGAGCGCACGCTTAGTAGGTGCTGTCTGACAATTTTTATACAAGAAGTCATTACATTCTACTATCCTTGATCCGCAATTGTTTGTTTTTCATCTGTTTGGCACCGCCTCAAAATTATTTATTTACTGTTAATTTAAGATCTTAAATTATAATACTAATTGGTTTACTTCATTTTTCGCTTTTCAGTTTTTTTTTCATTGGTTCAATTTTTTTTTAAAGTAATTGTTTTATAATTTTTAGATGCAATAAAAATTAATAATAAGTACTACTCCGTAGTTTTTCTGTGCTGTTCTTGTGACCTGAATGACGGTCGGAAATCTGAACATAGAAAACAAAAGATGGTGGCCACGCCCACTTTATGCATAAATTCCCATGACGGTGTCCTCTTAATCGCAACCTCCTGATCATAAGTTGGTGACCCTCAGTCAATCACAACACAACATATTATAACAGCTATTATTTTATTTTGTTCTAATGATTTTACAGAATGTAAATAGTAAAGTTCTTAATGCTTTTCGATATTTAAGAAAATTTAAAGAACATTTGAAGATGGGTTATAGGTAGGTACAGGTACTTACTACAATCTAATCGAATTTATATTCTGATTAATTGATTTGATTGATTGATTGATTGATTAATTGACCGCATAATAAAATAATGATCCTGTCGTGTGCAGGATTCTCTTTCGCTGGTCGCCGGCCGGTCGGAAGTCGGGAGGTAACCGGCTAGCCGCAGCCGCTAGCCCGCTACTATCACTAAAACACTCCATTGAAGTCCATTGTTATGTCATTTTATAAGCGGATCGCGCCGTCGCCGGCTGTACATCGCGTCCTCGTGTCCTCACAGCTCGTGTGCCCCAAGTGCCTCTCGCCGGGCAGCGGACAATCTACAACAATTTCGATCATTCCTGGCAGGAAGTGTGACCGGCGGCATCGACATCGAAACGAGCGAAATAGGCGACTTTGAGATCGAGAATTGGGCCAACCGCGGCGGTCGGCGGTGCGGCAGCGGTCCTTCCACAAAACCAGTTTAATCCCACTCATAACGTTAGTTCACTCTTTCTACTATTTCGAACTGGTCGGTTTTGTTTTTGACACGGTAGGTTGAAATAATTATGGGTAAAATAATGTTCGTCGGCCACGCAGTTCGGATTTATTGAATCCGGAACCATTTTAATGTAGTGAATAATGTGACTACAGAAGTAATTATTCTAAAGATGTGGCAAGATGCCGAAGCGCGTGCGCGTGTTCATGGTGTGACTTGCGGAAATTAATTATTACTATTTCTTCATTGAAGGGTTCAAGATGCCGAATAAGAATGGCATAGAAGTACAGAGTGGCAACGGGGGCAATAAGGGCGAAGCGAACGAGACCACGCCGCTGGTGAACAAAAATGTGAGTTCTGAGTCTCTCCTATCCTACCTGCCTGATAGATACCAGATTACGTAGGCTACCTTATCTACGTTTTTGTAGGGGTATTCATTAACACACACTCGTAATTTAGATCGCCAATTCTGTTAGCTTGAAATTCACTTGACACGCTACCGCGTGTCTAGATTTATAAAAATGATAGGCAGCTAGGTAATTCAAACAGTTCCATCAAATTTTTTTTGTATAAGCGTACAGGTTCCCCGTGGCAATTACTTAATAGGTTCACATGTTGATAAAATATTTTTATTAGATAAAAATATATATCTCCTTTCAAAATTACTGGACATTACTTGAAATTGACGTTATGGAAATCGTTACTTTACGTCTTCGCTCTAAGAATCTGCCATTTTTATGTTATACCTTAGTCGCCAAAATAATATAATACAAGCGTTTATTTCAATAACATCCTACTTGAATTTTTCTGTAGGTACACATCATTTTTGTCAGAATCAGAACTCAGAATAGTGAAGGCTGATGAAGTCGGCCGGGGGCGGCGAGCGTACAGTTAATTTATGAGAGCCGTGTATTTTAATTTGAAGTGAGACGGTATTATAGGTACCTAAGATTTAAATATTGCGCAACCGCAACATAATGAAACTAGCAAAACTTGTTAGATACCTACCTTCTTTGGTACTTAGGTACCTACATGATTTTATTTAATAATTAAATTACTTATCAATTGCGACTTCTGAGGTATAACTACTTTATTTAAATACCATAGGAACTAGGTAAATCCTACTGTAAATATGTAGGTAGGTACATTATATCTGTTAGTTTTAAACATTTAACATTCCACTTTAGTTTCAGTTTATTATTTAAGTAGGTTACCTTATGCTACTACCTATCATCTAATGTATTGTCAAAAAGAATGGAATGTGTGTGGTAGACAGAGATACTGACCTAGCCCATCATTAGCATCAACTACAAAACGATCAATGAATGGCCGATGGCGATGCTAGTGTGCGTCGCGACGGAAACTGTCATTCCAGCTGGAGGAGGTAATTAGGTCTAATGTAACTAGTTGGTACCCACTCCAAACATTAAATATTTCTTAATACTACCTACATTTAATCACTAAATGTAAAAGGCATAGATGTATCGACGAGAGGAGGCATTGGCAGTTGTCGGCATGGCGCGTGGTCGTTAGCTGCGGGAATATCATGTTACAGCGCCTGTCACCCTGATCCGCTTCTACAGGTATTAGCCGTGAACTTTCCGCATGAGCCGATCGCCCGCGCCCGCTCTACCACACAGACCACACTTTGAAGTATTTTATACTAGTGCTCTGTCCGCGGCTTTCCCCGCGTTTTTCGGGATAATAAGTACCCTATAACTTATTCCAGATCATGGTCTACCTGTGTGCCAAATTTAATGAAAATCCGTGCAGTAGTTTTTGCGTGAAAGTGTCATAAAAATCCATACAAACTTTCATATTAATTAGGTAGGTACTAGCTTTTGCCAGCGACTTCGTCCGCGTAGATATTATGGGTGATCATCAATAAAATCAAACTTTCATACCATATTCCACACCCTTTTCACCCTATTTACGAATGATTTCCGTGCTTATTATTATCATTGATTATTATGATTATCACACACGCCCTACGTGTTTCTTTTAAATATTTGTCATCGCTGTTGTGCCCGTCAACAACAGCGCGCCTACGAGGTTCAGCATCTTCGAAGGTTTCTGTAGTTCTTTAGGACACCGACTCCGAGCTTGGGATTGTTCTGGTGTGTCAGGTCAAGCCTTCGCAATTCAGATTGTGGAACCGTCTCGTCGAGTGAAGCTACTTTCATAGCTCGAACTTTATTAGCGCTTCGTGAGAGATTAGATTTAAACTTTCGTGTCTAATTATGTAGGTACGTACCGGTATGTTATGGCAGATAACCAGATGCCAGCATAAGCTCTGTCAATCGCGGCCTTGAATTTAAGAGCCAAAAAATATAGCCACCTACGCGCAGAGATATTTAGCAAAGTAAGTGTCTAATGCTCTTTTTGTGCCTACATTGATAAGTTGATATAATTATTCTGAACATAACGATAAGCAACTTTTTCGAGAGCTTGTTTTTATATGTAGATATGAATGGTGAATGTCCGCAGTGTATTTAGGATATCATAATGTGAAGTAAATTCTGATTTACACCATCCTAGTTGATGATTGTCGACATGTATCAGCCTACCACCAGTGTATATCGGAATTATCGGATATTCAAAGTTCACAGCAAGTACAGGAATACGTTTCAATTCGAAATAGAGGGTCTCTTTAAAAGATGATTACCAATAACATTACAGTGCGATCTTTGTTTTTCGTTCATTTTAATTTAACACAAACTCACTATTCATTAATCTGACGTTATTGATGTCATGCTGTGTCGAGTTCGGGCGGTTAACCGACGGAGACATTACATCGTCGACCACATTTAGGTCTTAATTCAGGATTGATAGCTTTCGGTGCCCGTTCACCGTACCAACGTACGTATCTATATTAAAAGAACTGAACATTAAGACGAGGCTCTCAACTCTCAACCATCTATCTTAGGAGAATCCTGGAGTACTTCGGTCATATCGCGAAAAACAAGGATAACTTAGAAAAGCTCATGATTAGCGGTAAGATCGCGCATGTAGACGTTGGTCCCATCCCATAAGACACTCATAACTTAAGTGGTCTATTGGATCTAGTGGTGCATCTTCTTACTACTAGTGTCCCTAATTCAAGTAATTATTACCACGACTGTTTTTAAATCTTTGTAACTTATCACGATCTCAAAATAGCTCTTAACAATTTCAATGAAATTTTCTATTTTGAATATTTATTTAAGGGGACGAGAAATCGATCGATCTAGAGCTTATATCAGGGATAAATCGTTTTCGTAAAATCGAAAAAGATGATTATGAGTTAAAGTTAGTCAACTCAAAAATCAACCGTTTAAATTTATTTAAGCCTATTGTAATATACACGTGGATTCAGGACCAGGATGCCTCATTATAATTCTTTTGAATTTTAATCTAGATCTGTCGGCAGTGACGTGATGTAGTGCGAATATTTTATTCCTTAGATGAAATTTCCATACATGTGTCTGGTGTATTGAATAACTAAAGGTCACCCACAGATTTAAAATAAAAGAAAATTCTTAAAATAGCAGAGCGGTGGCGTGTGTCGTTTACTACAATGATGTAATTTAATGTAGGTAAGGTAGCTCTGGAGCTGGTCGTCATCTCTGGATAGGCTCATAATTGAGTATTGTTAGTTGCGCAAACGATCTCTATCGCGAATGCTAGGCACAGCATATGGATACTCTTTGTTCGGATTCACTATTGAAACGGCCACTCTCGTCAATTGGCCTGCTGGATAGTAACACGCGTACACCATGCCGCGAAACGTGCTAGGGGTATGTAGACATTGTTGTTTTAAATGATTGTCTCGTATATAACGTATATTGTACGCCTTGTGTTAATGATGGCACTGCGTTGTTCTAAAGGATGTCGAGGGGAACGGGGAGCCGTCTGGGAACTCCGGGCGCGGGATCTCCCTGAGGCAGGCCGCCTACCTGATCGCGGGCGAGTTGGCGGGTGGCGGCGTGCTCGTGCTGCCCAAGGCTCTCACCAAGACCGGTAAGCATTAATACTAATGTGCTACTGATACACGTAACTACGTGTGCAACCAAGCAACCAAACCCTAGATCCTCCTCAGGAGACACCGGTAATCCGTCATCCTTTCTGTGGAAGTTGTCGATGGTTTAGTTATTTTCCATTTATTATGTCAATTATATTGCCGCTGCGAATATGTACATTTTTATTTATAGTTAATCAAGTTGCTGGTCGAATACGCTGAGCTTACGCCATCGCTCGTCATTGACTTGTGTTATTGAAGTAAAAAATTACTTAATTTTAGTAATTAATTCAACATATCCGAGGTCTGTGCGGCTCACTCACATTAAACCATTAGTAAGGTAAAAGAACTAGGTACAGTCGGCCACAGAAGTAGCTTAACATTATATTACTTTGTAATAGTAACTGTTTCGACGGTTTCCTAGCAATATCTATGACAAATTCGAGAAATGTAGGTAATGTGAAAAGGTACTAAAATGTTAAGCTACTTCTGCGGCCGACAGTACACTAAAAATATAAAAATTATTTGACTACCTGTTACCCTACTAACATGTACAAATAATAACTATCATAACAAGGATTAAATATCTGATGGTGTATTTTTTTGTATGAATGGCTGACTAACTAATACAGGAGAATGATGGTAAGTGGTCACCGACCGCGAAAAAAGAGAAGAGAAAAAAGTTATGGCTCTTAAGCCCTCAGCCGGAACACGACGACCCGGCGGGAGGGTAGCCACTGTAGCCAGGCAGACTTCACAGATAAGTAATAAAGTTAATGATGCCAGGGATAATATACATAATATTATTACGACTTAACAATAATATTGATTACGTATTTAATTTGTACACACTATCACACGAATTCACGTGCCCCTTCCACTACCACAGCAGGTGGATACCGTGGTCTGCCGGCGCGGGTTTGGGGTTGGGTCAATATTCTATGCCACCACCAAAAATTACACACAGTAATACTGAAAATTACTAGGTATTATAAATGTACATAGGACTTTTAAAACTTTTTACTGTTTATTTTTGTAAAACATTTTTTTAGTTGTAAGCGTCTGGGCGAATTTATTTAATTTAAGTAGTCCTTAAAGCGTTTTTTTTAGTTTTTGCGCAGTTGGGATTTTTGTTTTTTTTTTAATTTTTTTTTAATTTAGGATTCACTGACTTCTATATTAGGATTATAAGACGGTAAAATTCGCAATGTTGTTATTTAATTATTAAGGGAGTTAGTTTAACGAGAATGGTTGTTAAACCAACTATATATCGTTATATATCCTAAACTGTTACTTAAAATGAAAAATGATGGAAGGAAACTAAAAATCATTTTTGAATACCTATTTAACGATACCCCACTTGACGTAGTTCGTCCAATTTTTTTTACTACTACCCAACATTACAACACACATACATACATACATAAATACATACATAAACACATCACCCACCTTTGCGTCGCGCAGTCGGGTAAAAAGGGCTATGTTACGCTTGGAAAAGTGTGACCTAACCTAAGTACTGGAAGGCTATTCAGTTTTGTAACTTGACAGCGGAGTTTCAAAATTGACGTTGGAGTTCTAGGATCACTTCACTTCGCAAGTGCGTACTAGATGATTAGATAATGACATGTCAATAATTATGATGCAAGTTCGCTTTTGTTTTGTAACTTGACAGCGGAATACACGATGAGTTTCTAAATTGAAGTTAGAGTTCGAGACTCCCTTCACCTCGCAAGTGCGTGCCAGATGATTAGAGAATCACATAACAAGATCTCGGACTCAAACTTCAATTTTGAAACTCATCGCGGATTCCGCTGTCAAGTTACAAAACTGAATAGCCCTCCTGGTTTTGATCACTGTGTACCTACTATAAAGAAGTATTTATTGTGTCTAGTGAAGTTGTAGTGATAATAAAATGATGTAGCGACCAGCGACTCATGCATATGCATTGTTCTGTCTCAGTCTATGACTCCATAGTTCCCAAAGTGGTCCAGGTGGACCCCCAAGGGTCCACGGGAGACTCGAGGGGGTCTACGTTGGCGTGACCAAAAATCAATTAATTAATTAAGAAATTAATTGTCACTCTTTTTTTCAAAAACTATTAATTAATCATTAAAATGTACTTAGTGTAGTGTAGGTCATAACTCGATGTAAACAAACTGCAGAGACCTTGACTGTTAGTTATACCACGGTAAAAAAATATTTTACCGTGGTTATATCTACGTAAGTCATGTAAAGATTCATTAGTTTGTATAAAATTGTTTACACCTTAAAAATATCGTCCCTTCGGTTCGGCCTCGTCGACTGTTTCGAAATGCATTATAAATAAATTCTTGCTAATAGAATTATTATCACCTGGCGTAGTGTCTCTCTTCCTCTACAGGTTGTTTAATGAGTGTGAGCGAGAGCCTGCCCGCGGAACCAGTTAGACCACTTTGTTATAAGATGCTTAAAAACCGCCAGCTATGATAATGATAACGACTCTAAGCTATCGTTAATAACGAGTATTTGGATATAAACTATTCAACAAATAAAATTTTCTCAAATATGTGTTATTTTTAAATTGATTTCTTAATGTAAGACACTTCACGTAGATTAGATTTCTTAATGTAATCACTTCATTGGCATCCGCCCTCCACTTCTGATGAGGTTATACATGACTTGTTTTGAGCAAGTGCAGGGTGGAAAAATAATTCTACTAGCCCGGTACTTTAACTTTTTACGACCAACTCAGCACTTAGTTTATAATCAAGTAGGTACCTCTAGTAAGGATACATAGAGCGGTTTCATTTTGTGTAAATATTTCAACGTTTATTTTTATCTTGGGGGCCATCCATAAATTATTTCACACAATTTCATGACTTTTTGACCCTATCTCAAAATCTCTATCTCAAATTTCTTCCGAGACTGCTTATCATAAAATGAAGATGGAAAATTTTGTTTCTTGAAATGTTATTAAATATCTATAATCAATGGCCACGTTGTTTTACATTTGCGGACTGTATAGGTATTTGCTACAATCTGCCCTTTTGCGAATAATCCACTTATTCCTACTTCTAATAAGAGCAGTCGATTGACGCAAGCATCATAAAAATTGGCCCACGCGTTTCGTTTCTTTCTAGAGTGTCAAGCACGTGTCGCAACCGACCATACGTAGACCCCGCCGCACAAAGTAAACTATTTTAGATACTTTCACAAACTACTCGATAACTTATTGTTGCAAGACAAGTAAGACAAGAGAAGCTTTATAGATTTTAGGAGGTCCGCTTATTTGTTACGACAATGGGAACTTAAAAGAAAAAACTTGATAAGTGCGAATTAAACTCGCTTGGAGAGGGTTCCGTACGTTGATTATGTATTTACAGTTATTTTCCTATTTTATTATTATTTTTCTTTTAAGACTCATAGGTTTTCCCGTAAAATCTAACTAAAGAACTATTTTCAGTATTTTTCTCCAAATTCTAATTACGGAGATAAGGGAGGGGGAATAGACATTTTTAGAGTTCCGTAGCCAAATGGCAAAAAATGGAACCCTTATAGATTCGTCATGTCTGTCTGTCTGTCCGTCCGTATGTCACAGCCACTTTTTTCCGAAAGTATACTGTTGAAACTTTGTTTCTAGGTAACTGTTGGTAAAAAGATGTATTCTGTGAACCGCACTAAGATTTTCACATACAAATAGAAAAAAAAACAGTAAATTTTGGGGGTTCCCCATACTTAGAACTGAAACTCAAAATTTTTTTTCATCAAACCCATACGTGTGGGGTGTATCTATGGATAAATCTTCAAAAATGATATTGAGGTTTCTAATATCATTTTTTTCTAAACTGAATAGTTTGCGCGAGAGACACTTCCAAAGTGGCAAAATGTGTCCTCCCCATGTGTAACTTTTAAAATAAGAGAATGATAAAACTAAAAAAAAAATATGATGTACTTTACCATGCAAACTTCCACTTAAAATTGGTTTGAACGAGATCTAGTAAGTAGTTTTTTTAATACGTCATAAATCGTAAACCGCAATTTACCTCGATAAAAGTTACAATGAACTACAAGAACTTTTATAATATGTTACTTGCTGCTACGGAACCCTTCATGGGTGAGTCTGACTCGCACTCGACCGCTTTTATTCGTCTTAAATTTTCGTCCTTTCTTGAATACTTTTAAAAGTATCCATTGTAGTTGTAGAGCTATAACCACAGAAGAAATAATAGTACTTATGAATCTATAACAAAAATATACCTATTTGAGATCTTTACATCTGACATTCCACACGGTACCGTTTGCAAAACAGTTCTTTTTTAATTTAGGTTTCGTTATTAATCTAAATTTTACTAACAAAAAATAACCAACTTCAGCATTACTCAAAAACTACTTGTCAGATCTTGTTCTTTATGTGGGACCAGCACCTGCTTTCGATTAAAAAAAGAATCATCAAGATCGATTCACCCAGTCGAAAGTTCTGAGGTAACAAACATAAAAAATACAGTCGAATTGAGAACTCCTCCTTTTTTTGAAGTCGGTTAAAAACACTTTTTTTTTCAGAATTCATTTGTTTTCCTTATACTACTTAGTTACTACTTACTAGTACTTTAGTTATAGTTAGTCATTCTAATCAGCTCTTACTTTATAAAAAGTCTTTAATAAGAAATCCTTTTCATTCTCTATTCCGAGAGAATTCATAGAAAACATAAAAATGTTTTAATCATAAGAATCACAACCTACTTGCCAATCTGAATAAATTTGAAGTTGAATACATAAATGTAGTTACGAAGTCAAGGACACTCAATTGAAAATATAAATCCTGTTTATTCGTTTCTTATTTAGGTAGTTGTTTGAATGTATAAAATGATAAAATGAACGACAACTTTGTAGCTCGAAGGGTGAGGGGTGAGGGGCGAGGGGCGTCCGGGCTGCGTCAACTACCATGTGTCAGTCAGGACTTCGCCCTTTCCTTGTCCAGAGCTTTCCTTGTAGTATTAGGACAGACCGGTTGAATTTTTCATTAGGTTTATTTAAACTGATTTGCAAACCAATACTCATCTAAATACAAACCAGTGTGCAATCTGAATTTAAATTGTTTTCTTGTATTAAATTACACAAATTAAGCTTTCTGAAACTGCCATGAACCAGTTAGTCTAGCAAGTTTAGAGAACTATATTTAAATACATGACAGAGCCGGTAACTTTCTGTTTTTCACTGGCTTTCTACATATTGCAATCGTCCCATGAGCTCGGCTGCTCGGCCCTGTCAAATAGACTCTCAGCTCCCGGGTTTGTTTCTCGGCCGGGGCAGTAGTTGATGAAGTCTTATTTGTTTGTAGGTTATCTGGTTGAATACAATTTATTCAGCTAAATTCAGTTATTAAATCAGAAAGTATAAATATAGGTAGGTACTAGGTACTATTACTATGTAAACCTAGTAAGAGGTGACAAACACTTTAACGGTTTCAACTCTTTTTTATAATTATTAGTGTTGTTTGTATCGACCCACTACGATACTTATTGTTAGTAATTTTAGCTAATTAACAGCACCAGTTGAATTAATTTGCCCAAGTCCGATGGAGTAGATACTGCAGGAGGTAAGGTATATTCTAACATACTATATTGCATTATACTAGGTGATTGGGACTTCGGATACCTGATTATTGCCCCTAGGATACAGTAAAACAATAAAGCTGTGCAATAAAGCTATTTAGCGAAATGCATCTTTGCTTTCTACTAATTCTACTGCCATGACAATGTGCCACTGTATGATAATGATAAACAAGCAGACCTCGTAATAAAACGACTTACAGCAAATATACTTTTGATGTTTGTATCTGAAGTGATCGGACCGAATTCTGTTCTATTGCAGGATGGATCGGAGTCCCCCTCATAATCTTAGCGTGCCTGATGGCAGCGTTCAGCGGCAAGCGGCTGAGCGACTGCTGGACCATGGTGGAGGCGCGCAACCCTGAGCTGCGCACCAGGAAGAGGAACCCCTATTCCATTATAGCGGAGCAAGCCCTCGGAAAAGTTTGGAGGTAGTTTTTTAGTCCTTCCCTTCACAAACAACCATTACCAATAAAACATAAATTGCTCCGTGAGAGAAAAAAGTAATGCTTATTTTACAACTTACTTTTTGCTATTTTGTCCCATGTATAAGTTGATTTGTTGTTTTATGTTTCATGGGGTGAGTGACTCAAAACTAAATAATTTACTCAAATTCATCAAACAGTTACCACAAGATGATTTTATTAGACTCAATAAAACGCAATAAGTCAACTTCGAGAAAGAAGTCACTCGTAAAATCCAACTTGGAAAGAAGTAGAAGAAGCGGAGAAGCCCGCTTTCGGGAGAGTGCGTCATATCTTGTTAGTCTTGTCAATCTTGTCGTCCAAAACACAACCTTAGTGCCTGAAGTCGAAGTTGTTCGAGCAGTGTGTGTTGCCAGCGATGACATAGGTATCCGAGACTTGGTGCTTTACTATTGGCCTAATCCACAAGCTCAGAGTAGCGCAGCGGACTATGTAGAGGGCTATGCTCGGTATTTCTCTACGTGATCGCATCAGAAATGAGGAGATCCGTAGACGAACAAGGGTAATCGATATAGCCCAAAGAATTAGCCGGCTGAAGTGGCAATTTGCTGGCCACATAGTTCGAAGGACCGATAACCGTTGGGGAAAAAGGTCCTCGAATGGCGCCTACGTCTCGAAAAAGGAGCATAGGACGCACCCTGACCAGTTGGACTGACGACCTGAAGAAGACAGCGGGAATCCGCTGGATTGAGAAGGCTCAGGACCAGTCAGAGTGACGCAAGTTAGGGGAGGCCTGTGTCCAGCAGTGGACCTCCAAAGGCTGCTGGATGGATGTGATGGATGGAATAAAAACGTAACATGGTCGATATTGAGATTGTTATAGTGTAGTATTGATTCGCTTGTTATGTTTGGTGTGGTTGTCGGCAGCGCGATTGTGTCGCTGGGGCTGGTGGTAACGCAGTTCGGCATCGCGGTGGTGTATCTGCTGCTGGCGGCGCAGCTGGTGGAGCAGCTGTTCCTCACCCTGGTGCCCTCACTCACCATCTGTCTCTGGTACCTCATCGTCGCCGGCGCCATGACGCCGCTCCTGCTCTTCGGCACGCCCAAAGACTTTTCGTAAGTAACACCAAATAATTGTCAGTTCTGGACGTAGTTGATGTGAAAATACATGCACTGCCTTAATAAAATGATGCTTTTGAAATAAAAATATTGTACGTATTTCGGTTGCACCCGCAGACAGCCAGTAATAATGCGGCTGCCTTCCTTTAGTGTCACGAGGTCACGACTCACGCGTTAGCAATGCTGTTGATGTTCACGCGTTAGTAGTGATGATGTGAATTGACAGATTCCTGGGGATCATCGCGTTCGCGTCGGCGGTGGTGGCGTGCGTGCTGTACTTCATCGAGATGATGAACGAGATCCGGCCCTTCATCTTCCGGTACGGCGCGCACGGCTTCAGCGACTTCTTCCTCGCCGTGGGGATGATCATGTTCGCGTTCGGCGGTGCCTCCTCCTTCCCCACCATCCAGAACGATATGGCCGATCGCAAGCAGTTCACTAGGAGCCTGCAGTACAGCTTCCTTGGTGAGTACCGACAACCGCGCACCACTGCCACGACGCACCGTTTGACGCTCATTTATTGTTATGATCTTCTGTGAAGTGTCCGTCAACGCAGTCAAAGGCAAACCCAAATGTTTCACGTAGATAAATGTAATAAATAAGCGCACGTTGGGGTTACGTAGGCTTAGCAAAGTTTAGGCTGGTGCTTAGTGGCGTTTGCCGTCGAGATCTTTTTAAGTCGACTTGAATGGCATATTGCTAATACCGAGTACTCGTGTGTGTATCGTAGATTTCGAATCGTACCCACGCCATAGTGGACAGTCTTTTCCTGATCAGAACGCGATAGCAATAGTGATGGAAATATACACACACACAAAAAATCACCTACCATAAGCTCCTTCAAGAATAAGGTCCGGTTGCACTACCTGAAGCAAATAGAATGACGTCGCCCGTAGTCTTCAACCAGATGTAATATATATATATAACGGAAAAGGGGTAATCTATGGTGTTGGTTATTCAATAATATTCCTTTTACTTTGCTCCATGATATTATATTTCCGTTTCTCCTAACTTTCACATCAATAACAATCTCTACAACTCCGTGATCGCTATCCGAATCCCCCACCATGTCCCACACGTATTGTTCTCAATAGATTGACACATTCCTTATTCTAAATATTATTTAGTTTTCTTCATGACTTCTAGTATGACAGACCAAAGAGGTCGCTCGCCGTCACGGCTATCCTGACTTGCGCTCGTCCTCGAGCGCTTCCGCTCCCATGTCTCCAGTGGACCCCTTTGTTCGCTGGGTGCTCGTCATGGACTTCACCGAACGCCTTTACTTCTGCTGTGGCTGCACACCGACACGGCCTCACGTGTCGTTACTCTGCAAGGAAATATCTTACGGCAGTACTTGTTCGCTCGGCCGTTCCTGACCTCGACGGGGCAATACTTTACAACTTTATGATGTTATTACCTTGAGCCATGTACCATAGTCGTTTCATTTCATTTTCGACGTAACAACAACAACAAATCTTGAGTAAGTCTCTTAAACCACAGGAGTGCACCGCTACTAAGAAGCCTGATTACACTCCCCTTCTATTCATTCGACGTCATTTCACCACAACAAGTTTCTTACTCAATTTCTCATCTCCAACCCAATTCAACACAAATCACATCTTATCACAGTTAATATCCGCTTCGACTGGTACATGACTTACAGGCATTCATGAAAACCTCAACAACATTAAATGGAACCTTAAATCTCTCTTTCATTTGGAAACTCAATTCAATAATTTGCAAAAGCTCAATATTACTTCTATCACTCAAGACAGTAATGACAGCTCTCAAACGTTTCTTTATCATATAACAAATTCACAAAATCACCTTTCTAAATGAAGGTACGCGTGAAGATGGTTGTACACCGAATACATCAGCACGTCGCGTCGCTCTGTCCCAGCTGCGTTCATTCTGCCGTCACCTGGACAGCCACTGCTTGAATGCTGGTTCACTTGTTTTGTGATGGCACGTCGCTATATCGTTTTCCACAACTGAAAAATACAAGGAAAGTTATTTTCACACGTACGATGTCACAATTTACATTTCAAACTACACTAGAGCTACTTATCTGCGATCCGCACTCCTTCGGCCATCGTGACCATCAACACGACCTCGTGTTGTGTAGGTACTCAAACCCAGACGCGAACAGTGTGCATCTCAAGTCTACACATCTTACTCCGCAATGGTTTTGCATTTTCCACGTTGATCATATTATAAACTTCCATGATTCTCGCTTCATCGCGCTTTGGATTGTTTCATTTCTCATTGCAAAATTTTCTTCAAATGTCATCCGAACTAGTGTCATTCCTCATTTATTTTCCGCATTTGTGGGCAAGTCCTTTCCTGAGGTCCTTTCCAACACTTCTGATAACGGAAAAGGGGTAATCTATGGTGTTGGTTATTCAATAATATTCCTTTTACTTTGCTCCATGATATTATATTTCCGTTTCTCCTAACTTTCACATCAATAACAATCTCTACAACTCCGTGATCGCTATCCGAATCCCCCACCATGTCCCACACGTATTGTTCTCAATAGATTGACACATTCCTTATTCTAAATATTATTTAGTTTTCTTCATGACTTCTAGTATGACAGACCAAAGAGGTCGCTCGCCGTCATATATATATACACCGTGTTTCAAAATACCCCGTAAAAAATATAATTAATTATCAAAGCCAAAAATTGTGTCAACCCTAGTAAATTGTCATGTCGGGTACCCAGATTATTTAACAGAAAGGTCTACGTACCTATTTTACCTAATAATTATCTACTTTAATAGTTTTTCTATTTTTCATTCATAAATGTTTGCTACCTCAATACAAGAATGTCATTATACTCAAGTACCGGCTTCAAAAAATGTCCTCCGATGGAGGTCCGGCACATTTTGCTCGCAACGTACGAGAACATCTTAACGGTTGTTTTCCGTGAGGATGGATCGGCCGCGGGGCACCGGTGCTATGGCCTGCTCGTTCTCCAGACCTCACACCCTTGGACTTCTTTTTGTGGAGTTATGTGAAGGACAGAGTGTCCGATGCCCGATTGCCCAACGGTTGCCGAGATGGAACAGCGTGTTAGATCGGTTTTCGCATCAATAACATCGACGATGGTGTGAAATGCCACACAAGCCATATCACGACGAGCGAGTTTGTGTATTGAGCAAGGCGGAGCACACTTTGAGCCGTTTTTGTAAATTTGACGTTTATTATGAAAAAGTAACTGTTCATTTAGGTTGTTTCGTTAGGATAAGTCTTTTAAAAATTTTGTCGTTCCGCGAATTAGGTAGAAATGTAGGTACATTCTGCGTAGTTTACTCTTTGATTTTACTGAAATAGGGTTTGCACATCAGTGAAAATAATATTTTTATTTTATTTTTTTGGGGTATGTTATACAGCGTTACTACGTTTTTTAAATATTGTAAATGGACTCGTTATAAGGCGCCATTTAACCTCCTTTCGGCTTTACGGGTAGTTTTGAAACACCCTGTATATATATATATGTATGTACTTTATTTCTATATTTGTATATATGTATTTGTGTATGTATATTGTAATATATTGTTATAAATATTATTCGCAATTTTTCATATCTGGCATTGTATGCACCTACTACATCTTCTCACCAGTTCCCAGGGTTGACTGGCAGAGAATGCCAATAGGCATTAAGTCCGCCCATTGTACCCCTTTATATTAAGGTTGTTACAATAAAGAATAAATAAATAAATAAATAAAAATAAATATTAACCCCGTACCCGTACTCACCCCTGAAGCAACTCCTTTAATTATAGCCTATATCCTTCCTCACGAATGTACGGGTATCATATTATTATACAATTACCAATAAAAAAATAACCGACTTCAAAATAACTCAGAAACTACTCGTCAGATCTAGCTCAAATTTAAGTGGGACTGCGTGACAATCACCAGCATTCGATTAAAAAGAGAATAATTAAAACCGGTTCGCCCAGTGGAAAGTTCTGAGGTAACAAACATAAAAAAATACAGTCGAATTGAATACCTCCTCCTTTTTTGAAGTCGGTTAAAAATGATATTTGAAATCTGACTGGTAGTTGCAGGGATTAGCGCGTTCAATCATAAAAATGAATTAATCCCTGCCAATGTTGGTAAGATTGGTGAATGTTGGTGACTGTTGGCCACAGCGACGCTGGCGCTGTACCTGCCGATCGCGATCGGAGGGTACTCGGTGCTGGGCGAGTCGGTGGGGTACAACTTCTCCACCTCGCTATCGGCCACGCCGCTCACCCTCGTCGCCAACATCTTCATGGTGGTGCACCTCGTCTCTGCCTTCATCATCGTCATCAACCCCGTCTGCCAGGAGATCGAGGAGATATATGACACGCCGAGAGGTAACAATTTGGCTTAAACCTGTTATTAGAATATGGGACGCCTGAAGTATACTCCACCATGATGTTCAAGTGCGGATTGGTGGTAGGGTTTGTAGCCAACTAAAAATTGTCGGAAGTTTTCATGCCACCTGAAGGCCTCCGACATGTTTAACGACTATTATCTTCCGATAAAAAGCGGGACTGACGACTTTACGTGAACTCTGAAGCACGGAAGCGTTCAAGAAAAGAGTAAAGAAAAGAAGAGATGTCCATGGCACCCACGACACATCCTTGTGTGGGGCTTTGAGTGTGTAGAGTTATATTTTTATATGATCTAGAGATTCACTCTGCAGTCAAAATTTGACCGTGATTGTCGCAGCTTTACTTCACGTTAACATTAGTGTATATTAATCCTATGTGTGTGTCAAATCTATGGTATTGTGTGTCATTATAAATGGGTGTTGTAATTAATTTTATGTGTTTCTAATACATATTATATAAAATGACATAGCTTTCTGCGCTTCTCTATGTAAACTTTAACTGTGCCAAATTTCATCCTTCTCCGAGCGCATATTGCCATAAAAAGTGGTACAAAATATTTGCAAGCAAGAGTCCCTATTTATTTCATTGTTTGTGCGGAGTGACTCTTCTGTATCAAAAGGTACTATTATACTATATTCTGTGTCTGTGTGTAGATTCCCTGGGGCACCGCACGCTAGTCCGGCTGTCCATCATGGTGGCGCTGCTGTTCATCGGCGAGAGCATCCCGCGCTTCTACACCATCCTGTCTCTCGTGGGCGGCTCCACCGTGGCGCTGCTCACCTACGTGCTGCCCTCATACTGCTACCTTAGCCTCGTCAACAACGCTAACAATGGGGGGTATGTATTCCCCTTCCCACTTCCACCCATAATGCGGATTGGTGGAGGGGTTACTGGCCTGCGACATGCCTTGACGATCGCTATCGAAAGGAAACTCGGAACTCAGTTTTACGTGTCCTTCACTGCTTGGATGCGCTGAAGAAATTTTGCCAGTAGCGGTCACTCATCCAGCTACCGTGTTTCTTTGAATCTAGAGCGGAGCAAAGGAAGCTCAGCGAGGGATTCAAAGTACGAGTACGTCGCTCGAGTATATTAGTGTTGATCACATTGCTATTGTGTGTACACATTTTATAAAAATTTCATAATTTAAAAAGAATTTTTACTAGCTGTACTAGGATATCATAAGTGACGAAGGGGTTCGATTGGACAGTAACACAAACCTATATTAATTTTTCAGTGAGCAGACTCCCGGCTGGATTAAAATGGTATGCTGGGAGGTAATCGTGACGGGCGCCCTGGCGGGGGCCTTCGCCACCTTCAGCGCCCTTTCCGCCATGTTTGGTACCGCGCAGGCCGTGCCTTGCTATCTGCGCTAGTCGCACTCCGGTCAGATGCCATCTCTCCTCTCCTCTCCTCTACACCAGACATTGACACATACAAGCTTAGCATTCCCAGGATCATTCCACTACGGTAGATGATCGACACTGTCATTTAAACTCCCGAACGAAAAGGCTTCAAAATGAGGTTACTGGAAAGCGGCGCACATTGAAATGTATTAATTATCCAGTACCCATTTTACGATGCTTTAAAGCGAATCATGATATTTAAAGTCAATTTTAATGTCAGCAAGTTTATAAATAGGTCTGATACTATTAACTACAGTTATTGTGTCAACAGACAACACTTGTTCCCCCAACAACAACACACACACACTACGATCCGAAATCAGTTTTTGATCCAGTCATTGTCATTGTTAACCTCAGCTAATAATATTATTGTGTACCTAGATGATAAGAGAACCTTTATTTCTGTTATTTTCAATATCAGTTGCATCTCTATTTCTGAGATAAGTAGATAATAATCAAAGTAGTTTAGTAAGATTGTAAGGTTATATTGTAATACTTAACAGTTATTGTGTCAACAGACAACACTTGTTCCCCCAACCACAACACACACACACTACGATCCGAAATCAGTTTTTGATCCAGTCATTGTCATTGTTAACCTCAGCTAATAATATTATTGTGTACCTAGATGATAAGAGAACCTTTATTTCTGTTATTTTCAATATCAGTTGCATCTCTATTTCTGAGATAAGTAGATAATAATCAAAGTAGTTTAGTAAGATTGTAAGGTTATATTGTAATACTTAACAGTTATTGTGTCAACAGACAACACTTGTTCCCCCAACCACAACACACACACACACTACGATCCGAAATCAGTTTTTGATCCAGTCATTGTTATTGTTAACCTCAGCTAATAATATTATTGTGTACTTAGATGATAAGAGAACCTTTATTTCTGTTATTTTCAATATCAGTTGCATCTCTATTTCTGAGATAAGTAGATAATAATCAAAGTAGTTTAGTAATATTGTAAGGTTATATTGTAATACTTAACAGTTATTGTGTCAACAGATAACACGTCTTGTTCCCCCAACCACAACACACACACACTACGATCCGAAATCAGTTTTTGATCCAGTCATTGTCATTGTTAACCTCAGCTATAATAATATTATTGTGTACCTAGATGATAAGAGAACCTTTATTTTTGTTATTTTCAATATCAGTTTCTTCTCTATTTCTGAGATAAGTAGATAATAATCAAAGTAGTTTAATAACATGATAAGGTTATATTGTAATACTTAGTTCATTCTTGCAACGATTTCATTCTATGGAACCGTGTATTTCTTATTAGATTTAAGGTTGTTTTTATAACTTTTTTTTTGTTTTAGATTCCTACTTTATTGATCTTTCACTAATGTTTACCTACTTTGAATAAATATACTAGTAACGCTGCGTACATCACTGTTTCATTTACCCCCCGCCCGCCCGGCCCCTATATCTCTTAGTGCTTGTTCACACTGAACTCACGGACGCGGGCGCGGGCGCGGTCGCCGTAAACGCTACATACACTACATACTTTTGGTGTGAACACTTTCATAGTAGCTCATATGTTTGATATTTCGCGACCGCGCCCGCGCCCGCGAGTTCAGTGTGAACAAGCACTTAAAGTTAATACTGTGCGACATTAGGCTGTAACTTATCACTCAAAAAAATTAACAATCCGTAAATTTATGTATTTTTTTAATTTTTTATACACTTACGTGTTACGTGTTTATTACACGTTGACTTTAAAATATTCTAAAAGCTCTTTTATAACACTTGCTTTAGCTATAATAGTGTGGCTTACTCCTTTTAAGGTGCAGCGCAGACGACACTCTTCTTGAGCGATCGAGACTGCGGGCGCACAAATGTCTACATGGCCCGCAAACAGTCTATCTCGGATTTTTCGCAGACTCAAAGCACACGACGCACACCTTCGATAATTCTGTCGGCAGAACTGTAGTGACGTACACGCTATGGAAATCACGCAGAGATCGCGATGCATTATTTTGTACTTGAAGTACAGAAAAAAAGAAGAAATAGAGAATTTTGGGTACATTCTATACTTTCGGAGAGATTACTGAAAGGACAGTTCCATATTAAACATTCAATTCTGAAACAATATCCGGATAAATTTTTCAAATTCTATAAAATATCTGTTACAACATTTAATGAACTGTTATCTATTTTAAGACCAGCTTTGGCTCATTCGGAAACAATGAGAAACTGCTGGTCTGTTTTGTATTTCAATCGATCTCTGCCGCCATGCTAATATCGCATACGTTACGCCCACCACTAACGAATGCAGATTGCAGACTGAAGTGTGTGACGTCTGCGTTAGCGCGTGTTGAAGCAAACGTTGTATTTCTTTCGCACACCACTTGTGCGGAGCTGCGCGACGCGGGGCGGCGCGGTCTGCCCGAATTACACGTAATTTGTGTGCGCCGCTCTTATTGCGCGTCGTATGCGTTACTGCATATAATTGCAAAGGTTCTATTTTCACAGTCTTAAAAGAGCGTCACGGACTGTGTGCCGTCTGCGCTGCACCTAAACATAATACTATATTTTTGTATTAAGACACATTATTTATATTTACATTTATACACACTCCACCACTGGTAAACTTATTACCATTAACCAACCAATTCAGCAATGGTGAACTAGACTGGTGTACTTATCACCAGACTAGTTTGGTATAATTGGCAAAGAATAAACCTCTGTCCGAAATTGTTTACTTGTTGTTTGTTGCCTTTAACCTGCTGACAGGTAATATAAAACAGAGTCGACTGCTCAGTGTGCCTACACTCAACGGGACCCCCTATCCTAAAACGATATGATATGTCTTGGATTTAGTTCCAAATTAGTTCTATCAAATGTAGTCAAAATTAGATTTTGTTCCGTCAAAATGAAAAAAGGGCGTTGGTTTTAATTGAACCTCCAGCCAGCGGGACTCTTTTCATTTATAGGTCACAGAAACTTGAAATGGGTGTAAAACTTTAGTTCTACTTTCATTTATTACGATATAAGTGAAAACGATGTACTAGCGTAAATAATTTCAAAACTAACAAGGTTCCAAAGAACCTCCAGCCAGCGGGACACTTTTTTCTATGATGCTATACGAACCTATTTACATCAATCTTTTCCCTTTGTTTAGTTCCCCTCGATTATCGGTTTTAAAGGCTTCTATTTTATCTTTTACCTTTTAAGTATTAAAAGATCTTTGAACTATTTTAACTTTTTATCTTTTAACTATTAAAAGATAAAATAGAAGCCTTTAAAACCGATAATCGAGTGGGGATGGAAGCCCCGGTTCGTCCTCACCCCCAGACCCGCGCCTGGCACCCTCACATAGAACTCTCAATAAGTGACTTCGAAAATGAATCTGGTATTCAATAGGTTTTACCACGGAATTTTATAACAAAATGCTACTTGTGGCGACTGAAATGGAATATCAGCTGTCAGTGTGAAGATGGTGTGAAGCAACATGTTTCATCTCGCTCTAGGAAATCAAAATAATGTTTTTGATGTTTCGTTCTTCTTATCGTTACCTTAGCTATTATTTTAGCTAATAACTGCTTTTAAAAGCAAAAGAAAAAGGCGTTTTATTTATAAGGCGACTATATTTCATTTCGTATACCTACATAGTCCAATGTTGCGATTTTAATACTTTAGGCACCTACTATGTATTAATACAGAATTTAATAAATAGAGCGTAGGTACGTACGTACAAAATACACTGAGTATCTTAGAATTATTTCAGTTTTTATTGTGTCGTATCGTTCAAATAAGTAAATCTATTACTGTATAGTCTAAAACGATTAAGCTATTATGTGTATTCGGCTCAGCTTTAGAACAGGGAATGTCGAAAAGATGGTTCAAATATTTTTTTTTAGGTAGATTATATTATTAAACTAGCTGTTGCCCGCAGCTTCGCATACGGAAATTATGTTTTACCCTATTTGTACCTCTTGCAGAAGGAAATTTCAAAAACGGTGAATTTATATTGAAGTACTTATATTTAGTAATTTATATACTGAAACCCACGATAAAATCACAAAGGATTCCTCCAGGAGCGGGTTTTGAAAAATAAGCAATATTCACATTAATTTGTATTTTTTTCTTTTTTTTTTGCAAAATTTTGAAAAACTGAAAAATACATGTTCCATAAATTTAAGCAAAGAACATTTGATGCAAATTTCAAGGAAATCGGTTGATGTTTTAAAAATATTCCATACAAACTTTCATCCCGTTTCCCGGGGAAACCTTTTAATTTTCCGGGATAAAAAGTATTCTAAAATATGACCAAGAGTATTAGTAACAACTTTACCAATTTTCATCGAAATCCGTTCAAGGGTTTTCACGTGATGCCCGGACAGACAGACAGACAGACAGACAGACAATAATTCTAAAAAAAATATTTTTGTACTCTAACACGTTATTGAAGTGCCCCCTAATCAAAATTTTTAAAAAATATTCAATGTACAGTAAATTTGCCCTTTGAGTTTTATTATAGTATAGAAGAAGACGATTACGAAAGTTTCACTTTACGCAAATTAATAGTTTATGAGATATGAATTTTTAAAATATCGAATTATTCCCAATTATTTGCTTACATTTACGACATAATACGTCAAAACGCGACAGCCATCTTGAATTTCGTGTCAATTTAACGGGTTATCCGTCAATTTAGCTTCAATTTCTGACAGTAGCTGTCATAAATCAGCCATGACAGTCGTCAAATATGTCAATCTCATCATTCATCGTCTATACCACAGAGTACATACATATTTTCGTGTCCATTCTCGCGTGTGAGAACATCATTGTGATCGCGCTTGAGAATTTTCGTTGAATACAACCACTACTGAATTGAAAATAACAAATTGAATAGCACAAATATTTTTAGTTAATATACAACTATGTTAGAGTCAAATCAAATCAAATGAAAAAACAACTGAACTCAAATCGAAAGAAGGATAGGTTAGGTTATGGTTGTCTGATTTTATTTACGAAAAAATAGGAACCCCGCGAAGCGGGGTTCCGTCGACATCTGTGGCGAAGCCCCCGCTATGAAAAAACAACTGAACTCAAATTGAAAGAAGGATAGGTTAGGTTATGGTTGTCTGATTTTATTTACGAAAAAATAGGAACCCCGCGAAGCGGGGTTCCGTCGACATCTGTGGCGAAGCCCCCACTATGAAAAAACAACTGAACTCAAACCAAAAGAAGGATAGGTTAGGTTATGGTTGTCTGATTTTATTTACGAAAAAAATAGGAACCCCGCGAAGCGGAGTTCCGTCGACATCTGTGACATAGTCTTATTACGGCGTTACTAGAGTAGATTAAATCACATAGTATCTGTGACTGATACAACAGTTTAATATACCTTTGTCATTTCTGGCGTTTAATTTTGAATATAGAGCCATAATTTTGTACTGCGGTTAGAAAAGTTATTTTCCATTTTCTCAGAAATGGTGCGTCGCTGAGAGTTGCGAAAGGTATCGTTGTAATCAGGAGCGAATCCTTTATAACTGTATGATTAATAAACACTGAAATAGCTTGATAAACTTACACCTAATTTTTATTTTCAAAATTTTTTTTTCTCGAAAACTAAAAGTTTGCGTAAATTGCGGTATTCAAAAACGTGTTGTACACCCCCCCCCTCCCCCCTCAAAAAAATTTTCATCGAAATTGGCGTAATTCCCTGTTCTAAAGTGCTTCCGTGTATTCATATTTAAGTATTTCCAATTATTATTATTTCATAGCTTGGCAGTGAACTTTATCGATACAATACTAGCGGTAAAATACTAAAGCATAAAGACACAATTTATCTGTTTCAACAATAACCATAAGAACTACTGAACTTAACCTTGAAACACGTTAATTTGAAAGAACCTTTACTACAAGTGATAATCGAGACTCTGCGACAATACGCGGCGCGGGGCGAGGTTTACTTGAGCGCGGCGGCTCCGGAGATGATCTCGATGAGCTCCCTGGTGATGACGGCCTGGCGCGTCCGGTTGAACAGCAGCGTCAGTTTGCGGATCATCTCGGCGGCGTTCTTGGTGGCGTTGTCCATGGCCGCCATGCGCGCCGACTGCTCCGAGGCCGCGCCCTCCTTCAGCGCGTAGTAGATGAGGGCGGCCAGCGTCCACTCCGCGTAGCTCTCCAGGTCGTCTTCCACGTCGTCAAACGCAGTCATGTTCGGCGCTGACTGCGGAACGCATCACGCTTAAAACTGCACTTTTAAAACTTTAAGCGCAAGTAGTATCATGGGCCATGATTAGGGTTGCCAGGTTGGCCAACCAAAAAGCCGGACAGACCAGCCAGTTCGGCCAGACATTTGGGTAAAAAAGCCGGACACCTTAAATTATCAAGATTTTATGTATTAATATTATTAAGAATTTTTTTTAGAACTTTTTCACTAATTAATAACATTTAATGTAAACAAATTAAAAAATATTAAATAATTAGCAGAAACGTGCTTTAAAAGCTCAATATTTTTCAAAATAAAGTTGCAATAATCATCGTTAATCGCCAAATATTTTAAAGTAAAAGCCATCTGGACTACTCTCATCGATTTTAAATAGACTACTCATTTCTTGTATACTAACAGCTTCTTGAAATCAAACACCAACATCCCCATTTTTGATAAGAAAATATTTAAAGTTTTGAAATTGGTCAAAACCTTTGCTATCGTCAACTTTAACGTTTTCTTCGTGGATACTAATAGTTTCGGAAACTTGATTACATGCAGGAGCGTCTTTTAACAGTCATCAATATAAATTGTTTTCTTATAAGTTGGTAAAATGTAAAAAGCCGGACAAGCCGGACACCGTTAAATTTGGCCGGACACGCATTCAAAAAGCCTAACCATGTCGGGCTTTATCCGGACGGATGGCAACCCTAGCCATGATCATGGCTAATGAATTTTCGACGTGGCATAAGAATTCCATAATAAAAATGTAAATAAGTATTTCGCAATAAAAAATAAATAAAAATCACTACTTTGGAGGAAAGTAATAGCCTACTTCATTATATTTTAAAGATAGGTAGGTAGGTAGGGAACAAAAAAAAAAAAAAAAAAAAAGGTAGGTAGGTGCTAAATACAAAGAATAAATGGTACAAAAGTCTGCTCACCTCGATCCTCAACTTGTTGAAAAAAGGTATAATAGACATCTCATACTTGACGGGGCTGAAGTATTTGTTGTAGTAGATCTCTCCGATGTCGTACTTGTAGCCGGACTCGGCGATGGCCGCGGCCATCACGGATGCGTCCGCAAACACCGGGGCGATGCGACCGATCTGGAACACACGCATAAAATAACTTTACCATGATTAGAGGTGTTTAGCGTAGATGAAAGATACGAAATCCAAGCTAAACTTCCCAGTACCATACCTAACGAATTACGAAACGAAGGAATTTCTTTAATGTGCTTACGGAACATGCTCATGAAATTGACGACTGGAGGTTTACGTATACATTAAAAACTACAGACTGAATGTACCTTTTATTACAAGCATTCTATTACAACCAAGCATCTAATCAACTTTCCATTGCCGTCGTTCAAAATTTCACGTGCAAATGTACGAAGGATGTGAGCTTTGACCATGAGCCATGCACTGTTGTAATTAATGAGCGATACCAAGGAGCCGTACGTCTTTGACATTGATGAGCATGTTGTCATTGAAGATCCGGCGCAGCATGGAGCGCGACTTGTCCCCCACGCAGACCAGCTTGTGTGTGGGCCCCTCGGCCTGGCGCGCCGCCATCTCGCGCCGGATGCGCCGCGCCACGCCGCTGTGCACGCCGCCGCACAGACCTCCACCACGAACAAACATTATAACTATAACTCCATACAACATGTGTGTCAGTGGTGTGTATGTGTGCGTTGCTCCAACGCGCTCGTATGAAGACTATGGAGTTCTCCATTTGTGTGTATCTGTTACAGCTAAAGAGCCAAATGTAGCCGATCACTGGTGGTTAAACCTAGATCTATCCTACTTCGGTTAAAACCGGCTTGAACTAGGCAACCGCTCACCGCTGGTTAAACTAAGGTGTATCCTGTTTATCTTCGGCTAGAACTTGTTTTTAGTTCAGTTAAGCATTTTAGTTTTGTTTTGAGATTCCTGTCTAGCGTTTCCCAATCGATTCAAATTTCGTATTGCCTCCGTAGAGAAGACATCTCACCCCAGACAAGCCGTCGTGTCGGTCCAAAACAAGATTTATATTGTGCAGCGTTATAATTGACTAGCGATCTGCCTACTGCCTGCCAAGTGCCTGCTACTGCTCTGACTACATAATACCTACCTTCTAAAGAATAGGGATGTTGACTAATTTTAGGATTCAATTTGATTTATTAGATAGAACCTTAAGATTCACGAAAAAAATATTATAAAAATAATAATCTTCAATTTAAAAACAAAAATTGATAAATAAAAATCATTTTCAAATTTCCCACCAAAAACGTCACGTGACGTCACTAGCCGATATTCAATACTATCTGTCGACTGAAGTTAGTTGCACTTCCATATAAAATAGGAACAATGACGTCATAAGCTCTAAATGGCGTTTGAGGTCACGTGACAGTGAATACTATTTTTAACATTTTAAAATAATTATATTTAATTTGTTGTGATTGATTTCGACAAAAGAATAATATTTTAGGTTTTTAAATGTTGTCCTTGATACTTTAAACATAAATTTATTTTAATTTACTGATAGTGTCAACATCCCTATTGTCCAAATTGTTATAACGTCATTTAAAGTTCCGGTGCCTGAATACTGATTCGCAATAGATAGATCATAGAAGTAACACCTTGCTATTTGCGTACAATAGTCGGACATAGGTAATTATAAATAAAATGAAACGCAATAATTCATATTGTACCTACCTAATATCAACAATTTCGTAAAATTATAGCTGCATTCGATATAAAGAGCATAAGGTCAATGACTGATGATGATGAAACAAACACTTATATTGCAGGTTTTGGGTTTTGCCCTGGAGAAGTGCAGTAGGTACCTAATAACAAGAAAACCATTAAACCGTTATTTACTAAGAAAAAGAAATCATGGTGCGGAATCATGGTGTCAGTGGAACCAGCTGATGGTCGAACAGTTCACCGACGCTGCGACGCGAATTGCTACAGCTTGTTAGCTAGAGAATTTTCTAGGTAACGCCGCGGGGCGCAGCTAAGCTCAACTCGACTTTTGTTCTCCTCGAACATGTACATGGGCATGGGTATCTTTTTGGGCAGTTACTATAATCATAAATTTGTTGTCTTTTATTTCTATTTATATACATGTTTAAGTTACGTTTAAAGACCGAAAACGCTCAATGAGTGAAATACTCGTAACTGCTGACAACGCGTGGCATCTGTACGCGAGGTTCGTGTAGGGAGATCGAAGAGAGTTGAAACAAAGATAAGTTGAAACAACTGAAATTTCTCTGAAACAAAAAACACTGGGAAATGTCGCTCAATTTAATCTTCCACTATCCCCCTGGTCAGTGGGCATCCGGCATTCTTTTACGTGCCACGGTTGACGCTTAAGCAGCTGTCAAATGTCAGGTCAAAAAATGCATACCTAAATGTAACTTTTCAACTAACTTTTATCCATATCGAAAGTTTGATAAAAGAACTAACGCTAACGCTAACACACTCATACCCCCGCACAGTGTCAAATTTTGGCTTAGTTGCGGTCATGTATAGTTTATCTGTTTTTTCGAAAGAGATTAATGTGGCAAACAATTGATAAAAATTCCTACAGTAAATTTCTGTATACTTTAAGAGAAATAATTTTTTGTGTGAAAGGTCAATGACCTCAAGGAAAATTTAATTATTTTTTTATTCCTAAAATATAATTGTTTTTGTTTTTGTTAGTATCTTAAATAATGTAACATTGTACTATCTTTTCAAACTAAAAAAATAGGAAATGTAGCTGTAATATTATAAGACATATTTAAGATTTTTTTATTTCCACTTTTTATTGATTTTTAATTTAATCTTGTTGCGGTCGCATTTTATTCTTCATTATAAATATGCACAATATTGTTCTTTATAATGTCCTAAAAATTTAAAAATTACAATAAAAGGGGTAGAGAGATAAAGCGTTTCTAAGTATTTTAGAAATTTCTATGGAAATAGGGTTGTCTAAAAGTAATCATAAAAATAAATTTATGTAAATATAAACAAACTTCGTTTCACTTGGTCACGTCACGCCATAACATGAGATCGACTTGAGCAATTTCATTTATCTTTTTTTACGGAAAGAAAAAATAAAAAAAAAATTACGCAGAAATTTGGATAATTTCAGAAATCTTAACATCTGTCGGTCAGCTATCCATAAGTACTAATATTATAAATGCGAATGTGTGTCTTACCTCTTCACGCTTAGACCGCTAAACCGATTTAGATGAAATTTGGTATATAGACAGTTTGAGTTCCGGGAAAAGATATGTCTTTTATAAAACTATCCTATGGGATATCCTATTTTGTAGTTTTTGACTATCCTATAGGATAGTTTTATCCCAGAAATCATCCTTTAAGGAGGGTGAAGAGGGGGGTGAAGTTTATATGGGACATAAATAACCGCTGAATCGATTAAGACGAAGTTTGATATGGAGATAGTTTGAGTTGTGGAGAAGGATACAGCACAAATGTGAAAATTTCTAAAAAGGTCAAATTATTGTACTCCACGAGGACGAAGTCAAAGGCAAAAGGTACTTTATAAATAAATTATTAAACACTATCAAATACCTTTAGGGTAAATTGCATTTAAAACTATTGTTGTTCTCTCGTTTTCGGGAATGTCCAGAGGTCGTTATTTCGGTCCTCGAAACTGAGCACTGTTTTCCAATAACTTGAACAAGTCAAGATGAGTCAATTTAATTATTTCTGCCACTCGCTGACCAACATGAGGGTTGGCGCACTCATGCCCCTCTAACATTAAGTCACTCGGTGGAGGCCCGATATGACATCCCCAGGAGAATGGGTCAATAACTCCTGAGACAAAGCAGCGCCATGGGTCTTTGCCGGCTCCATGACGCCTCACCACCGCTTCTCCGGACATTGAGTACTGATATTGGGTTTTAGCGTAAGTTTCACGAGGGCGGACCCCTTCCCAATACCACTCAATGTTCTTCATCGAAGATCTTTTCGTGTGAAAAGACTTGACGCAACGTTATACCTATTGCGTATCATAAATTTTAAGACAAAGTTTTTGTTTTTAAAACAAAAAAATGTGACTTTTTTATATTAAATTTTGAAAAAAAAATCAACCTTTAATATTATTATATTATTATTATACATTATTATTATTACAATTATTATTACAATTACTATTATTATTACAATATATACCGAATTAACGATGTTATTGATGAACAGAATAAATTAATATCAATATGGTAATTAAATTTTCATAGAAAAGTGACAACCCTTAACAAAACTTTCAAAAATTCATATCTTGTCACCCCTTTATTTTTATTAGCCAATATTTTTTACACAAATACGTTATTACATGTAAATTATTTCCATTCAAAAATAAAATGCGACCATTAAGAAACCGTCCCACAAAAAAATTTTTTCATTTTTGGTAAAAACATTAATTGTGTCATAACTTAGCGTGTTTTTTTTGTAGTTTTTGGCTAGGTTATAGATATGAACTTCTTTTATGAGAACATATTTTATTTATTCTCAAATAATGTACAAAAAAAATTATATTGCATTTCTATGATTTCTATGGTTTTTTCTCGATAATCACATAAACTCAGAAAATAATTTAAAAAAAAGCTTCAGTGTCTTTGTCAATTCTTTAAAATAGTTACAGCTATCAATTAAACACATAAACTATACATGACCGCAACTAAGCCAAAATTTGACACTGTGCCCCGCAGTAGGTTATTACCTGTGTCGCGGGTGGCTTAGACTACACATACAACACATCACAATCACATCCATGACCCGAGTACAAATATTTATCTGTCACATAAATATCTGCCCCGGCCGGGATCAAACCCGGGACCTCTCGCTTCGCAGGCAGGGTCGCTACCAACTAGGCTATAGGGTCGTCAAACTGTTTAATCCTTAATGTTTATGTTTTTCACTAATTGATATTTTGTACACCAAATGAGTTTTATTATTATTAGACAATACTACAAGACAAGATATTAGACAAACTACTCATTAAGGTATTTGTGAATTCTTAAATAAATACATATTGATCGATAACAAATTATAAACTCCGATTAACTATGGAAACCAATGATATTATCTATACTAATATTATAAAGAGGAAAGCTTTGTATTTTTATATTTTTGTATTTTTGTATTTTTGTATGTTTGCAACGAATAAACTCAAAAACTACTGAACCGATTTTAAAAATTCTTTCACCATTAGAATGCTACATCATTCATGAGTAACATAGGCTATATTTATTACTAGAAAACATTAGGGATCCTTGCCAAAACATCAGTAACGTGAACCAAAGTGTGAAAAAATTTGCTTAAAAATTTCTTACATCGCATACGCTGCGGAAACTATTGATGATAGAACAAAAAAATGTTCTACAATATTATAGAACACATCAATATCTACAAAAAACCTTGGGATAGTATATGTCCAACTATTGTCGTTATGTCACTATAACCACTTTTTACATTTTAAATGTTAATAAAAAAGATGACCAAAATCAGATCATGAAAACCATACCTTCATATTAATCCTTATCCAAATAAATCATTTCATATTCAAAACTGTTTCAATACCTATAGGTAACTTTTTGAATTACTCAAATCAGACATTCCATTCAGAAGATATTACGTAGTAAAGGAACTACGTGACAACGTGATTGTACGAGTAGCAACAATCATCACCGGCCCCGCGGCCGGACAGCTCGCGCATGTTCGGCGGATCCCGATTATGTAACACGGGGAGGGGAGGGGAGGGGAGGGGAGGGGAGGGGAGGGGAGGGGAGTGGGAGAGAGAGCAGGAGCGGGAGAGGGAGAGGGAGAGGGAGAGGGAGAGGGAGAGGGAGAGGGAGAGGGAGAGGGAGAGGGAGAGGGAGAGGGAGAGGGAGAGGGAGAGGGAGAGGGAGAGGGAGAGGGAGAGGGAGAGGGAGAGGGAGAGGGAGAGGGAGAGGGAGAGGGAGAGGGAGAGGGAGAGGGAGAGGGAGAGGGAGAGGGAGAGGGAGAGGGAGAGGGAGAGGGAGAGGGGGGAGGGAGAGGGAGAGGGAGAGGGGGGAGGGAGAGGGAGAGGGAGAGGGAGAGGGAGAGGGAGAGGGAGAGGGAGAGGGAGAGGGAGAGGGAGAGGGAGAGGGAGAGGGAGAGGGAGAGGGAGAGGGAGAGGGAGAGGGAGAGGGAGAGGGAGCGGGAGAGGGAGAGGGAGAGGGAGAGGGAGCGGGAGGACACGGAAACTATAACGGCTAAGAACGGCTGTACCGATTTTAATGATCTCTGATTTGCTACTTTCTTAGGCGATACGAAGTTCGCCGGGTCAGCTAGTAAAATATAAATTACTAAAATATCATTGATGGAAACAAACAAAATTAAATAACACTGTCATCATTCAAACATTTTGCAATGACAACCTTATTTCCTTTATTTAAAACCTACATATTGTACTATTTTGCCTTAATGAGTAGTTTGTTTACATTTGTATCGGCTGCAAATTGACCCTATTACAGAGCAGCTATACCTGGTCTACTCAACGTGCGGCCCGCCAGGCTTTTGTAGTTGGCCCATCTGGGGGTTACTTTATTTTGTAATGATCCCGAAAACCTAAGAAATCAGTACCAATTTTTTATTTCTTTGTTTTGTGGCCCGCGACAGCATGACTAACACGACGTGTTTATGGTCCGTATGTAAAAAAGGTTGATTACCACTGTATTAGCGTATGTAAATTAAAAAAAAATCCAAATCCAGAGAATTTCAGATAGCAGGCTTCTGCTGCCGTTTGACGAAGTATAAATCAGTGCGGTGTGCGGTGCGCGGTGCGGTGCGCGGTGCGGTGCGCGGTGCGGTGCGCGGTGCGGTGCGCGGTGCGGTGCGCGGTGCGGTGCGCGGTGCGGTGCGCGGTGCGGTGCGCGGTGCGGTGCGCGGTGCGGTGCGCGGTGCGGTGCGCGTTGCGGTGTGCGTTGCGGTGCGCGGTGCGGTGTGCGGTGTGTGGTGAGGGTGCGGTGTCATCAGTGAGTACTTGTCCGTGATCTCCCTGATGATAACCTAAATGTTGTCAAACACATTAATCTTACTTATATTATTGCTCGACCTATTTTTATTCGGTGCGACGCAACACGCAACAAATCACAGCGCTGCGACCTGAACCTGAGCTCCAGCTGAAAATAATACCTATTTATACAATTTTTTCACTTTTCGTACTTTTTTTCTACTTTTATACATTCGTTAATTCTATCTGAGACCATAAACTGTTCTATATTATTTACCACAAAAAGAAATTAGTCATATTATTTTATTCAGAACACTAAAACTCGTCAAAAATAAGATTTCGGTTGAAAAACAGGAGAAAAATGTGTGTTTTCACTTAGTTTAAATAGGTACTTATTTCTTTTTGACGTGATAACGTCTATTAAAACGATGAGCGCCGCACCGGGCGCATCTTTGAAAAAATGTAGCGTTCCGCTAGCGAGACAGCGGCAATAGCGAGAGAGAGAGGCACTATCGGCTACGGTCGGCGTATCGTAACGTAGCGAGCGGCGTAACGAGCTACGGCTTGCCTACAGCATCGGTGGGCCGTAGGCGATCGTAGTTGAGTGGAGCGGTCATGACGTTGTCACGTTAAACTACCGTCCGTAAACCGACTTTACAGACAACCATTTTTTAATAGAAATAGAATTACCTGCCTATCAAAAAACGGACATTTTTGGGCAGAGCCCTGAGTATATTTTCGAATAGTTGTAGGTATATTTTTAAAGGGTAGTAAGGGTAATAATATGTTTCTTGGTTATATGTATTATTGTATGGTTATATGTAGTAGAATTGAGTTGTGTAGTAGAGGTAGTAAGGTAGTAGGTACACACATAATTATGTAAGGGAACTACTCTCATTCGTTATCGAAGCTATCTAACGTGAATGAGTGCAAACGCAAAAAGCAAAGAAGTTACGAGAATAAGTAAAAGAATATAGGTAGTGGTACCTACCTATGAGCTATCTCCGTACTGCGCGTGAAAGTTCTGTTTGAGTGACGAGAGCTCATGATCGCGACGACATCGTTATATCGACACCCTGAGGTCAGCGATAACATAATAACAGCTTTGACATAATATCTATCTATATTTATCTAATGGATATCTATATGGATATCTACATATATTTATCTAATGGATGACATACAATATTTATAACTACAATTCTATGACGAGTAACACAGGGAAGCGGAGTGGCAGAGTGCTGAAAACTCTGAAAAGTAGTTAATTCAATAATGAAGTGCTAAATATTTACAAAATATAAAACAAAAATACACTAAAAGATGTATAAAACTAGGCCTCTGCGGTGCAGTACCAACCTAAAATGCTGGCAACATTCCCTCGTTGTAAAACAATGTCCATGCAATGCTAAAATGCTGCGCAAGAAGTCTGCCAGCTCTAGCTCTATAATTATTTATTTTTAATACTAGGTTAATAATAATATTAGGTTTATTCTTAATACTAACCTCGGTCCGATGTCATGGCCACATAGATTCGCTTGATCTTCTTCTCTTCCTCTTTGGATTCTGCGGATTTATCTGCAACGGGTGCAGGAGGGGCCTCCTTGCCTTTTTCAGCCGCTTTAGGGTCTACAGGACCTTTCACCAAGTGGCTGGACTCGTAAAACTTACGCGGCGCGTATCCGAACGGCCGCGCTGCTTGGAGCTCTCGCTCAGCCTTTGTGAACCTTGTACAATACAATCATAGGTATGTTACTTATACATTACATTTTTTACTTGATCCTATTTTTATGGTGACGTCGACTTTATTCACCTGAGTTAATTCACCTAGGTGTCTTAAGTCTACTTTTAGTGTACTTTATTCACCTATGCACCCAGGTGCTTTAAATTTACTGATCTAGGTGAATTGATATAAGTAGACTTAATTCACCTATCATTTTAGTCAATGCAATTAGTGATGTTGGAATGTTATTCCGATTCGATTTTGTATAACAATCGATTTTATTTATGAAGAAGTTTTAATCGATTTAATTTAACACTATTCGTTGATTTATTAGATTTTTTTTAGTAAGTTAATAAGTTTTTTTTATAGGTATATAACGCTTCACACTCATAGCCCCACACTAGGATTCCCTGTGTCGTGGGTGCCATGGACAACAACACACTAGACAAGGACATTCACACCCAGACCGAAAACAGAAATTCAAACTCATCATTCAAATTTCCGCCTCGCTGAGAATCAAACCCAGGACCCTCGGTGCGGCGATCCGGCATGGTAACCATTGCGCCACACGGGTCGTCAGATACATAATAGTCGTGCTTTCTGGTCTCTAGCCAAACCCATTCAAGGCAATTTCTGTGCGTCGTCCCTTCCGCCTTTGCGCCATCCATCCATCCATCCATCAGCCTTTGTAGGTCCACTGCTGGACATAGGCCTCCCCTAACTTCCACCACTCTGACCGGTCCTGAGCCTTCTGAATCCAGCGGATACCCGCTGTCTTCTTCAGGTCGTCGGTCCACCTGGTCGGGGGGCGTCCTGTGCTTCTTTTACCGAGGCGTGGTCTCCATTCGAGGACCTTTCTTCCCCAACGGTTATCGGTCCTTCGAATTATGTGGCCAGCCCATTGCCACTTCAGCCTGCTAATTCTCTGAGCTTTGTCGGTCACCCTCGTTCGTCTACGGATTTCATCATTTCTGATTCGATCGCGTAGAGAAATACCGAGCATAGCTCGTTCCATAGCCCGCTGGGCGACTCTAAGCTTATGCATAAGGCCAATAGTGAAGCACCACGTCTCGAATCCGTATGTCATCACTGGCAACACACACTGCTCGAACACCTTCGACTTCAGGCACTGGGGTAACTTTTTGGACGACAAGATATGACGTAGTTTCCCGAACGCAGCCCATCCGAGTTAGATTCTACGAGTGACTTCTTTCTCGAAGTTGGACTTACCCATTTGGATCACTTGTCACAGGTAAATGTACTCGTCTACAACTTCGAGAGCAGCGCCGTCAACAACAACCGGTACGGGTGTGACATGGACATTCGACATGATTTTCGTCTTGTCCATGTTCATCTTAAGACCCACCCGTTGTGAGGCGCTGTTCAAGTCCCCGAGCATTGTACCAAGTTCCTCCAGGGATCCCGCCAGGATGACTATATCATCGGCATATCGCAGGTGTGTGATTTATTCACCATTGATGTTGATGCCACGTCGTTTCCACTCCATCAGCTTGAACACGTCTTCCAACGCAGCGGTGAACAGTTTTGGGGATATGACATCCCCTTGTCTGACACCTCTCTGCAGTTGGATGGGGTTCGTTGCTGTGTCTTGTACTCTGACGGACATGGTGGCAGATGAGTATAAACACTTCAACACCTCGATATACCGGTAGTCGATCCGGCACCGTTGGAGAGAATTTAGTACCGCCCAGGTCTCGATAGAATCAAAGGCTTTCTCATAGTCCACATAGGCAACACATAACGGCAGATTATACTCCTCGGTCTTTTGTATAATCTGCCGCAGCGTGTGTATATGGTCTATGGTGCTGTAGCCTTTTCGGAATCCTGCTTGTTCGGGAGGCTGGAAGTCGTCAAGCCTGCGTGGAATGCGATTTGTGAGCACCCTCGAAAACAGCTTATAAACGTGGCTCAGAAGTGCAATGGGCCTGTAGTTCTTCAAAAGGGCTTTATCCCCCTTCTTGAAGAACAGCGTCACCACACTTCTGCTCCACGCTTCCGGGGTAGTTCCAGTATTAATGACAACTTGCACAATGCTGTTGACGAGGGACTTGTGAACGAGAAACCCGACACCACCTTGGGACAGGTGTTCGCCCTCCCGGTGATAGAACAAGTTTCCGGATTTGAGTATTATCGTGTCCTCCCCCTGTCTTCGGACTTCAGATAAACCCACAATACTCCTGTTTAACTTGTATATCTCTTCTTCCAGCTCTTTTACCTTGTCGTCGGTCCTCAGTGTCCTGGTGTTATATGTTGCCAGGTGCAGAAGTCGTCGTTTGGATTGGTAGCCTGATCTCTGCCGGCGATTCTTAGCACCCCCTGCCCCGCCGTTACCATAGCCGCTACAGTAACTAGGAATAGCGGGGCTGCCGGGGACTGGGGGCCGAGGCTCATTCGTGACTAACATGCGGGGGTTTTAGCCGATAGTCACCACGCTTGGCTAGTGCGTGTTGGTGACCGCAGGAGACCTGACTGGTATTCGTCATACACAGAAATATGCTGCTGCCCATCTTCTGGATTTGTCCTATTAGTCGCCTTTTACGACATCCCAGGAAGAACGGGAGTGGTGCTATTCTACAAAGTGAACCCGGACACCACACGGAGTGAACCCAGACACCGCACGGACCACCGCCTTTGCGCAGAGCAGACAATACCCTGACCCACACCGTAAAAGAGAAAGCCGAAATTCTGGGCACACTCTTTGCGTTGAACTCGACTCTTGATGACGGGGATAACACACCGCCTACCATCCCGCTGTGTGGTGAGCTGATGCCTGACGTGCGTTTTACTCAGAATGCCGTACGTCAAGCTCTTTTTTCCCTCGACATCAACAAGTCGAATGGGCCGGATGGTATACCTGCTGTTGTGCTAAAAACGTACGCTCCGGAGTTGACCCCGGTTTTAACGCGCCTTTTCCTATTCTGCCGGCATCGTGCCGTCTTCATGGAAGGTAGCCTTAGTCCACCCTATCCCCAAAAAAGGAGATAGATCAAGTCCATCCAATTACAGACCAATCGCGATAACCTCTCTGCTCTCCAAACTAATGAAGCGTGTAATAAACACCCAACTGCTGTGGTATCTAGAAGATCGCCAGCTGATTAGCGGCCGTCAATATGGCTTCCGCCACGGCAGATTGGCTGGCGATCTTTTAGTATACCTTACTCATTGCTGGTCAGAAGCGATTGAGAGCAAGGGAGAAGCATTGGCTGTAAGTCTGGATGTTGCAAAGGCCTTCGATAGGGTGTGGCATAAGGCATTACTCTCTAAGCTGCCTTCCTATGGAGTACCCGAGAAATTGTGCAGATGGATTGCCAGTTTTTTATCGGAGCGGAGCATCAAGGTCGTTGTTGACCGAGCATGCTCGGACACGAAGCCCATGAATGCTGGCGTCCCTCAAGGCTCTGTGCTCTCACCTACACTGTTCATCATGCATATCAATGATATGCTTGCCATCAGGAATATCCATTGCTATGCTGATGATAGTACGGGTGATGCTCGCTATACAGGCCGAGCAAATCTTTCTTGGGTGCAGATTGAGGAGAAGAGGATGAAACTTGTGTCTGAAGTCGAGACATCTCTGGAGCGGGTCTCGGAATGGGGCAGACTAAATTTAGTCCAGTTCAACCCCGAGAAGACTTAAGTTTGCGCGTTAACCGCTAAGAAAATCCCATTCGTCATGGCACCTCAGTTCCAGAACACTCCTCTTAACATCTCCAAAAGTATTGGGATCCTTGGTGTCGACATTTCGAATGAAGTTCAGTTTCGGGACCATTTGGTTCGTAAGGCCAAACTAGCTGCAAGGAAATTGGGAGTGCTCAATAGAGCTAAACAGTACTTCATGCCTAAGCACAGATTGATGCTCTATAAGGCACAAATTTGACCATACATGGAGCACTGCTCTCATCTTTGTGCCGGAGCCCCAGCTGGCCAAGTGGACACGTTTGACCGAATCCAACGACGAGTCATTCGTCTTGTCGACGATCCCAAGCTTACAGACGGATTAGAGTCGCTTAAGTTGAGGAGAGACATAGGCTCGCTATGTGTATTCTACCGTCTGTATAACGGGGAGTGTTCTGAAGAACTGTTTGATTTAATACCTGCAGTTGATTTCCGTCCCCGTACATCACGTACCAGGTTCCATCCACACCACCTAAGTAACTGGCGTTCGTCCACAGTTCGGTTTTCACGTAATTTCCTGCCTGCCGTATTTTCCTTTACACGTCCGGTAAACTGTGGATCAAACTTCCTGCATCGGTGTTCCCGCTAAGCTATGACATGGGGTCCTTCAAGAAGCGGATCTTTTCTTTTCTTCGTGGCCGGCAACGCATTGGTGACGCCCCTGGTGTTGCTAATGTCCATGGGCGACGATGATCACTTATCATCAGGTGACCCGTCTGCTGGTTTGCCTGCTTAAGGCATAAAAAAAATATATTTTAATACATACGTATATTTATTATATACATTTATAATAATACCAGAGATGTGCATAATAGTTTATAAAATGTATTTAAATGAAAATGAATATAATTTTCATTTTTTCCATTTCAAAATCAAAAATTATTTAAAAAATTCATAGATTTAATAAAGGAATATTATATGTACTGCGAATGATGATTTTAGTTCATGTGAAGAATCCGATGATTTGTAAAAATAAAAGTAAAATTACAGTATGGTAATTGTTTTATTTGTTACACTTGCGTCCTAACATGCAAAATTTTTATTTTTCAATTTCTCATGGAAAAATCAGTATGAATAATGCTCGTTACGTAAGCAGTTAACTCGATAAATAACGATATTGATAAATGTCAGAGCTAAGACTCGTCGCATCACTAGTGACAAGCAAATGAAAGGTCTATGAAGTAATGCATTTATTTGTTTATGTTTGCATGTCAATAATTATCGAGTATCATAGGCATCATGCATGTGTCAAAAGTGAAATGCCAAATTGAAAAGAATATAGGTAGACTACACGCGATATTAGTTGACTGAATTTAACTATGGAACTAGGTGAACTAATTTATTTTTGGTTTTTGAGAATCTAATAACTATACCAACTATAGTTTTATAAGATTACAACTAGAAGGGGTTAGCGTAATCGAATATGTATAGTGATTATGCGCATATCTTAACTACGAAATTATTTGTATACCTATAATTCTAAATCTCATTCTGATCATTGTCTGATGAAATCTGTATCGACATATTCCCCTCCGGACTGCGAGCCCCGAGGTAACCGACGAATGTGGCGATACAAGTCAGCGGATTGGGATGAGATGTGACACTTCTTCGCGTCTTATCCTTGGGAGCAGCTCTGCTTGTCTTTTGGCGATTCGTCGAGCTGCGCGGTTGCTATAACCGATGTGGTACGCCAAGAGATGCAGTATTTCATCCCTTTTTCTGATGTACCCATCGGTGGCAAAGCTCGCCCATTATACACTACCGAATGTGAGCAAGCTGAGCAGCGCAAGCATTCAGCGTACTTAACCTGGGTGGATGCTCGAAGCCGCATAGCTCCGGATGTCAGCGCTAAGAAGAAAGCTTTTAATCAAGCCGCCAAGTCTTACAAAAAGGCATTACAGAAGACAAATTCCGACCGCATTACTCACATCGGCGAAAAACTCTCTACCCAACCGTCCGGTAGTAGAGCTTTTCGAGAATAAATTTCTGTCGGCGTACGCTGCCTCCGCTGCTAAAACCGAATGGTTCCCTGGATCATATGGCTAAGGAGAATGCGGGCTTATTCGCATCTCTTTTTGCCGAGAATTCACGTCTGGATATCGGCAATAACGTACCACGCCAGTTGACTTATTTCGGTATCTATATGCCGGAGATCCGCATTACAAACAATGAAGTCCTTAAAACCTTGCAGTATCTAGACGTGAATAAAGCCAGTAGACCAGACGGGATTCCAGCGATAGTGATCAAGACATGTGCACCCGAGTTATCATCTGTATTGACACGTCTGTTTCACCTCTTAATTGAGACTGGATCAGTGCCTAAATGGCATACTTAGAACAGAATGATCTCCTTAGCAACCAGCAGTGCGGGTTCTGCCGAAAAGTGATCGGTCTTTCCGCGTTGTAGTCGATGGTTGATCATCGGAAACAATGGACACAAATGCCGGAGTTCCTCAGGGGTCTGTTCTCTTTGCCACTCTATTTCTGCTACATGTTTGCTACATGACTTGCTTATTACCGGTATCTACAGGTACGCAGACGATAACACAGTGGTAGAGAGATAGTAGATACCTACCATGTTTCAGGGCCAGTCGAAATTCAGTCTGAAAGAGAGGCCATGGTGGCTCGTGTGAATCTCACACTTCGGGCTGTGTCAGAGTGAGGCGATGTCAATCTTGTGAGATTCAATGCCACTAAAACGCAGACGTGTCTATTCGCGGCCAAGAGGAGCCCATTCACTTTGGCTCCTACTTTTCGGAATGTGTCCTTGGATTATACAAACAACGTTTAGTTGTTAGGAGTAGAGATATCCTCGAAACTCAACTTTGAGTGGTTCATTGAGACCAGGGCCAAGGCTTCTGCAAGAAAACTTGGTATCTTTGCAAAGGTGCGGCGGTACTTCACACCCAGACAACTCTTAACCTTGTACAAAGCTCAGGTTCGGCTGTGTGTGGAATTCTGTCCCCACATTTGGACAGGCGCAGCCAAATGTCACCTTTCTGCCTTGGACTCGACGGAGAGGCACATTTCGGAGAGTGTGCACAGGAATTGTTTGAAATAATTCCCCCATCTCCATTTCTCCATCGAACGACATGACGCACGGCGGGTATCCATCCTTTTGTCGTGAACATCCCACCGGTATGGACGACGCGGCTTGCCTCGTCATTCGTTATACGCACCGCGAAGAACTGGAATAACTTGCCTGCGTCGACGTTCCCGCCTGCGTATGATGTGGATGTCTTCAAGAAAAGAGTGAATAGAAAGCCTATTCATTACCTACTAAGTTAATGTGCTCACCACCTTGGACCACATCTCCACTTACTTCAGGTGGGATTGTGGTCACGCATTAACTTATTTGTGTAAAAAATGTCATTGTCATGATTATGCCCCAAGTAATGCAAGACAACAATGTAACAAAAATAATGCAAGACTTTTGGCTTTCCTATTTTGTAACAAACTATATCTACAATTTACGATTGTAGCAGGCGCGGGTTCCAATCTATAGATCTCCGAAGATCTTAATCAGATTCGAATATGTAAAGAACTAAAAATAAACATCGAAAATTAAAATGTGTGCAATTCACACGTGGTAGAAGTGAAACCTTCAAAAATTTTGTTTTCAAGATAATTAGACGAATGTAAAATTTCGGTAAGATGATAGTTGTACCTAGGTTTTACTACTCCACTGCACTCCACTCCGCTCCACTCAACTCAACCCCCCTACCCCTGTACAATGCTTCCTATCTCACTTTAGAATTTATGTGTCTGTCTTTTTTTACTGGACAGTTTCGTTTCATCGAATTTCAAATCACCCCCGTACTAAAGAAGTTTTCACTTCAAAAAATATCTTTAGAAAGAGTCGATGTTACACTACATTTTTTTAATAAGGTGAATTAAGTTTACTAATACACCTCGGCAGTAGGCTCGTGTGTAGCTTGCCTTAATCACCTAGGTGAATTTAGGTCTACCGCTTTAGTATACTTAATTCACCTGTGTGTAGCTGGCCTTAATCACCTAGGTGAATTTAGGTCTACAGATTTAGTATACTTAATTCACCTGCGGCCAGTAGAATTAAATCACCTGGGTGCATAGGTGAATAAAGTACACTAAAAGTAGACTTAAGACACCTAGGTGAATTAACTCAGGTGAATAAAGTCGACGTCACCATTTTTATGAGTTTAAGTTTGTCGAAGATTTATAGTAAACAGCTCAGATGAAAGAATAAAAGGGTAAACAGATACAAATTATAAACGTAGAAATAATTTAGTTACAGTAGTTCCATCCATCACTTGGTCTGCTCTTCCTGCGTTTCTACTTCACGAAGACATTTTTTACATTGAATAAGCTCTGAAACTACTGAACCGATTTGAAAATTGTTTCACTGTTGGAAAGCTACACTATCCCCGGGTGACTTAATATGATACAGTATATTTTCAAAAAAATTAGGGAATCTTAATAAAACTCCATTAAGTAACACAAGATGTAAAAAAATAAGAAAACCGAAGCAAAGCGAGGACGGTTACTTGTGTTCAATAAAATAATAGAATATATACTTGCTAGCAGACACCATCTTCATAGTTTTTGTGATTTTTTGAATATTTTTAATAGATTTTAAACGAAGAGATACTTGCTTTAGCTGCACCATGATGCAATGTTTTACTAAAATCTATTTTATAAGCAAGATTAAAATTAGATTATGACAAAGACATTAATGCCACATCTTTGATTGACAAGTGATTATCATCGTGATTAAGTACTCTGTGATAATCATCATACCTAATCACAGAGTAGGTAGGTAAGTAAACGACTGACAGGCTACAGCATCGTAATATTTTGAGGCACAGAAGACGTCATAATAGTACCTTTAATTTACTAACAAAAAGTAACCGACTTCAAAGTTACTCAAAAACTATTTGTCACATCTCGTTCAAATTTATGTGAGACCACATGACAAGCACCTGCTTTCGATTAAAAAAAGAATCATCGAAATCGGTTGGCGTGATATTGAGCTTCCATTTGTCGCGCACATACTTAAGACCTCAGTTAAGACTTAGGTTTAATATGGTTTTCTCATGGATGCCACTGTCAGATCTCAATAAAATTTAAGTGGGTTCACATGACGTACGACATAACGCGGTGTAAATACATAGGTACAAGCTATATGTATCGAATGAATTAAGTAATAGCAAAAAAATATTGCGTGATAATTACACTGGTATCAACAATGTTTTGACAAAAACATTGATACACTGCGATAGCGTTCAGTGACGCAATTCATTCGTAACAGACTTCATTATTACGAACGCTTTATTTTGATGGATCCAACGTTATTTTACTACATACAACATCATTGAGATCTTTACTGAGAATGAAGTGTCGTAATTGTCGTGAAGGGGGTTCCTTCGAGCTGTTCCGTCATAATGTAGGTAGGTACATTGACATTATCATCGTGAAAATAATAAATACCCATTCACCAACTAGCTTGGTGCTTGATAACAGACACAGCAATTTTATTATTGAGCATAACATAAAGAGGAGCACTTTACAAGTTGTGATATGCAACCTTACTCTAACTTTGAAGTTTTAAGTTTTAAATATTGGTTTTGCTGACTGTAACTTCGTTTTGTATGACGTCACGGAGCTGTTATGTAGATAAGGTTCAATTTCATATAGGTAGATAATTTTTGAATTCGGTCACTGTAATACTAAACGTGCGAAACGTATTGTAATCTGCTAGGCCATGGATCTATAAAGACGGCTACGAGAAATATCGAAAGCCCATTAGAACAGAGTGGGTTAAATAAACAAAGGAATAATTTTCCGATTTGAATATTTCTACAATATTAAACTACCTACAATACCAATAAGCAAAGTAACGTATATTTGTAAACCTGTGAAAAAATTGCAAAACATAATCTTGGTGACTTGCTGCATTGGTCGCCTGCTCTACTATTTCCAAAACTGATGCCGCCTTTAAATAATAACACGAGGAAATTGCAGGGGATTTTCCAGTGAAAAACCGCGTGCGTAGGGTATAATATCTGCTCCATCTACGTCAGGGCCCCGCGCCGCGAACATACTCGTAATATAAAAGCGAGGCGCCACCACCGCGAGGGTTTCAAACAATCTCGCGCTCCGCAAGCTCGCAACGTCCGCATCGCTCGACACACGCTTGCCACCATCCAACATGGAAGTGCTCACACCAAAACCCGAGGAGATTCTTTCGTCTTCGCCGCCCAACCAGGTCAGCTATGCATTGTTTATTGTTTCATACATATTTCACCAAATTATGCGAAGCCTGAAGTATGTTGGTTACTCGTTTTATTGTTTTTAATTTCAAAATTTAATTTATTATCGCATAATATTTCAAATTTAATGTTATCTCACTTACATTGTCTCATTTTCACAATTCAGAAATGCAAATGCTTTTACGTTAGTTTTGAGTAATTTCAGTCTTTTTGTGTTAGATGACGTGCGAAAGCGAATGTTTCCATAATATTATGTGCTCCAACGTTTCATTTACTGGGGGTTTCCGATAGCTCCTTTGGTAATGGTTCTGCTTGCCTAGCGAAAAGTTCCGGATTCAATTCCCAAAACAAGGAACAAACTAATTCTGTAGCCTTCTTTAAAAAAAAAATCTATTTTTAAGGTATGGAATTTTGGATTCATTTATGCCTCAAGATAAATAATTATGACGAAGTCACGGGTCTACCTTAGTATGATATAAGATACATTTTCCTTTTCGGTCTATACATTCTTACTCGAAATTTACGAGCACTGACGCCATACTGACACAAAATTATTTTGAATCTATTTTTGAATTCTGTCTATATTCCGCTAGTTTAATTCCAACGGCAGGTACCTACACTACCTACCTACTCGGATGACGGATGCGGTGGAGGCATGAATATCTAACGAAAAATAATAATATGGACAGAATAACAGAACTATGTTATAACATTAGTCGGCTGAAGTTCGTGTCGGTGCAGCAGTCCAGACTCGAGATCTAGTCGACATTGAAGGTTATAACAAAAAAATTGCAATGTGAATGTCACTGCAAGACAAGTTAATTACCTACACGATCAGGTGTAGGTTAGGTAGGTACAAATTTGGTGCAGTGACTTGCCGTTCACTCGCCAGCGGAAAAAACAAAATGTAACAACTTAATACGCAGTTGATTCTTAGTAATGTCTATCTATGATTTATACGCATAATGATATCTGAAGTTATAGTGTCGTGTATATAATATTTTGATTCGCCAACGTTTATTCTAGGTTTTATTACAATATAAGTACTATCATAATTTTAAAGATTAACAAGATTTAATTTTATAATTACCTAAATTATTTGACCTCAGACGCTCTCCTTTATTCTGAAAAAATATGAATTTTGCCTGTACGGATCTGCAAACACCATATAATTTCATGTTTTCACCAATACATGAAGTGATACATGACGAACGTTTGGGTTTAATTCATCAAAGGTAGTGCGTAAATTAGCTGAGATATGACGATGATTATTGAAGTTGTCGGAAAAATTCATTCCGACTGACTGGAAGGTTACACGGCGTGCGCTACGTGCGCTAAGTTCACGAAATAATTGTTTTCTGAAATTGTTCCTCATATATGTAAAAGTGATGCGATGCTGGGGCGGGCCATTTGTTCCAATATAAATATGGCATAAAATATACAGATAATTAATGTAAGGCCTCTAAGGATAAGATATTGCAAGGCCTCGACAGAGTCCTTAAGATAACGAAATGTTAAATAAATATTTATGAACTTCAATCTTGAAAAGGAGCAAGCGATTTCAAGTTTGAGTTAGCAAAACTCAAACAGAACCGGCAAGTCATCTAGGAGCGATAGAGCTACTGGCATGGCTGGTCTGCGCACTTACCGCGTCGCGGCCGATGACTCCCGGGTTATCGCCAATCGTAGGCGTAACTTGATCCTCAATATCATCAACGAACTCTCTTATCACTGGGACATTATATGATTACCTATATTTCTAGTTTACATGTCTGTGGATATACTCAGTTCAAGTTATTCTCAACGATTGAAGTAAACATGTCTCCTTTAAAATGTACGTCACCTACACATTCTCGAATTTTCTCACCTAGGACAATAATCAATTATATTATTATCTGTACTTTCAGCCAAAATTAGTAAAAGGCGGCAACTATATCCGCGAGGGCTCCAACAAGTCAACATGGGTGTTGTTCTCGCCGGAGACTCCGGACCAGGCGGGCTCCCTCGCCAAGTTCCTGAACGTGTTCTCCTCCCACGGTGTCAACCTGAACCACATCGAGTCCAGGTCCTCCCTCAGGAGGCCGGGGTACGAGTTCATGGTGGAATGCGAACATGGCCAAGGAGACTTCGGAGCTGCTCTCGAGGAGTTGAAGAGCAATGTCGGCTACTTGACTATTATTTCAAGAAACTACAAAGATAACAAATGTGAGTAAATTTTACATTGGAAGATACTAATTTTTTGAAGTGAAAACTTCTTTAGACGCGTTGGGCATTTTTAAGGTGGGATAAAACCAATCAGTTCGCGACACCGTCATCGTAGTGTAGCGTCATCTTTGAGAGAAGTACAGAACTATATAAGTTACTTAATTTACATTGTAGTTTACATAATACTTTTCACTATAAATGTAAAGAGTAAAAAATACTTCATTTAAAAGTATACATAAAATCCACACCAGCGTGCATTTGTGTTTTTTTTTAACCGACGAAAAAAAAAGGAGGAGGTTCTCAATTCGACACGTATATTTTTTTTTTTATGTATGATCACGCAGAAATCAGCACAGGGTGGTCCGATTTGGATGATTCTTTTTTTATTGGATAGGGTATGTCCTGAAGTTGGTCCCATATTTTTTTGAAAATTTTATTCCCACCCTAAAGGTACGAAAATAGGGAATGATTGATTATTCACCCGTTTTTTACCCGGAATTTTTACATGTTAACCCCAATAACTTTGTACTGGATGATCCGATTTCGATGATTCTTTTTTTATTGAATAGTGTATACCTTGAGGTTACTCTTATTTAAATTTCGAAACAAAATTTTACCCCTATAGGTACGAAAATAGGGGATGATTGATATTTCATCTACTACATTTTTACCTGGTAACTGAATCTATAATTCATAAAATCAATAATTTATTATTAATTATAAGTATTATAGCAACTAAAAATTAAAAAATAATTACTTTTTAACAAAAAATAAAACCAACGAAAAAAACACTGAAAAGCAAAAAATAAAATAAACCATTTAGTATTATAAATTAAGATCCGAAATTAACAGTAAATAAATAATTTTGAGGCGGTGCCAAACCAATGAAAAAACAAACGGCGAAAAGATGTGCGCCGCGCTGCTGCTGCCGTGTGCATCGCATACCGCTGCCCTCATAATATGAATTTTATGTAATTAATTTTGGTTGTTTGTTTGGCACGGTCTCAAAATTATTTATTTACTGTTAATTTCGGATCTTAATTTATAATACTAAATGGTTTATTTTATTTTTTGCTTTTCAGTGTTTTTTTCGTTGGTTTTATTTTTTGTTAAAAAGTAATTATATTAGTGGTACTAGAAGCTGTACAGCTATAGTCAAACGTCATATCTGTAACGGCTCAAGATTGAAGACGCCTGGTATTCACCTTGCTTGAAGGACCGCTTAGTGGACTCGACGTTGACATCGCACGTGGCCAAATAGTCTTCCCTCGAGACCTGTTGCAAACTAAACTAGCGATTGTCCATTTGCCAAACGAGCTTGATGTTGATTTATTTTATGAACCATTACGACCGACACTAATCAGTAATCATTGAACAGTAAATTACAAGATTTACAAGGCGTCACAATTTAGCGATAAGAAAATTTTACATTATGAATATATTTTCGAAATAATATTATTTCAGCTGCCGTGCCATGGTTCCCGCGTCGTATTCGCGACTTGGACCGCTTCGCAAACCAGATCCTCTCGTACGGAGCCGAGCTAGACTCCGACCACCCGGGGTTCACCGACCCCGTGTACCGCGCCAGGAGGAAGTACTTCGCCGACATTGCCTACAACTACAAGCACGGCCAGCCGCTGCCGCACGTCAACTACACCAAGGAGGAGATCGCCACCTGGGGCGCAGTGTTCACCAAGCTCACAGAGCTGTACCCCACGCACGCGTGCAAGGAGCACAACCACGTGTTCCCGCTGCTCATCGAAAACTGTGGCTACAGGGCGGACAACATCCCGCAACTGGAAGATGTTTCTAATTTCCTTAAAGGTGAGAGATATTCTTAACATGAAGCTTTGTAGGTATATGGTTAGAGTTAGAGGAGTTAAAACACTACAAGTATGTTGTAGCAGATTCACTGAGTGAATATTAGATTAGGCAATCACTCCTACCTAGAACAACATACGATAGCTGTGGCGGTGTTGTTTCAGACTGCACCGGATTCACGCTACGGCCGGTGGCGGGGCTGCTGTCGTCGCGCGACTTCCTGGCGGGGCTCGCGTTCCGCGTGTTCCACAGCACGCAGTACATCCGCCACCACTCCAAGCCACTGTACACGCCGGAGCCCGACGTCTGCCACGAGCTGCTGGGTCACGCGCCGCTCTTCGCGGACCCGGCCTTCGCCCAGTTCTCGCAGGAGATAGGGCTGGCCTCGCTCGGCGCGCCCGATGATTGTATCGAGAAGCTGGCCACGGTTAGTAACTTTCTACGGACTTTGGAACTTTCTACGCAAGTGACAAACGAGCAGACTTGTTATCTGGTAGCACGCACCGTATTGTTGCCGTAAAAGGACTTGCATCAAACAGTTTTGACACGTTGTCGATTTGCATTTGATAATTAATACATGTATACTGCGTACAAATAGATTGTACAGATCTACCTACGATTATGCTGCACATTCCGTCAAAATAAATACATTTTCATTTTTAATAAAAAAGGTCTTCTCTGAATGCCGCAGTAATCGATGACGTTGATCCTTTTGGAGGAGCATGTGCGTGCGGAATCATAATAATATCATTACACTTGGCAGACTGGCCTACTAAACAGTATTTGCAACGGAAGGGGTCAGGATATTGTAAAGGTTGGCTGTTAGGGCGTTGCAAAACGTTAAATTACAATTAAGTATTGTTTGTTTGATGGACGACACCTGACGAGGCTCGTCGACATCCCGACTAAGCTCGATAATAAACCGACATTGTTTTGTTATGGAACAGTGTTTCTGGTTCACCGTCGAGTTCGGCCTGTGCCGCCAAGAGGGCAAGCTGAAGGCGTACGGCGCGGGCCTGCTGTCCTCCTTCGGGGAGCTGCAGTACTGCCTCTCGGAGAAGCCGCAGCTCCGGGACTTCGAGCCCGACGTCACCGGCCTGCAGAAGTACCCCATCACCGAGTACCAGCCTATCTACTTCGTCGCCAACAGCTTCGAGAGCGCCAAGAATAAAATGATGTAAGTACACGTAGTCGTTATGTCTTTGCAACGTTATATCTACCTGAATCTATTACTCTATTGTAATTCTGTAAAACATGTATTATTCCAGCAAATTCGCTCAAACGATCCCACGTGACTTCGGCGTGAGGTATAACCCGTACACCCAGAGCATCGACATCCTCGACTCGGCTAAGCAGATGAAGGACCTGCTCCGGGAGACACACCAGGAGATGGACCGCCTCCTCAGCGCCATGGACAAGTTAGATCCGTAAGTAACGTAAGAGATATTCATGTTAAATGTTAAGTCCAACTTGAAATCGTTTCCACTCGTCAAACAATCTGTGATTCATGTTAAATGAAAGTTTCGGTATTGTTACATTATCAACTCTTTACACCCACAATTTATACTTTTGTTACTAAGTTTTTATTTTATATTAATTATTGAAACAAACTTTTAGTTTATTAGGATAATATAATTATGTGACACTGATTTTGAAATTATGTTACTATTACGAGTATTTGTATAGATAAGATGTTATTGTTTTCAAATATACCTATTACTTTTCTTTAAATATATTATTTTCAAATATATTCAAAGAATTAAGTGGAGTGCCACATAAGTACCCTCGTCATAAATTATATAGAACCAGAGCCTAGAGCGATCAGACATAACTTACTTTCACATGGATGAAACTTTAACTGTCTGATCGCTCTGGGCTCTGGTAGTAATAGTGCCTCCTGCAAAAAGGACGGTATTAGGCGCAAACTCTGTGACTCGTCTTTATAACCAGTTTGGGAAATGGGTAATTACATATTGGTTTTACACTGCTAAAATTCGTTCTTGTTTTGTCTTGATTTTATTTTTGGTCGGTGATGCGCCGTTATTTAGCCTAATGTAGCCTAATTAGTTTTAATAACATTATTATTAGTAATTTTAAATAACCTTAATCTAAGTTAAATAGTAGATACATAATTGTTACTTTCAAAATACCTTCCTAAATCAATTACGTATGCTGTGTTTGCCTGTTACTGGTTTTTCATGTAAGTAGCATAAGATAGGTATTATGTTAACTTAAGTGTAGTGTATTTTAGCATGTTAACTGTTGGTGAACCAAATAAATAAATAAATATTGAAAATTTTATTTAGTCAACCTCAATATTTTTTAATATTTTTATTTTCATATGTTATTTTACGTAAGAACCTAATTTAAAATATTCTTAAAATAATTACATAAGTGAAAAGTTAAGAGAAAGTTTATGTGTTATGATGTGATAGGATATAATCAATACCCATTACTGATAATCTGAAGAGAGAGACCATTGCAGTAAGCGTGGACAAAGTTGCGATGAAAAATTCTTAAAATTAAGTATCTAACGCCCCAACTCAGCGTCACTAACGGTTACTTTAATCGGTCCTTAGTAAAGAATCACCATACAAATTCTGTACCTACTAAGGAGCGATTTAAGTAACCGTCTGTAAGTACAATAAATCTGAGTTGGGGCGTTAGTATTGGTATTGTATTAAGTATCTGCTTATAGTTATATGCTACTTAGGCCCGTAATATCAATAGCAGGTTAATCTATGATTCTGAGTTTAAACTGTCTTTGTTGAAGCAACAACGATAGTTTAAACTCAGAATCATAGATTAACCTGCTATTGATATTACGGGCCTTATTGTGTTGGTTTGGACTCGATCATGAGAGGTCTTACCCCAACTGCTGAATAGGATTTAGAAATAAAAATCTCATACTAACCAACATAATAATTATAATTATTAATAATATAATTTGTACAAGGTAAACCTAAGCTACCTACTAATTACAGTAATTTAAATTATTGAAAATGACAAGAAAAATGTATTAACGTGGTCTTACCTACGGCGACACTCGACGATCACGACACACTACGTTTCACCGACATATATAATGTGATTATAGCTAAGCCTTGCTTTATTTACAATACAAATTTTATGGAATGATAGTTTTCATTACTTAACTAATGCAGTTACAGTTACCTACAGAGGAGAAAGTGCCATGATTGTGGTCCTGGTCTGTGATTATGTCAAAGAGACCGCCTCAGCAGCAGAGCAAATTTTGATCGTATGACATTTAAATCAAGTATTTTTTTTACATCTCACATGTTATATGTCCCACGTGGGTTCTGAGCAATCGATACTCTGACAATCGGTCGGCTACATCTATGAATAAGACCTCCTATTTGCTTTTACTTCACAGTTCGGAACCCGAGAAATACTCTCCGATGCTCTCCGAACCGGTGTATATGAACTGGTGCTTAATCATAATAGCGGAGGAGTTTCTTTACGGCTTTTCTTCTCCTCCATGACAAAGCACCCTTCCGAAAAGCTGGTAGATTTAAAAAAAATGATGACGTGCTTATGTGTATCAGTGATACCTTTATGATTAAAATATTTAAACTTTGACATAAACGGAAACAAAGCAGCGACTACAATCTACAGGGATAACGTCCAGTAAAGTAAAAAGCGATCTATTTCCCGGCAATGTTAGTGATAGATATTACTTCTAATACATCGTCCTTATTACACATAGATACGATACTTTAAAATACAATAAACAAGTTTCTACAGTAAATTAATTATAAAAAATGTGCAATATAGTTCGATGTGAAAATTCGACACTTCATACTTATCATTATAATATTTTAGTAATTTTACAAAAAGTGCGGAATATATTAGAACACTTACTTACAGTAGGGACATTAAATAACACTTTCGTTTCAATATTTCAGAGTCGTAAGTCGTAAGGCATTACCATACTTTAAAAACGGCTTACATTACTCTCAGATTAACATAAAAATCTAGTGTCTATTTGAATTGAAGTTGACATGTGCTTAATAAAATTACATTTCATTTAAAAGATTCCACTTTGCAGGAGAACACTGTTTATTATACGATGATCATTAAATAAACTAAGATGTTTTTAGGGTCCATTCATTAATTACGTAAGGGTCTGGAGGGGAGGTCTTTAAAATCTCTACATGCTCTTATGATGGAGGGGGGGGGGGGGGGGAGAGGATAAAGCCAATCTTACGTAATAATTTTAAAAGTCGAAAAACTAAATAAAAACGTACTAAAGTGAAGGCGATCCAAGAAATCTTACGTGCCCTTAATGGGAGCAGGTGGGGTCAGAAATGGCAAAAGTTGTCCTCACGTAGTTGATGAATGGCCCCTAAGGCCACTTACTACATTCTAGGTATTCTAGAGGTATTCTAAAGTATACCAACTTATACCTTTGTCATAGGTATGTGACATATAGGTAGGTATGTGAAAGGTTTCGTAATACAACAATTGATTGATTTGATTATGTGAAGAGTTACTTTTTTATAGAGCAATATGTACATCAATATAATTATATTATGCTCTCAGGGACACATACATTTTATGTGTATTGCAGAATAAAGGTCAGCACTCGCGGCTTCACTGATGGCACATTTGTTTATTTTGTAGTAACAATCTGCAATTTTAAAGCTATTTCGAAACAACTACTTCTTTATTTCACTGGTATACCTAGTGGTGGTGACACATATAAAAAAATGTCTTCAAAAGCAAAAGATTAAAATATGAGACTATTACAGTTCCACTGCGAAATATCTATTTGTTGTACCTAAGTATTGATCGAAATAAGAGTGACTTATCTAAAAAACATAATTTTATCATAATATTATAATTTGGCACTACGTGAGTGCGGGTTGCAGGCTCGAGCAAGGGACCCATCCTAAGTATCACAGTTGCTAAGAAATAAATAAATAAATTTAAATAGTTAGAGATAGGGATTTGAAACTTAGATTAGGATTTATATTAATTTTTAAATCTAAATAATAGTTTACAATGTACCACACGCTAGGCAGCGGTTTGACTTAAACAAAGATACATTAATTTTATTTATCATTGTACAATCATATTCCTGAAATCGCTCCACAACGACCGCGCCAGTGCAATGGCAATGACATTTCCTCACATTACTCGCGGCCTGACAGCCTTCCATCTGAGGCTGTTATCTATGTTAATATTAGTAATTATACGTGCAATTTTATAAGCGTTTTCTTACTTTACATGACATACGGTTACATTTACTTCAGATATTCCATAACATTATTTACAAGTTAAAATAGTGAACCGGTCATTGTTGAATAAATGTGTTGTCCAAGTTTAAAGGAGAAAATTATCTTTATCGACATGATAAGATGGTTTAATAACAACCGATAATGAGCAGTCCGTAAAAATTACTGTTATTATTTTTATTTAATGTTTGCTTGATACCTATTGTTAAGATAGCGCGGATATCGAAATATACTATTAACTTTACATGACTCAATGGCAACTTAAATTTAAAAGAAATCTATTAACACAGACTACTAAAACATTAAATTACATATAACACATAATATATTTATTTATAATATGGAAACTTATATTAACTAAAGACAAAGTTTGATAGCACGCTGTATTACATAGTTCGACCAAGGAACAGATCGAATAAGTCAAGAGGACGTGTAATATAACGATATCTACACTAATTCAAATTCAACATCAATAACAGACACATCACAATGACATGACGCCGTCCAATGGATCTACAAAAATATAATTCCAATTCTCAGTTCAAGATAATATACCTACGTTCACATCACAACTCGCACCTTCAGTGGAAAAAAAGTGTAAGTCGTGTTACTTTGAATTTTAGTTATTAATATGATTGGAAAGGGGGACAAAAGCTGCATATTGTGCTCAATTTTTTTCAAATTTTTATCATTAATCTTTACGGTTTTGTGCATGTAAATTTGTTTGAATACTTACTGATATTTTAACAGTTTTTTTGCTCTCCTGTAGAATTGCAATTTTCATCATATGCCTTTTTTCCACCGAGGGTGCGATTACTGTATTGACTATACAATTCCGGGCAAACAGTTGGTACCTACGTGCCAACTGTTTCAAATATAAATTAATGAATTCAAACATGAATCGGAAATGTGATTAGGGTTATCCGCTTGAGTCACGGTAGATCACATGTAGGTGCTCGAACATTGTATATGGACTATGGGCCATTGGCTTGGCATATGAACGCGAAGTTAGACGGAGAATGCCAGCAAACATTGAAAGACGAAGACTCTCGAGGATCTTCGAAGACTTTAAACTTCGCTCTGCATGCAGTGGATCGACGAGTCCTCTGAGAGCTCATCCATTGAAGAATCCGTGAACGAGGTTCCATCTGAAATAATCAACATTTAAGTTAAAATAACTAATACTATACTTAATGTACAAAGGACCTAAAACTAAAAACCTTAAAAAATATAGTACAATAATTAAAATATATTATTATTAAAAGGAGTCCCTTTAGGCAAGGTTCCGAAGATACTGGCAGCATTCCCCCTTTTAAAATTTTAAAATTTACATTTAAAATTATGTAAACAACTCGATTTCGCAGTTGTTTTTTCAATCGCTTCATATGTAAAACTCAACTATATACCTATTTCCTTTTCCTTTTTTTGTCATAGTTAAAAGTGGCACTGCTACGGCCGGGACAGGCATCTGTGAGTTACAATGTATTAAGTTTGGTCTCGTTTGTCGTTTGTGATGCATTATTTGTATAATGCCCAATCCATTTGCGACACAGAGAAACCTTGTATGAGACCATGAGGTGGTGGGAATGAGATTGTGTTCGACTTCACATTTTCATTAACTGAGCCGTTTGTTCCTATAACGGCATGAATAATTTGACTTTGACTTTAAAAAGCTAAACAAGATACCGCTACAACAAAAAACTATATAAAAAATGGCTACGTATAGTCCCCAGCTAACAGTGGCACAGACTACTTAGTAGTACCTGACAGTAGTGACAGTGGGGAATGCGGTCCCCTGGTACCACTCCACAATTTGGAGGCGGCCGTGAAGTTGCTCATCTCAAACATGACGAGTAGCATAACACAGAAATAATGTAACATCACGTCCATCACATACCTTTATAAACAGTCAACAACAAATAGGTATTCAATCCACGTGGTATTTGTATTATCTTACTTGATCTCAAACAGAATCAAATGATCGGGGTCAGTTATATAGATACAAGGGGCTTGTTAGTATAATTGTGGCTGACAATCTGTGATGTATTGTGAGTGCACAAACAATAGTTAGTTTCTCACCTATTGGCACAAATGGCGGCTTGTTCTGGAACGAGTAAGTGAGGTGGAGGTTGATGGGCCGGCCAAACCCCACCGGGTCCGCGTCTCGGGTTATCACTGGCAACAATACACACCTTATCAAACTAACTAGTCACGCACACATACACACACGGGCCATTGCACAATTTTGCAAGTGGAACTTCGCAAATACGGTGAGCGGTCGCAACGCAAACTAATTTAAATCGCAAGGCAATGCCAGGGGTCATTGAGGACAAATCTGTGTTAAAGGTCTGTTTCCAGAGAGTTTAAAGAACTAGATACTCGTCCGAAACATAAATGAAATTAACACCAGCGTGAGCGGTAAAAGCGGAAGGTATCGGAGCATACTAACTTTGATTCTGCTTCCCCTTGCCGGTGTGCTGGTGTTTCTTCTGGCGAGCACGGCTGTTCTGGAACCAGACCTGGGTGACGCGCTTGCTGAGCCCCGTCACCTGGGCGATGCGCTCCAGGTCCTGCCCGTCGGGATTCGAGTCCAGCTGGAAGTTCGCCTGCAACACCTGCAGCTGCTCCTCCGTGAAAGTAGTTCGTACTCGCTTAGCCTTACTCTTGTGGTAGCCCTCTGAATCGCAGCCGTCTGAGGAACAAGGGAATACACGCGATTACTGCTAGGATATTACATGTGTTTGGTAAGTTGTAAAATGTATTCACCAATTTTTGTAGTAAAATCTGACTTGAAAGTTGTATTCGGTTATTAGCTAGTCATAAAAATAGTATTTTGATTAAACACAGTAGATAATATTAACAAACATTACACGTATACAAAGATAAACGGCTTTGTTGTTACTGATCCCCTTGGAGGGTTCCAACGTTGCACCAAGAAGTGTAATTACCGTCAGAGGAGATGGACCCGCCGTCGAGCGTCTCCAGGTAGTGTGGCTTGCAGAGCACGCGGTCCTCGTGCAGCGCGAACTGCTCGCCGGTGGACAGCTGGCGGCCGCACGCGTCGCACGCGAAGCACGCCAGGTGGTACACCTGCTCGCGCGCCTTACGCACCCAGTCCGACGACGAGATGCCCCGGCAACACTTCGAGCACTTCGCGCCGAAGCTCCTGCAAGTAGCTGCATGTTAATCAGCCCGCTTCTACCGACTTCTGCTTCTATTACAACACATCACACGAAATACATGGAAGACATTAGAGCTACAATAGTGCAAGTCGTTGCCGTTATGCTAGCCTCGGTTGAGGAGGAATAGGTACGCATCTAACAGGTTCCCCCACGACTCGGCCGGTCTGAAGCTGTGCTTGCATGAAGATTCCCTCCGTGCAAAGGTACAAGGAATAAAACCGAACTACATACACTTCCCACGGAATCCTGTATCCGATCCCCAATTAAGTGAAGAGGTTGCGATCCTTCTGAACTTTCCCTGTGAACTGATCGATGTGAAATATCGAAAGAAAAATTGCCAATCGACTTATTATTAAAATGAGGCAGATGTTCCGAGTAAATTGCTTACAAATTCGCTTTAGCCTTTATTTATGCACCAATAAAATAATTCGCAATGCAATTATAATTTCGCCCGGCACGAAATAAGCGGTAATACGACTCGTTGGTGTCAGCCGATAAAATATATTTATAGATTTCGAGTTCACCTCCCGTTCGATGTAGAGCCAATCAAAATGTCAAATAAAAACCTTATTTTAACGTTAGTATCGATAAATGCCAAGTGCAATGAGTTGCAAATCTTCGTCGGGGCTATAGCGACTGTAGCGAGCAGCGAACCAGCTGTAGCGAGATGTACCTACACCTACAGCTACAGTCTACAGTCTACACTGTAGTCTGTACTCAGTTACATTACAGTATTGCAAGTTGCTACTTCAACGTTTATAGCGCTATAGCGTTCTGATTTTACTTCGGAACCTTAAAAAGGGCTATCTCCCATCCAAATAGGTACTTTGAATTTATTAAAATGAAACCTTATTTATTATTATATATATAAGGTACCTATGTATTTTGTCTACAATTCATGAATTGTAGACAAACAAGATTTGATTTGCTATAAATGGGCTTATTTTTTTAGTTCTTTTACGCAGTCGGGTTTTATATTTTTTTAATAAATTTTTGGCGGCTTATTTTTTTCTATTTGTAATGATTGTATACGTATAAATTGATATTTTTTTATTTCTGTGCAATCTTATATTACCCAAAGTTTACTACAATCCAACAGTGGGAACCGCATCCATATTCTTATATGTAATATTTTTTATGAGAACAACTTCGATTTCTTAAGAATTAAGTTTCCCTGCCTCTCTCTGGCATTCATTGCAGTCAAGTTATAAAAGAGTTCAGACCGACTTCTCCATTAGTTACCTCCCCTCACCAGTCACCTGTAAATAGTTTAAAACCTAATTATACACGCTTTTATACTCCCTTTGATAGGGTCAATGTTCTGAAGGACTAAGGATTTTCTTTACAAACCTGAGTAGTATCTGACTATCCGTTCCGTTCATATTTGTAGCTCCGTAGAATTGTAATTCAGTTTGCAAAATTTTATCCAAAAAAAAAACAAGCAGTCTCAGAAACAACTGTAATAACGTGTTGTTATAATTTCCTGAAATATTCGTAATATAAAAAAATTCTAAAACCCCACTTCACTAATAGGTATAAAAAACAGAAATTTTGAAGTTTTAATTTTATTATTATTTACGTAGCGGGGAAAAAATATCGCCATGTTAGTGAGATTAAAAAACTGGACGCTTGGCAGAAGGCAGGCGAGCCAGGTGGGCCAGGTTTAATCTAAGAAAATCCTCTAATGTTGTCATCAGGTCTTTACACTCATTCATGTCACTCAATCGCTCATGCCTGCCACTCATTCATGCAACTAATCAGTTATCGGTTTACGGATATTATTAGGGAAGTTATTGTAAAATACATAAGAAAATATAAATGAATAAATAAAAAGTTTCCTACATTAAAGTTGGTCGTTATCTTCAATAGCCAGTGTTCAAACAGGTGATAAAAAAAAGGAAAATATGTTCTGCGTACCTCAGTAATGCATTCGTAATCAACTAACATTCACTTATCTGGTGCTTCCGATCCATCTCCTCAATAAAAACTCACTCCCCTTCATTTAATATCTGCTAATAAATATGTATATTTATTTATTATGTTATGTTATTATGACATCCTAACTATGAAATAAAAGATACCACTCATACCTGCCGGTAACGGATTTCCGTGAAGGCATGTTAAGGCTAGGTATTCCCGCACATACCGTATTTTCAGTTTTTTATTATCATCTGAGACATAGAAAATAGGTTTCTTAAATTTTGAAAAAAAATATATTTTTTAGTAATAAGGATCTATTCTAGGTAAAGTTCAGATTCAGTTACAAAATCTAATGAACTTCCCTCGATAAAAAATCTGAAAGTTATCCATTTTTAAATGTTTTTTTTTCAATATTGGGACTAAACTACTGACATTTACCATTTTATTTTTGTACTCAATTAAATAAACTAAATACTTCTAGGTAAATTCGCTGAGTTTGATTTGATACCATGATTGTCTTAATACCTACCAAATTCGTGAGCGCGGTGGCTCGGCAGGCCTGTAGTCGCGCGGTTTTGCTTATTAGATGACGGGAAACAGGTACTTTTGTGGGAATACCTGGCCTTAAGTGGATACTGCCGTATGTTCATTTGATAGAAATAATAAATATGTTTTATGTGTTATTATGTATTTTGCGTAGCTCGTAGCCTCTTTTAAGTCTGCAATCACAAGCAGAGTGGCCAGGAAGTGGAAGGTGCGGTCGGTGAGGTCTGGTGTCCGAGGAATCCAAACCCAAATCAACCGTTGTCGTGATTGAGCCGCAACAACAAATTATACTATTATGAAATAGATTTTACTTGTGTTCCTAACTATTTTAGTGAGGGAACGCACCGCTACGACAACGGTACATTAAACTATCCAGCGGGCCTATTATGAACTTTTATAAAACCATTTATGTTCCAGGCAATTCATTTATCGGGCTTGGAAGGACGAATGATTGGCTAAAAAGTGTCACGTGACCGCTTTGGACGTTTACGCTGGAACTTGGCTGGAATTAAGTGTTCATAATAGATCGCCTGGAGTGTTTCAAGTGTCCGCAACGCAACGCGGTTTCACGAAGCAATATCGTAAGTTCGTCAATGTTTTTATAATTTCTATGATGTTTTATTAGCCGCCGGGTGCACCTTGCGTGCCGCAGCTGGCTAATCCTTATCCTACCGCTCCCTGCAAACAAAAACAACTTTTTTTGTAAAGTACTGATATTTAATTGTAACATCTTCCATAAATAACCCCGGCTTATTTACAACAGTAGCGGTACCGCGAGTTGCATGTCGTGTGTGACGTAGCCGCTACCGGCTACCGGGCCGCGATAACCGCTTTAATCTATTAATCATGTTTTTACTGGCTCCACTTTTAATTAACCCGATAAATAATTCTAAGGATCAATTATAGCGAGTTTACGCCGCCGTACCGCGCTTGGAGCGTTGGAGCACTACTTACGGTTAAATGTAACAGATACTCTTGAAATTTCGTATTTCTCCGTAATAAAGCACAAGATAAAAGAAAAAGAAAAACCTCTGATTTCTTTCCGTACCCGCGATACAGTCCAATTTCGAATTCTACAAAATGCCCACATTAACCAGTTTGGCAACCTTCAAAGATTTGCCCAGTATTTCCACCATTAGGAAGGTACCGAAGGTAAAATACGTTCATTCAATCAAATGTCAGTAGCGAACTGATTGCAGTGGAAGGCTATTCAGTTTTGTAACTTGACAGCGGAGTTTCAAAATTGACGTTCGAGTTCTAGGATCACTTCACTTCGCAAGTGCTTAATAAATGATTAGATAATGACATGTCAATATGATGCAAGTTCGCTTTTGTTTTGTAACTTGACAGCGGAATACACGATGAGTTTCTAAATTGAAGTTAGAGTTCGAGACTCCCCTCACCTCGCAAGTGCGTACCAGATGATTAGAGAATCACATATCAAGATCTCGGACTCGAACTTCAATTTTGAAACTCATCGCGGATTCCGCTGTCAAGTTACAAAACTGAATAGCCCTCCTGGTTAGATAATCCCAATGTTTAAAAAGCTAGTTCTGTTTAAAAGTAGGTGGTATTAGGTGGGCACTGGGCACACATTCAACGATGCACAGACTTATCGTCCTGCGACACCTTAAAGTCCACTCTGACATTTGCTTGTTGTAACATTTACTGTTGCTAGTAAACACTCACTGAAATCAAACAGGACTGGAGTTCGGCAGAGATTGACTAGTTACCTCTAGATGTCCACGTTGGTTACTGATCTTACTGAGGATGGAATGGACTATTTAATTCACGATCATTATTTATTTCTTACTTTCACTTTTATAAAATGCAAGTGAACGGCGCTCGGCTCGAACGGTGCAATGTGCTGTACGGTCAGTTTATCCCGTTCTTAAAAACAAACAAAAACAAACGTAAACAATTCAAATATAACTGTATTTTAATAAAACTCAATTAAAGCTATTATACTTGTTCAGATGTCTTGCCGATTCTTGTATGCAGTGGCGGCGGCACTTTGCTCAGGGTTGTCAAGAAACTCAAGTGCCAAGACAAACGGCAACAAACGGCCGCAGTTTCTTTTTACCCGACTGCGCGACGCAAGGGAGGGTAAGGGTAATCTAAGTAGTGTTTGACCTGACTTTTTCGCAGTAATTTAGATTTACCTGATTTAGCTTAACATTATTTGTAAAGATTATCTCGGTTTTGTAATATCGAATTTAAACACTAAAAGGAAAATATTTATCAATTTTTACTTTAATCTGGAAGTTATATTTTCTATACAATGCAAAGTTGACTTTAATTAATCACCCATTACTAAAACTGTTGGGGTGGATAATTTTAAAAGATAGATTTGGATTTTGAGCTGGTTGTTGGCCAAGAAAACGACATATCGCCGTTAGTATAAAATTAAGAAAAAAGCAAAGTAACAGGGACAAACATGAGTCTGGTGATTATATTTATTCGCAAGTAAATAGTGGCTACCTGGCAGCAGTGGCAGCCCTACGCGATGGGAGGCAGCGCCGACGGCCGACGCGCAGAAGCACTTACGTCGGACTCATTACCATTTGGCGGCCCTTAATATTTAATTAATTAAACAAAACGCGTGCAACACTCCATTAACACGCTATCATATCTTGACGTTTGCGTTTCGCCGCAAACATTACCTTGGAGAGAAGCACTTTATCTCATCCCTACACCTGGATACCTACGAATACCTCTATTTAAACCTAACAATGAACATCCCTTTGTTAATGTACTTATTTCTATTTTAATTCTCAGGAAAATTGTATACTAGTAGAGTTATAAACCTTACCGTCCTTTTTAGAGTTCCGAGGTAAAATCGGAACCCTTAGGTATATTTTCGTCATGTCCGTCTGTCCATCCGTTCGTCCGTCTGTCCAAAGCAAAGCGCCGAGACCCTTAGTGCTAGAAAGCTGTAAATTGGCATGGATATATGTATGTACATATTAAAACTCCAGAATCGTAGAGTAAAATATTTAAAATAATTTTCTTTCAGGGTACCTCCCCTACAGGTAATAAACGTGAGGATCGTTGAAAAGGTCTTCCAAAAATATTATGGGTCTTCTGAGACCATTTTTGAAATTAGGGGTCCGTTTGCGAAATATTTGTGGGTATTTTGCAATAATTAAAAAAAAATTCGCAACAAAAACGAAACAAAAGAAATTCTGTTGCTAAACAGAAAAAAAAATTCTGAACTGTTTGTCTGTGTCTATTTACAAAGTCCAGGTTCGAAAAACAAAAAAAAGTAGTGATAAATAAAATTAGGCACCTAAATAATATTGTTACGGATCAAAACTTGGCGGTGACGTCGACTTTATTCACCTGAGTTAATTCACCTAGGTGTCTTAAGTCTACTTTTAGTGTACTTTATTCACCTATGCACCCAGGTGATTTAAATCTACTGGCCGCAGGTGAATTAAGTATACTAAAGCGGTAGATCTAAATTCACCTAGGTGATTAAGGCAAGCTACACACGAGCCTACTGCCGAGGTGTATTAGTAAACTTAATTCACCTTATTAAAAAATTTTAGTGTAACATCGACTCTTTCTAATATGTTTTTATCGTATTATTAATCGTAAATTGTAGATATAATTTGTTAAAAAATAGGAAAACCAAGTCTTGTTAGGTGGGGCAAAATCATCACAATGACATTTTTTTACACAAATAAGTTAATGATTGACCACAATCCCATCTGAAGTAAGTAAGTGGAGATGTGGTCCAAGGTGGTGAGCACTTTAACTTAGTAAAAGCCTATTCACTCCTTTCTTGAAGACATCCACGTCATACGCAGGAGGGAATCCAAGGACACATTCCGAAAAGTAGGAGCCAAAGTGAAAGGGCTCCTCTTGGCTGCGAATAGACACGTCTGCGTTCTAGTGGCGTTGAATCTCACAAGATTGGCATCGCCTCACTCGGACACAGCCCAAAGTGTGAGATTCACACGAACCACCATAGCCTCTCTTTCAGACTGAATTTCGCCCTGACTGGCCCTGGAACATAGTAGGTATCTCTCTACCACTATGTTATCGTCTGCGTACCTTTAGATACCGGTAATAAGCAAGTCATTTACATGGAGCAGAAATAGAGTGGCGAAGAGAACAGACCCCTGAGGAACTCCGGCATTAGTATCCATTGTTTCCGATGATCAACCATCGACTACAACGCCGAAATACCGGTCACTTAGGAAGTCTTTTACCCACGGGACATGCCGTAAGCTGGAAGCTTGTTTAGAAGGCCAGCGTGCCAGACCTTATCAAAGGCCTTCGAGACGTCAAGGGAGACAGCAAGTGCCTCTCCATTTTTTTCGAGGTCCTTGCCCCATATATGTGTGGCATACACTAGAAGATCTCCTGTTGATCGGTTTTGGCAGAACCCGCACTGCCGCTTAGGAGATCATTCTGATCTAGGTATGCCATTTAGACACTGATCCAGTCTCAATTATGAGACGGAACAGACGTGTCAATACAGAAGACAACTCGGGTGCACAGGTCTTGATCACTATCGCTGCAATCCCGTCCGGTCCACTGGCTTTATTCACGGCTAGACACTGCAAGGTTTTAAGGAGTTCATTGTTTGTAACGCGGATCTCCGGCATAGAGATACCGAAATAAGTCAACTGGCGTGGTACGTTATTGCTGATATCCAGACGTGAATTCTCAGCAAAAAGAGATGGGAATAAGTCCGCTTTCTCCTTAGCCATATGATCCAGGGAACCATCCGGTTTTACCAGTGGAGGCAGCGTAGGCCGACAGAAATTATTCTCGAAAAGCTCTACTACCGGACGGTTGGGTGGACGGTTCGACGATGTGATTAATGCGGTCGGAATTTGTCTTCTGTAATGCCTTTTTGTAAGACTTGGCGGCTTGATTAAAAGCTTTCTTCTTAGCGCTGACATCCGGAGCTTTGCGGCTTCGAGCATCCACCTAGTCCTAGGTTATGTACGCTGAATGCTTGCGCTGCTTAGTTTGCTCATATTCGGCGGTGAACCATGGGCGAGCTTTGCCACCGATGGGTACATCAGAAAAAGGGATGAAATACTCCATCTCTTGGCGTACCACATCGGTTATAGCATCCGCGCAGCTCGATGGATCGCCAAAAGAGACGCAGAGCTGCCGTCAAGGATAAGATGCGAGAAGTGTCACATCTAATCCCAATCTGCTGATTTGTATCGCCACATTCGTCGGTTACCATGGGGCTCGCAGTCCGGAGGGGAATATGTTGATGAAGATTTCACCAGACAATGATCACAATGACATTTAGAATTATATACGAATAATTTCGTATTTAAGATATGCGCATAATCATTATACATATTCGATTACGCTAACCCCTTCTAGTTGTAATCTTATAAAACTATAGCTGGTATAGTTATTAAATTCTCAAATACCAAAAAAAAATTGTTCACCTAGTTCCATAGTTAAATTCAGTCAACTAATATCGCGTGTAGTCTACCTATATTCTTTGCAATTTGGCATTTCACTTTTGACAACTTTTGATGCCTATGATACTCGATAATTATTGACAAGCAAACATAAACAAAAAAATGCATTACTTCATAGAACTTTCATTTGCTTGTCACTAGTGATGCGATGTGTCTTAGCTCCGACATTTATCATTATCGTCATTTATCGAGTTAACTGCTTACTTATCGAACATTATTCAGACTGATTTTTCCATGAGAAATTGAGAAAATAAAAATGTGGCAAGTTATAACGCAAGTGTAACAAATAAAACAAATATTACACTGTAATTTTACTTTTATTATTACAAATCATCAGATTCTTCACATGAACTAAAATCATCATTCGCAGTACATATTACTTACTTAGGGTCCTATGTCCCCTAGGTGGGGCAAAGGGCGTCAACAGTACTCCGCCATCTCGTTCTATTTTGGGCCACGCGCTTCGCCTCGGACCATGTCAGCCCGATCGTGTTCAGCTCCGCTGCCACTGAACGCCTCCAGGTGTGTATAGGACGGCCATGTTTCCTCTTCCCTTGTGGAGTCCATTCCAGAGTCTGCCTAGGAATGTGGTTGGGAGCTCTTCTGAGGGTGTGACCGATCCATGTCCATTTCCGGCGCTTGATCTGGTGTCCGATCGGCGTTTCATGACATAGACCCCAAAGTTCTTCATTGGAGATCCTTTTCGGCAAGAAGATTCTAAGTATCTGTCGTAGGCATCGGTTTATGAAGACTTGGATTCGCTGCGTGATGTCTTTTGTGACCCTCCACGTTTCGCACCCATACAGCAAGACGGTTTTGACGTTCGAGCGAAATATTTTTAATTTCACTCTACGTGTCAGCTTCCTAGACTGCCATATAGGTCGTAGCTGCGCAAAGGTTGCCCGAGATTTGGCTACCCTAGAAGCGATGTCCTCTTCAGTTCCTCCAGTCTCCGACACGACACTGCCAAGGTAGGTGAACTTCTGCACACGCTCTATAGGTTCCGAGCCTAGTGTCAGTGGTAAAGAGATCCTTCCTTGAGTACGCATTTCCTGGGTCTTCCGCGTGTTGATTTTGAGGCCATCGAGGATCGCCTCACGCTGTAAATCATCAAATTCGGCCTGCATGTCGACGTGTTTGTGGCTGAGTAGGCACGGGTCATCAGCGTAGTCTAAATCATCCAGATATTCGGTTAACCCCCAATCTATGCCTCGCGGCTTACCGTCGTTTATTCTGGTGTGGGAAGTTGGGGTATGGTCTCGGTTGGAGTCTTGATAGGTGAGTCATGGCCCCCATTAAATGCCGAGTTTCCATCTGCTATGTTAGTGGCGAGACACGAGAGTGAGCAGAGCCCCAGACAGTCCGAGTCATCCACGTCCCCGTCGTCCACCCTGGGGCCAGCTACAGTCACACCGCCGCGCGATCGCCTCCTCGAGCTGTATTTGCTAAGGATGCAGGGCACCGGGCGAGTGTTCTGCGCCCCAAAATAGAACCAAATCACCAGGGAGGATACCCGAATTAAACCGAGTCCGTCTGCGGACTATAAGGTGGCAGCCCCGCCAGCGGACTAGGAAACAGCGGGCTAATCACCTACTTGTCGGAAAACAAACGATTCACGAAACCGCAGTACATATAATATTTCTTTATTAAATCTATGATTTTTTTCTAAATAATTTTTGAATTTGAAATGGAAAAAATGAAAAGTATATTCATTTTCTATTTAAATACATTTTATAAACTATTATGCACATCTCTGGTATTATTATAAATGTATATAATAAATATACGTATGTAATTAAATATTATCTATCTAATAAATCAACGAATAGTGTTATATTAAATCGATTAAAACTTCTTCATAAATAAAATCGATTGTTATACAAAATCGAATCGGAATAACATTTCAACATCACTAATTGCATTGACTAAAATGATAGGTGAATTAAGTCTACTTAAATCAATTCACCTGCGGCCAGTAGATTTAAATCACCTGGGTGCATAGGTGAATAAAGTACACTAAAAGTAGACTTAAGACACCTAGGTGAATTAACTCAGGTGAATAAAGTCGACGTCACCAACTTGGCACTGAATAAGCTATTTCATTTGGCATATACAATACAAACACTATAAAATTTATATTAATAACTACATAAGACGTAGGAATTTCAGTTTCCCATTTAATTATTTTTCACGTTTTATAGACAGTTTGTAGTCGTGGGTTTTTTAATAATTATTATTAGAAATAGGCTCGCCTGTTCGTTTGTCGGCTATCGCATAGAAATATTAATATTATACCTGTTTAATTAGTCCCGAGAGTCCGTACGTAGTATATACTCCTATATAATACGAGTTTAGCGTTTGGATTATTTGCAGTATCGTCGTTGCCAGTTCGAGATGCGCGGTAGCGCGGTTCTCCTTGTAGTGGTGAAGATACTAGTATTAGCGAACGTTTGTAGAAATTGTGTGAATCCTATTATCTTAGCGATCGGCAGGTCCAACGCCGGGCAGGGCGCAGAATCGCGTGTACCGCGGGTATTATTCAGAGTATCGCTTATCGGCGTTATCCAGAGCAATGTTTCAAACGGACGATTTGCATTTCAAAACGCGTTGTTGGCGGACGCATTTCCCCGCGCCTTATCACGGCTTATTAACATTTTGTCGCCGGCTGAATCAATTAAAAGCGGTCCTCGCATAGTAATTAAGTAAGTGACAGATTAACAAGTTTTAACACTCGCCGGTAATGAAGATGTCGCGTACGGGCCGATAATAACGCTCGTCGCGTAGGGTCCTCCTCGCTCCAGCCACACTCCCGCACTCTAGGTAGACATTTAGACAACTAGACACTAGTGGACACTGGGGACAGTGAACAGTGCATATTTGCCTAGTGTGCGCTGCGCCACGAGTGCCGAGCAAGGTAACTACCACAGGGTAACAAACTAAAACAACTTCAAATGAACTCCATTCCATACATTATTTATTAATACTCTACATATTTTCGAATTGCATATTCCAAAATTCTGAAGTCGTTTTGCATTGCAGGAAAAATGCATGGCTAAATATTTAATAGAGCAGATATATAATTATATGGTTTAAATTAAAAATAAATAAATTATATACTTTTTTATTAAATTATTATTACTTACTTCTGATTCTATTTCATATATTCTGTGGTCTGCTCAACAAGTAACAAGTTCAGTTTTTCATTTCTCACTGGATCAAATAAATCAAATGGATTTCACATTTGAAGTCGGTTCAACGTTTTTTATGTTATTCAGCCACATTTATGTATCCAGGTATTTCGAAATGTAATTGTTTGTATCAACCCTAGAAATGACAATACCTACGTGCGACTACGTATCTGTTTTAATAAAAATGTGTCGTCTGCGGAAAATTCATCGAAAACATTTCATCGAAAAAACATTTCGTCGAATAACAATACGTAGAACAACCTACTCATCGAATGACATTTCTTCGAATAGCAATACGTATAGCAAACATTTTATCGAATGATAATTCATCGAATTACACTTCATCGAATGGAAAATCGTCGAATAGCGATTCGGTGAATGGCAGTTCATCGAATGGCAATTCATCGAATGACAATTCGTCGATTTGCAATTTTTCTTGTTTAAAAGATTTAAATATTTTATTATAATTAGACAGGAAGAGACTTGGCACTGCAGTGGATAGGTTCGGCAGTGCATCTAAATAGCTACTTCATTCGATTAAATATGCTGCTGATTTATGAAAGCGATATAATATTTTCAGAATTTGGAATAGCGCTTTGTCTCGAAAATGTTGTCTATAGCGGTTTTGGGCATCGCAGAATCTGATGTACGATTTTGATCCAGTTACTTAAAGATTAACACCGCGAAATTGACATTCGTCGAAACAACTTCTACCGAAAACACGAATTTGTCGAAACGTTTACGTTAGTGACAGAAATGAATCGCTGCAAAACCGTAGTCTTGTTTGCCCTGTCCCTAGAGTGTAATGGAAAACCGTAGCGCCGGAGCCGTGACAGAAACTGTGCTTGCTGCATGATGCATGCTGCTTACATCTTAGTGCTGCCTTTCAAGGATGTGTGACGTTTGAAATAATAAAAAATATTTTATTAATAATCATATGAAAATTATATCATTCGATTCGGCGAATAGCGATTCGATGAATTGTCATTCGATGAACTGCCATTCGATGAATTGTCATTAGATTAATTGTTTTCGATGAAATTTAATGTTGATTCGACTAATTGTTATTCGATTACTGTATTTTCGATGAAATGATGATTCGATTAATTGTAATTTGATGAAATGTGCGATGAAATGTAATTCGATGAAATGTTTTCGATGAATTTTCTCCAAATCTTTAAGTGTAGTAGGTTTCTAGCTATGTTGCGTAGAATTTAATTATAGTAAGGACTTTTTTGCGAGGTTCTTCGCAGCCCCGTGTCTGGTATGTGGGGTAGATCGTGTATTTGAGGTGTTGTAATGGCTGCCATGAGTTATTGTTCACAAACACGAGATGTTTTGCAGTCTAGCCGTTGTTCGAAGAATGTTCTTCGCGGCCAAAACTCACCACGTTTAAACGCATTTGCCATAAAACTTTACTAACTATTCGATTGCAAATTTGTACTGTTTACTGGTTCTCTACGTTTATATTATAATAAGAACCTGACGTCATATTTTTACATCTTGGACTACTCATATACGACAACATCTTGAACTCCGACTAAAGGTCGATGAAAAATAAATCAAGTAACGTGTATTTTATGGGACAAATACTAATATCCGTATAATTACAGAGAACTGGCGCCTGGTAGCTTCGTGCCGGGCCAAGCACGCCGGTGCTTTTGTGGGCGGGTATTAATAGATCGAATTGTCATCGGGCCTATTTGTAAGGAGTCGGAGTCGAGCCGAAGGCGGTTGACAAAATCGGGCGCTGCGGTCCACGGGCCGGCCAGTCGGGCCGCCGCCGCCGGCCACTCTCGTAAATCCTTTCTCGTTGATTGCGTTCCCTTCTCCCTTGCAGCCCATTCGGCGCTCGGCGACCGCTCACTCGATGACATGATTTAAGTTATTTGTTTTAGATACAACACCAATCTCGAGATTCATTTTAGTATTATGCGCGTTTGTTTAAGAGCGGGGGCTCGTGCGCCTGCGGCTACGCCTCGCGCCGGACAATGCGCGCTAACAAAGCATCGCCGGATGACTGATCGCCGACTACACGCCGTAATTGGTTTTCGGTTATTGAGTTATTGGACGACTGCATCAACTGTAGCTGGACACACTGTAAGCTGATCGTTTAACGTTTGCTTCAACTTCAACATTCCGTAGCATTTTAGCTGTTAGGAGTTTATAATAGGTACACAAGTAGCAAAATACATCTCTCACATTAGACTCTACCAACGATTTCATTAATTTTTTAATACGAAGTTTTTGATGAAGTTGTAATTAAATAGATAAGTTATTGAGGAGGACGCAGAGAAAAATCAAATGTTTCAAAATCTAATGTTTCAAAGCACCTAAGTAGGACAACTTCTTTTGAAGTAGACCACGAAGACGAACCTATTGCTATTCGAGAGGAATAAGATAGGACCCTCCCGTAGATTCGTAAAATTTGTGTAATACTTACTCACATTTCGTTGTGCGTCAGCGGATCACACTCAAATGCTCTTTCGTAAAAGACTGGCAGAAGCCAGGCCTGGTGCCCGTCGACTAATCACATCGAAGAACTATTCTAAGAGTATAATCTACATGATCTAATAGATCTAGACACGCGGAGCGTGTCAAGTCAATTTCTTAGCTAACAGAATTGACGAGCAGCACCGTGTGTAATATTACACGAACCATTTGGAGCCACTTTTGACCACCTCATAACTCAAAAACTATTCAACATAAACCTGTCAAATTTGGCTCATTTATTAAGACTTGCGAAATACAAACGTCTTTCAAATTTCATAAACACATCTCAAACGGTTAATATCTAACGTCCAAAAATCGAGAAATTTAACACTGACTGACCTATAGATCAAAACTATATCCAACTTCCAGGTGACCTAGAAAGTTAAAATTTGGCATGCTGATAGGTAGTCGGGTGAATACAAAGGAATAAATCTGAAAGTAGTAAATTTTTATCAATTTATGATAATTTTTCAAAAAATTGATTCTATTAGGAACACTTACTTAAAATGCCTGAAATATAAGAGTAGCGATCAAAATTGATGACATCTGGTCATTATGTGGATTCCAAGGTGAATATATAACGAAACATATCAGTTTTAGTACTTTCTGAAGCTTTCAACGGGAGGAAGATGTTCAGTGTCCCAAGTGCCTGTGAGAAGTGCACAGCACATATACATCTACCTGAAGATCAGTGGTTCATCAGGAGACGTTGTTTCCAGTGTATTCCGTCGTTTTATTTTTAATGTGTGGAAAATTATTTTTCTCTAATCTACAAGATTACACCACAAAATTTTGTATTATTTCCGTAATTATACCAGTTTAAAGTAATTCGAAGTATTGTTTCAAAATTTATTGTTGCACGATGTCATCGAACATAAATAACTTATCTGTACTAATAGTATAAAGAGGAAAGATTTGATTGTTTGTTTGCATTGAATAGGCTCCGAAACTACTGAACCGATTTGAAAAATTCCTTCACTGTTGGAAAGCTACACTATACCCGGGTGACATAGGCTATATTATATTTTCAATAAATTAGGGATCCTTAATAAAACTCCAATAACGTAACCCAAGGTGTAAAAAAATAATAAAACCAAAGCAAAGCGAGGGCGGTCACTCGTAACTAATAAGAGTATAGTCGACTTTCGTATTTATTACGATAGTATAATTGGGATTTAGTATTAATTATTATTTCAATATTTAGCAGACATCAATAGTGGAAGATCATTACTTATAAAATAATGAAATAATAGGTATCGTATTTCGGACCACGGCGCACTAACTACAGATTTAGTTGAAGAGCACTATAAAGCTTTACATTTGACTTGGCTAGTTTTCTTTAGTTAGCAACCAACAAACCAAATTAGAGAAGAGTGTCATAAGCCATCAACCTAACAGATTTGACGAAACTAATTACATAGATGTAATATAGCCTAGGTAGGTACGTGAAAACTAACCAAGTCAAATGTGGAGCTTGAATTACATGTTCCTGTGACTAAAATTTTTGGCTTTTCTACACAGAAATTGGCACCCATTTAGATCTCAATTCTTTTTTTTTTTTTTGAAATTGACTCTCACTTTACATTTATGTTTTTGATGGGATTATGTTATCAGCAATGATCAGTAACCATTGAACAGTGAGCACAACAAATATTAGTTTTGGGGCGGGCGCGCGCCCGGTGGACGTTGCGTCGGTCGAACCCGAGCCGGTCGAATTATGATTGCGCCGGCGCCGGCATCGGATCTCCATTGTTTAATATTCAGGTGAATCGATTAAAGGTAGGTTTATTTATGCGGCTAGAGATTAATTAAACTCAGAAGGGACATGGTACATTTACATAAGACATGGTGCGCGCATTTGCAGGAGCGGTGTGGGCGCGACCTCGCGTGAGAGCGGCTCGCGGCCGGACGCGTCGGCTACTCCGTGCTCGCTTCCATTTCATACGTTACCCTCAGCGGAGAAACCTCGCCTTTGTGTATCATATGGAAACGAACCTACTTTCTATCGTGTTCACCTCGATCGTAATTGCTGGACTGCCTCATGTTTACTTCCTGGAGAGCACGAGGTGAATACACGTCGCGGGGATACATGTTACTACATATTTTGCACAATAATTGTAAAATTATCATTTTGTTATAGAATCATGGAATAACTTGAGTGAGCGATGACCACACGATTCTACATCCACTAAGAAGGTGCAATAAGAACGAAAATACTGAACAGGACAAAGCTTTTCTCAGCAAAATTTGAAACGGGAGGATAAGGAAGTTGTAACAATTAGAAAAGCGATTGTCTGAAACACTTGTGCCCACTGCCCACGGAGCCGGTGTGGCGGCTGGCAGCTGTCGGTGTGCGAGCGTCGAGTGGTAGGTACCAGCCCGCAGCCGCTTGACATCCTGTTAAAAACAAAAGGTCGCGGGCTCGGCGCGGCGCGGTGCGGGCGGCGGGCGTGTGGCCGGCTACCTGACAAAAAGGCGCGCTAAATAAACAATAAACATATGATAAATCAACAAAAGCAATTACGATTGTGGCCCGCGGCACGCTCGATTTACGAGAGCGGGTAGCGGAGGCGGTGGCGGGGAGCGGGGGCATCAACAGCCACGCCACACCCATCCCACTCGTTATGTCCGCGTCCAATGCAAACATTATTTAAACCCGTGACGCGACTCGCACTTAACGAGCCCTGTAAGATTGCTTTTTTTAAACTGCAACGTTATCGACTCGCCCGTAATGGAAACTCAAAAACAATATCTGCGTCGAGTGTGTAGTCATTGCTGAACCGGAGCAAAACGTCTCAGTTGTAATGTGTTGTGAAATATGAGCCTCGTTATTTTAAACAGAAATTTTACGGCAACTCGCTAAGTATAATTTAGATGCGTATCGATCAAATGGGCATTCACATTGCACCGACATAGATAGGTATGGGTCTCATTTTTCTCCTTCGTTTGAGATGATTCTGTTGTTACTACAACTATGTACCTATGATTATTTAAAAAAATTTAGTTATAAGTTGTATCAATTTCGTAAACTAAGTACCTATGTAGATACTTTTGATTCGATATCCTTTGATTCAGTAAAAGAAATCTCAATTCGCGCCGCATCGTTACTACAATGTAACTCTATACGGGGCTATAGAAAGTGGGATAACACCATGGTGCGAGCCACTCCGTCCAGGCGGTGACGGTGACCGGCAACAAAGACTGCGTTTCCAATGTTAATATAAATACTTACACAAGAACATACGTGGCATCATCGACACTTAATGTCAAGGATACGAAGTGATACTCGAACGTTCGGCTGGCGGCGGTTTTTGTCCGCGGTCCGTGGTGCTTGACACGGCGTGACCTATCATTGTGCTATCACTGCCTCACAACTCCGCTTGTGAGAAAATAGGCACCGATCGGTATGGCTCGTCTCATCGTATGCGTCTTGTTTGCGCGGCCGCGACTGCATCACGATACTATGGTACTTGACAAGCGACCTTTCATAATCGTAGACAAATTCCATGTTAGAGGTATTGTGGTGGCATTAATTTCGGATCATCAGGATAAATCGTATTCTGCAGGTAGGTACCCACTAAAAGTCAGTCTCTGTTATATTCCTAAACTAATAAAGAACAATGGATTTCTCGTCTAAGCGAATTGTATTCTTTTTGAGATATGTTAACCAGAATCTTAAGCAGATTTCTACATCAACCAACATTTTGAAATACGACCTGAATTTGAAATCAATGTAATTGCAACAATAAACTTTACTGTGATTATCCGTAATGCAGTTTATCTTAAAATGCACTGGCGTGTGGGTGAACGTGAGTTCACCAAGCTTCCTGGTGAATGTCTCGCGAGATGAAGTTCTATCGACCCCAGATTCTATCCTCTACCGCACTAACTCTCCTTCGCCTTACCTCCGCTAACCCAATTTATGGTCATCAAACTCTCACAATAAGTGTATTAACCAAGTTGTCGCAGTATAAACTAACATTCGCCGGCGAATGAGTATGACCAAATCAAGTAAATCAATGTACTCGTAATATCTCGCACTCGGTATTGTAACACCATTTACACCATTTAACGCGCGAGCGCTAGGAAGTCCCTCTCGCGGTACGTTCACCGGTTCAACAACCCTCACGATGGTTGCAAGCTCGTTTGCATCTTGTAACAAACAAAAAGTGTTGTTTTGTATGTTACAGGTGTAAAATGAAACAATTTCGATAATCTGAGAGCATAGATTATCTATGTCTGAGAGTAATGACGAAAAATGTGTTTACGGTATGTTAGTGAGTGAAAGTGTCCAGTGGCCAGCAGTCGACAGGCGGGAGACAGTCGCTCGGGTGGTCGGGTGGTCTCCGTCCACCACCGCGCCGCGCCGTCCATACCTCACGGGTCCGTAACCCCGTTCCGATTGAAATATATCGTTTCACGTCGCATCGAGTTATCACAATCAAAATAAATGACAAATGAAAATGCCATTGTTGCAAGTCATCGCCAGTCGGGGTATTTTTTATGCTGGCAACATTCCCGTCACCGCGGGCGCGGGCGCGGGCCCTAGTGTTGTGCGCTGTGCCACATCCGAGCGAAGATTTTCAATAAAACCACTCGGGACATCGGCCTCGTTTTTTTACCCGTCTATGGGAGTGAGTTCTCACGCACCTGTTGCGTTTCCACTGTATAGTTTATGTAAATCGGACGCGGAGTTGTTTATGAGGGGCCCTCGCGAGTCGCCTCGCCCTCCACTGAAAATACTGTGATAACATTAATCTATACATCCGCGGCCGGAACCTGTCACTTGTACTTAATACCTTTGATACCTGCTTATGCCAATTAGCCAACTTTTAAGTGAAATAAATTGCAAGCGCCAAGTTGTGTTATGGCATAAATAAAACCAAGCAAAATAAGGTATGGTAATCGTAGTAACGTGGCACAAATTATTATCTCAACAAAAATGCTCTATTATCTAGAATGCAATTACTATGTAGCATGTGTGTAGATGATGTATATACCTACAATAAACCTGACGAATAAGAATATAATACAAATGTAGGGTCGCTACAACTATATCTATTAATCTATCTACTAATAATCTATCTACTAACAATACTTTATTCCTTAAAATAATTCCGTATTGCCCTAACTTTTCGAGATACTCCATATTAATTGCGGAAAAACAATTGTTCTCTTACTTTGTGTTCCAATCAGTGCAAGTCACTACTCGAACTGGACAACTGTCGAGTTTACCCAACGTATTATCGAAGTATTGTTGCAAAGCGATTAATATTGGTAAGCCACGCGCTTATTGAGCGAGGGATTCTCCGAGTGTTGGTCGCGACTCGCGATCGCCGACCAGATTCACCAGGCCGGGCCGCGCCGGGCGGCCACACAGCGAGGGTCACGGGTCACCTGCCCTGCGGACCGCCTACCCTGCTGGCATTCTACCACACATACCATCAATAACCCCACCGCGACTAACACACCGTCCATTCCGCCGCGAGAGAAGACGGCGTGCGTCTCTACATTTAGGCGGGGTTATACGTCCCGATGACTGGAGGAATGAGTATGACTGTGAATATTTCTAATACGTCGAAGGTTAATTGGACGCAGTCAGCGCATTGTGTGGAATTAATGCGATCCACCTAAACGACTACGTGACGGCCAGACGTTAAATTGTTTCTTGTCGATAATTTCCACTATTGTTTGCACACACAGGCCATTGATGGCTCGGAACGATTGACACAATACCGAATCGTTTGGGAGTTCCATGTGTTTTTTCGCTTCCTGACTTGGGAGTGAGGCACATGTGGAGAAACTTCGTTAGATTGCGGCGCAAAGAGCAAAAAGTTTAATTGTGTTTAGGCGCCGCCGATCACAGTGACAGCGCGGCACCAGCTCGGCTACGCACGAGTCCGCACGACGTTACTTTCATAAAAACCAAACGCAAAAACTCACAATAAACTCCATAAATATGTTACCGTTAAACGTCGTATATTTATAGAAGCAGCGGGTAATAATAATAATTTGATATAACAACTACGTGTTTATAATAAAACTTTCATAAAACAGGCGGTTATTGAAGGAACACTTAATTCATAATAAATTAATGTCACAGACCATGAATAATGTATAAAATATTTTTAAAGAGTTCAATTAGGAAGCTCACATACACCGGCTACGAGTGATTATTTTATATTAATAGGTACCTATATTGCAGCACTGAAGTCCATAAAAAGGTTTCTTCATCTCAAAGTCGAAAAAACAAACAATAAGGAAACTTGCGTAGCGCATTAATTCTTTCTAACCTAACTAGGTGCCGAAACATAATTATAGAAACGAGGATTTTAGCTAACCTGCCTGGCGACTGAAACCATGCCAGGATGCATGAGTGTCGTCGGGATTGTACTAGGCGGTACACTCCAACAGGAATGAACGTCTGCCAGTCTCGTCCGTCGGTCAGCAGTGTTCGTGGTGCACGAGAAGGAACGGTTAGCCAGAATAGATGATGTTCCGATATATTACACACTATAGGTATTTAGAAAATCACTTACGTTTATATCTCACAAATTCAGCATTTACTCTTAAAGAGTTTCTTAGCTAATTCCTGGGTTTAACTTACTGATAGAGTGATAGTATTATATTCAGCTTTCAGGGTTTTTTTAGAGCCATAAGCTTTAGGTTAGATTAGACCATTACGTCACTGTTTAAGTCCTAAGCCAATATTTGTTTGTATAACGGCCAGGTAAATACGAATGGCCAATGCACATTGCTTCTAGCGGCAATCGCTGGGCTCTCTACCATCTACCTATAGGTATGGTACACGGTAGAGATACCGACGCTACAGAGCTGGTACCGATATGGTGGTAATATTCTTTACCTTTGTGCTGGCTACTGACCTCTTCTTGAAGTCCTAATATCAACCGTGAACACGTTTCGTTATTACGAGTTCATACCAGAGATTCATAAATTTTAGTAATGTTTGTATCTTGGAGATTATGATGTTTTTGTATATCAATATGCCACCCGCACGCGCAAAGCAGGAAATCTTGGAGCTTTCTTGCACTACAGGTTAAACGTCTTTCTTCTTTTATATGGGAGTAATGTAATAGGTATGCAGTTTTTTACAACCGAATGTTAAGTAACGCGTTGCACGATAAATGACATTATGAGGCAGGAGTGCATGGCATTAAATTGCAAACATTTCACCCGATGTTAACTAACTAAAACAATGTTTGATGGACATTTTGAGAAAATAACATTTTCTGCTTAGATGTATGGATGGACAATCTCATCTTATTCACAGAAGGTACGGTACACCGCTTAGTTGCTGTAGTGTAAACCTGAGAAATTAAAGTTTCCACGAATAGTTAAATCCGGCAAGCAAATCTTAGTATTCAGGAAATAATACAGCGCCGCAGCCGATTCAATGTGGAGTAATTGCGCAACGATAATGAAGGCCATTTGCATGTCAAAGTGAATCAGCTGCGGTCGATCCGGGAGGGCCACTAGAACAATAATTTGGGAACCGGACAAACGAAAATGTTCAGGTAGGTACGTGTGAATAAATATGGGCCACCACATATTTAAAACATCCATTTACTGTTTTTGATTATATTGCCACATTTTATGGCAGTCTAAACTCACGCTATAGTACCTACATATCTGGAACGTCCAAATTCTATTAGCTAGAAATTGGCTTGACACGCTCCCGCGTGTCTAGATATTTTTTCCTGAATGGTTACAGTTCCGATCAATGTCATGTGTCAGAAATGTCATCAATAACGCGAGGTGAGCAACATGAAATACGGCGGACACCGGAGCGTGTTTGCAAAGCGAGCACGAAGCGTGGAGCAGCGCCATGGGGTATGAGCGTGACATGTCTTACTTGGCGTAGTCCTGCTTGCAGTAGACCTGGCGGTCGCGCAGGAAGCAGGAGGGGTGGCGGTCGAGCTGCACGGCGCAGACGCAGCAGCGCAGGCAGGCCGTGTGCCACGCGCCGCCGCCCACCTCCAGCAGGAAGCGGTCCGCGATGGCCTCGCCGCACGCGCAGCACGTGCGGTGCTCCGTCTGCAACACACACCATGACACGGTTACATGACATGACTCATGAGCAGATTGCACACTGCCGCTCCTAGACAGCCGGCTCTAAACCGGAGCACCGAAATAATCATTGCTGCTTTGCTTGTCGACTGGAGTGTTATTATTAGGATTGTGACTTATATGGGTAACTGCAGAACATTTGGAATAATAGTTTCGTATTCGAAAATAATTGAAAAATTAATTAATTAATAAAAGTTGGAAGCAGGCGAGAGCAAGACCACAGATCCCATTTTTTTAATTTTATTTTAATGGGCCCCATTGACGATGCGATCGATCGGTGCGATCCGTCGTTGCCGACCGATCGCAACGACGGATTGGTAGTGTATGTTAAGATTGTTACCGCTCATGAGTGGCACTTTTGAACCGATCGATCGGTGCGATCGATCGCATCGTCAATGGCGCCCATAACAAAAGCCCGTAGTTACGCTCGCGTGGATTTGAAAAGTTTCTTCCCTGTCCCGTTGAACTTCAAACATCTTGAAAATAGTTGTTAGTAATTCTAATCACCTTTAATTAACAACATTATCTTAAATAATGATCCTCTTATTCCCATTTTTAGGGAAATTGAAAAAACAAAACGAAGGATTAAAATGTATAAAATTAAACTACCTACTAATCTAATCAATTTACATGCCAATCAAAGAATCATTGACGTGCCAAATGTAGGTATTATTATTAAAAAAGGCGGTTTAAAACTGTTGTGTTTTACAGCAGTAGGAGTTTAAATTCTTTTTTTTTCATTATTAAAGTAGCTAAATCAAATAAAATGCGGTTTTAAGAAATAAATAGGTACTTCTTTAGCGGCTTCTGCTCATTACGAGCCCCTAACCCCAAACAGAGTTCCTGTGAAATGAAACTCAATTAACAAATGTTCCAATCCCAAAGCGGTAATAACACAACACTAGAAGATTAGTCGAACAATAATTGTTTAGCGACATGTGTTGTTCACGAAGAATGGCCATGTTTATTTGATTGTAGATATGTAGCGACGGAGGCGGCCTGGCTCGGGTGGCCACGGTTTCCATATTACTCGGATACTTTCATTTTCTTCTGTATTAAATTGAACAGTAAAGCATATTTCCTACATTGTTTTATTTATTACGTAGTGAGAAATGCAAAATTGGCTGGTAAATAAATGGGTATATTTCACTATGTGTGACACACACATAATTGATGCTTAAGTCAAGTACCATCCCAAGCTCAGTACAAATATATCCGTAAATAATTCGTAACTAATTTCGAAGCGATGTTGGGTTGCATTTGCAAGGAGGATAAGTAATGTCAGGCGTGCACAAAAATTGAATGAATGGACCAATTTTAATTTCCGTGATTTGCAGAAGTCCTTATAGAAAATATTCGTTTAGCATAAATTTGCCGACCCACACCTGCAGAGGGACCCCTTCGCTGCAGTTGACTTTTACAGTTCTGTATAAAAGCAAAAAGCAAAGCAACAACCCATAATTGTCCCACTGCTGGGCTCGGGGTCTCCTCTCACAATGTGAGGGGTATTAGGCCATAGTCTACCACGCTGGCCAAGTGCGGATTGGTAGACTTCACACACCTTCGAGAACTTTATAGAGAACTCTCCGGTGTGCAGGTTTCCTCACGATGTTTTCCTTCACCGAAGCAAGTGATAATTAACTTGTAATACGCACATAATATTTGAAAATTAGAGGTGCGTGCCAGGGTTTGAACTCGGGCCCCTTCGTTCGGGAGACCAACGTTCTACCGCTAGGCTATCACTGACCACACACAGTTCACAGTTCTGTATATCTATTACATATTATGCATCATGCAAGTTGCATGATTAAACTTCTTACGTGTAACGGCACAATATAAGACAATCAATTTTGGTATTTAAATAAGTTTTACTATGGAGAATGCACGGACGTGCGCGCAAGATGGCCACCCCCACGGCGGCAGGGGTGTCACCGTAATGTAATAAAGCCATTGCATAAACAGAACGCCCGCACCCTCGCGATAATCAAACGTTGGCCAAATTGATTTAGTCAAATATTTGTAACGTGACTGAAATGCAACGGATTTAAATTTGCACACAATCCGTGAGTTGTGTGTATTTTACAAATTTAAAACATCTGACTGCTTTTTATGTGAATGAAGCGGTAAATTGTCAGTCGCCGTACCTTGCGCGAATAGTAACTATAATATGTAGTATGCATTTGTTTAATATGTACATCATTTTTTTAGGCCCCTGATGTACATGCAAAAAAATTGACGACCCGTGAGGTGGAATGGCCGGATCGCCGCGGCGCCGCCGCGCCGTGCTGGGTTCGAATCCCAGTGATTTTTGCATTTATTGCAACGTTTGATGTTTGAACATGAACTAGCTTTCGCACCCGGAAGTGCGGTTTTTCTAAACTTTTTTATTTATTAGGATCCATTTTCTAAATCTTGACTGACCACCGGTTTGTCAAAGCTGATCAAAATCAAAATCAACTAACACGGACTTAACAGCTCTATCTATCAATTTAAATCGAGTTTCTGAAACAATAAGTAGAGAAAAGTTAACTGTGCATACAGTTGGTTTTAGACATACGATTTTAAGGTATAATTTTGTTATAATAGTTATTATAATTAGTTCTCTTTCTGGTAGTAGACAGTTGATAACGCATTAGACTACGACTTAAATTATTAGATGTAAGTAGGTACCTTAATGACTTCAAGAATAAATAAAAGTTATTGTGATAAATTAATTATCTTTTAGAATATGGACCTATATGTTTCGTATTCAACGTCATTCAACACACACAAATGCAGCAACAATCGAAACACGAAGTAAAACTGAGATTGCTGAACCCTATTATGAATTTGTGAATAAATGTTCCTGTAACCATTAAGAAATATCTAAAGATCTTCTAGAAATGTTCAATGATGTGCTTATTTCAGTATTTATAATGAAACTCACGCCCCAACTCATAGTCACTAACGGTTACTTAAATCGCTCCGTTGTACAGAATTTGTATGGTGATTCTTTACTAAGGAGCGATTAATGTAACCGAGTGACTCTGAGTTGGGCCAAAGATGTGGTTTTTTCAACTTTAAAATTCGAACGAACCTGTTTCTTTAATTTACTCACGCGAATTCGCACCAACAGATTGGAATTGCGAATGAATGAATAATCTTTGGTGAAATACATCACACTTATCTTTAAATTAAGATCGGAAGAACAACGCCACTCTCAACTGCATTAATCGAGATCATTTATCAAGCGAAAAAATTAAAACTATACCTACATATTACATTACCTAAAAATAAAAATTTCAGTTTACTTGATAAAATATCGCGAGAATCTAACGATATGGTTCGCCAAAAGCGAAAAGTTACTTACACAGCTTACACTAGTAAACTGTGACGTAGTAGGTTTATATCACACGCACAATTTAAAAACTTTTATTGCCAACGTAAACGCCAATACACAACGAATTCGAATGCCATAAATCACTAAAGTCACACCCGACAGATACTCGCACAATACAATATCCGAGCGACAGTTTATTTTATACGACACCATGTTCAACTAACCATGAGGGGGTATTAGTTTATTTCACAATTCGCAGTCAACAAGCATGCCAAAGGGCCCTCGAGTTCATAATAAATTTCCACTCAATTCAAAGTTACACGCATAGCATAACGTGTGCGTTATGACGCAGCCGCAGCCGCAGCCGTAGCCACAGCCGAAGCCGCAGTCGCAGCCGGGACGACAATGCAGACGATATCAACGTTTAGCGACGCTCCGGCACCCCAAAACAAATTTGTGCCGTTTGGGAGCAATAAATATGTTGCAACCGTGCAGCACCCGTGTGGAGCGCCCCCTCCCCCCTGCTCCCTTCCGCGGCAACCCCTGTCGCCTGTCCCGGCGAACAATATCGGTTGTCACCTATCAGAATCTTCGTAACAAATTTCTTAAGAGGCCATTGAGTCGGAGAGAATGACGCTCCGGTGGCCGCATTGTCAGCCCTGACTTCAGCTGACTGATCTGGTTTTTGTGGCAGTTTTTGTGGGAGTCGGGACCGAGAGCGAGCTACTCGCGGATAATGACGATGTTTGAGTGTATTTAACGCGTCATTTAGAAGGGTTTGTTTGTTCTGTTTTCTGTACAGAATTATGCTAATGTCGGGAACCGTATTCAGATCACGGGGCCTCTGCGTGGGACAGTGGCTCCTGTTATGTTACGCAACCACTGAATTTCTTAATGTTGCCAAGTAAACTTTTATATTTGAGCGTTTAATCTCTTGAAACAATACACTACGTTAAATACTGTTTAGACATACTCGCAAGCATTTGCTTTACCCTATTATTTTTTAGTTTAGTTTACAACAGACAATATAAGCCTTATTATTTTATTGCGCTCTACCTAATTTGGCAAAAAGTCTTAAAAATTCAGATTTAACACTGCTAATGATACACAGACGCTTATCGAGCAGACGAGCACTATAATGTGCCCAGTGACGGATTAAGACTATTTGATGCCCTAAGCAATCCACGCCTGTAGGCCCCCCTATGCGTATGTCAACATGGTTTTTTGTGCTTTTTTGTGCTTCTTCTGGTGCCCCCCCAGACGTGATGCCCTAGGCAATTGCTTAATTTGATTAAGGGTTAATCCGTCACTGTGTGCCTAAAGCTAAGATGTTTAAAAAGGTAACGTCATTGGCCTAAAGTGCCTATGTGTCTGCAGTTTCGTCGATGTCCACCCTACATTGATTTATGAGGCGCGGGCGGTGTGACGCGAATAATTTAAAATCTTTACATTTTTCACTACTGCAGGTTCTCTATTCTACTGAAATACGTAAATCGTGGGACTCGATCCTCAAAACGACAAACCAATTTACCTGATAGAATATCTATTTAATCAATAAGATAGGCCATATTGCAGACGTCATTATAAAAAGGTGCAATTTCACTGCAAATTGTACTGCCATCGTACAATAGAACGGCGGCGCTGTCTGTAGGTGACGAGTAATTCGATCGTGCATCGTGCATGCCAACAGCCAAGCGCCAACATCTTCGAGACGATGCGCCTCGGAAATGATCACTCGCCTCAATTGCACTTGGTACACGTATTACTTAACTCACGTTTTTGAATAGTGTCCAGAAAGTTGTCATTTTCTCGATTTGACGGGATACTTATGGCTGCAAAGAACACTCGATCGAAATTATCTTCATGAAATAATGGTTATCGCGGCAAGACCACTGTGGCAGAAAACGAAAAGAAATCTAACGTTTCCGTATTGGGGCAGTCCAAAATACTGAACATATGCCAGCAGACCAGGGTGTGGTAAGAGACGACAGAAGCCAGGATTATACAAATTACCAGTGTTGCTGTTTGGTCATTAATATTATTACCGATTTTACCTACGCGAAGCCTGCCTGGCTGGATACCACATGTTCGTACTTTCCTTCTCTCTTCTACCTCAGTCGGCAACTCATCATCCATCCTGCACAGAGCCAGCGACCAACACCTTCGCCTCGTCCGATGTACAACAGGGTCAGGGAGGGTTTGAGGGCTCAAGGCTGGATGGAAACTTTTATACCGCAAGATAGTTTGAGGAATCGAAAATCTATCTATTGCTAATTAGTTCAATTCTTAACGATAATAATATACGTATTTGACAAACATAAGAGAACAACCGCTCAAACAAATTAGTATGCTAATTCCTAATGTATATTATTAGTATGCATACCTATTTAGTTTAATTTATGCTAAACGTTCGGATACCGCATCGATCATATAAAAGTAATAATAACATATGACAATTAATTTGCCGTTTATCGCTGTCAGGTCGTTTATTTATTTTAACTAAGTTGTACTGTCCGACGAGCACAATAAAAGTAACAGAAAATATGATTAATTCCTATTTTGATTAATGGTTGACGCGTATCTCTATACAAATTCTATAACATTCTACTTCTAGTAAGTATAATGATCTTATCTTCTTATGTAACACGAGTAACCGCCATCGCTTTGCTTCGGTTTTCTTATTTTTTACACCTTGGGTTACATTATTGGAGTTTTATTAAGGATCCCTAATTTTTTTAAATAATATAATATAGGCTATATTAAATTTGTCACCCGGGGATAGTGTGGCTTCACAACAGTGAAAAAATTTTTCAAATCGGTTCAGTAGTTTCGGAGCCTATTCAATGCAAACAAACAATCAAATCTTTCCTCTTTATAATATTAGTATAGATATAATCACGTCCACAAAAGCGTCCACTGACTTTGATATAACTTTAAACATTATGTTAAATAGTATGATACTAGTACAACAGTGATCGGGCTCACAGCATTTTTTCCACTTCATCAGGTTTGATAATAAATTTCCTGACGTCTATTCTGTTCGCATCAAAAGTATTCGTTAATGGTGCACAGCGAGGCGGGTAAATTATGATAGTTGACAACAAAGGGACTTCATGATCCGCGCGGATAAAGGAACGGATAGCGTGTGCTGACACCGCTGACGTCGTGGATAGACCGGCGGGCGGCGGGCGGGCGCGGGCGTGACGACTGCCCGCAAACCGCTCGCCCATTGTCATCCCGGACATTACGAGGACCCTAAAGGTGGCATTGCGGCGCCTCGCTATGCCATTGTCACGGGCTTACGTTTGCAAATCCGATTTATATTTGAATATAATTGACTTTCAGCCTCGTATCAGGTAAGGAGAGCTCGCATCGCATTGTGTGCGACTGATCTCAATGGTATTTTTATCGGTTGAACATGATAAATGTATTTGGGAGATTATGTTCGGTGGGTGCGCGCCGCTGCCCGCGCCCGCTCCCGCGCCCGCTGCACTGTACACCCGTTTTATACTTGTTTAGTGGTGTGGTAATCGATACGTCTTATTGTTCCCGATTCCTTTGGGAGTGATAGGTATGTATGTCTAGTTTTAATAAACAATTATTTCGTTTAGACAACTTACCATAAATCTATTCTATTCATGATATACATAATATGTAGGTGTATATTTTTTATGTAGTTAAATGGGTATGTAGAGAAAGCACTAAGCATTATGCCACAGTACAAATATTACAATTCGACGGTCCCTACGTACATTCCCGTAAGTGGTAGATACGTGATTTGCACTTTTTGCTATCATAACCTTCAGGGCACCCTAAACTATCGTTTAGTTTAATAAAAATAAGTAATAATTGGCAAAATGAACGTTAAATCCATACACGACATATCCCATAACTACAAAATTAAGTAAAATTTCCGACTTAAAACAACAGTAGTGGTAATTCAGTAATTTTACGTTGGACTATTCATCGTACTCCCGCGGCGCATCTCCCGCAACTGCCACTTGCGGGACATACACGCGCACTGGTGTAGGAGACGGTTAATGTCAATTAATTATAGGTAAAAAATGCCTCAAAGGGCAAGTATTACACAATATCGTAATACGCAACCGTGAAATGCAAGAAAAAACAGTTACAAAAAAAATCTGGTTTGCAAATGCATCATGTACGTACATAACTGCTTACAATATTTTTTTCCCATGTTTCCCACGTACAATTTCATAAATGCCAATTACGACTCTGATTACTTCAGAGACTACCACGTAAAATCCAGTATGTAACCACATAAGCTATGTGCAATAGAGATGATTCCGATGTATAAGTAAGTAAGTCGCAAATAATACACAAAAAGTGATCTTTATGGCCTATCTTTTTATTAATTATAAAATATATCACATATTAAAGCTTCATACCAAATTTCATGACTTTACGTTAAGTAGAACATGTTAATACTCATGTTTGAAACTTCAAAGTGCTCTCCTGTAAAATTTGTGTTTTGTAGTTAGGGGTATGTACGTAGGGACCGTCGAATTATGCTCACCAAAGTTTAAAATAAAATAAATAAATACCTTCATATTATAAATATCATAAATAATTAATCATTGCGATCGAACACACACGTGTTGTTGCTGTTAAAGTACCTACCCTAAAGTGCCCGCAACTATAACTATGGGCTTTCAACACGAGTTCTTCTTGGCTTTTGTTCAACATGCTATCGACACCATGGATGAAGTAAGCATCTTGCAGATCTGTAAATCAAACTTTAAGGAAGATGATAAGCAGTGGCGAGAGGCCGCTCTTCCAAGCGCTTGGGAAGATGGACGAGATGCCTTCCCGAAGAAGAGATGGGAAGTATTGTTTATGTGTAGTATTTGTATACCTAGTAGTAGTTGTAAATTTATACATTGCATAGTTTTATTTTATTTGTATTAAGTTGTATGTAATATTAACTTGTTAGTAGGTAATATTTTATGTGTGTACCTATTTTTTCTATGGACCTTAATTGCCTGAAAATAAAATTGATAAAATAAATTTAAAAATAGAACAAAAGGAAGTTGCGATTCACACACACATAAGTAAATCACTAAATTTATTAAAATTACTTCATAATACCTACATTTTTAATTTTTCATCATTATTACGAAAATTGCTGCTCAAAACTTTTAATGATTTAGGTATATGAATTTAAAATTTGAAGTAATTGAAAGTATTGAAACTACTATACTTATTTACATAATATAATAACTTATTTACATAATATAATACATAACATAATATAATATCTAAAGTAACTACCTAAGTACCTACATACAGGGACATGATAACTTAAGAAAGTTATGAACCGTGTTTTTGTAAAGAGCAAAACTGGTTGAATTCGATTGGGCTATAAACAATGGCTGTGTTATTTCAACGGGTGTGAAGTTTGTTTTGCGTAAACGTTATAGCTATACAAAGGAAACAAACGGGGAAATCCGCTCCATCAATCAGGCAAATTTTTCAAACGCCCAGCCGTTTGCAGCCGCCACGGCCTCACAATACACTACAAACGAGCGAGGCGCCGCATTACCATAACAGTAGTCAATCTCCTTCCCCTTTTTATATTCAGGAAGCAATTTGGCGAGGAATCCTCCAGATTTGCGTAAAAAATATTTGAGAGAGCATTGCGTCACTGCGACACCGCGCCTAGCGAAGATCGTTGCCAGATCAAGTGTTTGCTCGCGAGGCTCGCTTCTTCTTTTTGAATTCATCGATAGGTTCGGGTCGAGGCGTCCGCGTCGTAACAAAGGACATCGGAAATAAATTATGTGTGTGTGTCAGTGGTGCGAGCTGCACAAAGGCGCTCGGGGCGCAAGAAAGGCGCAGCGGGATCCCCGCCGCCCGGGCGCTCGGCCGCAGGATAATAGAGCGCGTTTCACACCATTCACGCATCGCTCTCGAGTTTTTTCCCGGTGACGGGGGTCACAGCGACCATCAGTCACCGATAGGGCCGCCCGCCACGTCGCCGCGTGCCCCGAGACATATCGAGACAGTCACCAGCACACCACTGCCACTGCAGATATTTTGAAATGGCGCAATATTATGTTAGACAGTGTATTGAAAGTATACAGGTAAGCAAATAAAAATAGAGCCACGAAGTTAGCCAAAATTTAAAAAGAAGAAGAAGTTAGTAAAAAGTACTTTGCCACTATTACTAAGTACATTATTACCAAAATTTAAAAAGAAGAAGAAGTTAGTAAAAAGTACTTTGCCACTATTACTAAGTACATTATTAAATGAAACGATTTAAACGTCAAAACCAAAAAATACATTAAACTACGTGTTTTCATTTATTTTTAAATATCATTTAAGTATTTCTATTTAGAAATCTTAAAAAACCTGAAAAATTTATGGAGGTTAGCATGAACTAGCAACTAAGTGTTTTTTTCTATCATTAATAGTGTGGTTTACAAGCGTATTGTTGGATGATGTCTCGCTGTGGGTGTGGCGCGTGGTCACCCCAGGCCTGCGCCTGCGCGGGCGGTTGGCCACAACAGCACCGAGCACCCGAGATGCAAATGCCCGCTTATCGCGCTGTCTGGAGGTGCGATGGTTCGCGGAACCTATCGCTTTTGGACAATGACTATTTATCTTCTTGATGTAAACACTTTTAGAACCTTTTGATAGTAAGATTTGTTTGGTTAGAGATAGGTAACTTAACTGTGAATTAACAATAAAATACCTATCTTAACACAGGTAATTAGGTACGTATGTATAGGCTTTGTTTACGAAGTAGTCCAGAACTATGACCACGGTTCCACTATCTCCAACACTGGTGGATGTGAAAACGAAATCCGTAGGAGATGCAACATTACCTACAAGGTCCGCCGTAGGTACCTAATTAATAAGCTCGAAAAAAATTGGAAAAGTCGTGATTATCAAGAAAACTACAAACACACGGTTAATGAGAAGTCTTGCCTTTCCTTTTTCCTCTACGCCGCAGAAACCACATCAAGACGGAAGAAAAGTTTACGCCCTTGAGTTGAGACGTGGCGTTGGAGGCGGCTACTCGGAATACCATGTAATGCGCGCCAAAAAATATGCTGAACATAAAAAATAGATATTATGATCTACCGTTCGGATGAGACAATTTTGACCACGTACTTACCTCGTAGCTAGGTACGTAATGAATACTCAAAACTCAAGAAGATAATTCTTGTGGTCCAGGGGCAAGTAGAAAGGAAAGGATTACCGATTACGTTACGAGGCCGATCACCCACGAGCTGAACTCCACTAAAATGCTAACAAAGTGTTCCATCGCTCAATGTGCCCGCAGCAAGTAAGTAGTAACAGAACCCGATCGAAACGCATCTAGCAGGGTAATTCATCAGAAGATCAAGAACAACCCAACTAACGTCATCATAAAGTCAACGATCACGCTACTAAGAGTGAACGACCAAATATAGAGATTATGGTTACTATACCTATATACTGGACATTCGTCGAGTAAAGCCCCATCCCTAATTTGCTTTTTAAGAAAAATAATATATTTTTTATTTATTTCAAAAATTACTTAATTGGATAGTTTATCTTACCAGAGCTGCAGAGGTGCAAAAGAACGTATTTGATACAATTCTGCTGTTTTAAAACATCTTTCTAGTTGTTTGTAATTCCAGCACTTTCCCCTACCTACGTGAGAGGGATTATAATATTGCATAAGACACTTTAATAAATGCAAGGCAGATAAGATGATTCAACAGCGCGTAGACAGCCAAATGCGATCCATTTAAAATGTACACCGTCGCAGAATCAACAACGCGTTGTAAAAGTAAACAAATTTATTTATCTTTCGATACGCCTCAAGTTGTGCAGATGGGGCTGAAGGACTTTGTACCTTACGTAATGGTGTTGTGGTGTGTTTTCGGTGGCAGAACGCGCGTGGGGTTCGGTGTCGGCGAGCGGCGGGCGGGGCTGGGCGTGGTTGCGTGCGTGACGTCAGCGCCGCGTGCTCCGCTACGCATGACGCACGACGCATGACGCATGGCGCATAGTTTCGTGCTACACGCTACATCTACAACGTACGCGTGAACACGGAGAGCGCTAGTACTGGTAGCAGTGCAAGTGCTAGGCACGTTTTGGGTGGCTTTTGACGGCAAATTCAATTTTTAAATATCTCAAAATCAAAAAATACGTAAATTTGTACAATTTATAGGTACCTACCTCACTTCACAGTAAAAATCGTATCTAAAGTTCAAGTTATTTGAGTCAGCGCTCTTGCATTCATGTCTACAACATTTCTTTGTGTCCTGCACACACTAATGTCATTTGGGGATTTTAATTTACAGAAAAGGTACAACCCCTCCAATTGAAAGTTTGGCAAAGTTTAAACATAAAGTTTAACGCAGAATAAAATTCAAGTGAACTAATGTAATGTAATATCGATTTTAAAATCAGTAACGATTTTCTGAAAGTAGGTCTTACTAGGTCGTAAGAAATTAATTAATTTTATAGAGTAATGATACTTAATATATTATATTCTATAAAAAAGATGTCTTCTTGCATTAACATGTAGCTAATTATCATTTAGGTATAACAAGCCTATAATGTACACTCAATTAAATGAGAACCAAATTATAATGTGCATTGTTATTGGGTAATTGTATTTTTAACCGACTTCAAAAAAGGAATGAATACCTCCTGTATTCAATTCGACTGTTTTGAAAACTTCTTTAGTACGGGGGTGACTTGAAATTTTATGAAACGAAACTGTCCAGTAAAAAGAGACAAACACATAAATTCTAAAGTGAGATAGGAAGCATTGTACGGGGGTAGGGTAGAGGAGTGAGGGGTAGGGGGAGCGGAGCGGGGCGGGGTGGAGCGGAGCGGAGCGGGGCGGGGCGGAGTGGAGCGGAGCGGAGTAGTGAAACCTACCTTTATCATCTTCCCGAAATTTTACATTCGTCTCATTATCTTGAAAATAAAAATTTTGAAGGTTTCACTTCTACCACGTGTGAATTGCACACATTTTAATTTTTTTTATGTTTGTTACCTCAGAACTTTCGATTGGGCTTGGAAGCTGGTGCTTGTCATGTAGTCCCACTTATATTTGAGCTAGATAGTAGTTTTTGAGTTATTATGAAGTCGGTTATTTTTTGTCAAGAATTATTAGGATATCTACTGTACACAAAAAACCTAGATACCTACATGCCATAGTTATGAATTAGCTAGGTCTTACCTTTAAATAATTAGCTATCACTATAACATTAACATGGCTCTACCTTGCTAAAGATGTTGTAATGTAGGTGTGGAGAGAACGAGAGTTGCAATGTTATTTTCGTGTACTCTTTCACTGGTCCCTCTGAAATTTTCCCTGTAATTAATTTTTCCAACAAATCATCCGTACAAGGACGTTTTCTGCAGTTAGGTCTATCTAGATGCCCTACAATAAGTGCGTAATCTAAATAAAATGTGGACGACTACTTTCTGGTCTATTTCTTATCATAATAGCATAAAATCCCACAGATATGAGATAGTTTCTCTAGTTTGTAGTAGGTACCTACTACTACAAATTGACCTTCTAGGCCTACACCTAGTAATTTCTGTCACAAAGTGTATCTCTACATTACCTGCAAGGCTATTCTGTAAGGATGTTTTTGTAACTCGACATCGGAATCTGCGATGAGTTTCAAAATTCCTATTCTCTAAAATTCGACAGTACCTACAGGTGGCGCCGCAGTGTAGAATGCGGCGGTGAGAAAAACTACTTGTTCTGGCTAATTTGACATGTTTGGTATTCGGTAAGGGATTTATTATTCTCGATCATCGAATTACGTCACCGTCGAAGCTCGTATCCAATTGTCAAACGAAAAGTGAGCTTCGATTTCGAGTTCGTATTTTAGAGAGTAGCCCTACTGCTCTGGTATTTTGTGTAATAACATGATTACCTTACATTTTCACAAATTTATGATTCACGCCCTATTTAACTTTAATAAGAATTGAAGACTTGCAATAGGAAATATTTTTAAGTTAGGATATTATTAAGCAGTAAACACCTATCAGAGTTTAATGTGAAAATAACGAATCTCTACCTATGAAAGAAAATAGTGACGGGTACCTACCTACCAACGGATATTGCTAGATATTGGGTTTATAATGTGATAATACATAAGCTGAATTCAGCGTTGAACTGCAGAATATGTATCGTTGTTTGCTTGGAAAATTATTGATACAAAGACGTCTTGCAATCCGACGGCAGAGGTTCTCAGAAGCGGAGTATTCAAGCAATATTCAAAAGTACCTAAATTGAAAGTGAAATTCATATTTGTATGTGATTTATGTCCGACAACCAAATTAACTTGAATGCCGCGCCGCGCACGCCACCGTGGCACCGAGACAACAGCACCCTGCGAGGGTGGACACACACTTTATCGGACTCGACTGTACCTTGGACGGCGTCAGATAATTAAAGGTACAAGTTCTTTATACGAAATTGTTATGGTAGGGGCCGGCGTAGAGATATAGAGAGAGTCCCGTTAGATATATTCCAAGTTAACTAAGTTATCCCATTATGGAACAGCTCAGATGTCGGAAGTTCGTAGATCATAATCAACATTCAGAAGGTAATTTACGACGAACATATCAATATTGGAGGCTGATTAGTTCACTCCGATGAACTTCGCTACACAAATATGTTGAGTAAATTATTCAAATAAGTCGGTAAATCTGCCAAGAAATCTCAATATAGATACTGACACAGCATATATTTGAAAAGGATTAAATACATTCACACCATGCCAAATGGTAAATGTATTATATTTACTTGATCACTTATGTTATATATGACGTCATTTTAATGTTAGTTATGAAATTATTAGTGATCGAAGTGTATTTTAGATGCCTTCATCTATCGTCCGAAACTCTATAAACAAGTGTCGGTGCTCCCCGACATTGCATAAGCATTCGGTTGCTTCTGCAAATGGCCGGCGAGGTGGCATTTAAGCCGCGATTAATCTTATGTCTCACAGTTATTACCGATGGGACCTTTTCGCAGGTTATAAACTTCACGGTACTTATATAGGTACCTGGTGTCCACTAGTTTCCAGGTATCCGTAGCCATCATAGTTTTTTTTTTCACTTAAATTAGTTTTTTTTTCACTTCATGGACATTTTAATACTAGTTTGTAACTATAACATAATTCAACCAGTTGCATTTTAATTTTTAATTCATAATGATAAAGCTTTGGCGGCGCTTGCTACTTTCCACTCGACGATATGACTGGTCGTAGGTATATTTTTATTAAAGTACGGAACCTAACGTCATTTATGTAACTCAATGTTAAAAACGGATATTAAGTTTTTAAGGAATTTCAAAAGTAAAGCATAAATAGATAAGAAGAAGATACCTACAATAGAAATAATAAACAAACAATACTTTGCAGTGTGCATGTCTGTCGGCTTGGCCGAACAGAAAGAAAAACTTGTCATAACATAGACTAGGCCTCTATCAAAAATATCCAATATTTTTATTTTTATTTCGGATATCCTATAGTTTCGGTTATGGTTGCGGAGCTCCTTAACATCCCTGGGCCATAGGAATTACCGTAACCGCAAGTCTTGATTTGATTCACGCACAGAACGTCCCACATTGAATTCAGTAGGTACCTACACTGAAATATGTAGAAGGGACCCATAGTAGATATCCCTTGTAGATAAAGTAAACAATATTATCCGAGTACCTACCTTTAAACATATGTTTTATTTTGTTCGATAACTTTTTGTCATCTTGTACGTAGGTCATATCACTACGGTTGTTGACTAACACGATTTTGGGATTTCTAATTAAAGGAGACGCTGAGTTTTGACTCCTCATGTCAGCCACATAAAGAATTGTGAAAAGTCTGATGATACTAATGTGTTACAGGGCATGTTTACTGTTGATAATTTGTAGCCGCTATTTCTCAAATTCTGGCTTGAGTCATATAAAATATTTTTTTTACAAATCCCCGACCGCTATAAAACAGAAAGTATCCAAATATTATGAACTATTACCATCAGCTGTTGGTACGTAGGTACTAAACCGTTGTATAGTTACTAAACTTCTGTACTTAAATACAAAACGAGAAAACGAGATGTAAATCGTATTGGATCAACTACAACTAACATGACTGTAACATCGAGCCATCTATTTGGCGATTTGCTCTTAATCGAAAACAAAAAGCCGACATCACTTGAGAGTCGATAATAGTCCCAAATCCATAATAGCCCCATTCTTTTTGTTTCCAATATGCAATAAATAGGGTAATAACGAGACGGAGGGCTCGCGGCGGGGGGCGCCAGCAGTGCCGGCTCCGCGGCATCATGGCGCTTAATTGTTTGTAATTAGCCGCTCTCCGCTTGTCTATGCCCACTTTCGTGTTTATTGACTGTTTATTACTTAATACGTTGCCCCACTCGATATTGAGGAGTCTATCGGACGGTAATGGACGATCGACGACGACCGGCGCGGAGCCGACCGACCACTTTGTATCCGATACCCAGTGTTTAAGACGGCAACTTATTTAATCGATATCTTTAATGTCTATATTTGATAACTCACGAATGTAAATTTGCAGTTACACTTTGCCTCAGTTAAGAATGGCATTCGTTTATTGACTGTTTGTAACATTATTTTTTCCGGAGGATCAGCTATTTATTTGAACTTGAAGTTCAAATAAAATTTTAGTCAACAGTAGGTATCATTAAAAGCTATAGATTTCCGTAGATAATTAGGTGCCTAAGTCATAGAGACTCGACTGTCTTGATAAATAACACGATTTTATGCTCAAACGGAACTTGATAGTTTCAATAAATTAGAAAACGAGCGACAAGTTAGGTCAGATATTTGTCGATTTATACTATTCTTATAAACATAGAAATATAAATGACGATAACGTTGCCGCCCCAACGAGACCTTTTCAAATATCATTTATAACAGGTGCACACAATAAAGTTATTGTTTTATGTGTGTGGCGTTGCTTCATTAACTAAACGAATCTGAAATGGTCAATCTTAATGTTTGATTGCGGCGCGGAGAAATCCGCAGCTGCCTTGACCGACAAACATCTGCTCTATTTCTTTATTTGTATAAATATGAATATTAATAAAATAATGAACTATTCACGGAACGACCAATCCTTTCGATAAGGAAATAGCCTGTAACGGACAATCGCAACGCGTCGCGCAGTGACGAAGCTCTATTCCAGTTCAATCTCTTCATGCGTGCATGTTACTACAATAATATAAACAGATTATGTAGGGTATGGTAAACATTTCTATTTAAACAGGTTACCTTAAAAAAAATGGTTGTCTGTAAAGTCGGTTTACGGACGGTAGTTTAACGTGACAACGTCATGACAAAACATTGATGAAATGATTGCATACTTTTATGGATAAAATTGAGCGCTTCGGCCGATCGTAGCCGATCGTGCCTCTCTATCGCTTGTTCCGCGCTCTCGCTCGCGCGGAACGCGACAATGAGTCATGCTTTTTCGTGCGTGCACCCGGCTTTCATCGTTTTAATAGACGTTATCACGTCAAAAAATGGTCATTAAGTGATAATATTTAATCTCAACCGTTGTAATAATTGTCACTGTCCCGCGATCAGGCCCAAGTGGGAACATACTGCGAGTCAATCTTTATACACATGTCATAATATAGTTATCACAGTTTGCCAATATTAGAACACAAAAGGTACCCAGATCTTTGTTTCACAATGTAACAAAAGGTAGTCCGCAAGCTGGAAAAACAACAAACTCGGTTGTGTTGACTTTTCCCAGTAGGCCTGTGCACGAATTAAACGCGTGATGTTCTTTGATCTACGTTCTGTAATTTCTACTGTAACTACTAAAGATTTTTGTAAGTCTTCATGACCTAAGGCGAATCCCATGCAATCCCATGCTGGCAAACTAGGGTGTCTTAAGAGGCAACAGAAACCGGCGGGCTTAGATTACGGACATAAGCATTATGATGGATTATTCGCAAAAGGATAGAACATTTCCGTTATTTTGGCAATCTATCAAAAAAACGGAAATGGTACCACCTACAGTTCCACGCAAAAGCAATTTGCCAATTTCTTTTTGACTTTACTGAAGTTTCCGACAACGTTACAATGAAAATTAATGAAAATCATGAAACATAATTTAATTTAGGGCCTTATCATCCGCGGCACATGGGTGAGATGAGTAGATTGTTAGTTACGCCCATATTCATATTATGAGCCATCGACATAATAACCTTTACTATCTTTCCTATGTTACGTTGCCCTTTTTCCTGAAGGGTTTAAATTTTGTATGAGTGTAAAAATTATATTTTTACGAAATCTTTTGTTGATGGTTTGTAGTTTTTTTGCCTTCGTGCAGGTTGCTGAAATAGTATGTTAGGTAATTTTGTCTGCGGTGTCGTTACTTAATTCTCATATCCCTTGAACTGGCATATTCTTTTGTATATTATTATTATACGTTTATTTGTGCAGAGCACGGTATCTCATTCGACGTGGTTACAGTCAGTAACGACACGGCTACCATCCGTCAGCGACACATCTATCACACCGTACACATCCATCACATTATATTTGTCTTGAACTTTCACAGAAAGATTTGCGAAAAAAAAGAGGTAAGAGGGTGTGTTAGCGACGGAGTTGGCAGCGGGTGGTATGGTGGTGCGGGGTGCAGTTCCTCGTTGCACTCCGCGACATGTTAATGGAGAATTAGTAGCGGACTGATAGGCCAAGCCGGTGTCGGAGCCGCGGTACGAGCTCCGTACGGGTCCGTGGGACCGCTGCCTCCTGCCCGCTCGCTCGTCGCATTACAACTGTCATATAACTCATGCGTTAATAGGAGCGGCGCGCCTTGGCCAACTATTAAACACTATACACGTTTTACGATAATGCCCAACAAAATCTTATTGACGTATAAATTCCGAGGCTCTTTTTTCTTAACAGCCGAAGGCGCCAGTTGCTTCCAATATTAATAACGCGATGTTGTCCGCTAGCTCAGTTTTCGGTTTTAATTGCTCGTGAGGCCGGGAGTAGTAAATTAAACGGTCGGCGAGCGGCTTTAATATTCATAGCGTTTTCAAACAAATTCTAAACTAATTAAAAGCTGTATAATTCTATGAACTGCCTGCATCCCGTTCTGTTTGCGTTCGCCTGTGTTGTAGTGTTGTGGCTGTGGCAACACGGCCACTCCGCACTACTCCAGTCTGGGCCGTTGCCGCGGCCGTTCCGCTGAGGTGAGCGACTCGTCAATAAAATTTAAAATAGCCATTTATTTTATTAACTTCTTAAGAAAATCATACAGTAAAAATGATGATCCTGATATGCGTGTCAGATAATTATAACGCACGTCTCAGCTCATAGTTAGGAGAATGGAATGAGAATAAAATTATGTTACGGATCTTAAATATTCATCATCTGAAACAATATGTAATTATAAATCTACCTATAGATACTATAAATTACAGTCATAGTAATTACTTTAATTGAAAGTACCTAATTTGAACCTACGGGGTGTCATTTAAAAATGGAAGGACCTGTTCAACCTTTAGAAAAATATTAAGAGGAGTCCAAGTTAAAGTTATAATACTATGCACCTATTGGTTGAGAAATGCTCGCTAAAGCTCTCACGTTTAAAAAATATTATTTCTTCAAGGAAAAGGGCCGCGAATCCAAAATTGACATCCGAATACGGGGCTGACCGAGACGATGCAGAGGTGTAAATTTCTATCGATTTACCAAAAAAATAGGTATTTTATATTGTATTGTATTTTTTATTATATTCAATTGACTGTTTGCTGCGAATTGATTTATTCAGGTATGCGTAATTAAAAAAACTGAACTCATACGAAATATTTGCAGTTGCCCTAAGAACAACAATCAGTACTTAAATCAAATAGAAAAATCAAAAGTAAGTGTTCTTAGTTCTAAGATTTAAGAGACGACTACTTTTGAGATCTCTACAAATAAATTAGATTTATAAACGCTAAGTGTTGTGAACAGTGGAGACACGCTACTGAAGCTGAAACACTGTGTGCACTGTGCAATGCTTCTGCAGTTCAACTTGAAGTTGTACGGGTATAGATTAATTTCAAAAAGGAAGATTTTGTATCGGTTGCGCGTGAGTCGACGGCAGGTGTCGAGCGCCTGTAGCGAACTCTAAGCTAGTGATGCACCTAATGTTTGTCGAGAAAACTAACGACTCGCAATTTCATGGCTTCTCTTGTCTGCCCTCAAAAAAGGAAGTACATTTTTGTCTCCATGAATATTCAAGCAGGAAGATAATAATGTATTTTAAATGCAAAATTATCAGATAGACCACCTGCAAAACCCGATTTCAAACTTGTTATGAAGCAATTACTTTATCGAATCGATGTCACGAAAGGAATCGATATCATCAGTCAATATTTATTGTAGCAAATTGTTTTCTAGACTATAGTTACGCCCGAGGCACGAGGCGAGCATGGCTCACGGAGTTCTAATACGTTGTTTTTGTAGAGTGAGGTTCGGATACAGCTGGTGAACATCGACCTGGCTGAGATGATCACGAATCTAATACGAATATTGTACTGTGTGGGATACATTGGATTTAAATGGTTCAAAAAAATAAGAGCGCGGTCTGGTAGTGCGTATTAAAGAGTTGATGGGTATGACATTCTATTTAGTACAATCACAGAAGACATTATAGTATACCCGAGTACAAATATTTATCTGTCACATAAATATCTGCCTCGAACGGGAATCGAACCCGGGACCCCTCGCTTTGCAGGCAGGGTCGCTACTCGCTACCAACTAGGCTACAGGGCCGTCTAAATAACATGATGTGACATTAAATTATATCAAACTATTGCTATTAACAGACATTGCTGTTTGACAAAACTATGTGCGTTTGTTTATTTACATTATGATTTAGATCACCATCATGCTGTTGGTACAGCATTTTTTTTATTAATTTGGCAAGTTGAGTGTACAAACAATGAGCGAGGCGTCGACAAACATCTCTCCGGCAGCAGTAAGGTCGTCGTCGCCGTCGCCGATATCGATAAATGAGAGCGATAGCGGCGATACGTATCGGTGTCAATCTCAGCGGGGCGCCGCCGGCCGCCCGCTCGTGCCCTCCCACACCTGCCCGCCGCCCGCTGCCCGCTGCCAGTCCTGCCACACTTATTATTTGTATGAGCTAATCTTACTTATTGCCTTGCATATGGTGTAATCATGAGATTGACCAAGTTGTACCTATTTGTCATATGAATTAATCTAATGGTATCTTTTTGATGAAAATTTTAAAAACGCTCTACAAATGTAATGACAGCCGGGCAGCCATGTAAAAAATGTTATTAATGTGTTCTTTGGCGATTTTCTTAGTAAAACAACTTTTGTAAAACAATTTTTAATATAACAACTTTAAATAACATTATCCACCTATAAGAATCTGAACATGTGAATATAACACATTCGTACAGTATAACAATAAACAACAAAAAGTTGCAATCAATACATTAATGTTTAATTTAGGTACTAGTTCGGCATTAGCCACTATCCATCCTGGCCGCGCGCCGCCGGGCTGCGACCCACGTGGGTCACGTGACGCACCAGCGCGCGTCCCGTTGGCCGATTCTCAGAAGAATGGGATGCTGCGGTGCCGCGGTGGTCTTAGAACAATGGTAAACGGTGTTATCGGGCTAATCGCTACATACGGTTACGATATGTTTTTTAGACAATGATACTGATCTCCGAGCCGCGACGCCGCCGGCCGCCTCGCTCACTGGGACTGCTTCACTGATTGTTTCTAACGTCTTTTGTTTTTATCCGCTGAACTTACCCACAGATACCGTACAATGATTCAATTGTAATACCTACACACCACACACGACACCGGTAACACATCGCTGCGGTAGATTTTGTTAATAAAACGCAGAAAATTAATGGGAGATACGGAGCTCCTACTATTTATAACTTTTTATGCAATTTTAGTAAGTACTTAGTGTAAACATTTCATCCAAATTCTAATAACGGTCTATTTTAATTTTTTTTTTATTTGTTAGAGATAACAGAAGTCATAAATTTTTATATAATTAAAAATAGTAATTTCGAAACTGTAGGTACCTAATATCCCTAGATAGAGGTTAACTTCTTGATAATAAATGAAAGGTTATTTTTCCGACATATAATAATAGAATGACAATATCTGCATTAACATCTCACAAGCACTTTTTCTTCTATATTCCCAATTACTACAGTTAAAAAATCGGAGCTTTGCCTCTTAGCTATTTCAAAGGATGCGAAATGTAGATAGTGAGCGGAAGAAACTGACTGACAAAGAGAGAGAAGACTGAAAGAGACTGTCTTCGTACGCTTAAAAACAAATTTATATCCCATATTTTTATGATTGCTGTGATGTGGTGGGACTATTCCCCAGGGCCGGGCAGCTTGGCGGCCGCGCGGCCACAGAGAGCAAACACTGTGCCTTTGCCGCGACGCCGGCGCCGGCGCAGCTCGCGGCGGATTTTCCGAATAACACGTCTGTTTGAACAGCCACAATTGATCAAAGACAACTCTTTCACCTTGTTCGGACTCTGAAACAATTGACACAAGTGGATCTAACTTTGTGTACATCATCGCTCTTGTTCCAAATCAAATCCTATCCCCCCGCCGCTAAAGCTGCTTTCTGATCGACAATTTTGGGAACTTATGACGTTCTATATTCTCATGTGACAGGCTGTAATATAGATGTCAGAAGACCGGGTAGTTCGTTTGCGTTTCACACGCGCCGATGAGCGACCTACATTCTTTTTTCATTTTAATAAAGTATTATGTACTTACATACTTAGTATATAATAGGTAGATATATCTATTCGAATTTTTTTGAGGAAAGTTTGTACGAAATGGAATTAGACATAAAAAATTCAGATATCCGTATCTGTAGTAAAAATAATGTAGAGTCCGCTCTACATCATTGTTACTCTAAAAGTATTCCCCTAATCCTTAAAATAAACTCAATAATTACAACAACAATAAGTAGGTACTTTGATCTCATCATCTACTATGATCGGAAAAAATTGCCTAAAATGCAAACAAATAAGCAGTTTCAGCATAATGTAACATCCAAACAATAAGTGAACATTTCTGAGTGAATCCAAATTAGACTGATATTCTATTAAAATTAGGTTTAAATTGCTTACGACTTCTTAGTAAGTACCTAAATATTTTTAAACTGTTTGATATAATTATAATAAAGTAACAAAGAAGATTATGACACATGAATTGTCAATTAAAAATGTTACGTAAGCAAATAAAATATAATATAGGTAGTGAGCCCTAATCGATATCGGAGAGTAATCTAAAGTTTACGAAAGAACAAACGGTACCTAATGGAATGAAACTTGAAAGAGGAGTCAATAACTTTTCCTCAATCCAAAAAATGTTGACGGCGTTCGACGGCACGGTAATTAAATTTTATTCCCCGATGTTTGTCCGAGCCTCCGACTCTCCGTCCGCTTCTCGGCTAATTTATAATACAGCCTCCATTCAGATTTAATAGCGCGGGTTCGTAAGTTCCGATAAAAACGAACTAAACACATTGTAACGCACCGGCATGCGGCATGCGGCATGCGGCACCGACAGCCGACACCGGCGACGTCAAGTTCCCAGTACCGATTCGCACACAAAGTAACCACCGCACCGTTAAATATCATATTCATATTGCACTCGGAAACTATAATTCCTTAACGTGATTTATACTTTAAAATTACTATATTAATCTGCCGGACAATAAATCTCTTTTTATTAGCCACGACGTTACTTAAAGATAAAATGAGTAAGTAATTAACTTTTGTGAAATTTTCAAATGAAAATTACTTTAAGTACGAAATCTTTTCCAAGCATATTCGCCGGGGCAGGTATCGACAGAAATAGAGTTGCTGGATTGTAAAATAGTCGTGAAATGTAAATAATTGAAGTCACAATATATGGAGGCAATCGTGTGCAGAATAGAAAATATATGTGTCTGAGGGCACCAGATAACGTGTTCCGTTCCCGAGCTCGACCGGGACCAGGGCGGTGGGGCGGCGGGGCGGTGGGGCGGCGGGGCGCGCGGGGCGACGGGCTCCGCATTCGACGCATTATTTTCCGTAAACCCGTATAAAATATCTACGCGCGGCGAAAGACGCAAATTGATAAATTACACCGGCCAGGACAACTTTAATCCCTACGAAATGAGCTCTTACATGGGGATTACGGTTCCGACCACATTAACTTCTTTCGAGCGCGCCGGGATGATGTACGGCGGCGATTGTGCGGCTTGTGCGCGCTCCGACACATTTGTAAGTAACTTCAATAATAACTCCCTTATAAAATATGTTCCTGCGACCCGTTGATAAGTAATGGCGTTAGGTGTTATGTTAATATGGTTATTTGGGAGCTCCTTCACCTACCTCGCTTATCGAACGACGCGGCGACCGACGGTAGTTTCATTGTTGGACACGTAGTAACGTTGTTACGAGGATGGATTGAAAAGATCGCGGCCTAGTCAAGAAAACAAAATAAAATTCGTAACGGAATTCGTAACTTCGTAACTCAATATGACATTGTGCTAAATCAATTTTCCAAAGCATTTCTTCAAGGTTTTCAAAATATTGATTCATTGAAACTCTATCCTTTTGAACCAGGTGGTTTTTTAGGGTTGAAAAATAGATATCATCATTCATTATCAAATGAAATCAAAGAATAAGTTTCGTGTGACAATAATTCGAAACTAACATCACAATTTCAGCCATGGATTCATCAGACGTGTGAAGGAGAGGATTATTCTGATGAAACAAAACTTTCGTTCTAAGTAGTTCTGAGAGTTTCTGTTCAATTTCTTCATGCAAATGAAGTACGATACAGTAGTAAGTGGAGCTTATTGTATTGTCTTTTTCAAGGTAGTTAACCATGACGAACCCTTCAAATCCTAAAAAACACGCCATCACAATATTGCCAGACGACTCCAATCAACCAGGAACGGATCCAGCAGAAACATTAACTATGATGCAAGATGCCTATGGTGTCGCAAACTCTGCAATCTCCCTGATGGTTAATTATCGATCTTCCAATAAGAAATCATACATTTTGCCGTGTTTCACACGTGAGTCACAGACATCATTGGCCGACCGGGGCAGGTCTTACGCCTCAAGTCAGACTCACTAACGGTTACTTTAATCGCTTTTTAGTAAAGAATCACCATACAAATTCTGTACTAAGGAGCGAGTTGGGGCGTTACAGTTTTATAGGATGGGGCATATTCTCCTAATGTTGCTCTCAGCTCGTTGTCTCTGGAGAAGACTCCGGTGATAATACCTTTATCAATAAGGACTGGATGACTGCTCGTAATTAATTCTTATCCATTTTCAGAAACCGTTGCTCTAGTCTAGTTCTCACGTCTTTCGCTTTAACTTTAAGACGGTAAATTCAACAACAAAATTGTATGCTGTGACAACTAAAGAGTACACGATAATAATGAAAATAATTAAATACGTATTTTAATGAGAAGCTGCGAACTTTTCGATCAACCCTAATACCAGTTCGCTTGTGTAGCACGCAAGCAGGAGGGCTATTCAGTTTTGTAACTTGACAGCGGAATCCGCGATGAGTTTCAAAATTGAAGTTCGGGTCCGAGATCTTGTTATGTGATTCTCTAATCATCTGGCACGCACTTGCGGGGTGAAGGGAGTCTCGAACTCTAACTTCAATTTAGAAACTCATCGTGTATTCCGCTGTCAAGTTACAAAACAAAAGCGAACTTGCATCATATTGACATGTCATTATCTAATCATCTAGTACGCACTTGCGAAGTGAAGTGATCCTAGAACTCGAACGTCAATTTTGAAACTCCGCTGTCAAGTTACAAAACTGAATAGCCTTCCAGGTATTATGTACGTATACAGCGGTAGCGTAGAGCTCTTGCAGACGAACCCAGCGACTGCAGCTAGGCGGCCGTGACTGTGGGTAAGGCCGTTTACATCTGGAAGTGAGACGGTGAGAGTGATAAGACAATTCAGTGATATCTACTGTATAATAAAAGCAACTACAACAGTTTATTCGGTAACTCTCGCGATGAATCAGCTGTGGGCTACAATCAAACAAATTGATGAATAAAAAATAACCAACATTGAGTAAAGTGATTATAGTTAATATGAATTGTAATTCTATTATATTCTTTAACACCTTGACTGCGGCATTAAAAACAGTGACTTTCAGCTGGTGCGGTGGCGGTCCAAAAAGGCACCCACTTGACTTTCTTACAGTGCGGGGCGGTCCATTTCGATCCGACACCTCTGAGTGGTATTAAAGCTCAATATCTTAATCAAGGAGTATGGTATATAACAATTTTTATACTTTTTATAATCGTCATGAATCACTTGTGTTTGCATTGGCCTCGCCCCTGGATTCTCCAAACAGAAAATGAGTAATTAGCAATTGAAAATGTCGGGTCGATAAGGACCGATACCGCACTGTAGCGTTATTTTTGTGGTGATGGGATAGTGAAAGAAAAGAAAATATCGAGTCATTATATTTTAATGAAATTTTAACAAGTACAATTTTAATATGTGTTAAAAAATATGTAAAACAAAATTATGTAATTTACATAAAAAAAAAACAAAATTAAAGTTATGAAAAAAAAAAATTACCGGACAGGTTGTTGATTTGAGGAACAGCGAGCGTTGGAGGGGTGACTAAATACTGATTTAAAAAAATACGTGTGGCACTCGGGGACTGCTGCGGTAAAGCTATTGCATAGCATTTTTTATCAACTTATGCAATTATAATTATTTATTATTTTTTAAATTTTACGCGTACAGCTATTCACCAGCAACTGCTATTCACTGTTGTACATAGGTATAGGTGTACCTATGTATACATATATACCTACATGTACCTATACTTACGGTACTTATACACATGCGGTGAGTGTGGCATTATAAAGATATGATAGATACCTATACACCTATATACTTTCTCACAAATAGCTGCTTATATATTCGTCCGGTTTCGGAGCAGCTCGTATCGATCAGTGCGAGCTTCGTACAGTCGTACCATATACATACATACACGTTAAGCGAATGCTCGGCCGAGCTACATGAACGCCATCTGATGGGAAATTATAAAGTTTGCTTCACATATTATTCTAATTCTAAAACTGCATATTGATATTATTGTTTAAATATATACATTTAGGTACACATATGTAAAAATTTAGGAAATAAAACTATAGTATCAAACAAGGCAAATAAGGTGATGGATTGGCTGATTTTATCTGATTTTATCTGTACCCATCTACTTGTTCTCTATTCAAGATCAGTCAGACTCTATTCAAGTGACGCAGGGGCTTCTATGTGTTCTTGGTGACGTGCCCACCCCAAATATCAAACTAATGTCATCATGTGAAAATGCCATACCTGTACTGCAGTGATCCATTCTACCAATATGGATTGAAGGTTTCTTGCTAGCGAAGACATGGAGTGACGTGCCATGTGCTCAATATCATACGAGCAATTAATGCACCTCATGGCAAAAAATCAAACACAATTATTATTTTGCAGAAATGAAACTCAAAAAATCTTCTTTTGCCATATGGCAAATAGCAATATAGCCGACATTCGCATTTCTGTCAGTCAATTGTCAACCTACAGTGATAGCAATGGAGGTAGTAGAAGATTAAGTGTATAAAATACAACTTATTATTATTGTTAATTTATTATAACTACTCACTGCGAAATTCAGAAGCAAATTAAAATTCTAGTTACGTTATAATAAATGGAAAACATGTCTTTTCAAAGGACTAAAAGCTTGTACAAATAAACGTACTTTAACCATTTCCGTGGCACATATTGGCCACCTCCTTTAAATGTTTTTTTTGGAATCAGTATCATGCATATAGTCACCCTTGCAGCGCTCGTTGTTAATCAAACCAACACCCTGTATACAAAAAATAATAAATAAAATGTTTATTGACTGAGCGGATTATTTTATCTTCTAAAACTGCGATTTTGCTGGTGGATGGCTCTACTGCTTGTTTAAAATAAGTTTTCTTGTATTTTACTTTGTATGTTCGTTTTTGAAATTGAAGCGTCCTCCCGGGTGTGACTTTTATTTTCTATTAATAACAATTTTTTATTGCAATTCGCCATTATATCGAGCGCGAGCGCGTGTTCCTCGTGTAGCAAGCACAACACTACTGGCGGCTTGACGCGTACGCATCTCCACAGTGCGGGATCAGGTCGCGGGCGGTCATCTACCAAAACAGGCCCGCTCCCGCACTGAGATAACTTTTTTTACGTTCAGTGCGGTGGAGGTCGAAAAAGGCCCCCCACTTTATTAAACTGCTATATTTCTATATTGTTAGTCACGAATCGAAAAGTATATTTGTCTCTGTCATACTCGTAAAAATTCCCAAGAAACCGGTCCCGCACAGGCGGGAAGAACCTATTTTTCCTGTACGCACAGCGCGTTGGTACAGCATCGGGCCGATTGTGGGTGATCCGCAGTGAACGTGTTAAAGTACGTGGGTCACACTGAAAATGTTTAGAACTGGCCAGTTAGAAACATAGCTAATGAAAACTTTTTTTGAATTTCAATTTTAGAACTCTTTGGTAACCTAATGCAGTATATTGCATTCATTTGTCATTTGTTTTTGTGAATTGGCGGCAAATCTAAAACTCTTGTTACACGTGAAAATGAACCTAACGCGAGAAAATTTTCGGTCAATGATTTATTATGACTTTCGTTGTGGGCTTACTCAACAACAAAGCTATGATAGGCTGCGATTAGCATTTCTTAATGAAGCCCCATCTCGTGCCACTATTTACAATTGGTTTAACGAGTTTAAGCGTGGATGTAGCAATCTCAATGATGATCCGCGTGAGGGACGTCCTTTAACAGCGACTACTGAAGATAACATCAGTGCTGTGCGACGCATGATAGAGGAAGATAAGAGAGTGACCTATCAGCAGATACGGGCAAGCCTAGGCATTGGTATGAGTCAAGTTCAAAAAATATTACACGAACATTTAGGCGTCAGGAAGCTTTGTACCAGATGGATTCCCCATACTTTAACCGACGACCAGAAACACCTTCGCATGGATTGGTGTCGCCAAATGTTAGATAAGTTCAACGGCGGTGACTCAAATGCTGTATTTGACATCGTCACAGGTGATGAAAGCTGGATATATTGCTACGAACCCGAAACCAAAAGACAGTCAGCTCAGTGGGTGTTTCCTTTCGAGGATCGGCCAACTAAGGTAAAGAAAGGAAGAAGTCAAGGAAAAAAGATGATTGCTTCATTCTTTGGTCGGAAAGGTCATTTCGCGACAGTTGTGTTAGAAGATGGAAGGACAGTTACTGCAGACTGGTATGTCAATCGCTGTTTGCCTGTTGTCTTGGAAAAAATTCGGCAGCAGCGCCCTCGAAGCAGGATCCTCCTTCACCACGACAATGCTTCAGCGCACTCCGCAAAACGGACTGTTGAATATTTGACTATGGCAGGTGTCGAGATAATGAGTCATCCGCCATATAGTCCTGACCTGGCACCCTGCGACTTTTATTTATTCCCAAGAACTAAAGATAAAATTCGAGGTATTCGCTTTACGAGCCCTGAAGATGCGGTGAAAGCGTACGAAAATGCCATAGAAGAGACCCCTAAGGAAGAATGGGCCCACTGCTTTTCTCAGTGGTTCCATCGAATGGGACGATGTGTAGAGAGGAACGGAGATTACTTCGAAAAACAATAAAAGTATTGGCAACTTTCTACATTAAGCCGTTTTTCATATTCTAAACACTTTCAGTGTTACCTAGGTATTACAATTCTTCGAAAAAATGCGCTAGTAAAAGTTAATAAAAATTAAGCTTATTAATTTAGTAAGATATAGGTTGTATGTCACTAGAACCAATTGACTGATACCTCTGCTCATTAACAAATTCGTATTAAAGCCATTTAGTGTCTGCTGTCTACATCACAGACATGTCTACAGAATGAATTCCATGGTCGGGTAAAAACTATAAGGACACTCATGAAACAATAGAACAACCTGTGCTAAGGCTTTTTCTTGTTTTCTCCACGTAACATTTATACTAAGTGATGTTGTGATGTGAAGTTGAGGATGATGTATAACTGACCGTCGAAACACGGATGGTCAGCAACAAAAAACATCGTAACTGGGAGGGTCGATGTGAGTCGCGCGATGTTTTCACTCCAAACGCGTTGAGATTTTTTGTGAGCGCGAACAAAGTGTTTATGAATACAGTGGTGTCGAACACTATTAACATCGCGGGAACCATCTGTTTGATGAAATATTAATAGGGTTGGATTCCTCCGGGCATAGTGCACGGACTGCGCGGTGATCGCGGTCGAGACCGGTATTAATCACAGTACATAATCGTATTGTATGTTTGTCGGAGGTGTGAATTACAAGCTGGCCGACGACCATCTGTCACTGTCGGAACACGGGAACTTATTCGGTGATCGGCCCGACCGCCCGACCGTGATCCACAGCCGACATATATAAATAAAAGCTGAGAGAAACAAACCTATCAAAACAATCCGGAATTTGAATGATTTACGCGGCCATTTGTCCCCGGACTCAACTCGACTGTAACCTTGACGAATGTGTTTACGTTCTTTCTGTTTCCTGTTAGAAATCATTTGTCTGGAATAGTATCCCAGCAAAAACATTTTCATGTAAAATGTTGCCAAGACGAGGCCATACGGTAGCGAAATGGCCAATCCACATATTATTTTGACTAAAGTGAAGCGTTTGTGAAGACAGGACATATGTATCGTTAGGGTGTGTAGAGCTTGGCTCTACATGAGATCTGATAACTTTTTGATGTAGAGCAATATCTCGTCTCGTCTTGGCAACATTTTACTTTGTCTTTGTTAATTTGATTTTTTATCTGGTATAATCCAAACCCAAGTTATAATAAGGGTTAAAAAAACGACGAAGTGCTTCGAAAAAAGGTAGGTAGTGACCTCGTCTTGGCGGGGACACTCTCGTGCCCCAGATTCTCTGCTATCAAAATATTAGTACTCAATTAAATCGATGCTTGCAGTTATTAGGTATGTGTAAATACTGTACATACCTCTGGTTTACTGACTTTAGTCCCTTTCAAGTTTGCAATAAATTTTGGTGAAATGTTTACTGTAACTTTACTAGCTCCAGTCTCGAAGCAAAGGTTAAGATAATTATTATTTCCGCAATTTTTCTTAAAATTAAATTCAAAAGTAGTATTTATAATTAGTATAAAAGCGCACAGTAACGTGGGCATTTAGTATAAAGAAAAATATAATATTGTAATTGCGATATTTACTACGATAATTACTCTTGAAGAGTAAGTAGGTAGATACTAAACGAAAATCACCAAGATGGAACGATTAGGCTATTGAGTTGTACACGCACCCTGTAGTACTCGTACCTGTATTTGCAGGCCTTGTGAAAAATATAGGTATAGTTAAGTTTTCACGTCACACTCGTACAAATGTTGTGTAAAGAAATGACGTCCATGTTTTCGCATTAGATATTCTGTAACGCAGCACAGGTGGCCGTGTGGAACAACACAGCTACGTCATTATATTATCACATGCGATCTGAAGAAATGTTTACTCCACTTGGGCCTCTCACTGTATTCTCACTCTCACCTGATAGGATCATGCTTTAAAATTAGTTAATAAGTAACTAATAAATTTAATTGTAACACTGCAATCTTTAGCGCACTTGTATATTTAAAATGATTATTGTCTCAAACATAACAGGCAAACGCGAGTAACGCTGGCAAGCGAACGGAAAGGTATTTGTTGGGGACTTCTATGTAAAATTGGATAATGTATAAGACATGGTTTTTCACGGAGTGCAGAGTCCTAATTTAGTAAATTGCCCGTTGCTTATTCACAAAAAAAAAACTTGAGAGGTGTCAAGGCACACCGATGGAACGAAGTTCCTTGCAGTCAGTACTAGGATAGCAAAAACATGCAGCAAGTGTGCCAAAACAAATCTAAAATGACAAATTTGGTAACGACACTTTTTGCCGTCGTAGTTTTTTTTTACATAGAAAGCAAGCCAGAGTACTAAGATAGCAAAAACATGCAAGCGAGTGTGCCAAAACAAATCTAAGGCTTGCTACTATTACTGCTTACTCTGGCTTGCCTTCTATGTAAAAAAACTACGACGGCAAAAAGTGTCGTTACCAAATTTTCCGCCTAGCCCCCTTTCGCAACGCGCGATAAGGAACTTCGTTCCAAAAATAACTAATTACAGTATTAAAATCATTAGTGCGTCGGTTATTTAATGTGTGATATCTGTTTCGACCAATTGCGACAGTGATTTAGGTTCGTAACTACAACGTCATTTCTGATCTGCTGCAGAAATGTGCGTTTTTAGTGTCGCTCGTTTAAATCAAACCCTAAAACTATTAAATGTATTATTATTATCGTATTTACTATTCAATAAAAGGTATTTATAACCACCCCGCGACGCAAGAGCCGTCCGTCTTTCAGCGGTGCGCTACCGGCGCGGCGCAGCGACGCAGGCGGCGTGTCGTGGCGTGGCGTGTCGGGGCATAAAAAGCGTAGAAAGAGTTGTTAGATGACAGGGCGAGGATGGCCTGTTTATTGAATAAACAAGGGCGAAGAGCCGGCCGATGCGGGCATTGTGGCCCAATGACGGGCGATTCTCTCGAGCGCTGGGTTCCGTCGGAAACAATGTTTGGTGGCGTGCCGCGACCTCTACTTCGCCGTCAGGATTTTATGGTATTCTATATTACTGAGCGGCAGGAGGCTTTCAAGGTGAACGATAACTAAGGTAAACTACTTGAATTAATTATTAAACAACATAAAACGGCTTGCAGTTATTTGTATCAATGCTTGTGACAAAAGTCACAGCTTTGTTGATTGATAAAAAATGAAGAGTAAAGTGTGTTTCATAATGTAATAAAATTATTTTAAAAACTTTGTCATGAGATGTAACCAAACAAGATAATGTTAGTTTCCTTATAGTAATTTTCTTATGTTGCTATTTGACAAACGTGCAGTCGAGTCATCTAATGCTATGTGACAATGGTCGGTCTTGGTCATCAGCGATACCAGGCATCACCGATACGACCGAAAAGAAAGCGGCAAATTACACGCGACGCTGTGAACTAAACACGTAGACCTAATTAATTTCACGGCCGATTTTAAAGGAAAGGTGGCTTATAGGCACTCGGGCATTTTTTCTCCATGTAAATGGCTAATGGACTAACAGATTCTCATTTAGTCTTGTTAGCCGATTGTTGGACTGTAGCTCATTTAAAATTGCCAGCAATAAACTAGATTCTTATAGAAACAGCCATAACAAACGTGCCTTTTTTGAAATATATTTTATAGTTATGTAAAACATACACTTATAATATATATGCAGAACCCATCAAATGGACGGGAACCCCCTGAAGATATCTTTTAATAAGCCCGCCTCGCGCCTCGCGCCGTGCGCTCTCGACGTGTCGATATGCGGCCGCGCACTGCTCTAATCAATTGTCCTCCGTCGATATGAAGACCACAAAAAATACAAAACGTTAAACTCAAACAGACGTTGATTTGTGGAATATTAAAATATTCCGAATGCCTCACGGCCGAACCTTCTTTGAGGGCGATTCGATATTGAATATCATTTATAGGGTGTGAATTTGCCCTTGTTAATATCGTTACAAAGAACGTTTGGTTTTTATACATCGAGAAGCTTATTAATAGAAGACATTTCTCATCGTATTTAAAAACGAGATAGATATGAAGTATGAATGACGTGAGTATGAAGCACTAGTGTTCGTCTGCCGAGCGAGGATTACTGGTCCAGGGTCGCTTATATGTGATATGTCAGTTGAATGTTTGTTCTCGAGTTGTACTTCAACTATAACTTTTGACGATGTACCAATTTAAAGTTATGTCACAATCTGAAACTCCTTCACGATAGTGCGGTTTCTCCTTCCTCAGCCTAGGTACTGCTTCAAATTATCTTCGTAAATATAACGGTTACTGACGTAGTGTCCTCAGCAAGCACAGCTTACATAGAGCGAAGAAGATGTCGACTTGTCGGTCTGTTGTTGATGCTAGATCGGAAGGGTCAGGAGTCTCGTGTCGCTTTTCCGTTTCCCCCCAGGTTCCCATCTTCACAAGGATAGACTCCTGGTTTTTGGAAGTAGTCGTCAGTGTGACACACTATTCACGATGACTCTTCAGTCTGGAGATGGTCAGTGAGCGAGGGTGGCGGCGCGGTGAGGGAGGAGGAGGGGGGGGGGGGGGTGAGGGCTCGGGGTCGCGGCCGTCCACTGCTGGCCGTCAAGCGATCCATCCGCGCCGAAGAAGACATTCGCATCGCTCGCGATGATACATTCCGATCATTAATATCGGCATTGAGCCGGTGGCAGCGCCGCGGGGCTCCGCGCCGGCTCGCCCGCTTTAAATAACATATTAGTATCCAAAGCGGCCGCCGCCATATTTCTCGATGGATCGAATAAGTTTTCGGTAAACCGGGTCGTAACGAATCGCCGCCGACGACAGCGCGCGCGGCGACGATTTATCGCGTGCAACCGATGCCTGATGCCCGATGCCACGTAATCGGATTTGGTGTAGCTCACGTGGCAGTGGTCCGCCGTGGCCTGCCGTGGCGGCTACTGACCGCCGTGATGACCGCGATAACGACAGTCGACACTGAGCTTCTTGGTTTCATAATTGTTATTGAAAAACTTCAATTATGACTCCTAACACGACAAGTCATGCAGACAGACAAATTCTTCTGTGATCCTAGCAAGTAACGTAACGTCAACGTACAGTTAAAGTTACACAAGAGATATATAATATATACTAGCTGCCTGGACAGACTTCGTTCTGTCAAAAGTTTTTTTTTTATTTTGAGATGTAAACTATCCTATCTTTCAAGTTGGATCAAACTGCACACGGCGTGTAAATTTGATTAAAATTGGTTAAGTAGTTTAGGAGTCCATCGCGGACAAACAACGTGACACGTAATTTATATATATTACTAGCTGCCCGGACAGACTTCGTTCTGTCAAAAGGTATTTTTTTGAGATGTAAGCTATCCTATCTTTCAAGTTGGATCAAACTGCACATGGTGTGCAAATTTGATTAAAATCGGTTAAGTAGTTTAGGAGTTCATCGCGGACAAACAACGTGACACGTAATTTATATATATTAAGATAAGATTGAAACATTATCAATCCCAGCTGCATTGGCTGCCGACGCGCTACGGCCGCCCGTTGAAGTCTTTTGCGCGCGCTTCCCTGCGACAACAGACTGCTTAAATTTTCTTTTTTTATAAAGCCGATATAAGTGTATTTTAAGCTTTAACATAGCATTAGCTACTGATTTCTAAATAGGTAACTAATTCGTAATGTAGTGTTTTGTAATAAAATAGGTAATTATAATGTTATGTTGACTGTAAGAGTTCTATCCCAACAAAAACATGAATGTGTGACTCTTAATAAAGATAAATAAATAGATGGCTGTTATCATGTTACCATTAAATCTATTGAACAGACTGACAAACTTTTTTTTGCTCGAATTGTTGCCTATAACTCAGCAGGCGAGCCAACAGAAGTGTTGGAGGAATGCTTGGAATGTCGAAATTATTCGTTAAATCTATGCTTCTGTACGACAGCCGTAGAAGCGTGAAGCTCTAAAGGCCAATAGGGCCAACAACAACTATCCATTCGAAAAAGGGTCGTCGTCCACGAGTGTCGGACGCAGCGGGGGCGTGGCCGCGTGGCATTGAACACACAGGAAGTCGCTAGTACTCCTGAAGCGGGCTCGTACGCTAATATCACGAGAACATACTCAGCGCTTATGATATTAAACCAAAAAATATATCAGTAACTACAGTTGACCTTTCCAGTCATCTGCGCGTTCTTTATAGAAAGGCGGGCGTGCGGATGTCCTTATAAAGACTCTGAAACCACCCAACCGATATGCCTCAAAATGGTTTCATTTCAAAGGTAGCAATCCGAGGGTGGTTTGAGACAACTAAAACAATGTATTAGGAAATTCGGTCCATTGATAAAGACAATTTTCCACTCTTCCTTTACAAAAATTTGAAGATAATAATATGTAAAGATGGCGCATCAACGTATATATGTAAGTATAATAAGATAAGAAATACAGAAGACATAATAGTACATAAATATAGAATAATAATATTTCATGTGTGATTAATAACTATGTATTTATTTATAAATAAGAGAAGCGCTCATAGCCCGGTGGCTTGTGTCTTCTATGTCAGCTATACTCAACGTGCGGCCCGCCAGGCTTTTGTAGGCAGTTGGCCCATCTGGGGTTACTTTATTTTATATCGAGTAACCGCCCTCGCTTTGCTTCGGTTTTCTTATTTTTATACTTTGGGTTACATTATTGGAGTTTTATTAAGGATCCCTAAATTTTTTGAAAATATAATGCAGCCTATGTCACCCGGGGATAGTGTAGCTTCCCAACAGTGAAAAAATTTTTAAAATCGGTTCAGTAGTTTCGGAGCAAAGCAAACAATCAAATCTTTCCTCTTTATAACCTTAATCTTAATATATATAAATTACGTGTCACGTTGTTTGTCCGCGATGGACTCCTAAACTACTGAACCGATTTTAATCACATTTGCACACCGTGTGCAGTTTGATCCAACTTGAAAGATAGGATAGCTTACATCTCAAAATAAAAAAACTTTTGACAGAACGAAGTCTGTCCGGGCAGCTAGTATATATAAATTACGTGTCACGTTGTTTGTCCGCGATGGACTCCAAAACTACTGAACCGATTTTAATCAAATTTGCACACCGTGTGCAGTTTGATCCAACTTGAAAGATAGGATAGCTTATATCTCAAAATAAAAATAAACTTTTGACAGAACGAAGTCTGTCCGGGCAGCTAGTATTAGTATAGATAATCGCGAAAACCTAAGAAAACAATGCCAATGTTTTTTTCTTTATTTTGCGATCCGCGAACATATGACTAACGCGTGTTTGTGGCCCGTATGAAAAAGGCTGATTACCACTGATCTAAGTGATCGACAAAGGTAAGCACTACGGGTGCGGTACTTACGGTAACCATACCGTAAGATACCAGTCGCTAGGCCAGGTCAGAAGGTTTCGGGCGACATGAAAACTTCCGACCTTTGGCCATTAACTCCTCCACCAATCCGCAACGGCTGTGGTGGAATACTCTAAGCTTTCTCAAGGGGATGGCTCCCGTGCTCAGTAGTGGGCCATTAATGGGTTTAAGTCAAGAGATAAACAAGAAGAAATAGATACAAGTTTCTAGGCTGTCGTATAATTAAACCTACTTGCAAGCTCATCATTAGTCCAGTTGGTAGATTGACCAGGCTTCCATTTTTAATTTTTTTCTTTGCAATATCTCATTAAATGTGTTGAAATGTAAATTCTTATTATTGATCTTTTTCCTTTACAGTAAATCACTACTTGTTTTTGTTCTCTTTGTTTCTTATCGGCATCTGATAAAAGGTTTAAATCGTATCTGTATCAAATCTGCTGTAATATTTGCATAAGTTAACACTTCAAATTGTATTGTACGGCTACAACTTACTATAGTTGCGGAAACGAAACCAGTTTGTAGTGACAACGCGAGTACCGGGTTATGTATTGTACAATGTACATACATATCTACCTATTGTCTCGGGAACACTCGAGACATCGGCTTAATTAATGCTTTACCCTGATTATGCTTATTAAAAAGATTGATATCATAATTCCCTTCGGGACATAAGAAATTGTATCTACTCATGTAATAAATACAACAACGTACGTATGTTACGTTACGTAAATAATATTACTCTGTTTTTTATTTAAACATATAACTATGAGAAATGACTAACTAATGAGTATAAAAATTAATTGTGCCTACCTGTTAATAATCGAGTAGATTAATAGTAAAAACTACATCCAAAGCTTATTGACTGTTTTTTACTTAATTTGTCAGGAATTCGTATTTTAATAATTCAAACGCTTCATCAATTTAAATACCGAGTGCATATTGAACACTTGTTTCATTACGCATTCATTCGTGTGAAGATATTTTTTTCATAATCGCGACTATTTATTTTTATTACGAGAGCGATCGAGCAAAACTTTTTACTGTATTATCGGAAACGTATTAGATCAATATAGGGTCATGTCAAAATATTTTCCAATGGGATTTCTTCATTAATATTTGTAGAAACATTGCATGCATTGAGCTTATTTCTTAGCGCACTATACCTATTTCTTGATCAAGACGCCGCCGCGCCGGCGCCGGTTTGTAGAATTGAAGCTAGAGATGTAGAGTCAGGCCTTGAAGGGTTCAGGTCTTAGCTTTTTACATAAAAAGCTATGCTAAGTTAAGCTAAGCTAGTTAACAGACCACATGGTCTGATAACTTTTTGACAGAGAAAGCTTTATTTTTTCATTAATTGCTTTTCATGAAATATTTATCTTAAATTACTTTGAATACTTAGTAGGTATAATATTCTTTAAGGGATGAATTAAATTATACGTAAAATATAACTTCAATTGCATGTGAATTTGTATTATCGAATAGTGGTCTACGTAATAATCTGTACTAATATATAAAGAGGAAAGATTTGATTTTTTATTTGCATTGAATAGGCTCCGAAACTACCGAACCGATTTGAAAAATTCTTTCACTGTTGGAAGCTAAACTATCCCCGAGTGACATAGGGTATATTATATTTAAAAAAAAATTAAGGATCCTTAATAAAACTCCAATAATGTAACCCAAGGTGAAAAAAAAAAAAAGAAAACCGAAGCAAAGCGAGGGCGGTAACTCGTTAGTAATAAAACAAGTGGTTTCCGTCACCAAGAATAAAAAATATTCTTGGAATTTTTTGCCGCGTTCGCAGCAAGTCGAATAGTTTTTATTAAAATCAACTTGGAATACAAATCATCACACATAATTGTTACATGTCCCTCATTTAATTCAATAGTTTAAAAATTATGTATGATCATTGAATGGCAAAGAAATTTTAGTAATATGTTTTTAGATGGCCTGCATGAACTAACTGTGCCAATATATTTTTTATCAGTGTTCGTTAACGTGCATGTTACTATGTACGTTATTTCTTGAGATTATTGCTAACTATAATTACTGCAATTAAGAAAATTTATCGATTAAGCGAATTTGCGAACATCTAACAAAATGTTATTTGACCAACTTCTGATTTCTTTATTAGCTAAAATGATTTTACATTTTTGTCTATGGTTGTGCATGATCTACATACTTACTATTTCAAAAAGGAAATTCAAAATGTAAGATTCACTGAAACGTACAATGAATTCTTATTCATTTTACTTCTTAGTTTTCCCAAAGTTCGGCAAAGCATTTTAAACCAATTTAAAATCTCACACGGCTACATTTTTTCAATAATAGGTACAGTACGGTTTCAATTTAGTTAACATTTAAGAGGAAAACAATATTTGCAGATCTGTCTATAATTCAGTCCATATTCAGTACATATTCAATTTACAAATATTTCATATTTTCATTAGGCAGTTAACATCCGCTATAAAAAAATCGGCTAATGCGTCTCAGGCCAGGCGCAATTTAGGGTTCCGAAGGTGTGGCAAGTGTACGTGTATATGTGTGTGTGTGTGTGTGTGTGTGTGTGTGTGTGTGTGTGTGTGTGTAAGTTCATCGACTATAATTCATATACTACATAAATTAACCTAGCCGTGATAGTTTTCCTTTTAAATTCATCTGTCGTGATTTATTTCCTGCGGACGGACGGATATGGCGATACAATGGAATACTTATTTATTTATTGAACGCCAACATAATGTACACTGTTATTATCATATTACAAAATTTATCGAGTACTAGGGCGATATCGTAAGTGTCATTACAATTATAGGCGAAGACCACATGCATAAAAGTAAGCGGTAACATTTTAAAAATCCAATATGTAAAATTAAAATCAACTTAAAATTATATTCATGATTAAAAATAAGAATAAGAATAAAAATAAGAATACTAATAAGAATACTTAAAAATGACAGTGAAGATAAAAACTGAATTTGATTTCTGTGAGTAAAATAACAAGGTGCAAGTACCCATACAATAAATAACAAATATAACAATAACTTACCTAGCCTAAAAACGCTCTCTAGCTTGCCGAGTTATTTATTTTAAGTAGTATGAATTTACATGACTGAAGTTTATTACCTTCTATTTACCTTTAACTAAGTAAAATCTTAATTAGATATCTCTACCTTAAGGAGAGTTTTTGGACTGTAAAAGAAACTAATTACAAACTTAAAATACAAAATATTTCCGGAAACACGTGTTCATTAAGTAGGTAGATGTGATTAAAATCTTGGATACCTACTTTAACCCGTCCGGAGTAAATAACACTCTCCGTCCCACAAGCCGAGAGAGGGAGTGGTAATAGTCCAAAGACCTCATCATTCAGGGCTTTAATAAATGTTTTATCACAGTGATAAGCGCAGATAAAAAACAATGACAACAATGACGGTGTTGATCGAAGTTGTTAATACCGTCTACACGCCGCCAGTAACAACCAAGTAACAAGCTGCGAAACCATTCCACACCTTTATTTCCTAGTTGGTATTCTCTTGAAGCATCATGAAATTGTGGTTTGTCACGTCGCCAGCTATCAACCTTGGAATTTTCACAACCGAGAGATTTTAAAAAGTGATGTTAATTTTAATTTCGTTACTACAGGTACCAATTAGAGAATGCAAAATCGATCCGATTGAAGATCTCGTCCATATTTTACAAGACTGTGTCTCGTCATGGTAAAGATACAATGTTTGTGCGAAATCTCGTGAGTCGTGAGATTGAAGGGCAGCTTAACGCATAGCCCAAGGCACGGCTGCACACTAAAGGAAACGAGTGACAAAAAGCCTAATATTTATTTATTAAAGCAGTTCTTCATATTTTTTGATTGCGTGAAGAAGAAGAAGAATAGAAGTCCATTTTATTATTTCCTATTAGTTTTTAATTATACTACCCTAAAATAGTAATTCTCAAAACTATTTATTGCTGCGGAAGGCTGATTTAACAAGGTTACCCAAATAAGTGACGTTATAAAATATCAAAACCTAACCTATATAACCTGGTGGTAAAATACACATACTCTGTTCTATTCAGAAATAAAACGGATACAAGTAAATTGAATTCATAGCATAAGCACACGTTTTCAGCAAAAGAAAACCAATCCCGCAAATACGGCTAGACACAAAAACTTCCTGAAAGATACTGTGATAGAATATTTTGCATGTAATTTAAATATGAATGCGACATTGATAACATTGTCAGATACGTTTGAATTGGTATAGCCACGTTCAGTGACAATGACGGTCGGATATAGCCTTGGAGCACGGAGCCTGGAGACTGGAACACGTCGTATGATGTGTAACGGGTATCTCAAATAAGATAAGATCTAAAACATAATTCTCATTTTGCCTTTATTTAGTAGGAAATTAAGATTGAGGTAAATAAGATCCAAATTATTATTTCAAAACAATTGTTTTTCCGCGCATGAAGGAGTAGGACGTATGCCATAGGTTATTTTTTTGTGGAAACGTGTAGAAAATTTAAATTTTATGTAACATACTTTTATATCGGTATAATATAAAATAAATCTTTACTCGTTCATAGGGCGAGCAAACAGATGATTAATAGAGGCACAATCTTTGGCAAAACTAACAATAAGTACTTAAATAATACATATTTCAACCAAATATGTGGCCTCTGGAGTAAACACAAGGACACAAACGAAAATAACACTGTTTCGTGATGTAAGTACGAGTACCGTTGGACAGGAATACATTTTGTAACTATGTTAGTGAAGCCAAACAACGTGGAAATGATTTGAATTTGAAACCGATAGCGATCACGGGACTATAAATAAATGTCTGAAATTTTTTATTGATAGCACATTTTAATAAATGTAAAATTTATCCCTTGAGTAGTATAGTAGTTTACCGTACAGTAATATACATATTTATAATGATAGTGATGGATTATTCATTATCGTGATGGATTTACTAGCGATTATTTATTTATATTAGGGCGTACAATTTTAATGATAAATTGGATAATGTTTTACTTATTCTCCCGGGACCACTCACGGCAGGGATTGTTGAAGCGATGGCGTGAATGACTTGTGAAGTATTTGTAAAACTACCTACTTCGAATAAAATATTTCATTTTCAATTTACAAAAGTATTTTAAGAAAGATAAAACAAATAAATTTAAATGTAACATTGTAGTGTAAGTATAATATCTTAATGTTATCAGTTATTCTAAGTATGACTTAGGCTATAGGCCTGGTTAGGCCTGGTTGCCTAAGTCGTACCGATGGAACTTTTTTGAAGTGTTGAGATTTCTATTGGTTTTTAAAAGATTTTTGATGTACATATTATATGCTAACTCTATGATAGCTAAATAAATAAACATTAAGCAGACGTATGAGATTTTATTTAATTTCTAACATCCTATTTACAGCTGTTTTCCCTAAGGGGGTACGACATAGGCAACCTTCCCCTACTTGCGACAAAAGTGTATTTAATTCACCCATTCGGACATACAGAAAATACAAATACACAGAAACACATAGATACACGTCCAACTTATAACACCCCTCTTTTTTCCTCGGGAGTAAAAATACCTAACTAATTTAGGTCTTTAATATTTAATAGGTAGGTACTGTGTGTATTAATAGGTGCTGTCTGTACAAAAAAGACCAAATTTTCATGTTGTTTTAGGACGTGCGTTGCGTTTTAGATAGACATTAAGATTTAAGATGGTAAAGAACGTTACGTGCATACCTTGTTGCCTTCGTCTGAAATAACTGGCTTAGGACTGGACTAGAAACTTCTGTTGACTAGTTGAACTTGCGTAACGCAGTAGGTACTTGCCTGATTTGATATAATTGGTGACCTGAATCGATTATACCGTGTGTCCCAGTCATCGCAAGTGACATGAACGTACAATTTATAGATCCAATGTCTTTCTTATTGGTGAAGTGCCGCATGTGTATGTGTGTGTAAATGAAGTGTTACCTTCATCTCTAGCTTTACGCCCAACACTTTGCCGCTCGTGGTTCAGCCGGTCACAACAAACAAACAAACACGCGAGCGAGGCCGACGTCGGTCAGTCAGCCGTGGAAACACATCGCCGCCGCGCGCCAGCACTATGTTGCGGCTGTGATCGGCCCGGCGGTACAGTGGTGCGGTGGTGCGGTGGTACGCAACCACTCGCCGCGATCGTTTCGTGTAAACTAAGTTTTTAGTGCGGACGAGGCGGCGCCCGGCGCGGACCCCGGTGCGGACCCCAGCGAACCTCCGCCGCTCATTGGTCGCCGGCCGCGGAGGCGTGCCGCGACGTTCCGCGTGCTATAGCGAGCTACTCCTTTATATAAAGCTGTATTCTACAAAAAAAGTCCCTTCGTGCCTGAATTATTAGTACCCGTCCGCTCGGAGCGATCCTCGATGCAGCTTTACCGTGACGTATCGGATTTCAATTGATAGATTATAGGCACCCACTAGTCCCACTACCCGCCAGGCGTCCGTAGCCATCGCCGCTGCAGAATGCACCCTATACCGTCACTGAAATCTTTAAAACTATTTTATAATGCAACCTATACCTAGGTATTCGTGTCTGGAAAGATATCTGTGTGAATTACCTATCTATACCTACGTCATTACCATTCTATGCGAGCGAGACGCATTTTATTTACGCGGGAGTGACAGAGGCAGGTAATAACAAGTCAATGTACGAATTTCTTCCTGCTTCGTGTCCCGACTTTAGCGAATTTTTGTCAATTAGGTATTGTAGCATTTATTTCACTCAAGCCTTTTATTTATTCTAATTTGATAAAATGTTTTTTAGGTTTTTCACCACCTTCTCCATCTTCACATACCTATTACCTGAGCCTATAGGTATATTACCTTCAAATTTTTGTGTGGAAAAAATGGAAACCGACTATAACAATGGACTGAATGTGCCTAATGCATTGTTTTAGTAGTCTCAAACCTTCGGATTATTGCCTTTCAAATGAAACCATTTTGAGGCATATCAGTTGGATGGTTTCAGAGTCAATAAAGGACATCCCTACAAAAAAAATTTGTTTTATATATACCTAGATTTGGAATGGAAGTTGCAAGCCCTTTAACTAAAGGCAAAAAATGGGGCAATCATCAATTAACTACTTTTTAGGATAGGTAAAAAAATCTGGGAAGAATATTAGGTATTAAAGTACAGTATCACTAAAAGTGTTCGTCGAGTATATCACTATCTGTAGACAAAGCTGTCAAATCCGGATATGACCTCGTAAGCCTCAAATTGCTCCCTCGACGTCGCTGGAGAGTCCTCGGGCGACAAGCGCACTGATTGCGATACCCGCAACCCGCGTCCCCGTCGCGGCGCCCCGCCGACGTCCTCGGCGTCCCTGCCAGCCCCGCCAGCCCCGCCGCGGTCCCCGTCACCTGCCCCGGTCGGCACGCAGACACAACGTTTTATAATCATACCATACGATCTAACACATTCTTGCGTACATGAAAGGTCTTACCTACATTAACAAATAAAAATACTATCTAATGTTTAATAGTTTACTGGTTTTATTAAAGAAATACCTATTATACATAATTATGTTATTTAAAGTAGGTAAGTTACTTTTGTAACACTACAGTAAAGATACCGGAGTTCTCTCTGCATCAACTAAAACATGTAGAGCCACGAACTACGAACGAATTCCATTTGAACGAGAAATTTTAAAGGGAAGTTCAAGAATATCATAAAGTTTTGACTTTAGCTGGTATCATTAACACCTCGGTAACGTTTTCTATCGACTGACGTGGTAGTCCAATAGACACTGCAAAGTCGAAAAACTTGTGTCACTCCAGCGCTCTCAGTGTCTTTCTGGGGCATGCATACGTGGGTCAGTCGTCATACAAGATTCGCGCGAAAAACAACCCTTCCTTAGCAGTCGGGTAATTAGGGCTCGTCAGGAATCTGAATCACTCATTTGATTACACCCACAGGCATACCATGTCATGACTATGTCCGGCGGTGTTTTATTCTGTCAGTCACAATCGCCTAAGGTGTAGAGCTTTGCGTAAATGTATCTAAATACACTAACTATGGGTTTATCCCTGACATACTTAACCCGTTTATTACTGCTGCCGTCGTAGCGCACTGTCATCTCGATTGTACCATTCCTGACACCGACCGCCATAAATAACTCCCGTGTCTTGTTGGAGACCAGCAATGCTATTAAATAATAACCGCCGGTGTTCGGAGTGCGCTTGCATCTCGCATCTCACAGAGACAATGCTACCTACTGTTGTTGCTAAAATACATACAATACAAAGGTATCTTTACGTCGTAAAAACAATATCGCTGCCCACGTCTGTCTGGGAATTTTAACCATAGATTCGACAAACGTGTGAAGAATAGCACGTGTGAACAACACTTTGGATCGGAGTAAGTAGTCCTGAAAGTTTCTGTTCAATTTCTTCACGGAAATGGTGCAGAAATATGCAATAGTAAGTTGCGATTATTGTATTGTCTTTTTCAAGGTAGTTAACCGTGATGAACCCTTTCAATGCTGACTAAAACAGACGCCATCACATTGCCAGGCGACAAAATGTTCTTAGCTTTCTTTGGCATCGTTTTCGAGATTTTTTCAACTGCTTTGACTATTGTCTTGACTCTAGGGTACAGTGGTGAAACCTATGGTTACAAATATGTTAAACAAATCACTAACTACATTAAACATGATTTATACTACTGTACAATGTATCAAAGAACATCGTAGTTTAGAATCAGGTTAACCTACGAGTATTACGACTCTACGAATGGTGATATGAAGGTCGTAGGTCGGTTTATAAACCGAAAATATTTATATGAAGCGGACAGTTTGTTTTATGTAATAGTAGGTACTTACTCGTAACAACGTACGTATACACTACCTACCACCTACCACCGGGCGACGATTTCTTGCATTTGCTATCCCTCTAGCGGCGAGCGCCGTAATTACGCTCTTTTGAACTTTTTCATCGACGCACAGTTACATCCGAGAGGGCTTTCCGGCCGAAGCTCACACTTTTAATTTTACTTTTGAACGACTATCGACGGAAGCGACCGGATTGGCCGGAAGGATCGATTTTTCATCGCAAATTGCGAATTTGAAATTCTAATTACATGATGGCGAGCCCGGCTCCCCTCTCGCTGAGCAGACAAATGATTTCGCTTTCAATTGGCATTGTTGCTTTTTATTTGCGGCACGACACGACAGGGCATCCCGACTGCGGCCTAATCGGAGGCGGAGGGTTGGTTCTGACGACTATTGTTTTTAAATCGTCACATGCGGAGGTACGCGTCGACCACTTTAACTTGCACATGTTCTATAATATGTTTAGATCGATTTCAAGTTTCAATGTGATCTGCTGCTGAAGGTAAGCTTCCGATGCGAATTGAGTCAATTAACATAAGTTGTAGTTAAAATCTGTTATTTAATCAACTGTTAATTAAACAAATGGTTTTGTACCTGTGTCATATACCGAAATGTTAAATGCAGTACAAACAAGTAACTAACGCAATATTTTACCAGTGAAAATTATTTTTCGTTATTCAATTTTTCTGTTTCATCGAAAAGCGATGCCACCCATAGCTCGCAGACTGTAATTTAACATTATATGTAAATAAAATTGGAAATTCCATAGGGCGCGCGGTCAATCAAGGTTCTATTGTGGCGCGAAACCACCCAATTACGTGAACCCCTGACTGGGCTTGCTCGATATCGATATCAGTTTAGTGTATGTATGTAGGCCTCACGTCGTTATGTACAGAAACATATTATGTATGTCGGGATTGTTCAATTACGCCTTCATATGTGTGTGAAATAATACAGATCGGTAAATTACATGCAGAAGGGAAACTTCTCAATGAATCTGCAGGTTTTCACAACCGACATGCATAAAATATAACTAATATTAATAATCACACGTTTAGTCGCGGTTTCCTCATAGCCCAACTAAGCACAACTAGCACAATAAGTAAAAAGCAAACTGATCTCTTTACTTATTACAATTATTTATGAAATTTTAATCAAATGTCGTTTTGTAGTAACTTTTCAAAATCGGTCACAAAACAAATGCTATTGTTCGTTTTATTTTTGCAAATCCAAATAACTTATTTTATCATTGTAAGTAGGTATTGTTGTTTTTGAGTCACTTGTTTAACTCTGACTGTCAGTTTATTTACGCACTCAGCTCCCTGTATCAAGATTGTGAAGCGATCCGTACGAATATAATTGCGGCAATTTTATCATTCCATCTGAACCGATTCATGGAGAAACAGGTGTACGGTGAGTGACGTGATATTGTGATGGTCGGGCGATGGTCGGGCATCACCCGGGCACCCGCTACCTCGCAGCCAGCCGGGGTGACGACTGTGACGTCACTAATTAGGATAACGATCGCTGTTTACACAACATCACTCTTACGAAGTGAACGAACGACGTCGATGATTAGATAACAAGAATATTTAGCCCAATTCCAATGGCCAAGTTTCGTGATTTTGTAGTTAATATAATATTTGGCCTATTGGAGTCGCTGTACACAATTATTTTTGCATCCGCGCTGGTGGTAGGACCACTAGGAGGGTTCTATAATACAATAAAATTATTATTACTATTATATTTCTCCATGGAGTCCGCCTGGATAGCTACCACCCTTTTGCTTAAGTCAGCTACAAAACGAATCGTCGTGTTCCGGCTGTGTCTTGGCTGGCAAAGCATTAGTGATGCCTTTGGTGAAACATAATTTCAAATTCCCTTAACATTTAAATGTTAAACAAGATGCACGTGATAAACACAACCCTTCCTTGGCAGTCGGTACCTACATTTCATGTACCGTTTAACCCTAATTTAATGTAATAAAAAAACTTCTTAAAATTTTGAATAGAATATGTTAGTATTCAATGACCACGTAATTTCTGTTAGACAAAAACATTACAAACACAAAATACAAAACTATGAAATACTCTAGGCCCCTATCGGTTCGACCTCATCGAGATTGTTTATACCAAGTACAATTTGTAGTAGGTACACCAACTTCATGGGGATTAAAAATCGCATTTAACAGAATTAACAATAAATAAAGTAATATTACTATAGGTAAAGTGAGCAATATTTGAGGTATTCCAAGTTTATACTATACTCACACAGCATAGGATAATGTTTCTAACTTGAACATAATACAAAAGTATTAATTCCACAGAAGTTCATAGTTGTAAGTTTTCGTTATAGCATTTTATGCCACTATAATAGAAAGTGAGCAATGTATTCGATTAATGAAAATACCTGGAGTCCAATTCTCATTTCGTAGAGATACATGTCTAACAGAGATATGTCGAAAAAACATGGCCGATTGGCCTCGTTTTATTCGAGGTCGGCCATGTTTTTTCGAGATATCTCTGTTAGACATATATCTCTACGAAATGAGAATTGCCCCCCTGATAACTGCGTGCAGTGGTGCAAGTGTGTGCAGTGGCAGTGTTGCAAGGAGGTGAAGGAAGAGGATAGTTCAGACAAGTGGGACAATGGAGGCGTTGCGGGGGACTATTAACATCGTTTAGCTGCTCCCCGGGGGCGCCGAGATCGACAGCAGGGCGCGTGGTTTATTTTGTTAACGCTGTGCGAACTGTATGCGTTGCGGACTAACATTCGCATCCGATACCTCACCTCCACACTTGCCAAAGTAACTATAATAGATATATGTAGTTACTACATCTATCTATGTCTTTTGTACAGCTCTGCCGTAACGATAGTTACTTTAATTCATTGTAGTTTCTCATAATTCTATTTGTACAAGTAATTTTATATTTTAACATCCAAATCCAATAATATCATAATTTGGTTCTAAGTCACATTTATCAGCTCTTATTCACCAGAACAATTGAAAAACTAGTTTCCTTCAAACCGACTGCACCACTGTGTCGCGGTCGCGAAGCTTTTGTGAACTTTTAAGTTTATATTACTTACTACAAAATAGTACTTTTTAATAGACTGTTTTTATGTTATGAATTTGGCTAAAATTTAACTTTGCAGAATTATTTAGTATAGTAGATACGATTATACAGTTATACTGGGGCTTGGGAGTTCAATTTATAATAAGACAATTACTGTCATTCGTATATTCATGAAGTTTGTTACATTTACTAGTAGGTGGATGCAGGATGAAGAATGGTGAGCGCGCAATGACATTTGGCAGTTCAAATTGCCACGTTTGATCAGTCCTTTGTGCGCCTTAAGACTATTACGACAACCGGATTACACGGGCGCCGCGCGCGCACCCGACCGAGAGACGCGATTACACCCCGTTCTCCCCTTCGCTATTTTTTGATCTGTAACTGGATTTCGCACGGGACACAATGCTCGAATAAAATGCGGTAAGGACGACTGTGCCTGTAGTTGTGGCGATGTAATTGTCGCCCGGCACGGCTCCCGCGATCAATCCGCCTCAGCATTTACAGCCAACTAGCCAAGCGATTGGTTTGACAAATTCGCTTTCCTCCTGTAACTAGTTATAGTATACCTAAACGACTGCGGAAACCACGCATAAAATCTAACTAATTTCAACTGAAAAGTTCTAATGATGCAAAATAGGACGCCATCCTTGCATGAGTAATTCGTTGAAATATAACGAATGGTATACCCACAGCACGTAATCAGATCATGAGGGACAGCTCGTTTTAGAAAAAAGTAAGAACGATAGTACCTACTTATATAGTTTTGCTAATAATATTGGTAAGTATTCTGGAAAATGATGTTTTTAAATTTATCTTTAATGTTGGCCACAATATATTTGTGTACTATCTCTGATATTACACATACACATACACAAATTGAACATACAGTGCAGTAGAGTTAGTACACCTAGGACACCTAGGTATATTAGTAGTAGAGTGCTTCACAGGTCTTTCCGATCGAATACTATAACGGTTAGAGCCAAGGATTTGTGAGGTTTGGATTCGGTGCCTTCCTAATAACATCCCACTTACAGTATGAAATAGAAATGTACAAACATAGTATTAAATTGATCTTCCCCTTCATCTGCAGTGTATTGTCGCCCCTCGCCCCTCGCCCTTCGCCCCCAGCTCTACTACTCGGTCCCCCGAGACCTGTTAGTGTAACTACTCATTTCCAATTGCCACTGTTATTGTTTTTAATATGATATCCCCTGAGACAAGGCCACAAGGGCTACAGGAGAAAACACGAAGGGCCTGGGAAGGACATTTGCATCACCAAAAAGGGAGGTATGTGTACTATTTCGTTGTGGTCACAAATGAGCACTGAGTTGATCTTTAAAATTTATTGAATAGATTACATATCACAACATTATGACGAACTTTCGCCGTGGTGAGTATCTCACGCAGTGCGAGACCACTCGACCGTGTCCTCCCAGAAGCTCAGTGTTTACAATGACGGCGGCGCGGCGGCGGCGCGCTAATAAAGGCAAAGCAAACTTTATTCTATTGCACAATGAACATGATTTTTCTACAAAGAGAATGTGTTCACATTTAATACGATCCAGTTTCAATTGACGCATCGGGGTAAATAAATTTGTTAAGTTTCATCCACAATGATGGCATCGCAAGCTTATTGCGAAGTACATACAGTCCCTTATCGCGCGAGCCGATGACAAGGTTTAATTGTGGATTCCTCCTTTTGGATGCAACGGGACGAAACGTCACGTGTCAACAAATCGGTCTCACGCGCCTCGCGTCGTGCCGCGCCGTGCAGTACCGTGCCGCGCCGCGTCGCAGCGCCGCCGCACCGCCGCCGGCTCTCGGCTCGTTCAACAGTGACCGAACGGTGGCTGCCAATGAATGGTAATGCTTAATCGAAAATTACAAGGAGGAGAACACTTATCAATTAATGCAGCTCAAATTATTGGGTGAGGCGCCTCGTTACGTGCATTCATTCTTGATTCCTTTTTGCTGCGATGTTATGTAGAGATGTTTTCTCAAGAACTATTATAACTTCAGTTGTGGGGTAGAACTGTAATTCAGCCTTTAGTTAAATACTTTGGTGAAACTAAGGAAACATCCGGATCTTTCCAGTTTAGTGATTCATTGTAAAGTTGTATAATTTATGGACTCACTTTAATAATCAAGAGTATTTGTAAATACGAAAAATGTATCTTTCTGCACTGCTTCTCTATGTAAACTATAAAAATGTCAATCCCACACTCCTACGTGCATGCAATTTTTAAAAGAGGGTAAGTACAAAATTATTCTCCTCGCGTAACATAGGTACATTATATTGCATGCACTTTACAAAAACTATTACAATGACAATAACATAGTAAATGAAAGTATAATTAACTACGATATAATCCATACTAATATTTAAATGTGAAAGTGTGTTTGTTTGTTTGTCCGTCTTTCACGTCGCAATGAAGCTGATAAATGGTAGGTATGGTTTTTGTGTGTGGAGATAGTGAGGAGGGTGGAGAGTAACGTAGGCTACTTTTTACCACGGTAAAACATCCCCATGGGAAGATCGATATTTTGTTAGTTGCTAGATATTTAGTTCCGGATGTTGTTAATAGATGGCGTTAGTAAAATTCATTTGCAAGTTCTGAATCACGCTATCAAATGATACATGTTTACTTAAGTCATAGGCAACTAAATCTAACTAAGTAAAAGTAAGTAGTTAGGATTTGTAAAGAATCGATCTCTACCGCGGGCGCAGCTGCGGGCAAAAGCTAGTAACCACTTAGTCTAATAGAGCCATGACATAGTATAAATTAACAATTATTACTTTGTTTAAGTTGGGGCTAAAATAGGTGTAAATAATAATTGCCATAAAAATGTATTTTACTGTAATGTAAAATGCTGAAACTCGTAAGCACATGGAACATAGAAGATGGAAGAAAACTACATTATGTATAACCACAGAAGACATAATAGTACTTATAATAACCAACCATAAGTACCTACTACTTATTATTTCTTCTGTGGTATAATGCAAGATTTAATAGAAAGAAACTTAGCCAAAATTTCAGGTTTCAGCCTACAACTGATGCAGGAAAAAAATATTTTCACTTTAATTTTTTGGAGCCCTTTAAATATTTTAACGTTGTTCAGTTTACTAGTTTTAGTTTACTACAGGATACCTTGCTATATCTTGTTTGAGATCCTTGGGAGATCTCCGCAGCTTCGCACCTTTCCTTAAATAATCTAAATTTTACTAACAAAAAATAACCGACTTCAAATTCTCAAAAACTACTTGTCAGATCTCGTTCAAATTTATGTGGGACTACATGACAAGCACCTGCTTTCGATTAAAAAAAGAATCATCGAAATCGGTCGGCGTGATATTGAGTTATTCATCAATTTGTCGCGCACATCTTAACACAAATTTACGACTTATGTGGTTTTCTAATGGATGCCATTGTCAGATCTCGATAAAATTTATGTAGGACCACATGACAGCCACTAGCTTTCGATTAAAAAAAGAATCATCAAAATCGGTTCGCCCAGTCCAAAGTTCTGAGGTAACAAACATAAAAAAAAAAAAAAAAAATACAGTCGAATTGAGAACCTCCTCCTTTTTTTGAAGTCGGTTAAAAATATAATGAGCACCTCTTGAGCGTGGTCGGTGTTTCAATTGTGCCATGTACCTGGACCACTGCAGAGTCTGCAGAGATTACCTCGCTACACGCTGTCTGGAGCATCAACACGGCGGCCACCAGTTGTAAATAACGTGTATGATGTTGTTGGATGTCGTTCTTACGTTGGCTTTGCTTTACGTACGTGTACCGTGTGAGTGACGTAGTAAATAAACCAGGAAAGTTAATATTTTTTTATGTAAATAGCCAAAAACGAACACACTGGGCACATGAATCATGATGGTCGGTGGTTACCTTAGTTACACCTCAGTCATCACCGATGAATTGCCGCCCAAGAAAAAAGAGAAAAGAATGAAAGGAAGAACTGTCTCTAAAGCCCCCAGCCAGAACACAAAGTCGCTTGGCGACTGAACCAAATCGCCTCTTACGACACCATGGATAGCCGGAATGGGATTGGGATCTGTCGTAGTCGACCCGATACGAAAAATATAGGTATGTCTAATCATAATAATCATTTAATGCCTGGCGCATGACTGTGTGTCATCCATTAATACAATTTTAAAACATGCTAAAGTCATGTAGCGAGCAGTTCAACGCATGTATGTACTTAAAAAAACAGATTCAGGCAGTAAGTGAACCCGGTCACGTGGTCTCGTTACGTAAACAGAAGCTTGTTTAGTATACAATAGAGGTGATACAAAAACATGGTAACGAAGTGTACGGTACGCTAAACGGATCAGGTCCGAGGTATCGATCAGGGCGGCCCATTCACGTCACGTGCCCGCGCCTCTGATACCGAAATAAACAGCGGGAAAAATGCTACAGCTTCAGGGGCTCGGCGGGAGATAAGGGAGCGTGATTAGATTACCTGCCCCTGCCTGCCCCAGCCTTCGCCACCCCGCCCCCCTGCAAACAGTTCGTTACGCTCTAAGACGAGTAACGAACTCGCCGCTTCCCGCTTGAGATGCCTCCATACGATCCGAATGCGCAAATACACAAATTAAATCTACGAAACTTTTGACACGGACTACCAACTCGGGTATTTACTTGACTGTCGCATCAAATACAAGCTTGCCTATTTATTCTTTCATCTGAGGCCTATTTTTTCACCTGTTAGCTGCTGGTCTGCGGCATTAGGTAATGTATATAATTTACAGTTTTTACAATTTTACCAAACATTGTGTATCGGTAGCTACATATTAATAGCAAACATAAGTTCACAAGCCACAGAAAAGTATGAAGTATTTTCTATCCTCCATGCCGAAAAGTGATTGTAGATTATTATTAGTACCTCGACGTGTGTACGTTTAACGTAGGTAGTGTTTATGTACTTTGTGGTTTACATAGGCCGCGTTCCACTAGACGCTCAAAACGCTCACAACGATCAAATTAGTATGATATTTTGATCGTTGTGAGCGTTGTGAGCGTCTAGTGGAACGCGAACATAATGTCGTGGGTTTGTCAACTGTTGTCATCTCGTAAAAAAGAGATTCAAATTATTATAATAATGAGGTACTTTGGGATCAGTCATTTGTGTAGCGATACGGGCGCGGGCAATGTATTCGTTTTATTTCTATCAACTAGTTCCCCTTCAAGAGTACACCAGGAGACAGGTGCTGTGGTGCAGGTATACTAAACTTTGGTTACTAATATCAATAAATTAATACGAGTACTACGCAGGATGAATGAACTCTTACCCAATATTTATGTTAGGTATACGTGGATAGCCGACAAACGAACGATGCAGATTGAAGACGAACCACTTGATAGAAATTACTCACAACCGCTCATGGATTGCAGTAACATTCAAATGCAGTAAAAGTAGGGAACTGACTCTCCAATGCTATAGCAGAAACATAAATTCAAATTCTTATAAAGCCCAGCGACCACGGGGACCAACAGCAGGACTGTTCGCCACAGCCTAGTCCCGTTTAAACCTGGATTGAACCCTGACACTCCGCTGAAAATACTAAATAATGCACCCCCGCATGACACTGAGTCTTTTGCAGTTATTTCAACAGCCCTTCTACGTCAGTCATTACTACATACAACTTAAATTCGTTTCTAATTTCTTAATGTTTACAAATAAGTATTTAAAAGAGGTATGTGATGTGTGTAATGTAAGGACTATTTTAAACTTCCAGTGTGACAGCCGTGGTGGCGCTACTGGTGGTGAGCGTAGGTTGGTTGATGTTTTCAGATAAACACCCGCTCCTATAACGAATGTCTAACATGTCAAAGTTAAAATATATTTTCAGGCGTGGGCTGCGTCATCTTCGGCGCGACTCAGTACGAGGGAAGCCAGGCTCACACCTCCGCCCAGCCCTGGCTGATGGCTGGCACGGGTCTCACCCTGGCAGGGATAGCTTATCTAATCGTATACCTCGTGATACTTATAGTGTATCTGAGGAAACAACCACAACAATAAACTGAGAAGGCTTATGATATCGTTTTGATATTATCATTTTCAAAATATAGCAAGGCGATTGTCCTAGTTCGAACACCTACTGTTATTGTCAGGATAAGGGAACGTTTATGGAAAACCTGTAAAATCTTATGATGAGCCGAGCACCTGATTCTACATGGCTTGTCTGTACAAGCATTATTTATCATTACAAACACCGCATCATAGGCTAGAAGTATACTTTCTGACCCAGGTCATGAGAGAGAGAAACCACCAAGTCATCATTTTTACTCGAGATGTAGGGTTGTAGATAATATAATGCTTGTAAAATCAAGCTTTGTGGAGTCGGGGGCTTGGCTCTACATGAAATCTGATAACTTTTTAGCAGTGTATAACATAGCTTAAACTCATACATAACCATCACAAACCCCGGTGTCGTTCCATACAGCAAGGAGATCTCCATGCAAATTGAGATACGAGAAAGTCTATCCCTTCCCATCCACATCCCCCTTATCTCACATTGCTCTAACAATGATTAACAACTTACAAGAATCGCAGGTTAAGATTGGCACAGTACAATGAGATTATTGGAAGGGAATATCCGTTGAGCACAAATCTGAAAGGTATGCGGTGTTTGGTAGGCTCGTGTGTTTGTACACTGCGCGATTTATTCGCCTTCGTCGTAAATAACATCGCTCGGCGCGCCGACAGATATATGGAGCACCATATTTATTGCTATTTGTTTGGTTGTACGGCCAGCAAGATGGCAAACGTTCGAACTTTCGAATATTATATTTAGATACAATTTATGGTAACAGCTACAATCACGGCGACCTGGACCTCTCAGGAATCAACTTTGAATCCTAACACTCTAAGTATCAAATAGAGTGCCAAAGTGATAATGGTAACCCATTAAAAAGTGAAAAATGCCCCAGAATCAAAAAGAAGGTCAAATGTAAATAACTTATTGCCTTTTTTATTATATCATCTATCTACCCGTCTCTATCTGATAAAATAATAGGATACGCATAGAAGGATAATAAAAGAACGAATTTGTGATTCCGTGACAAATTGTCCGTCCCACTGTCTATTCTGGGCCACTAACTATTTCTGTGAAAGTATATAATACTTATTTTTATCCTTCTACAGTTTATTCTTCAGACGTCTTCTTAATAAACCAACGGGCCAGTTGTCTGATTTGTTAGCGGTACAGTCGAGGTCAATTCGCGCGGCAGCAACGCCATTAAACCTCTTCATTGTAATGTAATACTTAGATATTTAGTAGTTGTGGTTGTGCAACGAATAAATTGTGTCCTAATGAAAGCCACTTTTTTCACTGGACGGACCCGTCCACGCCCGGCTGCCTGAGTTATGATCGCAGACCAAACGCACCTCTTTCCATATTCTTATAATCAAATTTTGATTTACTGCTTCCCGCATTATTAAATCCTTTTAGGCGATGCCCGCCCGTTTCGGCGCGGCGAGGCGGCGCTCGAGCTCGTCCGCACGTCACAATGTAAGATAATTGAAACACACTTTTGTGTACGAGCCTTATAAATCAATGACTTACCGGTCTGTCACCTGAAAACTGGAGGATCCCATCCCCGACGCTAAAACCTCAACCCAAGTTGCCAAATAGTTTGTTCAAATACTCAAAATATAAAACAGTTTCATAAGGCTTCCCTTTATTCAGGAGATAATAACGCATTTTAGTTATAGGTAAATGAAAAACATTAACTTGACGTTGATGGGCATTAAATTCCGACCCTACCTGTAACATGTATTTACTGACCCGTCCAAATAAAATAATCGAGGAAGTTGTATGTTATATTAAGATTAAAAATAAGTACAGTGTACAATAGACATAGTGCAGACTACAGAACTTTGTCCGATACGATAACGACTGCGTTCATCGTCGTCTTCGTCACCCGAGTATCCGACATCATGATCGTAAGACGTACAGTAGCTGCTGACAAAGGGGTGCCTACATAACAAAATTGATAACTAGCATAAAACAGGCTTTGTAAGGTCTCACAGTGGTAACAAAATGCATGTCAATTGCAATTATACGATTAGGGTTTGGGACATGTAGATGGTCATTTTCCATTTGTTCCTCTACACTGCTTACGATGACCGACTGCTCCAACACGAGCTTGCAGTGCAGCAGTACCATCCCCTGCCACCTGCGACCTCAAAAACCTGCGTGAGCTCAGGACTTTAGGAGGGAGTAGGGACTACAGTCGGATAGTAGGTCCTTTAATCATTATTCGGTTCATAATATTATTAGAATATCAGTTATTTTATTATTCGTTAGTAACAGTACTGTGGGAGTTAAGATAGCTGACCTGTAAGTTAGCGCTGTTAGTAAATATTAGAATCGCAAACCTATTCCTACATATTTATCCGCCTCAAAGTTGGTCACAGATGCGTTGCTGCCCCTGAGGATAGATGGTTGTGTAACTGTATGTAAGGCAAAAAACACCCTTCCGACTGGACACGGCAGTAATAGGTGTGGCGGTGGTAGAGGTTCTACCACCAAACTATTATTGGTAATGTTGACCAGCTATTATACAGGAGTCGTCAGGCGTGAATTAGGTTCGGCGGTGGATAAATCGCGTCATGCGTGTCAGTTCGCTATCGAGCTAAATCATACTTATTGGTAACGAAGCGTGTCGCAGCGGCGCGGCGGCGTGCGCGTGCGCGTGCACTGACCTGCGCGTCCCATCGTCCCACCGCCACTGCCCACGACCTGCCACGGATATAACACCATCTATACAGACATACATACATACAGAATAATTAATGATTGAAAAGTATTTGTGATTACCATTTATGAACATCAGATGAGAGAAAACGATGTAATTGTCACAAAAGTTATGTTATTCCGAGTCCGACACCGTAGCTCCCTCGGCACGTCGCGTCACCGCGTCTGCGCGCGCTCACAGGCACACTCACAAGTTCACAACACAACACAACTCGAGCGAGACCCACTACAATCACTAAACAGTAAACTAATAGTTACTACAGTACAGTAACGTAAACAAGCACTAGAGGATGTAAGATTATTCTCCGAGTTCGAGTTACCTACGCACTTTCAGCATTATTATTTCCGATGTCTGCTCATTAAGGGTAAGCACGCATTGCGAATTTTCACCGCGCGATTTTTTTTCTGACAATTTTTAAATCGCGTACTACATACATAACCAACATGATTTTTTTTTCGCAAGTGCTTCATACAATTTCCATATCTCACAGAATTTTGCGAAAAAAATCACGTGGTGAAATATCGTAATGCGTGCTAAGCCTTAATTTTAAAATAAATACCTAGGTATTTTCAAATTCAAACTCAGACGATTGACATTATTTTGTCGTATTACAAGAAAGATAAGATAATTATAGCATCTTTTAATACTACAATTTTTCCGCAAAGCGGCACTCGGTTGGTGAAGGATTTCAAAACTGAGACTCAACATTATTCGACTTTTTAATAAATGTGTGGAAATGTGTCAAAAACTTCATAACTACTGAAAGTGCGTTATCAGAATGGTCATGAATCATGATGCAGTCACCGAATTTGGTTGTCGTGTTCATTGGCACTGAAATGCGCTGACATGATGTCAAAATGGCATGGCGGAATGTCGGCATGGCGGCAAGATGATCACAGTTCGCACAACGCAAACGCACAAGCGGTGCAATCAAGTAATAAATTCAGTTAACTGTAGGCGAGCGCTCGGCGCCCCGGCTCCCGGCTCCCGGTTCCCGGCTATCGGCTCCCGGGAACAAGGGCGAGGGGAGGCCCTATTTATCGAATTAGAACTGCGTAATCACCACTCGTACGTGCGCTCCGATATTTTGATATTCGCCGTGATTAATATCTACCTCTACCCATGTCAATGAAGGAATTGTTTTTGGTTGCAATGGAGAAGTTTGCCATTTTTATAATCGACTGATTAAAAAATTTAGGAAAATGGGAACATAAATGAAAAAGTATGATGTAAATGTCTTTAGAAATGGGAAAGCTATGGGGCTGTGATGTTGCGTTTTTTCCGAATACCTAATGTGTGTCTCTGTACGCCCCACGTGGCTTGAACCTTTTGTTTTAGTGTTTAGATTTGAATAGGATAAATTAAACTGATTATTAATTTATGTTATTTACATAGTCAAGCATTATTTTTGTTCAGTGGTCCCGCCACCCATACATCACTTTCTAGGAAAGTGGACCTGGTGGAAACTAGGTAGACATTCCAGAATGGCATAAAATATACCGAGATGAGACTACTTATAATATTAAATAAACGCTCCATACATACCGGCCTACAATTCTCTGCATTACAGGTAACTCGCAAATGAGACATCTCAAACACCCACGAGTCGACTGCAAATATTTATCTATCAATTTAAATGTTTACCCCAAAATATAATCGTACCCATGAAAAACGCACAATACTGAGATATGATAATTACTATGATAATTTCTGCAATTAACGGATGAGACTCATCAATGATCAAGACGATTCAAGTCGAGGACGTAGGTCGGGTCGGGTGGTGAATTGACGCGTGCAACATATAATTAGGAAGGATAGAGCGTTCAAGCCGCGAGTCGTCAGTCGTCAGCGGAGAACCCTGCCAGCACGAGTTGTTCAGATTGCGACGAGGGAGCGGCGCGGCGCGACGGTGTGGGTCGGGAGCTTTGTGACAGATTCTAATTGCACATAATCCCAATTTAAGAGCTTAATACAAGCACCTAATGACAGCTGCAGCGGAGTAAAGAAGTTCATAGTAGGCTGGGATGTGTTAAAAGTACTTTTGACACAGACCAATGTTTTAGTCAGTGTAAAGCATTTCAAATACTGGTCTTATCTACCTATACTGTAGTAATTCAGCGCATACCTATTATATTATCATATTTTAGCTCACTGGAAATCCCTCTATTAATTTATTAGCTATGTGAATGTGAAATTGAAAAAATTGGTACTATTTTTAGGTGAATGTAGGTCACTAGGAATAATGAGGAATTGTTCATCAAACGAAACAGTGTAATTAGAAAACTCGAATACTTATCAACAAAATCTTATTCGGCAGGATGAACTTCGACAAGTAACTACGGCATGCGGGTATTGCCGGCTCTATCACCGTACAGCAGTCCTTTCATCCCCGCAGAAACACCCTTGCAAACTTTATAATGAGAAGCTGAATAAATAGATTTCTGAAACTGCGTGAATCTATATATATAAAATTGAAAAGCGACACACCGCTGATTAAACAAAAAATCTCAGAAACTGCCGAACCGATTAAGATGAAATTTGGCAGGGAGATAGTTTATGCTAAGGAGACGTCCACTAAGAACGGATTTTTGGAAATTCATCCCCTAAGGGGTACAAATAAGGGTTAGAAGACACTTTCATACAAACCAACTTTCTTAGTTTTAGATTTATACATTTGAAATTTTTTATGTAGGTTTATAGTAATAAACAAAAGTTAATTTTAATATATTTTTTTGGAAAGTCATCCCTTAAAGGGTTAATTTACTGAATTAAACTTAGTAGGCAACTTCGTCATTTTTGAAGTTAAAAACATGAAAATTTACATATTAGCTCCAGACTAGAAACAAAATTTGTAAGTGTTATGTTTTTTTGGAAAATCATCCCCTAAAGGGTTAATTAAGAGTGCGAAAGTTAGTATGGCAACTTCGTCAGTTTTGAAATACGAAGGGCAAAAATTTGTAGATAAGCTTATAGTTAGACACAAAAAATAACTGTATCACTGTTTTCTCGAAATTCATCCCCTAAAAATAGGGGTTGGTAGTCAACTACATACAAATCAACTTTGCCAATTTTAGAGTTATAAATGTGAAATTATTTATGTAAGTTTACAGTAATAAACAAAAGTTAACTTTAACAAGTTTTTTCGGAAAATCATCCCTTAAAGGGTTAATTTTGTTGATTTAATTTAGTATGCAACTTCGTCATTTTTAAAGTAAGAAGGTTGAAATTTTGTATATAAGCTTAAAGTTAGACACAAAAAATAACTGTATCACTGTTTTCTCGAAATTCATCCCCTAAAAATAGGGGTTGGAAGCCATTTACGTATAAATCAACTTCGTCAGATTTAGACTTATAAATATGAAATTTTTTATTTAAGTTTATAGTTGTGAACAAAAGTTAATTTTAACACGGTTTTTTGGAAAATCATCCCTTAAAGGGTTAATTTAGAGGATTTCATTTAGTACGCAACTTCGTTATTTTTAAAGTTAAAAACATGAAAATTTATATACTAGCTTCAGATTAGAAACAAAATTTGGAAGTACATAATAATATGTACTTGTAATATTATTACGTTTTTTTGGAAAGTCATCCCCTAAAGGGTTAAATAAGAGTGTGCAAGTTAGTATACCAACTTCGTCAGTTTTGAAGTAAGAAGGGTGAAATTTTGTATATAAGCTTATAGTTAGACACAAAAAATAACTGTACCACTGTTTTCTCGAAATTCATCCCCTAAAAATAGGGGTTGGTAGTCAACTACATACAAATCAACTTCGCCAGTTTTAGAGTTATAAAATATATGATTTTTTTATGTAAGTTTATATAAACAACATAAACAAAAGTTAACTTAGAATTATTTTTTTCGGAAAATCATCCCTTAAAGAGTTAATTTAGGGGAATGAACTTAGTAAGCAACTTCGTCATTTTTTAAGTTAAAAATGGACATGGAGCAGGAGAAGGAGAAGGAGCGGAAGAGGGAGATAGAGAGGGACAGGGAGCGGGAGAGGGAGTGGGAGCGGGACAGAAATCGGGAGAGGGCGCGGGTGCGGGCGGGAGAGGGACTGGGAGCGATAGAGGAAGAGGGAGAGGGATATGAAGTGGGAGAAGTACCTCGAGCGGGAAAGGGAGAGGGAGAGGGATATGTGGTGGGAGAAGGACCTCGAGCAGGAAAGGGAGAGGGAGTGGGACAGGAAGAGGGAGAGCGAGGGGAAGTGAGACAGGGAGCGGGAGAGGAAAAGGGACAAGGAGCGGGAGAGGAAGAGGGCAAGGGGAGAGAGGGAGAGGGAGAGGGAAAAGAAAAAAAGTTATTGTTGTTTACTATACCAAACCCGCTCCTGGAGGAATGACCTGTGATTGTATCGTAAGTTTCAGTATGTAAATTATTAAATGTAAGTACTTCAATATAAATGAACCTGTTTTTAAATTTTCTTTTGTAAGGGATACTAAATAATATGATAAGCATAATTACCGCGTGCGAAGCTGCGGGCAACAGCTAGTATTATCATATAAGTATGACTTATTCACACATGAATGTCATTTTCTCATTCTACAACCATTTCGGAAAGATGCTTTGTCAGGGAGAAGAATTGGCGAAAGAAACTCTTGTACTGTAAGAACATAAAACACAATAGTTTTTTGACGACTGATTTTAGTGTCAATCAACACTGAGCAAGGATAAATGAAATCATGTGACCTCATTATACATAGCTCGCCGTGGGTGTGAGCCGTGTGAGTGTGGAGGAAGGAAGCGATCACCGAACATATTGACGGCGGTCGGCAGCGGTCGCGTGCCATTCCCGCCGTCACGTGCGCTTCAACCCTCAATAGACCCTCGAAACAATTGATAATTGACTACTAATCCGTACCTAAGACTATCTAATTGCACTCAAAAACGTTTTTTTATTTATTCGTTCAAACAGCAAGGCTATTCTGTTTTCAAATTCGACAGCGGAATCCGCGATGAGTGTCAAAATTCCTTGCCAAAATTGACACTCATCGCGGATTCCGCTGTCGAGTTACAAAACAGAATAGCCTTGCTGGTTTAACATTTCGACAACATAAATGACCTCCATGCATATACGAGTATATGCATCATCGAGTTTATGAATCATAGATGATAGAGCACCGGTCTCATTTTGTTCAATAGGATCTTTATTGTCTTATTTTTTCCACAAATTTTCATTTAAATAAATTCAATAATTAATCTTAGGTTTAGGCAATTTTCGTTAGAGATGTTACTTTACAAAATGTCTTGAAAGGTACGGCTGATGCTGATGCTAGGCTTCTTAAACACATGTTCGATTCGAGGCCTGGGCGGCTTTACATAACTGAATACCAGAGGTGTATTCTGTGATTTGTCTAAAGTGTTCGACTATAATACGTGGTGTGCTACTACGCAATAAAATGTATGGAAAAAGTCAAAAATCAGAAATGTGCCTAATGCATTGTTTTAGTGGTCTCAAAACATTTTCTCAGTATTGCCTTTCAAATGAAACCATTTTGAGGCATATCGTTTGGATAGTTTCAAAGCCTTTAAAGGCATCTTTTTAACCGACTTCAAAAAAAGGAGGAGGTTCTCAATTCGACTGTTTTTTTTTTATGTTTGTTACCTCAGAACTTTGGACTGGGCGAACCGATTTTGATGATTCTTTTTTTAATCGAAAGCTGATGGCTGTCATGTGGTCCCACATAAATTTTATTGAGATCTGACAATGGCATCCATGAGAAAACTACATAAGTCGTAAATTTGTGTTAAGATGTGCGCGACAAATTGACGAATAACTCAATATCACGTCAACCGATTTCGATGATTCTTTTTTTAATAGAAAGCTGGAGCTTGTCCTGTGGTCCCGCATAAATTTGAACGAGATCTGACTAGTAGTTTTTGAGAATTTGAAGTCGGTTATTTTTTGTTAGTAAAATTTAGATTATATGCGGCTTGGTTTACGCTTTTACATTAAAATACCAAAGAAGGTAATTCGTGATTTACCTATCAAGCGTAAAACACTACGTAAAATATATAGTGTGCTGAATAAAATCGAAAAAAAACAGTGCTTTACTATACCCACTGCGATAGGGTTTTTTAAACAAAGGGTTCGCAAGACAGTAAGGGTCGCGGTCCTCGGACACGATCAGTCAATCATACTTACCGATGTTAATTTATAGAATGATGTTTTAAGTATTTTAATTAGGAAAAATTTATAAAAAATACAAAATTAAATAAGACTGTAATATTCAACACATAACATTAAAATTTGTTACCTACAGTCGTAGGGTAACTAGGGTTAGGCAATCTGCGGTGACGAGACAACTCGTTGGAATGATAATTACAAAACAAAATAATGAAGAGTAAACAAAACCTTTATAAACACAATCATAAAGGAACACGTTAGAAACATATCTACAACATTAATTCAATGATGGGTGCGTCCGTCCGTCTGTCCATCTCGTCCCGCGTCCACCGGTGACCGGACTCACTAACAGATATTGACATGGCATCAAAGCGCGCGTCATAGCCTCGCCATATATCATTCTGCGGTGATATCAGCCTTTCATGTCGCCAGCCTCACCAGCGCAGCGGCCAGCGGCCAGCCACGCTCGTGCACAGACCAGCCAGCTATAGAGGCCACACGGAACACTACAACACCACAGCACCTCTTGACATTTTTCTTATACATTTAACCCCCGACGTAAAAAGAGAGGTGCCATAAGCTTGACGTGTATGTGTGTCTCTGTTTGTGTGTGTCTGTTCGTGGCATAGTTTCTGCTAAACGAATGGACCAATTTTATGATTATTTTATTATTTATTATACGCGGTTTTAATTATTTGAGAGCTGACGTGATCAAGTGATTATATCAGGGGATTTTTATATTTAAAATATACACTTAATTAATTATACTATATTATATGACGTGCGATTTTAAAATTAGAATTACATACATAATTTTTGACAATGTAACTTCTGAATATTATTTTAAAAAGTAATAATAAGTCATAAAATGAATTTCACTCCTTCAATTATTCTTTAAGCACTAGAAAACTTTCTAAATATTTTTATACCTCTGGCATCTACTTTTGATTTTTAATCTTCACGAAATAAATGATGAATGACTTTAGTTTGCACCTGAAGAATCTCTGTTGCTTTTGTACACTGTGATACGTCGTAGCTAGCGATCGACGATTGTTGTGGACCACCGCGCCTCTGCAAGTCACTGCAAGCCTGCGCTCTCACGCCTAAATATCACCTCTATTCAATATACGTAAAGCTGAAATCAGCGTGAAATCTGTAAGTATGTCTCGCGTACGTTTGAACAAAACAACAACACCGTCGTATCAATATCAGTCGATTTTGATTTTGATTTCGGTAATCGGACGCGGCAGTTGGTTACGGAGCGTTTTGTAGTTTTTATGTATTGACGATGCATCTACTGGAAAGAAAGGGAAAGTGGTAATAGCGATACTAAATCTAATAAATAAAACCTACATGCAATACCTCAATGTTTCCAGGATGTACTTAAGTTCCTCGGTCCTTTACGTTCGACGGGTCATTGGTCAACACCAAAACCAAACGTTTACTTATCTACCAACCTAGCCTACCTACTTATGTACCTAGTTTTGGTTTCAACATTTAATCGCTTAGAGTTTAGACCTTCAAAAGTAAAACAACAGAGTAATCTTGGCAGCTTCCTGAGCCTCCTCTTAGCAGCCCGATACACGATGATCGTATCCATATTTTCATCGGAAACATTTGACCGGAATTTCCTCGTCATTTCATGTCGGCGTTCCGTCCGCTTATTGTGGGATTAAGAAATCTTATATTAGTGTTCTTACCATTCTGCACTACCACCCACTTATCATCCCTTACCATCAGGTACAATGGTTGTGCTTTGTGAAGTCTTGCGCTCGACCTGCAAGGCTATTCTGTTTTGTAATTCGACAGCGGAATCCGCGATGAGTGTCAAAATTCCGTGTCAAAATTGACACTCATCGCGGATTCCGCTGTCGAATTACAAAACAGAATAGCCTTGCTGGCCTTGCACCACTAGCCTTTTAATGGAGCTCTCGTTTCTTGAGATATTTTACCAAACGCGTAATGTTGGTTTGACTTAAGTATATCGAAACAGAAAGAAAGTATCCTTTGTTTTTATTGCCCTTTTTGTCACATAACTAGAGTGAAGTTTGCTCTATCAAATTGACCAATTGTTGCATCCGATCAGTCCAGTAATACTTAAATTATTACTGTAAAACAGAAGTCTAACCATAAAGAACGCACTGAGAAGATACGCGTTAGAATTAGGGTTAATGTCGTTGCTGAATACGGAGGTTATTGTGTTTATACTTTTTTTCTGTAAATAGCGGACAAAGGAGCCTTTTGATCGTAAGTAGCCACCGCTACCCTAGAACAATCAGTAGCTCCACGCTAATGATAGATGTTACGGCCTGGCTGGAATTATCCAGAAACTTCGGAGTGTTTGAAATGCTTCAAAAAATAGTAGAAAATAGTAAGTGCCGGCTCGTCATCTACTCGAGTAGTTATCTATATACATGACGGACATAATTATACTTCGACCTCAGATTAATATAATCTATTAAGTTACACACACGGTTCTAAATCCACATAAGTTAACATTAACTTTAATTAGAAACTATTATAGTTCAGAATTGGTGGTAATTGTTTCAGCTATAGGTATATCGTAGAGCTACAAGCTAGCGCCACAGAGGCAGTGAGGCACAGGTACAACAATACACTAACTAATACGGCAACATCCACTAATTATGAATATCAAGGGAGCTAATAATTATACTCGCGAATAGAATGTAGGTAGGCGTTAGTTGGTACTGAAATGCTTGCGTCATGTGTCGTGCGGCAGTCGCTGAAACGCGATAGACTCTCCACGTTATTTTAATATTCATGCCCACAATACAATTGAAAAGTTCACTAGGTGTAGGTACGTGCCAGCCCGCCGGCTTGCCACGTGTTAACACAAATACCCAATGCCTTAACACTGCCAGACGATCTAATCGACACCTATCATCTTAATTTTTTATTCAAGCCATATTTTTACTTCTATGATATTAGGTCAAGCTCATAGACAGCAATATGGTTAATGAGCATATTTAACACTCTTTCCTAATACTCGTACACAAACTACTGCAGGTCCCTCGCAGCTTCCCTTGCGTCAATTATTTTTTCAATACCTCTAAGGGACAGCAGTGAGCGGAGAATGGCTGAAACGTACATCATATATTTTTTTTAGTTTTATCATTCTCTTATTTTAGAAGTTACGGGGGGGGGGGGGGGACACACATTTTACCACTTTGGAAGTGTCTCTCGCGCAAACTATTCAGTTTAGAAAAAAATGATATTAGAAACTTCAATATCATTTTTGAAGACCTATTCATAGATATCCCACACGTATGGATTTGATGAAAAAAAAATTGAGTTTCAGTTCTAAGTATGGGGAACCCCCATTTATTGTTATTTTCTATTTTTGTATGAAAATCTTAATGCGGTTCTCAGAATACATCTACTTACCAAGTTTCAACAGCATAGTTCCTATAGTTTCAGAAAAAAGTGGCTGTGACATACGGACGGACAGACAGACAGACAGACATGACGAATCTATAAGGGTTCCGTTTTTTGCCATTTGGCTACGGAACCCTAAAAAGTTACTAATAAAGAGAAGATATAAAGGTGCTAAATTGATTTAGGATCTGAGGAATTAGGGATAAAGAAATGGAGAGAACTAAGCAACTCAACGAACCATTCCCTCTATATTTATCTACGAATATAATGGACAGAAGATATCCCAAAACAAGTTCTGTTCTAACTTCTAGACAAGTTCCATTTGGAAATGGTCATCTTGTATTAAAAATTTCGACAGCGGGTTGCCGAATGACATAAATTAACCTGATTATGTAGGTATACACTGCCTTTTATTTAAATAGTAATAATTAAATAGTAATTTAAATGGTGCTGGGGAAGTTTATAATATTTTACAACTTGACCCTGCAACGCCTGAAGGTCTTTGTAAAATGTAGCTAAAACCATTTCGATCACGTCAGATATAAAACAAAAAAACCGCATCATAATCAGTCCATTCGTTTAGGAGCTACGATGCCTCAGAGTCTCAAACACGTCAAACTTATAACAACCCTCTTTTTGCGTCGTAGGCACTCGTAGGATAAAAAGTATCGGTAGTAAGTACGGCGAAAAATGAGTTTTCATGGCTTTAAGTACCTATACATTTTGTAGGTACCTATAGATATTTGACGTACAAGGCAGGGAGCCGTGTGGTAATCATTGTCCCGGGGCGAGGCATCGGGGCTGGCCGATCGGCAGCACATTCGCCCGCGCCGCGATATTTGCATAGTTAACGAGGTACACGCCCCCCCCCCCCCCCCTCAACAGATTCCCTCCCTTGTTTGGTGGTGACGGCGAACTGAGCCATTTTTACACTTGATTTATAGGAGCTACGGATCACCTGTGGTAACATTATATTCCAAGAGCCCAGAGCGATCAGACTTAACTTACTTTCACATGGATGAAACCTTAACTACTCAGTAGCGTCTAGTGTACTTTGAATACCTTGCGTTGCGTGTTTGTGAAGCTTGCCCTGTGACACCTGGGCAGGTACCAGGTGAGAAAGGTAACTAAAAATAAGAGTTACCTACTTTACTTAAATTCACATGGCTGATTTTTATATATATTTTGTAGAACATTATTCTAAACTACCTATCATAAAGCGTCAGACACTTTTCATTGACCAGAGGGATTGTAAGACGCTTTAAACGCAAAAACTGACGAATTTGTTTAGCGCCTGTAGAAAGTGAATAGTAGACAGTGTGCATTATTTAAGTATTTACGCGTAAACCCAATAAGCGCTCTCTTTAATTCTACAACGCTCGGCTGATGCAAATGATGTCAATAAAAAATGTCATGAAGAAAAACTGGATATTTGAAAATACGTAGTTGGTAAGAGGAGAACATACCTACTATTATTGATGTTAACGTAGCGTAAGGAGAAATGTCATGAAGAAAAACTGGATATTTGAAAATACGTAGTTGGTAAAAGGAGAACATACTATTATTGATGTTAACGTAAGGAGAACCGGAAATATTAGATATATATAGATTGAATTCATTTAATATACATACAGAACTTTTTACTTTTCCTTATCTTTTCCCGTATGGTCTATAAAATGCTATGACGTCTGACTCTCGTAGTCAGGAGACTCGGGTTCGAATCCTGGTGCGGGAGTTAATCTCGTGTGGCATTCCATAACTTTTTTTTTACGTTTTTCTTTGCCAACATCACTTTAGCGTCACCCAAAATTCATTAAAATTGTTTAGGTATTCATATCAGTATTTAAGGGAGATACAATACTTTATTTAATTTTATTGTAGCACTTTATCGTTCTGATAAATCTAATATATACAATTCTCGTGTCACGCTTTTTTGAAGTTGAACTCCTCCGAAACGGCTCGACCGATTTTCGTAAATGTTAAGGGTGGTCAACCCCAAAATTTTTTTTCAGAACGAAGTCTGTCCGGGCAGCTAGTATTTTATAATAAAAATGAAAATTAAAGATTCATTCAATTCTATTAGGTAGGTATGTGAAAGTAAAAATTAATTAAGTTGAAATAATAATTAAAATGTTGTTGTAATTTGACCACTGACCACTGTGGTTTAAATAACGCTTCACACTCATAGCCCCACACTAGGATTCCCTGTGTCGTGGGTGCCATGGACAACACACAACATAGACAAGGACATTCACACCCAGACCGAGAACAGAAATCCAAACTCATCATTCAAATTTCCGCCTCCCTGGGAATCGAACCCAGGACCCTCGGTGCGGCGATCCGGCATGGTAACCATTGCGCCACACGGGTCGTCAAATAAATTTAAATTAAATTAAGTTATTTATTTATTTCTGGATAACCAACAAGACACACATTAAGTTTACAGGAATACATCATACAAATATTTTAAGAACTAAATGTTGCCTTAATTATAGGTTACCACGGCATGCATCGTGGACGAACAATAATTACTACCTAATTATTATAATTGAAATATTTTAATATAAAAAATGTTGAATACATCCGAACTTGATGATAGCTGTTTGTTAATTAAAATAATAATATTTTAAGACAATATTTAGTTTTAAATAAAATGCAGAATATTTACAAAGTATAAAATAAAAATATTATAATATAAATTATACATAAGTAATGAATAATTTAACTTATAAAAAGCGACCAAGTGCGAGTCGGACTCGCCCATGAAGGGTTCCGTAGCAGCAAGTAACATAATATAAAAGTTCTTGTAGTTCGTTGTAACGTTGATCGAGGTTCGAGGTAAATTGCGGTTTACGATTTATGATGTATTAAAAAAAACTACTTACTAGATCTCGTTCAAACCAATTTTAAGTGGAAGTTTGCATGGTAAAGTATATCATATATTTTTTTTTAGTTTTATCATTCTCTTATTTTAGAAGTTACAGGGGGGGGGCACACATTTTACCACTTCGAAAGTGTCTCTCGCGCAAAATATTCAGTTTAGAAAAAAAAAATAATTTGGCTACGGAACCCTAAAAAATCAATAAACCCGACTGCATAAAAAAAAAATTATATTAATACTTTTTAAACCAATGTAATATTCCTAATTAAATTTAAATAATACCACAGATAATACTACGGACACGGTACAGAGAGCCCGCTCACACGTTCAAAGTGACATCTTTAATATAGCACTAGCAGACCTAGCAGTAGACTAGTACGTAACAGTTATAACTAACGCCATCTGAATTTTGGTCTAGAGAACTAAGTTATGATTAATGTTGTATGAGTAGTGAGTAGCTTAGTAAAATAACTATAATTATTGTGTATGTTTCACTTTGGAATTCATATAAAATGTAGGTATACGAGCAAGTTTAATTATCCGAGTTTTGCTATGGTATCCTATCCTATAACTATTCGTAATATTCGTATTCTACCTGGCTTGACAGTCTTAGCATTACAAACCGAGTAACAGTTCATGTATAATGTAACAAAACATCCACTACATACGTTTACGAGACATCTGAATTTGTTGTTATTATAACAAACTACCAAGTATAAGACTAGATGGCGTTGTTACTGATTTGACGATAACGTCAATAGATGGTTTTGAAAGCTTTGTGAATCACGCTAACGAATGTTTGTTGTAGTTTCCTTAAATAAATAGTTTTTTATCTCTAAAAAGTTAAGGTTTTTAAGGAAAAGAAATAGACCAAGTTTGATGATATCGTTAATTTATCAGTCTAACTTTATGAGTATTTGTGAATTTTTAAGTATACCAAGGTAGCCATAGCCTGATCATACGTCACCTGCTTGTCATAGCTTTGAGTATTTACTCCGAAGTTTCCGAATCATGTTTCCAGAGGGCGACTCTTTCCATGTTTCTCATAATACGCTCAGAGATAGACCTCTATTCCCGTATATACAAAGTTACTCTATGTATTCTACGGACTTACCCACAAACCTGTATATGTCGGTGGACTTACCCGACCTATATACATATATACTTGACAAATAGTGTTTGTGTTGCTATCTATTGAAAATAAAATAGTAAGGGGTAATTAGTGAACAACTGAGAGAGTGAGCGGTGAAAAATCGTTTCGTTAAAGACGTAAAGTGGAAAAACATGAGTTCAGTTTTTACGTAGATTACGTAAAAAGCCAAACTTCTTTGATCCACCCCAGTTTCTATTTTATAATTATATATAGTCGAATCCATAATTCGACGGACCACTTTGACAACCCAAATGCAAAAATGTTTACAGAAATCATAGGCATTACTTATCGATATTATAAAAAGTTACATCATATTTTTACGTGAGTTTTATGGACTTTATAGATTCGACTATAGTAGAATCCATAATTTATCGGACCACTTTGAGAAATAGAGTGTTGCTATCTATTGCAGAAAATTAATGGTGAGGGGTAAGCGTCGATATTTCAGTGTCGACACTTGATTTACCAAGAAAGTGAGCATGTACGTTGTTAAAATAGTGTTCTATTACTATGTTTGCATTTCTATCTTATTAAAATACCTTCCGTTTAATGATTCGATGACAGCTAAAATGAATAAATATGAGTTATTTATAATTTACATAGAATTCGGTCACATTTTACTAAGAAAAACATTAAGGTAGAGTTATTTTTTGATTTTCAAAGTCACGCAAAATATCGTTAAGAACATTTCAACAAAGTACAAATGTGTCGACAAAGTACAGCAATGCCTATGTTCTGGCAACATTTGTGCATTTGAGTTGTCAAAGAGGTCAGTCAAATTATGGATTCGATTTATTTTATTTCAGTCATATTTAAAATATAATGCACAATTTTATTTAAAGAGGGTTTTTTAATAATTATTTTTAACATATAACAATTATTTATAACAATTTTATTTAATAATTATTTTAAGTAGTAACACCGTCTTGACAATAACGCTCTAACCGCGGTCACTCACATGCGCGCAAATGTTTGACATTTTTACGAATGTTTGCACATATGTGAAGGACGGTCAGGCAAATGGGTTCGCATATGAGTGTACAAGCCCATTTCCGCTTCCTCCTACACTTTGTTCACGAATGTTCAATCTTGCTGTTTTTATTATTTTGTTGTCATTCAAATCCATTTTCAATACAGAAAATAAATGGTAGTACGATTAGACGCCACGAACCACGGAAAATTAAGAGATACATCACCTTTTTAGTCGTGTGCGCAACTTGTCGCACGAATGTGTGGGAGACTACACGAAGGTTCGAGGTTCGTGCGCTTTGATGTGCGACAAAAAACCGACACAGCTTGGAAAACCCCGAATGTGTCAAAAACTTCGCATAATCATTCGCGAAGGTCGTCCCACACTTGCGGGTTCGCGTATTCGCGCGAATGTAAGTGACCGGCATAACGGTAAATCAGTGCTGCCAATGCTACGGCAATTACCGTGTTCTACGGCTTTCAGACCAAAAAATCACAAAATCTACGGTCTACTGTTCATTCCCACTAGTTCTACTGCTTAGTTCTATCGTAGAACTAGTGGGATTTTTTTCCCACTAGTTCTACCGTAGAACTAGTGGGAACAAAAACCGTATTCTACGACTGGAACCCTATTAGTTATTACCGTAGCAAATTCTACGGCTTTTGGCAAATTCTACGGTCTTTTTTATTTACTTTTTTGAAAAACATTTAACGAATGTTAAAACCCTTAAAACAGTGCCACTAGGCTAATGTTGATATTAATTTAAGCTAATGAAAAGTGTTCCTTGTTTTGTGAACATCAAATTCACTGCCGAAGACCTTTTCTTTAGTCCGAGCGCTGAACCGATGGTACATGGATAGCTTATTATATTGACAGCTCTAGACACGGTCCACAGTTGATCTTTTCCCATATAAACACAGCTTTTTTATCTAATGTACACGGCTTTCCAAAAATATTTATGGCAACACTGCGGTAAATTAGTAACGTCAGTAACGTCACTAAACTGTCAGGGCAGTCAGCTGTCAGCTTGTCTGTCACCTTGGCCGCGTTCCACTAGACGCTCAAAATGCTCACAACGATCAAATTAGTATGAGATTTTGATCGTTGTGAGCGTTGTGAGCGTCTAGTGGAACGCGCCCCTTGTCTTGCCAATTTGCCATAAGCCAATGCCAGTTGCCAGACTTGCCAGTTGCACGCCCGCCGTTCGGCACGGCACGTTAGAGTGACATCTGCTTACACACGCCCTGCGTAACAAAGTGGAATAACAACAAACAGAACTATGCCAATTGAGGGATAGTTGAATTTTAGTTTTTTTGTTTCGTTGAATAATCCCCTTTTCGAAGTGCAGAATGTCCGTGAGTGCCAGCGCTGAGAATCTTTCGACAGACGCACAGGTGAGTAAAGTTCTAAAAGTAAATTATAAGATCTGCTAAAGTAGTCTAAAAGTATAAATGAGTATGTATAATGTGGTACAAAACTAACTTTAAAGTGTTACGGTATTACGGTGAGTGTGGTCCCATGTTTTATTAAGCGGTAAATTATTCGCTTATGAGTTGATAAGTAGTTGTGAGTCACGGAGGGGCCGACGGGCCGACAGCCGCTTACGGAAGCGGTGTCCGCCGTTGCTCACTGCATCGCATTTAAACATGCCAGATACATTGGATTCATTCACGACGTTAGGTTATCTGCGCGAATTGGGATGTAGGTCACCAAGTTATCGTTGCATTTAAAAATATTGGCCAACCTTATTTTTAAAATTTACTTTATTTCAATTGCACTGTCGATTTTTCCTTTGTTTCAGTAAGCATAAAGCAAAGAGGCCAGTCACTAATGAAAATGTTACATATTAGAACTATAACTATATTACATAAGGAAGTTTTTTGTATTTAATTATTACTCAAAATTTAATGGTGACTTAATAACAGTGGGCTTAATAACATTGTCTAAATTATTTCATTTCAGTTAACAGTGACATAGAATTTGATTTGTTTGTTGTGGAGAAAAATTTTTGGACCAAAATATTGGTGAAAAATTAAGCATTAAATCTAAATATATGTATATTCTACATTATGTAAGACTTTTAATTTTTTTTTGGTAATATTCTTAGTATTGGCAGAATAGTAATATAAAGCAATTGTCTTTAACTTGGGCCAACAGTCATTTTGATGTCCTCCTCCCATTTCTGACACTGTCTTCTGTAGCTTCTTTTCCCCTATCTTGGGTACCAACTACCTTGCACCATTTCCACCCCTGAAGGGTAAAAATAGGGGTTGGAAGTCAGTTTCATACAAACCAATTTCGTCAGTTTTAGAGTTATAAATATGAATATTTTTTTTTGTTTATAGTAATAAAAAAAGTTAATTTTAACACATTTTTTTGGAAAATCATCCCTTAAATTAAAGGGTTCATTTAGGGGATGGAACTTAGTATGCATCTTCATCATTTTTGATGTCAGAAACATTAAAATTTATATGTTACTCCAGATTAGAAACAAAATTTGGAAGTATTACGTTTTTTGGAAAATCATCCCCTAAAGGGTTAATTAAGGGGGCGTATACTATAGTATGGAGACTTCGTCAGTTTTGAAATTAATAGGGTGAAAATAATATAAGCTTCTCATAAAAGAAAAACTGTAACACTGTTTTCTTGAAATTCATCCCCTAAGACGTAAAACTAAGGGGTTGTAAGTTTTTAAGACTTCGTCATTTTTTGAACTTAGAAATGTAAAAATTAATATGTAAGCTTATAATTAGAATAAAAAATTAATTGTATAAGTTTGTTTTGGAAATTCATCCTCTAAAGAGTAAATTCAGGGAATATACATTCATTCCCTACAAATATTTACTAACAATTGTAAGAAACTTCGTTTATTTTCGAACTCAGAAATGTGAAAATTAATGTCTAAGCTTATAGTTGGAAGCAAAAATTTAATGCTTCTTATTTTTTTGTAAATTCATCCCCTATGGGGTAAATCTAAGGGGTTGTAACTACGTCAGTCTAAGTTCAACATAGAAATGTGAAAATAATATGTAAGCTTATAGTCAGACACAAAAATTTACTGTTACATATTTTATGTAAATTCAACCCCTAGATACCCCAAGTTCAATCAAAGGAGGGGGGTTACCCCTAGAGGGAAAACTTTATTTTTTTTAAATAAAACTTTTCCACTTTTTCTGTACATTAAATATTTTTTCAAAATTTTGGTTGGGGCATTGCAATAACGTGTTAGAGCACCTTTTTTTTAAATAATCGTCTGTCTGTCTGTTTATCTATTAACGAGGAAATAAAAATAATCAACCAACATCTTTCCAAGCTCCTGTATGGGAAGCCCAGCTGTCAGATGCATTTTTGCAAACAAACCGAACTGTCAAGATTTAAAAATTTAGAAGAAAAATGCACCTGCCAGCCAAGGGATATTGAACGAGGTATTCCACCTCGTTACAACATTAAGTGAAGATGGCGCTTACTACAGACTGTCAACACAATAATCTAAATTTTACTAACAAAAAATTACCGACTTCAAAGTTACTCAAAAACTACTTGTCAGATCTCGTTCAAATGTATGTGGGACCACATGACAAGCACCTGCTTTCGATTAAAAAAAGAATCATTGAAATCGGCCGGCGTGATATTGAGTTATTCGTCCATTTGTCGCGCACTTACTTTTAAAACAAATTTAAGACAATTATGGTTTTGTCATGGATGCCATTGTTAGATCTCAATAAAATTTAAGTGGGACCACGTGACAAGGAGCAGCTTTCGATTAAAAAAAGAATCATCAAAATCGGTTCACCCAGTCGAAAGTACTGAGGTAACAAACATAAAAAAAATACAGTCGAATTGAGAACCTCCTCCTTTTTTGAAGTCGTTAAAAACAGATCTGTCATTGTCATCAGAATTTTGTTTTGCGTAGTGGAACATGCCGGGTCTTCACTAGTCAAATAAATAAGGTTTCATTTTCTTGGTATTATTTTCTATTTCTTCTGTTTCTAATATAAATGCTTATAAATGTTACTAAAAGTGGCTTGAAGTGAATTAATTTTTAATTCAGTTTGCATGTTGCACCTGCAACAGTTGCATGATCAGCCGTTATGTCAATGCATACAAGTGGTGCTGTGTGCTAGGCAGTCGGCCATGCTATTATACAAGTGTCAGTAACCAATTCATTAATGCTCTATATTTTTTTCATTTACGCATATTGCATAACTTTGTAAGTGTTAGAATTGGGTGAATTGTATTAATTATTTTGTACTTGATTCATTAACAAATCATTGAAAGCAAAGTGGTCCTGGCCAAAATAAAATGATTTATTGAAACTGTGACAGATCAGAAATTGATAAAAAAATGGTTTTTAAAACATCAAAATAACTGAAATTGTATCACACATAAGTAATGCTGATTGCATTACATATTGTACGTACTGCTTACAAATTATAAAGGTTCTCATTTCAGCAAATATAATGTAGAAAATTTAACAATTGTCTTGTTTTGTAGTCCAATAATAAAGTACACAAAGTAAAGTCAAAGTAAGAACCCATAATTGTCCCACTGCTGGCCTTGGGTTCTCCTCTAACATCCTCTAACTCTAACGACTTCCACACTGACCAAGCGCGGACTGGTAGACTTCACACACCTTTGAGAACAATAAGGAGAACTCTTCGGTGGGCAAGTTTCCTCACGATGTTTTCCTTCACCGAATCAAATAATAATTTAATTTCTAAAACTCACATAATATTTCAAAATTACAAGTGCGTGCCAGGATTCGAACTCGTTCCTGCGTTCGGGCAACAACGTTCTAACCGCTAGGCTCAATCACTGCTATCAGCCTTTATCTAGCACACATGTCTGTCTCTGTATGCTCAAATTTTTTTGCATTGCTTAATTTTACAATTATTAGTCCCCCAAAGTAAACAGATTTTATTATTCAAACAAATAATAAAAAAAAAATTAATCACCTAATTTTTTCTATACGAATGTCAACTTTTATGTCCAGCAAGGCTATTCTGTTTTGTAACTTGACAGCGGAGTTTCAAAATTGAAGTTCAAGTCCGAGACTCACTTCACTTCGCAAGTGCGTACTATATGATTAGAGAATGACATGTCAATATGATGCAAGTTCGCTTTTGTTTTGTAACTTGACAGCTTAATCCACGAAGAGTTTCAAAATTGAAGTTAGAGTTCGAGAGAGGCAAGTGCGTACCAGATGATTAGAGAATCACATATCAAGATCTCGGACTCGAACTTCAATTTTGAAACTCATCGCGGATTCCGCTGTCGAGTTACAAAACAGAATAGCCTTGCTGTAATTAGAAAAGGGAATGACAGACAAGCAGGCAAAAAGACGTGCAAATGATCTAGCTAGGGTATTCATTAAGTTCACTTAACACTAGGAAGAAATGTTACATTCTGTTAGTTCCAGATTGTTCAGATTTTTGTTTCAGTCGTACGTAAACATTTCTCTTGCAGTAAGGCTATGTTCCCAGTAGGCAAACTGTTAGCGGCCGACTGAGTTTGCGGCGTATCGGTTCAGTACGCCCTTCCATATATTTGAAATGGAGTGTCAACAGTTTGCTAGTTTTGCGCTCACTATACGCAGTTTGCAGCGTTACGTTCGCCGACTGTCTCAGTAGTCGGCTAACTCACAGCAAACCCGGTTCCAGTCGGCGGCGGCGATATGGTTGTTCGCCGGGCGTAATGAGTCCGTTTGCCGCAAACTGTTCATGCGGACAGCTGGACAGTTTTTATCCTCTTTCAGCGCCTCTAAGTTACCAATTACTTCAAAAATATCCATCGTGACCAACACAACCACTCCCTTCGTACAACAATAGTAAAGTGAAAATTCAGTCGGTCGACCTAAATAAGCGGCTAACTCATAACAGTTTGCTTGCGACGCACGCAAATTGATCTGAGTTTGCAGCTAACTCAAATTTCAGTTCGCCACAAATTTGCGGCTCATTCAATCGGCCGCTAACAGTTTGCCTACTGGGAACACAGCCTTATGTTACTAAAACAATTCGCAGTTTAACACATTTAAGTGAATAACTTCAGCTGAAAGTTATTTCATCGGATCGGATTACGATATCGCTTAAATGGAACCAGTACAGTTGTATCTCTGCAATGCAGCACCACACTCGTACAATAGGATTAGCCTGGACGAACTCGTCATTGTTGCGCAGTTTCTGCAAATGTAGCACGAGAAATATACAGTATTTAAAATAATTGAATATTTGTGGACAACAGCTAGACAGTTCGCTCCTGAGCTTCTGACGCAGTTTTGCAAAATTAAGACGAGAGAGATTTACACTCCATGTCACATGTCACATCGGCCACCGTATACGTTTCATGCTGTGGTTTCATGTAACACATTGAAGCATAACAGGGAATTTACGGTAATTTTTTGTTGGTTTGTTTATAATGTTATCCTTATAATGTTTATAATGGTATCCCTACAAGCATATAATAATTAAATGATTCGATTGGCTTCACTTCATTAATAGGTACTATGTTTTATATAATCAGCCTCAGAAATCACGGCTTCAATTCCTTTATTTTCGCTACGATAATAAACGGTAAAAAGTGTAAGTAAATGAATTGAAGTATTGAACTATTGAAGTAGATTATACACAAAGAATAAAAAATTGTTGTCTGTAAAGTCGGCTTACAGACGATAGTTTAACGCATGTTTAACGTGACAACGTCATGACAAGCTCCGCTCCGCCCCGCCCCGCTCCGCTTCGCCCCGCCCCGCTCCACTCAACTACGATTGCCTACGGCATCGGCTACGATACGCCGATCGTAGCCGATAGTGCCTCTCTCTCGCTTTTGCCGCTCTCTCGCTCGCGGAACGCGACATATTTTCATAGATACGCCCGGCGTTCATCGTTTTAATAGACGTTATCACGTCAAAAACGTAAAGTTGAAGGTCTCGTGTCGAGTGGCTGCTCGAGTCCCGTACGCTCCAGTACCCTAGTAGTCTACACTCTACAGCACTACAGCTGACCATGGAACTAACCTAGTTTCATTTTGATATGCTCACACATGTTTTGTGTGAAATATTAAATCAATCAAAAGCCTGAAATATCTACTTATTATCCAATAGGTAGGACTATGTTATTAATACTGACCCAGAAAGTAGATTGAAGCATGTTAATACATAATTAATTTCTGATCCCTTTATGGCGTGTGTAACGTAATGTGTGTAATGAGATATCAGAAACTCATAACCCGGGAACAAACATTATAATTTATAACTATGTATATCACACAATGTTTATTTCGGCCGGGAATCGAACCAGAACTCGCTTCGCAGTCTGCACGATCATATACCTAGATAGTGGAGGTTTAGTGGCTCTTGTATTTTTCATCCATATCACGAGCCGCGTCCTGTAAAGTGCATAATACTACTAGCTGTCCTTACAACTACAAGGATGCGTTTAGGACATTCAATTAGCCAGAAGTATTGGTTGAAATGAACAAACAACAATCTTAACTAGACTAACAGAGATGTTAGTTACATCCATACTAATATTATAAATGCGAAAGTGTGTTTGTTTGTTTGTTTGTTTGTTTGTCCGTCTTTCACGTCGTAACGGAGCGATGTTATGGTATGATTTTTTTGTGTGGAGACAGGTAGGAGGCTGGAGAGTAACGTAGGCTACTTTTTACCGCAGTAAAACAACTCATTTACATGGAAAGATCCATTATGATGCGTATTTGTCCATACTTCTATACTTCCATATCCTTATAACATAAAATAATAATCCATACTAATATTATAAATGCGAAAGTGTGTTTGTTTGTTTGTCCGTCTTTCACGTCGTAACGGAGCGATGTTATGGTAAGATTTTTTGTGTGGAAATAGGTAGGAGGCTGGAGAGTAACGTAGGCTACTTTTTACCGCAGTAAAACAACTCATTCCCATGGAAAGATCCATTATGATGCGTATTTATCCATCCATACTAATATTATAAATGCGAAAGTGTGTTTGTTTGTTTGTTTGTCCGTCTTTCACGTCGTAACGGAGCGATGTTATGGTATGATTTTTTGTGTGGAGACAGGTAGGAGGCTGGAGAGTAACGTAGGCTACTTTTTACTGCAGTAAAACAACTCATTTACATGGAAAGATCCATTATGATGCGTATTTGTCCATACGTCTGTACTTCCATATCCTTATAACATAAAACTTTGTTACTTCCCTTTGAACACGCGGGCGAAGCCACGGGTAATAGCTAGTTATTACGTAACTGAAATCACGTATTCGCCTTTTATCACAGCGTAGATCACCTAAACAAATTAACCGTATCAAAAGTAATCAGAACATAAGATAATTTCCCTGAAATCTACTTCACGAATACGAGACATGATAATCAAGAGCCGATTTTTTAAATAGCCGATGAACGAGCTGATGAGCCCCTGGATTGGGAAGTGAACATCGTCGATCACTGACATCAATACTAAAGGCATCACCTCCGTGTTGCTAATCGACACGTAGCCTGCCCGACACTTTCACCGAAACATATAAAAACCGTACTCCAAGCACGAATACCGTCGTGATAAAACTGTGTGGTCGAGAGCCAGTGGCCTCTAGCAGTATACTCTTGTTCAGCAGGCTGCAGGGGAGGGTGGCATGGACACAAGGTAGTTAGTTACACATACTGTGATAACTAGATAATTTTGTCTGCGGAGGCCAAAGACCCCTGAAACATCCGAAACGGATAAAAAATCCTTCGAGAACATATAATATTATTCAATACGTATATCTTTGAACTTAACGCAATTTGCGATTTCCTGTTCGTCGATGTCCTCGCGAACAACGGGGCCTCACTTTCAGTTCATTGCGAGCATTAGTCGATAGTGTTGATACAGGTGTTCGCGCTCTACAGTAGAGACTAGCAGAACAGTACTTCGAGGATTGTCCTTAATCTGCGCAGGTGATTACAAGCATGATCGGTCGGTGATTATGGTCGGTCTGTTCGTCAACTACTTTAGCGGTTGCAATACATTGAACAGGAGCACGGATGAGAACAACGAGTGTTAATGTTGCAGAGCTGCGACGGCGGCTCCATGTGCCTGGAGCTGGCGCTGGAGGGCGAGCGGCTGTGCAAGGCGGGCGACTGCCGCGCCGGCGTGGCCTTCTTCCAGGCCGCCATCCAGGCCGGCACGGACGACCTGCGCACCCTCAGCGCCATCTACAGCCAGCTCGGCAATGCCTACTTCTACCTCGGCGACTACAACAAGGCCATGCAGTATCACAAGCACGATCTCAATTTAGCTAGGTATGTCGCTTTGTTTTTATATGTTCTACTTTCTTTTAGGGTTCCGTAGTCAAAACGGAAAAAGATTATACGATTATGTTGGATCATTGCTTTACAGTAACATAGTTAAAGTGTTTGTTTGAACGCGCTAATCTAATCTCTGGAACTGTGCTGAAATGCGCCATAAGTTTCCTATATCTGACATTGAAGGAGTCAATTTACTGTTATACCGTAAAAAACGGCAGTTTTACCAGTGTAATATAAAAAGTACGGTCACAGTGCGGTCCTCACACCGAGCTGTGCTCCATCAATCAAGTGCTCCACGGCAACCATCTTAATAAAGGTCTCCCTCTTAATTAAAAAATGCAGGTTTAAAGCTAGGCTATATACAAGTAAGTAACATCGTTATTGTACACTTAATAGAACAAGCGAGCACACTGAGTGGCTTGTTAGAGCATTCAGCATTGTTTACATTTTTAAAGAGGCGCGCACAAGTTGCTCTTTTTAAAATGAAAATAGTGTTCGTCGCCAGGTTCTGATGTGCGACAATAAATACTGTCAGCAATGTTGCATAACTTGAAGTCTGCAATGACACGAGCAGCCTCCGCGGTCGGTCTGCACCGCGTCGCACCTTATTCAGAGTCAATCTTGGTAAATGTTTATCGATGTTGTAACTTGTAGTGACATTATTATTGTGTAATACGAGTCTGTCGAGCGCGCTGCGCTCCCTACTTGTTTTGTACCTTTTCATTATTATAAATAACTAGCTTTTGCCCGCAGCTTCGCCCGCGGTAGGGATGTTCGATCCAGGTGCCTTGTATCGATACTCTGGATCGATACGGATCGTATCGCAGTGTATCGATCCAGGTATCGATCCAAATGATTTGATACGATACTCTGGATCGATCCAGTATCGAATGATTTTTTTTGTTTTGAAATGAAATGAAATGAAATAATCTTTTATTCATGTAGGTATCACTGATACACTTATGCACGTCATTTTTTTAATTTACCAGCTTTTCGCGAAGGTTTACGTTTTGATAGAAATAGCCGGCAAACGAGCTGATGGTAAGTGGCTATCGTCGCTCATGGATATCAACAACACCAAAAGCATCACTGATGCATTGTCGGCCAAGAAAGAAAGAAAAAAAAAGTTTTTTTTTTTATTGGAATGTTTGATCCGGGTGTTTTACGAGTATATATCGATACTCCGAATCGTCATGAATATCCCAATATAATTAATAGTCCAAATATCGATTTATATAATTATTAAATATACCTGTAAGTGGGTATCGCGGCCAATGGATGTCATAGACCAAAGTGTTGTCGGTCAAGAAAGAGAATAAAATAAAGAAATATGTTAATAAAATAAAAGATGATATTTTAGGTACATACCGTATAATTTAATATGATGTTTTGTATCGATCCAGAATCGAATAAAATATTTTAAATATGGTTATATAAACTATCGACAAGCTTAATTCAGTAAGTTTCTAAATAAAGATAGATCATTAAGCCAATATTAAGATCCATCGTTTTAGATTAAATTTTATATTAGATTTACTTTTATTCAAAATAGTGTATAAATAAATATTGAAAAAGTTACATAAGTTTTTTTTAAACAATGTGGTATGTAGTAGGAACATCATATAAATAATAATATCTCACTTTATAACACTATATTTGATTTAGAACTCTCGTGTGTTTAAACTCATTATAAATCAAATAAATTAATATATTATGTATCATGCAAAGCTTATAAATTACATTCCAATCCTTTAATTTTAATGAACGCTGGAATAGTAAATTGGACAAGCGCCTAGGATCAAATCGATTACTTTCACTTAAAATGCTATTGGCTAAAGAGAAAAGCCATTCGGAGGGCACTGAAGTTCCTACCACTGATAAATACTGTAGAGCTATGCCACAGAGTTTCCCCAAATAACTTTTCTAGCTAACCAATACTTTAATTAATGGATCAGACTTTCTATCCAACAAAAATTCAGACAAATATTGCTTCAAAAATGTGTGGAAACCTTCTTGTTCGTGTAATAATGATGTGCCAACCACTGATCTAAAGAAATATACCTCAATTCCATAATAATTTTGATCCGATCCAATCCGATCCGATCCACCCTGCATGTGTATCGATCCGCCAGTGGATCGAATGCCATTGTATCGATACAAATATCGAGTGGATCGTATGCCATTGTATCGATCCACACAAGTATCGATCCGGATCGAACATCCCTAGCCCGCGGTAGAGATCGATTTTTTTTTACAAATCCTACTTGTACTTAGATTTAGTTGCCTGACTTAAATAAACATGTATCATTTGATAGCGTGATTCAGATCTTGCAAATGAATTTTACTAACGCCATCTATTAACAACATCCGGAACTAAATATCTAGCAACTAACAAAATATCGATCTTCCCATGGTAACATACTTTTTACCTCGGTAAAAAGTAGCCTACGTTACTCTCCACCGTCCTCACTATTTCCACACACAAAAACCATACCATATAACATCTTCGTTGCGACGTGAAAGACGGACAAACAAACAAACAAACGCACTTTCACATTTATAATATTAGTATGGATAGTATGGATGTATCGAACTGTCTATCCTCGAAAGGCACCATAGATTTATTGGCTGGTCACCGTTGCATTATTAGTTCCTATTCAAGAAATGCTAATTTTGAACACAGTTATGTCATTATATTACGACCCGTGTGGCGCAATGGATACCATGCCGGATCGCCGCGCCAAGGGTCCTGGCTTCGATTCCCAGCGAGGTGGAAATTTGAATGATTACTTTGAATTCCTGTTCTTGGTCTGCGTGCGAGTGTCCTTGTCTAGTGTGTTGTCCATGGCACCCACGACACGGAATCCTAGTGTGGGGCTATTATGAGTTTGAAGCGTTATTAATTATTAATAATTTTAAAAGAAGCAATACCTACATTCACCATGTTTTTTTTAAGTAATTGCAAAGTGCAAACACATACCCGTAAACTTTAAAACAACGCTAGGTAGCTACTGTATCACTAGGTATTTATTTTGTTATTGTCCCCGACAGATAAAAAGTAATTTTAAATGTATTTTTAGATACATGATTGTGTATATGAACTTGACATTTATAGGTATATTGTGATAAATTAAATTATCCACGTACTTTGCAATAATTTTATAGCACACTGCACAGTGTGATCTAAACCCGCACTTAAAACGTGACCTAGGTAGTTTTTTTGCACCATGCGAAAATTTGTGACTTAAGTTCTCTATTATTTCACGGTGTAATGTTAGCGCCTGAATCATAATGCAAAATGAACCAGTTATAACATAGGGTAATAATAACTACCCGGCTTAATATTCCATGAGAACAGAAATTACTTTTAATACTTCTGTCTAGGTCCTAGGATATTCATTTATTCAAAGTCATCAACGAAAATAAAAACGACACTAAATGGACCTAAGTTAGTATTATGGTATTTAAGTCTTCTTTGCAACGATCCGCGGTTAACATGTATGATAGTACATGCGTGGCACCTCCCTCCCTCCCATAACGGAAACATACTACAATATTAACAGTATATACCAACATACATACCAGCACCAACACGTGTTTCGCCCCGAAACGTAGCATCATCGGGGTAAGTTGACTCTACGATGATTAGTCCCAAAGTGAATATCTTCGAACTCGCCCACTGGTTATCTAATGATGTTGTCGTTAATTAATGATTCACGCCGGCAGAAACCGGGTAATCTGGTGATGTTTACTGTTGAAAATCCGTAGTGAAGGCGAGTTGGATACATTAATTTGTTCATTCAGCAGTGTAAAACTTGGGTTATTATTATGTTTTATTATTTCTAACTGCTCTAGTATACTTAATTTAAAACCATCTTCAGATTTATGTAATATATTATATTTATGGTTACTAGTTTAACCGTGACCTGATTCTACTAGATGTTTAGCGAAGTTAGACTTATCTGCGTGACCATTCCTGTACCCGGTCATATGTTCCCGGTAACGTAAACTAAATTAAAGAGTTCATTATAAGGTTTTAAAAAAGTTATATCATGATAGCTGTTATGGTAGCAGGCGGGTTTTTATACTAGTTATTATTATAAGATGATAATAATAGTTCATGTCCACTGACCACTCTGAAGGTCCACTATAAATATTAGTAAACGCAATTTTGAAATCGGATGATTTCGAAGATCACCCGTAACTTTACCTCTCTATAATAATATTTGATTTAATTAAGTTTGAGCAGACAACATCTTATAAAATTACCTTCTCGATTCTTCCAGGACAATGAATGACAAACTAGGCGAAGCGAAAGCATCAGGGAACCTCGGAAACACATTGAAGGTGATGGGGAAATTCACAGAAGCAATTCAGTGCTGCAAGAGGCACCTGGAGATCTCCCGCTCGCTCGGGGACCGGCTGAGCGAGGGGCGAGCGCTCTACAACCTGGGCAACGTATACCACGCGCAGGGCAAGCAGCTAGGCCGCGTGGGCCAGAACGACCCCGGACACTTCCCGCAGGAAGTCAGGGAATGCCTGCTACAAGCGGTGGCTTATTATGAGTGAGTCTTTTTTCTGGTAATTTTTATTATGTGAATGATACGTGATCCTTCATGCTAGCTGGAGTCACTTGATAAACAGGCAGACAGGACTGCTTAGGAAAAAAACAAACAAGATTTGATTGGTTGAAGAATGGGTCCCGACTGTTAATCATTCCATGGCTTACTTAGTTGTTCAGTATTACTTTTAACAACATTCTAAACTACTGGGTTTATTTTTTTCTTTTTAGTTTTTTTTTACGCAGTCGGGTTTTTTGTTTTTTTAAATAAATTTTTTTAGGCAACCCATTCGCGATACGTATCTTTACGTGTGGTATTTGATAAAAAATACTTTATATCTGGTTAACAGACGGGTGAAGGACGCCTCTAATTCGGATCCTGTACTATAATGACTCGATTAGTTATGGAATCCAGTGGAGTCGACTTAGCTCGTACAGTAGCGTGACAGTAACAGTGGGGGTGGGGATTCTGCAGAGAGAACTTGGAGCTGATGCGGTCGCTGGGCGACCGACAGGCCACGGGGCGCGCGTGCGGCAACCTGGGCAACACGTGCTACCTGCTGGGGGACTTCGCGCGCGCCATCCGCTATCATACGGAGCGCCTGCGCATCGCGCGCGAGGTCGGCGACCGCGCTGCGGAGCGGCGCGCCAACAGCAATCTCGGCAATTCGCACATCTTCCTCGGACAGTTCGAGAACGCCGCCGAACACTACAAGTACGTTCTCCACTGCTACACTCCCCTGCACCCTACCACTACCTACACCACTCGCCTAGCACGCCGCTTCACATATTATGTTGCTTGACTACATTTCTACTCGTTGGAAACTGGTTACGTAGTTGTGTATGGTATGATAAAACGCACTTTTTAGAAAAGGTATGTTTTTGTTTGTATGTTTATTTATTCCACTGCGCATCGTATTATTTAGCTTGGCCGAACGAGCGGCTTCACCCGCAATGCGAGTGTCAAAACCTGCCCTGAGTAGTCAACCGTGCCCCACGTTGTCCAATTTTGTTATGAGTTACACTGCTCGCCAACCCACTGAGGAAACTTGCGCATCTGCTTATGATTACTTACGTTAGATTGTATACAAATCACTGTGCCTAAAAAAATTATAAGCAATATGGCTACGTTAAATATGTGTGCCTGATCTGCCTACACGCTCTAGGCCTTCTCAAGTGGAGTGACCCGTGCTCAGTTAGTAGTGCGCCATAAATGGGTAGAAGCTAAGCAAACGACATAAGACCAAGACTTGGACTTATAAATCATTATTCATATACCCAAGTTGTTCAAGTATTTCTTCTTTAAATTGTTAACAGGGCAAGTGGCCAAATTGTGTGTCTGTGTACCACCCAAAAGCTTTCGACAACTATCGATGGCTGTTTTAAAGAATGAATTTAAGATACTAGTGCACACCCGACCTGCTATCGACAGTGCCCAGTTTCTCCACTCTGAGTCACTTATAAATTGTAGACTTAACACAAGTTCTCGTATGTAAAACGTTTATTAGTGTATAATTAGTATTATTGCGAAATTTAGTATGATGAAAAAAATAATCGAGAAACAAAGTTGTGATACTTGTGGTCTCACTAAAGTGGTACGGCTATTTCAGTCGAGGTCAGGCCGCACTTAAGCATCATTGAAAGCCGGTTGGAGACCACGCTTCTAAGTTATTAGTTAAATGGTGATTGGAAGCCTTTATTTATAGATTGAGTTAACTTAACACATACACTCAATACGTCGCGCGTTGAGTAAATATTTGACGACCTGTATCACGCAATGGTTACCATGCTTAACCGCCGTGAAGGCGGAAATTTTAATGATAAATTTGAATTTCGGTCTGGGTGTGTGTTCTTGTCTATGTGTGTTGTCCATGGCACCCACGACACAGCGAATGCTAGTGTGGAGCTGTAGTGTAGCGCGTGTTGATTGGGGTATATTTTTTCTGATATTAAAGCGAATTCTTGAACTTCAGCAGCTGCTGCTGTGCGTGTATTGATAAATAATTTTTACTTTTACTATGTTTTGCGAAATATAACCGAAGCTTTACTTTAGTGTGCTTGTGCTGTGCTTCTGATATTGTGAAGTGCGAGTCCCTTCTATTCTTCTTATTATAACTACATAATGCAAAAAAATGTTTTATGGCGCTGCAATCCTACTAATGTATAATAAGCGAGAGTTTGGCACACATGCAGACAATGTCCCAGACCCTTCCCGTGGGATATTGGATGATTTAGGAAGTTTATTTGTGAAATCTCTTTTGCCCGTACGGTATCTAGCAAGGAACTAAGTTACAGTCAGGACATTTTGAATAACACATGATAAAACCATATTATTTATCCTATGTATAGTCCGATTGCTGTAAGCTGGCACGTACAACGCAATAACAAATTGCGCTTGTGTCCTCTGTCATTAATAAAAAAAATATGTAACATCATTCAATAAAAAATTGCAAAGACATCATTAGTTCAACATGTATCTCCCTTGCAAATGGACAAGCTTAAGAGCGTGACAAAGATAGATAATATTTTGTTAACGCTATAGTGATTCTAATTTCGAATTCTTCCCTCAGTTAAAAATAACCGATATACTAGAAAATCATGGAGTATAGATATAGAGGTAAAGGAAAAATGACTGTTTTGCAAGTGTCCGGATGTTCAAAACATTTGTGCATACTTAAATCCGTCAACAACTGCTATTTTTCAACTTTCCCCTCATATGAGTCAGTTCTCCTTTTCCTCTATCCTCCATGTAGAAAATATAGCGTGATGTTTTTTGGACTTAAAAATATTGAAAGAAAGAAAGAAGAAATGTATAATAAACTAGCTGTTGCTGACGAGGAACTGTTTCGGGGCGTCCATTAATTAAATTATTTATACATATCCGCCAAAATATTATCAAAGTAATCTAATATGAATTTAACTTTCTTTTTCATTGACATCTCCTAAAAGTACATAAGAAAAGTTTAGCCTTTATATTAACAGCACTGGCTGCAGGTTTAGGTTTTTTAATTAAACAAAGGACTGTTTAAATTCAAATTCGCAGTCATTTTGGTACATTAATATCGTTCTGATTATAACAATATTTAAAACAATTGAATTGAATCATACTGTATAAAAAATTAACTTATGTGGAGTACGGTGAACGTCACTGAACGTGCCAGCATAGCAATCGATCTTTACTAGTATAATAGTTAAAGTCAAATTAAAAAACCATCAATTAGAATAATTTAAAGTTGCTATTTATACGTCTTCTTTATGTTACGTTTTACGCAACTATCTGATTTATTATTGTTCTTGTTTTTCAAATATAAAGGAGATCACCCAGCTTCCATACATTTTTGAGCTAATTTAGAAAGTTACAATTTAGTGAATTTCTGTAAAATATAATTCAGTATTTTAGATATTTCAAAGTTAAATAAAATCTCAGAGACGTGACTTACAACTTTGGTGTAATAATAAATTTTTTTGTTGTTGTTCTATTAAAATAATAAGTATTTTTTCTGTTGGTCGGCTCTTTTGAAATTAGCCCAATTTGGGTGATCTCTCTTGTAATTATTTTTTTATTTTCTTCTTGTAGCGTGTACTAAAGTTTTATAAGAAGGGTTAAGGCAGGGCGAAATAACCAAACCCAACGAGTGCAGTTTGAACACTAATTAATTAAAAACGTTATTTGTATGAAGTGCGCTGAGTATACAATGTGCATATTGCCTAATTGCATTTCTGGCCGTCGGCATTGTCTTCGATCCGTTTACGATGTAGCAACTTGTAAACTTCTTTTTATATGGTTCGGTATTCGAATGAATGTGTTTTCTTTTTTTTATTGTGTTTTCTTTTATTTTAATAGCCGGCAAACGAGCTGACGATCCACCTGATGGTAAGTGGCTATCGTCGCCCATGGACATCAGCAACACCAAAGGCATCACTGATGCGTTGCCGGCCAAGAATGAGAGAAGAAAAAAAAAAAAAAAAAAGAACTGGCTCTCAAGCCCCCAGCCGGAACACGACGAGTCGTTTGGCGGCTGACTCATGCTCGAGGGTGGTAGCTATCCAACGAACCCCATGGAGAAATAATAATATCAATAATGGTATTAATTAATACTTAATTAAAATCAATATTACTAATATAATCCCTCGAGGGGCCCTACCACCAGCGCCAGACACCATTTATGACTTCATTACTTCAAATAAAGGGTGTTCATCTGTAATGCAGAGTCTTTCAGTGACATGCTATATGATAGTGTATAATGAAGGAAAGATATTGTATTGTATTGAAAAGCTCTGGAGCCCGTTTTTGAGACACTTTAAAACTAAAAAAGTATTGAAAGAAATTGATGATGACCAGGATTATCATGACTCCACAATTTCTTGTTTGCATTTGTTTCAAATATGCAAAAAAAAATTCATATCAATGGCAACAGAATATTTTATATGATCATGCCATGCATAATATTTAAACCCGTTGGTCACCTTCAAGTTTTATTACGTAGTTGGTCGGTTGGTCATGTGGGGCAATCAAAGCCCTTGTAAAAACATTGTATTGTTCTATTTCGAGTAATATTGCCGATTGTAAATAAATTTTTATTTTGTTTTATTAATCAGGAAATTATAATAATATAAAACATAAATAATTTTAAGTTTTCCTTTTGGCGCAATTAAATATACAAAAATTTGACTAATGGGATATTTTTGAGGCCCCCGGGTGGGATCGAACCATCATCTCTCGAATCAATACCCGAGCGCGCTAGCCATTACACGGGAGCTGTACAGTAGTAGTATTGGCGAATCTTCGCCAGCTATTAGTAACTGTGTAACGGTTTTTAAATCAATGACTTCTAAAAATCTTTAACCAATAGGGATGTTGACACTATCAGTAAATTAAATTAAATGTATGTTTAAAGTATCAAGGAAAACATTTAAACACCTAAAATATTATTCTTTTGTCGAAATCAATCACAATAAATTAAATATAATTATTTTAAAATGTTAAAAATAGTACTCATTGTCACGTGACCACAAACGTCATTATGAGCTTATGACGTCATTGTTCTTATTTTATATGCAAGTGCGACTAACTTCAGTAGACAGATAGTATAGAATCAAAACGTGCTTTGTTTGATTACGAAACCGTGCTTTTTGGTTACCAAATCGTGCGGTAATAATATGAAACATTCGCAACAGGTTGCTTTAGTTGGTAATAAGGCTCATAGTACAACTAAAAACTCGATATACATAGTTACATGCGTAGGTTGCGCCATATCGTTGGGTTCTCACTATCCGAAGGTTGACTGGGAGAGAATGCTATTAGCATTAAATCCGCCTTTGCTATTATACAAATTGTATGGTGCAAAAAGCTAAATAAAAAAAAATAAAAAAAATAGGTTGCTCCAAAAGTCATTGAGTTGTGAAAAGTGTTGAGAAAGCAATTTAACAATAATACAAATTGGTCTAAAGTACCTGAGAACATCAGAATATTCATAAACCGAGGGTAAAACGTAATAATCTAAATTTTACTAACAAAAAACTACTCAAAAACTACTTGTCAGATCTCGTTCAAATTTATCCGGGATTACATGACAAGCACCTGCTTTCGATTAAAAAAAGAATCATCGAAATCGGTTGGCGTGATATTGAGTTATTCGTCAATTTGTCGCGCACAATCTTAATACAAATTTACGACTTATGTGGTTTTCTCATGGATGCAATTGTCAGATCTCTATAAAATTTATGTGGGACTACATGACAGTCACCAGCGTTTGATTAAAAAACGAATCATCAACATCGGTTCGCCCAGTCCAAAGTTCTGAGGTAACAAACATAAAAAAAACAGTCGAATTGAGAACCTCCTCCTTTTTTTGAAGTCGGTTAAAAACAACTACCTACTTTAATTCCTTTTTTTACGCAATAACATTGAATATAATTAATTTGTTAATCTACTTTTGACATTGATGATGTTCAGCGACTTTTGGAATGAAAGCATTTAGCAACTTAGGAAACAGTTGTGTTATGCTTATTAAGAACGTTTGTAAATTAAGTTTAATTTGCGTCCGTGTCACGACAAAGACTTATGGTTCGTTGGGTGCTCAGTTGTTTTGCAATTTTGATTCTGTAAAGCGACTTTTGCGGCCGACTGTACACACTAGTTATGTAATACCTTACAAAGATAGATCGCGTGCCGTGTCCCGCCAATAGTGGCACGCAAACTCGAACTATTATTAGGTATATATTTTATTCATGCTGTTGTGATCTACAACTGAATTACACCGTGATTACACCATTCTCAATAAGTAGATATATCACATCTATCGCTGGTTTTCTATATTTATAGGGTTGTGATATTTTAGTTGTTTACATCTCAAAACTGCATGTTTGTTTGTACTTTGGATTAAACTACGTGGTAAGTTCAGAACACTATTCAGCGCAGTGCACCGCGAGGAAGGGAAGTTAGCTTGGACCAAAGATGGATGAAGCTACGTACACCCCAAATCTACATGTTTGTAGCAACTTTTTCTGTCAAGTACCTTTATGCGAATATTAAAAGACACGTGTGATCTTATAAGATTTTCACTTATCATTGGATGACATGAAATTTTTCACATCGCTACTAAACACTATTCAATTGCTACTCGTTCTTAATAGGGATCGATATCCCCAGTGATCGCCCATTAGGTGGTCATTAACAGTGTCAGCGTCTCCCCAGACGAACGCTGGCGTTGGCGGAGGAGCTGGGTGACGCGGCGGTGGAGGCGCAGGCGTGCTACTCGCTTGGCAATACGTACACGCTGCTGCGCGAGTACCGCGTGGCCGAGGAGTACCACGCGCGCCACCTGGCCGCCGCGCGCAAACTACACGACCGCGTGGGCGAGGGCCGCGCCTGCTGGTCGCTCGGCAACGCGCACGCCGCGCTCGGCAACCACGAGAAGGCCTTGTACTTCGCCAAGGAACACTACAATATATCGAAGGAGGTAAACACGTATATACCTTTTTTAGTATCTTATAAGTTAATGCTTTGCCACAATCCCACCTGATGATAAGTGGCGATGTAGTCGTGGGTGGTAAAACGCATTAACTTAGTAAAAGCCTATTCACTCTTGCCTTGAAGACACTTACATTTTAATTGAGCGGAAATACCCACGCGGGCAATTTGCTCCAATCTTTCGCTGTATGCATAATGAATGGTGAAGCGAAGCGCGTCTTCCGTACAGGGGGGATGTTAACGTCGAAGGGATGGATAGCCGCCGTGCGTCGGGGCGTTCAATGGTGGAAAGGGAATGGTAGAATCAAATCATGTAATTCCTGCGCACACTCTCCAAAATGTATCCTTTAGAATACCGAGAGGCTGGCAACTCTGCGCCTGTGCTCGAAGCTCTGAAGATCGGTCTCAACCAATTTAGGGTCACCAATAGGCCTCTTAGCACGCCTCTCCATTGAATCCAATGCTGACAGGTGGCATTTGGCAGCACCACCCCACATGTGACAGCAGTACTCCACACAAGGTCGAACCTGTGCTTTATACAAGGCTAAAAGCTGGTGTAGTGTAAAGTACCGCACTTTTGCTAGGATTCCAAGCTTCGAGTTCATATCTCAATGCCCAATAACTGAAGGCGGCCGGTGTATTCCAGGGGTACATTCTGAAGAGTTGGAGTCAAGATGAACGGACTTCTTTTAGCGGTGAATAAACACGCTTGTGTTTTTGTGGCGTCCAATACCACAAGGTTAGCATCACCCCATTCTGAAGTGTGCCTGCCTGAAGTGTGAGATTCATACTCTCCACCATAGCCTCTCTTTCATACTATTATGGTCTTTACTGGTCCGACCCTTTGGCAGGTATCTGTTAACAATCGTGCTGTGGTCTGCGTACCCATAGATACCGGGCATGAGCAGATCGTTGATGTGCAGCAGAAACAGTGTTGTGGATTGCAGATTCATTTTCTATGAAACATCGTTTCAAAGGAGAAGTTCCTATTCAAGATTTAGTCTTGCTTCTTTAGAAATTGTGTCAGTCACGATATGTTCTACACTTAAGTACGAAGTAAACAATTGAATGAGTCATAGGGGTAATGATCAATGAACTAAAATACTAACGTAACTGGTAATGATACATCTGAAAATATTGATCGAGCATTAAACATTTATGATCTTATGGTGGTCGTATCTATATTATAAAATAGATATAGTGCAATCTAGTGAGTATCGCGAGGGTAATTGATTGTCGATGGCAGCTCGGTGACGTGCTCGGCATGGCGACGGCGCAGATGAACATCGGCGACCTGTGCAAGGTGCTAGGGCTCCCGATGGAACCAGAGCCGTCGCCCCCCGCGGACCCCACGCCCGCCCCGCGCACGCCCTTCAACGCGCTCCGCGTGCGAAGACAGAGCATGGAGCAATTATCGTTAATACAGGTACATAGTATATTATATCAAACCATGTGGAAATAATATATTACAGAGCAGATTCATGATTAATCTGATTTTACCACCTATTCACACATGATTTGCATATTAGAAAATTTACAGTTGAGTTCTAACATTTTAATTGTCAAATCATGTACATCGTACATATTATATTATATCAAACCATGTGGAAATAATATATTACAGAGCAGATTCACGATTAATCTGATTTTACCACCTATTCACACATTTGATTTGCATATTTGAAAATTTACAGTTGAGTTCTAACATTTTTACTATCATCATTGTTTATGTTGATGGCACATGAACGCAGTTGATTAATTACGGTCAACACGCAATGAATTTCGCATAAGGGTTCCCTTCGCTGTCCTACTAATAGTAGATATAATATGGGAGCAAGATGAACTCTGTCATGAAATGCAGTTAACCAACTCGTATAAAGCAAGGTGCGCGACCCGCAGATAACCCCGGACGCGAAGAAGCGCGAGGGCGAGGCGCGGGGTGACGGGGGCGAGGTGGGGGCGGGGGGGCGGACGGGGGGCACGGACTCGGACGGCGAGCAACAGGTGGAGCTGACGACGCTAATGGAGCTGCTGGCGCGCGCGGCGCCGCGCATGGACGACCAGCGCGCCGCCCTCGACCTCGACAAGGAGAACCGACCGCGCAAGCTACAGCGCTCCGTCAGCAGCGGGAACAAGAACAGGTGAGTCACAACACACCCCGCACACGGTTCACACACTGTGGCTGAACACTAAACGCGAGCTCCGATCTACATAATAATGTGTCACCAAAACCGACTTCAATGAAATACTCTTCGAAAATGGACCTCTAAACTTATCGCTGAACATAAAAAATTTCCATATCTATACCGATAATATACGTACTTGAGGTGTTACCTCAATTCCTAACATATCCACAGAACTTAATTTTGATAAATATGAAACAAATTTGGAAGTTAAACTCACAACCCATAGTTGCCCCACTGCTGGGCTCGGGTCTCCTCTCACAATGTCAGGGGTATAGACCACAGTCTACCTCGCTAGCCAAGTGCGGATTGGTAGACTTCACACACGTTTGAAGAACTCTCAGGAGTGCAGGTTTCCTCAAGATGTTTTCGTTCACGGAAGCAGTGATATTTAACTTTTAATAAGCACATTCTTTTAATCAGAAGTGTGTGCCAGGATTCAAACTTGGGCAACTGCTTGATCTGGAAATGTATCCTTTCAAATAAAAAAACATAATTTTCCAAATTGGTCTGAGGTCCTGACGGAACAAACATTAAAAAATACAAACCACTTGCATTTTCTAAAGTCTGTTTAATAGGCTATTTCACGCAACTTAGATCAGTATTCTGCTCTGCTGTATTTACGGTAGTTACTTGCACGTTACCGACCACAACTCACCAGGTAAGAGAAGTTATGTGATTCATACCTGTCTATTTATGTTACTTATTATCGCTTCTTAAGATTTAACACGTTTAATATTTAACGTATTTCGTCATAGGCTGCATCAACTTTTATTTTTGTTGTTGGTTGTGGAGCATTCAGCTGACTATGACGGACATTTAAATTATTTTATGTTCTTTTAACAACAACCCATAATTGTCCCACTGCTGGGCTCGGGGTCTCCTCTCAGAAAGCGAGGGTTAGGCCATAGTCTACCACGCTGGCCAAGTGCGTATTGGTAGACTTCACACACCTTCGAGAACTTTTATGGAGAACTCTCCGGTGTGCAGGTTTCCTCACGATGTTTTCCTTCACCGAAGCAAGTGATAATTAACTTCTAATACGCACATAATATATGAAAATCAGAGGTGCGTGCCAGGATTTGAACTCAGGCCCCCTTTTATGTTCTTTTATTCACAAACAACTTCTTAACAATTACTATATTTATGCGTTTGTGACACTCGCCACGTTAAGGTGCACAGGGTGGCGGCGCGTGTACCTCCGTCGTACAATAGCTTAAGGTGCGCCCGTCCTACTAAACCGACAGGCGGCAGGCGTTATCTTGATTGCCAATGACAATGTTTATCGCGTCTTCGTAGCACTCGAGATAATCTCGTCGAAAACCTTACGGCGTCCGATCGGTACACTGTAAAAGACGTTCTAATACAGTGCAGTGCGGGCGTGGCCATCCTAGACCCTCTTCATAGTATGCCTCATGACATCTTTAAGACACAGAAAGACACAGTGACTGTTACCGCGTATTCGTCATAGAAAGAGGCGTTCTGTTCTACTGCAACCGGCGGGTTCATATGGCATCGAAGGAAAGGTTATTATCAGCGGATAGTACTCGTGCCTGTTCTAAATTTTTATTATTTTAGTTCGTGGATAAGTATTATTTTTGTTCTCATATTAATTTATTGTTATTTATGGATTTCGTGGCGTAGAGAACGAGAGGGTCATGGGAAAAACAAACCGTCGTGTTTGATAGCAACAGACCATATCCAGACATGAAAAATAGGCTTAAGTTTGTCCCGGTTATACATCCCGATGATATGGACGCTTACATGTTTGTGAAACATTCTTCGATAGGCGAAGCCGCGGGCGGAATCGTTTTGTTTATGTTTGTTCTGAATATAATTATTTGCAATTCGGAAACCTATTGAACATGTTACATGCGCGACCTATAGTCCATTTTAGGGTTCCGTAGCCAAATGGCAAAAAATGGAACCCTTATGGATTCGTCATGTCTGTCTGTCTGTCTGTCCGTCCGTATGTCACAGCCACTTTTCTCCGAAACTATAAGAACTGTTACAACGAACTTCAAGAACTTTTATATTATGTTACTTGCTGCTACGGAATCCTTCATGGGCGAGTCCGACTCGCACTTGGCCGCTTTTTTATTAATTAATAACTTAACATCATGAAAAAATACTAGTTAAATGCCACTTTTTAATTAATTAATTAATAGTGACTACCACACTATGTTGCCAGCTCTGATAATGTGTAGCTATAAATTGTAATTTTGTTATTAATATTATCAACATCTTATTACTAATTTTTGTAATATTAAGTATTAATTTAGCATAATAATTATTTTATTAAATCGTAAATCGATTACACCTTAATAATGTATGACCTATCAACCGGCAGTTTTTAGTTAATTAATGACTGCCACGCTGTGTTGCCAGTTCGGATAATTTACAGGTATTCGTTGCTAACAACTTTATGTACTTACATCTGGTGGGCAACCTTTGAAGACGGATGACATGACATTGTATAAATAATTAGATTAATAAATATAATGTTAATAATAATCTATTATCTTCATATCCCGAAAAAGTTTTCGGGAAATGATTTTTGTAACCTGTCAGTAGGATAACAATAATTAACAGATGTTTCCTAACTAGAATGAGTAAATGAAAATAAGTAAAAGGTATATGAAATAATGTAATTTAATAATTTATTTATTAAAAGCTTGTAGTATTTTGAGTAGGGCTTGTAATATCGGAAGGTTTTCAAATCCGATATTGATTTTTGATATTTGATGCTAATATCGGAATTCCGATATCAATATCGGAATTATACATAATTTCTTTTAATCATTAAAATTTAATTTTATATTGTAAATTAGGACTTCTTGGATAGTAAAAAGGTTTTTAATCAATAGGATAATGAAATAATAACTTCTTTAATACAATGTGTCAAATCTATATCTATCTATACAATTGTGTCATAATTACTTTTTAAGAAAAAATAAAACCAACGAAAAAAAAACTGAAAAGCAAAAAATAAAATAAACCATTTAGTAAAAATAAGTATTTAGTTAAATTAAGATCCGAAATTAACAGTAAATAAATAATTTTGAGACCGTGCCAAACAAACAACCAAAATTTATTACATAAAGTTCATATTATGAGGACAGCGGCATGCGATGCACACGGCAGCAGCAGCGCGGCCGCACATCTTTTCGCCGTTTGTTTTTTCATTGGTTTGGCACCGCCTCAAAATTATTTATTTACTGTTAATTTCGGATCTTAATTTATAATACTAAATGGTTTATTTTATTTTTTGCTTTTCAGTTTTTTTTTCGTTGGTTTTATTTTTTCTTAAAAAGTAATTATTTTTTACTTTTTAGTTGCTATAATACTTATAATTAATAATAAATTATTGATTTTATTAATTATAGATTCAGTTACTAGGTAAAAATGTAGTAGATGAAATATCAATCATCCCCTATTTTCGTACCTATAGGGGTAAAATTTTGTTTCGAAATTTAAACAAGAGTAACCTCAAGGTACACACTATTCAATAAAAAAAGAATCATCGAAATCGGATCATCCAGTACAAAGTTATTGGGGTTAACATGTAAAAATTCCGGGTAAAAAACGGGTGAATAATCAATCATTCCCTATTTTCGTACCCTTAGGGTGGGAATAAAATTTTAAAAAAAATATGGGACCAACTTCAAGACATACCCTTTCCAATAAAAAAAGAATCATCCAAATCGGACCACCCCGTGCCGATTTCTGCGTGATCATACATAAAAAAAAAAATATACGTGTCGAATTGAGAACCTCCTCCTTTTTTTTTCGTCGGTTAAAAATGTAAAAAAACGTGACTTTTCCCGTAATGCAGGTAGTCGCCAGCAAAACTGTTACAGGTGCTCGCTTGGACGTGTCACAAGTTTATATGTTGTGCGTTTTAATGTTACTTTTTGTAGAATTATTATTTTGGATGATCTCCATAGCGTAAGCGATGTTAAAACCTCGCAGTATCTCGCTGCAGTCGTCGACTGGGCGAAGCGTATTGCGCGCTCACTTGCACTTAGGCGCAATAATAATATTCTTCGCCCTGCTCGCACTTTACGTCAACGAGTGCAGCGAGATACTGCGGCTACTATAACAGTATAGCAGAAACAGATTTTTTTTTGTAATGGTACTAGTAGCCTTATCAAGTAATTTTTCTATTATTTTGTATTTTTCTTATTATGATGCAGCCTAACGAAATTATAGGTGTACCAGGATCTGATGGCAAAATGGGGAAATTAAAATTGGAGACAACACACTCCCCAGCGTTGGGGAAACTAGAATAAAACTTCTTGATCCTTGATATTTTTAACAGTGTTAGTTTCATAATAGGCAATATAAATTATGTAGGTATGGTTTATTAACTTCAGATGAAAATATATAAAAGACAAAGCTACATTTTATTAGACAAGCACACATTTTTTATATTATAATTACCTAATTATTACAGTGACTAACAATAATTTATGCAACTATAATTTAAAATTTACCATCTGTATACTAGTATTTTTTATTCATTTGATGAAGAGAACTAATAGATAATTAATAAATTGCTCCTCCACCGTTTCAGTTACGTGAACTTGTATGATGTAACTTTTCATTTCATATTCACAAAATTTTTGCTACCTTTAATTTGTAACAATATTTGTATTATTTATTTCAATTAATTTAATATCATTTGCTAATCTTACTTACATACAAATAAATCATATGTAGATTATTTACTAAGAAAATATAATCTCGAAAACTAAGTATCAAAACGAGTTAATCCTTCAAGATGGATAATATTAATAATGCAGATTGTCGCTTAAATACAACTTTTTCCTCACATGTTTTTCAATAAACATTGAAAATAATATTTGTGGCTTGTGATCGTAAAGTTGTTTTCGGAGGTAAATCTAAAATAATTATAATTTTAGAAAAAGAAAAAAATTCCATACAACTCTTTTTTTGACTTGACAAGCCGCTTGACAATAGTTAGTTTTAAAAATTTTCATTGCCATATTAAAAACCCATTTTTCTGCTTGTCAAAAATGCCATGAGATGCTGGTACACCTATAGTTAAAATGTGCCAAGTGTAGTAAGTAGGTACATAGAATCGTCCCTACTTAATTGGATAGATACGTATATGTCGTGGTAGTAAGGTTTCGTCCGGTGTGTGTGGTATTTCAGCGGACACGAGGGCATGCTGGAGATGTTGAACCGCATCGCGCGGCTCCAGTCGGACCGCATGAACAGCCAGCGCGCCGAGCTGCGGCCGCTGCGCGAGGACCCGGCCGGCGCCTCGCTGCCCGGCCAGCACGCCGCCAACACCATCGGCCGCAAGCCCGAGGAGGACTTCCTCGAGATCATAGCGCGCGTCCAGGTACACCGACACACACATACACACACACACACACACACACACACACACACACATGCAATACTAGTTGCTTGTGTGAAAAAATAAAAAGTAAAAGGTGTCACGTGCGTAGAACATATTATGATGGAAGGAAGTTACGTTATTAAATGAACAGTTACATAAATTTAAAAATGTTTAATTGAAAGTAGGTATTTAGAAAAAAGTTAATTAGGTATAGAACTATTTACAGAAGTCTTATTAATTTGCAAACATTGTCATTTTTTTAAGTAAACTTTTTTAACTTTATAACTTTCTGTATACCATAGCCTCAATCGAGATAATTATGGTAATAAAGTTTTTATTGTTTTTATGTTTATAAAAACGTATTTCCTAGCTTCCGTTACTTCATCGTTCCACCATAGTAGAGGATTTCTTCCATTACATTCTGCCGCAAGCTACGTTAAGGACGTTCCATAACCTGACATCACTACCAATGTCGCCATTCATCTTCCAGGGTTCCCGACTGGAGGACCAGCGCACAGAGCTGCCGCGACAGCAGCCGCAGCCGGTCCCGGCCGCCGCCCCGCCTGCCGCCCCGCCCTCTACACTGGCATCCGCCCCGGCCCCGGCCCCCGCCCCGGCCCAGGCCCCCGCCCCGGCCCCGGCTCCCGACCCGGCCGCGGAGGACGCCGACGACGACGCGTTCTTCGCGCAGCTGATGCGCGCGCAGAGCTCGCGCCTCGAAGACCAGCGCGCTCCGGTATAATATTATTGTCCTTTCGTCGGATCATCCGACCGGCCAGGAGCTACGAGTGTCCGCGCTCCTACTGCCCCTCCTGGCCAATACCGGTCCGTCCTGACCTCCGCCACCGGTTGCAACTGCCGCATGTATAGTAGGTATAGTACTGCGCGCGGCGACCGTCACATCAGTTGGCAGGACTGAACATTAACTTAACCGAGAGTATGCAATACAATGTTGATCGATTAAATTGTTTATACTATTAAAATGCCTATTGATGATGGACAACTTGTGTTCTTCCAGATCGGTGGTTCTCGTAAGAACAACTAAACGTTGTTGCCCGATTCGAGCGCCCCCTTCGCTTGCGACCTTCACCTTCGCTCCATCTGCAACCCGCACATAATTATATTACTTTAAACTGGAATATTTTTATCACAACCTCGCTGTCCGGAATTGAGATTTAATTTATTGTTTCAGTCGATCAGTTCGTATTACTGTGCGTCAACACAAACATTCCACTTGAAGTAGCAATAGTAAATGATCCGTTGCAAATGTATGTCACTAACACATAGTGTTTGTATGTATCTCGTGTCGAGCTTCATAGTAGATTGTTCAGATGCAAGTTTCGATGTCAAAGTCGAACATCTCCTATGATTTTAGCTAGCCGTTACAATTATAATTTACATATTACCTGTTCATAACATAGATCTGTTATCGGTGTCGAGTGCGTCCGCTGTCCGCCGCCACCTCGCCGTCACACGCCCGCCCGGGCGCTCGGCCCCTAACCGACTTTAAATACTAAATAAATACTATCCAATGGGTCGTTACATCAGCACATTCTGACCGGAAAATAGATAGACAACAAAAGTATAACTCCATTCATGCGCAAGCGACGAAACTAGTGAATAAGGGGAGTATGTGTGTGTCGATGGAGCGCTTGTCTGCAGCTGGCAGCGGACTCGGGCGCACCTTGTGTGCCCGAATAATAACTATAGATTTAGCTAGGATTTTTATTATTTAATTTTAAAATATCCCTTACTAATATTTATTTTCTGTAATTGAATTTTAGACTACAAGTTTTTATGAATTAAATTTTAGACTATTTTTAATTAATAAGTATCATTTATACAAAAGATGATCCGGTGTTGGAGGTATTATGAAGGCGGTGGGATTAAGTAAGACTTTCTATGTACCTTCTACTGTAACATTGAACACGAAACATAAAAAAACTTCAATATTAGTATTGAATTTAATAGTCATTATTTGTCAATTATTTTCGCTTTTTCATAAAGAAAACTCAAAGCACCTCTAACTAAAGTATGGAATTTTATAATAAAAAAACGAAAATTTTATTGAATTGACCGTTTAAGAAATACTTGAAAGAAATCATTGATCTGTATTAAAAAATCTTTGAATTTAAGGTATAGGTACCTAGTTTTAAGGAATTGAAAATTTGTGATAGAAGAAAATAAGAATAACTGTAAAGATAGTTGGGCACAGTGCGAGCTACATGACAGTCACTCACAATGCTAACGAAAATACTTGACATGTTTTGTACGTAAATAATGTTATTTGCCCCCATCAGCGCCGCGTTGAGAGCCGGCAGATCTGACGTATGATGTGATGTATAGTTGGCGGAACGGATGTTGAGCACTGGGCGAAATACTACGCGCATCGTACACTTGAGATGAATTTAAATGGTCACACTTTTTAGAATTTTATGAGGAAAAAATACACTTTAATTATTTAGTTTGTTCATAATTATTATGAACAAATTAATAATAATTATATGTACCTACGTAGAAACAATAATTATGATAGTTACACAATACACATTGTTTAAACCAAAGGTCGACAGGCAGAGAATGCTTATAGCATTAAATCCACCTTTTGTACCAGTTAGCTTTAAGAGTAAATAAATAAATAAATAATATTTTCTGGCAATTATTGTTATTACTATTGCAAAAGTAGGTGTATCACTTGTGTTTCTTTCAAATGAAGATCACAATTTCACAAGTTTAAAATTTTGTTTTATTTAAATTTTATTTCGGATATGAGTTATTATAGATAGATCATTATTAAAACATCATTGTAACATTACAAAAAAAAACTACTACTACTAAATTTACAAACAATTAAACGATATATGGTAGATATCTACGAAACAATAAATAACTATGAAGCTAATAACAATATAACTAGCAAAAAAGCGGTGCTTTAGGAGGGCTCGCGTAGTTTACTGCCAGTTAACGTGCTATTTCGTGGCATTTTGATGACATCTTGGCAGTCGCGCGGCCGTGAGTCGGTTTGGAACTACACGGACGAACGACACGTATGATGTTATTTCACATAGTGAGCAAAACACGGTAAAATGTAAAAATCATTACAGCAGATCGAACCTGAATACGGTAGATCCATGGATATATTACTCTAACTGGATACATAACTTCGTAGTGGTGTCTGAAGATCGATGACGTCATAACGGAATGAACAATTTTGTATTGTGTCCATATTATTATAGTCCCAGGATATATCATTCGACTGTACTTTTTTATAATAGTACTAGCTGCCCGGACAGACTTCGTTCTGTCAATAGTTTTTTTATTATTTGAGATGTAAGCTATCCTCTTTCAAGTTGGATCAAACTGCACACGGCATGGGCGTAGCCAGGGGGGGGGGGTTTCACTTCATAGAACCTTTGCCTGAAAAGTCGCTTCTGCGCAAGTATGTCTCAACTCTCAGCGCTTAAGATCCGTGCTGCGTATTACTATTATATATACGATGTATGTGGATTGTAATTACTGTGTTCGGTATGGTACGGTATCTCAGTATCCTAGGAAATGAAATAAATTTGCACAAAAATAATATTAAAAATCTGCTTCGGCTGCACGCAATTGTAGTCATAGACCTATAGGTATATACCTATTTTATATAACATTTGAGTGTCGAAATGATTGTGTGATCAACTAACATTGCTTGTTAATGTTTAGTTTGTTCGCCAAAAGATCCGCACGGCTAGTTCGAGCAACAACGACCGTCCGAGCGTCCGACTGACATTCACCAATGCATCGTGTTTGATGTTAACAAAGTAAACATTACAACCCACCTAAAGTTTTATTTCAACCATCTGCATCGATTGCTTTGATTGATTGGCCTAAAATTAATTTAAAGAAACCATGTGACTGTACGTACATGGAGCTTATACGTTACATTCCACGATCCCGTTTTCACATTTAATAATTATTAATGGTATTTGATTGTAATGCCGGTCACTCACATTCGCGCGAATACGCGAAACCACAAGTGTGGGACGACCTTCGCGAATGATTATGCGAAGTTTTCGAGGCATTCGGGGTTTTCCAAACTGTGTCGGTTTTTTGTCGCACATCAAAGCGCGCGAACCTCGAACCTTCGTGTAGTCTCCCACACATTCGTGCGACCAGTTGCGCACACGACTAAAACGGTGACGTGTGTCTTAATTTTTCGTGTTTCGTGGCGTCTAATCGTACTACCATTTATTTTCTGTATTGAAAATGGATTTGAATAATAACAACAGCAAGATTGAACATTCGTGAACAAAGTGTAGGAGGAAGCGGAAATGGGCTTGTATACTCATATGCGAACCCATTTGCCTGACCGCCCTTCACATATGAGCAAACATTCGTAAAAATGTCAAACATTTGCGCGCATGTGAGTGACCGGGGTAAGAGAATGGGTCATGAACAATTTGTTTACTGGCAATAATTTTTAATTTATACAAGTTACACAGAAAAGGACTGCCCAAAAATTACATTACTGTTTTGAGTCAAAACAGTAATGTAATTTTGAACTCCACGCCCCACTACTTAAACTCTGTTACAAATGGGCATACCTATACCGAACTATGTACGAAAAATTAGTTTAAAAAACTGGATCTGGCTGTTTTGTAATCATATCTGAAATAACAAGTTGTATTTATATTGAGTTATTGGTTTAATACCTACGTAGTTAAGGGTTGTAAGTATAGATGATAATTATTATTTTTGTGTACCTACCATCTACTAATAACTGCGGTATAATTGAAGTGACTGACAACATTATTGTTTCTACAGCCAACAATTAAGCCAAATATACTCTATTAAACGAAATGTGGTTTATTCTTTAATATTATCTTTAGAAGTAAGCAGATATTTCTATAGAGCATAAGGCTTCTTGTCTGATGGTATCTGCAATAAAATACTGAATACTGGTATAAAGAAAAAAAGAAAGAAAAGATTTATTTCTGGCTAACACACATATATAGTCTAATCAATAAGTTCAAAATGGTTGAAAATAGAGATACTGCTGGGTATACATGTTTGTGGATACTGCTCTTAAAAATACGTGTGATAGCTCATTCTGTTCGGAATGATGTCTAGAAAAATGTTTCGGAAGCGTTTACCAGCACGTAAAAAAATGCAAAAGTTATTGACAAAATAAAGTTGAAAAAAAAAAGTATTTTGTTTTTGGTAATCACTCCGAAACTATTAATAGGTATTTAAGAAATTTTAAAACAAGATTCTTAAAGAAGAGGAAATTTCCAAAAAATGACTCGCGACCATCTCGCGAGTCGCGACTCTCGGAACTCTTATCTCCATTATTTATAACTTTAATTTAACGCTGAAAATGGGTCTCCACGCGGCATTTTTAGGTTGCGCGTGCGGCGTGAAAACCGAGTTCGTCACACTCAATAATTTTTTAAGGTATTAATTATTAATTAAAAAAAATAAAAAAAATATGGTGTATTATTATTCTAAGGGTGTATTCAAAACACTTCAAAGAATTTGCTCCCGTAGGAAATTTTGCTTAAAGTTAATTTTTCAACAAGTTAGACGATTGTTAATTAACTAAATTTTCTCGAACTTCCATTTTCATTGTACATTAAAAAAAATGTTTAAGTAAATTGTCCTATAAATTTTTCGCTTCGTGGAGCCCTTCTTATAAGGTAATCACCCCAATTATGGACGGTTTAACAGCGGTATTTGTGAAATTTTACCTATATTGTGAAAGTTCAGAACCTGAAAGTACTTAAAGTGTAAAGTCCTTTGCTTATTCAACATTTCTGCTGTGTCACGCGTGAGATATTGCAATTGGTTTAAATTTAATTAACCAATAAAAATTATCATTTTTTTACCCAGTTATGGACAGCAAAAACCCAGTCTTGGACACCCAGTAATGGACATACCATAGTCATGGACACCCAGTAATGGACACGAATCATATAAAACTAGATAAGCTAGTTATCGACTAATCTATGATGAAAATCCAAAAGAATAATAATTATTAATATCTTTCTAGGGTTCTGAAGTAAAATCGGAACCCTTATAGTTTCGTCATGTCCGTCCGTCTGTCCGAAGCAAAGCGCCGAGACCCTTAGTGGTAGAAAGCTGTAATTTGACATGAATATACCTATTTATTAAAACTCCAGAACAGTGGAACAAAATACTGAAAAACTTTTTTTTTCAGGGTACCTCCCCTACAGGTAACGTGAGGATGATTTTTTTATTCTTTGTGTACCCTATAGTGTGGGGTATCGTTGAAAAGGACTTCCAAAAATATTATGGTTCTTCAAAGACCATTTTTGGAATTAGGGGTTCGCTTGCAAAATATTTGGCTTTAAAGAGCTAATTTTGGTTAGAGTCAAGTAGGGGGCGCCCTGCTGGCTAAACGGTTAGAGTTGGACAAGTGAAACAATTGTGAAAAATAGTTTATATGATGAATTTACAAGAAAAACTATTCCGGCTATGTTAATTTATATAGTCAATGAGTAATAGTCGATAAACTTACTACTTCAGAACCCTACATTGCGCTTGGCCTGAAAAGCACTTGTTTAATCAACTTTACATGTAACATTCACATTAAGGAACTTGGTTACTTGTAAGTTTTCTAAATTGACAATGAGGTTAGCATTAAGGAAGAGAAAATAATTAAAATTGTACTCATATTAAGATTTTTATTTATTAACTAGCTATTACCCGCGGCTTCGCCCGCGTGTTCACAGGGAAGTAACAATGAGTTGTTTTACATGCATAACACATTCCTAGTGCAAGAATAAATAAGTAACAAATCCAAAATTTAAAAGTTACTAAGAGGAACCAACTGTAGAACCTATAACCCTCCTCGACCTTCCAACTATAAATATAAAGTTATACCAATATTTATATATGAACATCCATAACTACATCGCCACTTACCATCAGGTGGGATTGTATACAGGCATTTACTTATATTAAGATATAAAAAAATATTAATATTTCTAACTATGAATTTATATCAGTCCATAGATACTTTACGAACTTATACATATAGAGGAGTAGAGGACCAACACTTTGTTACTTTTAGTATGGAGTGATTCAAATACGCATCATAATGGATCTTTCCATGGGAATGAGTTGTTTTACCGCGCTAAAAAGTATCCTACGTTACTCTCCAGCCTCCTAACTATCTCCACACAACAAATCATACCATAACATCGCTCTGTTACGACGTGAAAGAGGGACAAACAAACAAACACACTTTCGCATTTATAATATTAGTATGGAAGTATGGACAAATACGCATCATAATGGATCTTTCCACGGGAATGAGTTGTTTTACCGCGGTAAAAAGTAGCCTACGTTACTCTCCAGCCTCCTAACTATCTCCACATAAAAAATCATACCATAACATCGCTCCATTACGAAGTGAAAGACGGACAAACAAACAAACAAGCACACTTTCGCATTTATAATATTAAAAGTATAGTATGGATTAGTAATTTATGAACGTCAACATTATCAGCTTTTCATATAGGTATGCATTAATATTAACTACCTAAACTAAATTAAATTAATTTACAAATATTAATAAATATGAATGGAAATAAAAAAATTAAAACTGCAAAATTGAATGTTAATCAATGAGCCCTGAATGATGAATGATTGATTGAATGAATAAACGAATGAATGAGTAATTGAATGTAATAATGAACGAGTGAATGAATGAATGAACGAGTGAATGTATTTGAATGATGAATTAATTAATGGATAAATTAATGAGTAAATGAAGGAATGAATGAATGGGTGTATGAGTGAATTGATTATGAATTAATTGATAGAGAAAGAGAGAGGGAGGAGAGTGAGATGGAGCACGAGAGGGAGACACGTACGTGAGTTTAGTTAAAATTTAGTAACATGGCATTAATTTGTCCGGCTTTACAAAGATCGCCGGGACGGCTAGTCTATTAAATTAATTAAGCAACAACAATTATAATTTTATGCTGTCAATTTTTGTAATGAGATATATCTGTAAGTAAAGAATTTTGGCATGCACTTATAATATATCAGATTATCAGAATTATTCGTCTCTGTAAAGTAATAAAATCAAAAACATGTTTAAAACACTAGGTTACAATTTAAATAGCAAAAATGGAGTATTTTTTCATTTCTTTTACACTGTAAAATTTGTGTCGCGCCGGGAGGTTCTATTTTCAAAATTGAGCCCTCGTTCTCTTTTCAAAATCGACAGGATCCACTGAAAACAGTTGCCCGTTGGCTACAGTTCCTCCTATACGCTAGTAATAATAATTCAGTATCTATCATTTTATATCAGTGTCATTACTGGATATCTATAAAATACCCAATAATAGCAACATTTTCACAATTTGCAGCTAGCTCATGGTAAAAAATAATACTAGGAGTAAAATTAGTTCAAATTCTGGATACACAGTAGCAAAGATAAATTTTGATAAAATTATATCCATTACTGGAGCTATACAATTATAGTGCACCAGTAATGAACACCAACAAAATATCAACAAATATAACTTCTCTGGAGTAACAACACTGTGTGTTGTAGACTTAATTTCATGGTTAACCAAACAAACAAAACACATTTTGATTTAAAAAAAGCAATACAAATTTACAGATGAAACTTTTTACTTACCGCACTAACTATTTCCTTAAGAAAAGCCGGTAATATAAATTTACAATGACAAACAATTTATAGTTCGCGCTACCTTGTGTTCTAGCAGACCGAATTGAATGAAATGTTAAACTTAGGCAGTCCGATGACAATAGTATATGAAACAGTGTTGCCAATATAAAAAAACTGGTTCATAACCAAATTCTAGATGATTTCTTTTTTTTTCGTCCATTACCGGAGCCTCGTCCATTACTGGAGCCGTTACCTTATACTAGTCCAGTGCCGATAGCTCTAAAAACGGTAAAAAGTGGAAGAAAATTATAGTAGAATGAAACCTATTGTAAAAGGAAGAGAATATAACGAAGATTATAGGAAAAATAAATTGCGGGCGATCTGAAGTCGGGAAGGGGGGGAGAGGGGGGGGTTTAAGGGAAAAAAATGGTTTAACTCGATTTCCGGAAAAACTACAAGTCCTATTGAAAAAAGTTGAATGGCAAAGTTGTAGGTAGTAAAAAGATCTACAACTTTTGTATTTTCACTTTTTTACATAAGCTCAAAATTTATGTGAAAAATTCAAAAAACCAGGTTTTTGGTTTTTTATTTTTATCTTTTACAAAAAATATTTTTTTTTCACGAAATTTGGTGAAAACTTACCTTTGTATGTCATTAACATACTGTAATTTTTTTGATTTAAAAAAATTTTTTTTTTTCACCTTATTTTGACCTTATATCGAAAAAGCACCCTTATTTTCAGTCGAAAAATCTCACGTTAAAATATCTGATTTTTTTAAAAAGTCGGTAGTCCTTTTGTTTGTTGGAATCTCTACTTTCTAATGGTATATAAAAACCTATACACTACTATGGTAAATGTTCTCAGAATATGCAATGAAACGACTACTATTTTCGCATGTTTTTTGCAATCTCATATGCAATCAATGGAATCCGAATTTTTTTGCGAAAATCTCTACTTTCTAATGGTAATAAAAACTTATACACTACTATGGTAAATGTTCTCAGAAAATGCAATGAAACGACTACTATTTTCGCATGTTTTTTGCAATCTCATATGCAATCAATGGAATCCGAAATTTTTTTGCGAAAATAGTTGTCGTTTCATTGCATTTTCTGAGAACATTTACCATAGTAGTGTGTAGGTTTTTATATACCAGTAGAAAATAGAGATTCCAACGAACAAAAGGATTACCGACTTGTAAAAAAAATCAGATATTTGACGTGAGATTTTTCGACTGAAAATAAGGGTGCTTTTTCGATATAAGGTCAAAATAAGGTGAAAAAAAATATATTTTTTTTAATCAAAAAAATTACACTATGTTAATGACATACAAAGGTAAGTTTTCACCAAATTTCGTGAAAACAAAAAATTTTTTGTAAAAGATAAAAATAAAAAACCAAAAACGTGGTTTTTTTAATTTTTCACATAAATTTTGAGGTTATGTAAAAAAGTGTAAATACAAAAGTTGTAGATCTTTTTACTACCTACAACTTTGCCACTCAACTTTTTTCAATAGGACTTGTAGTTTTTCCGGAAATCGAGATAAACCATTTTTTTCCCTTAAACCCCCCCTCTCCCCCCCTTCCCGACCTCAGATCGCCCGTAATTTATTTTTCCTATAATCTTCGTTATATTCTCTTCCTTTTGCAATAGGCTTCATTCTACTATAATTTTTTTTCGTTTCAAAAATTATCGGCACTGGACTATACATGCTTAACGAGATCACGTCATAAAAGTTTAAAAAGTTTTAATACTTTGTGTATAATAATTTTTATAACTTGAACAAAAATGAAAAATTCAAATAATATTATTGAAATTTTTTTTTTCTCAATTTATTATTACATAATCGTTTTGGCATTCATAAAAGACATTTAATGACTTGAAAAACAAAATTCCTTCATTTTTTTATATTTTTTTTATAAACAAATAGACTATTTCAATGCTTCCAAGAAAAAAATTCTTAATATCTTATTATCTACAAAATATTATGATTTTTGAAAAATAAATTTTTTTCTTAATAATGATATTTAATTGTTTATAATCGTTTTTTAATATTTCTATTGTTTGAATAATTACTTAAGAATTTTTTTTTCTCAAAAATTATAATTGACCATCTTTAATAGAAATGTAAAAAAAATATTTTTTATCAACAATTTCATTGTTTTTTAACTTAACAATTTGTTATAAACAAATTCTCAACTTATTTATATATTTTTTCTGAAACACTAAAAATAAAAAAAGCAACGATGTATAACAAAGACAAAAACTTATACAGATAAAAACTTTTTTCAATTTTTTAATTTCGATTCGATAAAAAAACGAAAAAATTGTTTGTTCATCTTATAAAATTATTATACACAAAGTATTAAAACTTTTTAAACTTTTATGACGTGATCTCGTTAAGCATGTATATAAGAAGGGCTCCACGAAGCGAAAATTTTATAGGACAATTACTTAAACATTTTTTTAATGTACAATGAAAATGGAAGTTCGAGAAAATTTAGTTAATTAACAATCGTCTAACTTGTTGAAAAATTAACTTTAAGCAAAATTTCCTACGGGAGCAAATTCTTTGAAGTGTTTCGAATACACCATATTTTTTTTTATTATTAATAATTAATACCTTAAAAAAATATTGAGTGTGACGAACTCAGTTTTGACGCCGCACGCGCAACCTAAAAATGCCGCGTGGAGACCCATTTTCAGCGTTAAATTAAAGTTATAAATAATGGAGATAGAGTTCCGAGAGTCGCGAGTCATTTTTTGGAAATTTTCTCTTTAAGAATCTTGTTTTAAAATTTCTTAAATATTAATAGTTTCGGAGTGATTACCAAAAACAAAATACTTTTTTTTTCAACTTTATTATTTTTGTCAATAACTTTTGCAATTTTTTACGTGCTGGTAAACGCTTCCGAAACATTTTTCTAGACATCATTCCGAACAGAATGAGCTATCGCACGTATTTTTAAAAGCAGTATCTCTATTTTCAACCGTTTTGAACTTATTGATTAGACTAATAGAGTGTGAGAAATGCGCAGTGTCATTATTATTTGACATTTTAAAACCTCTCTTACCCCCGTATTCAAGAACAATACTTGTCTAATCCACAGACATATAAACAGAAGCAGACGTAACATAAGGGACAAAATAGCGTGCAAAAATCACTACATAGAAATCTACTGCACACATTGACAATAATCAGGGTCGAACTCAGAACGTAAGAAATAACGATGATAAATTATTCAACTTATTCTAAAAATATATTTTAACCTTATACCTAATTGAATATTAACTTATTGTTAGCGTATTTGGCTGGTCCTAAAATGTCCCAACTTTAAAAAGAACAATGAAAACTCATTGAAGTATTATTACTAGCGTATAGAATGGACACCGCGAACAGAATGTATGTTCCAATGAATTGACGCCGCACGGCTTCAATTGCTAATGGATTCGTTCGATTTTGAAAGGAGAACGGGGGCCCAATTTTGAAAATCGAACCTCCCGGCGGGGACACCCATTTTGTTCGAGATGTCTATTCTATGATATTATACTTCAATGTGAAAACTCAACTTTTTTACTAGGCACGCGTTTTGTGATATTTTCTTTGTACTTACATAATAATTATTTCTATTATCGAACTAAATATTTAATGTGCTTCAGAATTCTAATTCATTAACAATTCACGTTATATTGGTTCGAATTTTATTAAACTTGTGTCAAAAAATAAGTAATAAATGTAATATATTATTTACTCTGTGGTAATTAGAATTAAATTACCGGAAAAAAACAGCGGGAAACCGCTGAATTCAGAGAGCATAAAATCGGTCGGAGTGTCAGCGACTATAAGGAGGCCTATGTGGACCTCTAAGGGCTGATAGATATATTATAGAATAGAATTACCTCAATTTTATTATAGTTAAAGGTTAATTAAAATTGAAGGAATTAAGAAATAATAAAACAAATGAACTGATTGACAATCTATTTATTTTTAAACAGTATTTTTTTTAAATAATTCCTTTCGGATACATTGTTTCGCATTGTGTCTCATTCTTAGATCTAAATAATATTTTACAATTACCTTTATCAGAACATTTAAATGAAGTAAATCATGTTCAACATTAGTCACTAATTTCTTGTAATTCAACTACGGCGATTCGCAGTTCACCCACGTTGGCAGGAGCTGGAATTCTGGACTTACCTTTTCTTTTCAGCAAGTCCCAAACGCGCTCTATTGGGTTTATATCCGGTGATCTCACCGGCCACTCCATAACAGTGATATTCATATCATTAAGATAAGCTTGAGTTACCCGAGCGGTATGCGGCCGAGCATTATCCTGCATAAAAACAAAATCGTCACCGATATATGAAACGGTACGACATTTTCTTCTAAAACTTCTCTGATATAGCGGTCTGCAGTTAGACTGCCTCTGTCAATCACTACCAAGTCTGTGCGAGCTCCCAAACAAATGCCCGCCCAAACCATTATTGATCAACTGTAGTTTCAAAATTTGTCTGAATGTATCGTTCTCCTTTGCTTCTGTAGGTATATTCTTTGCCTGCCGTCAATTTGATTTAAGAGAATTCTGCACTCATCACTAAACAATACGTGACATGATTTGGGCTGCCAATTTCTTCTATTTAAGTTATTCAACCAGGCAGTTTTTAAATATTCATCCTTTGGGAATCTGAAATGAAAAGTAGGTACTTAATGTAAATTTCGTGAAATTTTTGACTGTATGAAACAAGTTAATGGAATTGGAATTTTAGCTGCTACTATTTTATATTGTCATTTACGATGATGTATATCATATTACAATAGGTACTATCCATTATCTCACAATTACATCTGAACTGAGTACGGCCCTGCATTGGTCGATAAGACGTAATGAAATTATTACTCAGCGTACTTAAGAAATTTGCACTTAATTACAATTAGACAACGTCCGTATGCCGAACAATAATTAATGACACACTATAGCAAGCCAGCAGTCAACCTACGACGTTACAGGCACATCAAAAATTCAAAACTTACCGATGAAATGAAATTCCAGGCGTTTTCCTATGGGAATAGTTGGTACATGACGGCGCACTACACTTAACCATATTATTTAAGTTTTTTCACTGAAAATACAAAAGAAATATTTCGAAAACAACGCACAATCCAAATTATCAACTTCCACCTTAGGCTTATTTACAGCTTAACAAAATGGCGGCTTGCTTCATCTGAATTCTGTCTATGTGTGCGTGAGTGTTGCAACAACAATAATAAAGCGAGAAAGAGTTATTACGTTTGGTTGGAGCGAAAGGGATGAAACTATTGCTTACATGCATCTTTGTAGTGATAAAAATAATGTTACGTCTGCTTCTGTTTATATGTCTGTGGTCTAATCCCCGTATTCAAGAACAATACTATGAGGTCTCACAGTGCTCACGGACGCATAGGGTGATTCAAACCATTTCGTAAACAATACTTGATTGAAGTCCTTCGCTGTGCGTTTGTCAAAATCGATAAAGTAGCTGCCGAGCTACTTTACCGAACGCATAGTGTTGCTTTGACTTCTATCAAAATAGAAAGAAAGGATCGATTTTTGTATTGTTATCTTTGTCTTTTGCCTGCGTCAAATGACTAGAGTGAAGTTTGCCGCATCAAATGGACCAATAAGAGGGCTGTATACAGCTCTGTGCGTCCTCACAGTGGTGAGACCTCACAGTGTTGTTCTTGAATACGGGGGTAATTCATTCAATTCATAGGATTATTCATTTTACGTTGACGAGAAACGGCGATATTCCCTACTATGGATACTATTCCATATTTGGTCTGAGACTTAAAATGTAAAGACCTGTTTCTAGTTTTTATTGTAATATAATATTTAAGACATATTATTGACTTCTTTAAAGAAAACAAAAATTGGCAACTTTTTATTTACAACTAGCTGTCCGGACAGACTTCGTTCTGTCAAAAGTTTTTATTTTTATTTTGAGATGTAAGCTATCCATCCTATCATTCAAGTTGGATCAAACTGCACACGGTGTGCAAGTTTGATTAAAATCGGTTAAGTAGTTTAGGAGTCCGTTGCGGACAAACAACGGGACACGTAATTTATATATATTAAGACTAGCTGCCTGGACAGACTTCGTTCTGTCAAAAGTTTTTTTTTATTTTGAGATGTAAGCTATCCTATCTTTCAAGTTGGATCAAACTGCACTGCACATGGCGTGTAAATTTGATTAAAATCGGTTAAGTAGATTAGGAGTTCATCGCGGACAAACAATGTGCCACGTAATTTATATATGGGTACGTAATTTATTTATATATGGGGGGTAAGGGGGGAGAACGGACTCAACATCATTTCCGGCCCCAATTGTCAACCTCACCTGCACGCGTTGGTGGTTCCCCGTAACCACCAACTGCGGTAGTCTTCTTGCTACCGCGGTCCCCCTGCTAGATAACAGACGAGGCACTGGCGACCGAGCAGTGGCGGTATAACCACACATCCGACTGGGCAACCAGTACGAAGAGGCTTCGGCGGCCTTGGGACCCAAATAATCCCAAAAATATTCGGTGCAGAAGGCAAGGGGAAACCACTGCAACTATATTCCCAAGAAAATCGTCATGGAAGTACAACTAGCAAGGTCAAGTTTTGCATGCGAACCGCTTAGCAACCGGCGTCGTGCTGTGTCCGGGACACGCGATGTGAAATTGGCGACCGGCCACGGGGCAGTAGGGAACCAGGCCCCCCGTGGAAACTCTGCTACTGGAACCTCTATGAAGCTACGGAAAATCCAGATGATAGGAACATGGAATATCCGAGGCCTCCTTGCTCCAGGAAAAATGACCATCTTAGAGCGGGAGATAACCAGATGTGGTGTGAACATCTGTGGACTGAGTGAGACCCATTGGAAGAATAGCGGACACTTAACCACCAACAGCCATGTCATTTACTTCTCCGGGAATGAAAACACCAGCCGTAATGGAGTAGCGTTCCTCATTCCAAAATACCAAAATAACTGTGTTATGGGTTATGAACCTGTGAGTGATCGTATAATTAGCGTCAAACTTAGAGCAAATCCAGTCAACCTGAACCTTATCCAAGTATATTGCACCAGAGCAAGCTGGATTTGTAAAAGGCAAGGGAACTAGGGAGCAAATCCTCATTGTGCGCCAAATCATAGAGAAGGCACGGGAGTTTAACAAGCCCGTCTTTATATGCTTTGTGGACTTCTCCAGGGCCTTCGACTCTGTGAAATGGCCAGTCTTGTGGACCACCTTACTACAAATGGGTACACCAAAGCACCTAGTTCACCTTTTAAGACGTTTATACGAAGGAGGAACAGCCTCAGTGCGAACAGAAGACACCCTGTCGAGCAACTTCCATCCCAGCGCAGGTGTCCGCCAGGGGTGTATAGTGTCACCACTTCTCTTCAACGCTTACACCGAACTTATAATGCGTATCACCCTTGAGGACTGGACAGATGGTGTTACCGTTGGCGGCTACAAAATTGCTAACTTGCGTTACGCAGATGACACCACCCTGTTCGCCTCCACCGCTCAACACATGGAAGAACTTCTCCAAAAGATGGAGCGTGTCAGCCTCGAGTTCGGGTTAAAGATCAATCGCACCAAGACGAAAATGATGATTGTAGACCGCGCCAACTCTAACTCGCCGGAAGTGACTCATATTGCGCAGTGTGAAGTGGTCCAATCCTATACTTACCTTGGAGCTTTAATCACGAACAACGGTGGATGCATTGAGGAAATAAAGAGACGTATGGCCATAACCAGGAATGCCATGAATAAGCTTAAGAGGATATAGAGGAATCGTAATATCACGAAGACCACTAAGACCCGGCTTACTCAAACTCTCGTATTCCCCATATTCTTGTATGCTGCAGAGACGTGGACGCTGCGTGAGGTGGAGAAGAAAAAGATTGACGCCCTGGAGATGTGGTGTTGGAGAAAGATGCTTGGAGTATCGTGGACGGAATTTCGTACAAATGCCTCCATACTCGAGGAACTTGGAATCAAACAGCGACTATCAGCTCAAGTACAAATCCGCATACTCAAATTCTTCGGCCACGTCTCTAGGAGAGGCAATGATTCCATTGAGCGTCTGGTGGTGCAAGGCAAGGTAGAGGGTACCAGGCCACGCGGGAGATCGCCCATGCGATGGACCGATCAAATCAAATCTGCTGTGGGCGGTCCATTGCATGAGTGCACCAAAATGACGACCAACCGAGCGAAATGGCGAGAGATCGTGAGGAGAATTACATCTGCCACAATTGCGACTACATGACGACCACGACCGCTCTGCCAAGAGCGTAACGATTAAGAAGAAGAATTTATATATATTAAGACTAGCTGCCCGGACAGACTTCGTTCTGTCAAAAGTTTTTATTTTGAGATGTGAGCTATCCTATCTTTCAAGTTGGATCAAACTGCACACGGTGTGCAAGTTTGATTAAAATCGGTTAAGTAGTTTAAGTGTCCGTCGCGGACAAACAACGTGACACGGTGGTGACACGTAATTTATTAAAAACTAGCTGACCCGGCGAACTTCGTATCGCCTAAGAATGTAACAAATCAGAGATCATTAAAATCGGTACAGCCGTTCTTAACCGTTATAGTTTCCGTGTCCTCCCTCTCCCGCTCCCGCTCCCGTTCCCGCTCCCGCTCCCGCTCCCGCTCCCGCTCCCGCTACCTTCCTCTCCCTCTCCCTCTCCCCTCCCCTCCCCTCCCCTCCCCCTCTCCCTCTCTCTCTTCCTCTCCCTCTCCCGCTCAAGCTCCCACTCCACTCCCCTCCCCTCCCCGTGTTACATAATCGGGATCCGCGGAACATGCGCGAGCTGTCCGGCCGCGCTGTACGTTCTCACGTAGTTCCTTTACTACTAGCCTAAGATCCGGCCGCAAAATTCCGTGCTCATCTGTTTTTTACTTCAAACCAAATTTTTATGAATATTTATAATGAGGAGAATATAGAATGACTAGGTTGCCTATCAAAATTTGGCCGCTAGTATTTTTAATTAAATTATTTTTAATTTATTTTTGGGAAAAAATTTCGTTCACTTGTTTTTTAAATAAAACCTCACCTACGTCACGGCCACTTAGGTATAAGATTCTAAAAAATCACGGTTGCCTTTGCGCAAACGGCCGCAACCTCTTGGCAGCCTGGTGTAAACAGGTAGGTATGATTTCGACACGTTTATACGTTCATAACGTACATTTATAAATTATATCTGAAATTAAAGCTAATTTTTTTCTATTTATTATCGTATATGGTTGCCTACTTAAATCCGGCCGCAAATAAGGGTTGCCGGCTGTTAAAGATATCCGGCTGCAGGATTAGTGCGCTCATCGGTTTTTTGCTCAAACCCGAATTCTTATGCTTATTTTTAATTAGGAGAATATATAATTACCAAGTTGTCTGTCAAAATTTGGCCACTAGTATTTTTAATTAAATTATTTTTAATTTATTTATGCAGCTGGATATCTTTGACAGCCGGCAACCCTTATTTGCGGCCGGATTTAAGTAGGCAACCATATACGATAGTAAATAGAAAAAAAATAGCTTTAATTTGAGATATAATTTATAAATGTACGTTATGAACGTATAAACGTGTCGAAATCATACCTGTTTACACCAGGCTGCGAAGAGGTTGCGGCCGTTTGCGCAAAGGCAACCGTGATTTTTTAGAATCTTTATATAAGTGGCCGTAACGTAGATGAGGTTTTATTTAAAAAACAAGTGAACGAAATTTTTTCCCAAAAATAAATTAAAAATAATTTAATTAAAAATACTAGCTCCCAAATTTTGACAGACAACTTTGTAATTATATATTCTCCTAATTATAAATAAGCATACGAATTCTGGTTTGAGCAAAAAATCAATGAGCGCACTAATCCTGCAGCCGGATATCTTTAACAGCCGGCAACCCTTATTTGCGGCCGGATTTAAGTAGGCAACCATATACGATAATAAATAGAAAATAATTAGCTTTAATTTGAGATATAATTTATAAATGTACGTTATGAACGTATAAACGTGTCGAAATTATACCTGTTTACACCAGGCTGCCAAGAGGTTGCGGCCGTTTGCGCACAGGCAACCGTGATTTTTTAGAATCTTTATATAAGTGGCCGTGACGTAGATGAGTTTTTATTTAAAAAACAAGTGAACGAAATTTTTTCCCAAAAATAATTTAAAAATAATTTAATTAAAAATACTAGCGACCAAATTTTGACAGGCAACTTGGTAATTATATATTCTCCTAATTATAAATAAGCATAAGAATTCAAGTTTGAGCAAAAATCGATGAGCGTACTAATCCTGCAGCCGGATATCTTTGACAGCCGGCAACCCTTATTTGCGGCCGGATTTAAGTAGGCAACCATATACGATAGTAAATAGAAAAAAATTAGCTTTAATTTGAGATATAATTTATAAATGTACGTTATGAACGTATAAACGTGTCGAAATCATACCTGTTTACACCAGGCTGCCAAGAGGTTGCGGCCGTTTGCGCAAAGGCAACCGTGATTTTTTAGAATCTTTATATAAGTGGCCGTGACGTAGATGAGGTTTTATCTAAAAAACAAGTGAACGAAATTTTTTCCCAAAAATAAATTAAAAATAATTTAATTAAAAATACTAGCGGCCAAATTTTGATAGGCAACCTAGTCATTCTATATTCTCCTCATTATAAATATTTATAAAAATTTGGTTTGTAGTAAAAAACAGATGAGCACGGAATTTTGCGGCCGGATCTTAGGCTATACGTAATATCTTCTGAATGGAATGTCCGATTTGAGTAATTCAAAAAGTTATCTATAGGTATTGAAACAGTTTTGAATATGAAATGATTTATTTGGATAAGGATTAATACGAAGGTATGGTTTTCATGATCTGATTTTGGTCATCTTTTTTATTAACTTTTAAAATGTAAAAAGTGGTTATAGTGACATAACGACAATAGTTGGACATATACTATCGCGAGGTTTTTTGTAGATATTGATATGTTCTATAATATTGTAGAACATTTTTTTGTTCTATCATCAATAGTTTCCGCAGCGTATGCGATGAAAGAAATTTTTAAGCAAATTTTTTCACACTTTGGTTCACGTTACTGATGTTTCAGCAAGGATCCCTAATTTTTTCTAGTAATAAATGTAGCCTATGTTATTCATGAATGATGTAGCATTCTAATAGTGAAAGAATTTTGAAAATCGGTTCAGTAGTTTTTGAGTTTATTCGTTGCAAACATACAAAAATACAAAAATATAAAAATACAAAGCTTTCCTCTTTATAATATTAGTATATATTAGGATTATGATGGACGTAGTTTCTGAAAAACGTTCCAATCCACACTCATGTTGAAATTGAATTGATACTTAAGTGTATTACTTAAGTATTAATACTTAATAATACTTCCTTACTTAGTATACTTACTTATTACTAATACTTAAGTATTAATTAATATTATATAAGCATTAATTCAATTTCAACATGAGTGTGGATTGGAACGTTTTTCTTATTACATGAATGGAAATTTCCAATGTCATGTCATTAGGAACACGTATCGAACAAAAACTATCGATAATAATCGATACGATACTCAAGAGTAATATATCGAAAAAACAGTATCGTACTCGTAATCGAAAAAGCAGTATCGTTTTCATACACAAATAATTGTCAGTAAAATTATAGCCTCATTCACTACCACCGAGTAAGTTTTAAACAAGCTTACTGGGAACCAGTTGACCACTTACCGGTTAAACTGATTCCTGAATATCACTTCAATGGAATTTAAAAACTTGTATCTAAAGAAATCTCATAGGGAAGTAATTTGTCAACACTTTAGTTGAAATGTAGTAAAAGAGGTGCTTATAGAAAGATTAAAATATTTGAAATACCAATTTTCGTACCTCTAGGTCACACAAGCATTGTCAATAAATAATACATTGCGAAGGAAGGATACAGGTAGAACATAATTATTATAATCAAAATTATTGTTGGTACATACTTAAGTAAAAAGGAACCAAATGGTTTCACCTAGGTTACAAAAAGGAATAGCAGAATTTACAGCCAAATGAACTCTTGTAAAAAAATTGCATTCAAAAGAACCTGCTCGCACAAACAAAATATCTGTTACTATTTTTTATAGATAGCGTTAGCATGACATGAATGATTATTATAAACGATTCAATACTTTATAATACTTTATAATAATATACTGTAGCGACCCTACATTTGAATATTGTTGTAATTAATACGTAACACTATTTTTGTTACCATGGCATTTATAAATAAGACTATTGTCATTCATTCATCTTTATCATGTCTTTGTATTAAAACCATATTGGAACGTTATTAAATTCTTTAATCTCGTTTGGAATCCTGTTTATTTTTACATCATCAACACGCATCCTACATTAGTGACATCGACGTGTTTCGCTGTAGGACAGTTTAGTCTTCCAAATACAAGATTTAACAAAGTGCACATCGATTTAGTAGGCCCCTTATCTCCAGCTTCTGATTATCGATACCTCCTCACTGCAATTTTGACAGGTATACCGTATACCCGATGTCCCGAAGTTGTTCCATTACAGGACATATCAGCTGATACTGACGCTAAAGCTTTTTAAAATGTTTGGATAACTCGTCTTGTGTGTGCTCAAACGGTTGTGACGGATCAAGACCGACAGTTCACTTGTCATCTGTTCAGAAGTCTCTCTGACTTATGTGGTGTGAAGGTACAACTCACTACACTACACAGCACAATATACAACAGCGTATCATCCTGCTGCTAATGGCATGATCGAACGAATGCATCGCACGTTAGAGGCAGCTATTATGGCAAATGGTAACTGGGCTGAGCTTCTACCATCTATACTCCTGAGCTTAAGGTCAGCATGGAAGCCAAACCTTAACTTATGACTTGTTTGGAGTCCTGTTTATTTTTACATCATCAACAGGCATCCTACTTAACCTTTATAAGGTATTGAGTACAAAACTACCGATATTGCAAGGAAAAGTATTCGATACCAAAAAGTATCGATACAATATATTCCGTATCCCTACTCGGGCTACATGTCATAATGACTTGAGTGATTTGGAATTGGAATGAAATCGTTCAGAACAAACAGCTGAGAAGAACTGACTTTTGGTGTCTTTTTGCGCGATAACTATCAATAAGTTTTTAAAGAAAAATTGTTCTAAACCTGTAGTGACATTTATTGCCAGTTTATGTACTTAGTACAAAGTGTGCGCAAAACTTTTTAAGGTGGACGAGAAGTTTTTATAATCGCGTGTTTTCGATATATTCTTGTTGTGAACTTCTGTGGTTCGCCACAGAGCAGCGGCGAACTGCTATTTCTTGTAATTTTCATGCTTTTTCAAGCGAAATGGACGATTCTTCGCCGCAGCCTGGCACATCGAATTTTAGCAAGTAAGTATTATGGACTTTCAGTTTTTCCATCTTTCTTTAATTGATCCTAACTCTGCTCATAACACTGCGCGCCTGTCGCAACCGTACAAACTTAGTTTTGAAGTTACTTTAGGTGTTATTTTTCTTTACAATAACTTTAAAACACTTTTTAACCCACGACAAATGGTTTCTTACTTCTATAATACAGTTTATTTTCTTATTCTGCGACTTAAAACTTTTGTTGTAAACTTCAAAAAACTTTTCTGTTGCAACATCTGTTCGAAATTGTATGCTGAATTACATACCAATGTTCTATAGTACTAATCTACCTAGATTACTTATCTTAAAGGTTGTGAATATAGTGGCTATAAATATTATCTAATGTAATATCTTCAGTTACCAATTGAGTGACTTCTTAATGTGCTTAAAGGAATAATGTAAGATCAGTTTTAGTAATTGAGTCACCTCACCGGGGGATTAGGAGATTTGGAGGAGGAGAATCAATGAATTTAATAATATACTAAATACCACACGGACAAAGTTGCGGGTAACAGTTAGTGTAAAAATATGAAAACAACTCAATATGGATTTTATTCAGGCATCGACCATTGCGAAAATGAATGTTGGTTCTTTTTTTGGGTTGACACCATAATTATACCTTTATTTTAGCTGTATGAAGTTCCTCGGTTATTACAATATATTCTACCGTGTTATATCAAAATGAATTAAAATGCTTTTTGCATGTAATTTTAATATTGTGAATTTTATTCATACACTGAGCGTAATTTTATTCGTACAAGTAAGATTATAATAAAACCGGGCAAGTGCTTGTCAGGCCACGCGCAATGTAGGGTTCCGAAGTAGTAAGTTTATTGACTGTTACTCAATAACTACTTATGCTAACATAGCCGTGATAGTTTTCCTTGTAAATTTATCATATAAACTATTTTTAAGAATTCTTTGACTTGACCAACTCCAACCGTTTAGCCAGCAGGGGGAAGACACTTGACTCTAACCTAAATTAGCACTTTGATGCCATATATTTCGCAAACGGACCCCTAATTCCAATATAAAAAGCGGCCAAGTGCGAGTCGGACTCGCCCATGAAGGGTTCCGTAGTAGCAAATAACATAATATAAAAGTTCTTGAAGTTCGTTGTAACTTTGATCGAGGTAAATTGTGGTTTACGATTTATGACGTATTAAAAAAAAATACTTACTAGATCTCGTTCAAACCAATTTTCGTTGGAAGTTTGCATGGTAATGTACATCATATATTTTTTTTAGTTTTATCATTCTCTTATTTTAGAAGTTACAGGGGGGGGACACACTTTTTACCACTTTGGAAGTGTCTCTCGCGCAAAATATTCAGTTTAGAAAAAAATAATATTAGAAACATCAATATCATTTTTGAAGACCTATTCATAGATACCCCACACGCATGGGTTTGATGAAAAAAAAAATTTGAGTTTCAGTTCTAAGTATGGGGAACCCCCAAAATTTATTGTTTTTTTTTCTATTTTTGTATGAAAATCTTAATGTGGTTCACAGAATATATCTACTTACCAAGTTTCAACAGTATAGTTCCTATAGTTTCGGAAAAAAGTGGCTGGGAAAAAAGTGGCTGTGACATACGGACGGACAGACAGACATGACGAATCTATAAGGGTTCCGTTTTTTGCCATTTGGCTACGGAACCCTAAAAATGGTCTTAGAAGCCCATAAAATTTTTGGAAGACCCTTTCAACGATATCTCACACTATAGAGTATGTGACTAACAATAAGAAAAAACTCATCCTCAAGTTACCTGTACTGTAGAGTTTTTGTTTTTCAATATTTTGTTCTAAGATTCTGGAGTTTTAATAAATATGTATACATACATATATGTAGATGCCAAATAACAGCTATCTAGCACTAAGGGTCTCGGCGCTTTGCCTCGGACAGACGGACAGACGGACATGACGAAACTATAAGGGTTCCGATTTTACTTCAGAACCCTAAAAAAGAGAAGACAAAAAATATTTAAGCAGGCATGTTCTCTAAGCCCTCTGTATAGTTAGAATCACTTGCGTTCCATAGCCAGGTGTTTGCACCATATCTTTATCCATAATTGATATGCTCGAGCGAGGCACGAAACAAAACGCGTGCGTATAGAGTGCGTGCGGCAATCGACCGAGGCGCCTTTGAGCAAAACATAAAAACCGACACTGGGTGGTTCCGCCACACGGTCACTCGCCCGCGGCCGCGTGCGTTGCGGCGCGCGCGCTGCAGTGTTACCAACTCTCAAAAATATTTATCCCTAAAACTAACTCAAAAAACCCTAAAATCGCCCTAATTACTTGGAAATCCCCCTAAAATTTTTTTTTTGGAAAAATAGTAAATAATCAAAAAATTATATATATTTATTTATAAATTATGCGTGTATTTCTAGGCCTTTAAGTAAAATCTATTTTAATAACGGTGATAATAATTAACTTTTTTGATTCTTCATTTGATTCATTAATTGAACTTAAAAATCCCCGAAAATCAATTCCGATTACAATATCGATTTATTTTGTAAGGTAAATTCACAAATACTTATTTTTTGATTTCCATTTTTCCAGATTGCAGATTAATCTGATATCCTTTATTTAAATGCCAAAAGTCCCAGTCTCCTTTGATTAGCTAGTTCGTTCCAGGGCCTCTTACATCTTTATTTTGATCAATAAATAAAAAATGTGAAGATTCACAAAACCCCTAAAAATAACCCTAAACATATAAGATCTCTAAAAAAATCCCATATTGCATATTTACCCCCTAAATTTGGGGGGAAAACCCCTAAGTTGGTAACCCTGGCGCGCTGCCTCAGCCGAGGGCGCCGAGGCACGTCCACACAGACCGAGCTGCTTCGCACGGTAAATGCCTCGCGAGGCTGCTCGCTCTGTGTGGACCCGGGACCCGCCTATTGATGTAGGCACATGATGCGAGGACGATATTTGATGTAATTGCAGGACTTATGCGCAGACTAGATAATTAACAGATAAATACTTGCTAGGCAGTTAGGCTAAGTACCTTTGCTCATTCCTACGTACGAACCTACTTGCTTCACGACTGTGTTGTTTTGCATTTAAGATCGGGACGGCAACTTATCTATATTTTGTCCGCCGCCGCGGCGATTTATATCGTGTTTGTCATCTTATTATAAATTAAATAGTTTTTATGTTAATATCAGACTAATGTATTTATATTACCTACTTATCTTCGTGAAGTTTTTGCTGTCGAACTTAAAGCGTTGGATATTCTTAGTTTGTATTTTGTATATTGCCCATATCATTGCGAAGGAACAAAGTGTGCAGTGGACAAATTGCACACTAGGTTTTCCGTTCCGTGGTATCAGTTTGAGCCTCTTTTGCAGGTAGCGTCGCGCGGGTGAGGCGCAGCGGCCGCGGGTTATGACACGACTGCGGCATATCAGGTACCGCCCACACCAACACCACCACCACCAACACCACTACTACCACAACCACCACCCCCACCACCAACAACACCACTATAATCGATCACTAGGATCACCACGATCACTAGAATCGACGCAAGCGTAACAATTATAAATCGAGAAAAATCATGGGAAAGTGTTTGTTAAAGGGAGACTCCGATTCGGAGTAAGCACTCGTAATGGTACACGCGAGGTGACGCGAGCGGCGAGGCTAGGCGAGACGAGGCTACGCTCCTCGATTGTTGCCGGCGTACGGCGTGCAAGTGAAGCCGCCGTTTGTTAGAAACACCAGTGTTCCAGTTAATTGCCACGGACCGAGTTAATTGAGTTTCTTGAAATGTGAGCTTGTGCGCGCAACACGTGCGCCCCGGTGCCGCGGTGGAGCCACACCGTCTAGTCCATTCATTCTAGATTTAAATGTATGGACGAAACGGCAATATTTATATTTTTGTGAAACTGCTGCTATGTTGTACCTTTATGTGAGTACATTAAAAAAAACAAGTATCCTCTCCCTCCCCCGTCTGCATCCCCCCTTGAAAAGTGTCCCATTTTACAGATTTCTTTATTTTCAGAAAAACGATATTAAATTATGTATGGGTGATTCTACAAAAATTGGGTAACTCGATGTCATCAGCCAATATATACAAAGTCTTATTATATTTTATTGAGATTACAATTTATTTTAAAGCAATGAAAAGTCCTTTATTTGGTCACCCAATTTCAACTCTTAATTTTAAATATAAGTTAATAAAAAAACACAATTAATGCTTAAAATGTCAGTCCTTTGGCATGTCACAATCCCGAAAACCAAGAATCAAGTGAATATCTATTAAACATTATCATTGATTTAAGAAAACTTACTAATTTACAACAATCTGTGATGTACATAGTAATATATACTGGAACTTTCATAATGCAATGTTCTCCACTTTATTTAAAAAAAAATAAGAAACTTTGTCATTAGTTTTATTCGTCAGTCCGTTGTGTGTTGTTTAAATTTGAAATTCGCGCAAAATATCACCGACTCAACGTCAAATCCCTGTTTGAATTATAATGTTGATTATGAAGTTACTTGCGGACCGTACAATTTGACGGCCGCCGTAACTGTACCAGTGCTTGGGTTGTGTTTGTCGTCTATACACGTGCTAAGCCAGTCAACATTTCAGTCCTGTGGTGAGTCGTTATTTTCTTGTTAATCTGAGGTTTATTTTCATTTATACATAGTTAACTACGATTTGTTAAAATGTAGTTTGTTGATATTTGAAATTACCAAAAGAAACAATAGTTATGATTATAGCCTCAAATTATGTCTCTTTCGTCAGTCCGTTGGCGTCAGTCCTTTGTCAGGTATCGCGCCAAAGGACTGACGTGTTTCCATGGTACTGATGTTTTTTGTTTTAGAGCAATTTTATCTTAATTGCTACCGTGTATATTTATATTTCAGTTTTAAAACATTATGCGGCACGCTAAAAGCAAATTGACTAGCATTAAATTAGCGGAATTCAAAGAAGAAGTAATAAAATCTGTTGAAAAAACGCCAAAGACCAGAATTGAAGACATGAGTGAAGATAGAACTAAAAAGAAAGAATTAGTGAAGAAGGCCCTTATTGGGGAAGTTATTAAAACACAATTGGAAGAAAACTACACTAAACTCATGAAGAAAGAAAGAAATTTAAACAAGTTATGTCTGGAAATGTAGTTGACAAATACAAACTTTTAAGATTAATATTGTTAGATTTTTGTTTCTATTGTTGGTTGATTCATCCATCCATCCATCCATCCATCCATCAGCCTTTGTAGGTCCACTACTGAACATACGCCTCTCCTAACTTGCGCCACTCTGACCGGTCCTGAGCCTTCTGAATCCAGCGGATGCCCGCTGTCTTCTTCAGGTCGTCAGTCCACCTGGTCGAGGGCGTCCTATGCTCCTTTTTCCGAGACGTGGGCGCCATTCAAGGACCTTTCTTTCCCAACAGTTATCGGTCCTTCGAACTATGTGGCCAGCCCATTGCCACTTAAGCCGGCTAATTCTTTGAGCTATGTCGGTTACCTTTGTTCGTCTACGGTAATCTCTCCATAGCCCGCTGCGCTACTCTGAGCTTGTGAATTAGGCCAATAGTGAAGCACCACGTCTCGGATCCGTATGTCATCGCTGGCAACACACACTGCTCGAACACCTTCGACTTCAGGCACTGAGTGTTTTGGACAACAAGATTTGACGCAGTTTCCCGAACGCAGCTCATCCGAGTTGGATTCTACGAGTGACTTCTTTCTCGAAGTTGGACTTACCCATCTGGATCACTTGTCCCAGGTAAATGTATTCGTCTACACCTTCGAGAACAGCGGTATTAACAACAACCGGTATGGGTGTGACATGGACATTCGATATGATTTTCGTCTTGTCCATGTTCATCTTAAGACCCACCCGTTGTGGGGCGCTGTTCAAGTCCCCGAGTATTGTACCAAGTTCTTCCAGGGAACCCGCCAGGCAGCGGCGTAGCTAGCCCTTAGGAGGCCCCATATCAATATTTGTTGTGGGGCCCCCTCAACGTCAGCTGTCAAATATAAAAGGAGTGCCAACTGTCAGTAGCAGTTGTAGGCCGCTGGGGAGCATTTTTTGGGAGTGTTAGTGGGGGCCCCTATACGCTGGGGGCCCCGTATAATTGATACGGCTGATACGGTGGTAGCTACGCTCCTGCTGCCAGGATAACTATATCATCGGCATATCACAGATGTGTGATGTATTCGTTTGTTGATTACTTAGAAATATTAAGTAAAACTAAGTCAAAGTAGTAAAAGTTAAGTGAATGACGTTATGTTAAATGTCAAAAGGCTGTTTTGAAAACTGAGATAGTATTTTGTACCAGTATTACATATTAATAATTATTTTTAATAGTTACTAAGTGATTTTAATACTTAAAAGACATGTGGCATTATTAAATCCTAAGAGATTTGTACAAAATTTTATTAAATTTCATTAAAATTCTTACAAAATTGTGTATTTTATCAGTACTATGTTAGCCTCGTCAGTCCCATGGCAGTAAAAATCTGAAAATTTTAAATATCTCACGATCTACTTAAAAAAGTGACTGGCCCGATTTGGAACAGTATATTCATTAGATTAGCCATCATATACACCCAAATTTGTACAAATTTGATTAAATAAGTGTAGTAAACAAAATATCCTCAAAAGTTACCCAACTTTTGTATAATCACCCGTATGGATAAATTACCTACAAATAAGTTCCTACATTCAGTTTCCAAGTTATGGGGCGTCAGAGTTTAGTAAAAATCTGCGCATAGCAAAAATTCAACATTTAAGAGGCAGAAAACAAATAGAATTTGTAATAAATACAAGAAATATATATAATCGTTATAATCATTACCTAAGTGTAATTAAATTGTAATAGGTTGATGCTTGTAAAATCAGATATTTAAAATAATAATAATATGAGGGATCTTTATAGGAATAACAGAAACAAAAACAATCATCTTTAAAATTTGTGTCGTTTTTTCTGTAATGTTTAACCGCAAATCATGCAAAAAGTTCTACACAAAAGAAAAAAAAATTAGAACGAAAACTTTAATAATAATATTCCTATTTGAGCACTTGTAATGTAAACGAAATAAATTTTAGTTTTTTTTATAAAAAATCCAAAACCACCAAAAACTCAGTCCCCTGGCTTTGACATTTTTCAGAATTGAGGCTTCGAAATTTAATTGCAAGATATATTCATAATATATAATATATAATTTTATGCATCATGTTTATAAAAAAAAATACTAACAGCTTTCTAAAATTAAAAACAGCCAAAATCGATTTATTTCACTAAGCCAAAGTATGTCCCGGCATTTTTAGATCAGTCTCATGTCAAAAGTTCAAAACCAATTATTATTATTTTCCACTGTGCATGGACAGGTACGTAATTAGTCTGAAATTTGTGTCGCCATTTCCTTTAGCCCTTTTCCCCCCATTTTATTTCATGTCAGAGTGTCTTTTGTGGCAGGAAAAAGTGTCGGAACCAGTACAACAGTCAGTCCTCTGACAGTTATTTTATTTTTAATTTATTTGTAAAGTTGGAAAAAGTTCATATAATTTAATATACAGGATAATGTGCGTGGATGGCCAAATTCGAAACAATGAAGAATAGCGAAAAATGCTTAAAGAAATCTCGGGGCTGATTTTGATGAAAACTAAAACTGCATCATTACATTTTTGAAAAATCAATATTCCTAGCCAGGAATCAAACCTATTGATTTTGAAAAACAAATATACAGGATACATATCTAAAACTACATTTAAAACATTGGGATGGCTTATTAGTTATATTTTACAATTAAGTCAAAATACACAGTCTATGAATCCTCCATATGTTCAATTCAATCCATTAAAAATATATTAATACAATTTATGTTCATCACTTCATTTAAGGAAACAGCAGTAACAGTAAGTACGGAAATTATTCTACACATTGAGTCAACTGACTGCAATGGCTTTAGATCAAAATGATCGTTACAACTTAATTATGTTATTTATTACTCGTATATTAAAAGTTGGTCCGTTAGGAAACCGCGATTAAAATATAAATACTTCCTTCATTAATTTCGAAATATATTGTTAAAACATTGGAGGAGCGTCTCCGGAACATGTCGCTGCACCATGCTGCACCAGTATGGATGTATGGAGGAGTTAGCGTCCAACAGTTAATGCCTCAATTATGGTTATTTGTTATTTAATTAGCCGACAAACGAGAACGAGCTGCCGATCCACCATATGGTATTATCGCCCTTGTATTTCAGAAACACTAAAGGTAACAGTAAACTTTTTAAACTTTTTTTTACAGTCAGTTCAGTAGGTAGCTATTGAGGCACAGATTTGTATACGTTGTTACAACAATGAAACAATTACTACTCGTAGGGATAGTAAAAACAATTACTACTCGTCTGGGATGAGTGATTTGGTGTGGGCGGCGGTGGAGGGCGGTGGGGGTTCTGTCACTGTCAGCGCCGGCCGCCGCCTGCTCTCGACGGATGAGTACCGGTGGACAGTAATTCTATTGAACCACCAGGTGCTGAACGTTGATTAAACATAAATCAGTTCAATATTAGGTGCAGGCCTAGTTACTTACGATGACTTCAGTGGTGTGCCTAGGCCGTCAGAATAAGGCAAGCCCAGTTGTGTCGTACAACCCAGGATTTCGGGATCTTTGGCCTGACGACACAGAACACTCCATCCCACACGTATAATATTTACCAACAAATAATATGAGTGTTAACAGCTACAGAGAGATGGTAGTAAACCAATGAGTAAGTAGTAGTAGTCCAGTTAGCTGGGCTTTTCGGCTTGTATATCTGTACCGCCATTTGATGGATTCATTTAAGGGTTTAATTGTATTGATTTTGTACTGAACCGCTATTTGTTCCGAGTTCCGACCGCAGAGCAGAAAGTAGTCGAACGGGACACTTGTACAATGTGTATTGTGTATCAATTATGGCCGTTTGAAAGGTAAATTGAAATATTATATTTTTAAAGGATTGAATTAAATATATGGAACTTTTTACTATTCACCATCATAATATCCCGTATGGTCTAGGGGGAGGGGAAGGGGAGTGGAGGGGCAGGGGGGAAAGGGAGGGGAAGGAGAGGACGAAGGGGAGGGGGGAGAGATGGGGAAGGGGAGCATTTCATACTTTAGTTACCATAAGCCTCTTGTATCATTTATCGAAAATGTAAGCTCTGAGTCTGAATAAATTTAAGTGATACAGTATACCAATAAAATGTAAATTAATTATCTAACTTGGCATCACTATTTTCATTACTAAAACCTACAATTATCATCTTCCCGAAATTTTACATTCATCTCATTATCTTTTACACAAAATATTAAACAAAATTTTTGAAGGTTTCACTTCTACAGCATCTACTTTTGTTTAATAGATATAGTTTCATACTATTTGTTTACCTAGCACATCATTTTAGCGTCACTCGACTATTGAAAATATTATTTACAAAGAAATACAATTCATCCTCATTTTAAGTAAGTATTTAAGGGAGGTACCATAGTTTATATAACTTTATAGTCGCTAAATATTTATATTAAAAATTTAAGATTCAATTCCATGAAAGTTAATATGTGAAAATAATAAATTAATTGAGATGAATAAATAATTAAAATTTTACTACAATTAAATTAAGTTCATTACAGTAATAATATTTTTAAGATAATATTTACTTTTAAATAAAATGCTAAACATATAATTCAAATAGTAATTATTAACTAAAAAGAAAGAAGAACAAGATCACAGTCCTTATATGCGGTTGCTTATAATGTGCTATAGCTAATGGGTTTAAAAAATGTAATCTTTTGACTTCCTCGATAATATCACACAAGAAATAATAGTACTTATAATAAGTAATGATAGTCCGAATACTTAGCGAAATGCATATGGGTCAATTAGGCATCAATCGTTAGAAGATACCTTAATTAAGTATTCGTTACCTTAATCGAAATCGATCTCCTTTCAATTCAAAAGTTTTATATTTTATTTTATTATGGTAACAATTTGGGTAATTTATTTACAAATCTATCGTAAATCTAAAACTTGCATCTATCGTGGACACCGTGGTAGAGCTGAATTGAACTGCAGTTGTAGTACAGAAGAAATAATAGTACTTATATTGTAGTCTGTAGAGTCAATTTATTTAACTTTAGGCCTACGATAGAACTCTAAAAAAATGAAAATCGGCGGACAAACAGGATATAGGGTGTAAATAACAATGATCAAAAATAATTATGGTAGCCGCCAGCGATGCGGTGCCGCAATGCCGGTGGCATTGAGACAAATCATTATTTATCAGAACCCAAGTGATATAAAACATATTGCGATTTCTTCACGAAAACTAAGTTCGATAATAGACCTCTTCGTCGCATTGTTTTCCCCAAAAGTAGCTATGGGAACATTATTGACAAACACTCGAAGTGGCCAATACATGCTCTCAAGACGCAATATACCACGACAGAGGACTTTCGGCCCGCTCGTAGCGACCGCACTTCAAAACTATGCGCAATGTTTATTAGTTTTTAAGCCAGGGATGATCCACAATAGACAGATTTTATATAGATTTTCTTGATGCGTTGAGTTGAGGTATATTAGCATGTTATGTAAAACATAAATAATGTTGAATATTAAGTTATTGAGCGAAGTATAACACAATGTTATGAAATAGGCCGGAAGTTTCTCTAGCAGCCAGGAGCGTTGGTTACTGTGGTTTGCGCTTGCAGCTAGTCCCTTACAAATATTAGCTCAGGGTCAGGCCTCAGAGGAACTAATCATTCGGTTACTTCGTACGAGTGTGGTACATAAAGTTATAAACAATATCGTATAATGGCCGATTGGGTCATATAAATCAACACCATCTCTAAGAGGCATGAAATCCTCGCAAAAAATATATTTTCTGGGCTCATTGGTGCTCACTTTCCAACTTTGCAAAGAATAATTTAATTTGGCATGAATAAGAAAGAAGTAAATGTCTTACAGTAGTTTGTTTCACCTGAACGAACGGCAATAACGGAATCGTTTTCAAGGGTATTTGTTGTTGTTAACGTTGAGATTGTTAATCCATTTTTGGAACGAAGTTCCTTATCGCGCGTTGCGAAAGGGGGCTAGGCGGAAAATTTGGTAACGACACTATTTGCCGTCGTAGTTTTTTTTACATAGAAAGCAAGCCAGAGTACTAGGATAGCAAAAACATGCAGCAAGTGTGCCAAAACAAAACTAAGGTATTAAATTTCTCACGAATTTTTTTTGGCACACTTGCTGCATGTTTTTGCTATCCTAGTACTGACTGCAAGGAACTTCGTTCCATCCGGGTGTCCCTTGACACCTCTCAAGTTTTTTTTTATAGTGAAACTAAGTGGATGTTTCTTATTCACTGACGCTGACGCTTAAATGACACCGAATTAGATGCTTAGCTCGCTGATATTTAAAATCCCGCATGAATGAATAAGGTGCTTTTTATAGCGGGGATGGACCTGTTGATTGTTGTTGGGGATTGAAATAGTAATTGAGTATTGAAGTTTTTTTACAGGTTTATGTAAATATGTGCTTCTATCATAGAGTCTTTATAATTATATTTTTTTTATTAATTTCTCTAAGAACCCAATTGCGAAGCCCACGTAGATGAAGTCGCGGGTAGAAGTTGTTGATTAATGAAATCATTTAACTTAAACAAAAAATAAAAAAAATCTTTAGCACTTCTCCACATTAGAAGTTAGAACCTGTCTGTACAAATATTCATGTTAAGTTACTTGTACAGGTTGTAAGTTGTCTATCTTTCAGAGAATCAAATGCACGCACTTGGTGCTCGGTGTCGTGTCGTGTCGTGATACCCGCGGCCGGTGTCGGTGTTGATTGTCGAATGTCGGGTGTCGTGTATCGTGTCTGGGCAGTCTGAGCTGTCTGGTGCTCTGGGTGCGGAGGGACGGTGTCGGGTGCCAGCTGTAATTGAGTGTCATTCTACCTGTACGCGCACCTCGGCCTTAGGCTATCTCCATTTCAAAAACAAACAATCCCCTGTTCTTTGTCCATTTATTCGTAACAAAATTGTCTTATGGTTTTTTTAAATAGAGAATATGAACCTGACTATGAACTTAATAAGTACTTTAAATGTTCAAATTATCAGTCGTGTTTTTATTATGTGGCAGATCAAGGACAATATAATTAAATGTTATGATTGTTCGGGTTGATAATAATTATTGAAAAGATAGGTAATACAGAATGTGATTAATAAAAAAATGCTACAGAAATTCTATGCTAGTAGTACACACGAGCACATGCATAGGATGACCCTATTGACCATATAGCCCGGTTGGTTGCGTCTGGACCCATCTTGCAAAGCGAGGGTCACAACTCCCAGGTTCAATACCTGGCCGTATTTATGTGACAAATAAATAGTTGTACTTGGGTCTTGGGTGTAATAGTGATGTGTTATTTGTGTTGTCCGTGCCACCCGCGACTCGCGACACAGAGAAACCTACTGTGGGGTATGAAATTATAGTTATTTAGAGAAATATTTTATTTATGTTCATTTTTGTATCGGTAAAACTTAGCGTATGTCCCGCCCCTACTGTGGATTTTTCCGACACGGGCGTTGGACATCAATTACAATTTTCTGAAAAAAGTTAGTAATTCATCTGAATTCAGACATTATTTTTAGGACTTCTGAATATGATATTAAAGTGTATTACATTGTAAATGATGACTTACAATTAGTTAACTGAAATAGTTAAACGTAAATGTGAAATGAGAGCCAAGCTAAAAAAAAAGAATTGAAATCGAGATGGGTGCCCAATTCTGTGTAGAAAAGCCTATAGTTTTAGTCACAAGAACCTGTAATTCAAGCTCTACATTTGACTTGATTAGTTTTCACATACCTACGAAGATAATTATATTTGTACTAGCTTTTGTCCGCAGCTTCGCTCGCGGTAGAGATCGATTTCTTACAAATCCTAATTACTTTTACTTAGTTAGATTTAGTTGCCTGTATCATTTGATAGCGTCATTCAGAACTTGCAAATGAATTTTACTAACGCCATCTATTAACAATATCCGTAACAAATATCTAGCAACTAACAAAATATCGATCTTCCCATCTGGATGTTTTACCGCGGTAAAAAGCCTACGTTACTCTCCACCCTCCTCGCTATCTCCACACACAAAAACCATGCCATATAACAGCTTCGTTGCGACGTGAAAGACGGACAAACAAACAAACACACTTTCACATTTATAATATTAGTATGGAAGTATGGATAATTATCTTCGTTAAATCTGTTAGATTGATGAAATACCTATATTACTTTTCTAAAATTTGGTTTGTTGGTTGCTAACTAATGAAAACTAGCCAAGTCAAATTTAAAGCTTTAATATTTAGTTAATATCTAAATAACCGTTTGAGGTGTGTTAATGAAATTTGGAGCACATAGGTATTTCGCAAGTCTCAGTAAATGAGCCAAAGACAGGTTTATGTGGAATAGTTTTTGAGTTGAGGGGGTCATAAGTAGCTCCAAATGGTTCGTGTAATATTACACACGGTACTGCTCGCCAGCTCTGTTAGCTTGAACTTGGCTTGACACGCACCCCGTGTGTCTAGATTTACCTAATATGTATGTATCTACATCTTTTTAATAGAACGCAACGTAATAAAATAAACAAGCAAATTAAACGAGCACTGGTATATGGTCGTATATATAATGTTATATACCTACGACTCTGGCAGAATGGGCCCGAAAAACTTTGTCGGATTAATCCGACCTAGGCGGTTAAAGGGTTAAATATTTTACTGTACCACTTTGTAGTTTTCATAAATAATAATATTACCGTGATTTGGCATGGTAATACATATTATGTATTACCATGCCAAATCACGGTTTTCTAGCACCTGCGATATGCTGTGGACTGGTGGTATCCTAAAAAGATAAGTGAAAAGTTGAACGAATATTAATTTCAAAACAGGTTATATTGAAACAACGCTGACAAGTAGATGTAGTGGATGAAATAGATTCTCTGTGGGATGTTGCGTATTCGATCCCCCCTGGAGCGCCGCACTATGTGGAAGTTGAGCCTATTTCATGTCATAAATCTATAACTGAGCCATTTTTGAAGATAGCAAGGTGATTTTTTTTTCTGATAGACTTGAATATATATACTTTCAAATAATAGAAAGTATTTAGGAATAAATGTATTTTTAATAGTTGCAAAAAATTAATAAACCTAAATTTCAGCCAAAATTATTTGAATTTACATTTATGTTGAAAGAATATTATGTTAAAATATAAAAATAAATATATCAAGGTAACGTTATTCAATAAATATATTAATTACACAGTTTACATTAATCTAATAGCTCCAAAGCTTCATCTAGAAGATCCATGATCTTTTTTTTACGGATTTCTTAAACTAGTTATATAAGGGTCGGATGTATATTAAAGTATGTGTAAAACGTCTTCATTAGTGGCTATTCTGGAACACTTTCGACCATGATGAAGCGTGAAGAACCGACTTTAGCCTGATGAACCAACTTTAATCATTTCAGGACTTACAAAATTGGGGTACGTTGTGCATTAAAACAGCAACTTTTTTTCATTTATTGAATTATTATTACATTTCCTACAAAATAACACCAATAACAGAACTTCGACAAGTTTCAGCAACTGTCAAAACTCTAATTAAAAATTAGAAATCGTGAAATACTACATATCTTGAGATATTCGTCTCTAGTAGGTATATTTACAAATAAAATATATTTTTTTGTACTTAATCTAAAAGTACGTACTTTCAGCTTTCCGAAATGGTATAATATTTATATAGTTTAAATAGTAATTACACCAGAAATTATTTGCGCTTTATTGCTAACTTTTGACCAAATTTAATCACTTCACGTCTAACAAAATTAGAGTAGGTTTCGCATTAAATCCGCAACTTTTTTTTTCATTTATTGAAATATTACTAAATTTCCAATATAATAACACCTTTAATAGAACTTCGGCAAGCTTCGGCAACTGCCAAAACTCCAATGGAAAATTCAAAATGGAGGAATACTACCTGTCACGAAATATTCGTCTCTAGTAGGTATATTTACAAATAAAGTAATTTTTTTTTGTACTTAATCTAAAAGTTCGTACTTTCAGCTTTCCGAAATGGTATAATATTTATATAGTTTACATAGTTATTACACAAGAAATTATTTGCGCCTTATTGCTAACTTTTGACCAAATTTAATCACTTCACGTCTTACGAAATTAGAGCACGTTTCGCATTAAATCCGCAACTTTTTTTTTCATTTATTGAAACATTACTAAATTTCCAGTATACTAACATTTATAATAGAACTTTGGCATGCTTCGGCAACTGCCAAAACTCTAATCGAAAATTCTAAATGAAGAAATACTACCTGTCACGAGATATTCGTCTCTAGTAGGTATATATACAAATAAAGTAAATTTTTTTTGTACTTAATCTTAAAGTACGTAGTTTCAGCTTTCTGAAATGGTATAATATTTATATAGTTTACGTAGTTATTACACCAGAAATTTATTTGCGCTTTATTGCTAACTTTTGACCAAATTTAATAATTTCACGTCTTACAAAATTAGAGTACGTTCCGCATTAAAGCCGCAACTTTTTTTTTCATTTATTGAAGTACTACTAAATTTCCAATATTATAACACTTAAAATAGAGCTTCGGCAAGCTTCGGCAACTCCCAAAACTCTAAACGAAAATTCGAAATGAAGAAATATTACCTGTCACGTGATATTCGTCTCTAGTAGGTATATATATACAAATAAAGTATTTTTTTTTGTACTTAATCTAAAATTACGTACTTTCAGCTTTCCAAAATGGTATAATATTAAAAAGTTATCATTGCTATATCATTGCAAATTCAAACTGAAAAATCACAAATTTGAAAGTATTTTAAAACCATTTTTCGTTTAGCGTATTTAGATTCGCTTTACCATTAAATGGTAGCAAATAAAAATGTAAATCATGTTGAATAGTGTAAAGTAACTCCTTAGCTATTACCTAGGGTACAACACATGATCCCCTCGATGATTTTGAAAAAGTGATTTATGGCATGAAAAAGGCTCGATTTCCACATAGTGCGCCGTCCGCGTGCGCGTCGAGTTTCAATAGCGTGTCAGTATCAGTACCAACAAACATTGAAGTATTATTACTAGCGTGTAGAACCGACACCGCGAACACGATGTTTATACCAATGAATTGGCGTCAATGTGCTTCAATTTTCAATGGATTCGTTCGAGTTTGAAACGAGAACGGGGGCTCAATTTTAAAAATAAAAATCCCGCGGGACGCATTTTGTTCGAGATGTCTGTTCTATAACATTATACTTCAGTGACCAACAATTCCAATTTGCCTGCTCGTATCGTGTGGCTATTGCTGTGACCTGTTAAATTTGCAGCATAATTGAACCGATATTATTTTCCAAATAGAACAAGGCAGAAAGTATATTAACGATTTACATTACATTTCAGTTAGAGGCCTTTGCGTAGATAAGATACTAGATGACAACTCGACATACCATCATTTTGGGACAAATTGTTTTAGCGTTATGCATCGGTTGTATTCAATTTAAAATAACCATATTTTTACATTTTAAAATTGTTTTTGAGAATAATTAATACTTATTCTATAAACCTAAATCATGATAGCGTTTTTGATAGCAGGCGGGTTTTCTTTTAACTTTTAAATTTATTCTAGTTAAAGTTGGTTGCTAAAAAGTATAAATATTGAATCAGTAGCTCGAGCACGAATATTTGCGAGAAAGTATTCGTATGGTTAACGTAAGCAATTTGTATGGCATTTTTTCAAAAGCGCCCCTATCGTGCGTAAATGGTACTAAAATGCCATACAAATTTGACAAATTGCTTACGTTAACCATACGAATACTTTCTCGCAAATATTCGTGCTTGACCTACAGTTCAGTTGTTCAGTAAGTTCAGTTGTTTCCACGTGATACGAAAACAAACATTCGGGCAACGCGTCCCGACTCCCAAAGTAGCTAATAATATTCTAGACTGTTTTGTTTTTCGCTTCCAATCTCTACTGCTAACTTCTGTGGAACGAACACATGCCAGGTGACTCCTTAGATTTATAATTTTTGATGGAGTGGAGTTTTTAGGGTTCCGTAGCCAAATGGCAAAAAACGGAACGGTCATGTCTGTCTGTCTGTCTGTCCGTCCGTATGTCACAGCCACTTTTTTCCGAAACTATAGGAACTATACTGTTGAAACTTGGTAAGTAGATGTATTCTGTGAACCGCATTAAGAATTTCACACAAAAATAGAAAAAAAACAATAAATTTTGGGGGTTCCCCATACTTAGAACTGAAACTCAAAAATTTTTTTTTCATCAAACCCATACGTGTGGGGTATCTATGAATAGGTCTTCAAAAATGATATTGAGGTTTCTAATATCATTTTTAGGGTTCCGTAGCCAAATGGCAAAAAACGGAACCCTTATAGATTTGTCATGTCTGTCTGTCTGTCTGTCTGTCTGTCTGTCTGTCTGTCTGTCCGTCCGTATGTCACATCCACTTTTTTCCGAAACTATGGGAACTATACTGTTGAAACTTGGTAAGTAGATGTATTCTGTGAATTGCATTAAGATTTTCACACAAAAATAGAAAAAAAAACAATAAATTTTGGGGGTTCCCCATACTTAGAACTAAAACTCAAAATTTTTTTTTTCATCAAACCCATACGTGTGGGGTATCTATGAATAGGTCTTCAAAAATGATATTGAGGTTTCTCATATCATTTTTTTCTAAACTGAATAGTTTGCGCGAGAGACACTTCCAAAGTGGTAAAATGTGTGTCCCCCCCCTGTAACTTCTAAAATAAGAGAATGATAAAACTAAAAAAAAAATATATGATGTACATTACCATGTAAACTTCCAACGAAAATTGGTTTGGACGAGATCTAGTAAGTAGTTTTTTTTTAATACGTCATAAATCGTAAACCACAATTTACCTCGATAAAAGTTACAACGAACTTCAAGAACTTTTATATTATGTTACTTGCTGCTACGGAACCCTTCATGGGTGAGTCCGACTCGCACTTGGCCGCTTTTTTTCTAAACTGAATAGTTTGCGCGAGAGACACTTCCAAAACATTGACATAAATTATATAGACAGGCTGTTCAGTACTTACATTTTGTTCACCTGTGTTGACCCCAACTGGGGCCAACTCAGTTTAGTCGGCTGCGAGCAAGTGCTGTCGCCTGTCACTTTCGAAAAACTCCGACTGTTCAAGAACACTTATTATTCTGTATTGTGCACAGTTAAAACTTTCTCATTATTTACGTTTGAAGTTTATTTCACTTTATTTAATCATAATCGGTAAGTAACTATATTTTTATTTACAGTCTTAAAAATTATTTAGTGTCAAATATTTATTACCGACATCTTGAACCAAACTTGACAGAACGAACACAGAGTACTTAATCACTACGGAACAGGGTTGCCAGACGTCGCGGAGTGAGAGAACAAAAGGACAAAGATGCGGAAATTGTGGTAGAAACTAGAAAGTGATTTCAATACGTGACTTTTATATGAAATTGACTTACTTTATTTGTTTTAGATATTATATGTACCTATTGAATTAACGAAAATGCCAACTTGTACATTGCGGTATTGCAAAAATTATGAGCAAAAAACGAAAACATTACCTGAAAGAATAACTTTCCACAGGTAAGTTTTAACGCTTTATATTACTTCACCTGTATGTTTGTTTGTTGGTTTGTTTGTTTGTTTGTTTGTTTGTAACTTCTCTTTGGACTTGATTTTGGCTCACTTGAAACGCTCAGATTTCTTTCAAATTTCGTGGACTTATTGAGGACCAATGACAATTTAATATTTAAAGAAAAAAAAGAAAGAAAGAAAGAAAGAAATTACCTACATTTCATTTAAAAAAATCAAACTAAAAAATTAATAAATAAACTCCAAAAATTGTTGTTTATCCTATATATATGTTGTATGTCTGTGTATATATAGTTTTGTGTATAACTATAAGTAATTGGGTAAATAAATATGAGAGATGTGTGCAATAAGGTGAAGTACTTAATGTGATTATATATGACAATCAGTCGGGATTTAAAGAATTGATAATAAACTACGTGTTGCTCTGAAAAACAAAGTTTTATTTAAGCTTATCATACATTATGAGTTACACTAAATACAACCTAAATCACACAAACCTACCTGGAAAACAAAGAAACGACAATTAAAGTATTTAAATTGCCAATTCCTCTTTTTGATGTTTCTACAAAAATACACTATAATATTTCAATGAGGCTACAGTGTAATTTATTACGATACATTTCTTTTATTTTAAGTGCACAACACACATAAAAATATTTTAACACAATCGAATGATATATCCTGGGACTATAGATAACACAAGTTTTATATACTTAAATGGAAAGATCCCACGCATATTGTAATAAAATGTAAATTCTGGAATAAGAAACGATTTTTTGATTTTTTTTTTTGATGAATGGATGAACACTACAGAAATGGTCATTCCGTTATGACGCAATTAATCCTCAGGTACCTCTACAATGTAATCCAGACAGAGTAATATATCCATGGTATATGTCCAGTTATAGTAATGTATCCATGATCTCTTTCGGAGTAGGGTGTTGGCAACACTGGGCGCATAGTGACTCTGTGATTGAGTTCTCTGTGGCACGAAACCGTGACACGAAATTCCTTAGAAAGAGCGCGTCCATATAATTTATGTCAATGTTCCAAAATGGTAAAATGTGTGTCCCCCCCCCGTAACTTCTAAAATAAGAGAATGATAAAACTAAAAAAAATATATGATGTACATTACCATGCAAACTTCCAACGAAAATTGGTTTGAACGGGATCTAGTAAGTAGTTTTTTTTTAATACGTCATAAATCGTAAACCGCAATTTACCTCGATCAAAGTTAGAACGAACTTCAAGAACTTTTATATTATGTTACTTGCTGCTACGGAACCCTTCATGGGCGAGTCCGACTCGCACTTGGCCGCTTTTTTTATTGAAGTACCTACTACCTACTTTTCCTAGCTTTCTTTTTGATCGTAATGAAAAGTACTAAAGGTAGTTAGTTACTATCCGTAATTTCTTGTGATCATAAGAAAACGCAACCTTACACCCAGGGCTGCCATCCGTCCGAGTTTCAGATTAAATCAAAACATTTATTTGTGGGAATAGCTCAGTTTTTTGGTAATATTTTCTTCGGAATAATATTAGAATGACGTTATCCATTTGCCAGACACATAGCAGGGTTTCAAACCCCTGCGTTGCGGAACCTTCTCCAAGCGAGATTAACTCGCATTTGTCAAGTTTATTTAAATTAATTTATTACCATGAATACCGCGATGAAATTAATGAGATGCTTTGATTTTTTTCATGAGATGATGAGTTTGATTGCTCAAGTTTCATGTATAAATTAATAAAATTACACAAACGATAAATCTATTCTGATCGGTTTAAAGACAACGACGACGATGACGATATTCATAACTATTTTTTTTAATATAAATGAAGCTGAATTTTCATAAGGTATGAAATGACTTTATACGTAACAATTTTATCTTTTTAACTGAGACACTATTTTTAACTTTCAACCTTATTACTGCATTAACCTAACTCCACCGCTTACGAAGTTGACGGTTATATCTCGTAACGTAAGTACTAGGGGAAAACTATTTTTTATATGATTTTTAGTCGGTATAAAATGACAATGAACCACAGTCAACAAGCTCAAAAGGCTCTGTGTAGCATTACATTCCTGAGATTCTTGAAGAAGTAGCAGCGCCTCGCAACGATAGGCGGTAGCGGGTGGGTGTAGTGTACAATGTACACTGAGGTAGCTGGTAAGGCAAGGGTAGCGAGCGAGAAGTTGGGCGCTAGTCGCTAGGCGGTAGGTGTTTGCCGTTCGGAGACGGGCCGGTGGGCGGCGGTCGGCCGCGGGCTGCGAGCCGCGGGCCGACTACTTTACTTCATCACACGGCTGACTCGGCAATCCACTAATCCACTCAGTCGGGGAGAAACGCGCGAGGCGGCCGCGCGCACCATGGCCGCCAGAGAGTACGCGCGAGTACATGACTTTTACATGCATCTGCACGAGCTCCAGCCCGCCCTGCCGCCGCACTTCCACCAACAGTATGACTTCACGCTGTGAGTATGCATTAACGATGTAACCATCAGAAATATTCCTACAATCTACATGTCTCAGAACTTCCCTACTCACTTGTATATTTTTTATTACTTGTTACTTAATCTTGCCTCGATGTATTTTATGTATAGAATCCGCGAACGTGAAGGTAATTTAAGTTATACCATAAATAAAGTATTTTTAATGTTTTTTCGTATTTTAGACATACTCACTTCGCTTCAAAGTTCTCGTACAAAAGCTTGGTGCCTAATTGTAGCTACACAATCAGGAAATTAATGCAAGGACAGTTTGAAGTTTTTTTTGATAACTAAACATTTTAAAATAAATTATGATTGTTTACTCTTCTTAAAATCCGGTACGTGTCACTTAAATATTTTAGTTCTTATAAATCGCTTCTCCAAAAATCTTGGTACTCTGATTGTAAATCTGAAAATAAAATATCACCTACTATCCTAATTTTGTTCATGTTAAACTATCTTTTGGTACAAAAATAATTCTACAGTCCATTTGAATGTCCATCTCTGTGAGGAACCTCCATGAAGTGGCGTCAACCTGTTGCAGTGTTGCCTAACATCAGCGAAATGCCGCGCCGGCAAGCTGCTGTAAACTCCTCAAAGAATTACGAAGTCACGTAAAATATGTGATTCTTCAAGAAATATTCGTTTTAAATTGAATTCAGCGTAACAACTGAAGCACGATTAAATCCACGCATAAATTTTATTGTGCTCTCGAATCGAAATATATCTCCGTAATAAATGTATGTTCGGAACAGCTAAGTGCAATTTATTGTATATAGAAATTAACTTGCAGTCAAAAAGCGGCGGTTTTCATATTTTGCTTCTAACTCTAAATAAAGGAGAGTCGAGTCTGCCGTGAAGAGGAAAAACATTACGCATGAAATCGGTTCCGAAATACATATACCTATTCGGTTCTTTCATGGTTTTGGCGGTTTACAAATAATTGTAATTATTTTAGTGGAAAGTAATTATTTTATCAGTGTGGAAGTGGTAGTTTTAGCACTTAAATTAAAGACTTTTAGACCTCAGAGAATTTTAGACTTCAAAAAAAGGAAGAGGTTCTCAATTCGACTATTTTTAGGGTTCCGAAGTAAAATCGGAACCCTTATAGTTCCGTCATGTCCGTCCGTCAGTCCGAGGTATAGCGCCGAGACCCTTAGTGCTAGAAAGCTGTAAGTATATAATATTCATATTTAGTAAAACCACAGAAGAAATAATAGTACTTATAAATAAGTAGTAAAATTAAAATCATACAATAAAATATAGAAAAAAAAAAATTTCAGGGTACCTCCCCTACAAGTAACATGAGGATGATTTTTTTTCCTTGCGTACCCCATAGTGTGAGGTATTGTTGAAAAGGTTTTTCAGAAATATTATCTCTCCCGCAAAGACCACTTTTGGATTTAGTGGTTCGTTTGCGAAGTGCTAATTTTGGTTAGAGTCAAGTATCCCCCTCCCCCCTCCCCGCCGCCTAAACGATTGGAGTTGGACAAGTGAAAAAATTCTCAGGATAATCTATCGTGGCAGCCAGCTCAACCGAGTTGAGGTAAAATTTGAATCCAGTGCGCTAACTAAACCTCACAAACGTTGGCAAGCATCTAAAAGTACTAAACCTTTCTGCGCCTTAAATGACACTTTTGCGCTAATCAATTTAGTTTAAAAAATAATGAATAATGTAAGATGAGATGGTACGTACATCAAGTACCTACTATTATGTCTTCTGTGGTATAATCCCAAAGAGGTGAAATATAAAATCCGTGGCAGGTACTCGTAGTTCAACAGTGACGGTGCGACCCACATAAGAAAAATATTCATCTCAGCTATTGAATTGGTAATACTTGCTAGTGCATTCTCGATATGTTTTTCGTAGCCACGTAGCGCTGAACGAATCACGAAACAGATACATAGGTACAGCGCGTATGGACGATCTATCACAGGTATTGACAAGCTGTACTGGGTGCTTCCATACATACATTCACAGAAATATTGTGCTGTTTTTGTATGCTTGATTTCATTTCATGAATTTAACTGTGAATAAAAATAACTTTGCAAAACCAGTACATTATTGACAATTTCAAGGTTTGAATTTTGGAAAAACTAAAAATTTAAAAATAAAAACTGAAGTAAAAAGTCGACCCGATCCGCCTTTAAAATTAAGACAAAATGACTTGAAAAAGTGAAATGAGTGAAAATATAAAGGTGCTCCCTCACCGGGAGCATTCGCGTGTAATGTAACGTTACAGATTTGAGCATTACATCAGTGAAGGAGGAGAACCGAGCATTACAATGCGCACCTTGTAATGATACAAAACGGGGATACATCAGTGAAGGAGGAGAACTTACAATGCGCACCTTGTAATGATACAATGTGTAATATCTTGTTACAACTTGTAACAGCAATACAACTTGGAATGCTCAAAGTCAAATCTATAATGTTACATTACACGCGAATGCTCGTCAGTCAGGGGGGTAGTACTGTAATGTAATGCTCAAAGTTGAATCTACAGGGTGGATTTTTGAGACGGGTCAGTAAGGGCAGGTACCTTAACCGTTATAGTTACAGGAAAACGTTCCTAGGAGACTATCCATAACTTTTTAAGATATTCTGAACTGCATTCACAGATTTTTGAAAAAATGTACGGTCAGCGAAAAAAGTGCTAAAATCCAAAAAAAAATATTTTTATGCCTATCGATCCTACTTCGTATGGGGATCAAAATACTCTATGGGACCATTTAAAGTATGAGTACTAGAAATGTCAGAAAACGCTAAAAACATTTTCCATACATTTTGTACTGAAAAACGATAAATCAACTCGAAATATTCTTTATCGCCAAACAATCCTATTTCTCACTGCGATTAAAAGATTCTTTAAGGCCTATTGAAATTTAAATACAAAAACTACGGTAAGACACAACATATCACACAAACTTAAAAATAGGTTATCTATTGTTCTAAATGACCGCCGTTTTCACGAATACATAAGTTCACTCGTTTTTGTACTGAGCATGTAGCAGCGGAAAGTTTTCTTTGATGGATATTATTTAAAATCCTCGTTAATGCCTCTTTCAGCTCCTGAACACTGCCGTACTTTCTTTTGTAGACTTCATTTTTTAGGTGGCCCCACGAAAAAAAAACTCGAGAGGCGTTAGATAGGGGCTGCGAGGTGGCCACTTAATTGGACCATGTGTTCCCTTAACAGCACCTCTTGTAGCCCCGATCTAACGCCTCTCGATTTTTTTTGTGGGGCCACCTAAAAAATTAAGTCTACAAAAGAAAGTACGACAGTGTTCAGGAGCTGAAAGAGGCATTAACGAGGATTTTAAATAATATCCATCAAAGAAAACTTTCCGCTGCTACTTGCTCAGTACAAAAACGAGTGAACTTATGTATTCGTGAAAACGGCGGTCATTTAGAACAATAGATAACCTATTTTTAAGTTTGTGTGATATGTTGTGTCTTACCGTAGTTTTTGTATTTAAATTTCAATAGGCCTTAAAGAATCTTTTAATCGCAGTGAGAAATAGGATTGTTTGGCGATAAAGAATATTTCGAGTTGATTTATCGTTTTTCAGTACAAAATGTATGGAAAATGTTTTTAGCGTTTTCTGACATTTCTAGTACTCAAACCTTAAATGGTCCCATAGAGTATTTTGATCCCCATACGAAGTAGGATCGATAGGCATAAAAATATTTTTTTTTTTGATTTTAGCACTTTTTTCGCTGACCGTACATTTTTTCAAAAATCTGTGAATGCAGTTCAGAATATCTTAAAAAGTTATGGATAGTCTCCTAGGAACGTTTTCCTGTAACTATAACGGTTAAGGTACCTGCCCTTACTGACCCGTCTCAAAAATCCACCCTGTATAATATTACATTACACGCGAATGCTCGTCAGTCAGGGAGGTATTATTGTAATGTAATGCTCAAAGACGAATCTATATGCCTATATGGGCCTCGTTGCCTGAAATAAAGATTATTATTATTATAATGTTACATTACACGTGAATGCTCCCGGTGAGGGAGCACCTTAATGAAAAACTGAACTTCTTACTTATTCATGTATAAAGTATTATCATAATAATACGCTATCTATTGATATGTTGTAAGTCGGTGCTAAGCTTTATAATATGTAACAAAATGTATTGTGATACTTAAGGCGAGCGTATTCGACCGTTGTAGGCATTTTGTTCACTGCCCTTTACCCCGCTCCCCTGAGTGTAAACTCGACCGCCACGCCGTGAGCCGGCCGCGCGCGGCTGTGAGGTTAATGACCCCGTGCGTAGCTGTAGATCCTACATAGCCTAGTTGGTAGTGGACCTGCCTGCGAACTGCGAAGCGAGGGGTTTCGGGTTCGATTTCCGGCCGGGGCAAATATTTATGTGACAGATAAATATTTGTACTCGTGTCATGGCTGTTATTGTGATGTGTTATATTATGTGTAGTACATGCCACCCGCGACACAGGTAAATACTTGTAACCTACTGCGGGGGTATGAGTGTGGAAGGGTTTTATTATTATTATTATTATTATTATTATTAGTAACTGCTCTGAGTTGGGGTGTAAGTATACTTTATTTTGATTTATTCATTGGAATTTTAGGTGTAATAAAATAAGAGTAATGATAATTTTAGCTTATCCAGTGGAGACTAGAGGTGAGTGGAGACTGACTTGAAATTTTATGATACGAAACTGTCCAATGGAGACTAGAGGTGAGTGGAGACTGACTTGAAATTTTATGATACGAAACTGTCCAGTGGAGACTAGAGGTGAGTGGAGACTGACTTGAAATTTTATGATACGAAACTGTCCAGTGGAGACTAGAGGTGAGTAGAGACTGACTTGAAATTTTATGATACGAAACTGGCCAGTGGAGACTAGAGGTGAGTGGAGACTGACTTGAAATTTTATGATACGAAACTGTCCAGTGGAGACTAGAGGTGAGTGGAGACTGACTTGAAATTTTATGATACGAAACTGTCCAGTGGAGACTAGAGGTGAGTGGAGACTGACTTGAAATTTTATGAAACGAAACTGTCCAGTGGAGACTAGAGGTGAGTGCAGACTGACTTGAAATTTTATGAAACGAAACTGTCCAGTGGAGACTAAAGGTGAGTGGATAACAAATAAGTAGGTACCTACTTACATACAAAATTGACTAATATCATCTAAATACTAACAAAAAATAACCAACTTCAAAATAACTCGAAAACTACTTGTCAAATCTCCCTCAAATTTATGTGGAACCACATGATACGCACCAGCTTTCTATCAAAAAAAGAATCATCAAAATCGGTTCACCTACAAATAAGTAGGTACTTACATACAAAATTGACTAATATCATCTAAATACTAACAAAAAGTAACCAACTTCAAAATCGAAACGAGCTTTTTTTTCAAAATGGCGGACTTGTAGGTATGCCAGGTTCCGTACAAAAATCTTCAAACCCTTTGGATAAGATATTTTACAAGTATGTTGAGAATGATAAAAAGTATAAGAATAATTTAAAATAAAATACCTAAAGATACGTAAAAAATAATAAAAACAAAAAAATTAAAATGTGTGCCATTCACACATTTTAGAACTTAGAAGTGAAACCTTCAAAAATTTTGTTTTCAAGATAATGAGACGAATGTAAAATTTCGGGAAGATGATAATTGTAGGTTTTACTATTCCACTCCACTCCACTCCACAAATTTTGACTTTTGACTTTTTTGCCTTTTTTGACTTTAGACTTTAGACTTTTTTGACTTTTTTTGTTGACGTTTTTGACTTGACTGTTGACTTTTGACTTTTTTGACTTTTTTGACTTTTTTGACTTTGACTTTTCTTACTTTTTTCACTTTATTGACTTTTTTGACTTTTTTGACTTTTGACTTTTTTGACTTGACTTTTTTTACTTTTTTGACTTTTTTGACTTTTGACTTTTGACTTTTGACTTTTTTGACTTTTTTGAATTTTGACTTTGACTTTTTTGGCTTTTTTGACTTTTTTGACTTTTGACTTTTTTGACTTTTGACTTTTTTGACTTTTTTGACTTTTGACTTTTGACTTTTTTGAATTTTGACCTTTTTGACTTTTGACTTTTGACTTTTTTGACTTTTTTGACTTTTTTTACTTTTTTGACTTTAGACTTTTGACTTTTGACTTTTGACTTTTTTGACTTTGACTTTTTTGACTTTTTTGACTTGACTTTTTTGACTTGACTTTTTTGACTTTTTTGACTTTTGACTTTTGACTTGTTTGAATTTTGACTTTTTTGACTTTTTACTTTTTTGACTTTAGACTTTAGACTTTTGACTTTTGACTTTTGACTTTTTTGAATTTTGACTTTTTTGACTTTTGACTGTTTTGACTTTGACTTTTTTGACTTTTGACTTTTTTGACTTTTGACTTTTGACTTTTTTGAATTTTGACTTTTTTGACTTTTTTGACTTTGACTTTTTTGACTTTTTTGACTTGACTTTTATGACTTTTTTGACTTTTGACTTTTGACTTTTTTGACTTTTGACTTTTTTGACTTTAGACTTTTGACTTTTGACTTTTTTGACTTTTGACTTTTGACTTGACTTTTTTGAATTTTGACTTTTTTGACTTTTTTGACTTTTGACTTTTTTGACTTTGACTTTTTTGACTTTTTTGACTTGACTTTTTTGACTTTTTTGACTTTTGACTTTTGACTTGTTTGAATTTTGACTTTTTTGACTTTTTACTTTTTTGACTTTAGACTTTTGACTTTTTTGACTTTTGACTTTTGACTTTTGACTTTTTTGAATTTTGACTTTTTTGACTTTTGACTTTTTTGACTTTGACTTTTTTGACTTTTTTGACTTTTGACTTTTGACTTTTGACTTGTTTGAATTTTGACTTTTTTGACTTTTTTGACTTTTGACTGACTTTTTTGACTTTTTTGACTTTTGACTTTTGACTTTTTTGACTTTTTTGACTTTTTTGAATTTCGACTTTTGACTTTTTTGACTTTTTTGACATTTTTGACTTTCGACTTTTTTGACTTTTGACTTCAAGAAGTTTTCACTTCAATAATCATTTTTTCAAAACAATTTTCCATTTATTTCATAACGCGCCTAAATAAGGTATAACTTCAAAAAAGAAAACTGTCTCTCAAGCTCCCAGCCGTCACGACGAGTCGTTTGGCGACTGACACATGCTCAAGGGTGGTAGCTATCCATGCGAACCCCATGGAGAAATAATAATAGTAATAATGGTATTAAATTTAAAATCAATATTACCAATATAATCCCTCGAGGGGCCCTACCACCAGCGGGCCGGATTTAGTCGCCTTTTACGACACCCATCCGGCTTGGGATAGTATTAGATAATAATTGTGTAATTAGCACTTGACTTATACCAATACCCAAATACTATAATAGTAACTAAAGTATAAAAACGAAAAATTTTTATTATTTCAAATTACAGCAGTGTGGATACTTTGGACAGTACCTAATACGTAATATAAGTTCAGAAGGCGCGCGCGCCAAATTCGAAATTAAAATTAGTGTCGGAAATTCGACAACGTGCGGCTGCGATGCCGATTAGCACAGGTCCTACCTCGAAGGCGACTGGCGCGAGAGTAAAATTGAGTAAATTAACGCGTCGGGCGTTTCGTTGCTCGTGGAAAGGGAAAAAATAGAAATTGAAAGGGAAGTTTTTCAAAATTTCAAATTATGATCAGAAAGAAATATTGGTATCTATAGGACCTATACTGTGGTATATTTTTTATTATCTGGAAGCAATTAAAACGCGAATAAAACGCCATTTTTATGCCAGATTAGACCCCACTTTGTGATTTATTTCTATCCAATGAAATAATTGCTATCGTGTATCAAGTATGAGGGAACGAAAGAACAAAGACTGTAAAATAACATATATTTTTTTTAGAATTGTATTTAGAGTTGAGAAAAATGAGCTCCGAGCCCCGGACTCGAGCTCCGAGTCGAGGCTACTGAGCCTTCAAAGCTCGAGGCCTAAGGGCTCGCGAGCCTTAGAAGGCTCGAGCCTTTAGGGTTCGAGCCTTAAGGGCTCAAGAGCCTTCAATTGAAGACTCGAGTCGAAGCTCGGCAATCAACGGATATGCCTATCTTTTTTTTTTAGACAAACAGATAAAATTTGAAAAAAGAAATTGCAAACAGATAAAATTTCTAAAAATAAATTGAATGGGATCTATAAACTTACTAAAAGGTTTTTTACTTAAATATCTTCGACGCACGGCCATCGCTCAGTTACAGTTTTATTTTAATTCGAGTAACCGCCCTCGCTTTGCTTCGGTTTTCTTATTTTTTTACACCTTGGGTTACATTATTGGAGTTTTATTAAGGATCCCTAATTTTTTTTTAAATATAGCCTATGTTCACCGGGGATAGCGTAGCTTTCTAACAGTGAAAGAATTTTTCAAATCAGTTCAGTAGTTTCGGAGCCTATTCAATGCAAACAAAAAATCAAATCTTTCCATTTTATATATTAGTATAGAACTATAGATAGGTACATAAAACCTCAATATTCATTAAAATATTATAATAAAAGTCTATATTAAAGAAACAAAACATAAATCAAAATCATCATTGAATTTTGTTCCCAAAATCTACATATCTTGTGACGTGACGTCATACACCAATAAATCGTATTCGCGCCACTACACTGTGATTCGCGCGGTATTTTGAACTTGCTTTTGAATTTGGAATAATGACGACGCCGCCACGATGTGCTTCGAATGGCGTTCAAAGTGATTTTGAGTATTATTTATTTATATAATTTTTTATTAATTTGTTATCTATAGTATGTTGAGTTATTTTGAAGTTGGTTATTTTTTTCTTGTTAAAATCCAGATTATACTAACATATTAATAAGTTTGACGACCCGTGTTACTTAATGGTTATATGCTGGTCCACCGTACCAAGGGTCCTGGGTTCGATTTCCAGCGACATTTGAATGATAAGTTTAAACTGTTCTTAGTCTGAGTGTGTGTTCTTATCTTTGTGTGTTATCTATGACACTTACGACACAGTGAATCCTAGCGTTGGCTATGAGTGTGTAACATTATAAATGATGATGATGGAAGAAGATGATGATGATAATGACGAATGGTGATTATGAATGGTGGTGATGATGATGATGGAGGACGATGATGATGATAAACTATGATGATGAATGATGATGATGAATGATGAAGATGAATGATTATGATGGCGATGATGAATGATGATGATAATGATGACTGGTGACGGTGATGGTGATGAGTGGTGATGGTGATGATTAATTGTGATGATGATGAATGGTGATGATGAAGATGACTGATGATGACAACGATGAATGACAATGATGATGATGTTTCACATAAGAATAGGATGTACCAAGATTATTATTATCATTAGATGGCGTTGTTACTGATCAGCCATCTAACGCCATCTAGATTCTGTGTTACGAATTACAAACACATCGCATATCTAACGGAGAAAGTTTTATTTTACTCCCCATAAAATTTCATACCGCGGGCTTAAATGTGAAAATCAGTTAACTCCAAAATTCGCAGCGCGCCCTAATTCAAATTTTGAGGTTAAGGGTTTTTTAGGGTTCCGTAGTCAAACACAGTACGTTTTGATTAGGGAACCCTGAAATTACAGTAAATATTACAAAATGAGCCCTGAAGACAAAGCTCGAGCTTCGACTCGAGCCCTGGACCAGAGCTCGAACCTCCGCCTCGAGCCTTCATGTAAGACTCGAGGCGAAGGCTCGAGCCTTATTAGAGAGCTCGAGCCTTCAATGAGCTCTAGACTCGGAAGGCTCGAGCCTTTTAACAACACTAATTGTATTATGTACCATTTATGAACAAAACACCTTCAAAAATACCATTTCTTGGGATAATATCGCCTTAATTTTGTATCGGGCTTTACAATATTTCAATAGATAGCGTAGGTATAAAACAATACTTTAAGTATGAATAAGTAGAAAGTTCAGTTATTCATCTAATTATTTTTCACTTTTCAAGTAATTTTGTTTTAATTTTGAAGGCGGGTTGACTTTTTATTGAAAAGTTTTTGTACATAAGTAATATCCTACTTTCATGATGAAAATATTGTTGAAGTTGAGAATTTTATTCTAACTTGTTTTTTATTTAATTTATCGTGTTGTCAGGCGGTAGGCCGCCGGCCGTCGCCCTCGTGCCCCGCCCTCGTTCGTTTGTGCAACTTCTTATTATAACACTTGCCCGCCAGGAAAGTTAAGAAAAGAAACCGGGGAAGTGCGTGTCAGGCCCGCGCAATGTAGGGTTCTGAAGTAGTAAGTTTATCAACTATTACTCATTAATTGCTTAGGTATGCTAACATAGCCGTGATAGTTTTCCTTGTAAATTCATCATATAAACAATTTCTGAGAATTTTTTCACTTGTCCAACTCTAAAAGTTAACTCAGCAGGGGGGGACACTTAACTCTAACCAAAATTAGCACTTTAAAGCCAAATATTTCGCAAACATATCTCTAGTTCCAAAAATGGTATTAGAAGACCCATAACATTTTTTAAAGACCTTTTCAACGATACCCCACATGCAAGGAAAAAAAAATCCATCCTCACGTTGTCCACTTGTGTTGCGGTCAAGCTATTTGTGTAAAAAAAATAGGTAAATATGCCCTGTATAGTCCACGTGAATGAGTATGTATGAATCAGGTGTACGAGTGTTATGACACTAATGACATTAGAGCGATCGGTAAATTGGTGGGAGAGCCGGCGAAATATCGAGCCCGGCCGCCAGCCAGCCAGCCGAGACAGGGCCGCGAATCGCGATTATCTCTACAGGGAGGAGACATTACGATCTATTTTAAGTAAATTTGGATATTATTTGTCTCGTCACCCAAATTAGCAAATCATATTTCTATGAGACAAGATTGAAGCCGAAACATTAGACGTTGTAATAATCGACTCGTATGTACATAAGAACTAATACTACTTATTTATAAGTAAGTACTGTTATTTCTTCTGTGCTAGTACATAGATCACAAAAAGTTATAAGACCGTCGTGAAGGAAGTGCGCTTGAGTGCTGACCAACGCTGATGTTATCTGAATTATAATTTTGGTAATTAAACTTATTAACATTTTAATCGCTTAATTGTCATATTTATGTGACATATAATTACGTAGTACTGGGTGACCTAATATATTCAATTTGTCTGTAATTTATGTTACTTTAAAATTACTATAAGTGCGAGTCCAGTAGATATACACAAGAATGATTATAATCCTGTCGAGGAGTAGTATTCTCTGTTTAAGAAACATCTCAAACATCATCTAACTTAATTAGTTAACTAACAAAATCACCTAATCATTTGTGAAAATTAAGAACCAACTTAAAAGTGATAATTTCAGTAGAAATACGTTATTACATACATATTATTGCATAATACGCCCACTTCACTGTATTTACATCTTTGAAATTGTAGTGTATATCACAAAAAATCCATCACAGTTTCGAAGTAAAATCAGAATCCTTATAGTAGTTTATATTTCATAGTTTCGTCATGTCCGTCTGTCCGAATGAAAGCGCCGAGACACTTAGTGCTAGAAAGCTGTAATTTGGCATAGATATACATACATATTTATTAAAACTCCAGAATCGTAGAAGATAATATCGAAAAACATCGTTGAAAAGGTCTTTCAAAAATATTATGGGTCTTCTTAGACAATTTTTGCAATTTATAGGGGTCCATTTGCGAAGTATTTGGCTCTATTGTGCTAATTTTGATTAGAGTCAAGTGTCCCACCTGCTGGGTAATCGGTTGGAATTGGACAAGTGAAAAAATACTCGAAAATAGGTTATATGGTGAATTTACAAGGAAAACTGTCACGGCTATGTTAGCATAAGTAGTTAATGAGTAATAGTCGATAAACTTACTACTTCGAAACCCTACATTGCGCGTGACCTGACACGCACTTGCCCGGTTTTATAAGCTATATCTTTTCGTGAGGACTACTAAAAATTCAGTCAGATTAGTTTATGAAAAAGTAACAAATAACTACAACCTTGTATAAAAAGAGCTGTTTAGGAATGTGCATAAAAATCTTGAACGCTATACCTACCTAGTAATAAAATACGAGACCTGCCAGTGTTGCAGTGGTTAAAGAGTCGGTTGTTTTATTCAGTTTAGGAGTTCTTAGAACTGAAACACTCACAGCAATGGGCGATTTGATATAGTATCCAATTATTGTACAAACACTAACATAATATTATTCTGTATTAATAAAAATAATGATTATGTAATTTCTTATGATTTGTTTTGCAATGTAACAGGAATCATAGAATGGAATGTAATTTAAAATGTTGCCATGATTATTACTCTATAATAATTCTATTAATTTAATGTATATTATATCCCGATATGGAATGGTTAAATAAACTTAACTGTTTTAGGATATACGTTGTTATGTTAATTATTATTATACTGACAGTTTTATAGTAAAAAAGTCATATTGCTAATGTTACACTATAGAAGTAACAATAATATTGGTCGTTAAGTTTTCTTAAAAATTCTAATTTGTCGCACAACTTCTCATTTTGCTTTTCTTTTATAAGAACCTTCTCCTGACAATAACAAACACAACAAAAATTGGCGAAATCCGTCCAGCCATTCTCGAGTTTTGAGCTTAGCAACACATTTGGCGATTCATTTTTATTTATACTAAAAGCACATCTAAAAGTATAGATTTAAATTTTCAAGTTGTGATTTAGTTATGTCAAATATGTAATTATGTGGGAACGTTCTGAATTTCTACTGTTTGTTTACGAGCGCACAACTGAATGACTCCTTTCTATTATGATTGTTATCGTAGAATGATGGTTTTGGCGTAGAAATGGCGCCTCAGGACCTCAGGAAACACTGACTCCATGCTCCACTCTCCAGTTAGTAATGAAGCTGGTGTACAATGTATAATTGGGGAGCGTTGCAAAATAAAAGTTTTGATTGGCAGTCCAATTAAAAAAGGATTTTGATTTTTTTGCGCTTTCCCCTTTGTTAAATAGTATAGTTGATCATCGGACTCGTTTGCAATTATTAATATTAAAAGATATATAAATAATATATTATGTTCCATACAGAAATACCCAAATGTAGTACAACAAACTGATGTCAAAAAATTACCTCGGTAAAAGTGTCACCGTTTTCGAGATTTTGACCTTTGTTTAACTTTTTTGAAAATCAGCTCCTAAATAATACCCTCCTTTTTATTGCAGACTTCAAGTGAGCAGATATTTTGAGTTTTTTTTTTCGTTTTTTTTATGCCTTGAGCAGGCAAACGATCAGACGGATCACCTGATTGTAAGTGATCAACGCCACCCATGGACATTAGGAACATCTTAAATTGTCTCTGAGAAAAAAAAACATTTATTTTGGATATTTATTTTTAATTTATTCTACATAACTTGGTGGTTGAAAAAAACAGTGCAAGTGCGTGTCAGGCCACGCGCAATGTAGGATTCCGAAGTAGTAAGTTTATCGACTATTACTCATTAACTACTTATGCAAACATAGCCGTTATAGTTTTCTTTGTAAATTCATCATATAACCTATTTTTGAGAATTTTTTTCACTTGTCAAACCGGTGAGCCTGCAGGGGGAGGGACACTTAGCAGGGAAAATTAAGCAAAATATTTCGCAAACAAACACCTAATACCAAAAATACCATAATATTTTTGGAAGACCTTTTCAAAGATACCCCACACTATAGGGTACGCGATGAATAAAAAAATCATCCTCACGTTACCTGTAGCCCCTGTAGGGGAGGTACTCTGAATAAAATGTTTTTCAATACTTTATTCTACGATTCTGGAATTTTAATAAATATGTGTATCCATGCCCAATCACAGCTTTCTAGAACTAAGGGTCTCGGCGATTTGCTTTGGACAGACTGACAGACGGACGTGACGAAACTATAAGGGTCCCGATTTTACTTCGGAACCCAAAAAAATGTACTGGGCAATAAATGCATATTCCTTTAAAAACTTTCTTGTTAAATATAGATTCGAATTCGAAGATATACACCCACACATAATTTCCATTTAAAATAAATTATTGTTAAACCATTTTAGGCTAATTTAGGCAGTATTCTTCATTATATCAGCCAAATTGTTATCCGGAACCATATTATTTTATCGATGTTTGATATTTCCGAACACGGGTTATAAATAGAACGTCATACGTTTAGCACGATCGACATCAATTACCTACGTTTGAAACTCCTGAAAATAAACCAATATGACCTTGTGACAACTGCCTGTGTGTCTGTCACTTGCGTCCTACTCATCTCAAGGTTACGCCAATTAAAGTACGCAAGTGACGTCTTTGTGATTTAATCGTCTGTAGTGTACCTGAGGTCCACCTACCTGTGCCTGCCCACTTGTACAGTCACCCGCAGAGAAAAGTAACCCATCTGGTTTATAAACAGATAGGTTACTTTTTTCTGCAGGTGACTGTACAAGAATTACACTGGTATTTGTAAATCTTTACGAGTACCTACCTACATGTAAAGGCAGGTTAAGTATCTACATTAGTTAAGTTAAGTTAGTTTGTAACATTTGTACAGTTGGTGGTTAATAACATCTCATCAAAATATTTTGGGAAAAATTGGAATAATGAATTGATGTAGGTAGGTATAAACTTGGCGCGACACGTTGGCGGTTGACTGAAATCCTCGTGTCCCGTGTCCCGTGTCCCGTGGCTCGTGTCTGCCGTTCGGAGCCGTTTCAACAGGTTGGCGATGGGCCGAGGGCTACAACAGCTCGCCCCGTACCCTTGCGAAAGTTTCCTTTCATGTCATCCTGTTATTGTGTCGGGGGAGATATTTTTGTATGAACATTTTTTATTGCTCGATAAAGAGAGATATTTTCCCCAATCAATCTATTCTAATACTCCCTGTATAGAATTTAAATTTTATGATGATTTTGTATCTTACTTTCTCATTTTGAAGAACTCAGGATTTGAAATTTGACCAAGGCTTTCCTCTAAACATCGCTATGAATATGCATTGAAAAATGTTACATAAGGAATCAAACCCGGAACCCCTCGAGACGCAGGCAAAACGGGCTATGCTGTCGTCAACTTGAACCTTTAACTAAGTGGTTGAGTGATTATTGTCGAAACACTATAACACCCCAACTCAGTCACTAAACGGTTACTTAAATCGCTCCTTAGTACAGATAACTTGTACTATTATTTCTTCAGTGATGTAGGTAAATTGTTTCGATAAAATTAAATATATAGAATAGTTTATGTCTACAACACATAAGATTTTTTTGTTTCATATTTTAGAGCGTGCCAAGTGAGACTAGTTGTCTCATCACGGAACATCTCAACGGGGCTAGTGGGATAGAAGACCCGGTTTTTCAGTAGTCGGGATTTCTTTTTTGTTTTTTATTAATTTGCAATGTATTGTATTCACAAAGTTTCATAATTGCATTGAATCCGTTGCTTTATAATAATAGTTGGCTGTAATTACTTAATTGTTCATTGATGACATCGATTGTCGCTTTTTTTGCCTTACGTGTACGTCAGTGACCAGTTCTTACTACTAACAACTTTTTTTATAATTCCTAATTATAACTCCTCATAACCAACGCGGAACTGTCATGTCATGAAATGTAATAGAGAAGTCAATTTATTCACTATCTTTTAGAATCCAACTTCAGTTATACAAAATAACGTTCGCATGGAAAACTTTTACTGAGTTTGAACATCATGTGGTGCCTACACAACTATGAGTCTCCTCATAACCCAGATAGGGCTTAAGTCTGTCACAAAAAAAACTGTGGTACTGTGTTGTTTTGGTAAAAATCATTTTCTGCTTTTACATATTTAATGGTGGCATAATTTACGCAAGTGAAGCTGCGTGGGCAACTGCTAGTCCTCTTTATTCCCTTGTGAACATTTGAATATTCTGAAACGTCTTAACAGATTTGGATTTGGTTTTCACAAATGTAATGTTCAGTAGCTTGAGGTAAACTTCTTTACCGCGTTGAGCGGTTTTTGCTAGTAGCCCAGTCATTTTAGTCAAAATTAGGTAAGAATTGCGGAATGAGAGATACCCAGCTGATTTTTTTGGATAAAGTTGTATTTTGACATTCTAAAACTTGTCTCAAAACCTGCATATGGTAGGGTGACCGCGTCTATTAAAAATTTGAGGACAAAGGTCACAAAAATCGGTTTTTTGCAAATATCTCATTTCCTATGAGTTTTTCGCTATTTGTATCTTCATCAATATTGTAGAGAATTAAATTCCCTACAACTTTTGTTTCAAAAAATTTTTATACGTTGAATCGTTTTCGAGATAGAGGGCGGAGAGCGCACGGTTAGAGCACAATGTAAAGTCAACCGGTACAGTCCCGGTCAAAACATGCTATATTAAGTTTATTAATCCTATCTATCTAACAGCCTTTTAAAGTCCACTGCTGGACATAGGCCTCCCTAATTGGTGCCACTCCGACCGGTCCTGGGCCCTCTGAATCCAGCGGCTTCCCGCTGTCTTCTTTAGGTCATCAGTCCACCTGGTCGGGGAGCGACCAGTGCTCCTTTTACCGAGACGTGGCCGCCATTCGAGGACTTTGCAACCCCATTGGTTATCTGTCCTTCGAACGATGTGGACTCAGAGGGCCCAGAATCGGTCGGGGTGGCGCTAATTAGGGGAGGCCTATGTCCAGCAGTGGACTTTAAAAGGCTGTTAGATAGATAGGATTAATAAACTTAATATAGCATGTTTTGACCGGGACTGTACCGGTTGACCTAACATTGTGCTCTAATCGCGCGCTCTCCGCCCTCTATCTCGAAAACGATTCAACGTATAAAATTTTTTTTGATACAAAAGTTGTAGGGAATTTAATTCTCTACAATATTGATGAAGATACAAATAGCGAAAAACTCATAGGAAATGAGATATTTGCAAAAAACCGATTGTTGTGACCTTTGTCCTCAAATTTTTAATAGACGCGGTCACCCTACCATATGCAGGTTTTGAGACAAGTTTTAAAATGCCAAAATACAACTTTATACAAAAAAATCAGCTGGGTATCTCTCATTCCGCAGTGAATTCCTAAGATGACTGGACTATAGGTGAAAAACTTATATTGTGTTCGCGTCACCGATGACCTCAACATGCTCGATACGTACGTATTGCGCTTGCGCCGGAGTAGCGACGTGCAGTATAGCGGCCTGTGTACATGTATACGCATGTACGCTGTGTACTGTACCACTCGACTGTAGTGTTTTTGCCTTTTTGGGTGACTAAAATCTTGTGACTTCGCGTCACCGACATGCTGTAACTGCAGTGAGTGACGTTATGTTGACCACTTGATAGGTAAGTTTATTTTGTGTATTCTGTGCATTGCTTTCACCGTGTTTTTGATAATTCATTGTTTGAATAATTTCAATTTATAAATTATGAAATTTAAATAATTCAGGCTATAATTGATTTAAAAATTTAAAATTTCTATTTTAAATTCACTCTATTTATTGTTCCTTCAGTGTTCTTACTGTTATTGCATTTTTTTGAATTTTCATTTCTGTCGGCAGTCCTTTTAATTGCCTATTGTTTTATAAAGTGTTTTCTTGCTGTTGGCTGCTGAAATTTCTGTTAAGTACCTATTCGTAAGTAGCCATCTCCAAGCGCAACAGTTGGGTCATGCAACTCATGCATGATAGAGTTTGGAACGAACTATCATTGAATTTATTTTTAAATTCTATTCTTTTGTATCTACCTTATTTTTAAATTATAAATAACAAAAAATACACTGTAATATAATGTATAATGTACAATTCGTATGAAAACACGAGCTACAGTTTTGAAAGGGTTTCATTGAAGCTGTCGGTACGGTAGAGAAACTGGCAGAAATCGCGCGGCAAGACGCGTAGGTGACGTGGGTCGCTGCTAGCGGATCGCTGAGTCGCAGTCGTATTGCTAAATTAATTAGTGTTATTGTATTACAATCGATCGATAGTCAGTCGAAGCCGTATAGTGGCAGACAACCGACGGTGACACCGAGAACGACACCGACACTGAGACCGACCGAGACCAACCGAGACCAACCGAGACCAACCGAGACCAAACGAGACCAACTGAGACCGCGAGATTGGTTTGAGTGTCACTGGTGCATGGGAGTCGAATGCGGTCTACCATACCACACCACATTTCGTTCTACGGAAAAAGTTTGTGGCGTTTGTGCTTCTAGTACTGCTCTCGACCGCTAAAACAACTGTGTAGTCTCTCTATCTGTCATTATTGCCGTTCCATCTCAGTCGCAAGGAAACAATTAGTACGACAACAGTACAACTACAGCATCTACTATCACTAAGACTTTAAAGAAAACGTAAACCTTTGTCGGTTCATTAAGAACTAGAAAAAGAAGGCTATGAACGTTGGATAATATTGTGAAATATGACCTTACATAATTCTTCTAAAAAAATAACCGAGTTTAAAATTACGGACAAAAAATAATCATCAAAATCGGTACACCCAGTAAAAAGTTATGAGGTTAACACATACGAGTACATAATAAAAAAATACAGTCGAATTGAGAACCTCCCTTTTTAAAGTTGGTTAAAAAAACCAGTAGGAAGTAGGAACATAATATGGTATTAGATTACATAAAAGTAACAGACATATTTTATTACGACTAGTGTTGTTAAAAGGCTCGAGCCTTCCGAGTCTAGAGCTCATTGAAGGCTCGAGCCCTCTAATAAGGCTCGAGCCTTCGCCTCGAGTCCTACATGAAGGCTCGAGGCGGAGGTTCGAGCTCTGGTCCAGGGCTCGAGTCGAAGCTCGAGCTTTGTCTTCAGGGCTCATTTTGTAATATTTACTGTAATTTCAGGGTTCCCTAATTAAAACGTACTGTGTTTGACTACGGAACCCTAAAAAACCCTTAACCTCAAAATTTGAATTAGGGCGCGCTGCGAATTTTGGAGTTAACTGATTTTCACATTTAAGCCCGCGGTATGAAATTTTATGGGGAGTAAAATAAAACTTTCTCCGTTAGTTATGCGATGTGTTTGTAATTCGTAACACAGAATCTAGATGGCGTTGGATGGCTGATCAGTAACAACGCCATCTAATGATAATAATAATCTTGGTACATCCTATTCTTATGTGAAACATCATCATCATTGTCATTCATCGTTGTCATCATCAGTCATCTTCATCATCACAATTAATAATCATCATCACCACTCATCACCATCACCATTCATCATCATCATCACCGTCACCAGTCATCACAATCATCATCATTCATCATCACCATCATAATCATTCATCTTCATCATTCATCATCATAGTTTATCATCATCATTCATCACCATCATCCTCCATCATCATCATCACCACCATTCATAATCTTAATCACCATTCGTCATTATCATCATCATCTTCTTCCATCATCATCATTTATAATGTTACACACTCATAGCCAACGCTAGGATTCACTTTGTCGTAAGTGTCATAGATAACACACAAAGACATGAACACACACTCAGACTAAAAGAACAGTTTAAACTTATCATTCAAATGTCGCTGGGAACCGAACCCAGGACCCTTGGTACGGTGGACCAGCATATAACCATTAAGTAATACGGGTCGTCAAACTTATTAATATATAGTTAGTATAATCTGGATTTTAACAAGAAAAAAATAACCAACTTCAAAATAACTCAACATACTATAGATAACAAATTAATAAAAAATAATATAAATAAATAATACTCATAAATCACTTAAACTTTGAACGCCATTCGAAGCGCATCGTGGCGGCGTCGCGGCGGCGTCGTCATTATTCCAAATTCAAAAGCAAGTTCAAAATACCGCGCGAATCACAGTAGTGGCGCGAATACGATTTATTGGTGTATGACGTCACGTCACAAGATATGTAGATTTTGGGAACAAAATTCAATGATGATTTTGATTTATATTTTGTTTCTTTAATATAGACTTTTATTATAATATTTTTATGACTATTGAGGTTTTATGTATATTATAATAAAACTAACTGAGCGATGGCCGTGCGTCGAAGATATTTAAGAAAAATTAAAATGTGTGCAATTCACACGTAGTAGAAGTGAAACCTTCAAAAATTTTGTTTTCAAGATATAATGAGACGAATGTAAAATTTCGGGAAGATGATAATTTTAGTAATGATCTCTCATCCCTCAACTCACCTCTCAACTCACCTCTCAACTCACCTCTCAACTCACCTCTCAACTCACCTCTCAACACAGTTTCGTTTCATAAAATTTCAAGTCACCCCCGTACTAAAGAAGTTTTCACTTCAAAAAACCTTTTAGTAAAAGTTTATAGATCCCATTCAATTTATTTTTAGAAATTTTATCTGTTTGCAATTTCTTTTTTCAAATTTTATCTGTTTGTCTAAAAAAAAAAGATAGGCGTATCGGTTGATTGCCGAGCTTCGACTCGAGTCTTCAATTGAAGGCTCTTGAGCCCTTAAGGCTCGAACCCTAAAGGCTCGAGCCTTCTAAGGCTCGCGAGCCCTTAGGCCTCGAGCTTTGAAGGCTCAGTAGCTCCGACTCGGAGCTCGAGTCCTGGGCTCGGAGCTCATTTTTCTCAACTCTAATTACGACACATTAGCCTATAAAATACATATCAAGAATACCCGAATCTAATAAAAATAAAATTCCCTATGAGTTAACTTTAAAATCCTGTAGTAAGTAATAAATATGCATACGAGGTGCGTTGCGTAACTTGCGTACACAGATTACGTTACGTAGGTTCGTACAGTACTTATAGGTAGACGAGGACATGATACAGTAGAATCCCGATTATCCGAACCTCGATTATCCGAACATCCGATTATCCGGACTCGCGTCACGGCTCTACTTGCTGATTTAAAAATGTTTTACCGCGCAACGAGGCACGTTACAAATTACGATTTTGATACAAGAAGCGTCTTGGCTGCAATGAAAAGATGAAACGATTGCGTCCAAGATCAACTACAAGTTATTTCCAATCAAAGTTCTAAATAACATAGGTATTACGCGTTCACGTCAAGATTGCCCTTAAACCTCCCGTCCCGCTCCTCGTACCGCACCTCATTTAGTAGGGACAGCAACGTTACCCGCGTATTTTTGAGGTCCCATGCGGCGAGTACTTACGTTCTTGAGTTTGTTGTTGATTTTGATGTTACTTTCGTTAAATTATTGTTCTATTGATTTATTTTACGTTGATTTTTGTCGCTTCAATGACTAAAATAGAAAATGTTTTACACAGTGGCATACGTAATTTGTTATTTAAGTTAGTGAAATTATTTGATTACTTTTTTGTCTACAGTACCGTTAGCTGTGAAATCGTAACGTAAATCGTAACGTAAAAGTAAACGCGTAGTATTATGTGATTTTTTTTTTATTTATTTAATTGTTCATGTACACGTATATAATTGGTTACAAATTTATTATCATATTTTTTTATAAAATTTAAATATTGTTTGATTTGAATTTGAAACCGATTATCCGGATTTTCGATTATACGGAATACCCCTGGTTTTATTTGATCCGGATAATCGGGATTCTACTGTACTGAATGCTACGATCTCGTAGCGGCCGCACCGCCCGGGCGCCCGTAGCCCTGTCGGTACTCAGAGTCGGTAGTGACCGGCCTACGAAACTGTGACTGAACGTTCCTGGTTATGTTCGGGCCGGGGCAGACATTTACTAAATGTCAAATGTTTGTTTTGAGGTGAAGTGCTTTTGTATTATATAACGGCCATTACGGTTTTAACTTAATCGTGCTTTAACAGGATGTACATCTGCCAACAGTCCTTCACGTTGTAGGTACATTTGTAGTGTGGAATACTATCATAATAATAATCTATAAGCAGAGCAAACTCACAGACTTATCACTTTCACAAGAGATGCACGAGCACAATCTATTAGCGTTGCCAGAGGACAAATCTAATATTTTATTTGTAAATAAAATCTTTAGGTTGGCATCTGAGAATATTCTTGCAAATGACAGCTAAGCGATTAGGATTTTACACAGGTATAAAATAAAATAAATGGGGAAGATGATATGTTGGTACCTACAAGATGTGGCGATCGGTATCACTACCTTTTATCAAACACAAGTTTATAAAATAAATCCATGTAAGGGCAGGGCCTGTGCAGACGAGGGACAATCTTCCGCGTACTTATATCGTCATAACAAAATGGTTACCACAAATATAACGACTGCCGCTCAATGTCAAGCGGCACTGATAGTAATGTACAAATAATCTCCCGTAGTCCAAAAACGTTCACGGACAGGATAGTATTCTGTTTGGAAATTGTGCTCGAGCGTTGAGTGCCTGATAATTTTCTCACAAGCGCTTCATAAAAGTACCTCGTCTGCACAGGCTGTAACTCATCAGGTAGGAACTTACCCGTATGGACTGAGGTTTGTAATGTCGCCGGGCGTCCGCGCCAGTGCGCCACCATGGCCACCATACCACCAGGAACCAGCCACACTGCTACCGCAGGTGGTCTCAGCTGAATGCCGAGTGTCGATGTTGACCATCCTTTCTATATTTCTATGTAGTTTTATTTACAAGTACCTACCTGTAACATAAAAATGATACGACTATAGGTGTACCAGAATCTGGTGGCAAAATGGGGAAATTAAAATTGGAGACAACACACTCCCCAGCGTTGGGGAAACTAGAATAAAACTTCTTGATCCTTGATATTTTTAACAGTGTTAGTTTCATAATAGGCACTATAAATTATGTAGGTTTATTAACTTCAGATGAAAATATTATATAAAAGACAAAGCTACACATTTTACTAGACAAGCACATATTTTTTATATTATAATTAATTATTACAGTGACTAACAATAATTTATGCAACTATAATTTAAAATTTGCCATCTGTATACTAGTATTTTTTATTAATTTGATGAAGAGAACAAATAGATAATTAATAAATTGCTCCTCCACCGTTTCAGTTACGTGAACTTGTATGATGTAACTTTTCATTTCATATTCACAAAATTTTTGCTACCTTTAATTTGTAACAATATTTTTAATATTTATTTCAATTAATTTAATATCATTTGCTAATCTTCCTTACATACAAAGAAATCATATGTAGATTATTTACTAAGAAAATATTATCACGAAAACTAAGTATCAAAACGAGTTAATCCTACAAGATGGATAATATTAATAATGCAGATTGTCGCTTAAATACAACTTTTTCCTCACATGTTTTTCAATAAACATTGAAAACAATATTTGTGGCTTGTGATCGTATAGTTGTTTTCGGAAGTAAATCTAAAATAATTATAATTTTAGAAAAAGAAACAAATTCCATACAACTCTTTTTTTGACTTGACAAGCCGCTTGACAATAGTTAGTTTTTAAAATTTTCATTGCCATATTAAAAACACATTTTTCTGCTTGTCAAAAATGCCATGAGATGCTGGTACACCTATAATTGTTAAAAGAATATGGTATTCCTTCGTACGTGATGTATTATTATTGGAACGAAGTTCCTTATCGCGCGTTGCGAAAGGGGGCTAAGCGGAAAATTTGGTAACGACACTTTTTGCCGGTAACGACACTTTTTGCCGTCGTAGTTTTTTTTACATAGAAAGCAAGCCAGAGTACTAGTGAGTCTAATTTCTCACGAAATTTAATACCTTAGATTTGTTTTGGCACACTCGCTTGCATGTTTTTGCTATCCTAGTACTGACTGCAAGGAACTTTGTTCCATCCGGGTGTCCCTTGACACCTCTCAAGTTTTTTTATTATAAAACTAGGTAGGTATATGCCGATTAGCCGGTGGTGGCACGTACAACACGAAGACAAATTGCGCTAATAGGTAAAGGTAGGTAAATAGTTAGGTTTAAAGAAACTTTATAAGACATAGTCATTTACATGAGAAACACATTTTTATAAACACTAATAATATTGAGTTCGGTGCGGGCAGACACACCCGCCTACTATCAAAAATATTATCATGATATATCTTTTTGAAAACCTTATAGTGAGCTCTTTAATTTAATACCCATATTGTATTATTCGATTTATTTTTATTTTTTAATCTTTAAACAATGACATTTCACAGCCACCCTACCTATTTTTTTTAACGTGACCTATCTAAGAACACTTGCGTTTTAAGACGAATCTAACGAATTCTTAATTATATAAATAAAATTGGTGCAGTGGTTTGGAAGATAGGTAACATACCTACATAGTTACAAGATACGCGCGAAAAACTTAACTTCCTTGACAGTAGGGCAAAAAAGCAGTTCGAATGCAATAGGCGTAAGGCGCGTGACCATTAATCCGTTAATCGGGTGTGAGAGTCGAAAGGAAGAAACAAAGATAAGAAAAGAATAAGACGTGTCACTGGGCGTGTCGTAACTCGGACCGCCCCGCCGTCCCCCGCCCCCCGGCACGCCCCGCCGCCCGCTATGCACGTCCACGTCGCACCGCCACTATGCCCAGCCGTGGGCAGTGGGCCGTGGGCCTCCAATACTTCTTGAATAGTACTAGTATTGTATCAGGACTTCAGGAGTATCACATCAAAACAACAATAAATGACATGTTAGGAAAATATGCCACATAATAAAAATCAAAAAGACATGCTCTGCTATGAATTGGTTTAATAACGCTTTGCCCGCGGTTTGCAGGATGATAAATATCCTATATCTTATTGTAAATCATGGATTACCTGTGTGTTAATTTTCATAAAAATCCCTTGTAGTTTTTGCTTGAAGGAGCAAATTAATGTCCATACAAACTTTCACATTTATAACAATAGTGATACACTTTCCATTGTTCCCCGCAATTCAACCTATTGCCAATATCTATCTACATTCCAGTACAATGGAACACGTGTAGGTAAGTTATGTCATAAATTTACACATTACTCGGTAGCTGCAAGCCGCATGCAGCATGTCGCTGCGGCTTTAACTGTGTTCATTATGTAGAGAAGTGTCTCTAGTGTAGAGAAGTCTAATGGAAGTAGTAGAGACAGTTGAGACTCGACAACGGCAACGGTGCAACGGCTTCACGGAATAAGAAATTTTCTTGACTAAGTAGACAATAAAGCGACGAAGATCTTAAACATGATATTCACGGCTAGATAGATAACAATGAATTATATTATAAGTAGCCAATAGTTGATAAACTTACAACTACGGAACCCTAAAATGTGCTTGGCCTGACACGCGCTTGGCTGGTTTTTCATGTAAATAAGGCATTCATTGTGGATGAGAGCACATTATTTTATAATTTGTCATGTCGATAGGTACCTACTATGTAATTTATTAGAAAAAATGTCTGTCGGAGTCGGAGCTCAGGTATGTAATAATCGTTGAGCTATATTAAAATGTGTTGAAGGTTATTTTGTACTAAGCTGAGACTGAATATAATAGCAACGTGACGTCTATGAATGCGTTATCCTTGTTGACGTGTAGTATGTATAAATGTATTAGCAGCTTCTATATTGGACACTATGATTTTTGTTTTACTACCGACCTGGTCGACGATGGTCTCTCTGTGGTCACCCTATTCCCTAATCCAATTATTCATGTTATTAAATGGCAGAATATGTTAAACTATTTTAACAATGTTTTACACTAACAACTCTATTTTTAAGCCAACCATTCTTACCCGCTCTACAGGTTGCTAACCAATACATCAAGCATTAACTGTATGTAATGCTGTTGGTGTGTAAATAAATAAATAAAAAATACATGGTGCATAGTAGTCACTACAATAACAACAATAACAACAACAACAAAATCCTTTGTACACCAAAATGATATTATAGATACATTATTATGATACAGAACTATGTTGTGTAGTCAGTTAACAACCGAATGGCCACAACGAGTAAGGTGCCTGTTGCCGCTCTGTATATTAGACTATTGCTTTACAAACAGAAAAGTTCTGACTCTCCAGACTGAGTTGATAGCCTTGAAGCTATAGATAAAGCTGAAATTTTGTGCATAGATTTCCATAATATGACATTTTTTTATTCCCATTTATCCTTAGCTTAGAATGTGAGCGATGATGTCCGGTATCTCAGAATACTGGTTGTCTGTCAGTCAGTAACAGAGCGTCTTATTAAGTAGATAGAGGATATAAACCGAAGACCTGGTGGGGCACCGAAGATTTGATTATGGTGTACATACATAGTTACATACATACTTAATTTACAACTGTGATTTCTGTCCGATGACGTATCAAATAATACCTACAATACAATATATTATACTCTCAAACAACACATGAATTACTTAATTTAATATTCCGCAATCTTTTTTTAAGAACCTATGTAGCTAAATGATTTTCAGTTAATAGCAGTAAAATGGCGTTAAATGTTTCCGCGGTCGGTCCTCGGTGACCGCGCGCCTTTTGTATAGCCTTTGAGTTATAAAAACATGTTATGAGTTGTGAGTAACGATTGCAGCGTGGTACGTGGTTACGTAACGTAGGTACTGGTACGTTGTCGACTACCGGTTACGTAATTAACATCCTTTGGCGATTACTAAGCCAACACACCACGACTTTTAGGTTAGCCACCAGGCTCAAGGCTTAGCAAGCTGAGTATTCCAAGCTGTGCTGACTGGGTGACACAAGTATAATAATAAATATTTTTTTATGGAAATAGCGCGCAAACGCGCTGACGATCCACCTGATGGTAAATGGCTATCATCGCCCATGGACATTAGCAACACCAAAGGCATCACTGATGCGTTGCCGGCCAAGAAATACTTAGAGAAGAAAAAGAAAGAAAGAACTGGCTCTCAAGCTCCCAGCCGGAACAGGACGAGTCGTTTGCGGCTGACTCATGCTCAAGGGTGGTAGCTATCCAGGCGAACCCCATGGAGAAATAATAATGGTATTAATAAAAATAAATAACGCTTCACACTCATAGCCCAACACTAAGATTCCCTGTGTCGTGGGCGCCATGGACAACACACAAAGACCAGAACACTCACACCCAGATCGCGAACATCATTCAAATTTCTACCTCGTTGGAAATCCTTGGCGCGGCGATCCGGCATGGTAACCACCACACACCGCACGGTCGTCTAATACGTATACTATACACACATATTTTGATGTGTTGTAACGAGGTGTACTATAATCCTTGGCTGGCAGATGCATTTTACTTTTAAATTTTTAAATATTGACATTTTGGCTTAAAAAATAAAAATCATCTGTCAGCTGGGTTCCCTTCGGGAACGATGTACATACGTTTTATTTTATTTTGGATACTTTTATTGTTTTTATAGCCGTATCTATTTATGTAAATAATCTAATAGTGAGTTGTAAATGATAATTTATACTTTGCAAGTAAATAATACCATGAAGAACCTGAGTTGTTCCTGATTCAATAATCTCCTACCCCGCCCTGAGTCTACCTTTCTACTTTTATACTACGAGGATATACACCCTCGCAGTGTGTTATTACGAAATTAGTTCAAAACTATACATACCTCAATATACATAGCGAGGTTCCTCAAAGGGTTTTTGAGTAGGTATCACATCACCATGTATATATTCTTAACACTAGAACACTAACTAGATACAACACTGATCACTAGAGTACTAGACTTCGCTCGGTTTTTGCACTATGTAGATTGTATTACTGTAGAGTGCACCGAATACTGCAGCTGGACTAGATTCCGAACTGCAACTTTAATGCAATAAATAAGAAATAAGCAATCTAGCTGCGCCAGCGTTAAGGACGGCTTCCTAAAGCACGATGTTAAAATAATTTCGACCTAATGGGTACGTAGCACAAAAATCAAATAAACCGCATTGTAGTGACGCTCTCTATTGGTTTTTGACTCCGTTGCAGATTGTTTAATCGTGAAATGTGCTACTCGTTGAAAAAATTGCGTAATGAGTTCATCGACAGTATTGTTTTTCGCATTTCTGGGGGCACGTTAGTGGCAGTGCAAAGACAAATCAAAAACAGAATAATATGCCCTCAGAATACAGAGCTCTGATTCTGCTCTCTTCACGAAGTCCTTTAAAGCTGTTTGGTATGAAGTCTAAGATTTGCATTTGAATTTCTTAAGACTATTATCTTTTCTGTCATATTGTTCTTCACTTTACTCTACTTTAGATAAGAGTGTTTCTGTATCCGATTACATTACGTTTAAAAAGACATATTGTCTTCATTCTTCATATTTATCCGACAAACTATACTAATTTACAAAAACATTCTGGTCATATTATAGCTTGCCAAGACAACCAAGCTCATGGAATTTAAAAGTTATTAAATGTTATGAAGAACCTAAGAACTCTGCGAAACCTGACTCTACTGAGCACGTCTCTCCTACTTCGAGGGCGATCATACAGCAAAGTGACTCTTAAATGCATTACCTTTGTCTCTGTGATCATAAGCGCCGCGTACACTCACCGGGACCGTTCAATTTATTGATGTTTTTTCAAAAACTCTTAAAGTCTTTGGATGAATGATCTGTATTGATCCAACCATACCATATTATTACTGCGTAAGGACCGGGCCACTCGTGCTCAAAACGTGGCCCTTGAGTTGGACCAACGGGACTGTACATATCCACATTCGTGGCGACATCCATAAAATCAGACTGTCTGCGTGGAGCTGTAAAGGCCGCTAGGGTGTAATTGGCCCTAGCAACAACTGTCCTAACAACAACAGTCCTAGCAGCAACAGCTGACCATTCAAAAAAAAAGCAAGAACTTGTGGTACTAATTTTTGCTTATATGAAAAACATTCGTATGATAGGTATGTTCTGATAGGCCTTTCCTTCCTTTTGAAACCATTTAGTTGAATATTATATAATATTTGCTTGCATTTTAATTATTCATACTGTGCCCGACGTGAAGCTCCTGATAATCTCCTTTTTCTGCTAGAGGTATCTACACGTATCTACATCTACACCTATCTATATCTTAAACATATTCATACTACGTACTTCCGCTTTTAAAGAAGAATAATAATTAGTTCTATCTTTTAAGGTTTAGAAAGGTGTTTTTTTAATGGAGTTTAGAAAGGTGAGTTTAGAAATCATGAAAAACGCCGTTTGGTTTTCACTATACGCTATGCACTGCACGTCTACTTTACAGAAGTGTATTCAATGTATCTCTACAAAATTTTGTTTGTTGAATTCGAATGGATTGTAAATACATATGAGAAAGGGGGACTGGTCGTTAAAGTTTTGAGTTTCGAAGACTTACATTAAATGCTGCCAGCAGACTGCAGAGGTGGTACAGCCCTACAAGCCAAAAAGCCCGACGCAGCCCTAGCGCCGGACAGTCGCGCGTTATAACAGTTATAAAACAAAAAATCGATCCCAATAATATTAGAATTTCTGTATGATAACGGATTACATTTCTAGCATTAAAAATAAATCGTAAGAATAGTATATTTTTGTGATTAAAGTATCCCATTTTTCTTAAAAATCAACATTCCTTCATAAATCGAAATTTAGAGCTGCTACGAAAAAACTGCCATACCTGAAATCAGCGCCCCAAAAATACTTATATTTAGTCAAAATATCTCACGCACCAAAAATGCTATAGCTATATAGTTTATAAAAAAAAAACATAATATCTATAATCATGCTTTGTACGAAAGCAACACACAATTTACACTGTCCACTGACATATACGACTACATATACTTAACTTTAACTGTCCGTAAACTGACTTTGAGAGTGAAGTTTTGTGATTCTGTACTAAGAAGCGATTTCAGTAATCTTTATATGACAGTGTAAAACCAATTTATTACGTATTTATATTTTTTCGACAAAACTTTGTTGTTTTTTGATACCTATTACCTATGTTAAGAAATAAACAGCGGGCGCGGTCGGCAGAAAGATGGGTGAGCGCTAGTTGCAAAAAATCTTGAGCGCTTCCGTGCTTCGGAGAACACGTAAAGCTATCGCGGCGTCGGGTCCGGTTGTTAACGTTAGATAACAGTCGTTAAGCAATGTCGGAAGCCTTCGGGTGGCACGAAAACTTCCGACACTTGGCTTGCCCATTGACCCCTAAGTAATAACCCAATCGAACCAGTAGTCAATAGTTTAATTAGTCAATGGTTTAATAATTATAATAAAAGAGGCGAGAAGGGCTCCCCGAGTGTTTTAGCACATGAATAGATAAGAAACAGAATCAAAAATTCTTACCTACTTGGTAGTTACTGAAAATAAAAATAAAACGAGCAAGTGCGTATCGAGTGAGAGTCTGTAGGTAATGAGTGAGAGAGAGCGAGCGCAAAGATGCGTGCGCGAGCGTGAGAAGTCACGCACACGTCATAGCTGTGCGTGTAAATAGTTCTCGCACATGGCGTTAGTATGAAGCTTTCATTCTGTTCTTATTTATTCATGATTGTTGCGTTTGTGTTGCAGCGCGAACGCGGCATCGTACGAGCTGACGGAGGGCCTGGGGGCGGGCGGCTCGTGCGCGCAGGCGAGCGCACTGGCCGCCCCCTTCCCGCACCACCCGCTGCGCCCGCACCACCAGCACGCCGCGCAAACCGCGCACACCGCGCATGCAGCACACACCGCGCATACCGCACACACCGGGCACACCGCACACATCGCGCACACCACGCATACCACGCACGACGCACGCAGGAGGAAAAGCAACCACTAGTGAGTATACGTCACGTCTCCAACACCTTCCTTTAGTTAACATTGACAGTTGAACGAGCTTCGGGAATGACCCGGGTGCCCATTGCATTGCTAGGCATCGAAGAACGCATCCGTTATGTAAGGTACGAGAGGCTGATTGGGCACCTATAACATTATAGCTCATCAGGTTCTGTTGACTATAAATATAGCAGGTGGTACAGCATGGTGGTACCAAGTTCTGGCCCGAGTGAGCGCGTCGACGCGACTAGGAGATTGAATACCTGGAGCTGTTCATGACGTAGCGTAGTGCGGTCGGGATCGTGAGCGGCGCGGCGCGGGTGGCGAGCCTCGCTGGTTGTGAGGAGACGGTCACGATCGTGCCATCACAGCGAATGACACTCGTGGCTCGTTGCTGCCACCACAGTTGACCGCGCGCCGCCCGCTCCGCAAAAGGATCCCCCACAACAAACCGCTTTCGTCACTCTGTGAGGACTGTGAGTATATCGGATACGAAACTAGTCGATTCCTTCCAATCATTGAACGACGACACGGCTCTGTGACCTGTTAATCGTTCATTGATACCGGCCTGGCGCAATGCTGCGACTAATGTATCACATCACACCCATCACGATCTTGCACCTGCGGAAGAAACAATAAATATTTATGTCCATCGATATTCAGTTCTACGAGTGGACGTGCGCGGCAGACGGTTTACGTCATAGCAGATCATGACAATATAAACTAACAAAAAATCTGGTAGGTACTCAATATCGGTGAATAAAATTGAGGCACGATGTAGCAATGTGCTTACGAACTCTGAGCTGAAATGTGATAATATCTTACTCGAATGGCCGATCCGTGCACACGTTACTTTACATTTGATTGGAGTCGCCTTATTCCATATATTCTCCTCAGGCCAGGTAAACACTGCACGTGCACATATCGAAAAAATATTTGGCCGTCTATTTCCAACCATTGTATTTTATACGAGTGAATCTATAGTGACAACCCGATAGCCTAGTTGGTAGCGACACTAATTATTAGATGTTCTGTGGTAGCGACCCTGCCTGCGAAGCGAGGGGTTCCGGGTTCGATTCTCGGCCGGGGATCGGGAATTTGTATATTTTGTATCGTCCATACGCATAGGATGCTCGCAGCCCCGGTGAGCTATTCCTCGAATCCCTCTTTGCAAAAATTGTTTTATCGGCTGAGCCTTTCCAAACTCGCATCTACATAATTATGTCCATTTGAAGCTTTAAAGGCCGATAGGACCCTTAGCAAGTTTTCATGTATTTTGCTGTTAGCGGACGGCGGAACATGCATTTTGGTTTAGTCGAGAGTGTTGAGACTGAGCAGAAGCTGCTCTCATCTTTGATTTAACACCAAAGCAAACTAACAAAGCCGTACAATATTGGTGCAAGATTTATTTTAAGGACGACTTTCTTGATGGAATTAAAGGTCACATGTATTAAGTTATGCATAAAAAATTGCACCCTATTACAAATGAAGCGTATGATTTGCGTATGATGCGATTGCTGCAACCTCGATCGCTCTCATAGGGAGAATTCGTGGTGTTTTATTTAGGCGCGGATGGAAGAAACATATCTTGCCAACGTCCGGCCAGCCGGACGCCCGCGCCGGCAAGGAACGTGCTATGTGACGTCATTTGACAGTGAGACCTTCTGGTTTCAGCGGGGATGCGTACGAGATGGATTCGGATCCGGCGTTGCAGTCGATGCAGACCAGCCCGTGCAGCGTCGGGCGCAAGCGGAAGTCCTCCTCGTAGTGAGTCCTCACTATTCATATTCCGTATGAAATGCTTCATCTTTTATGAAATTATTTTAAAATAAAACATCACCAGATTTTCTTCAGCAACAAACTTACTTGAATTAATGATTACGTGCTGAACTACTTACCATCATTTTACCATCTTGGGACATTAAATAAATGTAGCTCGGGAATTGGCGTCCTGAGTTTCTTAAATTGACCTAATTTTTTTTTGTGAACTTGTACATATGTATATTTTTCGTGAAATATTCATTGTTTTTAACTTTTACATAATTTTTATAAAACTTTCAAAGTGTGAATTTTGGTAATAAATAAGGTAAATTTATTATAAAATAAAATAATACATTTTGGAGCAGATCTTATTTGACCGTATAGGTATCTAGTATTCACCTAGTACTATAATACTAATATCTGATACTAGCTGACCCTGTGAACTCCGTATCTCGAATCGATGAATGTAGTGTTACTTTCAACATAACTTCTATAGTTTTGATAGGTTTAATAAGTCAGAGAAATGAATTTCGAGAAAACCGTGATACAATTATCTTTCGTGTCTAACTGTCTAGTTATAAGCTTATATACAAATTTATATCAAGAGGAGAGACACGTGCCCAGTAGTGTAGTCTTCTAATCAATAAGTTCAAAATGGTGAAAAATTGAGATACTGCTCTTGAAAATACGTGCGATAGCTCATTCTGTCCGAAATGATATCTAGAAAAATGTTTCGGAAGCGTTTACCAGCACGTAAAAAATTGCAAAAGTTATTGAAAAAATTAAGTTGCAAATAAAAGGTATTTCGTTTTTATTAAATAACTCCAAAACTATTAATTTTTTAGAAATTTTAAAAATAGATTCTTAAAGAACAGGAATATTCCAAAAAATAACTCCCAACTCCTAGAACTCTATCTCCATTATTTATAATTTTAATTTAAAGCTGAAAATGGGCCTCCACGTGGCATTTTTAGGTTGCACGCGCGGCGTCAAAACCGAGTATGTCACGCGCAATAATTTTTTTAAGGTATAAATTATTAATTTAAAAATTTAAAAGAATTACGGTGTTTTCGGAACACTTCAAAGAATATGCTCCCGTAAGAAATCTATCTTAAAGTTAATTTTTCAACAAGTTAGACGATTCTTAATTAACAAAATTTTCTCGAATTTCCATCTTCATTGTACATTAAAAAAAATGTTTAAATAAGTGTCGTATAAATTTTTCGTTTCGTGGAGCCCTTCTTATATACATACATAACGAGATCACGCCATAAAAGTTAAATAAAATTATGAAAATGGAAATTCGAGAAAATTTTGTTACTTAAGAATCGTCTAACTTGTTAAAAATTAACTTAAAAAAAATTTTTTACGGGAGCATATTCTTCCAAGTGTTCCTAATACACTATAATTTTTTAAATTAATAATTATTAACACCTTAAAAAAATTATTGCGTGTGACGTACTCAATTTTGACGCCGCGGGTGCTACCTAAAAATGCCGCGGTGAGGCCCATTTTCAGCATTAAATTAAAATTATAAATAATGGAGATAGAGTTCTGGGACGGGTGAGTTATTTTTTTAAAATTTCCTTCGGTTTGGTATTTTTATTAGCTTTTTTAATTTTTTTGGAGAGAAACCTGACTTGCTGCACTATTTTCAAAATTTTTTTTTATGTTTTTACATTTATTTTCATTCTGTTTTTTTTTACCAGTCGTTATCATAGTTTAACTATTCGAGGTATAAAATCTACCCAAAATTTAATAGGATATAAATAGATAATAGATATAAATAAATGGCACTTATTTTTATTGTTTCCTTACATTAAAAATTATTCTATCAAATTGCAAAAGGTATTTTTGATAATAAGACACTTAAATGTTCCACTAGCCTGGTTTTAAGAGTCTACTCTTGTTATTATCGAAAATGGAGTGCGTATTTCAAGAGTTTGTAGTAATGATTTAAAGATAACTACAAACATGTTTATGGTGAGATTCTGTATGTAATATCATGTAATTTAATAATAATTGATAAAATAATAATATTCTTAGGGCATTTTTCCAACTTTTTAGCGAAATTAAATAAAAAGGGGTAATTTTTTACAAAAAAACGTTAATCTCTTTAAAAAATATATCCTATTTAATTTTGGGTAGATTTTATACCTCGAATAGATAAACTATGATAACAACTGGAAAAACTGGAAAATTAAAAAAACAAAATAAAAATAAATGGAAAAACAAAAAAAAAACATTTTGAAAATATTACAGCAAGTCAGGTTTCTCTCCAAAAAATTTAAAAAAGCTAATAAAAAAGCAAACCGATAAGACCTGTACTTTAATGGTATTTGTTGATAGTTTTATCCAAATAATCAATAGACGCCGGCCGGTCACTTCGCCCTAGGACACACTGTATATTGTATATTAGATAATAATGCAAAACTGCTTTTCTGAAAGTCCACTGCTAAACTTTTTAATAATAATTGTTTATAGCAAAAGTAGGACATGTCAGTTGAGTTTGTCTGGTATTGTCGTATCGATCAGGTATCCGTACAAATTCTAAGTTCGGCAAAACCCTTGCACGACGCGGGCCGCGACAATGCAGCCAATTAGTCGGCCGGCGGCAAATGAACCGTTGCCCGGAGACGCGCCTACACCTCCCCAATGGAACTCCTCCACCCCTTTAACTCTATTGTGGAGGTCGGTACCTTTCAAATGTATCCCACTTAACGGATATATCTAGAACTAATAAGACATCCAAAGAATTTCACAAACAGCAACTAATTTTAAATAGCTTAATAGAAATCTGTCGACTTCAGAGTTTTTACGATAAGTAAATTAAATGTAAATTAAAGGAATATTTAGTAATTTTTTTTTCACAATCAGTATAAATCATTAATTTATTTCAACCTAACAGTTAGTTGTAGACTAACAACTTATTATATTATTATTTTTCATACATTGCATTATGTGGGTGTGTTGCCCCCATAATAAAATTATAGGTAGACCCTAGGAAAGGCCTATTTTAACAGATGTATGAGTAAGTATGTTATAAGAAATGGTAATAAGCTGAAACTACAGTCACCTTTTAGGTCAGAAGTGAGATAATTTGATGTCTGCCATTCGTTAACCACAAATATTTGTTACGGGCTCAGCCAAACGAGTATGCTCTAGGGCTAGTCTCTAGTCTTCAGTGATGGGGATGTCTTTGATGCTAATCTGTACATAAAAGTAAATAAAGTTGTAAATTATAGTATACATATAAAATAAATAATTATAGTATGGTTTCTTTTCAATATTATTATAATAAAATTATAATAATAAAATCTTGTCTACGTGACCGCATCAGAAATGAGGAGATTGGTAGACGAATAAAGGTAACCGACATAGCTCAAAGAATTAGCCGGCTGAAGAAGTGGCAATGCGCTGGCCACATAGTTCGAAGGAACGATAACCGTTGGGGAAGAAAGGTCCTCGAATGGCGCCCACGTCTCGAAAAAGAAGCATAGGACGCTCCCCGACCAGGTGGACTGACGACGCTCAGGATCGGTCAGAGTGGCACAAGTTAGGGGAGGCATATGTCCAGCAGTGGACCTACAAAGAGTGATGGATGGATGGATGGAAAATCTTGTTATCGATCCATTTTTAAGGTTCCGAAGTAAAATCGGAACGATTAGGTATATAGTTTTGACTTTTGTCCGTCTGTCCGAAGCAGAGTGTCGAGACCCTAAGTGCTAGAAAGCTGTAATTTGGCATGAATATACATATTTATTAAAACTCTAGAATCGTAGAATAAAATATTGAAAAACTTTTTTTTCAGGGTACTCCCCTATAGTGTGGGGTATCGTAAAAAGGTCTTCCAAAGATATTATGGATCTTTTAAGACCATTTTTTGAATTAGAATAGAATAGAAAAAGTTTATTCCGCCAGTTTTCACAACAAAATTAAATTAAAATTATACTACTTAAAACAAAAGGAAATAAATTATGTTGTAATACGTGGCAAAAAAGGAACATACTCAGCTTTAGTTGTTGCGGAATGCCCTAACCGCTGGTATTAAGGGGTTGGTTAAGTAATTAGGGGTCTGTTTGCGAAATATATGGCTTTAAAGTGCTAATTTTGGCTAGGTACTTTTATTTCTTCTGTGGTTAAAGTCAAGTGTCCCCTACCTCCTGCTGGCTAAACGGTTAGAGGTGGACAAATGAAAAAATTCTCAAAAATGGGTTATATGAAGAAAATACAAGGAAAGCTATCACGGCTATGTTATAGTCAATAAACTTACTAATTCGGAACCCTAGATTGCGTGTGACCTGACACGCACTAGCCGGTTTTTTAGTTTTAATAGAGGTAGATTAATATTAATATTATATTTTAATAAGTCCGCCAAGTATTATCGTAGCTTCACTAAGTTCATTAATTCATTCGGTCCGAACTCTGCCAATCAGACTCAGTCAACTGAGATGATTGTATGCTCATTTGGCGTGTCGTGGAAACAGTATCGTGTGTATGTAATTGAACATGGATAAATTCAATATTGGCCAAGTTTGAAATCAAAACAAAGTTGTCGACGCGCTTTACGCATGATACACTATAAATTGCTTGTAGAACTTACGCTTGGGTCGGGCTGGCGGCGCCCCTAGGGCATTGTTCTTTGATTGACCACTGGCGCGATGACGCTTGGATGACGATGTTTTGAATTTATTACTGGGGTGTATGCCCAAAATCCGGTTAAGTTGATATTAAGATAAATCTAGTTATAGGTACCAAGTAACCACTAAATTAGACAATCAAGTTATTGGCCATATACGTAAATAATTGATTACTGGATACTGTACTGGCATACCTACTACAAGTCAAAGGGAGCATGTACATACCTACTATCTTCTTGCTACAACTCCTCCGAACGCTCTCGTAGAGAGAAAGTTTGTAGTGTTATATTTTGGGGTACGTTTCAATGGATCAACGATTGCCATCGTCTCGTCCGTATGGGTCACGTACTAGACTGCGAGTGCTGTGTGTGCTTTTACGTCAGTTGACGGTGTGACGTGACGTGTGACCTTCTGGTTTCAGCGGGGATGCGTACGAGATGGATTCGGATCCGGCGTTGCATTCGATGCAGACCAGCCCGTGCAGCGTCGGGCGCAAGCGGAAGTCCTCCTCGTAGTGAGTCCATATTTCTCACATCACATCAATCACTTGAAAATAAATCATCCAGACGAAGAACAGTCCAACGGCCAATCGGCCATATAATATAGAATAAACTGTTTTGTTTATTCTTTAACAGCCATTTAACAGATGGTAACATCCATTGAGTAGATAAAAGTTTATTTAAACGATTATCGGTTTTACTTCCGTAAACGTCCGTAACGTCCGTATTATCTAAACGCCTCTTAAGTGTCTTAACCATTTTAATGTACAGTCATCACTGTACATTAAAATTGGATTAAAGTTGGACATGTCCAAGCATTGCAATGTGCAGTCAGAAACTCACTTAGTCGATGTTGCCCGACACATGTTATGATTGTTCCAGCAGCTCCGGCAGCGTCTACGATGATGACAAAACCGACGACTCGCGTTCGAGCCGGACCATGCCGGATAAAAAGTAAGGATTAACTAGATCTGACGAAAAGAAAAGCATCGTAGTGTTATCAGATCAGTAATACCTACGTACTTTTGTTTTTGTGATCGTTTCATAAATGGTATATCACCGGTACGTCGACAGACAGAACCACAGCGAGATCGAGAAGCGGCGGCGCGACAAGATGAACACGTACATCTCCGAGCTGAGCGCGATGGTGCCGATGTGCGGCGCGATGGCGCGCAAGCTGGACAAGCTGACGGTGCTGCGCATGGCGGTGCAGAACATGCGCGCGGTGCGCGGCGCGCTGTCGGCTGGCCCGCTGACGCCGCGCCCGCGCCCCGCCTACCTCTCGGAGACGGAGCTGAACGCGCTGGTGCTGCACGCCGCGCGGGACGCCTTCCTGCTCGTCGTCGGCTGCGACCGCGGCCGCCTGCTTTACGTCTCCGCCTCCGTCACCAACATGCTCAACTATGATCAGGTGAACACGTAATCATTGGGTGAAACATACTAACACCGAATATCTGCCTTACATCCATTTTGCTTGCTCGCGTTTACGCGAATTTCATGTATTTTTTTTTGCTGTGCTTATTTCGATTGTATTATTTTTCTGGACTTTTAATACACTCATTTTGCTATGCGATTATTAAAACATGTTTCATTATCTGTATCTTAAGATTTTTCAAATACCTACCACTCTTGATATTTTCTAACGGACGAAATATGTAGGTACAATAGAGTAGTATTAGTGTGTACAATGAACATAAAACTATCAGTTAACTTAAGCTATGGGCCAATTCTCAGGAATCAGTTGCCAAACGTACGAAAAATTTGGACTCATTTTACTTAGTCTGACGACTGATTCTTACATATTTTGTAGGGAATATTGTAAACAATTTGAAATGGATATTCTCAGACATCCTACGAGCACTAATTATTGCCAGACTTCAAAAATTTTATAAACTCTGACGCCTACAGCAAACCATGAAGCAAAGTTGTTTCATTTGACACTTCTGTAAGACCCGTAATATAAATAGCAGTTTAATCTATGATTCTGAGTTTAAACTGTCGTTGTTGGTTCAATAAAGACAGTTTAAACTCAGAATCACAGATTAAACTGCTATTGTTTACAGGCCTGTGACTAAATTATATTGCTAGCCTCTGGAGTAATATTCACTTGAAACAACTTTTTTCGGCGGTTTGCTGTAGGCGTCAGAGTTTTTAACATTTTTAGCGTCTGGCAATCTAGACACGCGGAGCGTGTCAAGTCAATTTCTTAGCTAACAGAATTGACGAGCAGCACCGTGTGTAATATTACACGAACCATTTGGAGCCACTTTTGACCACCTCATAACTCAAAAACTATTCAACATAAACCTGTCAAATTTGGCTCATTTATTAAGACTTGCGAAATACATACGTCTTTCAAATTTCATAAACACATCTCAAACGGTTATTTAGATATTAACGTCCAAAAATCGAGAAATTTAACACTGACTGACCTATAGATCAAAACTTTATCCAACTTCCAGGTGACCTAGAAAGTTAAAATTTGGCATGCAGATAGGTAGTCGGGTGAATACAAAGGAATAAATCTGAAAGTAGTAAATTTTTATCAATTTATGATAATTTTTCAAAAAATTGATTCTATTAGGAACACTTACTTAAAATGCCTGAAATTTAAGAGTAGCGATCAAAATTGATGACATCTGGTCATTATGTGGATTCCAAGGTGAATATATAACGAAACATATCAGTTTTAGTACTTTCTGAAGCTTTCAACGGGAGGAAGACGTTCAGTGTCCCAAGTGCCTGTGAGAAGTGCACAGCACATATACATTTACGTGAATATCAGTGGTTCGTCAGGAGACGTTATTTCCAGTGTATTACGTCGTTTTATTTTTAATGTGTGGAAAATTATTTTTCTCTGATCTACAAGATTACACCACAAAATTTTGTATTATTTCCGTAATTATACCAGTTTAAAGTAATTCGAAGTATTGTTTCAAAATTTATTGTTGCGCGATGTCATCGAACATAAACAACTTATCTGTACTAATAGTATAAAGAGGAAAGATTTGATTGTTTGTTTGCATTGAATAGGCTCCGAAACTACTAAACCGATTTGAAAAATTCCTTCACTGTTGGAAAGCTACACTATCCCCGGGTGACATAGGCTATATTATATTTTCAATAAATTAGGGATCCTTAATAAAACTCCAATAACGTAACCCAAGGTGTAAAAAAATAAGAAAACCAAAGCAAAGCGAGGGCGGTCACTCGTAACTAATAAGAGTATAGTCGACTTTCGTATTTATTACGATAGTATAATTGGGATCTAGTATTAATTATTATTTCAATATTTAGCGGACATCAATAGTGGAAGATCATTACTTATAAATAATGAAATAATAGGTACCGTATTTCGGACCACGGCGCACTAAAGATTTAGTTGAAGAGCACTATAACAGTTCATGTATTAAAATTAATCAGTAACGTTATGAATAAGTACTTACTAATAATTTCTATACAAAAAGTAATGATATCCCATCAAAAACATAAATGTAAAGTGAGAGTCAATTTCAAAAAAAAAAAAAGAATTGAGATCTAAATGGGTGCCAATTTCTGTGTAGAAAAGCCTAAAATTTTAGTCACAAGAACATGTAATTCAAGCTATACATTTGACTTGGCTAGTTTTCTTTAGTTAGCAACCAACAAACCAAATTAGAGAAGAGTGTCATAAGCCATCAACCTAACAAATTTGACGAAGCTAATTACATAGATATAATATAGCCTAGGTAGGTACGTGAAAACTAACCAAGTCAAATGTGGAGCTTGAATTACATGTTCTTGTGACTAAAATTTTAGGCTTTTCTACACAGAAATTGGCACCCATTTAGATCTCAATTTTTTTTTTTTTTTGAAATTGACTCTCACTTTACATTTATGTTTTTGATGGGATAAATATCTACTGCCCATAGGATGTGTCTGGGAATATCCATTTCACATTGTTTACAATATTCCCTACAGGATAAGTAAGAATCAGGCATCACACTGTAAGTAAAGTTTTTCGGCCGCGCTTTCTATCGCAGTGTATCGGTCAAGGGAAAATTCCATCCAGTAAAAACTATCTCTATGATTCCGCACAGCAGAAAACATTTTACATATTTTTCACCCAGACAGAAAAAAAACATGTGTGTATTTATTGTGTTATTTATCTAATCGTTCTTATGCATTCTGGTAATGCTTACATCATTCACTTCACTATACAATAATTGTTTTATTCCTGAAATCCACCTCCACCAGTGGGGACTTGTTGGTGGGGATTTCAGAAATGAGTCATATTATTTCCCTTTTAGTGCACCTGATCACTTGCACCTATGACACTTGCTTATTAGAGTACATAGATATTATCAGCTTAACCCAAAAAACAGTAACATATAATTTTATTATAACACTAGCTGTTGCCCGCAGCTTCGCACGCGGAAATTATGCTTATAATTATTTGTACCCCTTACAGAAGAAAATTTAAAATCAGGTTCATTTATATTGAAGTACTTATATTTAGGAATTTACATACTGAAACCGTTGATTTTTTAAAAATATTCCATACAAAGTTTCATGTTGTTTCCGAGGAAAACTTTAAATTTTTTCGTGACGAAAAGTTTCCTGAAATATGACCCAAAGTATACCTAAGTAACAACTTAACTAATTTCCGTCGAATCAGTTCAAGGGTTTTCATGTGATGCCCAGACAGACAAACAGACAGGCAGAGTTACATATACTCTCTCTCCCTCCCCTTTCCCTCTCCCGCTCACTCTCCCTCTCCTTCTACCTCTCCCTCTCCTTCTTCTTCTCCCTCTCCCTCTCCCCCCTCCCCCTCCCCCTCCCTCTCTGCCACTCCCTGTCCCTCTCCCTCTCTCTCTTCCTGTCTCTCCTTCTCCCGCTCCCAATCCCTCTCCCGTCCGCACCCGGTCCCTCTACTGCTTTCTGTCCCGCTCTCACTCCCTCTCCCGCTCCCTACCCCTCTCCCTCTCCTGCTTCCTCTCCCGATCCCAGTCCCTCTCTCGCTTTCTGTCCCTCTCTCCTCCCCCTCCCGTTCTCCACACTAAATTTTTGTTTCTCACTATAAGCTTCCTTATTAATTTTCACATTATTGAGTTCAAAAGTGACGTAGTTCGTTAAATATTTACAACCCCTTAGTTTAACCCCTTATGGGGATGAATTTCGAGAAAACCGTGATACAGTTATTTTTGTGTCTAACTATAAGCTTATATACAAAATTTCACCCTTCTTTCTTCAAAACTGACGAAGTTGCCATACTAACTTGCACACTCTTATTTAACCCTTTAGGGGATGTTTTTCCAAAAAAAACGTAATACTTCCAAATGTTTCTAATCTGGAGCTAATATATAATTTTTTATATTTTTAACTTTAAAAATGACGAAGTTGCGTACTAAATTAAATCCTCTAAATTAACCCCTTAAGGGATGATTTTCCAAAAAATTGTGTTAAAGTTTACTTTTGTTTATTACTATAAAGTTACATAAAAAAATTCATATTTATAACTCTAAAATTGGCGAAGTTGATTTGTATGTAGTTGACTACCAACCCCTATTTTTAGGGGATGAATTTCGAGAAAACAGTGATACAGTTATTTTTCGTGTCTAACTATAAGCTTATAAACAAATTTTCACCCTTCTTACTTCAAAACTGACGAAGTTGCCATACTAACTTTCGCCATCTTAATTAACCCTTTAGGGGACGATTTTCCAAAAAAACATAATACTTACAAATTTTGTTTCTAATCTTGAGCTAATATGTAAATTTTCATGTTTTTAACTTCAAAAATGATGAAGTTGCCTACTAAGTTCCATTCAGTAATTTAACCCTTTAAGGGATGATTTTCCAAAAAAATATATTAAAGTTAACATTTGTTTATTACTATAAACTTACATAAAAAATTTCAAATTTATAAATCTAAAACTAACAAAGTTGGTTTGTATGAAAGCGTCTTCTAACCCTTATTTGTACCCCTTAGGGGATGAATTTCCAAAAATCCGTTCTTAGTGGACGTCTCCTTAGCATAAACTATCTCCCTGCTAAATTTCATCTTCATCGGTTCGGCAGTTTCTGAGATTTTTTGTTTAATCAGCGGTGTGTCGCTTTTCAATTTTATATATATAGATTACTACATGTATGAAGTCATAAAATTAGTTTATAGACTTGTACAAATTAGTCAAACTTCGTGTGATGATAGTAGAGCACAGTGATCGAAATCAATTCTAATATTGAAAAGTGCGTTAACGTTTATGTTGACGTCTGCGCCAGAAAGTGCGCAGATGTGGCCATTAGAGTTAAAATTCTTTGAGTTACATGACGCGGGCGCGAGTTGTGTAGTTAGTGACGTTCGGTGTGTGCAGTCGGAGCTGCTGGGGCAGAGCCTGTTCGACATACTGCACCCCAAGGACGTCGGCAAGGTGAAGGAGCAGCTCTCTTCCTCCGAGATCGGCCCGCGCGAGCGGCTCATCGACGCCAAGAGTACGTACTGCACGCTCATACCTACACGGCAGGGTTGGCATGAATAAATCATTTTGATTTAAATCATGACTTAAATCACGATTTAAATCAAATGATTTTTTCAATAAAAATCAATGATTTAATCAAAAATGTGTAATTAATTTCATTTTCTTTCGCAGAAATCCACATAAAAGCGGCCAAGTGCGAGTCAGACTCGCCCATGAAGGGTTCCGTAGCAGCAAGTAACATAATATAAAAGTTCTTGAAGATCGTTGTAACTTTGATCGAGGTAAATTGCGGTTTACGATTTATGACGTATTAAAAAAAAACTACTTACTAGATCTCGTTCAAACCAATTTTCGTTGGAAGTTTGCATGGTAAAGTACATCATATATTTTTTTTAGTTTTATCATTCTCTTATTTTAGAAGTTACGGGGGGGGGGGGGGGACACACATTTCTCCACTTTGGAAGTATCTCTCGCGCAAACTATTCAGTTTAGAAAAAAATGATATTAGAAACCTCAATATCATTTTTGAAGACCTATTCATAGATACCCCACATGTATGGGTTTGATGAAAAAAAAAAAAAGGTTCCGTAGGCAAATGGCAAAAAACGGAACCCTTATAGATTTGTCATGTCTGTCTGTCTGTCTGTCTGTCTGTCTGTCTGTCCGTCCGTATGTCACAGCCACTTTTTTCCCGAACTTTAGGAACTATACTGTTGAAACTTGGTAAGTAGATGTATTCTGTGAACCGCATTAAGATTTTCATACAAAAATAGAAAAAAAAACAATAAATTTTGGGGGTTCCCCATACTTAGAACTGAAACTCAAAAATTTTTTTTTCATCAAACCCATGCGTGTGGGGTGGGGTATCTATTAATAGGTCTTCAAAAATGATATTGAGGTTTCTAATATCATTTTTTTCTAAACTGAATATTTTGCGCGAGAGACACTTCCAAAGTGGTAAAAAGTGTGTGTCCCCCCTGTAACTTCTAAAATAAGAGAATGATAAAACTAAAAAAAATATATGATGTAAATTACCATGCAAACTTCCAACGAAAATTGGTTTGAACGAGATCTAGTAAGAAGTTTTTTTTTAATACGTCATAAATCGTAAACCACAATTTACCTCGATCAAAGTTACAACGAACTTCAAGAACTTTTATATTATGTTATTTGCTACTACGGAACCCTTAATGGGCGAGTCCGAGTCGCACTTGGCCGCTTTTTATTCAATATTTTTTTCTACAATTCTGAAGTTTAATAATTTATATGTATATCCGTGCCAAATTACAGCTTTCTAGCATTAAGGGTTTTGGCGCTTTGCTTCGGACAGACGGATGGACATGACGAAACTATAAGGGTTCCGATTTTACTTCGAAACCCTAAAAACAAATTTAGAATTTGCATTCACTTGCTTTTCCACATTTGCTTGGCATTCACAAGTCAGACAAAAGAGAAAGAGGGCGCGTTCTGTTTTGCGCAAAAATATTTTAAAATAAAATGAAAAAATCAAAAAAATCTGATTAATTAGGATTTTTTAAAAAAATCGTGATTTATACGATTTTTTAAAAAAATCATGATTTTTTCCAACCCTGCCTACACCACACTACACTGGTTGGATGACTCGCTCTCGCACGTCAACTGGCTTTGTATGAACTGCTCGATAATAGGAGGGAGTGAGCTGACCCGACTTGTGGGACGATTGGACACGGTGGACAGATCTTATTACTGGCTCTCCGACACTTCATTTCAAACACGTAAAATATTTTACTGTTACATACCTACATCTAGAAGAAGGACGGTGATAGATAAATATCTTATAAGTTGAATGTGTACCGTGGGGAATACAGTTGGTGGGCCCCAGCCCGGCGGCTTGCGTCAGTCGTTCAGCAATGTTACAATATTGGGACGGCTTCGACTACAAACTTCAATTCTACGCTGAATGGGTGTCGTAAGAAGCGACTTAAGTAGACCCGCCGGTGGGAAGGCCCTTCGGAAGGATTATATAAGTAATATTAATTTTAATAGGTCATTAACTACTATTATTACTATTGTTATTTCTCCATGGGGTCCACTTGGGTAGCTACCACCCTCCCACTCGAGTCAGCCGCCAAACGAATCCGAGCTCGACAACATGACATACACATAATGAAACAATCATGTCCTTTGTTGTGTTGTAGTAAGTTTCGTTAAGTAGGGCTTGTGGACATGGGCCCTACAGGGCGCCGGGCGGTCATAGTGTCCTCGTGCTATACGACGTTTGTGTCGACAGCAATGTTGCCGCTGAAGGCGGACGTGCGCGCGGGCGCGTCGCGGCTGTGTCCCGGCGCGCGCCGCTCCTTCTTCTGTCGCATCAAGTGCCGCGCGCCCGCCGACCTCGCAGACCCCACTGCCCCCGCCGCGCCCGCCGCCCCCACGATGCCCGCAACCACCGCCTCCGCCGTCAAGGAGGAGACCGATCCCGCCGCCAAGCTGCGCAAGAAACACGCCGAAAAAAAATATCGAGTCGTTCAGTGCACTGGTTAGTAAAATTACATTGTAACGAACGAAATATATTAGTTATTACTTATTATAATTATGTGGGGCGAATATCTGTTAGAGATTAGCTGCGTGCTGAATCAAAATCAAAATTCGATCAGTGTCAAAGGACGTATATTCTGCGTGTTTTGCTCGAGAGCCAGACGCCAATTCTATCCTTCTTTCTTCCTTCCTAGTCGGCAACGCATCGATGTTGCTCATGGTGTTAGTGATGTCGATGGCGACGGTGCCCACTTACCATCAGGTGGCTCGTCCGCTCGATTGTCGGCTGCTACGTATCTGCTACGGTAGCTACGTGTACCTGTAGCGTAACATAGAGAATGGGCACAACGTGGTGTATTACTAACGTGACCATATGTCCCGCTTTGTGCGGGATTGTCCCGCTTTCAGGCTATCTATCCCGCTGTCCCCAGCGAGAACAAAAAAGTCCCGCTTTTCCAAAGAAACCAAATTTATGTACCTACTTACTTGTCTACATCCAATTCATTGCACTAAAGTCGCACGGAAGATTACTCAAGTTGAGGAGGCTAGTAATATCAAGCCGAGCGGTTATTTTTTTTTTTTTTTTTCATATGCATATCAACTTGGTCATGTTACATTGTTTCTATCCCTTACGGGCAGACGCCCGATGACAACTCTAGTCTATTCTAACTCTGAGTGCTGAATCAATTTTGCTGTAAAAGTTTACTTTTTGTCAAGATTTTTTTTTATTTACATACTGCGGGTGACCGACCACCTTTATTATTTTATTTATTATTATTTTATTTATTTATTTATATACTGCGGGTACTGTAAGTGTGTAAGCTTTTACTTATAATTTATTTATTTATACAAAATTCTGTAGGGGATGCCTTTGACACGAAAACAAATGGTCACGTTATGTATTACGTACATACGTGATTCGCAGGGTACCTAAAGTCGTGGTCACCGGCCGAGCCATCGGAGGTGAAGGGCGGCGCGGGGAGCGACGGGGGCGCGGGGGACGCGGGCGAGGAGGACGGGCTGTCGTGCCTGGTGGCGGTGGGGCGCGCGATGGACGTGCTGCCGCCCCCCCAGCCGCCGCCGCCCGCGCCGCCTACCCGCCGCCTGCAGTACGTCTCGCGGCACGCCACCGACGGGAAGTACCTGTTCGTTGACCAGAGGTGAGTCGCTGCCCTAATACCACTCATGACTCAAACGTATCAAACTTGTATGTAGGTACACATGGTTGTTACCACTTATACATGTCTGAGATTATTAAGCTCATACTACGTTAATTTTTCAATAACACACACTGACTCTTTAAATCGTTTAAGGCACTTTAAGATATAGACCGTTCGACCAGTGTTAATAAAAATAAAATAAAAACTGAGGTATTAAACTGATTCATCATTACAATTTGCGGCCCGTTCATCTTTATCAAGCTCCAGTTCCTATAACGGGACGTTTTCATAATATTTATTAGCTCTCTACAGACTATAGGCAGAAAACATACGATAAAACGAAACGAAAATAATAGTGTAAATGCGTGTCGGTCAGCGCGCGCGTCTGAAGCTATCCTTCTGTATGTATTGCAAGTGTTGCGGGTGTGTTTGCAGGGTGACGCTGGCGCTGGGGTTCCTGCCGCAGGAGCTGCTGGGCACGTCGCTGTACGAGCACGTGGCGAGCGCGTGGCTGGCGGGCGTGGCGCGCGCGCACCGCGCCGCGCTGTTGCGCCGCCGCCCGCAGCGCACGCCGCGCTACCGCCTGCGCCGCAAGGACGGCTCCTACGCCACGGTGCAGACGCACTTCAAGCCCTTCCGGTCAGTACTCGCCACTCGCTCACACGATGCTCTTGCTCTTATAATAAACTAGCTTCTACCCGCTGCGTCGACTTCACATAAAAAACATCCACTTAGTTTCACTATAAAAATGGATTATCATTATCGACGTTAACGATGACAAATATCTTTGAAAATGATTCCGTTATTGCTGTTCATTCAGGAGTTGCATATTTTGACACCAAGATACACCATCAGGGCCTAAGTTGGTCAATGATGCACTGGTTTAGCAAAACTAACGTAACTAACAAGAAATAATTTTTAATTCTGTACAGTTATTCTCTCCCGTTCAGAAGTTACATATTTTGTATCCAATACACGTCATGAGACCCTTGGTTGGTTAATAATGAGCTGGTTTTACTATGTCATCGATAACAACAACAAACATAATAATATTTAAACACGGTTCCGGTATTCCCTACCATTGAGGAGTTCCGTTCTTTATCTCCAGAACCCGTCTTCAGATCCTGACAGAATTTATGAAGGTTCAACTTAGCAAAATTCCCAACATTATAGAAAAAGAATCGTCATATTTGCTTCATAAACAACGAATATACATATGAACGAAAACTAAATTTTACCTTTTATCCCTCGGGAACAGGTCTATTTTCTGGGATAAAAAGTATCCTATCCGGTAAGTTAGGTCAAAAACTATCCTTGTGCCATATACTATAACCGTTCTGCTATTTTGGCGTGATTGAGTCGCAAACATCCAAACTTTAATATTAGTAGGAAGTAGGATAACAAGACCCCATAGCCTAGTTGGTTGTGACTCTGTCCGTGAACTGAGGAGTCCCGGGTGCTGAAGTTTTTTGTTCAGTTTTATAATGCTTTCCTACATACTAAACATAACTTTTCGTGCTGTAATAAATAGGTACTTCATAGTCCATTTATTAGACGAGTCTTATTTAGTTCAATCTATGTGTAATTTAAAAACGAGGCAGACACAAAATGCTTAAGGTTTTTTTTAACAAATATTTCAATAAAAAGTAGTGCCACGATCGTTTACCAAATAAGTCTCGTCTATACAATGTTTACACAGTGTATCAGTATGTGATTTGTGATGTGATGGCAGGAACCCGTGGACGAAGGACGTGGAGTGTTTGGTGGCGAACAACACGGTGGTGGCGGAGGAGCCCGACGGCGACTGCGCCTACGACGCGTACGACGAACACAGTGAGTACTCCCTACACACACTGCTGAGCGATGAGCGAACACACACGTCACACACTCCCGCACTGTTGAACGCACGCAGTCGCGTGCTACACGCACAAGATGGCGAACGGAACTATCATACTAGCACTGCCACTGCGCTGCGACTGTTTCCCTATTGGTTACAGTAAATTAATAGTTTATTATTTTGTATTTGGTTCATACGTGAGCGTTATTTAGTTATATTGACACTAAATAGACTAACGCCCCAACATAAACAAATATGCGTTACTTATACAAATAAGTAATTTGCCTTATTGAGGCTGCTTAAAATATTAACCCAAGCCCAAGCCGGCATACTCTGGTGACGTAAAAGGCGAATAAACTATAATTTTACTTTCAATTCTTATTTTTTGTCTTACTTAAAAATATTACATACTGATCTGTTTTCTTATTATATACAAACCTTCGCATTGACTAGAATTCGATATTCACTATATACTGCACATCTCTATCGTTAAATTTTGTATAGAGATTGGCACCAGAGTATAAATAATGGCCGGGCCAATAAACGCAAAGTACAATGATTAGCATGCCAATCGTTATACTTTGGGTATGCCAATCTTTATACAACAAGGGCCAATCATTGTACTTTTGACCCCTTTTTTATGTTTATTGCATTAAAGTAATGAAATGAAATATGATTATAGCTATAATCAATTTCAATTGCCAGCTTCCCAATGAACAATTTAACATAACTTTTTAAATTGTGTATTTACGCCTACCTCGCATTTCTCTCCGTCACACTCGGTTGGCTGGTAGAGAATGCCAATAGGCATTAAGTTCGCCCTTTGTATCTCCTAGTGTAAGGTGAATGCAATAAAGAATAAATAATAAATAAATAACTTATTTTGTAAAAAGAAATTTTCAAAGTCGATGATCACCTGCCAATCATTACTGCTTTTGTGTTATTAAAATATTTTATATTGTACATCTATGGGATACAAAATTGGCTTCCGTCGATTTGAATTAATTTATTTGTAATCATGCTAAGTAGTGCAATCGTGAATAGGTCTCTCTCTCATTAAGTAACGAGCAACATAGTCTCAGGAGCGTCTAGCGTTTTCGTCAAATTAATAATCTGCTTAGAATAAAAATTATGTGAGGTTTATTAACACTTTAGGCACTCCAAAAAAGAGTGCAATACTCTATTATTGAACATACCGCGCCGCTCAACGGCGATATTGTAATGTGGTTCAGGTTACTTTTATTACTAGAAATAATAATTATGTCTGCTATAATGCCGTTTCAGCTTCAGTAACAGAACGATCGTTGCCTGGTTATTGAACAGTCGGGTCGGGTTCCATGTTTCCGTTATGTATCGGAACGTACGTGTCATTGTGGCAGGTGACGGCGACGAGGAGGGCGTGGGCGCCAGCGGGGAGGTCGGGGGCGGCGCGGGGGGCGGCGGGGGCGGTGTCGGCAAGGCGGAGATGCAGCGGCTGATCGAGTCGCGCGTGGAGTCGCACAAGATCGGCGCCACGATCGCGGAGCAGGCCCGCCGCAGCTCGTCTGCCGACTTGTCGCCCGACCTGCCCGCCGATCTGCCTGCCGACCTGCTGCACGACGCCGTATTCGCGCCACAGGTATCCTACCCACTGAGTCTGTACATTTTATCCGCATTTTATATGAAATATTCATTGCAACGTTGCCAACAAACCGACCGTTGCCTGCTGCCGGACGTGTCTCGAGTCGTCGAGCGCACGTCACTCTCCCATTGTCGTGCACATCGTCTCGATGTCACGCAAGTGATAGACCTCCCGCGATGGCTTAAATTTTTGTGAATTCTTTCAACGGTCAGTACCACTATTTATATGTAATACTGATGGACCCTCCAGACGTTTTTCTGCACGGTGTTTTATATTTATACTGTAGTGTTTTTCGCTTCCGGTAGATGGCGCTACTGGTGTGTACCAGCTAACTGTAAAAATAACAGTTTTTGGTCGCAGATAAGTTATTGACGCAAAAAATTGATAAAACCATACTTGAAGCGTACTTGATACTTGTATATTGTTTAAAAATTTGAGCTCAATCGGTGAAGAATTGAGATTTTGAAGCATACACAAACCAACTTAATATTTATATGTAATACTAGCTGTCTTGACGAACTTCGTATCGCCTAACAATCAGTGAATGTACTTAGTTGTTACTTTTAACTTTTTACGGTTTAACAAATCAGAATCATCACAATAATTTATTATGAAAACTCAATAAAATATTTACTCGACAGCATCGACCCTGTCCTTTATTTTCTTCTCCTGCATAACACATCAATGGTTTAGAACGTAGATACGTTCTAATTAAAATTAAAGTAAAATAATACATTATTATGTTTACATATTTAGTTAACCTTTAGTTGATTCAATCGTCCGTTATGTTATCGGTGCGACAACAGAACACGATGGTGGACAACATCCTGGGCGTGGAGCTGGCGCCGGCGGTGGCGTACTCTGCGGTGCGCAACAACGTGCCGCTGAGCGCCGCGGGCCGCCCCTCCCCGCCCGCGCCCCCAGCGCCGCCCGCCTCGCCCCCCGCGCCGCCCGCCGCCTCACCCCCGCTGCCGCCGCTCGGCTTCGACGGCAACGGCGAGGCCGCCATGGCCGTCATCATGAGCCTGCTCGAGGCCGACGCCGGCCTCGGCGGACCCGTCAACTTCTCCGGCCTTCCGTGGCCCCTGCCCTAGTACGGGTGACGTGCACGCAGTGATCGAACCAATGACGAATTTTCTAATCGTGTAGAACTTTAACGGAGGATCGCTTCAGTGACGATGAGATTCGGTGAGGACGCTGATGTGGTGATATTATTTGTGTTTTACGAAACGTCGCATATTCGCCACCTTTGTACGTCGTGTTACATACGTACTAATATAATTAATTTTACTTACAAGACGGAGGTCGTGTAGCAGTCGTGTAATGGCGGTGGCGCGCGCCATGCTATCTATCGGGCGAGAAATTTAAGGTGCTCTCAAATATCCGATTTTCTGTTTCTTTATGTACAGGAATGTTTATTTCATTTTGTGCTAACTAAATTGAGAGTGTCTAGTGTAATGTAGTCATAGATGTACTTATTATTATTGAATGCGAGAAAAGCAGCGCCAGCACGTCGGTATAGGTCACGGGATTTTGTTCGACGTTCGATGTCCAAATTGAAAGCCCCCAAGCCCCTGACCGGTTACATTCGTATCCTACGATGTTCGTACAACGCAAGGGTTTATACAGACACATTTATATATTTTTGTTGTAATATAATGTAAATGTAATATAATGTAATATATATTATTTTTATTGTAATATAATGTAGATACCTGTATGTTTAGGCGTTTTTGGCCCAATTCGCGGTTAGTCCAATGCACATGTTAGCAACAGCAATTCGCTGTTGGTTCAAAAAATGTGCTTTCCTCTTCCCCCGTAGAGCCCGTAATTCCGTATGTAATTAAATGTGTATCAGTGGCGTAGCGTGGGCTTTCGCCGCCCGGGACCAACCGAAAATTTGCCACTCCATTTATTTATTTATTTTTATTACCCAACTGCCAGGAACGCTTAGGTATGTTTTTTGCGCGTACCTTGTATATATGTACATATGTATTATATTATAATACATATTCTTAATTACTTGATGTCTTCCAAACCTCTGTACATCCGTACAGACGTTGTAATTAAACATATTCATGTTTAATTAAGATATCGTTAGATTCATCTTGATAACTTAAGTGTTCTTAGATAAGTGAAAAAAAAAACAAATGAAGTCGTGGCTGTGACTGCTGTGAGATGCCATTATTTGAAGTATCAAAAAATAAAAATAAATCGAATAACGTAGTATGGCTAATATGGCTATTAAATTAAAGAGCTCACCATAAAGATTTCAAAAAGGTATATTATAGGTATAGGTATATTAACATGATAGAATTTTTGATAGCAGACGGGATTTTTTTTTTAATTTCTAAATTTATACCAAGTAGTTACCAAAAAATGTTTTCATAACATAGCAAATTCTTAACATATTAAAATGGTTTTCATGACTGACTGATCTATTATCGCAGAATCCAAAGTACTGGAGCTAATTTGGATAGTGGGTTCTTTATATGACTGCCTCAGTGCCTACGTTCGTATGAGAGGATTTTTTCCACCCTTAAGATACTTATTAAGGACTTACTTACTTACTTAAGATCACAGCGGGAAATCAACTCCTAAAGTAAGTAGGTGTTGTAATTTTGTTTGAAAATCTGCAAAAGAAGTGAGCAGTATTTAAACTGGATTATGCTTTTTAGTCACAAATAATGTATTTACAATTTTCCACATTTTTGGAAAATTTACCCCGATAAAATACCAACTAATAAAACCACGTAGATAAATTTAATTTACTTAGAAGAATTTTGTGTTTGATTTTCTGTGTAAAGAAAATTAAAGATAAGCTGATATATAATATAATTTGAGAAGAATAGTGATAAAGCCCCGAAAATATGAATGATACCTCACTGGCTTCGGAATGAAGAGTAGAAAAATGTATCGGAATGATTTTACAGCACATAAACAAATGCAATTGTTATTAATAAAGATTGAACCAATTAAGGCATTTAGGTTTTGGTTAATAACTCAAAAACTATCAACACTTAAGAAATTAACAAAAAGATTCTTAAAGAGGAGGATAATTACTTTAATTAAATACGTCACAACTCTTGTAGCCCTATCTCAATTATTATTAATTTTTAAACCCCGAAAATAGGTCTGCGCGCCCCTTTTTACGGCTACAGTTAAAACGGCATGCCAAATGAAATCTTTTTTTCTAGTGTAAATATAAATGTTCAAATTTTAATAAATTATGGTGTTTTTCAAACATTTAAAAAAATGCATTTTTTTAATCTTTCTTGACATATTGTTCAAATAAATAATATTATTAGTTAACATCCCTAACTGAGTCACGTCTTTTCTGCTAGGTGTGAAGAATAAGAATGCACGAAATTAGGATCTGCGGTTATTCGAAGGTTCTAGGGTAGGTCAAGATAACGTGTGCATACTAATATAATGCGCCAAGTTAGATCAAGTGATGATGAAGTATATTACATTTACAACAAAATATCCTTCGCGGCCGCAAAATGATGCGTTATTTTGTATTTAAAATACAAAGCAATATAAATTTATTATTTTGAAGCTAATTTTTATGTTTGGGCTAAATTTGAATTCGACTAACCGCGAATTAAATTAATAATGGTCAAAGTATGTGTATACAGTCTGTTTTTTAGACGAGTCTTATTTGGTAAACTTGGCACTACTTTTATTGAAATATTAATTTTAAATTAATTACAAAAAAACAGCATTCGGCAACAGACAAGTTATAGTATTTACGCTTAAATAATATTTACGGATAAATAATTTGTACGTAAATATTTTTCATTTTGTGTCTGATTTATTTTTAAATTACTACTGATGATAAAACGTCAAGATTGTTTGCCAAATTATCAACTTGTCTGAAAAATGCAATATGTTGTTCTATGAGCGCCTCCGTGGTCCGGAGCGAGCGGTAACGTCACACGCCGCGACCAATTACGCCACTGGAGCCACGGGAGCCAGTCACCAGTGTCGACAGTGTTATTATTATTACTAATTAGTAATGTCTAATGCATGATTAAAACAATCGGCCGAAGGGATGAGCCTGGGAAGAGCGAGAATATAATTATGAATTTATAATGTTGATAATATTATTTCATAAATTATGATTTAATATAAATGTATGTTAGTTTCCAAATGAAAATTATGTAAAATTCGTGTAAGTACTTACATATTAAGGTATTGTAGCTGTAAGTAATAAACTAGTACGTTTATCGCCGTCCGATCCGTTCCGATTAAACAGCCGTGAGCAACCGTTATTCTACTAAGGTGTCCGAGATGCGATGGACGGGAGATGCGATGAGTTTTCGGCATCCTTAGTAGTTCTATAAAAAAATCCGCGTCACTAAGTATCTATATTTAATATTTATTTAAAAAAATTCACTCAGCGAAGTGAGCACGGGTTAGCTATACAAATAAAATTATATGTAAATCATTATCAATTATAACCATCTATATAATGAGAACCAAATCCATCGATAACATATTATTTAAGCGATTCCACTGTTCCAAACGTTTAAAATCATGTGAAGTCTATGAATTGGGAAACCAAATTATTTTAATTTTGAATTCGGTGGAATGGTTATTTACAACGGATCCTAGTGATGGGCGCATTGGAGCGGCAACCTATCTAGTCTTTGACGAGCGATGAACCGTGGGAAAGGTTAAGTCGGTAACGATTGGAGAATACTTTCTCTTTTATAAAACAACTTTACAGGGTAAATCTACTTGATTGACACCTTTTTCGTATTATGCCCTAAAGGCCTAAACTAAGCATGTAGCGTGTATTACAGTTTTATAAGAGAGGGTTAGGCAAGAAGAAATAACCAAATGCAAAGAGTGCAGTTTGAACACTAATTTAAGAAATTTAATGAAAATGTTATTTGTACGATGTAGCAGCTCGCACAAAGCATTTTTTTTTATGTAAATTTGCTAACTTTAATTGCTGTCCCGGCGAACTTTGTACCACCTAACAAATTAATGTCATGTTACTTTTAACTAAATGGTGTTTGTGTGCGTGTCTCCCTCTCCCTCTCAGATATAAAACTTATTACTCAAAAACAGCTAAACCGATTTTAATGGTCTTTGATTCGTATCGACCGGTTGGCTGTTGTAACTAACACAACTTTGTTTTATATATTACTAGCTGACTCGGCAAACGTTGTTCTGCCAAAAATTTAGGTGTGAACAACCCCAACATTTAGGGGGATAAAAAATAGATGTTGTCCAATTCTCCACCCTAGCCGATATGCACGCTAAGATTCATGAAAATCGGTCAAGTCGTTTCGGAGGAGTTCAACTAACCGTGACACGAGAATTTTATATACTATTAGATATAGAAGAAGATAATTTTTATTTGATAAATTGGCAACGTTTACCAAATTGCTGCACCTGCCATTTTTACAAACTGCTGTTTTAAACTTGCTAGGTTCGTGAATTGATTTACCTATTGATAAACAGGGCGGCTCTCTCTAGTTATACGACTACATATCTGTGGCGGCTTTCATTTCGTCTGACGTTTTAGTTCGCCCATGGCAAGTTAATGCAGAAGTTTGATGTATTGGCTGTAAAATCATAATAACTTATAATAAGTTTATAGAGTTTAATTCCTTAAGAATCGATTTTCGTATATAAGCCCGGGGTATGAAAATTTATGGGGAGTAAAATCGAAATATTCTCTCTCCGTTAAGTTACGGTTCTTGCGCAAACCACCAACTAAGAATCTAGATTGCGTTGTTACTGATTTGACTACTTATTATAAGTACTATTATTTCTTCTGTGCTTTAACGATAACGTCATGTAAAATTAAATAATTAATATAAATAAATGTATCAGGCATGCTTTCAGTAACTTAAAAAATGTGTTCATTTACCCTCATTTTACAATCTATATATTGTATAATAAACAAAAACAAATAGCAGATTTAAAGCAGACAACATTAAAATGACATTCTAGAGTAAGCGCTTAGGGTGTCAATCATTGGATACTTAACCCTATGTACATGTCGAGGTCCTGTCATCATGCTGGTCATATGAGTATGTAATTTGTAAAGATGGCGGCAATTTTCTTAGTATAAATTGTGTCCAAGTTATGAACACTACATGAGTACTAGCTATATTAGTGTTAGTGTCGTAGTATTTTATACGAATGTGAACCGCAGTAGTCAGTTTTTCATTAAACGGCTCGGCTTGGATCATCTCTCGAGGGCAATGTTCAGTAAGGCTATTCTGTTTTGTAACTCGACAGCGGAATCCGCGATGAGTTTCAAAATTGAAGTTCGAGTCCGAGATCTTGATATGTGATTCTCTAATCATCTGGTACGCACTTGCGAAGTGAAGGGAGTCTCGAACTCTAACTTCAATTTTGAAACTCATCGTGGATTCCGCTGTCAAGTTACAAAACAAAAGCGAACTTGCATCATATTGACATGTCATTCTCTAATCATCTAGTACGCACTTGCGAAGTGAAGTGAGTCTCGAACTTGATCTTCAATTTTGAAACTCCGCTGTCAAGTTACAAAACAGAATAGCCTTTCAGGTATGCCTCACATTTATACATAATCATAGAAGAAATACTTAATAGTGCTTATAATAAGTAACGTAAATTATCTAATTAATTTAAGAGTAACCTTCATGTTAGTAAGATTTGAATTATTGGGTCGGTCACTTACAAATGTTGTGTTATTATTTTTTTAGATTAATATTAAATCAATATTTTTATGTAAATTTTATTTTTATGATTTAATTTTCTCGTCGTTAACGATAAATGATAGGTAAATATTGTTAAACCGTGCAACGTTATAAACTTAGGACAGTCATGTTGTTTTGGTTATTTTTATTTAGTTTATTAAAATGTATATTAAAGTTAATGTGCTCCAAATCATTGTGCGTTTAATTTCTTCTTAAAAACTTTTAAATAAAATGTTGAACTGCCTTTTTTAATGTTATTATGCCTAATTTGATGATAAGAGTTTTGAACTGATGCAACAATATTAAAAAAATTTACCACCAGAAAACGAATAGAAAACATTTTGAAGAACCATATCAAAATAGGACATAATTTTTCTAATTGTAAGTATGGACGCCCTATAATTATGAAGGACTGCCTCAATCCGTCCCTGTGATTGGTCGAATGGTCATTCCGCTATGACGTCATCCTACAAATTTCGTGATCCAGATAAGGTAATAGGTCCATGGATTCGACTATAGGTGCTGCTATCTGTAAATGAATTTTGAAGTTACAATTATAATGCTACTAAATCGAAAAAGCATCTTTCAATGTTTTACTGTCTGTAATGAACATGTTCATTGCCTACAAGACGCTCTCAAATTATCTGAGGCCTAGTGCGAGTTTTACGTGACATAACGGGCTCACTACGTAGTCTACTCAATAAGTTCAAAATGGTTGAAATTAGACATACTGCCCTTAAAAATACGTGCGATAGCTCATTCTGTTCGGAATGATGTCTAGAAAAATGTTTCGGAAGCGTTTACCAGCACGTAAAAAATTGCAAAAGTTATTGACAAAAAAAAGTTGAAAAAAAAAAGTATTTTGTTTTTGGTAATCACTCCGAAACTATTAATATTTAAGAAATTTTAAAACAAGATTCTTAAAGAAGAGGAAGTTTCCAAACAATGACTCGCGACTCTCGAAACTCTATCTCCATTATTTATAACTTTAATTTAACGCTGAAAATGGGTCTCCACGCGGCATTTTTAAGTTGCGCGTGCGACGTCAAAACCGAGTTCGTCACACTCAATAATTTTTTAAGGTATTAATTATTAATTAAAAAAAAATAAAAGAAATATGGTGTATTCCAAACACTTCAGAGAATTTGCTCCCGTTGGAAATTTTGCTTAAAGTTAATTTTTCAACAAGTTAGACGATTGTTAATTAACTACATTTTCTCGAACTTCCATTTTCATTGTACATTAAAAAAAAATGTTTAAGTAATTGTCCTATAAATTTTTCGCTTCGTGGAGCCCTTCTTATATACATGCATAACGAGATCACGTCATAAAAGTTTAAAAAGTTTTAATACTTTGTGTATAATAATTTTATAAGTTGAACAAAAAATGAAAAATCCAAATTTCATTATTGAAAATATTTTTTTCCCAATTTATTATTACATAATCGTTTTGGCATTCATAAAAGACATTTACTGACTTGAAAAAAAAAATTCCCTCATTTTTTTATAATTTTTTTATTAACAAATAGACTATTTCAATGCTTTCAAGAAAAACTTTCTTAAAACCTTATTCTTTATAAAATATTATGATTTTTGAAAAAAAAAATTTTTTCTTAATAATGATATTTAATTGTTTATAATCGTTTTTAATATTTCTATTGTTTGAATAATTAGTCATGAATTTTTTTTTTCTTAAAAATTATAATTGACCGTCTTTAATAGAAATATAAAAAAATAATTTTTTATCAACAATTTGAGGTTTGAGATAACTTTATTCTCATAAAGAATACAATTCACTTACATGAGAATGAACGATAATGTAGAAAATAATATTGAGTACATTGCACAGAGTTGCGTTAACATTCCAAACTTGTACAAAGATAATATAAAAACTATGAGGGTATTTTAATAAACGTATGTTTGTTCCATACTCGCGTTCAAGTCAGGTAACATAGAGTTAAGGATGTCTGGAAGTGTCTCATGCTAAGGTGGTGTTTGGGATTTCATAATGAAAATTTTTAGTCTTTTTTTAAAAGTTAACATTGATTTTGCTTCTTTTAGGTCTTTCGGTAGCTGATTATAGATTTTGCATCCTTGATATATAATACTTCGCTTAGCCTGATTGGTTCGGGGAACATACAACTGTAGGTCATTGTTCCTTCTTAATTTCATTTTATGAGTTTTATTTATTTTCTTTTGTAATGTAATGTTAGTGTGTATATGTTGATTCAATATTTTTCGTATTAGTATACAATTATAGTAAGTATATGTTTGGGAAATATTCATTAATTTTGTGTTATTATAAAGTATTTTGGTTGGCATACGATAATCATAATTAAACAATGTTTTTAGTAATTTGTTTTGTGCAATTTGTAATAAATTTAGATTTGTTTTCGACGCAGTGCCCCAGACTTCTATTAGGTAATCGATATGAGGTTTTACCAATGAGTTATATATTAAGTATCGTACTTGCAAAGGTAGGCAGCGAACTATACCTCGTATCGCTCCAGTTAGTGATATTAATTTACGCCTCACTTTCTGAATATGTGGAAGCCAGGTCAATTTGCTATCTAATATAAGTCCTAAATACTTTTCATGATCAATTCTTTGAATTATTTGGTTATTTATTTTTAATGGAGAATAATTTTCAATTTTTTTATTTTTTGATGTAAATATAATATAGTTAGTTTTTGTTGTGTTAATTGTAAGAATATTTTGTTGAAACCATATATTTAATAGGTCCAGATCTCCCTGGGCATCATTAATAATAGTGCCAATAGAATGACCAAAGTAGAGTAAGCATGTATCATCGGCGTATAGTGTAACATCACCTTTGAGTCCAATTTGATGTACACTATTTATATAAAGCAAAAAGAGAAGAGGACCCAAAATTGAACCTTGTGGTACGCCATAAGTTATTATTTTGGGAGCACTCTCAGAATTACCAATCTTTACTACTTGATATCTATTACAAAGATATGATTTGAAAATTTTGTAAGCGGTTCCCTCCAAACCAATAGCACTTAATTTATTCAAAAGTATTTCATGACTTACAGTGTCAAAAGCTTTTCTGAGATCGATGAAGATAGCTAAAGCTATTTGTTTTTTATCGATTCTTAGCTTAATGTTCGTAACGAGATCTATAGTGGCTGACAGAGTATTAGATTTCGACCTGAAGCCATATTGTTTAGAGTATATGTAGTCTAGTCTATTTAAGTAGTCTTCAAGTCGGTTGTAAAGAACTTTTTCGAATACTTTTGATAGGACTGGGAGCACGGATATAGGTCGGTAATTGCTCGGTTCCGATTTAGCTCCAGATTTGTAAATGGGCGTAACTTTAGCGATTTTAAGGCTATCTGGAAATGTTCCCGTTTCAAGGCATTTGTTGATGCAACATGTAAGCTCATCAATGATAAGGCTTGCGACACATTTTAATGACTTTGTGTTAATACCGTCCAGACCCGAGCTAGTGTTAGATTTGAGTTTGTGTATTATTTTGAGAATTTCATCTTTTGTTGCGGGTTTGAATGTGTTGAGTGTAGAAGACCGAGTTCCAGAATCACACACCCCAGATGCACTAGGTGGGTGATATTTTTTAGGGATCTGATCTGCAAGTATGGAACCAACATTAGCAAAGAATTCGTTAAAACCATCACATATTTCTTTTTCGTTCGTAGTCAGGCCGTTATGTGTCTGTAGTTTCGTGGGTTCGTTATTACCCATTATTTTATTACAGGACAAATTATTTATCAGTTGCCACATTTTTGAGGGTTTCTTCTTACAGTCAGTAAAAGCTTTTAGGTAATATCTTGATTTTGTCTGTTGTATATACTCTATTACTTCATTTCTTTTGTTAATAAAAGTTTCTTTTTTATTTACATCTTTTGGACTTCTCTTATATTGTATTATATCTGCCACAATGAGTTTCTATTATTTATATGATTTATAATTGTTTTGTTTATCCAGTTTTGTCGTGGCGGGTTCAGTATTTTTGTTTTCGTTATTTTACTGTCTTTTACGCATTTTATCAATCTTTCCTCCAGGATATTATATGCGAAATCCCAATTATTAAACTGATTTTGAGATACAGCTTTATAAAGTAGCTTGTAATCAACTGCCTCATAGCTTACTTTCTTCAGGGGCTCCGAGCTGTACCGCTTAACTTCAGCGTAGATTTGTTTATGGTCAGACATTGGAGTATCAATAATGGCTATATGAAATTTGTTTTGATTTAAGTTTGAAAGTATATGATCAATTAAACTTTTTGACGAAGTGGTATCTCGAGTTGAATATTTTTCGTCTATTTTGTTCAATATTTTATAACCACTTTCCTGGATTAGATCCTTATAAAAAACAGTAGAACGGTCTGCATTCAGCAAGTTAAAATTAAAATCGCCAAGAATCAGCGCTCGTTTTCGTTCGTGAAGTTGGTGTGATAAGGTTTCTAGAAATGAGTTGACATTGGACTGTTCAGGTTGTCTGTAGATTACACCAATATCCAAAGTATAATTTTCAATATGAATCCAGATATAATGATTATAGCTTAGACACTTTTCCTCTATTAGACTATGTTTTAAGTTATTCGTTACAAATACCGAAACTCCACCTCCTCTTTTGTCGGTTCTGAAGTTAAAGTAATGGGTGTATCCAGGAATCTGAAATCTTTTCCCTTCTTCATCCGATTTTATCCATGTTTCGGTTAGGACCACCACATGTAGACATGCTTGAAAGGTTTCAATTACACATTTTAATTCATCAAATTTACATGGTTTAACAATACTACGCATGTTAGCATAAAGGAATTTCAATGATTTCTTTGTTGTAATGATATTTTTATAGTTATCGATTATTTGGTAGGTAATATTTTCGTTTACATCATCTAAATTATATCCTTTTGCAGGTTCCGGTACATTTCGTTTTTTGAAGATAGATCTATTATTCTAGGCATGCCATTAATATACTTAATAGTAAGATTTTCGCCTTCGTTCTCTGTTCGACGGTGAAGTTCTTCTTTAAGAGTTTTCAAAAACTTTTGTTGATTGGGGGTCTGATCCATATAGATTTTTATATTGTCTAGTTTGATGTTCATTCGATTGCGCAAAATAGATTTTGCAATTTCTTGCGAGTTATAACATACTTTGATTGGACGAGCTTTTTTTGCATTGTACTTTCCCAGACGCATAATCTTTACAGGCTCAGGAACATTATTTACAATTGATTTAACAACGCTGTTGACTTCATTCAAGTTAAATTTTACACGTTCTTCCTTGTTCGATATTGTCGGCTCTGGTATTCCGCTAATTATTATGTTCTTAGACCTAAACTCGCGTTCATTCATTTCTGCAATTATACTTTCCTGATATACACTCAAGTTCGAAGTAGTTTGCCTAGTCTTCAAAAGTTCGAAATCATGCTGCAAATCTTCTAATTTTTTTTCTGTTTTAGAGTTGTTATCGCTCAAAATTTTTAGTTCTGTTTTAAATTCGAGTTGATTCATGGCAAGATTATCAGTAGTAGATTTTATGCATGTCATTTGCTCCTTAATAGCTAGAAAATCATCTGAGATTTTTTGTCTAAATTCATTCTGAGCAGTGTTGATGGATGTTAGCATCGCCATCATGTCGGACATTTGTTTGCGCATCTCTTTCAACTCAGTTCGAATGTGATCAATGTCCTCTTGCTCCTTCCGCTTACTCCGGGTAGCATCAGATTGAAAATCTTTCAAACTTGGTTGCGCGCCTCTACGTTCAGTTCTAGTGCCATGTCTAGCCGGTGTACGATCTATGTTCATGATGATCTTTGTTATTAGCACTTACTTCAGTATGATCCGTAGATGACGTCGTCGAGTCTCGCAATGTCTGTTGTGCGACAGGGTCAGCAATGCGCCCGTCTCGTTTATTGTAGGCGAAGCGCCGCGGGCCCGTGCGAGAAGTGCCGATGTTGGGCAAACGTAGCAAAAATACCGTCGCAGCAAAATAATTAGGAGCAATCAACTTCAAGTCTTATTGCCAGACACTGTAAGGACTACTTGGATTGACCGTGATTTAAAAAATGCAATATAAGGTTAGCGACACGTCCGCTCTGTACAATGTTCCGCGTTGAATTTCATTGTTTTTTAACTTAACAATTTGTTATAAACAAATTCTCAACTTTTTTATATATTTTTTCTGAAACTCCTAAAAATAAAAAAAAACAACGATGTATAACAAAGTACAGATAAAAACTTTTTTCAATTTTTAAATTTCGATTCGATAAAAAAACGAAAAAATTGTTTGTTCAACTTATAAAATTATTATACACAAAGTATTAAAACTTTTTAAACTTTTATGACGTGATCTCGTTAAGCATGTATATAAGAAGGGCTCCACGAAGCGAAAAATTTATAGGACAATTACTTAAACATTTTTTTTAATGTACAATGAAAATGGAAGTTCGAGAAAATTTAGTTAATTAACAATCGTCTAACTTGTTGAAAAATTAACTTTAAGCAAAATTTCCTACGGGAGCAAATTCTTTGAAGTGTTTCGAATACACCATATTTTTTTAATTTTTTTTAATTAATAATTAATACCTTAAAAAATTATTGAGTGTGACGAACTCGGTTTTGACGCCGCACGCGCAACCTAAAAATGCCGCGTGGAGACCCATTTTCAGCGTTAAATTAAAGTTATAAATAATGGAGATAGAGTTTCGAGAGCCGCGAGTCATTGTTTGGAAATTTCCTCTTCTTTAAGAATCTTGTTTTAAAATTTCTAAAATATTAATAGTTTCGGAGTGATTACCAAAAACAAAATACTTTTTTTTTTTCAACTTTATTTTGTCAATAACTTTTGCAATTTTTTACGTGCTGGTAAACGCTTCCGAAACATTTTTCTAGACGTCATTCCGAACAGAATGAGCTATCGCACGTATTTTTAAGAGCAGTATGTCTAATTTCAACCATTTTGAACTTATTGAGTAGACTAACGTAAATGCGAGTGTATGGGACCGAAGCTTTTCTTATGACTGCCGCTAGATGGCTCTGCTTCGGTCCCATGCCGTGGAAAATAGTGTTACCTCTTATTATTTTTTCCTCGCAGTAGTGTCCAACTAAAATGATGTATACGGTTACGGTTTATTAAAAAATTGCTCGTCATGGTTTTGTATCGACACAAAATTCAGTTGACCATAGAATTGAATAGAATTTTGTATCGATACAAAAACATGCCGACCATTTATAAACGAACTGATTTTTTTTTACTTTAGTTAAGCATTTCTTTTGTTTTGCTTTTAATATAACAGTGTTCACGGATAGTTCTTTTTTCAGGTATATCTGAAAAAACTGTCTGCAAAGGAAGGAAAAGTTGCTGCTTCTACATCCCAAAAAATATTTTCACCTCCAAAAAAGTAAATCAACAAAAGAAGATAAAGTTAGGAGATTTTGATCTGTGTGCAATCAGAAATAAAATACATGAAATGTACACAGTCAGAAAAGAGATTCCAAGTTTAGGAAAGCTATTAGCTGAATTAAAAATTGACATCCACTTTAACATGAAATATTTCATAAGTTGGGGGCTATTTCCGTTACCGAGCGGCTATCATATTTTACCCCTTGGCTACGTGTAGCCGCGGGGCTATATTTCAGCGCTCGGACTAAAACCAGGAAAAAAAGGTCATTGGGCTTGGATTTCTCAACAAAGTGATACAAAATTGGCTGCCGATGACCTTTTTTTTAGCTCCTATACTTCGAACCCTAGAATCTAGATGGGGCTATCTCGGGGCTACACGCGCGCTCCGGCAAGGCTATCCGAGAAAAAATTATCTGGCAACACTGCACGTAGTGATTAAGTACTCTGTGGTTCCATGACTATTGACTTCCATGATTAAATTGTCCTGTTTCGTGGTTCCGTGGACCGTGACATTAAATTAAACAAATATACATTCCATTTGCTTCCTGTATGCATTTCTGTTCTGTAAAATTACGGTTACATTGTAGCGTTTTAGTCTTGTCTTGTATACATCATAAAATATGGATTAGTTGAAATCGGTGACAAGAGTTGAATTTTTTATCTAAGCCAGTCAGCTGGCTATGAGAGATATTGAATTTTATCAAGAAGGCGGAGGTGACTGAGTGTTAAAGTAAATGCAGGTTCCAAAGGCAGGTAAGGATTGCCGATTTTGAAAATGTACGAGAGAATTATTTGTTCAGCGTTGTGAACTATTTACTAATCTTGGGCCTAACTGAATTCTAGACCTTAGCGTTATTGAACAGATAAACCGCCGACAAACGGACCTCGAAAACCGGGCATAGCAGAAAAATAGAAATTATTTAGGCAAAAATTAGCTTCATTTCAGAATTCTTTAGTACCTACCAATTATTGAGGACCTTGCAGCAAAAGGGGGTAGATCCAAATTTTTAAACTTACGGATATTAAGAAAAAAAGCTTTTAAAAATTAACTGTTACACTAATGTCTTTAAGTTATATGGTATAATAATATAATATAAACCTAAATACATATTTTACTGAAGTTTTTAAGGTAATTAAATTAGTTTTAAGAGTTACTATCAGGTTTTAAAGTATGGATCTGCCTCCGTTTTGCACCAAAATTGAATGAAAATACTACCCCATTTTGTTTTAAAGATAATAAAACACATAAATTATTTTTAAAATATTTATTTATTTTAAGAACTATTAATCAGAACGTAAAAGATTAAATAATCAAAAGATCAAAAGATGCAATCCTTTGATATGTTGCAAAAGAGAGGCAGGTCTGGATGTTGCTTCCTTTTTGCGCCAAACGTTACAGGTAGCCAGATCCAAATTTCGTTATAGCGCACTTGTGTTTCATTGGATGTGCTTCGTTCTTGCATCAAACGATAGCCCTATTTTTTTAAATTGTAAGCGAAAAAAACACTAAGGCTAAAATTTGGATCTGCCCCCCTTTTGCTGCAAGGTCCTCAATTTCTTTCAATATTTTATTAGGGTGTTTTAAAGACAATACATTGACTTAAAAGCGTGATCTTTTTCACAGTGCAATATTCAGGGTACTGGATATTAATTTCAAATTGATGCCCCATGGACATGGCACAGATACAGACAGATGAACAGATAGACAAAGACGTGATCCTTTAAGCTATGTCTACATCAGTGCTCTTTCATCATCAATTTTCATGTAGCTTCAATTGGTGTCTACACCTAAGAGTTTTGCTCCGTCGTCAAAATGGACACGTTTAAACTTTATACCTGTCCGTGTGGCTCATTTAGTGTTAAATGTAAGAAAAAAAATAAAATAAAAAATATTTAAATGAAATGTAAGAAACTGTTTATAGATTTGTTTATTCTGTTCCAAGAAGATCAACAAGAACAAAACATAGTTTCTTTTAATATTGTAGATTGTTGTACCTTAATACAAGATAATTATGTTTGATAATGTTTTTTTAAATCTCAAGTTTTTACCATATTATGTTCTGTTGTTGTGATGCGCGGGATTCTACCAGTGATGGATCACTGTGCATTTCGGCATGTGCTACTGTCAAACTCTTTAACCGCATGCACCGTAGCATGCTGTATGGTTGTTCAGGCATGCATTTAAGAATCTGAATGAGAATTAAATCTGAATATAATAATAAATTTAATGTTTATTAAGGAGTTGCATGTTGAATAAAGCTTCAAAATGTTAAATGGTTTGATCCAACCTAGTTTTTATGAGTTACATTTAATTATTGTTTCATATAACCATGGACAAGTATTAAAACTTATGTCAGGGTATTTCATTTGTGTCAAATATTTCATTTGCAGATTTAAGTCAGAGCAAACGAGTAGGGGTGGACGAACAATTCATCAAGTTTAAATCATCAGCCAATTTTCAAGTAATGAAAAAATTTATTCGGTCTAAAATAGAGAATAACCTTCCGGATCCGCCGAGCACGGAGTCAGCCAGCAAGCCGGAGTCGCACCCCGTGGCGGACACGCTGGAGGCCCCCGCCGACGCCACTCCCAAGAACACGGAGAGTGAACATGAAGAATACCACACTCCTAACGAAGCGGAGCCGCCCGAGAGCTTCCCTCCCGCCCGGGAGGAGAGCAAGGGGTCTGAGAACGACGGGGAAGAAGCCAAGCCCCCCGAGTCCACCATAATGTGTAGAGATTTCATCAGGGGCACGTGCAAGAGACCCGGCACGTGCAAGTACGCGCACAAGTGCGACAAAACGCAGCTCTTCGGCGTTTATACGTTCTGCCGAAACTTCCAGAACAAGGTGTGTACTCTCCCAAACTGCAAGTACGTGCACGCGTCCGTGTTCGAGGAGCAGGAGTTCTACCGCACGGGCAAGCTGCCTCCGCACGTGCTGGCGCCCAGGGTGCCGCCGCCGGCGCTGGCGCCCAAGTGCCTGCCGCCCCCGCCGCCACCGCCGCCCCCGCCGCCGAGCGAGCCGGCCCCGCCAGGTACATGCTTCCTCATGCCTCACTCGCACCTCGCAATGTGCTCACTGTGCTCAGCTGCTTCAATTTGATTGTTTTGGTTACAGACAGCCGAGTTGACATACCTACGTCGTTTTTGAATCCGCCTCCGATGATTCCGCCAAGGTACTGTCTTTGTCATGTTTACACATAAAAATGTTCCACATCAGGTTTGCCAGACCTGTAGTTTTGATATTCCTATAGTATAGGATCTATCTACTATCCTATAGTATTGACTGGTAAAGAATGCCATGCTCACTCGCACTTAGACCTGAGACCGAAGTGCGAGGGAGCGCGCAATATGTCAACGAGTGCAGGGAGATACGACTACTATAGGCATAAGTCCGCCCATCGTTCAACTCTATAGCAAGGTTTTAGAATTAAGATATTATTATGCTTATCACATAACTTGTGGTATCACAGTATCTCAAATAGTATTCCACTACAGGTACTGTGGACTTTCAATTTTAATATAAACCTTTGTTAAATTATTTTATGCATTGAATAACAGTTGCTTTAGCAACATTTAAATATGTCTAATAATGTCTAATAGTTTATTATAGTTTGGATGATCTTTAGTGTTCCATATAACTGCGGACTTCCAAATTTTACATAGCTTTTGTATAAGTTTTTTTTTATAAGCGCTCTCATCGCACTGAATAACTTTACTATTGTAACATTTCAATTAATTCTAATATTGCAAATGCCTGCTATTTTTAACGCACAAACCACTGAATCTATTTATATAGAATTAATTACTAGCTGACTCGGCAAACGTTGTTCTGCCAAAAAATTTCTGGATAGGTACACCCTAATCACCTAGCGATATGGAATATACTTTACGACCTATTCTCATGTCTACCAAATATACACAAAAAAAATCATAAAAATTGGTCGAGCCGTTTCGGAGGAGTGCGACCACAAACACCGTGATACAAGATTTTTATACATATGTTAGACAGCTGACTTGGCAAACGTTTTCTGCCATATAAATTATATCTAGATATAGGGACACCCTAATCACCTAGCGGTATGAAATATACTTTACGACATATTCTCATATTTACCAAATATACACAAAGAAATTGATAAAAAAGTTTAGGTGTGTTAACGGAAACAAACAGTAATGAAGATCCGTAACGTTTTTAGTTGAGAATGCAGATTTATAGAGCTAAGAAATCCTTAACAGACAGTGAAAAACTTTTGTTCTACGACAAAAATTGACGAAGTTATGACCAAATTACTAGCGAAGTTCACTGCGGGCCGCCGCGGTAGGCTGTGACGTCACGATACCGGTCGCCGCCAGTTAGCCGCTGGCAGCGATACGGCGCGTAAAGTTTTGTTTGGATAATTTGTGACTTTGAAACAAATTAAGTGTCCGATTTGTGCCTAATTCACCTTTTAACTATGTATTAATATCGTATATTGCTTAAACGTTCAAACACTTCTATGAAAACGCCAAAAAAACTATTTTCTAACGTGCCGAAAAAGCCAAAACTTCGTAGAAAATGGTATTCCGTTGTAAAAAGAGATAATATATGATTTATCTTCGATAGTAACTGAGCTGGGAACATTGGCTGGGAACCATATCTTTAACTTATATAAATTTCGTAGTTGTATCTATATGTATAGCCAGCTGTGGTTTGGCTCAGTAACATTTTTTTTTCAGTGGGAGATGGCTCCTCGCTGCGTCTATGGAGCCACATCAAAAATGCTACGCTATGTTTGCAGCCTCCTTTTTGAGCAGTACAGTCATAAATAAATAAAATACGCTTTACTTTCGTCATGTCCGTCCGTCCGTCTGTTATTTGGCATGGACATACACATTTATTAAAACTCCAGAATCGTGGAATAAAATACTGAAAAACTTTTTTTTCAGGGTACCTCCCCTACACAGGTGTGAGGATGAATTTTTTATTCGTCGCGTACCCTGTAGTGTGGGATATCGTTGAAAAGGTCTTCGAAAAATATTATGGATCTTCTAGGACCATGTTTGGATTTAGGGGTGCGTTTACGAAATATTTGCCTTTATAGTGCTAATTTTGGTCGAGCCCCTATAGACCCTAAGCGAGAGGGAAATAAACGCGGCCAAGTGCGAGTCGGACTCGCCTATGAAGGGTTCCGTAGCAGCAAGTAACATAATGATAGGTAATTTGCGGTTTACGATTTATGACGCATTAAAAAAAACTACTTACTAGATCTCGTTCAAACTAATTTTCGGTGGAAGTTTGCATGGTAATCAAATGTACCTAACTACCTACATCATATATTTTTTTTAGTTTTATCATTCTCTTATTTCAGAAGTTACGGGGGGGGGGGGGGGGACGACGACGACGACACATTTTACCACTTTGGAAGTGTCTCTCGCGCAAACTATTCAGTTTAGAAAAAAATGATATTAGAAACCTCAATATCATTTTTGAAGACCGATCCATAGATACCCCACACATAGGGGTTTGATGAAAAAAAAAATTTTGAGTTTCAGTTTTAAGTATGGGGAACCCCCAAAATTTATTGTTTTTTTTTTCTATTTTGTGTGAAAATCTTAATGCGGTTCACAGAATACATCTACTTACCAAGTTTCAACAGTATAGTTCTTATAGTTTCGGAAAAAAGTGGCTGTGACATACGGACGGACGGACAGACAGACACACATGACGAATCCATAAGGGTTCTGTTTTTTGCTATTTGGCTACGGAACCCTAAAAAAACAGCTATTGACAACCAATATTAAGGTTTCTGTCATAGATCAGCAAGTGTAGGGAACTATCCACTATAAAGAACAAGTAGGTAAAAAGTCATCCGCGAAATGATCTACATACCTATACCGAAAACAACATTCGTTTATCAATAAACTATAAACACTTTATTCATAAGTTCTGATTACATCCCTGTACGTATACTTTACATTCATTCTTTCTTACCCCTACCTACTACTAACAGCTTAGAAGTTAGACCTAAAGATTCCTAATAAATACCTACCAACAGTCAGCCTCAGAAACAGCTTAACATTATAGTACTTTGTAATAGTAACCGTTCCGACGGTTTCCGAACAACATTATGACAAATTCAAGAAATATGTGACAAGGTACTAAAATGTTAAGCTACTTCTGATGATGACCGTACACGTAGATAAATAAACAGCACCTTTACCTTTGTGCTTTCCAACCACGGTTTTGGCGCTGGTGAACTTAGAATGATTACCTAGGTAATCAAAAACCATGAAAGAATCCACTTTTGGAAGTTTATCTGATTGAGCTTGTACAAAATCAGCTTCTACTTTATTAGTATTTAGGTATATTATGTACGTTTTATACTTAATATGAAAAAATAACAGCCCTTCATGTAATTAAATTGCCGACTATAGTGACCAACTGCGTCAGATCGGCTCCGTCGAATCATGAAGAAGGATTGCCGGTAGCCGGCTGCGCTCGGTCGGGTTTAATGACGTCACACGGACCCGCGTACTTTGAATTTTAGCGGCCGGAACGGCAATGTTCATTACTTAATATCTTCGCAAGTAATGGTCCGATTTGGATAATTCAAAAAGATATATCATTCTTACGCCATAAAGAATCACGTGGATAATAGTTCTATTGAATTTGCTACAACTTTACTGATCCTCATTTGGTGACTCTGTTTTACACTATGAAACTAACTGTTTACAGCTTACCAACAAGTACGTCGATGTTTGCCTGTCTCCCGACCAGCGCTTCGAGCTCGAGAATGTTTCAAGAAGAATGTAACTATGATTTATTTTGTATTAGCCTACTACCCTCGCTTTGCTTGTATTTGAAGAACATAATCCTTTAAGTGTCATAATACTGCATTGTTTAAGTTAAAATCCAGAGCGCAGTAGCGTAGCGTGGGGGGGGGGGGGCGGGGGGGCCGTGGCCCCGGGCGGCACATGAAGAGGGGGCGGCAAGGAACTCGATTTTTAAATAATAAAGAAAATATACAGGGTGGATTTTTGAGACGGGTCAGTAAGGGCAGGTACCTTAACCGTTATAGTTACAGGAAAACGTTCCAAGGAGACTATCCATAACTTTTTTAGATATTCTGAACTGCATTCACAGATTTTTGAAAAAATGTACGGTCAGCGAAAAAAGTGCTAAAATTAAAAAAAAAAAAAATTTATGCCTATCGATCCTACTTCGTATGGGGATCAAAATACTCTATGGGACCATATAAGGTATGAGTACTAGAAATGTCAGAAAACGCTAAAAACATATTCCATACATTTTGTACTGAAAAACGATAAATCAACTCGAAATATTCTTTATCGCCAAACAATCCTATTTCTTACTGCGATTAAAAGATTATTTAAGGCCTATTGAAATTTAAATACAAAAACTACGGTAAGACACAACATATCACACAAATTTAAAAATAGGTTATCTATTATTCAAAATGACCGCCGTTTTCACGAAGACACGCTGCAAGAGGTGCTGTTAGGGGAACACATGGTCCAATTAAGTGGCCACCTCGCAGCCCCGATCTAACGCCTCTCGAGTTTTTTTTGAGGGGCCACCTAAAAAATGAAGTCTACAAAAGAAAGTACGAAAGTGTTCAGGAGCTAAATTAAAGGATTTTAAATAATATCCATCAAAGAAAACTTTCCGCTGCTACTTGCTCAGTACAAAAACGAGTGAACTTATGTATTGGTGAAAAAGGCGGTCATTTTGAATAACAGATAACCTATTTTTAAGTTTGTGTGATATGTTGTGTCTTACCGTAGTTTTTGTATTTAAATTTCAATAGGCCTTAAAGAATCTTTTAATCGCAGTAAGAAATAGGATTGTTTGGCAATAAAGAATATTTCGAGTTGATTTATCGTTTTTCAGTACAAAATGTATGGAAAATGTTTTTAGCGTTTTCTGACATTTCTAGTACTCATACCTTAAATGGTCCCATAGAGTATATTGATCCCCATACGAAGTAGGATCGATAGGCATAAAAATATTTTTTATTGGATTTCAGCACTTTTTTCACTGACCGTACATTTTTTCAAAAATCTGTGAATGCAGTTCAGAATATCTTAAAAAGTTATGGATAGTCTCCTAGGAAAGTTTTCCTGTAACTATAACGGTTAAGGTACCCGCCCTTACTGACCCGTCTCAAAAATCCACCCTGTATATTAAAATTAATTTTATTTAAATTTTAATGTAAATTGCGCTATGAAAAAAAACAAGAAAAGTGCATTTTTAATTAATAAAAAAAAATATTTTAAATAATATAGGGGCGGCAAAGATCACTGGGGGGGGGGGGGCTCAGCCCACGCTACGCCACTGCCAGAGCGATACTATCAACAGAACAGGGGCAACCGAGAAGGCCAGTGCGAGGGCTCTGATACGGACCGACAGAGTGCGTGACTTGCCTGCATTTTTTCAAATCAAATCAAATGTTTTTATTCAAAATTGGTTTGGTTCACAAACACTTTTTGAAATCGCTAGAACTTTTGACATTAGAACTGCTGTTGCTCGGTGGCGTTGTATTTAAATAATAAAAACTGTGCGGTTAACGGGATGTGTTGTGTTTTCGCAGTCGGCGCGCCGCGGGACAAGTGCATGAATTGCGACGCCATGGACGTCAGGTCAGTCACAAGGTTTACTCCATTCTTTAATCGTCAAGAGCCATTTCACAAAATTCTACTTTCCAAATGTAAGTGTGGTAAACAGTACAAAGATTGGCATTTTAAGGTGATCATCGACTTTGACAATTGTCACAAAATAAGGTTCCTGATCTATCTATAGATTAATTTTATATGTCGTTTCAGATATCGATGTGCCAATGAAATACTGGAGAAGAAGCGAGAGGAAGTAGACGAGTGGAAAAGAAAAACCAGCCAAGTGAACACTAATAAAGAGAAGCTGGGTGTAGTATTGAAGGGCCTGCTGAAGCTGGCGGTGAGCGTTAATCTTTACCTAGTTACAACACGGCCGCTGTATCTTGGCGCGTCTGAACTTTGCGAACTTTAGCACATGTAAGACAGAGATGGCGACAAGAACATGATAACGTATGACAGACACAAAACGACGTGTATCGAGCATTTCTGAATTTTATTATGTTACTGCGCTGCCTTCCGCGCGTAGTTCAGACGCGCCAAGATACAGCGGCCGTACTGTAACGGCCTGTGTATCCCGGGTCGGTGAACATGACATGTGAACAACTCGTGTTGCTCTCGTGTTGTTGCAGAGCACCGCTCCGAGCGCGGGGCCCAGCGCGCTGTTCAAACCTACCATCGACAAGTACAAGATAATGGAGACGCTCGTCAACCTGAGCGGCCGGGGCGCAGCCGCCGGCGGAGACGTGCCGGTTAGTCATCTCACCTCACCCCTCACCTTACTCCTCACCTCACCCCTCACCCCTCACTTCACCTCAACCTCAATCTCAACATCAATATACCTATTTTATGGAATGATGTCTTGTTTATCGATATAGTAGTTTTATTATTAACAACAGTTTTAAATATTAGGGAAACTGCATACGATCTCAGAAACCACTTATGCGATTTACATAAATGCGGTTTTCATTGATATATTGTTGTGAGCTTGAATTGACATTTAGTGTTTGTTTTATTTAAATCTGTTTTCAAATATAATTTGAATTAAAACAATGTTAATGGCTTCGAACTGATTTGAATATTACTACAATACATCAGTGAAAAGCGCATTCAAATCGCTTAGGTGGGTTATGTGATTAGCCAGAAAAAAGACACAAAAATTCTAAAAATCATTGTTATGTGATCTAATGCTTTAGTTTAGTAAAATATAGACATATAGAAGTAGACTTGATATAATGTTATATAGATACTTAGTTATGGAATAGTTTAGAAGATATAATAAACATAATGTTGTCCTTGTCTAACGTATGAAACAAAAACAAGCCAACTCTATACGCAACAGTTTCTCTTTCTCTGGCAAATTTTTCATGACGTGAGACGTGTGTCGTATCCGCCATATTGTTTTTCTCTTTACTACGGTGTAAACTGTGACTTATTACTAAGGTACTAAGGCAGTATTTACAAAACCCACTTTGACTAAGGTAAAGTGGATATTAGCAGGAACTAAACCGCCATGTTTCTTCTCGTAGGTATGCACGTTTTTCCAGGTATGGCCATTTTTCTATAGTTCCTTTTTCTAAGAGTAAAAACCCCCAGTAATGTTTTTTCTTAAATATCTTCAATGTTTAGACATTGATCAGTTAAAACTTTATTATAAGCACGGAACAAATAATAGTACATAATACAAGTATCAGTAAAGATTTATGTGATTAGCAGGATTTCAAACGTTTCTGTGCTTCGTTTACGTTTGTGTGTTTATCATTATTTTCTTATTTTGAACTATAAAAATTATTTGTATTGTATTTCTTTGACACACGAGGTGATTGAGTAATAATATGTGTTTTGCAGGGGCAGCTCGGGGAGAATTTCAGCATGGCGATGCTGGCCAACTTGTTCGCGGATCAGCAGGCGCACGCCGCGGACCCCAGCCGGCGGGACTGACGCCGCGCTGGCCCTCGGGGCCCGCCTCCCGCTGTCCCCGCCCCGTCCGCCCCGCCAGCACCCGCCCCGCCAGCACCCGCCGCGCCAGCACCCGCCGCGCCAGCACCCGCCGCGCCAGCACCCGCCGCGCCAGCACCCGCCGCGCCAGCACCCGCCGCGCCAGCACCCGCCGCGCCAGCACCCGCCGCGCCAGCACCCTCGGCGCCAGCACCCGCCGCGCCAGCACCCACCGCGCCGACCGCCCCGTCCGCCCCCGTCCACCCCGCCAGCACCGGATAGTGTGGCTACCTCCGCGAGAATACAGCCGAGGCCCGGACGTACGCCCGACGCGTGCTGTCCCGCCGCCAAACAACGGCGCGCCGCGGCGCCGTCGGTATCGTTAATAAAAAATGAACAAGGTGACTGACTGTGTATTATTTCGCATTAGCTTTTGCCCGCGACTTCGTCCGCGTAGTTATTATTCGTTGGGTGCGAAGTACTAGGTGGGTACCCCCACCTAGATATAATCTTTCGCAGCGTTCATAGTGGCCAAAATTACAAATAATGTAATATCTGTCATGTATGTTAATGGCAAAGCAATTCGACTATAAGTCTGTAGACTTACGTTTACAACAATATCTAACTGTCGTGTAAAAATTTAAATGGATGGATGTAGATCATGTAGATAGAGTAGATGGTAGTCATTGGATAAGTAGTTAGGTTAAAAACATATTAAGGATGTGATTTAATTCTTTAAAATGGGAAAATCATCTTTTAGATGTTGTAAATCGGGAACTAACGAATTGATTTCAATAAATTATGTTATAAAATGTAGCTAATGAGTTCTAATTTGTGTCAAAAGATGGTTAAGTGGGATCTCTAAAATATTAACGATGTTTGTATTACCATTTATGACGGTTTGTGGTTGAAATTTTATATTGTAAGTGATACAAACCCGACCTTCAGAATAATACTCATTTCGATCTAAAAACGATATTTAATTTATTACTAGCAATACAGGAACAATTATACATATATTTACTATTATTTAATGCAACTATTAAAGTAGGCTCTATCTTCTTGTTTTACAGTAAAACTATAACTAAAAATGAAGTAAACAAACCACGGGTTTGCAAAACAAACCGGGAGCATGTACGGTTCACGTACAATACAAATGCAACTAAGCAGTTTCCGCCATTGTCACCTCAGTTCACGTCACTCACGCGTCCGCGCATAGCGTGTGCTCATCAATCATCTATCAATAATTAGCATATCAATTAATATCAGTTAAATAAATCAGTATCATAGTGCAGTTAACATCTTTCATTACAACTCTTGGTGTACCGTACCGTACACTGATATAACCAAACGCACTTTTGGTATAAATTTTACATACCTCATTTGATTTGAATGACCAAAATGATTAGTGTTTGTTTTATTTAAATCGGTTTTTGTAATTAAAAAAATGTGCATCCAGAATGCATTTGTCCATTCCGGGGTTACAAGCAGGTAAGTCCCCGTGCACTTGTTGAGAGCGAAGAACTCTTGGTATTAGTGCTGGCGGTGGGAAGACCCACCCCAGTTTGAAGTTCCATGTTCGACTGAAGGCGTCATTTTGAGTCCACCATGTGATGTGAGGTCTTCCCTGGCGGCTTGGTCGATGGTCACTACTTTGCGACGGTTTGACTTTGGTAGGTGTGTTGACGATCTCTGGATATTTCTGCAGTGTAAGCGACCTAAGGTACTACTTTTGCAGCAAAATTTAGCTTCCCTGCTATGCTTTTTGCATCCTACCAGTTCCAGTGACCCACTTTGAGAAGTTTCGTGATGTGTGTTTGGAATGCTTTCCAAAAGCTCTATCGCAAAGCGTCCTTGCTGGAATAAAATCTCTGGATCTTCGTGCATCAGCAGAAAATCGTCTAAGTACACGATCACTTTTAGTTGTTTCTCTGTTAGGTACTGTGAACTACTGTGCTAACCAATTTGTGATCTTCGCAAACGCTGACGGGGCACTTGCGAGTCCGAATGGAAGACATGTCATATGGAAAGATTGTGCTCGAAAGTTAAGTACCGTTGGTGTGCTTGAGTGACTGGGATGTAGTAATATGCCTGAGAAATGTCTATCTTCAGCATGTAGTCTTTCTCCCACAGGTGATTTGGTATTGAATATAAGTTTGGGAGGTGAAACCTTGGAGTGCTCACGAAATTGTTAAGGTTCTTTAAATTTATTATAATTCTGTAATCTCCATTCGCTTTCTTTCTCAAAAATATTGGAGGCACAAATCCTCCTGAGTACCTTATGGAGATAGCTGCTTTCGATTTCAAAAGTTCCGATATTTGGGTCGATTTAACATCTGGATTTTCGTTCGTCACTTTTGCTTGTATTTCTGTATTTCAAGTCATTAAAGGTGGTTTTTGTAGGAACGGTATTCTGTAATTTTGAATGATTGATAAAATTGTACGGGGTGCTCCTATACTTTCTCATATATGGGTGAATTGGGCTAGTTGACCCGCTTGAAATGACTCAGAGCTTTTTGGTATGATGATTGGTCGATCGTTTGTTGGAACTGTTTGAATTGTTGTATTGAGGTTTCGTAGTTTTTCTGTTGTCTTTACATGTGTATCCACGAAATGGCTTTGTTGGTGAAGTTCTTTCTGTTGTGAAAATTCTTTGATGATACGGTTTGCTTATTTTTCAAAGGTTTTCTAGATTTTGCTGGAAATATCTTATTTGGTCCTCTATGATCTTTCACCACTTTGCTGAGTGATTTTTCGGAAAATAAATGAGTATGAGACGGTGGGATGTCATGGAGGATTTCGTTTAGTGCTTTGTTAGAAGCTTTGTATAGTTGTCTTCTTTGATGAATTATTTCAGATCTCTTCCCGCATGTATATTGACGTAGAGCATCTGATGTCTTTTTGAATTTAGATTCAGGACCTAAGAGCTCTTTATTGACTTGGTTTTTAAGCTCTGGGCTAAGATTTTGACAACATTCTTCGAAGTGTTTATGTTGTTGTAGAAGACCATGACTTATAGCTGCCAGTGTATTGTCGATTCGTTCGAGGATTAACACGCTGTACCAGAAAGGGGTAGCGAGTGCTAAATGGCTGTTAACTTTAAGTGACGTGAATACCGGGGTCGCCTGAAATTGTTTCTGGACATCAGCGTAGCGTATGTTTTTCCATGTATCTTCGCCTAAACGTTGGCATCTTGAGCCTTGTTTTGCAAGTTCTGGATCAGCTTTAGCAATTTTTACTTGAGATTCAACTAATGGTGAGAAATCGATATTAGTTTCGGTTGTTTGAGGCTGAGGATTTTCTTTTTATAATTCAAGTAGTTTTCGTTGAGCATCTATTATTTGGATTCTAAGAGATTCTTCTTGGCTGATTTGTGCTCCTTTATTTTCATCAGCTTCATTAGATTTAATGGGTGTCCAGATATTAGGTGGTGTTGCATTCGACTCTGCTTCTTCGTCACCTTCATCCTGAAGGATTTCTGGGTGCTTGCTGGGCGAATGATACGTTAAGATCCTCTGGGGCACTGTCAGGTGATCTATGTTCTAGCTTCATTTCGATTTTAGATAACTTTTCTTCTTGATTTTGACTTAGTTGTACGATACGCTCAAACATCTTATTCGGTCGTATTTGTTGTCCTAAAAGAAGTGAGAGTAGGTCTTCGCTTTTTGCTGATAAATCGGGTCGAATAGGACAATGCCTCTTTGGAGAATCTGTTTGGGTTGGTGAAGGCGATCGTATTCGTTTTGCACGTGCTTGTGGTGAGATCGAACGTTCTGTGGAGGTGCTTGTTCTTTTGATGCCCTGGAGGCGCTCGAAAGCAAAGTGGTATCTCGAGAGAATAAGAGGTTTCAATTTTACAACTGTGTTCATGAAGACGTTGTGAGACTTGTAATGGATTTTTTCCATAATATTATGTGGCGAATATAGTAACGCGCGGCCAAAAGACCAGTTTAAAAGGCGGCGCTTCAAGTCTCTGAATGATCTTTCCGAAGCATTTGGCGAATCAAGGTAGATCGCTTGAATGAGTTCCACTGTAGGTAGCGCAAATCGGATATTCTTTTCGATTTCTGGTGACATGCTGCCTCCAAAAAGGTTTTCGAATGAGTAATTTTGGATTTCCCATTTTTCCCAACCTGCGGGGTAGTATTTTCGTACGAGCTCTAAGACTGTTTTAAAACGCCGTTCGTCTCCTTCTGGTACAAGACTTGACAATTCGCCCATCGTCATTGTCTTTGAGCAGGAAGTGGTTGCATCCATATTTCTGCAATGAGATGAATTAAGTCAGAATAGCTCATTGACTTGTATATGTCGTATCATTGTCGTATCAATTTTATGCGACTTGTGTCCTACCAGCCGGTTGTCGTGTGAGACTAGTGTTGAATCAACTACGTTTCGGTGTCGGCTGTCGCAGCGGGGGTTGTCGTATCGAAGATGATACGACGTATCGGGTGTCGTATTTCGGTCGTATGAAATTAATCGATTTGATGTTTCGTTTGGCTAACGTATCAGCGATACGACGTCGTACCGTGGTACTGCGACGCACGGTATTTGATTTAAGGTTAGTCGTCAATCCACGCACGTGGCACAAAGACGCACTGCATTCCGTGGCTCAAGGGCACACTACGACTTTCTAAACGACGGAATATTGTATTATTATAGCTTTTTAAAAGTGATTGTTGAAAATATCGACACCTGCAACGAAAATCATCGTAACTCATTTTTCGCAACTTTACAGGAGAGCGCGTCAAAGTTTCAAAAAATTCTCAGTTCGTTCTCCTATGTTTTAACGCCATTCAACCCAGTTAATTTTATTCAAAAATGGATAGTTCACATTTATGTATGATTAATATGTTATTAATACATTAATTTCATTACTTTTTGTGAGTTACAATGTTTTCAATCGATATAAAGTTTATAAAACGACATTGTAACTCAGAGATACAATTCAATTTTGCATGACAATATTTTTCTCATAGAAAAAAATAATTGTATGTCTGAGTTACAATGCTCAAAATGTATTTTAATCTGCTTTAAAGTTACCATAAAAATAAAACAAATGACAATAATTGGAAAAATCTTTATTATTTTCAATAATAAAATAATCATTTTGCGAATTTGGTGAACCTAACCATTAATAGTCTGCTAAAGTAGTTAAATAAATAAGGTAAGTGGTATGTATGGTAGATACTTACCCTATTAACGTTGAACTGTCAGATCATTATTGTTAGGTCCATAAAATTCTCAAAATATACAAATAATTTTCGAATATTTAAAAGAAAAGATGAAATAAACTAATATAAAATAAAATTTGAAGATTAAAAAAAACGCCTGCTTTAAAAAACTACCATAATTTACCTTTTTGAAATCCATGGTGAGCTCTTTAATTCAATATTGCATTGTTCGATTTAGTTTTATTTTTTGAAGCATTAAACAATGGCATCTCACAGCCACCATTCTTTTGTATTTCATTTATCTACATAAGAACACTTGGGTTATCAAGTCGAATCTAACGATATCTATATATATAAAAGAAAGTTGTGTTAGTTACACTATTTATAACTCAAGAACGGCTGAACCGATTTGGCTGAAAATTGGTGAGGAGGTAGCTTAGAATCAGGAGACGGACATAGGATACTTTTTATCCCGGAAAATAGACCTGTTTCTGTGGGATAAGGTAAAATTTTATTATATGTAGTTGATAGAATAGTTATTTATACAGATATAAAATAAAGCACGGGGATGGATATAGGATACTTTTTATCCCGGAAAATAGACCTGTTCCTATGGGATAAGGTAAAATTTTGTTATAAGTATGTAGTTGATAGATTAGTTATTTATACCTTCAGATATAAAATAAAGCTCGGGGAGGGACATAGAATACTTTTTATCCCGGAAAAAAGACCTGTTCCTGGGGGATAAGGTAACATTTTGTTATTATAGTTGATAGATAGCTATTAGTCATTATTATTAGCGCCTTTTATGACTCCTTTTTTACCGAAGTCAAAACAGAATTCTTATAGTTTCGTCATACCTTTTGTCTTTTTAGAAATATTCAGTCGTTTGACAGAATATGAGAGGGATAGGGTGAGGGAGTGGGAGTGGGATGAAAAGGGAGAAGGAGAGATTGATAGGCGGTACAAAGTTTGCCGGGTCAGCTTGGGAGCGGGAGCGGGAGCGTGAGAGGGAGAGGGAGGAGCACACAGAAACTGTAACGGCCAAGAACGGCTGTACCGGTTTTAATAATTTCTGATTTGTTACATTCTTAGGCGATACGAAGTTCGCCGGGTCAGCTAGTCTTAATTAAATAAATCTGTTCAGTGGTTTAGAAGATAATATAACAAAGAATATTACACGCATACAGACATAGGCGTGAAAAACATAGGTAACCCTTCCTGGCAGTCGGATAAAAAGGAGAAAGAATAATTTGAAAAAATAAAAGAATGAATTATTAAAAACTTACATTAAGTAATTATTACAAACGAGGTAGATTTATGAAAAAATTATGGTAAATTGTTGGGATGGCATTGTTACTGCACAAACTGATTAAATCTTTATATTTTGCAATGGATTAAAGCAATGGTGCATTATAAGCTTTTTAAATATTGACTGGTAGTTCATGATCACTATTTTGATGTCTTTTTGCAGCTCGACAACTTACTAAACGAAGTGAAACAGTCTTATGGTCTTGAGTTGATTTTTAGACATTTCCTTGTCACTTAGAGAATCTTTGTAAAGTAGAAATGAACTGAACATGCATGATTTTTCTCCAGGAGATTTTATTCTGGTTAACGTCATATTTATTTTATTTTTCGCTTTTCAATATTTTTTCATTGGTTTAATTTTTTGTTAAAAAGTAATTATTTTTTAATTTTTAGTTGCTATAATTTTAACCAATAAAGTAACCTGACTGTATAAGTTATGGGTGGTAGATTCAGTTAGGTACCAGGTAAAAATGTAGTAGGTGAAATATCAGTCATACTTATAAAGGAAAAATTTTCTTCCCAAACTTTAATGAGGTTAACTTCATGTATACCTTTAAGTTATTCTCATCTCTATCCAATAAAAAAGAGTAATCGAAATCAGTTTATCCAGTACAAAGTTATTGGGGTAACGGGTAAAAATTCCGTGGGTGAACAATCTATCGTCTCCTATTTTCGTACCTTTAGGGAAGGAATAAATTTTTCAAAAAAATGGAACCAACTTCAAGACATACATTCATTAAAAAAAGAATCATAAAAATCGGCACAGGCCGAGTGTTGAGGGCATTATAAGTGTGTTAAGGGCATACAGAAACCTAAATTTATTTCGGAAAAAGATCATGTTACTATCTTTTAATGGTACCTAATTTTAATTCTTCATTTAAAATGAAAACATTGTAACTAAGATTACAATGAAATGACCAGGAATAAATCACATATAGACATAGACAGTGTGTGTATTATGGGCGCCATTGACGATGCGATCGATCGGTGCGATCCGTCGTTGCCGACCGATCGCAACGACGGATCGGTAGAGTATGTTAAGATTGTTACCGCTCATGAGTGGCACTTTTGAACCGATCGATCGGTGCGATCGATCGCACCGATCGATCGCATCGTCAATGGCGCCCATTACACATACCATTTTGTCATCTCTTGTGGACAGTGAGTTACGATGTTTTAACACTGGCTAAAAACGTAACTTGAAGGAATTCAGAAACAAGAATTAGAGCAAAAAAGCTATTTTTTTCGAACAAGGCTGTGATAATAACTCAAAATCGCCAAAAAGTGAGTTACGATCATTTTCATTGCAGGTGTCGATATTATAATTTTTTACCACCAGAAAACCAATAGAAAACATTTTGAAGAACCATATCAAAATAGGACATAATTTTTCTAGTTGTAAGTATGGACACCCTACTATTATGAAGGACTACCTCAATCCGGCCCTGTGATTGGTCGAATGGTCATTCCGTTATGACGTCATCCTACAAATTCCGTGATCCAGATAAGGTAATAGATCCATGGATTCGACTATAGGTGCTGCTATCTGTAAATGAATTGTGAAGTTACAATTATAATGCTACTAAATCGAAAAAGCATCTTGCAATGGCTTACTGTCTCTAATGAACATGTTCATTACCTACCTACAATACGCTCTCAAATTATCTGAGGCCTTAGTGCGAGTTTTACGTGACATAACGGGCTCACTACGTAAATGCGAGTTGGCTATTTGTATGGGAACGAAGCTTTTCTTTTCACTGCCGCTAGATGGCTCTGCTTCGGTCCCATACAAATAGTCAAATCGCATTTACGTTGCGAGCCCGTTATGTCACGTCATTATTCCTTGTACTAAAAATAAGGCTAAGCGCAGATTGAGACTTTTTGTCACTGTCTCCACGGTGCGCCCACTCCAAAAGTCACTGAGTCTGACGGTGCTGCCAAGTCAGTGAACCAAGAAATGGCTAAAAACTTTTAAAAAGTGGCTAGAATGTCAAAATTTCGAACCCTTTAAAGTGGCAAAAAAAAATTGTGCCCTCTTTTTGGATCTCAAGTTAAAAAAAACATCAATCAAACAGTTATCTTTTAATAAAATCAAACTTTGGAACATAAATTATTTGTATACTATTTTATTACAATTGAATCAAAAATCATTAATTTGACGTTGATGGTTCTGGTTCTGGGACCAGGAAAGAATATGTTTCTTATTTACGGATTTGGCTTAAAACTCTTAATACTTCCAGCGGTATTTGGTAGGTATCTTCATTCAATGCCATTCTATTCATTAATTGGACTTATATATTCTTACAAATAAATCAATTTCGATTACAATATCGACTTAATATTTTGTAAGGTAAATTCACAAATTTATACTCATTGTTGGATTTCTCTATTCCAGATTGCAGATTAATCTGATATCCTATATTTAAATGCCAAAAGTTCCAGTCTCCTTTGATTGGCTAGTTTATTCCGGGGCCTCTAAAATCTTTATTTTGATCAATAAATAAAAAATATAAAGAGTCACAAAAACCCTAAAAATAACACTAAACAAACATAATTATACCTAAGACCCCTACATAAAAAAAACCCATCTTACATATTTACCGCCTAAAGGAGGGAAAACCCCAAAGTTGGGAACCCTGTCGCCTTGTGAGCGCACTTCCCGGCCGGGTGACAGTCACGTCACTAGACTATGGCTGCGTTCCAGTAGACGCTCACATCGCTCACAACGATCAAAACGCGTTCCACATGGCGACCACGGTCGTCATGGTCGCGGTGAAAACGTCATTAATGACGTCATTAATTTCGCTCACGGCAGTTCACGGCATGCTCAAAACAACCCACCTCACGGGGTGGGTCGAAGTGCCCGTTCCACTTGGGTGTATGATTGTAACACTCACAAGCTTGTGGAACAGGAAAAACCGCGGTCGTGAGCGTGATCGTTGTGATCGTCTAGTGGAACGTAGGGGTTGCCGTCTGCTAGGAACTATTTGTCACCGTGCTGTCATGTCACCATAGTCAGCGTACTCCCTTAACGGCCGGTCTCAATAATGTACTTACAGTTATAAAAATGTAGATAATGCTGTCATTAGTATGTCATCTGTCATATTTGTTAATTTTTGCGTCTCAATAACCTTCGGTGGATAGAAAATATATACTGATGACATTGATCTACCGTTCGGAGGGCCAAGTCATACCGTAGGTATGTTGGTCCATACAAAAATAAATACTTGCGTCTCAATAACGCTTTGACAGCTAACTGTCGGTAATAAAAGTTACCAACTATCGGAGTCTTGGACATCGCTCGATTTCGACGGATACGGGATAATTGGTAAATTTCTCATATTGTAAAGAAAATTTATCAAAATATCATGGATTTATTAATCAGTGATGAGTGATAATGAATTTTGTGAAGCCTGTATATTTGATTCCGCCTTTTTAATACGGTACCAAGATCACCGAAATTGTCCTCGTATAAAACTCAGATCAATGAATGTATAAAATATATGACTACATATATGACGGAATTGTGTGAATCCAATTTTGTTTATAACTACCTAGATTCAGATTAAACATAAACCATAATCTAAATTTTACTAACAAAAAATAACCGACTTCAAAGTTACTCAAAAACTACTTGTTAGATCTCGTTCAAAATGTGGGACCACATGACAAGCACTAGCTTTCGATTAAGCAAATACCCAGAATGTGTGGGAAAATTATAGTATGTATACCTAATGCTCGAATTTCTTACTTTAGTTTAAAAGTATATATTTTTGGGGTTTCGTACTAAATGACAAGGAACCCTTACCTATAAGTTTGCCATGTCTGTCCGTCTGTCCGCGGCATTGCTTACAAACAAACAATATTAGAAAGCTGAAATTTGGTACCGATCAATGTAAGTATGTATATTAATTACGTTAAGATAATGGTAGATTTGGATGGGTGACCGCTAGTGGCAAAAATTTCTTGAGCGTTTCCGTGCTTCGGAGGGCACGTAAAGCCGTCGGTCCCGGTTGTTATCATAAGATAACAGTCGTTAAGCCATGTCGGAGGCCCTCGGGCGGTTTGAAAACTTCCGACACTCGGGTTGGCCACTAACCCCTCCACCAATCCGCACTGGAGCAGCGTGGTGGAGTATGCTCTAGGCCTCCTCAAGAGGAGAGACCCGTGCCCAGTAGTGGGCCATTAATGGGTTGAAGCCGAATGGTAGAACAAAATTGGAGAAATTTTAGGTACCTCCCCTATAAGTGAAGTGGGTAAACCAGTGTATTTAATCTGTCGTCAATTAATAAAATTCATTAATCTTATCAAATATAATAATTTGCATTTATTGAATGTGGATTTAACTTTTCATCATATTTCCAAAATGGAAACTGTAAATAAAACACTGGAAAATAAACGTCAAGTTTACAAGAAGTTGACTCTTCATAAAGGATTTTAGCGTGCCAATTATAAAAATACTAGCTATTACCCGCGGCTTCGCCCGCGTATTCAAAAATAAGTAACAATGAGTTGTTTAACATACATGACACATTCATGGTGCAAGAATAAATAAGTAACAGTTCCAAAATTTAAAAGGTACTAAGAGGAACCAAAATATATCAATAAATTTATATCAATCCATAGATCCTTTACGAACTTATAGCAGAACCAACACATTGTTACTTATAATATGGAGTGATTCAAATACATAATGGATTTTCCCATTGGAATAAGATATTTTACCGCGGTAAAAAGTAGCCTATGTTACTCTCCAGCCTCATAACTACAATATCTCCCAAAATTCATACCATAATATCGCTCCGTTACGACGTAAAAGAGGGACAAACAAACAAACACACTTTCGCATTTATAATATTAGTATGGATATACTTATAAAATATCAGTTTGTAGCGCAGGTGTGTAAATAATTTTGAAATTTTCGGCTTTTCTTCTCCTCCATGACAAAGCACCTTTCCGAAAAGCTGGTAAATTAAAAAAATGACGTGCATAAGTGTATCAATCATACCTACATGAATAAATGATTTTGAATTTGAATTTGAAATCTGAAAATATTTACACAAAATGTTAGTCTATTTAACGCAGTGTCATGAGAGTATGTTATTAAGTTTGGTTGTATGTATGTTTATCTGCGGATTTTTCAGAAACTCCGATCAGATTGCTACAATTATTAAACTTACGCCCCAACTCAGAGTCACTAACGGTTACTTTAATCGCTCCTTACTAAAGAATCACCATACAAATTCTGTACTAAGGAGCCATTTAAGTAACCATTAGTGACTCGTCAGTTGGGGTGTTAGTGTATAACTAACGTATGTATGTATTAACTTACGCCACAACTCAGAATCACTAATGGTTACTTAAATCACTCCTTAGTACAGAATTTGTATGGTGATTCATTACTAAGGAGCGATTAAAGTAACCGTTAGTGACTCTCGAGTTGGGGTGTCAGTATATGTAGAGCAAGTTTGTCAAAATCTGTTTTTTAATTTATTAGTTAGGTCTGAATTTATGCCACTGTCAAGTTCCATAACCATGAATTCAGACAGGAAAATAAATCTGTTCATCGCTACTATGAAAAAAATGCACACTTGTGATTTTTTTACAATAAAACAATTATAAAAACAGTTGAGAGCGTTTTATTTTCATTTTCATAAATACCAAGATACTTATATGTTTTTTATCAAAAGAGGCAACCTTGGTCTAATAGCTTTTACTTCAAGGTTACAATGCCGGGCGGAGCTGTGAAGTTAAAACAACCTTATTGTCCGTTTACCGTATTAATTTACTTAAAATTTAGTTATTTACTTAACTACTTAATACGTGTAAACCGAACATTACCGAATAAACTATTCAGTAAGTAATACATTTTGTGTTTGAATTTACTACTAGGTACATAAAGAAAAAATGGGGAAAATGTTCATATTGTGGTAACCCCAAAATTACGCACACGTAATAAGCGGTCGGCCATTTCTATGCTTCACTCTCGGTTAACACAAGGTTACGTCTGTATTTTTTTTAGGTCCGTGATTTTATATAACAAACAAAGTACTCTGTGGTGTTGATGCCATAGATTAAAGTGTATGTACCAATATGGCCGCGTTCCACTAGACGCTCATAACGCTCACAACGATCAAAATATCATACTAATTTGATCGTTGTGAGCGTTATGAGTAGGGTTCGAACGATACTTTCGATACTGAGTATTTATCGATACTTTTGTTCGCGATACCCGATACTGAGTACTCGATACTCTTACCTGGTACTCATACGAAACGTCGGTATCGAGTACTTTTATAATACTGAGTACTTTTCAGTGTTGGCAATGCAAGACCATGTAAATTACTGTGGGCCGAGTCCAGTGCTGCCATTATGTTCAGGGCTCGGACTAAAAAAAAAGGTCATTGGGCTTCGATTTCTCATGATACTGCCGATGACCTTTTTTTTAGCTCCTAAAGTGATGCTCGCAAGTACTCGATACTGAGTAGTATCGATACTTCGGGGCTCGATACTGAGTAGTATCGATACCTTACCCTCGATACCGCACGAGTACCTACTCGGTATCGATACCAGAGGCCGATACTTCGAACCCTAGTTATGAGCGTCTAGTGGAACGCGCCCTATAAGAGTACTTTCATGTAGCCCAACTAAGTGAATTGACGGAGGGCGCTGTCGGACGCATTGGACCTAGGGTTCGAAGTATCGGCCTCTGGTATCGATACCGAGTACTCGTGCGGTATCGAGGGTAACGTATCGATACTGCTCAGTATCGAGCCCCGAAGTATCGATACTACTCAGTATCGAGTACTTGCAGGCATCACGTTAGGAGCTAAAAAAAAAAAAGGTCATCGGCAGTAAATTTCATATCACTTTCTTCAGAAATCGAAGCCCAATGACCTTTTTTTTTTTAGTCCGTTTTTTTTTAGCCGTAACATAATGGTAGCACCGGACACTCGGCCCATAGTAATTTACATGGTCTTGCATTGCCAACACAGAAAAGTACTCAGTATTAATAAAAGTACTCCATACCGACGTTTCATATGAGTACTTGCGAGTGAGTACCAGGTAAGAGTATCGAGTACTCAGTATCGGGTATCGCGAACAAAAGTATCGATACCTACTCGGTATCGAAAGTATCCTTCGAAGCCTAATTGGACCAATCACTGGACGGCGGACGCAATTCGAGACTTGTAAATGTCAAATGAATGAGCACAAAGAACTTATGAATGGCGCGGCATTCCAATTTTATTTTCGTCATTTCACAGATAACTTGGGTGCACTGTACAATAATTATATTATTCTTTTTTGTATCCATGGCATGATGGTTTAGAGAAAATAGAGGTTCCAATAAAGGCCATACCAGAATGGCGCTAGTGTCTGACAAATAGCGATATGAACAACTACCAGAAAAATTCACAGATACGTTGGTGGCACTGTAGGGTGAATTCGCGTTTTTGTATCATTTTGTTGGTTTTTTTTAAAAGTATGTGGAAATGCGTGCAAAACCAGGAAAAAAATTAGCACATAAAATATCCTTTCTAAGCCTACAAAAGTCCTCAAAATTCGCTAAGCAATTCAAAAGTTATTGGCTCGTAAAAAAATTTAGAAGAAATGGTAATGATATTTAGCAGTCTGGTAATGACTTTTATTTAACGGTAATGATTTTTTGTTAATGGGAATGACAAAAATTTAATGTTATTCAAAAAATAATTAAAGCCGTGTGTATTATAGCTATGTCTTTAAGTTGCATTTGAAGATAAAAAATGTCAAGGTAAAACCACTAACTAGAGTATTATTGGTAACGAGATTGGTAGTAATAAATTACGCAATTCTAAATATGAATTATTATTTAATGGAAATAAAATTACCTCTGTTAAAGGGGAGGGGGGGGGGGGGCATATGAATTTGAAATATTGCGGGGAATGTCTGTTAAAATTATAAATAATATAAAAGATGTGATAGTCCCTTATTTAGCTAGGTTGGTAAATAAATGTGTAAATCTAGATACTTTCCCAGATCTAATGAAGTACAGAAAGATCATACCGAGTTTTAAATTTGGGGACAAAACAGACCTTAACAATTACAGACCTATTTCTATTTTACCTACGGTATTCGAAAATAATTAAGTTAAATTAAACGCTGAAGCACTTTAGCGCTTGTAATTTACTCCACCCTGAGCAATACGGTTTTACCGAAAGCCGTAATACAACAAATGCAGGTGCTAGGCTTCTCAAACTTATCTTTGAGACCTGGGAGAATTCACAAAATCCCATAAGGGTATTCTGTGACCTGTCTAAGACGTTTGATTGTGTTGAACACTAAACATTACTACTTAAGCTTAGTCACTACAGCATCAATAACAATTCACTTAACTTGATTGTGTCGTACTTGACGAGTAGAATCCAATGTGTTAGTATAAATGATAACAAATTATCGAGATTTAATCTGTGATGGGTGTACCACAGGGCTAGTTTCTGGGCCCCTTGCTTTTTCTAGTATACTTAAATGATCTACCGTATTAAATTAAGAAATATGCATACATTATACTGGTTGCTGATGTCACTTCTCTTATATTTAAGACGAATAGAAATAAAATAAATGACGATGTAAAAGTTCTCAGTTTCGTTTATGACACCGGTTTACTACAAATAATTTACTGATAAATGCTAAAAAAACGAAGTATATAGAATGTTTGCTACCAAATGGAATAATACGAGACAGTCCCCTTTAACACGTACAGCAATACCAAGTGCGTCACTTCACACTGCGACCAGTAAAAAAGTCCGGTTTATATTTGATTCACCTTATAAATAATGAAATTATAACTATGGAAAAATCCACGGTTTTCTTAAGTGTCACCTTAGATTCTAAACTACAATGGGGCAATCATATATCGGCTCTCACGAGTAAACTAAGTAACTCAGTTTATGCCATTGATGTAGAAATTGCTAAACTTGTTTATTTTGCACACTTTCATAGCCTCATGTCCTATGGTATATTGATATTATTGATGTGGGGTGCAGTAGCTGACATTGATTCAATATTTGTTTTGCAGAAAAGGGCAATTAAAACCATTTATAAATTAAAATTACGCCACTACCTGCGGGAGAGATTTAAAAAAATAGGCATATTAACAGTAACATCTCAATTTATTAATTTACAATTAAATTTTATTCATAAAAAAACAACGGCGGTTGTTTCAAGCAAAATAGTAATACGCAAAATCATCTAACTTGAAACAGACATACTTCTGGTTACGGATTCTTTTTGCCTACGTAGAGTACAACGTTCTTCTAAGGGGCTCAGTGCACGTTTTTACATTATTACCTAAGTATTTGCTTATTCAAATGTTTAAGAGATCTCTGAAATCCCAGATAGTAGGCAAAGGATACTGTAGTATAAATGAATATATTATTGACAAAGATGTAAATTAGTAATGCATCCAGTTCCGTGTCAGTTAGAACATCTTGTGTAATTTTTCATTATTTTAAAAGATGTGCTGTAGAGTTTCTTTACGGATTTTCTTCTCCTCCATGACAAAGCACCGTTCCGAAATGCTGTTAGATTACAAAAATGACGTTCATAAGTGTATCAGTGATATCGACATGAATAAAAGATTAATTCATTTCATTTCATTAATTTTTTTTCTTATCTCATGCTTTAAGAACCACTGGTTTAGTAATTATAAACTTATTATTTATCTATTCTTTTCTGTCTGTTTTGTCTTTTGGTAGCTTCGCGTTTTTTTTCTCTTTGTTGCGAGGAGACTTTTATTTATATGTCTCTTCAGAGAATTTTCTTCAGAAACTTTTCTTTATTTTCTTTTCACTAATACTTTTCTTCTTATCTCTTTCTTTGTTCTCCTCTTCGTACAATGCACAATCTCCTCTGATTTCGGTGTATCTCCTCCGTCTAGCAATTTTTATTTCTCTTAACGGTTTTTACCTTTATTTGCATTAAATTTTCGTTTATAATTTATTTTATTAAAAAGATAATGCAAAATTAAAAAGTTTTGTAGGTTCTTTACCAACAACTTGTAGCTCAAATTTAATTTACAACACACATATCAAAAATCTATCGTTGAAAAAGAAATTGCTAGGTCTCATTACTCAATCAAAATTGATTTCAAAATCTCCAATCGTCATTACCATTTACACAAAATCATTCCCATTTACAAAAAAACAAATGGGAATGATGCATATGGTAATGATATTTTTTTCTTTTTTGCTTAAAATTCATTTTGATAATCATTAATTAATGAACTCTTTGTGCCAGTGAAAATCATGTTCCTATTACACATACGTGTGGAGTATTAAAATTAATGTATAATTTATATTTACCTTGTAAGTCCAGTAAATGGCGATGATTCAAAATCGGGACAAAGTACTGAACGTCGTTGTTTTTCATTAATAAAAGTTGTTTCTCCATGCAGCAGTAAAAATTTGGCCTGTTCCACTTTTTACAATGTACCAGACGAGGAGAAACGAGGGGTACTTTATAGCGTAGCCCAAAAAACATTTGAGAAATATAACGTTTGACGGTACTGACATGGAGTTGACGAATTTTCGTGATAAAATTTTAATATTTTTTTTTACTAGTTCTGCACTGCTGATTATATAATATTATATGTTATAATGTACCTAATTATATATTGTTTCAAAATATAAAATTAAACACGCAATGTATAAGGCAGGTTTTTCAAAAAAAAATTTGGAATATCAATATCAGCAATTTTCCTTCAAATGGTAATGATGTTTCGGGCGTGTTATTCAATTTTTTTATATAAATTACTTGAAATTATGTAACCTTATATGTAGGCCCTTATGTAAAAATATGCATAAAAGCAGTTAGCAAAACAAAATTTTACAAAAGTAGTAAATTAATTTTTTTATCAAGCGGAACATCGCTTGTTACGACTTTCGCGAATTCACCCTGTACCACTACGAATTTAAATATCCATGGTTAAATCTATGGCACAGAGTACTTTGTTGTGTTAAATACATTGAGTATAGAGGTAAGGAGAGTCATCTCTAATGGTGGACACTCACGGTCATTCCATCGCGTCATTTTTGGAGCCGAGCCGTCTTAAATATAAGAGAAGTGACATCAGCAACCAGTATAATGTCTGCATATTTCTTAATTTAATACGGTAGATCATTTAAGTATACTAGAAAAAGGAAGGGGCCCAGAAACTAGCCCTGTGGTACACCCATCTCAGATTAAATCTCGATCATTTGTTATCATTTATACTAACACATTGGATTCTACTCGTCAAGTACGACACAATCAAGTTAAGTGAATTATTATTGATGCTGTAGTGACTAAGCTTAAGTAGTAATGTTTAGTGTTCAACACAATCAAACGTCTTAGACAGGTCACAGAATACCCTTATGGGATTTTGTGAATTCTCCCAGGTCTCAAAGATAAGTTTAAGAAGCCTAGCACCTGCATTTGTTGTATTACGGCTTTCGGTAAAACCATATTGCTCAGGGTGGAGTAAATTACAAGCGCTAAAGTGCTTCAGCGTTTAATTTAACTTAATTATTTTCGAATACCGCAGGTAAAATAGAAATAGGTCTGTAATTATTAAGGTCTGTTTTGTCCCCAGATTTAAAACTCTGTATGATCTTTCTGTACTTCATTAGATCTGGGAAAGTATCTAGATTTACACATTTATTTACCAACCTAGCTAAATAAGGGACTCACATCTTTTATATTATTTATAATTTTAACAGACATTCCCCGCAAAATTTCAAATTCATATGCCCCCCCCTTTAACAGAGGTAATTTTATTTCCATTAACTAATAATTCATATTTAGAATTGCGTAATTTATTACTACCAATCTCGTTACCAATAATACTCTAGTTAGTGGTTTTACCTTGACATTTTTTATCTTCAAATGCAACTTAAAGACATAGCTATAATACACACGGCTTTAATTATTTTTTTGAATAACATTAAATTTTTGTCATTCCCATTAACAAAAAATCATTACCGTTAAATAACAGTCATTACCAGGCTGCTAAATATCATTACCATTTCTTCAAAAAAATTTTACGAGCTAATAACTTTTGATTTGCTTAGCGAATTTTGAGGACTTTTGTAGGCTTAGAAAGGATATTTTATGTGCTAATTTTTTTCCTGGTTTTGCACGCATTTCCACATACTTTAAAAAAAAAACCAACAAAATGATACAAAAACGCGAATTCACCCAGCCACGCCAAACGACCTAAGTCAAAATGGCGCGATTGGACATACAAATTTTTTAATTCACGCCATCAGTTTTTCACATTGACGATCAAATTTTGGCTGTATATCACGCCATTTGACGCGATGGACTGACCGTGAGTGGCTACCATTATACTCTGTTGCACGGTCCAATGATTGAAGTGAAGTGAATCACAATTCACAGAGTACATATTGGCTGCGTTCCAGTAGTAGCTCACATCGCTCACAACGATCAAAACTTGTTCCACATGGCGACCACGGTCGTCATGGTCGCGGCGAATACGTCATTGATGACGTCATTAATTTCGCTCACGGCACGCTCAAAACAACCCACCTCACGGGGTGGGTCGAAGTGGTCGAATTGCAGTGTTGCCAGATACGACGAAGTTACTCTCGCCAGTTTTTAGACTTGGCGACACTGGGTAGAAATGGATGGTGATAGAAATTTGGCGCAATTTTATAAAAGTTAAGGATGGTGATGGAAAAAATAACTTTATACGATTCGACAAGAAATACTTTAGTGGAACTAGTAGTTTCTCCAACAGATGCTCGACGTGGGGTCACAAGTTGATAGAAGGGCATTTTCGCCAAAAAGTGTACATTTCTTAAAATGTTAAATTTTTATTTTTTGTTGAAATTTTTAGGATTTTTTGAATTACACTGTATTGTTATGTTATTTTCTTGCCAGAAAATATAATAAGGTGATAAAATACTTACTGAAATTAAAATTACAGGACATTTTCTGTAAGGCGGGACAATAAATTGTTCCATTCGGTGACCTATACAAATGACAATATAAAGATATTTAAACACAGTTTTGGTAAAATTAGTCTTTAATTAGGTTCACTAGGGATACAGGAATATATTAATTTAAAAAAAACAGTAAAATCAACCTTAAACGTAGTGTTAGCGTGTCATTTACCTACGTCAGTTACTATTTGGTCATTTTACTTTATATTTTTGTCTTTTAAAAGCAAAAAAACCAAACAGTCTAAATCTTGGTATTTTTAAAGAGAAAACAAAACTATTCCTTAATTTTATAAAATAAAATAAATAACTTTTCTTGGAAAACTAATTAACAATAGGATATTTTATTTTTCCTTTTTTTGGGGACAGTCACGGAAAAGAAAGCTCGAAGTAATGGAATGGAAAGTAAGGTATCAGACACACACACTGTTAACACAAGTCCCCAAATAGGCGGCAGAAGTCTTTTAACCACTAGACTATCACAAAATTAACTTTACTATAAAACTATAGTGTACTTACTTATTAAATAAGTAGATATATTTCATTCATATTCATGGTCACCTTGAAGAAACATGATTTTTCGTTTTTCACGTTTATTTGGCAAAGTACTGATTTTACAGAAAAATGTTTTTCTACAAAAGTTGAAGCCCATTAAAAGACTGATATTTTATGTACATTATATTTTCCTGGTAGAGCCAGTGGTTTGGGAGAAAAATGCAAAACTCGTTCCGCATAATTTCTCAGCAAAAGAAAATTACTCAGCGTGTTGAAATACGCAGGTATTCCATACCAACATTTAGATCAATCGGGGGTATGGGCTAAAAAGAAGTTTATCCATATTATTTAATAATTAATACCTATTGATAAGATTATACTTATGTGCAGTTTTATAACAAAGCGGGCCGGCTTCTGTAGCCTTTTGTGACACCCTAGTGTGCTAGCATGGGATTGGGATCCATATTTTTCACCCCAATTTAAGCGTCGTAAAAGCCACCCCAATACAGTTAAATATACTCAAAAACAATAGACGACTAAAACAAAAATAAAGCTATTTTTAGGAATAAAGTTTCCAAAAACTTTTGCCGCAATAAATTATAGCGAATTATTATTATTATTAATTTTCATTACTTTATTTTACATAATATAACATTTCTTATCATTTTTGACATTTTCTATTGATAAGTCCATTGATGTTAATACTTTATAATTTAATTGCTTAATTGTCATACTTTGCTAATCTTTTAACACGTTGGCTGCGGCAAGTAAAATCTTAAACCTTCGTCTGGTGCGGCGACGGGCCAAATTGTGCCCCCAATGATTTTTCCGCCAGTGCGTGGTAGGTCTTTTTCGACCCGTCAGCACAAGGTAAGATTAAATTGCTATAACTTTGCGAAAACATAATGTAGGTGAGCAGTTTTTGGACTGTTGGAACAACCTTGAACCCAACTTCTTTAGATTTGATTCGCCCCGGGATCTGCCGAACAGAAAATGAGTAATAAACCAGGGAAAGTGGCGGGTCGATATCGACCAGAACCGCACTAGAAAGTATTTTTAGTAGTGATGGGAAAGACAAAAATAAGGGGATATCGAAAATAAAACAGAATTATTGTAAAGAAATGAAAGTAAATAGTTTATTTAATTATTTATTAATGCCTGTCTTTAAAACATTTCGCACAAAGATTTTGTTTGCACATTCTGCAGTATGCTTTATTTTTTTTTACTTTCTTTTTTTGCTTCGGAACTCCTCATGGTTTCCCGCAGTTTTTCATAGCATCCTGCACATAATATAAAAAATATCTCCTGACTGCTGTCACTATCACTATCTGCACCGCGAATTAATTTATTTTCCAAAATATTTATCTTCCTTTTGTTGCCTGACATCGTGCCTTTAATTTTAAGGAATAAAAAAACGCGACGTACGTCAGTTACGATAACTTGCCCAACACTAACTGGCGAGGCGAGCGCTCTGTGCGGTATCGGGCCGCCAACTGCCTGTTGGGACGGCGGGACGCAATAGGCCCCCTCCCGCACCGAGTTGATATTTTTTACTGTCAGTGCGTGATAGGCCGATAAAGGCTTGCCGTGATGTTTTTATAGGGAACACCTATAATTTTGACCACAATCTCAAATATATATTTTTCTTTGTCGTATCTTTACAAACACCTGAGATAATCGTTCCGCACCAGCGAGAGGGACATAGTTTTGTTCGTCCGCACCAGCTGAAATTCCGCGGCAGGCTGATTTGGGCCTGTTCCGCAGTGAACGTGTTAAAATTTAAAATTCTTTCGTTATTGTTTCTTGATGTATAATTATTTTATTATGGACCTAAACTATTATTATATGTCCGTATGTGGCAGGGATATAGCTGATAAGTTTTACCTATATTATAACATACTTACCTGTGTACCTATATTCCACAATAAATTGATTTGAAAACAGTTCATATAATAATCTGACAGCAATTAGAAAAAACCATATTAAAACCACGGACCTAAAAAAAATACAGACATAATCTCAAGAACAAATTCAGTGAAGCACCCATCGGAATTCTACCTCTCTATTCGTACAAGTAAACACCCACACATTGACACAATCGGTGTCATTCCGGCGCCGGACCGCACTCGAGTCATACGGACAACGGGAGTTGATAAAAAATATTAAAAATGCCTTTGTGTGCTGTTAAAAGTTGCAAGAACAATAGTAGTTCAGTTAAAAAACATAAAGGGATCACCTTCCACAAGTAAGCTTGTCATTTAATCACTGATTTCTTTTATTTTTCCGTAAGTTATTAACAAAACAAACTAAAAAAATTTGTAACCACAAAATCAGCCAGTGTTGCCAACAATATTGCTTAAGCAAATACCCAGAATGTGTGGGAAAATTATAGTATGTATAATGCTCGAGTTTCTTACTTTAGTTTAAAAGTATATATTTTTGGGGTTTCGTACTAAATGACAAGGAACCCTTACCTATAAGTTTGCCATGTCTGTCCGTCTGTCCGCGGCATTGCTTACAAACAAACAATATTAGAAAGCTGAAATTTGGTACCGATCAATGTAAGTATGTATATTAAATACGTTAAGATAATGGTAGATTTGGATGGGTGACCGCTAGTGGCAAAAATTTCTTGAGCGTTTCCGTGCTTCGGAGGGCACGTAAAGCCGTCGGTCCCGGTTGTTATCATAAGATAACAGTCGTTAAGCCATGTCGGAGGCCCTCGGGCGGTTTGAAAACTTCCGACACTCGGGTTGGCCACTAACCCCTCCACCAATCCGCACTGGAGCAGCGTGGTGGAGTATGCTCTAGGCCTCCTCAAGAGGAGAGACCCGTGCCCAGTAGTGGGCCATTAATGGGTTGAAGCCGAATGGTAGAACAAAATTGGAGAAATTTTAGGTACCTCCCCTATAAGTGAAGTGGGTAAACCAGTGTATTTAATCTGTCGTCAATTAATAAAATTCATTAATCTTATCAAATATAATAATTTGCATTTGTTGAATGTGGATTTGACTTTTCATCATATTTCCAAAATGGAAACTGTAAATAAAACACTGGAAAATAAACGTCAAGTTTACAAGAAGTTGACTCTTCATAAAGGATTTTAGCGTGCCAATTATAAAAATACTAGCTATTACCCGCGGCTTCGCCCGCGTATTCAAAAATAAGTAACAATGAGTTGTTTAACATACATGACACATTCATGGTGCAAGAATAAATAAGTAACAGTTCCAAAATTTAAAAGGTACTAAGAGGAACCAAAATATATCAATAAATTTATATCAATCCATAGATCCTTTACGAACTTATAGCAGAACCAACACATTGTTACTTATAATATGGAGTGATTCAAATACATAATGGATTTTCCCATTGGAATAAGATATTTTACCGCGGTAAAAAGTAGCCTATGTTACTCTCCAGCCTCATAACTACAATATCTCCCAAAATTCATACCATAATATCGCTCCGTTACGACGTAAAAGAGGGACAAACAAACAAACACACTTTCGCATTTATAATATTAGTATGGATATACCTACTTATAAAATATCAGTTTGTAGCGCAGGTGTGTAAATAATTTTGAAATTTTCGGCTTTTCTTCTCCTCCATGACAAAGCACCTTTCCGAAAAGCTGGTAAATTAAAAAAATGACGTGCATAAGTGTATCAGTCATACCTACATGAATAAATGATTTTGAATTTGAATTTGTAATCTGAAAATATTTACACAAAATGTTAGTCTATTTAACGCAGTGTCATGAGAGTATGTTATTAAGTTTGGTTGTATGTATGTTTATCTGCGGATTTTTCAGAAACTCCGATCAGATTGCTACAATTATTAAACTTACGCCCCAACTCAGAGTCACTAACGGTTACTTTAATCGCTCCTTACTAAAGAATCACCATACAAATTCTGTACTAAGGAGCCATTTAAGTAACCATTAGTGACTCGTCAGTTGGGGTGTTAGTGTATAACTAACGTATGTATGTATTAACTTACGCCACAACTCAGAATCACTAATGGTTACTTAAATCACTCCTTAGTACAGAATTTGTATGGTGATTCATTACTAAGGAGCGATTAAAGTAACCGTTAGTGACTCTCGAGTTGGGGTGTCAGTATATGTAGAGCAAGTTTGTCAAAATCTGTTTTTTAATTTATTATTTAGGTCTGAATTTATGCCACTGTCAAGTTCCATAACCATGAATTCAGACAGGAAAATAAATCTGTTCATCGCTACTATGAAAAAAATGCACACTTGTAATTTTTTTACAATAAAACAATTATAAAAACAGTTGAGAGCGTTTTATTTTCATTTTCATAAATACCAAGATACTTATATGTTTTTTATCAAAAGAGGCAACCTTGGTCTAATAGCTTTTACTTCAAGGTTACAATGCCGGGCGGAGCTGTGAAGTTAAAACAACCTTATTGTCCGTTTACCGTATTAATTTAATTAAAATTTAGTTATTTACTTAACTACTTAATACGTGTAAACCGAACATTACCGAATAAACTATTCAGTGAGTAATACATTTTGTGTTTGAATTTACTACTAGGTACATAAAGAAAAAATGGGGAAAATGTTCATATTGTGGTAACCCCAAAATTACGCACACGTAGTAAGCGGTCGGCCATTTCTATGCTTCACTCTCGGTTACACAAGGTTACGTCTGTATTTTTTTTAGGTCCGTGATTAAAACATAATAAAAAATATTTGAAGTCAACCAAATTACCACAGCGTAACATCAACTTTATCTGTTCCATTCCGCTACTTTTGCCTTCCACATAATACGTTACCACTAGCATAGTTTCGGAACCGAAGTAACGGAATCCCAAATAGAATATTGAAATTGAAATTTTGATTAAATCTAATTATATATATTAGGAAAATGTTAACATATAGGTTTCGTTAAAACATTAGCTTTTCGATATAATCATTTCCATAAAAATATATTTACATTTACCTTGAGAAATCAGCTGTTTCGTAAGGGAACTTCAAAATTGCTACGAAGTCGACTCAACTTTATTTACTTAATCCCTGGAAAACTACTGAAAAAACACTGACATAACCGTGCACAGATTGTCATGCGATTATCCAAAAATGATTTGCCATGCGTAATATTTATCAGTTCTCATGGTAGAATTTACAAAAAATACAAAACCGCGGTAACGGATGGTGGAATTCCACCCGAACCATTTTTTGAATTTTTTTTTTAAACTCTTATTTCTGCTAATTAGCAGTCAAAAACTGAATAAAAAACATTGAGGTAATACATAGAGACGCTATCTCAAACAAAATGTGTGTTCCACCGCCGGCTTGCCCTCCGTTCTCTTTTCAAACTAGAAGCCTCGTTTGCACACTTGCCATAGAGTAACTTTGTATATGACACTTGTCGAACCAAGACAAGCAGTCACCGACTCCAAATCTTTACAAGCTCTTACTCCAACTTTATTTAACGTGCAAAAGCGTTTAAACGATTTCAAACGTAATTACCATTGATTCGTGTCAAAAAATCCAACACTTTAAATTGGTCACAAGCGTCGCGTCGGCAAGCTTATTTAGTCCAATAACACGCTAGTGGCTTGCCAAGTTCAAACGCTCCTTATGATTTTTTCATTCAAAATGGCGGGAACATTGCTCATTAATTTAATTAAATTCGTTTTAGTTGATTTAAGTTAAGATTTTGTTTTCTTACTGATGATAAAGTGATAACATTATCTTTTTTGTTTTTTGTCGTGCAATTGTGACACATTCTTATTACGCACGACGGCATTTTTTCAGTTTTTTCATAAACAATTTTGACATGCGGCCGCCATGAGCGCAGCCGAGTGACAGAATGAAATGCAGCCGGCCGGCTGCAATGCACACCCCCGAACCCGATGTTCGCGGTGTCCCTTCTATACGGTAGTAATATTAATTCTATGATAAAAAATGATTTTTTTATATTGTCGATATTCAGTTAATGTTATATAGCCCCAAATTTGAATGCTATCGAACATACAAAACATGTTTTATCGCATGTTTTGTAGTCGAAATCTGCAGGGGACATCGTAAAAACGATGGTCTTATTTTATTAAATTATTAATAAAAATTATATAAAGCAATAATTGCAACTTTTGTTGGTGTTCCCGTAAAGATTATTAAACAAAGAAACAGAAAAAAATTACGATTTTATCTTTTGGGCATTATAATTAAGAAAATTCGAAGTATGAAGTCAGGGGACACGGTAAAAACGAAATGTACACTTTTTGGCGAAAATGCCCAGAAATATGTTGAATTATGTAAATAATTTTAATATTTTTAATGTTTAATTTACTATACATATAGCCATGTATACATTTTTCCTCGTCGGTCAATATCATTAACATAATTATTATGCAATTTTTTATTAGATTAATTTGTCTTTTCATAAAAAAAATTTTTGTTTGTAGATATACTTTTTTGCTAGTGTAAAAATAAAATTGTTTTTCCTCGTCGGTCAATATCATTAACATAATTATTATGCAATTTTTTATTATATTAATTTGTCTTTTCATAAAAAAAATTTTTGTTTGTAGATATACTTTTTTGCTAGTGTAAAAATAAAATTGATTATTAATTATGTAACGTTTATTTATAGCTTAAAAATTATAACATAACCTCTAATCTAAGTTTCAGACTTGTCTTAATCTCAACATCATAGAGTACATTTTGTATCATCGGCTAAAACGTGTAAATACTCTGTGGCTTGAACGCTCACGTCCGCGTCGCTCACAATACCGTTCCACTTGGGTGTATGATTGTAACGCTCACAAGCTAGTGGAACGGCAAAATCGCGGTCGTGAGCGTGGTCGTTGTGATCGTCTACTGGAACGTAGGGATTGAAGTGAATGTCAAATTGTCAATGCATGTCAGTCATGTCAATGAGTGCTCTTTAATAGATCGGTTTATTAGATTCCCAATCATATCAAATCAAAATCAAGTTACGCTTTGCCCGTAACCTGCTCTAATGTAAATGTAATGAATACGTGATTGAAAAATAATATTGTGATTTATTTCCTAAATTTATAATTTTCATGCAGTTTCCACCTTTCAGTGCTAATGTGAAATGTGGTAAATAATTATTATGCTCTTTGCTATAGCGAGTGACTGTCTTGATTTATTTTGACGGACGTATTTTGAACCTTGTTTATCAGTTTGAAGCGTTAAATATTCATAACTTTAGTTCTATTTACCTACAGAATAAGTGAATTAACGTTTTATTATTATCTATATATATTAAACTAGTTTGTCACTCGCCGTTTTTATTTCTTTCAGTTAAAATTGTAAAGTTATTGCCTGTAGTTTTGATATTAATTTTCTAATTGTTAGTTCTTTCATCTGTTTACATCATATTATGTTGTCTTTTTGGTAATAGGACCTATAAACCATGTACACAAAGCAAACATTGTGAATAAGTAATATAGGATAACACAGGGGCCGGGGCATTCAGTTATTAGGGTCAGAGCACCCTGAAACGAATTTTACATTCTTTTAAAGTTAGTTTCAAGAGGTAATGACGAAATTATTCACAATAATAGAGAAGAGATTCATTAAATGCATAATAATCAATAGGAAGAACAGTCATTGGTATAGCTTATCAGTTCCAAGCTGACTCACTGAAATGCAAGCTAACAAACATAATAAAGCTTTATATATGTTGTAAGTCTAGGAACCTATTGTTACAAATTATTTAATTAATGGTGGTATCATATTTCTTCTCAGTAATTCCAAAATGTTAAATAAAATTAACATTAATTCAATTTACTATGTGCTTGATAAATGATAAATTGAAAAAGTTTAAAAAGTTATTTCTTTGAGAAAACTAATCAAGATGTGTAAGGGCCTAAAACAAAGAGCTTCTAATCTAGATGATTACCTATATATAAATAAATACTAGCTGGCCGGGCAAACGTTGTTCTGCCAAAAAAAATTTAGGGGTAGGGGGATGAAAAATAGATGTCTGATTCTCCATCCTAGCCGATATGCACGCAAAGATTCACGAAAATCGGTCAAGCTGTTACGGAGGAGTTCAACTTCAAAAAACCGTGACACGAGAATTTTATATATTAGATGTGAACCTTTGTTCACCTTTTTATGATTAATACACACTCTCCCACTCTCTCACAGTATTCTCTCCCAGTTAACCTTTAGGGAATAATAACAATAATAATATCTTGAAAAAAAAGAGAAGAAGCAATTGTTTGTGGTTTAAAATACAGCATATTTTGTTCTAATAACAATATTATTTTTTTCTCCACTATTTGATTCATTAATAAATTCTTAACTCCGGTTTAAAAACATGTATCATATGCTGTAATATTGGTGAAGAATTTGGGTATTGTGCTAATTACAGATCACATTATAACATCAGATCGGGCTACGCATTTCCGTTTACTTGTTCAATAGGACGCAGTACTGCCTCGACTGCGCATGGGTTTGTCACGCTAATTCTCTTCCCAATGTACATAGTCACTGGCAACAGCTAGTATGTTTGCTTAATGTTTAAGATTGTTATGTAAAATAATCTAAGTTTATTTTCTTGATCATTTTGTTATAGATACAATGATTGAGGACTGGATTGCTTCAGGAAATTTATCAATAGGTATGCCTATTCTTATTCTTATTGTGCTATTGTAGGTGTTGTATTTAGTGGTCCATTAAACTTTTTGTTTATGCTTCTGGCCATGGGCGTAGCCAGGTTTTAGTTGGGGGGGGGGGGGGGGAGGTTCAAGAAAATACAACGACTAAAAGTACATACAATAACCCTAAAGAAAATTGAGACTATTTTTTCTCACGACGTATGTAGTGCCATCTATTATTAGTCTATCTATATCAAAAACGTGTTTAATAGAAATAAAGCTCCCAAAAATACGTGCGATAGCTCATTCGATTCGGAATGACGTCCAGAAAAATGTTTTTTAAGGGTTTATTAGCACATAAAAATGTCAGTCCTTAACATTTCGCAGGGGGGTTTGAACCCCGAAACCCCCCCCTGGCTACGCCCATGCTTCTGGCTGTAAAGCAATCTCAGAGCAGATATTATGTTCTAGTACTAAGCAGTAACAGTAAAACAAACCCAAAAATGTATATTTATATTTAAGCAGTCTGGGTTTGGATGGAATATATTTTTAATCTATTTTGTCAAAGACAGTTTAGACAAAGATTGATTATAAATATAAAGGGCTAAGTCCAGACAGACTGACATGATTTATGCCCAGCCCAAGCCCATCAATAAAGCAGAAATTTTGCACACAGATAGTTAATATTATTGTAGAATTCATTTATTATCAGTATTTTTTTTCAAGATAGTTTAAATTATCACAGGATTAATATTATGTCTTCTGTGATGAGATGAGAAACAAAGAGGATTTACATTTTAGTTTTTAAGTTTTTGTTTTTCGTAATGAAAATGCAACAATTACCAATCCAGGCGAAGGTATCCGCGTGCTGTTGCTAGTTAGGAAATTATTTTTCTTTCTTACTAACTCATTATATAACACCTTTTGTTCCATAATCTGAGCTTACTATTTTCTAGTTCTATTTGGTTTGAAATATTGTTTTTTATGCACAATTATTCCTTTTTAGAATAAACAAGTGAGCACTGAAAGTACTAAGTCAAAATGATGACATCAGAAGAATCTGATTCCTTGAGCACTGTACCATCTGATGGCCATTCTGAAGATGTATCAGGTAAAAACAAGAATATTTCTTCATCTTGCAAGGTTTATTTTAATTTTTATGTTAATGGAATTTTAGGTCCAAAAGCATTTGTATATGGCATGTGTTAGCGTGCTAATATATAATTACATTTTCTTTGTATAACTATTGTAAATATCAGTATGGTAATTGACTTGTGCAGCCTACTGTCATCAGTCTCCGTCAGGCGTAGTGATGTATTGATCCAACGCCAGTCAGTATTGATTACGTTTTAGCAAAGAGCACCGAACGCGGAGCATTCGTCTTTCGGCATTTGGGCTGAACAGTCGGTTGCAAAAGTTATGTCTCTCTGGAAGTTAGTAATATTAGAACCTAATTTCAGTGTTAAGATTATCTTGTAGAAAAGTATAATAAAATAGCTGTTGGATATCGTCGTTTCATTGGGCCGAGCTCAATACATGATGTACAAAAGCATAGCATGAAACTACATACCCGTCTAACTACTTACGGCCGGTCTCAATAATGTACTAACAGATGGAAGATTGTGGATAGGGCTACCATTAGTATGTCTTCTGTCATATTTGTCAATTTTTGCGTCTAAAAACTTGACAAATATGACAGCTGACATACTAATGGTAGCCCTATCCACAGTCTTCCATCTGTTAGTACATTATTGAGACCGGCCGTTAAACTAATGGATTAGAGATAATCGTAGGGTAAAAGTATGGGTATTCGTTATGTAATATGAATGTATGTATGTATATTATATTGTGTTAAGGTACAGAGGAAGCGCCGTCGTCGATGGTGTCGAGCGAGGCAGAGTCCGAGGGCAGCGTGTTGTCGGAGCCGCCGCGGCCCGACGCAGACCCGCCGCCCGCCGGCGACGCCGACCAGGCACTCGGCTCTGGAGACAAGACCCTCGCACCGACCAACGACTGGCGGATACTTGGCAGTAGCTTGTCCTCTTATGTCTCTACTAGAGGTTGCTATTTTTTTAGTAGCTGCTTGTTACCTATTGATTTAGCCAACATACCATTTAATTTCTAATTTTCTACCACTAATATTGTAGCAACATTATACAAAATAGTTTCAATTATTTCCCATTAAGTACTAAGATTGCGTACTAAGTACTAAGACTAGAGTTGAGAAAAATGAGCTCCGAGCCCCGGACTCGAGCTCCGAGTCGGAGCTACTGAGCCTTCAAAGCTCGAGGCCTAAGGGCTCGCGAGCCTTAGAAGGCTCGAGCCTTTAGGGTTCGAGCCTTAAGGGCTCAAGAGCCTTCAATTGAAGACTCGAGTCGAAGCTCGGCAATCAACCGATACGCCTATATTTTTTTTAAACAAACAGATAAAATTTGAAAAAAGAAATTGCAAACAGATAAAATTTCTAAAAATAAATTGAATGGGATCTATAAACTTTTACTAAAAGGTTTTTTGAAGTGAAAACTTCTTTAGTACGGGGGTGACTTGAAATTTTATGAAACGAAATTTTTGATAAATGAGAGATGATTTGAGAGATGAGTTGAGAGGTGAGTTGAGAGGTGAGTTGAGAGGTGAGTTGAGAGGTGAGTTGAGAGGTGAGTTGAGAGGTGAGTTGAGAGGTGAGTTGAGAGGTGAGTTGAGAGGTGAGTTGAGAGGTGAGTTGAGAGGTGAGTTGAGGGATGAGAGATCATTACTAAAACCTACAATTATCATCTTCCCGAAATTTTACATTCGTCTCATTATATCTTGAAAACAAAATTTTTGAAGGTTTCACTTCTACTACGTGTGAATTGCACACATTTTAATTTTTCTTAAATATCTTTGACGCACGGCCATCGCTCAGTTAGTTTTATTATAATATACATAAAACCTCAATATTCATAAAAATATTATAATAAAAGTCTATATTAAAGAAACAAAATATAAATCAAAATCATCATTGAATTTTGTTTCCAAAATCTACATATCTTGTGACGTGACGTCATACACCAATAAATCGTATTCGCGCCACTGTGATTCGCGCGGTATTTTGAACTTGCTTTTGAATTTGGAATAATGACGACGCCGCCGCGCCGCGCGCCGCTACGATGCGCTTCGAATGGCGTTCAAAGTTTAAGTGATTTATGAGTATTATTTATTTATATTATTTTTTATTAATTTGTTATCTATAGTATGTTGAGTTATTTTGAAGTTGGTTATTTTATTCTTGTTAAAATCCAGATTATACTAACTATAATATATTAATAAGTTTGACGACCCGTATTACTTAATGGTTATATGCTGGTCCACCGTACCAAGGGTCCTGGGTTCGGTTCCCAGCGACATTTGAATGATAAGTTTAAACTGTTCTTTTAGTCTGAGTGTGTGTTCAATTGTTCATGTCTTTGTGTGTTATCTATGACACTTACGACACAGTGAATCCTAGCGTTGGCTATGAGTGTGTAACAATATAAATGATGATGATGGAAGAAGATGATGATGATAATGACGAATGGTGATTAAGATTATGAATGGTGGTGATGATGATGATGGAGGATGATGGTGATGAATGATGATGATAAACTATTATGATAATGATGAATGATGAAGATGAATGATTATGATGGTGATGATGAATGATGATGATTGTGATGACTGGTGACGGTGATGATGATGATGAATGGTGATGGTGATGAGTGGTGATGATGATTATTAATTGTGATGATGAAGACGACTGATGATGACAACGATGAATGACAATGATGATGATGTTTCACATAAGAATAGGATGTACCAAGATTATTATTATCATTAGATGGCGTTGTTACTGATCAGCCATCCAACGCCATCTAGATTCTGTGTTACGAATTACAAACACATCGCATAACTAACGGAGAAAGTTTTATTTTACTCCCCATAAAATTTCATACCGCGGGCTTAAATGTGAAAATCAGTTAACTCCAAAATTCGCAGCGCGCCCTAATTCAAATTTTGAGGTTAAGGGTTTTTTAGGGTTCCGTAGTCAAACACAGTACGTTTTAATTAGGGAACCCTGAAATTACAGTAAATATTACAAAATGAGCCCTGAAGACAAAGCTCGAGCTTCGACTCGAGCCCTGGACCAGAGCTCGAACCTCCGCCTCGAGCCTTCATGTAGGACTCGAGGCGAAGGCTCGAGCCTTATTAGAGGGCTCGAGCCTTCAATGAGCTCTAGACTCGGAAGGCTCGAGCCTTTTAACAACACTAACTAAGACAGTGTGGTGGAGTATGCTCTAGGCCTCCTTAAGAGGAGAGACCCGTGCCCAGTAGTGGGCCATTAATGGGTTGAAGCCAAGTACTAAGATGTTATTAAGCTAATAAGATTGTTCTGTTGATAATCTTTATCATTGCGAACGAATGAGTTTAATTGTGTCATGTATTATTATTGTGATATTATCTTTTCTTAGGTTCCATGTTACCTTGGGGTCCTCACAAAGGTCCTGTGATGCAGCCACCTGACTCGGACCTTAGGCCTGGGGAGTTTGTGATGAGACTTCTTTTCACTGAGTTCACCGTTCAAGCCGAGAGGAAAATGGAAGCGGTCATGGCCGAACCACTGGTATAGTTTCTCGCTTAACACAATTAGATCTGGTAAATTAATAGAAGTGCTTAGTTATATCTAAATAAATATCCGTCTTTTCTTACACTCAGCTGTACATCACTAATACATTTAATACCTATTCAATGACATATCAGGGGTTATGAGTAAACTGATCATTTTTCTGACCACTGAAAGCGGGACATGCACTAACAAAAAAGGTCATCGGGTGTCTTTTTGTCAAAGCGGGACGCCTACGGAATTTCGTATACAATCCATACTTCCATACTTACTTACTTACTATACTTACTTACTTACTTACTTACTATACTTACTTACTTACTTACTTACTTACTTACTTACTAGTACTTACTTACTTACTAGTACTTACTTACTTACTTACTAATATTATAAATGCGAAAGTGTGTTTGTTTGTTTGTCCGTCTTTCACGTCGTAACGGAGCCATGTTCTGGTATGATTTTTTATGTGGAGATAGTTAGGAGGTTGGAGAGTAACGTAGGCTACTTTTTACCGCGGTAAAATAAGTCATTCCCATGGAGAGATCCATTATGATGCGTATTTGTCCATTCTTCTATACTTCCATATCCATACTAATTGTCTAAGATCCCGCTATAGTAACTATAGCAACTTTTAAATTTTGGAACTGTTACTTATTCATTCTGCACTAGGAATGTGTTATGATGTAATACAACTCATTGTTACTTCCCTTTGAACACGCCGGCGAAGCCACGGGTAATAGCTAGTAATAGCTAAAAAAAAGTCGGTCGTCTTATCTGTCTACAATCAGTAGTATTTATAGCTAAAAAAAGGTAATTGGGCATAACTCTCGCATTTTCAATGAATTTCATGTCCACAAGAAAGTAAATATATACCAAAGCGGTACAAAGCGGGACTTTTTTGACCTCGCGGGGGACAGCGGGACAGACAGCCTTAAAGCGGGACAATCCCGCCTAAGGGCCCGGCCACAGCTACGGGTGGCGCGGATTGCGGCGCGGTGAGCGGTGCGGCGGGCGGCGCGATTTGCGGTGGTATGCCACAGCTAGATTAGTTGCGATCGCGGCGGCGTCAGCGGTGGACGTACTTAGACTACTATATAATATTATACACAATTATATTGATAAATAATCTGTAGATAAATAGTAACATTGTTTTGTGTTCCTTCCTTGTGCTCTTTATGTATATTATGTTTTGGTGTACAAACAATAAAGTGTTAAATGTAATAAATAAATAAATAACATAACAATGCAAGCAGGTAATTAAGATACCGGCCATGTTTGTCAATATAAGAAAAACGAATACAAAAGGGTATGATGGAATGAGCTGTCACATGGATTATTAAGAAAATATGATGAGAACTAGTCTTTGAAGCAACCGATTGTTTTACTATTGTTCATGAAATAAAGATAAATATAATACATCAAGAATAAAAAATAATAAATAATAAGATAAATATAATACATGCTGAGTTCGTCCACCGATACGGCCGCGCGCGGCATTTGTTTCACTCGCGCACCGCGCAGTCCGCCGCCGCCGCGACTCTCACCGCGCCGCAATCCGCGCCGCAAAACGCGCCGCTAGTAGTTGTGGCCGGGCGGTAAAGCGGGACCTATGGCCACCTTAGTTATGAGTGTAAATGATTTCTTCAATATTAGTATACTCGGGTAGGTGTTTTATCGGCACTACAAAAACATTAACACAAAATTTCACGCCTTTTTTCTGTTCGCCATATTATTATGTTACTAACGTGTAATGTGTTTGGTTGTCGCGGTCAGGAGAAGCCGCTGAACAAGACGCTGCAGCGCGGCGAGGACCCCACGCTGGACCAGATCTTGTCGGCGTTCGGCACGGTGGCCGAGCACTGCCTGCCGTCGCTGCTGCGCGCGTTGTTCGCCTGGCTCGAGCGGCAGATGGCCGACTCGCACTCGCCGCACCTCAGCGACCACGCCAAGAAGCCCCAGGATCAGAGGAACAAGAGGTCAGTGATTTGCATGCTTCCAACCCGACGTGGGAGAGAAGTCGATGGGACCTCCTATGCTTTCCTGAACCGCTACGCCGGTCGCGTTATTATGGGGTCTCGATTTTGTGGGACAGTGATAAAGAATAAACAAATATGTAGTTGACAGAGAATAGATTTATTTTAACACACTAATAGTAATATAATTATAATAGATTTGCAGAAGAAAAATATAATAGTTATACATAAGTTTATGTTAGGACTCATAGAATATATAAATATACAAATAAATGTTCGGACCTAATGCGTGTAATATGTACCCGTGCCGTGTAACCGAGGTCAGCTCCCACAAGTGTGAAAGTGTGTGAAGACGTGTGTGTCGGTTGCAGCATAATCTACATAGTGTCGGGCAGCGGCGCGGGCGCGGAGGCAGGCGAGCGCAGCGGCGAGGAGCTGCAGGCGGAGCGGCGCGACCTGGCCGTGGAGTTCCTGTTCTGCCTGGCGCTGGTGGAAGTGCTGCGCCAGCTGCCCTACCATCCCGGCCACGAGGACCTCGTCGCCTACATTGAGAACGTCGCCTTCAAGCGGTTCAACTACAAGGAGGGGTGAGTCCGCGACTTCTAATTTTTGTTGAAAATTAAAGGAATTTGGAATTTGTAATACATATTTCATCATTAGTGTTGTTTACGTCAGAGTTACGCTAAAGAAACATTTTATTGTAATATCAGTTATCGATGTTGACGTGTGGTTAGTGAATTGTGACTTAAATGTACCTAATAGTAGGCTGGATATAGTACTTGTTTACGGAAGGTAAATAACGGTGCAATAACACCAATATAAATAAGTACTTTTATTGCATATGATTGCATCGTAGGTTACAATCGAATCCGAACGCGGCCAACGTGCACATCGTGGCGGATCTGTACGCGGAGGTGATCGGCGTGCTCGCACAGTCGCGCTTCGCCTCCGTGCGCAAGCGGTTCACTGCCGAGTTGAAGGTATTACACTTTGTTTATAACACGTCTCCAACTTCGATCACTGACCTTCTTTCAGTTATGTGTGGTATTGAAATACTAGCAGTGAAACCCGGCGTTGCTCGGGTTAAAATACATCACATGTTTAATGATATAAAAATATATAAGGATCTACAGAATATTCCAGATCGATGACAACAGTTGCACACATTCTGGAGTTTTATAGAACATTCTAGAATTTTTTAGAACTTTCTAGAACATTCCAGATCGATGACAACAGTTGCACACATTTTGGAGTTTTCTAGAACATTCTAAAAAATTTTTGAATTTTCTAGAACATTCCAGATCGATGACAACAGATGCACACATTCTGGAGTTTTCTATATCATTTCAGAAATTTTTCGAACTTTAACAAAGTTCTCATGAGCTATAAAGGACAGAGATATGTTTTTTTCACATTTTCGCCAGCTGTGTGTCTATACAACTTGAATACTATGAATTACGGGTACCGTTGTGGGTCCATAAGGAAAATATAACAAACGGGATTGTTTTTGATCTTATCGATGCCTTTATATTAACGTTTTCTCGTTCAGGAGCTCAAAAGTAAGGAACCGTCGCCGCACACCACTCAGAGCATAATATCTCTTCTGATGGGGATGAAGTTTTTTCGGGTCAAAATGGTGCCTATAGAAGAATTCGAGGCCTCCTTCCAGTTCCTGCAAGAATGTGCCCAATACTTTCTGGAAGTCAAAGATAAGGACATCCGACATGCGCTAGCCGGTCTATTTGTCGAGATTTTGGTACCCGTGGCTGCGGTAAGATAAATTTGCAATTCTAATTTTTTTAACAAGATTTTTTTAACTTTTATTATAACAAGAAGATAAATTATTTCCGCAAGTCCGAGATTCCACCATGTAATCAAGCTTGTGTCATGTGAAAATCTTATCACCCGTCAGACGGTGAAGAACGAGGTGAACGTGCCGTGCCTGAAGAACTTCGTGGAGATGTTGTACAGCCACACCCTGGACGCGAGCACGAAGTCCAAGCACCGGCTAGCGCTGTTCCCGCTCGTCACCTGTCTGCTGTGCGTCTCCCAGAAGCAGTTCTTCCTCGCTAACTGGCACTGCTTCCTCGCCATGTGTCTGCAGCACCTCAAGAACAGAGACCCCAAGATGTGTCGGGTGGCGCTAGGTCTGTATCCACAGATACTCCTACAACGCAATATCCATTATTGCCCTTTGTAGTTGAATCTCTTTATTTATCATCGACATTCATATTGTAACACTGCAATGTACTTACATCATATGTTATTTTGGGCCGTGCAGCACCTAAGGATATTTTGTTTTTAATATCAAAATGATTTTTTATATTTCTTGCCACAGAATGCCTCAATCGTCTTCTATGGGTATACATGATCAGAATTAAATGTGAAAGCAACTCGGCCACCCAGTCGCGACTGCAGAGCATCGTGAACTCGCTGTTCCCGAAGGGCTCCAAGGGCGTCGTTCCGAGGGACACTCCCCTCAACATCTTCGTCAAAATCATCCAGTTCATCGCGCAAGAACGTCTGGATTTCGCCATGAGGGAAATAGTGTTCGACTTGCTGATGGTGGGGAGGCCGATCAAGATAATAATGACTCCGGAGAGGATGTCGATCGGGCTGCGCGCGTTCCTGGTGGTGGCGGACAGCCTGCAGCAGAAGGAGGGCGAGCCGCCCATGCCGCGCACGTCGGGCACGCTGCCCTCAGGGAACACGCTGCGGGTCAAGAAGACTTTCCTCAACAAGATGCTCACCGACGAGACGGCGCGCTCCATCGGCATGAGCGCCTACTTCCCCTACGTGCGGCGCGTGCTGGTCGAGATCCTGCGAGCCCTGGACGCGCACTACGGCCGGCCGCTGATGCTGACCAACACTCAAAACGTCACCAAGGAGCAGGAGATCAATACGGGCGAAAGGAAGCCTAGAATAGATTTGTTTAGAACGTGCGTCGCCGCTATACCCAGGCGAGTATTTTGAATGTATACTTTTATCGACAAATTATGAGGTTGGTATGTCGCTAATTGGGCTGACGTGGGCGTTCCGCAGGCTGATCCCGGAAGGCATGAGTCCGAGCGAGCTGGTGGAGCTGCTGTGCCGGCTCACGGTGCACATGGACGAGGAGCTACGCGGGCTGTCCTTCCAGAGCCTGCAGACCCTTATCGTGGACTTCCCCGAGTGGCGCGCGGACGTGCTCGCCGGCTTCACGCAGTTTCTGGCCAAGGAGGTTCAGGTAGCTCATCCAGTTAGGAATAACCAACTTAATATGTTTCAGGGACATCGCGCTCACGTTTACTTGGGACTTGAGATCATAATAATTGTGTTGGCTTCAGGCTTGTCTTTCTCATACACAGATATAGATGTGACAAATTCAAAAAAGCGTTTTGTTGTCCTGTTATTATTTTTGCATTGAATTATAACTTTATAATGACGGCATTTTCTTTAGTGTTAGATAATGTATACTTTTTACACTTACAATAAACTAACTTGCAGTGTCTTTATCGAAATTAGTAGGTAAGTTTAACGTGATGACATTGAGATGCAGGTCTCGGTTTGAGAGCGTATCAACTGGGATAAATTTTGAGAGCGCGATTGCGATCTGTTCATTAGTAGTACGGAATCGCAGATTCAGGTATATTTGTTTGGTACAGGACACTTCTCCGCAACTGGTGGAGAACGGCTTGCGCATGCTTCTCCAACTCGTGACCAGCTGGAAGAACGGCGAGCCGGCGGCCAGCGCGCCCGGCAAGGCCGAGCCCCTGGCGGCCGTGGTGCGCGGGACCGAGGCCCTGGGCCTCGTCATGTTGTGCCAGTGTAAGGCCTACCCGAGGAGACTGGCCGTTCATATACTCAGGTAAAATTCACAATTCGATTTTGGTTTCCATTCTGAATCCTTATAGTTTCATTATGTCCTATCGTTCGTCTGTCCCTCTGCAACATAGCGCCTCTGCGCTATGCCTAAGTCTCTACTTAGGCTTAGAAAGTTGTAGTTTGGCATGGATATACGATACATGCATACTATAGGATCCTAATTTATCAAAATTCGATTTTGATGGTGGGATTTCCGATGAATATGGCGTTTTTTATCTATGTTCAATGTTATTATAGTAGTTCTGTTTAAAGGCGGATAATTTTTTTTCGTAAAATTAACTCCTGTTTTGATATCAATGTCAGGAGGTGAGTGTTGTCGGTCGTTGTCGGCAGGGAGACGAAGTGCCTGCTGGAGAAGCTGGGCGTGTCGGGGGGTGCGCTGTTGGACGCGGCGGACGCGCACGTGGCCGCGCTGGCCGAGCGCTGTCTGCCGTTGTTGCCGCCGCAGGAGAAGGCGGCGCTGCTTGCCGCGCAGCCCGACCTCGTCTGGCTGGCCGACCGCACGCACCCCGTCTGGACCGCCGGTAACACACACACACACACACACATACACACTGACACTGACACTGACACACACACTGACACATGTTACGAATTATGTATCTCACTAAATTACAGGTGCGTGTAGCATACTAATCAAAGCCCACATATTATGTAGAGTAGACATAATGCTTTCTTTATAAAACCGATGATAGATTACTACCATATGGCATTGCCATATGATTAGCTACTGGATGCAAAACGCTTAAGGTAATATAATGCAATGTAATACTTCTAATGTATATGTATTATTATTATTTTTTTGTCAGAGTTTTGCAAATAATAATAATAACGCACTCATAGCCCCGCAATAGGTTAATTTACGTGTGTCACGGGTGGCATGGACGACACAATATAACACATCACAATAACACCCATGACCCGAGTACAAATGTTTATATGTCACATAAATATCTGCCCCGGCGGGGAATCGAACCGGGGCACCCTCGCAGGCAGGGTCGCTACTAACTAGGCTACAGGGTCGTCGTATTACTGTACATTTCACAAAATATTTTTTGAACAGGTTTGCAACACGACGAAACATCGTCCAAAAATAGCTGGAGTGGCAGTTCGTCCAACGGTGCAGACCCTTGGGAGGTATGTAGCCCGGGAGCAGTGTATTGGTTTATGATCAACTAGCTTTTGCCCGCTGCTTCGCCCGCGGTAGATATCGATTTTTTACAAATCCTACTTACTTTTTACTTAATTAGATGTATCATTTGATAGCGTGATTCAGAATTTGCAAATGAATTTTTCTAACGCCATCTATTAACAACATCCGGAACTAAATATCTAGCAACTAACAAAATATGTATCGATCTTCCCGTGGGGATGTTTTACCGCGGTAAAAAGTAGCCTACGTTACTCTCCACCCTCCTCACTATCTCCACACACAAAAAACCATACCATATAACAGCTTCGTTGCGACGTGAAAGACGGACAAACAAACAAACAAACACACTTTCACATTTATAATATTAGTATGGATCTTAGATATACGTTATGATATAACGAGAGATGTTACTACTAAATAGAGAAGTTATGTTTTTTTTTTTCGAGAGATCAAAAAGTTTTATTGCCGCGCTCGAGTAAATCCTTAAATCCCCTACTATTAAGCAAACATGGCACAGCGAACTGCAACAATAGGTCTCGCGAGAGATTTTTTGTTATTCGCCGAGGCGATGGAATGGAGCGTCATAAATGATACCACCGGTACATTACAAAGGCGTTAGAAAAGTGCAACTAAAAGATTTTGCATTATTGTGACATTATCTAGTGTGCTGTGTAAAATTGTATTGCTAAACATGAATCGCAAGGTTAAATAATTATAATAAAACATTTGTCGTCAAAACATCAAAAATATTGAACCCACCTTCGCTGATTCCAGGTGGTGCTATTCGGCCTCCTGGAACGAAGCCGCGTCCCAGCGCGGTGCCCGGCCACCGTCCTGCAGGCGTGGCCCATCCTGCACGCCAGGATACAGGCCCTCTACACCATCATCGAGCCCACGTGAGTCGATCTTTAGTGAACTCGGTTTGCCTACGTTTATACAAATACATTCTTATGCTCACGCGAAAGACGTCCGTGCCGATTTTAACAGAGTGGTCTTAATTACCCGACTGCCACGAAGGGTTATGTTTTCGCACGTACCTTGTATGTATGCATGTAATATTCTTTATTACCTCATATCTTCCAAACCGCTGAACGGATTTATATAATTAAGATATCGTTAGAAAAAAGAAAGTAAAAAGAAAACAACAAATAATTCTGGTGCCTGTGAGGTGCCATTCATTGAAGTATCAAAAATAAAAATAAATTTACTAATGCAGTATGGGTATCAAATTAAAGAGCTCACCATAAGGATTTCAAAAAGGTAAAAAACTAAACGATTTAAAAAATGCCTGCAATCATGATAACAAAGCTATCATGATAGCAGGCGGTTTTTTTATTTTATATGTGATTTTATACTAGTTTTACAACATTAAATGAACCTATTATAATCACTCGATAAAACTTCAATACTTGCAGGCCGGTGAGCGACAACCGCGCATCCCTATTGTCGCGCAGCCCCGCGCTCCCCCGCAAGCCGGAGAAGGAGCGGGACGGCTACATGCAGGTGTGGAAGTACTACATGACCATGGCGTACCTCGTGGTGCCGGCCGTACCCAGCCCCGTGGTCCGCTGCGCCAGCCCCGACCTCAGCCTCAGGTACATACCGAGACACACATGCACAACACACACACACACACAAGCACACATACACACAAGCACACATACACACACATACACAATGTTGGAGTGTTCAATTTAGATGGCAAATGTTCGTTCACCTTTATAGGGTTCCGTACGAAAAAACGAAAAACAGAATCCTTATAGGATCACTCGTGCGTCAGTGCGACAGCCCTTCACCGCCAATTTACTCTGAAACTACTGGACCAATAGGTTGAAATTTGGTACCATGTACTTTTTTGTAACCCAAAGACGGAGGAGGTATAAAGTAAATAACTCAATTATGCAAAAAAAATAACGAAATTAAAATTAAACAAATATTGTTTTGCAAACCGTATCGTGTTGTATGTTAAATGAAAGGGCTTGTAAGGCTTTAACATATATTTTTGTTATATTTCTGCAATGGATAGTTTTAAATTTATTCAAGAAAGAATGAAAATTAAAGCCAAAAATTGATCATTCTCCCCTCTATATCTCCGAAACTATAGATGCTATAATTTTGGAAAATACAGAATAGTTCTTTACTTAAATTTTACAGGGAAACCTATAAGAAGTCTATGGTCTTAAAAAAACGGCAAAATAAAATAGAAAAATAACGGTAAAAACATAATCAACGTACGGAACCCTCTCCAATTGAGTTTAACTCTTACTTGTCAAGTTTATTTATTATCTTAACTAAACGCTGGATTAGCAACAAGTCGTTAGCAGACCCGCTCCGACTCAACAGTAGAGGAGGCGATACCCAAACACCAGCAAGATTAAATAATCGTTCCGATAAAATACATGAAAACTACCTTGTTTGTTACCGTGTGGCAACGGAGTTCGTTGTTCAATAAAATTGAAAGTCGCAAACTCTATTCTGAATAATCTGTAACGCATTGTCCACAAAATATCGGACATGAATGTTATGCTCGCTTTTTAAAGTGCATTATTTGAGTGTCTTGGTTTATTAAAACTAAGGACATGTTACAAAACTACTGAGGTTCACACAATTGGCTTGTTTTTCCAAATTTTCTCTTTGTTTTTATATTCGAGTATATTTTGATTGGCACAGTTATTCAAAATTATTTTGTAACGTGATACTTTTATTTATAGCAGCTGGGATCAAACTTATTTTGCTCCGTCGGAAGTAGGGGTGGAAATATTGTGCACGATGATTTTTTGTATTATAAACCCACAAAAAATCATATGATCGAAGTCAATATGGTGAATATGGAATATGTGTGAGACGTCATACCGCATAATATTCGCATCCCTGGTTCTGTGTAATACGCGTGACCTGAGCTGGTTATAGTGTTACGATATTTTATTGTTACTGTTAGAATGACGCTGCCCAGATGGGAAATGCCGCTCGCTTCCTTTAAATGTAGGTGTTCCGCATGAGTGGACACGATGTAATACACACCACACCAACACGCACACATTTATATCAATACACATGACTTGGAAAATGCAAGTATGTTAAAAGATTATAGATTTGTATTTTAAAATGTATAACTATTATATTATCTGTCGTAACTCTAGGTATATTTAAATCCAACGTAATAATACGTAATATGTACTTCCCTGCCTGCAAATGTCTTAACTTTTAATATAAGATTTTTAAGGAATGGTTAGATAGAGCTCCCTAAGTAATGAGATAAAATGTAAACTGTTACAGAGACAAACATGCTTTTAAAATGGCAAGAATGTGAAGGTAGCTTTGATTTGCTTAATCTAATTTCTAATACATGCTTATTTTTACCTTATAATAGTTCATTAATTAAGGTATGGTAAGGAATAATCAAATATATTTATTATTTTTTTCAACTGACGGCAGTTTAGTAGATAAAAACATGAACTATTTACACTTCCTAATCCTTATACTCGTATATCCGGTGTATCCGGTATTGTTCGGTGTATCTGGATGGATTTTACACTCGGCCGTAGGTACACTTTATTTTACTCACAAACTCCGGCCTTCTATCGTATGGATGGATCGCTTAGGGATGGTTTACATCAAAGTGGAGAAGATAGAAGGCGGCGTAGCGGATACGTGAGCTAGCTAAGCGGAGACTGCATGTTTGCTACCGAGCGATGTGAGGGCGGGCGGTCGGCTCAGACACAGTTCACTTCTCTGCTACACGCACCTAAGTATGAAACTCTCAGCTGAAAGGGTTTTATTTCAGTTAGGCGGAAATTAGACGTGGAAATAAGATTTCTGATTGGTTATTTAAAAATACGTCTCCGATCCGCTCTGCTACTCTCTGCTTTGGTGGGAACCGGCCCTTAAGGTATCCTTTCGTCCACGTTCAAAATGTATAGCAACAATAAACCGATTGTTCCATGGCGCATTTTCAATAGTTAATTATCTTGAAGTAGTGAAAGTATTTCGTTTGTCACGTTAAGTGGTCACTGCCGCCCGCCCCAAGTCTACACGAAACATCAACTGAAACTTTTTACATGAATAGGGAACCATTGCCCTGTCTATGATTTCTCTTACTTCGATTTTCGATCAAAACAATATTTTTTGCAATTTAGACGCACTTGGACAGGAAAACTGTCAATGCTCCGTGCATTTCGTGGGGAACCAATTTTTTTTAGTTTCCTTACAAAATTGTATATTACCGTAAAGACACTTTAGGACGACGGGCAGGACGATTACGCCAAATATTTGTGGTCGATTGTTCCACTCTGTCCAGTAGCACGGAGACGGAGGGCTGGATGGGGCTGGCCACCCTGAGCTCGTCCAGCGAGAGCCTCAACGCGCCCGGCGGGTTCTTCACGCTGCCGTTGAGCTATGCGCGCTCGCACAGGCATCATAAACGGACGAGGTGGCCTACTGTCGCTCGCTAAGTGCACGTGCATTACCAACGATCATTACCGACATCGATATTCGCGCGCCGCGCCGCTTCCATCTAACCGGCTTCTGAACGAGCATTAGTTTACTTACTATGCTGTGCCGCACCGAACCATAATACTCTTTAAAATGTTCCCTCATATGCAATTGTTTTATTTCAACACGTACGGCCCTAAAAATAGTAATTAAAACTAATTTTCATTTGGAAGTCAGGTTAAAATTCAGTCTAGCATTGATCGGTTTCGATTCAAGTATCATTTTTCCTCTCGTCCTAGTTACGTTGATTTGCAATTAACATGTAATGAATTAAAGATGGAAACGACGCAACGGTTATACGTCATTGTGGGTAACATTACTGTGGCCTTTTGTACAATGTAATTGTGAGCCGGCGCCTAAAGGTCATCGTAGCTCGCTCTCATCGCCCATCTTCACTTAGGCTCCGTGCACAGCTAGCATCAGCTATCGTCCAGGCTCAGTGGTGCCCTAGTATTTGTCAGGCCCGCCCTGCTCGGTTCTCGGCGATTCACACTCGGTAAACACTCAACAGAATGTACTCGCAAACGGTGCAGCCGTTAGTACGTCACATTCATTCATAACATGGACGTCATGACATCGATTTACATGTTTTTTTTATCGTTTATTAATATTCGTTTGTCGCATCCTAATGAAATGGTAGCCCTAGACGCCAATATAATACGTTGAAGTTGAAAGATTCTATACCTATTACTTGCCTTTTCAAAAACTTGCCTTTCTTGCTTTACGATTTGTCAATATTAATAAGATACAAATTGACTAGACAAGTGAGACTGACGAAATAGGTCAGTTTAGGTTATGTTGAATTATGTATCTTTCGATTTCTAACTCTTGTCTATCGCCAGCTAAGGCTAGTTTAGCTAAATTAGAAGGATAAAGAATGGTGTGATACGAGTAATATACATATAAGGCAAGGCACGCTCTCATCAAGCTTATGGTGTGGCGAGATTATTGCGTAGAAAACTAAGTACGTCGCATGGCATTACATTTATTTTCTTTTAGCCTGTTTTGTAGATTGATTGGATTTCTTATATATATATTTTTTATTTAATTTATTTATAACCTGTAAATACTTTTTTGAAATTCAGTAAGAAGTTAAATACTGAAATAAATTACAAACTAACGGCCCAACTCAGAAAGGTTCGTTTATTTAGCAAAAAAAAATTAATATACATTAAAATTAATAATTTTTTATTTAAATTTTAATGTGAATTGTGTTATGAAAAAAACAAGAAAAGTGCATTTTTAATTAATAAAAAAATATTTTAAGTAATGAGGACGGCAAATATCATTGGGGGGCGGCAAATCGACTGGTCCTGGGCGGCGGGAGCCCACATTACACCACTGGGCCAAGTAAAGTATAACTTTAACGAAGTATGTATTATGCTGTAAAAACTGCTTCGTGAAACTACATTTGAGGAAGCTGTTAAGTTGTGATCGCCTTTCTATAGTTTGTTCGGCCATCTTTTAGCTTATATTGTGAAATATGATTTTTAGGCTATGTATATATAACATTCGTATTACGTTTGTTTTGGCCGGGCAGCGCTCTCTTCCTATCGCCGTGTCCGGAGTCTCGATGGGGGTAATAATGTACACAATTTGTTTATCGGCACAGAATCAAAAGTACACATCGCAAATATAATTTAATGACTATTACATCGAATCGAAAAGTGATTTTGAATTCTGTGTCGCTAAATAAGTTCAGTTTGTGTCGTGTGACTGTGACTCGTGCGTCATGTCTGAGGTGTGATTAGAGCTTTCATACGCATACTTAGCTAAATAACTAGTAACGAAATAATTACTATATTTTCAAATAAATAATAGGCGTCTCGCGAATAGATAGATATATAATGCGTAATCGTGGGGTTCGTCGACGGGATTTTAACAAAATATAAAATACATTATTCATTCAACCGGAAGTATTTCTGTCTCATAATATTTAACAATTTTGAACGAAGAGTATGCGTATGAGTATGAGTTCGGTTTGTTTTTTAGCAACCACTGTCTATTAAAGATGAAAGTTGTTGCTAGCATGCGCGTTTGCGCGTGCCTATGTAGGTTGTAGTGCCGCTACACAAGGTACATATGTAGTGTTGTCACGCCATGATGTCTGCCGTAATATTATAAAACATAAATTGTGCGACACCGTACTGATGTACCCACATTACGAGTTCTGATAGTTCATTGTTAAAAAATAAAATATTATTCACAGTACACATATTTTTCATAGTACCTACTTATAGTTTGTCAAAATTGCTCAAAGTTTTATTTTTATTAATAAAAATATAATAGCTATCAGTCAGGCTGGTTAAATTTAAAAATCTACATCAATTTTATTAATAATATTTCTCACTAGTGGATACCCGGAGTGTGTTAATACGCTAAAAAAATTGTATAGGAAAAGTCGAAAATCTAAAATGTGCATAATGCATTGTTTTAGTGCATATAATATTGTAGATTAAAATTAATATGAAAATGTACATTGTTTAACAAACTAATGCTTGAAGCATAAATATAACTAGTGTCTGACAGCTTACGTCCTAGCGCGTAGATGTAGTGTTGATCGTGTTTCATAGTAGGCTCGCTCCATCGTCCAATTCGCTGCTACTGTGTACAGGCCGTGCAGTACGGTATGCGCTTCGTCATGTGGTCGACTGGTCGCTTTCTATGTATTTCATTTGTGATTAGATGATGCGCTTTTTCAATGTCGAAAAACTGCTTTTTAGCTCTTGTTTGCGTTATTGAAATTGTTTCTTACGTTCAGGTATATTAGATTATAGCATTTTGTCGGTGTACGATGTTTGCTGCTCGTAAACTTTGACGACATTAAATAAAATTTCTTAATTACTGTATTTTTATAAACATAATGACTTATTTTCTTATTTTTATAAATTAAACAGTTTTGGTTATAAAGTGTATGTACGACGTATTTGTTGGTCCATGTACTTTGTTCCTTGTTCTATTTGAATGCATTTAAAGTGTTAATTTGGCACCATTTGCGCGCCAGTCACACATCGAGGAGCTCGTCGACCCATGCCGGTGGCCGGCGGTGATCATTGCATTGTTGACGTCGTATGTCATTAAATGGCTTGGTTTCAATACATGTTCACGAGTGTGTATGTAAACATTTGTTACGTCCTCTGTGTGACTCTCGCACTACCATCGGGATCTCAGCGCGAACAAGGGCTCATAATAATTATATTCCTTAATGTTATAGTTTGTATTTAAATATAATATTGTTCTTGTAGATTTCATGGGTTAAATGTTTCTCAGCTAATAACATTTGGAGACATTTGCGCTGACAGCTCGATAAACTTAGGACTGTGCGTGTATAGTTCATGGCAAGTTAGTAGAAAACTGAAGACGTTTAAATGCAATTTATTCCTTGTTTTAACTTGCCGAAAACTGTATGCAGTGTGTGTAATCCATAATCATACATATCAATGAATATTATAACTTTGCGTTATGCTTTTACAATGTAACAAATAGTTACAGTCTCAATAGTTAAATTTTCGTATTACTTGCTGTTTGCTTTCTTATTTACCAATATTGTTGATTTTTAATATTCAAATTCACCGAATAAAACAGAGCCCTCCCAAGGTTATAATATTGGATTTAATCGCAGGTTATTAATTGAGGTAGGCAACGTCAAGTTAAAGTTTGTCGCTCAAAATATTACATTACGCGTGTTGCATTAATGTTCGACACGAAACGTGAGCACACGTTGTCTAGTTCAATGTAACCTGTAGTAGTGCACAAATAGCCCGAGTATATGAACCGGACGGAGCATGCCTCTCACGAGTGTCGTTCGTTGCATTCGCGCACTCGGTGGGAGAGTGCGTGCTCGTCGGGCGTGTTTACTCGCGCGGGTGCCAATGTCCGGTGATATTAACGATCCATCGGTGTGGTGACGTCAGCTCGTCGCCGGACTCGCTGAGCGAGCGCAGCGGCGGCGAGACGCGCGCGCACGCGTCGCCGGCCGCGCTGCACAAGCTGGCGGCGCCGCTCGCGCGCTGCGAGGTGCCCGAAGTCCGGGACGCCGCCGTCGCCGCCTGCGGACACATCAATCCCGATGCGCTAAAGTCAGTGCACGTTGGCTAACGTAACGTTTATCCATTTATTATTATTTTATTTATTGATTGGGCATATCGAGCCTTTGGGCTCGATTGCTATCGTCATAACTTACTCGTTGGGCCACATCGAGGGCCTTCGGGCGAGTCGAAGACTTCCGACGCTCGGGTTGGCAACTAATTCCACCGATCCGCACTGGTGCAGCGTGTCAGACTATGCTCGAGGTCTCCTAGAGAGGAGGAACCCGTTATGGGTAGGGGCCCATTAATGCGTTGAAGCCATGTTTATTATAGTTATGTTCTTTTTATTTAATGTTGATATGTGCACCACGAACAGGGGATCATGGCATTATGGATTAAAATTAAGTATACTTTTCTTCTCTTACTGGTCTGCTGCTGGATTGCCAAAGATTCTTGAATCCGGCGTTCGTATGGCGTGGCCTCGTATGGCTTCGGGGCTGCCACTGATGTTACCACATCATTATCGTTGTCCAGAGATCTGTTCGAGGAGCTGCTGCCCTTGCTCCGTGAGGCGGTGGACCGCAAGCAGGAGAACATGCGGCGCAGGCGGCGGCGGGACGCACTGCGGCTGCACCTCAACAAGATGCTGCTTATCATAGCGCAGAGGAAAACATTCGCCACCAGGTCAGTCGCGAGACGGACGTCACGTTGCATCACGTCTCGTGCAATGCTGCTACTAATGTATTCAGTAGAAAGTTGAGTTCTGAAACCTGGTCGGTTTAATAATGTATATTCGATAGTTTACTGAAGCTGAGTTATGTATTTCTGTATATATGCATTATTTCTGCTGTAAAAATTAGAACAGAGTAACAAAACTCGCAACAACTTACTCTAAAAAATCTGACCCCAAAAAATAAAATAAAATCAAGATTTGGATCATGTAACAAAAATCAAAAAATAAAATGTTTATGGTTTAATCAGAAATTGACGTGCATAGGTTTATTGTCAAAACACCTTATTGAATAATTGATTTTGTATTTGAATTTTAAACAATTCCTTAATATAATACCGAAATTGTTTCTGGAACCTAAAACAAGATAACTTAGGTAGATGATGTAATTGTATGTTATTTTTTCCTATTATTGTTTTCCTTAAAATCATTAGTCGAAAATGATTGCGCAAACTGTGAGATCGATGTTAGCGCTCTCGAACGACGACGCAATTTGTGCCGGAGCTTTCATGACGTTACAAGTAGATAGATTCTCGGCATTAAATTGTCTCCAGTGAGTAATGCAGCTAAAAAAGTAATAGAAATGCCGTTATTTTGTGTAAGGTAACTTTTTAGGTTCACAATAATATGAAATGTTATTTAAAAACTAAGTTGTAACTTGAAATAAGTAAGTAAATATTAATAAAGTAATCGACTCGTTCAATATACATAATATTGCATCATGGGAGAATCGATAATAATAACATTATTGTTTTATATTAATGCCATTTCTTTGATACTACGGACGGATGGATGTTTGAATGGTCGTCTATATATTCTGTCTAAAATCATTCCGTATAATTACAAGGAACTTTGACTACATCGCGTTTTTCGTTTACAATAATTTTATTCCACGAAACAATTATTTTGGAGAGCACACCTAAATATGTACGACTAGGTAACATTAGGACTGCTTACTTCTTAAAAAACGAAAACTAGCATCAAGCTGGTGTACTCGTATGTTTGGCGCGCTATGTACTCGTAGTTAGTGTCGTTGTGTTGTTGGGGCAGTACGTTCGCGGTGGAAGGCGGCGGGCTGCACCCCACGCTGACGGAGTACCTGGACGGCGTGCGCCAGTGCCTGGAGCTGGACGCCGAGAAGGACGTGCCGGCCGCGCGCGAGCAGCGCATCACCTTCGCTGACTTCGTCACCGAACTCATCAAGAGCTTCCCGCGTAAGTCACACCAACATGTGTATTTCGACACGTTTAATTGGCTATTTTATTTTTTACTACTTATGAATTGGATGCGTTCCATTTAAAACTTGGTTTCAAAATATAGCACCTATTGTGTACACTAGGGAACAATTTTGGTTAATTGGGGTAAATACCATTAAAATTTATTAACACATAATATGCTGCACTTACCTACTGTAACTAACGAGATTCCGGTGCGGTGACAGTGGAGATGTACGGGTCGTTGTTGAAGAAGGAGCTGCTGAAGAGCTTGTTCTCGCTGTTCGCGGGCTGGTGCGGGCCGCTGGCTAAGCACCTGGGCGGCCTGGTGCCGCCGCCGCCGCCGCCCGCGCCGCCGCAGGAGATCGACGAGAGACTCAACCTGTCCGCACTCAAGGTATCCATGGCCATTATGAGTGATTGGCTTTTAATTATGGAACATCGAAGGTACTCCGGAACGCTTTGCGTATTAGAAGATTGGTGAACAATCCAACTGTCAGAAGTTCTCCTGGCGTCTTAAGGGTACTAACATGTTTTAACGACTCGTATTTCACGATAATTACTCGAACAGCGACAGCTCGAAGAGTGTCATGAAAATTTTCATTTATACACTGTTTTGACACACTGTAATGTTGACAATAATCCCACTTGATGGTAAATGGCGACGAAGTCCATGACGGTGAGCGCACTAAGTATAAGCTTATCACTCTCCGCAAGGTTCCCATTCACTCGACCCCCAACGCGATAGGTCATGATTGACAGACTATATTTTGTAGGCTATGAGCGCGCTGGTGTGCTGCGGCCCTTGCTTCGCGCCCGCCGCGCTCGCCGAGGACGGCTCCCTCTACCCTTGGCTCAGCGAAATGCTATCATCCACCAATGATAAGGTAAATATACTTATAACTGAATAAACTAAACAACAACTAAATCAGCATCTTAAAAATCCATTTCTTGCCGTATTGGGTGGCTTAGAATACTAACCCCAATCCCACGCCGGATGGGTGTCGTAAGAGGCGACTAAATCCGGCCCGCTGGTGGTAGGGCCCCTTGAGGGATTATATTGGTAATATTGATCTTAATTATTGTTAATTGATACCATTATTACTATTATTATTTCTCCATGTGGTTCGCTTGGATAGCTACCACCCTTGAGCACGAGTCAGCCGCCAAACGACTCGTCGTGTTCTGGCTGGGGGCTTGAGAGCCAGTTCTTTCTTTGTTTTTCTTCATAGAATTACAATTACTAGCGTATAGAAGGGACACCGCGAACATTGGGTTCGGGGGTGTGCATTGCAGCCGGCCGGCTGCATTTCATTCTGTCACTCGGCTGCGCTCATTGCGGCCGCATGTCAAAATTGTTTACGAAAAAACTGAAAAAATGCCGTCGTGCGTAATAAGAATGTGTCACAATTGCACGACAAAAAACAAAAAAGATAATGTTATCACTTTATCATCAGTAAAAAAACAAAATCTTAACTTAAATCAACTAAAACGAATTTAATTTAATTTAAATTTAAAGTTGGAGTAAGAGCTTGTAAAGATTTGGAGTCGGTGACTGCTTGTCTTGGTTCGACAAGTGTCATATACAAAGTTACTCTATGGCAAGTGTGCAAACGAGGCTCCTAGTTTGAAAAGAGAACGGAGGGCAAGCCGGCGGTGGAACACACATTTTGTTTGAGATAGCTTCTCTATGTATAGTACCTCAATGTTTTTCTTCTCTTTTTCTTGGCCGGCAACGCATCAAAAATGGCATTAGTGTTGCTGATGTTCATGGGCGACAATAGCCACTTACCATCAGCTCGTGTGCCGGCTATTTCCATAAAAAAGTAATATGTATGGCGTCGGCTGTTACATTAAGCATTGTAGTCTAAGTATGTGGTTCGGTGTAGATATACGAGTTGGCCCGCTCGACGATCGTGCTGCTGTTGGACTGCAACCCGGACATCGGGCCGCTGCTGGACTGGGCCGTGGACCGGTGCTTCACGGGCGCGCCGCGCGTGGCCGACGGCTGCTTCATGGCGCTCGCCACCGTCTTCAGCGCCAGGTCAGTGCCAGTTATCATTCCCAGCGAGGCGGACATTTGACGACCCTGTAGCCTAGTTGGTTGGTTCGATTCCCAGCCGGGACATATTTATGTAACAGATAAACATTTATACTCGGGTCATGGGTGTTATTGTGATGTGTTATATGTGTCGTCCCTGCCACCCGCAACACACTCAAAAAATCTACTGCGGTATGAGTGTGTAAGCGTTTTAATCCCTACTGATGGTAAGTGGCAATGAAGCTAAAGATCGAGACACCTACATCGTAGACACCCCGCACGGGTAAGCTGTTCCATTTCTTCGTGGTGCGCAACGAATTACGAGACAAATCACGTCGTTCGTAGCGGCGGGATATTCACGATGTAGGATGGATACTCATCGTACCGAATGGAGATGGGCGAATAAATTAATGCAGTTCAGTGCAAACTCTCCATAATGTATCCTACATATAGGATACAGCCATAGCTGACACTAACCTCTTACATACCACAGGAGACATGGCTCTTACACACTGACAATGCGGAGGTCAAAAATGTTATAAATCATCTTAAATTAAATTATTCCCCCGGTTGTGATAACATAAGCTCTAAAGTACTGAAAACTATCTGTGACTCAGTTCTGTTCTAAAAAACCTAATTAATCGCAGTTTTGATGATGGAATCTTTCCAAGTGCCTTAAAAAAGGCAATAATTCATCCAAATTATAAGGCTGGAGATAGATGTAACCCAAGTAATAGGCATGATGACAGATTTTGAAATACTGTTCTATATTGTTGGGAAATATATTATAATTACAACGTATATCATATTTCCGCAAAAAAAAGGTTTAGTATAAAATAAATACATTTCAATTTATAAGTTTAAAATTCGCACCAAAACGCTTCAAAGTGCCAGGGCGTGGTAGTGACGTCAGTTATCAGGAAAACAAAAGACAATCCATCAATATTAGTATGGTGATATTCATTTGTTTTAAGATGCGTGAAGTAATTCGCGCTAATTGAGACTGACTGGCGTTTTAGCTAAGATGGCGGCTTGCCGTATTTTGTAGTTTTATTTTATCAAAAATATTGAAAAATCGCTAATAATAATACGATAAATACGTGTTTTGTAATCCATTAATACGGTTTCATTAAATGAATATATAGTTTTAGTGATTTTTACTTACTGTCATCATGCCTATTGTAGGCCTATCGCAATTCTAACTTCACTCTCAAAGATATTTCAACGTAATATTAACAAAAGACTTAAGATGTACTTAGAACAATATAATTTACTCTCTAAGACGCAATATGGCTTTAGATCTGGTCGTTCTACAGATGATGCAGTTCACGAGTATACTGAGTATGTAGTCCAGAAAATGGACGCTGAACAGAAGTGCCTGACTATATTCCTAGATCTTACAAAGGCGTTCGATACGGTTGACGTTTAGAACCTTGTAAAGAAACTGGGAATTAGAGGTTCTCCACATACACTTATATCTAATTACTTACAAGATAGAACACAATGTGTGAAAATTGGTGAACACATTAGCGATGGCATTCCTATAACAGTTGGCGTGCCACAAGGAAGTATACTGGGCCCAGCACTATTTCTTTGCTACATAAACGACCTTTGTAATCTAGAAATTGATAATTGCCGAATATCATCTTACGCGAAAGACACTACGCTTACATTTTTTGCAAACACCCGGGATGAACTTGCTTTATATGCGCAAAAGGGATTTGATAAAGTATGTCACTGGTTATCTTCAAACTCGTTGACACTGAATGAAGACAAAACAAAATATATTACATTTTCCATCCAAAATCGTGATGAATGTGATGACACTTGTTATAAATTCACATAAATGTGGCACGTTCCCTGCACAGAATTGTAATTGCCTAAAAATCTGTAATGCAAAGACGATAAAACACCTTGGAGTTCTAATAACACCTTGGAGTTCTAATAGATTAAAATAAAAGCCACACTTGAATAATATTATAATTTTATTTTAATTAACAATTGCAAGTATGAATGAATACCAGTACATTTTAATTATTTGTTAACACCTACCTATGTATATGAGGAGCTCACAACAAGGTACAAGATCTACACTGTGTACGAAAAGAGCGTGACCGGCAAATTTTAATGAAAACCTTAGAAATATCAAACGATAAAATTGTTATCAATTAGTTATTTTATTGCTGTTGGATGCTTCATTATTAATATGGCATCCAATCTACACTATTGGCCATAAAGCTTGCCATCTTCGTGGCATACTTTCCGTAAGTTTTTTTCGCATAGCTGCGAAGTAAAGACGCAGTTTTCAGTTCACGAGTTAGTTCATCTACGGTTACTGTATCTTTTGCCCTTCCTTTAATCTTCATATACGAACAAAAATTTTCAATTGGATTGGCATCAGGGGATTGTGAGGACCAATCCTACACATCAATTGGTGCAATGCCGACTTCGGTGTTTAGGGTCGTTAAAGTCTTTAGAATCCAGAAATAATTGTGACATGGAAACATCGTCTTGGCTGACAGCAAAAATGCTTTTTCGTAAATTTTCGTCATTTTTTCAGTATCCTAAGTACCAATACACAACTGCAAACCGAAATTACGAGTATATCAAAGTGTATTAGTGATACCTACTACTAATGAAAAAAGAATTTTCTAAATCGGTTGATCTGAGGTAACGCACAAAAAATATTACAATGGAATTGAGAACCTCCTCCTCCTTTTTAGGGCTTCGTAGTCAAAATGAAACCTTTATAGTTTCGTCATGTCCGTTCGTCTGTCTGCAGCATAGCGTGTATACAGCGTTATTCTTAGTATATACGAAACCTGAAAGTAGTTTGTTCAGAATCAGTAACTGAATCGATCGCAATATTTTTTACACCACGTTATATTTTGTGCTAAAAATATTTAAAAAATGTTTCAAGTTGGACACCAATCCAAAACATCGTTATTACCGGCCATCTAAAGTCCTGTTGGATGGTATCAACTTTGTTACCTATCTGTAACTACCTAATAGTCGTTAAACTTACAACTACGGAAGCCTACATTCCGCGTGGCTTGACTCCCACTTGGCCGCTCTATTTATATACGATCGGTGAGCTTTTATTCATGATATTATTATCATTTTGGTTGTATATTCCAAGAAATATTTTGGAACGTTAGCTGTTGAAATCAACATGCTGATAAATAGGTTTACCAGAGCACGCTTCAGCGACAAATCGTTTGTTGGATACATCGTAGATATAAATCCCACTCAATATTGAGGGACAACTAGTGCGAGTAAATTGGAAAGAAATTTCTGTTTGGCATTCATTTTATGTGGCCATGTATGTTTCTAAAAGCTTTAGAAATGTATTCATATTACACTTAGTACGTAAACATTAACCATGAACATAGCTGTTGTAGACGGAGTGAAGTTTGCTGAGTTCAAATATTTAAAAAAATTCATGGTACCCTCCTTAATGCCAATATACAAAACCTCAACTACGTATTTACGTAGTCAAGTGTAATGTTAAGGTGCAGCGCAGACGGCACACAGTCCGTGACGCTCTTTTAAGACTGTGAAAATAGAACCTTTGCAATTATATGCAGTAACGCATACGAAGCGCAAAAAGTGCGGCGCACAACAGATACGTGTAATTCGGGCAGACCGCGCCACACCGCGTCGCGCAGCGCCGCACGAAAGAAATAGAACGTTTGCTTTAACGCGCGCTAACGCAGACGGCGCACACTTTAGTGATTTCGTCTGCAATCTGCATTCGTTAGGGGAGGGCGTAACGTACGCGATATTAGCACCTGATATTATTACGCGATATTATTACCTCAGTGTCACAGACAGCCTTTCTTCTGGACCAATGAACTTTCTCATTGTTGTTTCCGAATGAGTCAAAGCTGGTCTTAAAATAGATAACAGTTCATTAAATGTTGTAACAGACATTTTATAGAATTTGAAAAATTTATCCGGATATTGTTTCAGAATTGAATGTTTAATATGGAACTGTCCTTTCAGTAATCTCTCCGAAAGTATAGGATGTATGCAAAATTCTCTATTTCTTCTTCTTTTTCTGTACTTTGAAGTACAAAATAATGCATCGCGATCTCTGCGCGATTTCCATAGCGTGTACGTCCCTATAGTTCTGCCGACAGAATGATCGAAGATGTGCGTCGTGTGCTTTGAGCCTGCGAAAAATCCGTGACAGCCTTTTTGCGCGCCATGTGGACATTTGTGCGCCCGCAGTCTCGATCGCTCAAAAAGAGCGTCGTCTGCGCTGCACCATAAGCGTAAGAATATCCGTAAGGTGCAGCGCAGACGGCACACTGTCTGTGACGCTCTTTTAAGTCTGTGAAAATAGAACCTTTGCAATTATATGCAGTAACGCATACGACACGCAATAATTGCGGCGCACACAAAATACGTGTAATTCGGGCAGACCGCGCCGCCCCGCGTCGCGCAGCTCCGCACAAATGGTGTGCGAAAGAAATACAACGTTTGCTTCAATACGCGCTAACGCAGACGGCGCACACTTTAGTCTGCAATCTGCATTCGTTGGTGGTGGGCGTAACTTAAGCGATATTAGCGTAGCGCCAGAGATCGATTGAAATACAAAACAGACAAGCACTTCCTCATTTTTGTTTCCGAATGAGTCAAAGCTGATCTTAAAACAGATAACAATTCATTAAATGTTGTAATAGATGTTTTATAGAATTTGAAAAATTTATCCGGATATTGTTTCAGAATTGAGTGTTTAATATGGAACTGTCCTGTTTAATATGAATCTCTCCGAAAGTATAGAATGTACCCAAAATTCTCTATTTCTTCTTTTTTTCTGTACTTCAAGTACAAAATAATGCATCGCGATCTCTGCGTGATTTCCACAGCGTGAACGTCACTACAGTTCTGCCGACAGAATGATCGAAGGTGTGCGTCGTGTGCTTTGAGTCTGCGAAAAATCCGAGACAGACTGTTTGCGCGCCATGTAGACATTTGTGCGACCGCAGGCTCGATCGCACAAAAAGAGTGTCGTCTGCGCTGCACCTAAATGTCAAGTCAAATGTAATGCAAAATTAGAAGTTTCAACATTATATTATACTCGTGTCATATAAGTGTGCTCCATATTTTGTTAGAAAAGTGCGCTAAAACTAAGCGGAAATTGGTCGGTCGTTTATTTCTCTATAGAAGTTCCAGTACCTACTACCATCCTACGACAATAGCGTTGGCGTTGGAATGACAACGATATGAACAAAGCTATTGTAGACGGAGTGAAGTTTGCTGAGTTATGCCTACTGCATCCGCAGCGTCACCCGTAATGAATGGCGCTAGTGTCCGCCAAATAGATATTCGAACATAGCTGTTCCCGTAATTGGACGCGTTTTTACGGACACTTCATATACATACAGAGATGGCCTTTCTTCTACTCTATCTATGATCTATTATTCTATGATCATACCAAAAGTGCGGAGTGCGCCAGGTCTGACATGCCGAGTGAGACAGAATATACATACTTATACAAACAGGACGCGCGCCGTACGCTTGTTGTACATATTTTGTTCTATATAGCGCCATACATTTTTGCCCCATAGTGCACCGGGCGCACGCCTCGGGCGCTTGCTATATCAAGTACCTAAGTGTAATTTTACCAATTAATAGATTTTCGTTATTAATCAAGTTTTCTTGATGAATATGCCAACATCATGACTATAATATATACCATGTATAATATAGACTATAATATATAACTAAGGATTTATAGTAGAACTAGTGGATAAACGGCGTGTACTACGAAAATGTGCCTAATGTATTGTTAACCGACGAAAAAAAGGAGGAGGTTTACAATTCGACACGTATAATTTTTTTATGTATGATCACGCAGCAATCGGCACAGGTTGGTCCAATTTTGATGATTATTTTTTTAGTGGATAGGGTATGTCTTGAAGTTAGACCCATAATTTAAAAAAAAAAATTATTCCCACCTTAAAGGTAGGAAAATAGGGGATGATTGATTAGTCATCCACGGAATTTTTACCTGTAACCTCAATAAATTTGTACTGGATGATCCGATTTCGATTACTCTTTTTTTATTGAATAGTGTATACCTTGAAGTTACTCTTGTTTAAACTTGGAAACAAAATTTTACCCCTAAAGGTACGAAAATAGGTGATGATTGATATTTCACCTACTACATTTTTGCCAGATAACTGAATCTACAACCAATAACTTATTATTAATTTTCATAGCAACTAAAAATTAAAAAATAATTACTTTTTAACAAAAAATAAAACCAACGAAAAATCACTGAAAAGCGAAAAATATAATCTAAATTTTACTAACAAAAAATAAATTTATGTGGGACCACATGACAAGCACCTGCTTTCGATTAAAAAAAGAGTCATCGAAATCGGTTGGCGTGATATTGAGTTATTCGTCAATTTGTCGCGCACATCTTAACACAAATTTACGACTTATGTGGTTTTCTCATGGATTCCATTGTCAGATCTCAATAAAATTTATGTGGGACCACATGACAGCCACCAACCAGCTTTCGATTAAAAAAAGAATCATCAAAGTTCTGAGGTAACAAACATAAAAAAAAATACAGTCGAATTGAGAACCTCCTCCTTTTTTTGAAGTCGGTTAAAAATAAACCATTTAGGGTGTGTTGCACCATGTAACTATAACAATAACCATGCCGTCAAATCCCCGGTTAAGCAACATTTGCGTTGCACCATTTTAGCAACGGTTGTAATGACGTCATAACTTAACGCTAACTTTAACTGATCGATTTTGGGCGGTTATTGCTATTGTTATTGTCAAATGAACTGTCAACTTCACATTCAGCTACAAATTGTTTGGAAAATATTATTATATTTAGTCTAAAACCTTATTATGGCTTTAATTCGTGATATTCTGTAGGAATCCAGTTCTTCTGATGACGACAGTGATAACAACGTACCCGAATTTCAAGAGAAAAAAAGTATATCAACCTCGAATTGATCGATTTCGAAAATGGGATGATCTTGAATTTTTGGTCAGATTTCGGATTTCCAAGGGCTTTACTAGGGCGCTGGCTACTCATTTAGGACCCTTGCTGAAAAGTAGGACCATGAAGTAAGTACCCATCTATTATATTATGTAGTTACTAATACAGTACTCAATCTTATAATAATAACTAACCTATTGTGATGTGTGAAAACTTGATATCGATATTAGTTGTACAATTGCTGCTGCTTATTGGCCTATTATAATAATAATAATATTTATTTTTTTCAGGAGTTTCACAATTACTCCTGAGCAACAAATAGTAATGGCCCTAGAATTCTATGCATGTGGCTCATTCCAACGTTACATCGGGGATGCTGCAGGTGTCCATAAATCGAGTGTGTGTCGGATAATACATGAAGATAATACATGGAGAAATAATAATAATAATAATGGTATTAATTAACAATTAAAATCAATATTACCAATATACCTAATCCCTCGAGGGGCCCTACCACCAGCGGGCCAGATATATTTAGTATGAATATTATTTAATAAACACAATTTTGTAAAAAATAAATCTTTTATTTGCAAACTTTTCTACAAAACCCTAATATAAAAATTCCTTATTTGCACTTGTCCCATTTTTTTGTCTTGAAGAATATCAATTTGTAGTTGAAGTTTCATTAATTCAAAGCTAATGTTTTTCTTCATTGTGTCTCATAAGCTGCTCGTGAAGTTATTTTTTTGGCTGATGGCCACAATCACAACTTAACGGGCGCGTTCCACTAGACGCTCACAACGATCAAAATATCATACTTTGATCGTTGTGAGCGTTGTGAGCGTCTAGTGGAACGCGGCCAACATCACAATCTTATGTCGTAGAGCCAAAACGCCAGAAAGGCTGACACTGCTGACAGCTAGTATTTTGTGTTGCCATATCAAAATATTTTACCCATACATTTTTAAGGAAAAATATGGAACCTTAAATTTGCAACCCTATTAACTTTGACAATCACGAACAATTTCACGGTGCAACACACAATTGTTAAATATTATTGTCACCGTTATTGTTACCGCTAAAGTTAACTTTGACGAAAACTATAACAGAGCCTACGGTGCAATCCACCCTTAGTATTATAAATTAAGATCCTAAATTGGCTATTTGACAGTTATCACGGTAAAATATGAAATGTGTTAAATATGGTTGCATAATGGTTAACAATAATTATATAATACGATTCTTGCATGAAAATAAATTGTAAATATTTTCTTTGCAGAATCATTAGGACTATTTAAGAAAAAAATACATAAGGCAATGACAGCCATTTGAATTACTCACTCTTTTTTATTACAAACTTTTAATTTCCAGTATAGTTATATTGTATTATATTGTTATTTTGTATCGTGCCTTCTGATTACAATGTCATACAAAAATGTTGTGCAAACCTTTAATTTAAGTGCATAATAAGTCAGGTTAGATTATAAATTTGTTTCATTGTAAAATTCAAGTTATGTACTTAGTTGGTATGCCTTAAATAAATAAATAAATAAATAAATAAATAAATATTTTTACTTTTGAAAAATAGATTTGAATTTTTTTACCTGTGGATACGAGAACCGAAACGCGGGCCGCCATGATTGAGCATGTTATGACGTCACAATTCAAAAAATAAAGCGTCGTGTACTACTAACTTTATCGTGTGCACTGTGCAATTTACTGAGAAAATTAATATGATATATTTTGATTTCTGCTTTTGAGAGGTTTTGTAAAATGGAGTCAGGCTATACAAAAGCTGACAGTGCGAATTTGCCTCAAGTTGATTCATTAATGGTCGCAAATTTCTTTGCGTGTAACCCTGACTTTTGCTCTACCGAGTTTCGGAATGCAAAAACCTCCTTTTAAGTACTGAAATTAATAAAGTAAAATTGGTCAGTCTTGCTAAGTGGTCACAGGGGGATTTTTTTGTAAGTTTTTCCTCAACGTCCCCTTAACGACACCATATTACTAATGATTTTAAATTACTTATAGGTTATGTTTATGAACAATATTAGGTTAGGTTTAATTTGTTTTTTTAGTAAATCAGAGGCTAAGTTGATTTCTTCTAAATACTTACATCAAAGTGGTCCTCACAAAAGAATATTGCTGATATAACAGATGTTAACTCTGTGTCTCGAAGTGCTAATTGTAACCACTGCTTTCGACGTTGAGGGCATTTAGAAAAGGGTAGGTATAAACAATTTGTCAGGTTTAATTGTAGTACTTCTATACATAGGCACTGCACACGTCTTGTAGCTTGTCATTTTCACAATTCCAGTGAAAAAGATGTAAGTTTTTCACTTAAAATATCTTCAGAGTTAGAGCGTAAACTTTTGTTAATTGAAATGTGACGTCACAGCCAGCAAGTGACAGATGGCGGACTATTTTCGCGCGAATTTAAAATTAATGGATTAAAAGTTATTTTTTTCCTACTAAATAACACTTTTATGAGAAAAATAAATATTGTAAGAGGTATAAAATAAAACTACGAAAATTTTTAAATATTTTTCCAAAAATTGTCTAATAGCCAATTATCAGTAAATAAATAATTTTGAGGGGGTGCCAAACCAATGAAAAAACAAACGGTGAAAAGGTATGCGCCGCGCTGCTGCTGCCGTGTGCATCGCATGCCGCTGCCCTCATTTTACGCTTTATGTAATTAATTTTGCATGTTTGTTTGGCGCCGTCTAAAAATTATTTATTTATTGTTAACTGTCCATTTAGTGATTTCACTGGTCAATTATATAATTCATTAGCACATTGAAAAACTACTTACTACTTATTTAGTTAAACGTACAGGTTTACTGCCGAGCATATTAATGACGAATATTTCATTGGAGTTTAGTGTTAACTATAAGTTCCTTATCAACATTTTACGTAGAAATAAATGTGTTTTGATGTTGTTGTGTGATGATATCGATTTCGATTACGGGCTGCAGGGCCTGCAGGCAGTGCTCGTATTGAGTCTCGTACTGTTCGGCAGGGAGTACCCGTGCGACCACTACACGGCGATCATCAACGTGACGCTCATGTGCACGGGGTGTCCGCGTGCGCCCGTGCACGAGAGCGCGCTGCAGCTGCTGCAGCTGCTGGACAAGCGGTTCTTCGGCACCGTCCCCCCGCTCCCCACCGACGACGATTCCGGTGAGTCCTGCCCCTGCTCTACATTATTCTAGGTGCAAGACGAGCTGTCTAGCTTTGCTCGGTATGTTTTTGGTAAATCATGTTTTTTGGAAATGTATTTATCGTAGATACGAATTACATACCTACTGATAAAATATAAATAATATTTTTCGATCTTACCGACATAAAAGCAAAGCAAGCAGCAACCCATAATTGTCCCACTGCTGGGCTCGGGGTAAAAAATCACGAGTGCAAATTAGTTTATCATTTTATTAGAAACAAAATATAAATATAAAAAGTAAGTACTTTTTTACAGTTTATCAATCAATTACGTAAGTATATACAGTACTGGTCAAAAGTTTTCGATAAATATGTACAAAATTCAATGAAAATGGGAACAATATTTAACATTATTTATTAATACTGAACGCTATGACTTTCATTATCTAGTTTAGATACCGTTAGATATACTATGATAGCATCCCATGATTCCGTTGGCAAACCCAAGTTTTTTAAAGAAATTAAACATTTCATTGTAGTATCTAACAGGTGTTTTATACCTTGCTCCGATTCATTAGTTAATTTCTTTATGCCAAACAAATTCTTAAATATGGAATTAGCAATATACCTTTTATTGTTATATCTTCTCTTGAGAGTCTCCCATGGTTGAAGATAATTTTGACTTGTAATATAAATATTCTTTAGAATAAGCTCAGCCTCCCCACTTAAACTTGTTTTCAAAAAATGCAACCCTTGCACGTCATCTAATCGTGTATTGTTGTGTATTAATGATACATATTATATGTCATCAAATGAGGGCCAGTCTATATATCTCCCTGAAAATGTAGGGATATTAATATTAGGAAGTTTTAGCTCTGTACTATATGATGAAACTTGTTGTGTTTGTTATAGCGTTGTTTGTGATACCTAAGTTCAGACGACTTTGACTTTAATCACTCTTATAGTTGATATAAGTCTCCTCGCAATCAAAATAAGTTTTCTCTTTGAAGTAAGCTAATTCATCTCTATCCATACCATCCACGCAACCTACAATTCCATCATGAGTCAAGATGTCAAGGCCTTTTCGAGTCCTTCTAATCTTGTTTCTATACTCTGTTTTTTAATTCCGCAAACCGATTTGACAGGCGCTAATGTCAAAACCTAAAATAATGTTGCCAGTTGTTTTTGGCTAGAGCCGCTTCAGGATTCCGATTCTTTGATTCGTAAGATATTTAATGTTTTTAACGGTTAATTTTATAGTAATTAAATTTAACCTTGAATTAATAAATATGAAAAAAATGATTGTAGATTTATCGATATATATGTTTTTATTTAAAATTGCATCCCGTTTTCCCATTAAAAAAACCAAACCGATAAGACTTGTACTTTAATGGTATTTGTTGATAGTTTTGTCCAAATAATCAATAGATGCCGGGCGGTCACTTCGCCCTGGGACATTGTATAAGCGCGTGTAAACAAAATTGTGATATTCAAAATCGCCAAACAAGAAGAATGCATCAATTAGTTACGTATTCGTTCCGCCTAACTAAAGTGCTGCGATCATTCATACGGCTTGGTGTACATTTCTATAATAAAATCCCAAAATTAATACATGACTTGCCAATAGAATCTTTCAAAAAACGTGTAAAAACAAAATTGTTAGGCGAGGGATATTAAAGTGTAGGTGAGTATTTAAATGACAACGACGCATGGAAATGACCAGCTCTGCCATCAGTTGCCACTCAGATTAGTAAATATGTATGTAATATTTTCTTTTTTGTAATATTTTTTTAAAAGATGTGCTGAGGAGTTTCTTTACGGCTTTTCTTCTCCATGACAAAGCACCTTTGACCTTTTCGAAAAGCTGGTAGATTAGAAAAAGATGACGTGCATAAGTGTATCAGTGACAGTGTATGTATGAATAAAATATTTTGACTTTGACTTTGTTTCCTTTCAGTAAAATATGCCAACATTAATATTCAGGGTACTTTTCCTTCAACCATTATTATTTTTCCACCCCGTATATAGATTAATAGCCCGGCGGGAAGCGCTCATAGCCCGGCGGCTTGCGTCGATCCTATGTGATCGACAAAGTTAAGCAACAGCGGGCGCGGTCGGTAGTTGATGGGTGACCGCTAGTGGCAAAAATTTCTTGAGCGTTTCCGTGCTTCGGAGGGCACGTAAAGCCGTCGGTCCCGGTTGCTATCATAAGATAACAGTCGTTAAGCCATGTCGGAGGCCCTCGGGCGGTTTGAAAACTTCCGACACTCGGGTTGGCCACTAACCCCTCCACCAATCCGCACTGGAGCAGCGTGGTGGAGTATGCTCTAGGCCTCCTCAAGAGGAGAGACCCGTGCCCAGTATTGGGCCATTAATGGGTTGAAGCCATATAGATTAATGATAACCTTGAACATATTTTGTTAGCCAACCCAGGGCAGTCACGATACTTTTCTTTACATACGATAATAATAATTGATATTTGATAAAAAAGACTTCTTATCCAGTAAGCAGATGGGTGAAGGACGCGTCTAATTCGGATCCTGTACTATTAGTAGCTATTTAGTTTTTACTCGAACACATACTGATTAAAAGGGAACACCCACACAGGTAAATTATTCTAGGCCCTCGCAGTACATTAGTTGAGTACTAAAATTTAAAAGCAAAGGAGACATTGAATAGTACATCATGCTGCGAGATTGACCAAACAGATTAGTTTCGAGGACTGCTTTGAATTAGTTCGCTGCATGCAACTGTCTTACAGCACTTCACTTCCACTGAGTTTAGTGCTGTCTTCATTGTAAACATCCATAAGTACAGTTACAACATGGTATAGATGCATGAGGTGTGGTGTTAACAAAACGGTCTCGTAAGCTGCCATATTTCAGTACTTTCCATCTATTTTTCATAAATCAATCTAATTAAGGTCAAGATGACAAAAAATATCAATATTCTTTCGTATCATAACACATAGTATGCTACATACTATGCAAGAGAGCACGCCTTCGCCTTCATTATACTCCGCTATGTACACGCCTGCATCGAGATATTGTAGCTAGTACTCGCTGTACTCGCCAGGTGCCTTGCGACTCGTCTTGCAAGCGGGTAATTTTTATGAAAACAGATTGCTTTCAAATAGAACAATAGAACTATATCGCCGTTCCAATTGCAAAACAAACGGGCGAGAGGTTTCTCTGTGTTAGCATTGTTTGACCTCGAACTCGGACATCGACTCTAGTAACGTAGCCAGAAATAGCGTGGGTTTTGAAGGAAGCTATTCTACTAACTTTACTTGTAACGGGGTCCTTTTAAAGCTCTATTTGGAGGCGTTAATTTGAGGTGGGAGGGGGGCGTTGTGTTGTAACCAAGTTGAAAACTTTTCTTTGACTTTGAATGTGACTGGTTATAATTGTTGTGAAATGTTTACACTTTGAAAATGTTGAAACCGTTATCGATGTGTACATTATTATTTTTAACGTTTACTGTTTATTTTTTAATTTATTCGTTTATTGAAGTAACACTTCTTTAGGCGCGGCTTGAGAGGAACTCTGATTATTTTTCAATCGGAAATACCGCTTCATACTCTATATTCTGTTGACGCAGTTTCCGTTATTAAAAAATGAAAACAAAACCATAAACCAAATTGAAGTTATTATTATTTTTTCTTTCTTTTTTTCTTGTATTTTCTCTTTCTCATTTGTACCGCTTTCATTGTTCTCTGCACATTCTTAAGGTTGACTGGTAGAGAATGCTGTTTAGCATTAAGTCCGCCTTTTGTACCACTTATTTGTTAAGGGTCAATAAAGCATAAATAAATAAATAAATAAGTACAAATATATAATTAATAATTATATTAAGATTACATTGTATCTGTGACTAGTCTATAGATTAATTAATATGAGGAGGACAAATAACAACGACCAATTTTGACAACACCAAGCATCTTTAATAACACCAAGTGATACAACTGTTTGTTAATAATTGTTATGAATATTTGATATCTTAATCAAAACATTGATAAACATTTATATTTAGAAGCAATTACTACACACAAGTTATATTTATCATTAAAATATGAGAAAATGTAACACAAGATTATATTCAACGTTTTACATACATTAAATCTTAAATTACATAGCATTAACAATAATGATTATAAACACCAGAACATAATTTTTCAAATCGCTATATCTCAGACACGGTGATTCATAATTTCTCAGGAAAAAGTGTATTGAAAGAATTTTTATAAATATTTGGATAACAAACAACTTTTCATTCTTAATTTTTAAGTGTTCCTAACATTCGTACATATTTTCATTCCTCTATGCGAATTATTATTAGCTTGAAAGTAGATATATATAAAATGGACTATTAACTGTCTTTCGTTTTTATGAACCACCAAAAATTAAACATTGGACAATCAACAAAACATGCGTAAACATTTATCTTTAGAAACAATCACACAAGTTATATTTATCATTAAAATATGAGAAAATGTAACACAAGATTATATCCAACGTTTTACATACATTAAATCTTAAATTACATAGCATTAACAATAATGATTATGAACACCAAAACATAATTTTTCAAATCGCTATATCTCAGACACGGTGATTCATAATTTCTCAGGAAAAAGTGTATTTTAAAGAATTTTTATAAATATGTATTTGGATAACAAACAACTTTTCATTCTTAATTTTTAAGTGTTCCTAACATTCGTACCTATTTTCATTCCTCTATGCGAATTATTATTAGCTTGAAAGTAGATATATAAAATGGACTATTAACTGTCTTTCGTTTTTATGAACCACCAAAAATTAAACATTGGACAATCAACAAAACATGCGTAAACATTTATCTTTAGAAACAATCACTACACACAAGTTATATTTATCATTAAAATATGAGAAAATGTAACACAAGATTATATCCAACGTTTTACATACATTAAATCTTAAATTACATAGCATTAACAATAATGATTATGAACACCAAAACATAATTTTTCAAATCGCTATATCTCAGACACGGTGATTCATAATTTCTCAGGAAAAAGTGTATTGAAATAATTTTTATAAATATTTGGATAACAAACAACTTTTCATTCTTAATTTTTAAGTGTTCCTAACATTCGTACCTATTTTCATTCCTCTATGCGAATTATTATTAGCTTGAAAGTAGGTATATAAAATGGACTATTAACTGTCTTTCGTTTTTATGAACCACCAAAAATTAAACATTGGACAATCAACAAAACATGCGTAAACATTTATCTTTAGAAACAATCACTACACACAAGTTATATTTATCATTAAAATATGAGAAAATGTAACACAAGATTATATCCAACGTTTTACATACATTAAATCTTAAATTACATAGCATTAACAATAATGATTATAAACACCAAAACATAATTTTTCAAATCGCTATATCTCAGACACGGTGATTCATAATTTCTCAGGAAAAAGTGTATTGAAAGAATTTTTATAAATATGTATTTGGATAACAAACAACTTTTCATTCTTAATTTTTAAGTGTTCCTAACATTCGTACCTATTTTCATTCCTCTATGCGAATTATTATTAGCTTGAAAGTAGGTATATAAAATGGACTATTAACTGTCTTTCGTTTTTATGAACCACCAAAAATTAAACATTGGACAATCAACAAAACATGCGTAAACATTTATCTTTAGAAACAATCACTACACACAAGTTATATTTATCATTAAAATATGAGAAAATGTAACACAAGATTATATCCAACGTTTTACATACATTAAATCTTAAATTACATAGCATTAACAATAATGATTATAAACACCAGAACATAATTTTTCAAATCGTTATATCTCAGACACGGTGATTCATAATTTCTTAGGAAAAGTGTATTGAGAGAATTTTTATAAATATTTGCATAAAAAATAACTTTTCATTTTTAATTTATGAGTGTCCCCAACATTCTTACCTATTTTCATTCCTCTATGCAAATTATTACTAGCTTGAAAGTAGATATAAAATGGACTAGTCTGTCTTTCGTTTTTATGAACCACCAAAAATGAAAGATCGGACAATCATCAACAAGACATGCATGGCAATGTCAACCAGTAAAGCTGCTGAATAGGGAATTTTATCAAAATAAACTTAACATTTGGTACATATTATGATAATTTAGTGTCTAAGAGCTACTGAACCATTTGACTAACCCGTATCCCACAGAGCTAGAATTTTTTTAAATGATGTTTTATTATCAGTCAATTAAGAAAGTACCGTTCTGCCAGACATTAAGCGGTTGCGTCATCATCCTTTAAGTTTTTGAAAATGCAAAAAAATATTAACCTTCTCTCACAAGGCTACAATTTTAATAGGTTGTAATTTAGATATGCTTTAGTGTAAAAAAAAATTGCCAACCCCGATTGGAGGGTTGCAAGTATGTGCCAGAACAATGCAAAGTTGTCATCGGGACTGCAATTCATAACCTGCTCCCACTAGGTTAAAACTTTCAGGGAACATTCTATCAATTGTTTAAACAGTATAATTATGTAAACAGCCAGAACATTCTAGTGGTTGCAAGTATCTGCCAGAAGAGTATACAGGGTGAATCAAACCCGTTGATTTTGCTTCATGATTTTTTTTATAGGGTGTCCATCAATGTGTACGATCTATGAGATCATACAATCGCCCCATACGTTATAATGACATTAAAGAGAGACAAGAGCCTGAAATTATACATACATGAAATTATATATATAATACATTTGTATTATATTTATTTTTTGTATGGCAATACTAAAATTTCTTTCCACCAATGTGTAAGATCTGCAAGATCAAACAATAGTCCTGTACTTTTGAATGACATCAAAAGCACACTAGAGCTTGAAATTATACATAGAAGGATACATTTGTATGAAAATTCTTATTAATCCGAACTAGGCGCAACTTTCACCTATAAGTTTATCATTATTATATTAACCAATTGTACACCAAAAACACTACGATGCAATGTTTGAAGTATAAAAATATAGAAAAAGATCGAATTATGTATTATGGGTACTATATTAAACAGCTCTCCGTATGGATTTATACATTACAAAAAGAAACATATATACAGGATCGTTTTTGATGTTTTTTTTTGTGCGGTCGGGTTAATTATTTTTATGGAATTTAAACTAGTTATTAGATAAACTACCCTAGGCAGTGTGAAAATGATAAAAACAAACTACACACTTAGAAATTACCACTATGTACTACTTTGTACTTAAACCTAATTTAGAATTGTTACGCTTTCCTTTTCAATTAATATAATATACATGCTCATAATACTTATTCCTAATTATTTTATACCTAGTCTATGAGTATATGTGGGGCGCAAAAGAATCTACAGTAATGATAAGATGAGGAGGATGAATAACGCCCCAACTCAAGAGTCACTAAGGGTTACTAGGAAAGAATCACTTACTACTATTATTTCTTCTGTGGTATGACTTCAAAATGATGTGCATAAGTATATCAATGATACATGATGTAGTATATCGATATCGATAACATTTTGTAGTTTTGCAATCTAACTAGATTGTCATCTGTCAACTGACAGATGTCGCTGTTCTGTCGTCTCGATCAAGCACTACGCGGGCAAGCGCACAATGACACAGTTATGAACTGTCGGGCGCGGAGTATAGACATGGTGTTTGTAGCGAGCCGATATGTATCTATATATATCTATATATATATATATATATATATTAAGTAATAATCATTTGGCGTAACCGTGTTTCCTAGTCTATTACATCGAACCAGTAAATATACAGAATTAGTGGTCTAACGGAACACTACACATACCTACACGAATAAATGAATTTTGAGTTTTGAATTTTATAGATTAAAAGAACTTAGGTATAATCCCGGAAAACGCGGGCAAAGCAGCGGACAGTCGTGACCTGCCTCTTGAGACTGTAGCAACATGTAGACCTTTAATTTATATAACAAATTACTTTGAAATTACAATTAGAATTTTATTTACCTACACATTATTTACCTACACATCTACTTTAGGTAAAGAACTATTAATTATAAGTGGGTATAAAATTACAATTAGAATTTTATTTGAAATGGCCAGTAGGTGACTACTAGGTACTAACCTACACACATAACCTAATATCTACCTAACATCTACAAATTCAGGTAAATAACTACAGTGGCACAGGCTAGGGCTTTCTCCGGTGTTGAACACCAGCCCGATTTTGTCACTACACAAACACACGGACATTCCATTCTTTCTTATAAAATTGTTACTTTCAAAGCTATACCCATTATACACTAACAATAGACTTGCAGCTTTACTGTTGACTTACAAAATCCGATCAACTTTTTATTCATGTTACTGGATAAATAAGTTTAGGGATGAAATAGGTACAAAATGCTGGCCTGTATGAAAGTCCGTGCATTTTCATTTTGAACTAATGAGGAGAAGTTAATTCGTTATAACGTTTAATAATATTTATCATTACATTGTGTTGCATTTATCATTATACACAAGTACAATATTAAGAGCTTACTACTTAGATACGTAATACAATAGATAGATACGTGATACAATATCAAAATGTATTTTTGGACGCCATACGTTTATAATGTACAGATTGTAGTGACAGCACTACAACTGGTTTATGGAGTTAATTAATCAGCTTAAACAATATGCAATATAAAGGTCTCATAAAGTCCCATAAATATATAAACTTTTTAATATTTACCTTAGTCCAAAAATATTATTTATCATTTCAACATCTAACACAACATTCAACATCTAACATTTTGTTTTTTTGTGATTATATAATATTATATTAGGTACTTTTGTAAAGATAACATCAAATATAAAGCTCTGAATATTAAAATCTACTATAGAGGTAGGTATACCTACTTAGTAAAAATATATTTTGCATGCTACATCTATTGTACTTTTATTACATTAAATATAAAGCTTTGAGGATTAAAATCTGCTATAGAGATAGGTATACCTTTTTAGTAAAAATATATTTTGCATGATATATCTACTTTTATAACATTAAATATAAAGCTTTGATGATTAAAATCACTAGAGGTAGGTATATGTACCAACATATTAAAAATATATTTTGCATTGTTAATGATAGATTTTATAGTCTGATAGGTACAATAACAACTATTTTTAAAGATTTGTTTAATAAATCCATTCATATAATATATATAAATAATTGAATTGTAATAACATTTCTATTGAAAATAAATATTATTTTTCTACTTTACTGTTAATATGTACATACATTTTTTTTATCTAATACCTTTAAACGAGCAATTCTTGTATATATGTATAATAATTATATATTCTGAGTGTTGGAAACTACTCCCAACGATTTTCATGAAATTTATGCAGGGGGTTTCCGTGGCGCTAAATCGCTTAAGCTAAGATTCATTTTTAGAAAATTTCGTTTTATCCGTGTTTTCAGGCAATGAAAAACTGCTACAATAGACTCTTCCTGACATCTATTGGCGAGTAGCAACACTGAAGCTACTTCAGTAGATGGCGTTGTTTACTCAAAAAAAATACCGAGCTAAGCTCGGTCATTCGGGTACTTGGTATTCTAAACCACGTTACAAGTTTAGCCTATCAGTTGTACCGGAAATTTGTACAGAAATATCCAGTTTCTCTAAGCTATTTTAGGTAGAACACTATACCAATGAATGAATGCGGTTCACATATAGAAAAGGACAGTCTCAATATGTCAATAGAAATGTACAACAATCTTAATACAATTTTTAAAAGTATTTTTTTGTAGACCACGCCTACCTAGGTAACTCGATAAGTTTTGAGACAAGAAAAAATAATACACTACTAGCTGCTCGGACGGACTTCGTTCTGTCAAAAGTTTTATTTTTATCTTGAAATGTAAGCTATCCTATCTTTCAAGTAAGATCAAACAGCACACGGTGTGCAAAGATTAAAATCGGTTAGGGTCAAAACACATTTATTCGGCTCCATTCGGCTTTTGTCCATAGTAAACAACGATTTTGTATGGAGACGCGTACGCATCCTTACGGCTTTTCGGCGCCGATTCCGCTTTCGCAAATGTGTTTTATCTTTCGGCCGCGTACGCCGCGTACGACGTCGAACGCGGCGGAACAGCGCCGCGCTGTAGTTAAGTACATGGAAGATTTTTCACTCCTTGGCCTGATCAACAGGTTGCGACCTTCATAGTTCCCGTATAGATTATACCCACTAACGTCTTCGGACGGACTTCGCAGCGTATTCAGCGCCGTACGCAGCCGTTCGCATTCTTACGACGCCGTAAGCAGTCGTTCCCATTCTTACGACGCCGTACGCGGCTGATAGAAGCCGAGCCGAATAAGTGTAACCAAAATTATTCGGCGAAACGCGAATGGCGCCGAATAAATGTGCGTTGACCCTTAAGAAGCTTAGGAGTCCATCGTGGACAAACAACGTGACACGGAATTTATACATATATCCATACTAATATTATAAATGCCGGTATTGTAAATGAAGTCTGTCCGGGCAGCTAGTTTTTAAATAAATTTGCTTTTTTAACACGCTTTTTAACCGACGAAAAAAATGAGGTTCTCAATTCGACACGTATATTTTTTATGTATGATCACGCAGCACAGAATGGTCCGATTTTGATGATTATTTTTTTAGTGGATGTCTTGAAGTCGGTCCCATTTTTTTTTTTTTTTCAACCATAAAGGTCCCAAAATAGTCGATGATTGATTGTTCACCCACGGATTTTTTACCCGTTACCTCAATAACTTTGTACTGGAAGACCCGATTTTGATGATTCTTTTTTTTTATTGGATAGTGTATATAATCCGCGCGCTATCAGAATGGGATGCGACCTTTTGAAACTGAGACGCTTACGTGTCATCGGCAAGCCGTAGCGTCGGCAACAATGATATTTATTTATTTATGTACACTTTATTGACCATAATATAAAACATTGAAGAATAAATGGCGAGCTTAATGCTTTTGCATGTACATTGTATGTATAAAAAAGGTAAACGTGCCAAGAGGGCGCTGAAATTGAGGCAGTTGAATTTATTCAGGTGTAGCGATTTCACTATGACATTTGACAGCTATAAGAAGATTTAATTAACACAGGTGGTAAGTATTTTAATTTATTTATTTATTTATTTATTGTTCATGTACACATAAAAATTAAAAGGAAAACAAATAACAGATACATTGTACAAAGGTTCTGCTTATCTCTTACGAAATTTCTTCCAGCAGACCTGCGACTGGACAAGTGACAGAAAGGTAGATGGCGTGCACTCACTAATAAATAATGAATAATAACTATAACTATTAATCTATTTAAATATACATAAATAGATATATTCATAAATAAATATATACAATATTATATAATACAACAATATATCCATGTTATATATAAATATAAATAAATATATACATATATATAAATATATAAAACTACGTACAATCTATCATGAGAAAGAGGAGGAAAAATTTAATGAATTTATATAAACTAAGCTAAAGAAAGATAATAGTCTCGGACTTTTTTCTTAAAAGTGAATATAGTTTTTGAGTCACGTATGTTAGGTGGGAGCGAGTTCCATAGTCTGACTGCATGGACAGAGAAGGAATAACTAAAATATATGCTTTAATATTATAGGCGAAGCATAATAATTTAAAGTAGAACGTCCCCAATAGTGATGTCCATCATCTGCAGTACTTAGGTAGGTCTATTTTTATTCTATTTTTCAGAAGGCGATAGGTACTTCTGACGAAAGTAAAAGCTCTGAAGATGACGAAAACTCTGATCATGATTGCCATGAAGTAAATAGGCATTAATGTCTAATAACTTATATATAATTAACTTAATGTATCTAAACATTTTATTGAATTGATTACAACCATGAACATATTTTATATATATTATCATTATGATAGATCGCAGAAATAATTAATTTATAATTAATACTAGGTAATACTACTCGTAAACAATAATTATCTCAATTGTTCAGCATTTTTTTTGCAACGCTACTTGAGGACTTTTGTTTTTGATTTACTTCGACAAGGTTCCATACCAATCTCGTCGCGCGCGGATTATACCTTGAAGTTATTTTCATTAAAATTTGGAAACAAAATTTTACCCCTAAAGGTACGAAAATAGGGGATGATTGATATTTCACCTATTACATTTTTACCTGATCTACCACCCATAACTAATAAGTTATTAAATTTTATAGCAACTAAAAATTATAAAATAATTACTTTTTAACAAAAAGTGCCCTCATGTTACGCTGAATGTAATTAATTTTGCATGTTTGTTTGTATCAAAATGAAGCTTATATCTAGTTTAATAATAAGTAAGTATCATTGAGCAATGTGAGCTATGTTACAAAATGGTTCTTAAAAACTTAAGTATTTTAACAAATATTTTATTCTAATTTAAACCAAGACTTGAAAACATTATTAAATTCAATTTTTTTTATATAATATTTCGAATCAATAGAAGCTATACTTTATTTTTTAATAGTTGTACTCCCTGAGTTTGAGCTTGATACGGGTATTTTTACTTTGCTGTAGCTGAAGTAGTTTGCTAGAAAATTAAATCCATGCGGCATTCGACGCGGTTCAACACAGATCGCGTTCGCGACGCGTCGGGAACGTTTTGCTTTTGACAGCAGTCTGTCATCGGACTTCGCAATCGTTAAGAATAGTGTAATTATTTAAAAAAAAGCATGGGGTGCATGGTGCCAATGAGTAGAAGGATTATCATTTTGATAATATCTTAAAAAGCATCCCACGCTTTTTTTACAATTACTACCTATTATAAATTAACATACGTAATCTTAATCCATACCTAGTGCATTATCCCAGATCAGTGTACACTACACAGGGAAGAGGGGGTTTCCAAACACAAGTACTATCACTTAAATGGAAAGATCCCACATATATTTAATGTAATGTAAATTCTAGTAATAATAAACGATTTTTGAATTGATTTTGATTTGAATTACACTATTCATTATTCAAATTTATTTTCTATTTTTTGTTGGATTTTCTATGAAAGCGTTGTTTTCAGTTTTTTTTAACTAGATTACTTATTAAAAATATATATAGAAATACGTGCCATTTTTTTATTACGAGCATCTCAAAACTTATCGAGTGACCTACATATCAACAGTTAATCTTAAAATAAATTATAGAACCACGTACTTACGTCTTATAATAACACCTCATATTTTCGAAAAGGAGAACATAAATATTGAAATTAAATTGATATATTTTAGCCGCTAAAGTTATTAAGTTAAAAATATATCTTTGAGGCATTGCATGATTTTACGGTGTCTGTTTAAGTTTAAACCCGAACCATAAAAATATTGTTAAGAAAAAATATACGTATGGATCACGTTATAATATGCCGCTCGGTTTCGCAAATTAGTCGTAAAGATGTGCTTGTTCTCTACGTCGTCTCGCTCCATTACGACGTATCAGTCGCAGTAACCGTCATATGCAAGATGAATTGCGTTGCCCGACATGACGTGCCCGACGACGACGCCTCTCCTCAGCAGGCAGATGCGACACACTTAAGGCGGGGAGTCTGGGCTCATTGGCGTTCGGTCTTAGATCGACGATAGATAGTCTTGATCCTCGTCCCTCGACCGCTGGGCTTCTAAAATCAACTGCGGTTTCTCTAGGCTCAACGAAACTGCGTCCAGACTTAATTGCGGAGCCTCTTCGATCGTTAGAGGAGCGTTCGGGTCGCCTCGGTTTAGTAATAGCGTGTGTTCGCACAATCGAAGAGTGAGAAGGTCCAGGGAGCGACAGATCGACTGTGACATCTCTGGAGGGTCCCGGTTGTGGGACGATATCACGCATTATAATAGATTCGGAAGCGGTACTGGCTGCGACTTCGCGGCGCTGGCGACTGTTGTCGAAGGTCCATCGCCTGATGTAGTCGCCGGAGCGGCGCCGCGTCCGCCGTGTGCTGGGCCTCACGAATGACATGTCGGTGCACGTCGCGTCTGTCCCAGTACTCGCCGCCGATGCTGAGGATAAACCTACGTTTCAATACTAAAATTGCACATGTAAAGCATGGTTTTAATTTTTGCTTTAACTTCATAGATAGTCAGTCCTATATTCATTCCAACACGAAGTTGTTCTGGTGCCGAAGCACGCATTTTTTATTTTTGTATGCATCACAATGCTTATCCCATAAGCATTCGTGCTCTCTATAAAGTTGTATGAATTTTAAAGTATGGTCTTCTATAAATTTTCTCGGCATTTTTTCGCAGAAATTCTACACCAATACAAACGCATGTATATTCTACAGACTGCGCCAGCGACTGGCGCGATGCGTTTACACATGTCCGCAGCGCTGGCGCGGGGGTTAATAAGGGGTATGCAGGCGGAGGTTACTGGCTTGAAAAATAGACGGGCGTTCTATTCTCGCCAGCGCTGTAAGTCAGCGCTGGCTTGGCTTGAAAAACTATTTATACAAGGCCAATGCCAAGCCAGCGCTGGCTGGCAGTGGCACTGGGGTATCTTTGAAAAGGTATTTTAAAAATATATTGGGTTAAATAGCAAATTTTTAGATTCAGGGCACTGAAATATTACTGGCGTATAGAACAGACACCGCGAACATCGGGTTCGGGGGTCTGCATTGCACCCGGCCGGCTTCATTCCATTCTGTCACTCGGTTGCGCTCATGGCGGCCACATGTCAAAATTGTGACAAAATAACATTTCAAACATGCCGCAGTACGTTATATTATGAAGCTGTAAAAATCACTCAACTACGAAAAAAAATTGTTGTGTTACATACCATTGGCAAGAAAATAAATAATTAACATAAACCAAAACCAATTTATTTCATTTTTTTCGTTTGCACACTTGAATAATACTTGGCAAGCCGCAAGCGTGTTAATGTACTAAATATGCTTGCTTAAGCTTGCCGACGCGACGCTTGTGACCAATTTAAGGTGTTAGATTTTTAACACGAATAAATGGTAAACGTTTGAAAATCGTTCAAACGCTTTTGCGCGTTAAATGAAGTTGGAGTAAGAGCATGTAAAGATTTGGAGTCGGTGACTACTTGTCTTAGTTCGGCAAGTGTCATATTCAAAGTTACTCTATGGCAAGTGTGCAAACGAGCCTTCTAGTTTGAAAAGAGAACGGAGGGCAAGCAGGCGGCGGTGGAACACACATCGCACATTGAAAACAAAAGTGGCATTATACAAAAAACCCGAATTCTTAGTTAAAACGACATTTAGGTTACCTAAAATGAAGCGCTTCTAATGCCAGTCTTTGCATTAGTAATTCTAATATGAAGTTTGGAAACTTTTTCCTAGATGCCCCTAGTGTCACTTTATACTTTTAGTAAAAACAACTGTGCGGTGAGTAAAAAGTAGCTTTTTGTGTTTACTGTCGTTTTAAGGGTAATTCACGCTACTGAAGTAATAACCACATAAATGACATTTTGGATATAGTGTCACTTATTTATTTAAAAGTAATAACGAAAAATTTTCTATTTTTGAAATAAAAAGTGATATTTAGTGGTTAGTGTCGTTTTAAATATAATACACGATATCAATCTATTGGAAAAATTACTACATAAATGGCATTTTAAGTATATTGTCGCTTGTTTAGTTAAAGTTATGCGGAACTTTTTCTAAATATATATTTTTTAAATAACTACATCATTTACTAGCATGTTTTTAATACCTGACTAAAAGTAGGTTAGTCGAACTGATGAGAGAAACTAATTTCAGCGATATATTTCAGTTATTTTCCTAGACATTGATCAAAATGTTGAGTTAAAAACTTTAAATGGCTATACTGAAAAACTACTATTTTTGCGCCACTTTTGTTTTCAATGTGCGACATTTTGTTTGAGATGTCTTTTCTATGTCATAATAATTCAATGATTCAGGGCCCATTTTGGTTAGAGTCAGAGGGAACCCCTGCCAGCGAATCTGTTGGAGTTGGACATGTAAAAATTTCACAAAAATAGGTTATATTATGAATTTACAAGGACAACTATCTCGGCTAATAAGGGTCTGCAGGTTAATGAGTTATAGTCGATCAAATTACAATTTTTATTTATTAAGTTGATTGGACCATCTTTATTATATTATTTGTATAACAACACCCCAAACGCCTCTAAAGTAACAAATAAACTATAATTATTTCATGAGAACCTTTATAGATCTCGTCGTTCTATAGCTATACGGACATATGTTCGATATCGAAGCGATATCGTTTCGTGGAATCCTACGACGTGCAGTGTAAACAAATACGACACGACATCGCAAGGTGGCACGTGCGTGGCAGCGTGTCGTATGGTATGGCTTTGTGTTCATAACTATAGATATACAATATCTATCTAAATTGGTAACAGGAGAACATTGATAAAATTAATGACCTAACTTTAAGAACATGTTCGTACCTCGTATAATTATGAATAGTTCCACTATCGTAAATATAAAATTCTCGTTTTCTCTCACTTTGCTTGGCTTGAACTTCGCTGAATTAAAAGTGGTAACTTTAGAAAGATTAATTAAAATATTCATTAGACTTATTTTTGTTTTACAATAGTTGTATTAACAATAGATGGTATTAATGTTTCATACAATTAGTATTAATTATATTTATTTAAAATCGATACCATATCGTTCTCATTCGCCCGCCACAAATAACCGCAAATATTTTCGTTGGAAATTGTTTCAGAATCGTAATGCTTCCACAAATAATAGCAAAGCGCAATGTCTATTTGAATTCGTGACAGTAGCAAAAGCTTTTGGCTGTAGTTGGATTATATTATTCAAGGTCTACTTACTTCATTTATATTACAATTATGTTGTTCTTAAGCACTGGTACTTTAAGCATAATCTCAAAACGATTTTTGTCACAAACCGGTACGAATAAATACACCCACCGTGTTCTACCGTGATAAAAAATATTTTCTACTGCCTCGTCTCCCTAAGGTAAGTACAGGACAAAAAAACGAATATAAGCAGAGTCTGTGCAGCCTTCAAGTTGATCAAAATGCATTCATTTTATTGAAAGAATATTTATTGCTCATAATAATTGACGAAATATTACATGAGAACTTAACTCTGAGTATTAATAATTGCGATATAGCACGCAGAACACTTATTGACCTATTTATAGACACAAATATTCACAAAATCAACAGTACCTCGAATACTGTTATATTAATACTATTATAGCTATTATTATAATATATTATCGAATAATATTATAACAAAACTTTAACATAGGAACTAACTACAATCTCAATACTCCTTGCCTACAATATTATTACTCAATTGCAGAATCGAATAATGAAGGTAGTTTTAACAAAATACTAGTCGAACATTGCAGCGTCATGCGAGCGCAAAAAACAAGAATCAAGGTAGGAGGAATGACTAGATGTGACACTTAATTATTAACTTTACTTTTACTTTCGTTCATGATATGAGACTTGAGTTGTGTTTTAAATATGTTAAAACTTTTTATTTCATTTTATTGATTAGCTTGGTTTGAAAGAAAATGTATATAATGTATATATTAGGTATTTACTCTTATGGAGGTCACCAATGTGAGGATGTGTGTGTTAGCGTGATATACCTATAATATTTTTATATCTTATACTTCTTATGTCTCGTTAGGTTGTCGCGGTTGGTCGATGTTTTTTGCATATATAAATAAATACCTAGATAAGTATAAGTTCTAAGGTTATCTATTGTAATATAAAAATTATTCATATTTTTAATATATTACACAACCATTAACCCCCCTTCGCTTCGCTACGTACACCCCGTAGCCCTGAAACAATTTCCTTATGCCTTACAGCCTTATACCTCATTAATGTGGCTATCATACACAAAAAATATTCAAAACCGTCTTCCAGTTCCCGAGATAAGCGCCGAAAGTTTTTCAAAGGAAATAATTTTGGAATACGATTAAAGATTTTATTTAAAATGTATATATTTTTTATATAATTATAGACTAGTATGTAAAATTTTGCCGCCATTCAACAAACACCATCATATTATATTTATACATATATAACTCCTTGAATAAGTCCTAGTAATAGTCCTCAAAATAAAACTCGAATAATGTAACTTAATCGGAAGTCTCCAGCGTCCACTAACTATAGCAGCAAAATTTATTGAAATAGAACACTTACACGCAACGAACTTTATATGAAATATCACTGTTTTTTAATTAACCACCTGTAAACAAAATAAGTAGTGGGTTCTCTATCAGCTTAGGAGACTGCACACTAGAGCTAGAGACATACAACACAAACAAAAGAGGGTACTCACTGGTGACGCTGCAGGTGCGTCCGTTGCTGGCGCGGTGTCTGTTGAACATGGCGTTGTAGCAGCGCGCGACCCAGCCGAAACACGGCACCGTCTGCACCAGCGCGCGCCGGAAGTTCTGCCCGGTGAGGCAGTACAGAAAGAAGTTGATGCCGAAGTTCGCGTTGAACATCATGGTGGCAACGTTCTGAGCCGTCAGCCATTTGTCATCGAGCTCGCTCGAGTCCTGCCGACCAGTGTAGTGGTTACCATCCGTCACTGTTGTTTTAGTGTATACAATTATAGTGGGGGAGCCCAAGAGGACATTTCGGGATTTACTCGAGCGCGTCAGATTATTTTACGGTGTGTTAATTAGGTGCTGAAAAGTGTGCATTTATTTATCTTACTAGCTGTTGCCCGCAACTTTGCACGCGGAAATTATGCTTATCATATTTGTACCCCTTACAGAAAAAAGTTTAAAAACAGGTTAATTTATATAGTTAAATGGCAAAGTTGTAGGTAATAAAGAGATCTACAACTTTTGTATTTACACTTTTTTACATAACCTCAAAATTTATGTGTAAATTTATGTGTTTAAAAAAAAAATTTCCCCAAATTTGGTGAAAACTTACCTTTGTATTTTCTGAGAACGTTTACCATAGTAGTGTAGAGTTTTTTTTATATACCATTAGAAAGTAGAGATTCCAACGAACAAAAAGACCACCGACTTTTAAGGACATACAAAGGTAAGTTTTCACCAAATTTCGTGATTTTTTTTGTAAAAAAAAAGTGAAGTGCTCAATTTTATCTTTAAACGTATGCAATCATTTCATCAATGTTTTGTCATGACGTTGTCACGTTAAACTACCGTCCGTAAACCGAATTTACAGTCATTATTTTTTTTTAGTCTATAAAAAACATTAAATGTGTGTGTGTATGTATGTAGAGTTCATGTTGCTAAAGTTATTATATTTGATGTTTTAATTATTATTGTGTGGGTTTGTGAAACAAATCATATCTATATGCAGGTGAAAACAGCATTGCGCATTTAAGAACTGTTTAGCTATAGTCACCGTGAACTAGGCTCAATTTGTCGTTTGTCATCACATTGACACTAAAGATGTACAAAAAAATCGGTTCACGAAAGGAACCAATTTTTGCAACCACTCGATTCAAAATTGTAAGACTTTCTAATCTATTCAATAATTAAATTGTAAATTCTAAAAACCTACTGCTTCCATTGAGCTACTTAAGTTACTTTACACAGTACCTATATTTCCAATAATTATTTATTTACGACTATGATAAAATATTTTTTTCCTAAAAAACTCACTGCTAGGTATTACGATAAGCCCCACCCACTCAGTTTCTTAATAACATTAATATCATTATGAGCGTCAGGCATAAAATCTACAATGAATTAATTCTTGTTTATTTCATAAAATACCTACTTAATCTATAGGGTGGCAAAAATTATAACCCGATTTTCTTTAACTGTATTTTTTTAATAAATGAAAATCTTTAGTTTTGCTATTGAATTGTGTTAATTTGATGTCTTCATTTTTTTTCATAAAGTACAAAAAATTTGATCGACCAAGTGGCCGCCCGCGCCGCCAGAGTTGATGACCATGCGAGCCCGATTTGTAGCATTTTTCATCACTCTTGCCAGAACTTCCGGCGATAAGGTTCCTGCATTTATGACGGATATTCTCTTTGAGGGCTTCAAAAATCCGGGGACTTGTTGAAATAGACTCGTGGCTTCAAGAAAACCCACCAAAAACCCAAAAGAAGTCTACAACTGTTAAGTACGGTTAAACGGGCGATCTTGCCGGCTAGTAGGTACAAACCACCAGCCAAAACGAGAGATTATTCTAATTTAAGTGAAGTGAAAGTGAACTTTAGTAAACATTTTCAAATTCTATTCTCTCACAAAAATATTGAATTTATAATTGTATGTCATAAAATTAGTTTACGACGTGTTGCATTTACGACGTGTCGAACGCGTCGCATTTTTAACAGACTTCAAAAAAGGAGGAGGTTCTCAATTCGACTGTTTTTTTTTATGTTTGTTACCTCAGAACTTTAGACTGGGCGAACCGATTTTGATGATTCTTTTTTTAATCGAAAGCTGGTGGCTGTCATGTGGTCCCACATAAATTTTATTGAGATCTGACAATGGCATCCATGAGAAAACCACATAAGTCGTAAATTTGTGTTAAGATGTGCGCGACAAATTGACGAATAACTCAATATCACGCCAACCGATTTCGATGATTCTTTTTTTAATCGAAAACAGGTGTTTGTCATGTGGTCCCACATAAATTTTAACGAGATCTGACTAGTAGTTTTTGAGACTTTCAAGTCGGTTATTTTTTGTTAGTAAAATTTAGATTATAGTTCTTACATAATTATTATGCATGTATGCTTTGGAACTTTGAATAATCCAAATTTTACTAACAATATAATACAAGCGCGAGTCGGACTCACGCATGAAGTGTTCCGTAGCAGCAAGTAACATATTATAAAAGTTCTTGTAGTTCGTTTTAACTTTGATCGATGTTTTTTGCGGTTTACGATTTATGACGTATTAAAAAAAACTACTTACTAGATCTCGTTCAAACCAATTTTTGGTGGAAGTTTGCATACTAATGAACATCATACATATATTTTTTTTTAGTTTTGTATTCTCTTATTTTAGAAGTTACAGTTACACACATTTTACCACTTTGGAAGTGTCTCTCGCGCAAACTATTCAGTTTAGAAAAAATGATATTAGAAACCCTTAATATCATTTTTGAACATCTATCCATCGTATGGGTTTGATGAAAAAAAAAATTTTGAGTTTCAGTTCTAAGTATTTGGCCCCCCAAAATTTATTGTAATTTTTCGATTTTTGTGTGAAAATCTTAATGCGGTTCACAGAATACATCTAATTACCAAGTTTCAACAGTATAGTTCTTATAGTTTCGGAAAAAAGTGGCTGTGACATACGGACGGACAGACAGACATACAGACATGACGAATTCATAAGGGTACCGTTTTTTGCCATTTGGCTACGGAACCCTAAAAAATAATAACTCAAAAACTACTTGTCAGATCTCGCTCACATTTATGTGTGACCACATGACAAGCACCAGCTTTCGATAAAAAAAATCATCAAAATCGGGTCACCCATTCAAAAGCTCTGAGGTAACAAACATAAAAAATAGAGTCGAATTGTATACCTCCTCCTTTTTTGAAGTCTGTAAAAATTCGTCCGCGCCGCATCCAGCGTATGAAATTTGGGTTTCGGTTGAATAATGAATATTCTAACCCTTATCTTATTAGTTCAAATGGCTGCGATTAGAGATTATCGTAATAAACACTTCTGGTCATGTCCTTATAGAAGAAAATAAATTAAATTGTGAAAAGTACTTATTCACAAAGAAAGAAATAAAATGAATTCATTTTTATGTATTTTTAAGTTTCGATTATGTATAGTAATGTATCGATTATGATTGGTTTTATATGCGGTTTCAAGCCGCCACATCACTGTACGGCAGTGTCTGTTTAGACCTCTTTATATAACATTGTTTCGACTTATTCAATTCGTTTTATTCAGTATATATTAAGTAGGGCAACAAGTACAAAAAGCAAACATAGACAAATAAAAGCGGCCAAGTGCGAGTCGGACTCGCCCATGAAGGGTTCCGTAGCAGCAAGTAACATAATATAAAAGTTCTTGAAGTTCGTTGTAACTTTGATCGAGGTAAATTGCGGTTTACGATTTATGACGTATTAAAAAAAAACTACTTACTGGATCTCGTTCAAACCAATTTTCGTTGGAAGTTTGCATGGTAATGTACATCATATATTTTTTTAGATTTATCATTCTCTTATTTTAGAAGTTACGGGGGGGGGGGGGGGGACACATTTTACCACTTTGGAAGTGTCACTCGCGCAAACTATTCAGTTTAGAAAAAAATGATATTAGAAACCTCAATATCATTTTTGAAGACCTATTCATAGATACCCCGTATGGGTTTGAAGAAAAACATTTTTTTGAGTTTCAGTTCTAAGTATGGGGAACCCCCAAAATTTATTGTTTTATTTTCTATTTTTGTGTGAAAATCTTAATGCGGTTCACAGAATACATCTACTTACCAAGTTTCAACAGTATAGTTCCTATAGTTTCGGAAAAAAGTGGCTGTGACATACGGACGGACGGACAGACAGACAGACAGACAGACAAACAGACAAACAGACAGACAGACAGACAGACAGACATGACGAATCTATAAGGGTTCCGTTTTTTGCCATTTGGCTACGGAACCCTAAAAAAATGCAATACTTCATGAACATTTGGTGATCTGCTCAAATGGAAGTGACAATACGTCTGAGATCCAATATTTGTCAATATCTTTCTAAATCGAGCTCAAAGATGAAGATTATTCAGGTTGATTTTTCTATTTAACAAACCATAATTTAAGCAAATAAATATATTACTTCATATATTATGTTGAATTTAATCTATATATATATATATATTATATATTATTTCTATATATATCTATACTAATATATAAAGAGGAAAGATTTGATTTTTTGTTTGTACTGAATAGGCTCCGAAACTACTGAACCGATTTGAAAAATTCTTTCACTGTTGGGAAGCTACACTATCCCCGAGTAACATAGGCTATTATTATATTTTCAAAAAATAGGGATCCTTAATAAAACTCAGATAATGTAACCCAAAGTGTAAAAAAATAGGAAAACCGAAGCAAAGCGAGGGCGGTACCCTCGTTATCTATAAAAAAGCGGCCAAGTGCGAGTCGGACTCGCCCATGAAGGGTTCCGTAGTAGCAAGTAACATAATATAAAAGTTCTTGAAGTTCGTTGTACCTTTGACCGAGGTAAATTGCGGTTTACGATTTATGACGTATTAAAAAAAAACTACTTACTAGATCTCGTTCAAACCAATTTTCGTTGGAAGTTTGCATGGTAATGTACATCATATATTTTTTTTAGTTTTTTCATTCTCTTATTTTAGAAGTTAGAGGGGGGGGGACACACTTTTTACCACTTTGGAAGTGTCTCTCGCGCAAACTATTCAGTTTAGAAAAAAATGATACTAGAAACCTCAATATCATTTTTAAAGACCTATTCATAGATACCCCACACGTATGGGTTTGATGAAAAAAAAATTTTTGAGTTTCAGTTCTAAGTATGGGGAACCCCCAAAATTTATTGTTTTATTTCTTTTTTTGTGTGAAAATCTTAATGCGGTTCACAGAATACATCTACTTACCAAGTTTCAACAGTATAGTTCCTATAGTTTCGGAAAAAAGTGGCTGTGACATACGGACGGACGGACAGACAGACAGACAGACAGACAGACAGACAGACATGACGAATCTATAAGGGTTCCGTTTTTTGCCATTTGGCTACGGAACCCTAAAAAGGAAAGATTTGATTGTTTGTTTGCATTGAATAGACTCCGAAACTAGTGAGCCAATTTGAAAAATTCTTTCACTGTTGGAAAGCTACACTATCCTCGCGTGACATAAGCTATATTATATTTTCAAAAGATTAGGGATCCTTCATAAAACTCCAATAATTTACATTACCCAAGGTGTAAAAAAATAAGAAAACCGAAGCAAAGGGAGGGCGGTTACATCATAATAATTAATAACTTGCTCATTGTCATAATAATAATTAATAACTTGACCCGATTTGATTTTCGATGGAATTCAATTAAAATTAGGTATAGTACCAAACTAAGTACGTTTAAGTATAAGCACAGAAGAAATAATAGTACTTATAATAAGTAGGTAGTATAAGTACGATTTTACAATATAACTGTATTTGATTTGATTCACGATTCGTGTCAGTCCGTATTGATTCTTTTTCTGTTTTTAAGCAGGTCATCTCACTATTAAGCTATAGTGACAGTTGTTAACTTTTGTCTATGAATATGGCCCTATTTTACATACATAAACAATAACAATGCACGAGCGATAGGAAAACAAAGAAGTGTTGAACTGATTTCAGAATTCTTAATTTAATAATCATAATTATGTTTTTTAACACTAAATAGTAAATAATATTATAAAAACAAACCTGTTTCTTCACCTTGGTGCGGGGTGCTTTGCTGGCCTGTGAACAACAATTTAAATTTCAAGCGCGGGCTTTTCTCGCTCACCGAAGGTGAAATACAGGTCCTACATTTTTTTTTAATCAGTGCAGCGGCGAAGTCTGAATGTTTTTTATTCGTATTCAAAACCCGAAATGTCCATTTCGAATAATAAGAATCTTTATTTTTCGAGAATTTGTGCTCAAAAAAGCTACATCAATATATTTTCATGCAAATGTACATTATTATATAGACGTAATGAAGACACGACACAGTGCAGGGTGTGAAATGTGGGCATAGTGGGTAATTAAGACATCGAGAGGAACGAGTGCAACTGCTTGCAATGAGCGGTCTGGACAAAAAGACGCCGTGGCCTTGCCCACTCGCTAAAATGCTCAAGCGTAGTAAATAATGTAGCTTCATATTGGTGAAATATTTCTGCAGGCGGTCCAGTAGTTTTTTGAGTTTATCCATTACAAAAAACATTTTAACTTATGCAACTGATGGATTTTGGTTGTACATAATTTCAATTATTAAACAGGGTCTAAAGAAAAACAAATTTTTTTGTGGCAGTGACCAAGAACAGTGAATAATAATAATATAAGAAACGTATTAAAATGACTAACCATATCGTAAGCGTAGCCACACACACGCAGAGTGTAAGCCGGGCAGTTGAACAGCACGAAAATCGAGGACACTATGAGCAGCATGTTGGTGATGCGGCGCTGGGACCGCAGATAGATGAAATCGCTCTCGCGCGGCTTGTGCTGGCCCAGCGTGGCCGCAGTTCGCAGCTCCTCCTGCGTTAGCTTGATCCGATCTCTTTCTAATTTACACACCACGGCCGCTATCCAGGTGTTGAAAAATATGATCAAAATGAGCGGTATCGTGAAGGTGACCGTAGTGTCCACCCAATTGAATCTGGCGGCTTGCTCCAGCTTCTCCCTGTCTATGTGGCACACTTGATTCTCGGAGCTGGCGAAGTGGATGACGGGGATGTTGACCACCATGGAGCCCAGCGTCAGGGCGACGATCACGTAGCGCGCCCGCCGCACGGTGCACACGGACGATCTCCTCAGCGGGTACTGAACTGCGATAAACCTCTCCACGGTGAAAGCTATCACTAGCCACGAACTGAGGCAGCAGGTCACGTACGATACGTATACAAAACCCTTGCAGTACGCGCCTCGGTGGAAAATGCTGTTGACGTTTATGGTACTTATCCAGGGGGGGAACAGCTCCCCCAAAAATAGCGTGTCGGATATTGCGAGGGCAGATAAATATTGTGATGTACTCTGATGCCGCAATTTGCTGGAATAAAAAACGTAGACGGCCAGCGAGTTGCCGCTAATGCCGAGCGTGATCAAGCAGGGTGTGAAATAAACATCTATAGAGCTGGCCATCCGCACCACTACAGTTTCGTATATAGTAACACTTGAATTATAATCTTGTAAACTAGAATTGACAATTTCGATGGAAACATTTAGTACAGCAAAATATTCTTCGATTTGATTTGAACTGTTGTTTTGATTTTCCCGGTGATCATTTGGATCCGTCATGTTGGACGGCATGAATTTGAAAATAAATACGAACACTGTGAGTTTCCCTTTTCTCATCTTTAGGGCACACTTTTATGAGTTATTTTATTTTTTCATTTTCACATGAATTAAATAGTTAATAATAATTTTATCGGTCTCTCGAAGGCGGGAGAGCGGTAGTAGATGGATAGGCGCGCAGCCGCGCCATCACTCGCCGTTGACTAAACTCGGAAGCTGACGAAAGCTCGCTTTATATAGCGGTTCACGGGCCGTACCTCCTCCTAAAGCTCCGGGAGGCTGCAGGCTGCAGCGGGCACCCCCCGCGCAGCCCTTCGCCCTTCTCGCCCCGCCCGGTGACCACGCGTTATTTATACATTCAGCCTTGTTAAACATGCAAAAAGCACCCGCCAAACTCTTATGTAAAATTAAGTTCGTCGCTTACGTCTATGAGTATCGTACCTGTAGAATGTCGGCGCTACGTTAAGTGAAATTCAGAGATCTACGACGTAGCCCCTTTAGAAACATATAAGTTAATGTTTTTTTTTTTTGTATATAAAGAGGAGTTTTGATTTTTTGTTTGTTAGTTTGTAATGGATAAACTCAAAAACTATTGGACCGATTTCAAAATTTCTTTCACCAGTAAGAACCATGACGACACTTGTCGAGTAGGTCGGAAAAATGCATGCATTTTGAGAGCTTACATGGCGTGCCCTGCGAAAATAGTTGAATAACAAATAAAATAATGTGTGGCAAAATTGTTCCCCATAAAAGTTTCAAATTAAAGTCCGCAATAGCATAATATCTATCTTTTAAGGATAACTCACAGTAACCATTTTTAACCGACTTCAAAAAAAGGAGGAGGTTCTCAATTCGACTGTATTTTTTTTATGTTCGTTACCTCAGAACTTTGGACTGGGCAAATCGATTATGATGATTCTTTTTTTAATCGAAAGCTGGTGTCTGTTATGTAGTCCCATATAAATTTTATTGAGATCTCACAATGGAATCCATGATAAAACCATAATTATGTCTTAAGTATTATTTATGTGCGCGACAAATAAACGAATAACTCAACATCACGCCAACCGATTTCGATGATTCTTTTTTAATCGAAAGCAGGTGCTTGTCATGTGGTCCCACATAAATTTGAACGAGATCTGACAAATAGTTTTTGAGTAACTTTGAAGTCGGTTATATTTTGTTAGTAAAATTTAGATCACACAGGTCTGCGACTAAAAAACTGCATAGGATTGTTTTACATTTTCTTATAGATTTTGATCTCCCAAAAACAGGAAAAATATTCAAAACATTCTAACATAGGTTTTTATAAATATTAGTAACAACATAAGAAAAATATTTAAAAAATATGTTCAAAAAATAAACCTACTTGTGTGGTTTTTTATTTAATATAATTGACAAAAAAAAAATTGAAAAACAATGTTAACTATTCTTTATTACCACTTCCTAGAAGGCGGGGGGATACCATACAGTAAATTTTGTGTTAAGAAGTTCAGAGATAGTGTTCATTCACGTTGAAGCGGTTTTAATTATTGATAAATGGGGAAGTTGGCTGGTGGGACTGAGCATGTTGTAACGCGAACTCCTGGGCGCAAATCACTGCAAAAGTATGGAGACTGTTTTAAATATCTATGTACAAAATTCCCGAAGCTCTCAGAAGCAAAGTTGAAAGAGGGAGTTTTCACTGGCCCCGACATAAGGTAGCTTTTAACCGACACCCTCTTTGTGGAACGTATGAATGAGAAGGAAAAAGAAGCTTGGGTATCGTTCAAGGATGTAGTGCGGAAGTTTTTGGGATATTTCCCTAAGGATCCTGACTACAAAACTATTGTTCAACGGATGCTAGCAGCATACGAAGGCTCAAGGCTGCAAGATGAGTTTGAAGGTCCATTTTTCACACTTCCACATAGACTATTTTCCTGAAAACCTGTGAGCTTACAGTGAAGAACAGGGGGAGCGGTTTCATCAGGATATCCGCTATATCGAGACACGGTACCAAGGAAGATGGGATGTCACTATGCTTGCAGACTACTGTTGGATGCTTATGCGGGAAACTAACGAAGGAAATCGGAAAAGGACTCGGCGAAGTATCAAGGAAAAGAATAAAAGGTTTCATAAAAAAGATGAATAAGTATATTTATATTATTTATGGGTTGTAAAAAAAATTATACAAAATATTATTCAAAATTATAATTTTTAATAAACGAGTGCTTTTACAAATTACTCTTTGAATTTGCAAAAAAACCCTTACGTGATAGAAAAAAAATGGCCTTCATATCTGAAATCAGCGCATTCTAAAACATATAATTTAGTAAAAATATCTCGTGCAGCTGACAAAAATTTTTTTCTTGCCGACCTGTGTTATTATCGTAGTAAGGTGCCCATCGGCCAGCCGAACAAAGATGGCTTCATTGAAGTAGGGAAGAAGAAAAAGAAGCCTCTTTGTCGTAACCAATGTGGTACTGCACTGACAGGACATAACCATCTCCTGCGTCCCGCCGTTCCAGTGACCTACATTTACGTCTTCAGTCTCCACTACACCACGAAGGTCTCCGATGTCGTGGAATATTTGGAGAAGAAGACCAAGTGCCGTGTGCTGGTTGAGAAGTTGGACAAGTGAATTAGTTTTAAGTATATTGTTGTATGTATGTTAGTCTGTAAGGTATTTATGTTATGACTTATGGGCCTCGTTGCCTGAAATAAAGGTTTATTATTATTATTATATTATCTTTAAAATGTTCATATCAAATAACGATTTATTTGCTACGCATTTTTAATCTATAACTACCCTACTACTATAACTACTAATACTACTACTATAACTACTAATCTATACCTCTACAATCTTAGCAATAAAACGTAGTTTTTCCAAAAATACGCAGTTTTACCAAATTGGTAAAAAGGCATATGCCATATGGAGTAAACATGCCAATTTTGTAATGCCTGATAAAATAAAATGAACAGTGTAATGTACATTGAACTGAAATGTGGGCGGTTAAGAAAGCGGAGTTTAATATTGAATAATATTTTTTATTATATTTTACCTTTCTCAATTCTGTAAATAGAAACGCCATTTTTTAGGGTTCCGAGAAAAACAAAAACCGGAACCCTTATAGGATCACTCGTGTGTCTGTCCGCCCTTTACAGCCAATTTACTCCGAAACTACTGGACCAAATGTGTTGAAATTTGGTACTCTTGTAATTTTTGTGACCCAAAGACGAAGAGGTATATAACAAAGTAAACAAATACATTTGGAAATTTTTTTTTTATCGAAATTAAAATTAAACAAAAACTACTTTGCTAACCGTATCATGTGGTATGTCTAATGAAAGGGCTTATTGTGAGGATCTCAAATATATGTTTGTTTCTAGCTATTACCCGCGGCTTCGCCCGCGTGTTCAAAGGGAAGTAACAATGAGTTGTTTAACATGCATGAGTCATTCGTAGATATTATAACATAATATTAATCTATACTATAATAAAACTCAAAGGGCAAATTTTCTGTACATTGAATATTTTTAGCACAAAAATATTTTTTTTAGAATTATTGTCTGTCTGTCTGTCTCTCCGTCTGTCTGTCTGTCTGTTTGTCTGTCCGGGCATCACATGAAAACCCTTGAACGGATTTCGATGAAAATTGGTAAAGTTGTTACTAATACTCCGAATCATATTTTAGGATACTTTTTATCCCGGAAAATTAAAAGGTTTCCCCAGGAAACGGGATGAACGTTTATATGGAATATTTTTAAAACATCAACCGATTTGCTTCAAATTTGCAACAAATGTTCCTTGCTTAAATTTATGGAACACATATTTTTCAGTTTTACAAAATTTTGCAAAAAAAGAAAAGAATGCAAATTAATGTGAATATTGCTTATTTTTCAAAACCCGCTCCTGGAGGAATCCTTTGTGATTTCATCGTGGGTTTCAGTATATAAATTACTAAATATAAGTATTCTATATAAATTCACCGTTTTTTAAATTTCCTTCTGCAAGTAAGTACAAATAAGGTAAAACATAATTTCCGTATGCGAGGCTGCGGGCAAAAGCTAGTAATTCATAAATAAGTAACAGATCAGGCGGGACTTATAAGATATAAAAAAAATCCAAAATTTAAAAGATACTAAGAGGAACCAACTATTAAACCTGTGACCCTCCTCGACCTTCCAACTATAATTATAAAGTTATATCAATATTTATATATGACCATCCATGACTTCATCGCCACTTACCATCAGGTGGGATTATAGATAATAATAATATCATATATGTATGAATTTCTAATTATAAATTTATATCAATCCATAGATCCTTTGCCACTTAGAAGGAGCAATTTATTGTTACTTTTAGTATATAGTGATTGAAATACGCATCATAATGGATCTTTCTATGGGAATGAGTTGTTTTACCGCAGTAAAAAGTAGCCTACGTTACTCTCCAGCCTTCTACCTATCTCCACATAAAAAATCATACCATAGCATCGCTCCGTTACGACGTGAAAGACGGACAAACACACAAACAAACAAACACACTTCTTTCGCATTTATAATATTAGTATGGATTGTTTCACAATTTATAGTTTTAAAATTATTCAAGAAAAAACGAATTAAAGCCAAAAATTTACCACCCCCCCCCCCCTATCTCTGAAACTACTGACGCTAGAATTTTGAAAAAGTCTATGCCCTTAAAGGAAAACGGTATAAATATGAACAAACTCACATTTTCAGGTAAACATATTTAACATATTTTCCCATACATTAGGAATGGGAGAACATGTTTTTCAAGTTTTAAAAAACTCATTACAATACCTTTTACAGGCCAAATTAGAATAAAAAAAATAATTTGTTTCTTGTTTTAATTACCACAAACAAATTTGGCTTTGATTTAAAGTAACTTATAGGAAGTAGATAAATCAATATACGGAACCCTCTCCACGCGAGTTTAAATCGCACTTGACCGGTTTATTGTTTGTCGAAATTCCAGACATTTTTCTTGATTTAGTTAAAATGTACCTTTAATATTTAAAAAAAATATTCGAGCTCATTCCTAAGATAAAGATGAGAAAGAATTTATTGAATTTTCTTGAATTCGCTTCAAATCATTTATTATTAAATCATATAAAATCATGACTGTTCAGGGCGATGTAGGCCATTTTAGTGTGGTTTGGCGCCAGAGTGACTTCTATGTGGCGCAATTAAAATGTTTCATGTAGGTGGCAGCACTTGCGAGCGATGATGCTGTGATGCCGTCTGCAGACAATTATAGTGAAATCATCTGAAATGAACTCGTTAGCAACTTTAAATTTGACACTTGATGCCAAATGATTAGGTTTTGAAAACTGTTGACGAATTCTTTTGATTGGATACTCAAATTATTTGCATTTAATTGTTGTTTTTTTATTCTGATATTAGCCGCGCCATTAAAGAAAAGAATATAAAATGGCGGACGGTACTTGTAAAGATAGGTTAAGACCGTTTATTCTATCATTATATTTGGTAGCCTGAGTTTGTATTGCTTACATTGATTGTGGATCGAATTTGACTAGAGTATAAGTATGCTGCTTAGCAACATATCTGACTTTTTTATTTTATAAATGACAGTTGAGGGAAAGGGTAAGGGATAGGGAGAGTGAGATGGGGAGTTGTTAGGCGGTATAAAGTTTGCCGGGTCAGCTAGTCTATACAGGGTTATTTGTAACTCGACGTATTCCTGGCGGGAGCTGATGAAGGAGCCAAAATGCAATATATTTGATGTTCATTTGTATGAGCAAAAAAAAAATTTTTGCTACTTGTGGAGATATTTACAATTTAAACTTTTTTCGTTATTTACCCGGATTTTTGCATTTAGGTACAAATTGAAAAAAAAATACGTATGGTATGGTTATTATTTAAAATTATTTTTCTAACTAACACTTCAATAAAGCCCACATTACCTTATTAAGATGAAAATTCCTTCTGAATGAAAAACTACGAGCTACAACAAAAACAAAATTATTTAAAAAATACATGTTACTTGACAAAATATGTTGTCTGGTTGAAAAAATTACCATGACACTAGGCTTACAAGTTATTAAAAAAACTTGCCCATTTAATCAGCTTTTAAAAAAGGTATTAATGTTAATCCAAAAACATGTAATTCTTAACAAAAACGGCGTTTCACTCGTCGTAGGTAGAGCATATTTCAGGGTTAAAAAGTATAAAGCATAAAAGTAATGCACAAACTATTATATTTTTGTTCATACATCTTGCTCGATATGAGCCCCTCTATTTCTTATACAGGTCCGAATCCTGAACGTATGAATAAAAAATAATAGTTTGTGCATTACTTTTATGCTTTATACTTTTTAACCCTGAAATATGCTCTACCTACGACGAGTAAAACGCCGTTTTTGTTAAGAATTACATATTTTTGGATTAACATTAATACCTTTTTAAGAAGCTGATTAAATGGGCAAGTTTTTTTAATAACTTGTAAGCCTAGTGTCATGGTAATTTTTTCAACCAGACAACATACTTTGTCAAGTAACATGTATTTTTTAAATAATTTTGTTTTTGTTGTAGCTCGTAGTTTTTCATTCAGAAGGAATTTTCATCTTAATAAGGTAAGGTGGGCTTTATTGAAGTGTAAGTTAGAAAAATAATTTTAAATAACAACCATACCATACGTATTTTTTTTTCAATTTGTACCTGAATGCAAAAATCAGGGTAAATAACGAAAAAAGTTTAAATTGCAAATATCTCCACAAGTAGCAAGAATTTTTTTTTTGCTCATACAAATGAACATCAATTATATTGCATTTTGGCTCCTTCATCAGCTCCCGCCAGGAATACGTCGAGTTACAAATAACCCTGTATATACATATAAAACACAAAAAATTATTGTACGGATTTATAGACTCTGAAACCATTCAACCGATATGTGTCAAAATTGTTTTATTTGAAAGGTAATAATCCGAAGGTGGTTTGAGACCACTAAAACAATGCATTAGGCGAATTCGGTCCGTTGATAAAGTAGATTTTCCACTTTTCCCATACAACAATTTAAAGATAATATGACTTGAAGATGGCGCATTATACAGACTGTCAACACTGATCTGTCATTGTCATCAGAAACATTTTTAGTGTAGTGGAATACGCTGGGTATCCACTAGTATTGTAATAATATATTCTACGCTACGTACAATGCTTACTACTCGTATTTCCTACTAGTAAGTCATTAATAGTGAGTAGCATTATTTATTTCTATGGGGATACTCGGCGTGTGCTACTACGCTAAGTAAAGAAATACTTAAATTCGAAAAAAAAATGTTTTATGGGATATGTCGGTAATCGACTTCATGAATGGACCGAATGTGCCTAACTAAGGGATTATTTATGCTACACCGAGCCGGGCACGAGCCGTGCCCCGGACGAGGCACGGTACTATTCATTTTATATGACGCGGACATCGAGTGTACCTATATGCTACACCGAGCGACGTGCGTGTGCGAGCCTCGTAAAATGTTAGTGAATTTGCTCGTGCCCGGCCCGGCTCGTGCTCGGCTCGGTGTAGCATAAATAATACCTAATGCATTGTTTTAGTAGTCTAAAACCATCATCTTATTTGTCTTGCAAATGAACCGGCACATCGGTTTGATGATTTCTCAGTGTGTAATTGTTGTAACCTGCGGGTGTTGTCGTCAGGATCGGTGTCTGGGGGGCGCGGCACGCTGGACGTCCTGCTGTGCACCACGTACTGCCGCTCGCAGCTCTACCTGTCGCGCCAGCTCTCGCAGCTGCATCCTGAGCTCACCATGCCCATGTTCTCAGGTCAGTATACTTGTTGTTCCCCACCAGTCACACCCACGATACCCACTCCACCACACTATTTGTATGACATACTAAATACATTTTTTTACAAAAGACAGATGGAAACGTAGGGTACATTTTGTTAATCTCATAGAAGAGATATTATTTCTATATTACTGGAACGGAACCCTTACCTTCCGTCACCTGCGTTTCTGATAAGGCCCTTATCCCACTGGCGTTATGTGAGCGTTGGCGTTTCTCCAACGTCTGCGCAACGTTGTCGCGACGTTAACGTGAATGAATATTGAATGAATATAAGTGAATGAATATACGTGAATGAATATACGTGAGTGAATATTTCGCACTGTACTCTAATAGTATTAAAAAAAATGAATCTGAATTTTATTAATATTTGCGAATGTCGGAAACTACATTTGTCGAATTTTAAAAGTGATTCAAAATGACATACAATATTTAGTCACTAATCTCAGAGCTTCAGTGTCACCAGAAGAGACGGACGGCGTGATTGTACTTGTTGTCAATAAACGCAACGTTAACGTTGCGTTGACGCGAAGTTGACGTTGCGAAGTCGAAGTGCGAACGGTTGCCATTAGAGACTCTCAACGTTGACGTCGCGTCAACGCGACGTTGTCGCTACGCAGACGTTGAAGAAACTCTAACGCTCGCATAACGCCAGTGGGATAAGGGCCTAAGACAGGAGTTACAATGCAAGAATAATATATTGACATCTTTAATACTAATTAGGTTCATAGTTTAAAAATTGTATTTTACATATTCGTAAACAACGCTGCAATGTACATATGTACCTACTGAGTAATATGAGCACTAAAATGTTATTTTCAAGTTGACATTGTTATTTTTACATATTAATTTCAAGTTTTATTCTTCCATTAGCGTACGTAATTCAATCAGCGATCCCGACTGTGAGCTTCGCTGTGCAGTTCACATAGCGAATAAATTATTAAACTAAGCCTCGAGTAAAAGAAATATCTTATAATCGTATCTTAATATTGTGTTCCGGCACTTTGGCCCAATTTAGTGATTCATATTTTATTTAAGAACACATTGTTCAGTACTTACTTGTTTATCCTACTTAAGGGGCGCTGACAAAGGAGGCGATAGCAACGCGACGGTTCAAAGTTACAATGTTACACTTACCGGCTTCTACTCGTAATTAATTGCATTGAAACATTATCCCCCTGTAGCGCCCAGCAGCGTGGCCGCGTAACTGCACCGAACACCGTTACACAACATAAGCCTTGGAAAATTAAGTTATATAACTACGCTACATAATCTGTTTACAAATATTTGCTAACGATACCACTGGCTACTGTCATTATTATTAATTCACATATTGATTGACCCGTCATACATTGTTCGTCAGCTTAATTACATTCCAACGGGCTTACTAGTAAAATGTTAGGTACGATATTATTAGTACATACGTAGTTGTTGGTTGATTTTACGACATGTCAAATAAGTTGGGTCTATTATTCTCAGTTAGTCATGTCTATTATAAAGTTGTTTTATTTTTGTAATGTAATGATACGGTACATACGTAGTTGTTGGTTGGTTTTACATGTCAAATAAGTTGTTTTATTTTTTTAATGTAATGATTCGTTCACAACTTTCGTTACCTCACACTTCCGCTATAGACAGTACACGATTTCTTCCATTTCAAACATGCCACAAGCCGCGTTAGGGAACTTCGTTCCAATAAAAAATAAATCCAGGTGTGAAACTTTTCACCGGCGCATTCACTTTGTGCCCACAGTCTGTACATAGGTATTTCACCGTGTTTGCACTTCCAGATACTGCCAAAGCGCGACAAAATAAAACGCTCTCACCGTGGATACCTCATTCGCTTGTCAGTGAGAGTGATTAGTGATAAGTTGAAATCTGTTCGCACGTATAGTGGTCGAAAGATTACTTGTAGCAGCATTAGTGTATAAGAAGTATCACTATCACATAATAGGAATACTCTTCCTTATTTGGTTACTTTCCACTAATGCAATACTAGCTTCAACCCAATAATGGCCCACTACTGAACACGGGTCATACTCTACCGCGCTGCTCCAGTTGCAGTGTGGATTAGAGGACGGACGGAAACGCTCAGGAAACGCTCAAGAAATTGTTGCCACTGGCGGTCACCCATCCAACTATCGACCGCGCCCGCTGTTGCCTAACTTTGTCGAACACTCACCCTGACACAAACTGCTGGGCTATGAGCGCTGCAATACTAACGAAGCAATAAATTATGCAGTACTAACGAAATCACATTATGTTTAATACTGTAACCTGTAATATAACTGTGTCCTTGGCCGTGATCAGCTAGCCGTTACTTGAGCGAGATCAGTTGTGGATGTCTATTTTCAGGTTGTACTCGTATTATATCAGGTATTTATATTATAACTAGCTGCCCGGACAGACTTCGTTCAGTCAAATTTTTTTTTTGAGATGTAAGCTATCCTATCTTTCAAGTTGGATCAAACTGCACACGGTGTGCAAATTTGATTAAAATCGGTTAAGGGTGGATTCGACCAAACTTATACTTATACACGAGTAACTATACGAGAAATAATCTATTCCATGATTTTAATCTCGAGTAAATACATAGCCGTTTTTCCACGTAATCGATAGTATACTTGCGTTACGAATAACAATACGCGAATAGCAGAGTGAATGGTGAACGAAAATAAAACCCGGCAAATAAATGTTGTCCTACAACGGGATAGCGTAAGAACATACATCATGTCAACTCGATTTTGCCGTATTATAGTGTGAAAAAGTAGCTGTCATGTAAGCTAGCTAGCTGTCAAACGTTTTATTTGTTTTTTGTTTGAAGGAATTGTCAAGTTTTGTCGTGTGGTGACAGAAATCAGATGATTGGACTGACTGACGCCATTACATTATTCTACGAATAGCTCCGTTATTCCGTGCGACGCGGCGGTATAGAAACAATTCCCGAATAGGCCCACTATTCTTAGAATTGTAGATGGTAAAACGTAAAATTGATTTTCTCTCGATTAACTGACGATTTATTCTAAGATTAAGATTTACTCTTGTTTGGTCGAATCCACCCTAAGTAGTTTAGGAGTCCATTGCGGACAAACAACGTGACACGTAATTTATACATATATATTAAGATATTTGTTACACATAATATTTTTAATTATACATAATACACATAATATATAAGGACAATAATATGAGTACGTAAATATTGTCATGCGAATTTCGTCCGCATCGCGCCCACCTGGCACCCACGCGATCCTAATGAGCCGGGAATTAAATGTTGTTTACATTACGACTATTGAAATCGATGCAAACCTAATTCATGTACCTACTTATTATAAAAGACACATGTTTAATGTTATCATCGTAATAAATCATGAGGGAATCATAAAACTTAGTCATGATAATATAAAGAAATAGAAAGTTGTTTACACCTATAACTGAGGTGTTGACGATACAAGGTATATTTGAAAGATGCGGCCGGAGCGCCCGGTGTTTGGCAATAAAATGCATATATTAACTGAAATATGAGCGATACGCGATTTACTCGCAACAGAGGTGGCACTTAGTATGTAAAATTTAATTATTTAAATTATTGTGTCTGCTATGTACCTCGTCTTATAAAATAAATAAATTATTGTACTTCAATGAGATTATTAAATCCTTAACCAAGCACAGCGCAGGAATAGCGTAGCTTTCTATTCGAGGAATAGATCATAGAGTCTCCAGTGTTTCAAGAGTTATTATAATGAAGCGTGTATTGCTGGCAGCCTCTACGACTTACTGTCGTAGCTAGCAGAGTACCTACAAGAATAAGTTCGTAGACCGTAGCACGTCGCTTGTAGCATATACGATTATGCTACGCAAAAAGGTAAAATAATATTCGATATACGATTGGAATAAGCCACACCCAGCTGTCACCAAAACTTATTTCTTGCAGTCGCACGTTGGTAAAATATGTATAATATTAAAATCTCGTGCCCTAACCGTCAGTCGTTTTTAACTTGGACACAGCTAGCAGGATGTCCTGTGCCCCTGTGCCGATGTTGTTGTTGAGGTAGTGTAGTGTAATGATGTGTTGCGCAGAGATCACGGCGCGGTTCCAGACGGCGCGCACGGAGGTGCGTCAGCTGCTGCTGCAGTACCTGCTGCCGTGGCTCGTTAACATCGAGCTGGTCGACCCCAACGTGCCGCCCACCAACCCGCTCTCCTACATACAGGTACCCAGCACTCAACACACATTACTCACACACACCTTACTCGTAAATACCTACAATGGAACAACATAACTATAGGTTAAGGTTAAGTATATGTAATCATGATAGTTCTTTTAAATTTAAATAATTTCTTTTAAATATAAATAAATTAAAAAAACTCCCGACAGTTTTATTTAAATTATTATAAATATAGTTAAAAAAAGAACACTGTCGATTAAGTCACCTTTCAAACAAAAAAAAACAACGTGTGTGTGTACTTATGTACACACGTAAGAATTTATACTTACCTCTTACTTACCACACGACCCGGCGCGCGCTTGCAATCCAAAACAACTCCAGCAAATGCTGTGCGCCTAGTATCAGGCACCTTCATCGTGTCGTTTTTTGGTTTCGCATCGCAAAAAAATTTACTAATATTTTTTTCCAATCACCCCATAAGAAGTATAACTTCAAAAAACACATGAAAAACACATGTTCGAATATCGAAGAGACAACTAAAAAGTTGCGCAGTTTCCTTACACACACGACCATAATTTCTATTTTCTAATTCTAATTCTTTCTAATTCTAATTCTAATATCTAATTCTAATTTCACACGAAAATAATTTCGTGTGTTCATAACTTCGCCGAATCTCGAAAATAATCGATCCGTTTTGAAATTCCGATTTATCTCTACAAAGTAACATACATTTCTTTAGCAATACTAGTCCCAATATTAATAGAATACACGAGTGCGTATGTACAAAGTATGTACAAATGTATGTACATATTTACAAAGGCTTCTCAAAGTACTAAAATTATTGTTCTCTTTTTGGTTGGGATTATGGCCGCTGCGAAATAATAAAATATTCGAAAATTAAAAAGCGTGTAGTAAATTATGCTGTAAATGTTATTGCTCCTACAACTCCTACTCAGTATCCGCATAGCTGGCATAGCTGTCTGTAAACAATAGCGCTCCCCGTCCCCTTTCCCCGCCCCCGTCTGCAACTTACTAGCGTTATTTATAAACCGTTTTTAATCTCTGTACTATAGCTTCTCTATTTACTAACTCTCAACTCGTGCTCTCTCTTGTACTCTAATCAAATCCTTTGTCAACAAAATGTACAGGCTTCAGTCATTCATTATTGGATAAAAGTTTTGCTCACTGCACCCTGTTGTCTCGAGAGTTTAGATGAAATAGTGCCGGCGGCTCTTCGCCGCCGCATCGCATATTAGCAGTCCACCCAGCATCGCATCGCGTGACGATCACAATACTAAATACTTTGACTTTATTACCAAAACATACAAAATTATGAATACTCAGCATGAACGTGAATTTAGGATATTGAGAGCATCTATTGACTGCATGATGAGTAAATGCATCGCGGCATCATGTACAGAAAAAATGTTTACAAAATTTTATTTTAACTTTCTATAAAATCCCAAGTTTAAGATCGCGTCCGTATGAAAATAAATCAATTAAAATCACACAAAAAGTATTTGAGTGTTTAATTTTTTATTATTTACAAAATTAAATATTTCTTATTATATTATTACCAAGAATTATTTTACCACCCTCGAAATTTCTTTAGCACCCGTGAATTCATGGACATAAAAATAGAAGCTAGATAAATTTCATCATCCCAAAGTGCAGCTTTGTCGGAGGTTCGTCTCGTATTGAATTCGTCGGTAACTCGGTGAGCTTAGGTAGTTAGATATCTGAGAACGGCGCATTCGGACCACACTACTGATTTGAAAGCCCTCGTATGTATGTGACAAATTACGATTCACGAGTAAGTGGCATCCTTCAAAGAGAAAGAGAAAACTACCCATGTATGCTACAAATCCGACTAGATTAAATAAGTCATATTACGTAGCAAAGCGTTCGTAGCAATTCGTAGCAAGTAGCTACGAATGAAATATTGATTTAAACGGCTTCACTCCAACACAGACTTCATTACCTAATTACTTCACCGCTACGCAAGGGTCTTCATGAACCAGTAAGGTTGACATTATATTAAACACTAACGTTTTATCTCTCAGAATTGAGATTTTGTAATTTATGGAGCTTGAATTGTATGTTGTGACGATGCTAAGTCAAAGCTGCCAAAATATACGATAAAGCAACCAAACAATCATATTGGGTATTTGTATAACTTCAACATGAAGCTGAGAATGACCTTTACCGAGGCTGATAATATATGAGGATCGATTCGCGAAGCATATCGCACCTCCGCATTATCGTTGGACACTTCACACAAATGTTTATTGGAAATTAGCCATCATCACTTACATATATGTAAATACATCTTCGATCGAAGAATTGAAATGGTTTATAACAATAAGTTTTTGTATACCAAATAATTGAAACACAATTACAGATATGTGGCAGTAGCCCGTTACTCATTTCATTTCATTTGTCGTGCACCGATACGTAATGTTGAGACGAACAATGACTAGAGATGCATTATACTTGTCGTTATGTGGTATGGTGGCGGTGTGGCTGGTGTTATAAGAAGTGCCTTGTCGACAGTACCACGTGGCGGAGGCGGGGCGCGCGGGGCGGCGGGAGGGGCTGGGCTCAGTAGAGGCCACCGAGATGGTGCTCAACAATCTCTTCTACATCACAGTTAAGGTATGACACAATTTATACTGATTACATTTTTAGAACGTCCGAAAAAACAACAGGTAGGTAAAAATGCAATGCAACAAAAAAGAATCATGTGTTTAAGATAACAATATCACGGATTATTTATTTTATTAATTTAACCAATAAGGCATATTTATAATAATATGTTACGGCTAAAAGCCGAAATGCGGTTACTACACGTTCTAGTCAGCTACCTTTAATTTGTCAATGTTTAGGGATATAAGATTTCTTTTGCAGCAGTCGATAAACTGATTTAAGTCATCTTGTAATAGAAGACTGCTTTGAGGGTTGTCGAGCGACTTCATGATCATTAGGTCATCGGCGAAAAGGTATACAGGGTTAATGGTAACTCGACGTATTCCTGGCGGGAGGTGATGAAGGAGCCAAAATATTTGATCGCTCATTTGTATAAGCGAAAAAAAATTCTTGCTAGTTGTAGAGATATTTGATATTCAAGTTTTTTTCGTTATTTAATTGATCATTTAAGTGCATATTAAAAAAACTACTCATTAAACGGTTGTCATTTCAATTTATTTTGTAACCAATACTTTAATAAAACCAATCCTACCTTATTAAAATGAAAATTTCTTCAGAATGAAAACCTAGGAGCTGCCACAAGTTCGTTCTATTCAGTTTTAAACTACGACAACCTAGTTTATCCTACTCTTGTCAGGGCTACCTATATTGTCCTACTCCAAACAACGACTATATTGTCCCAGGCAGATCTAGTTTGTCAGAAATCGGATTTGGCCGGTAACTTTTAAGTTACCGAGGGATGCCGATATGAGCACTTGCCAATAACGCATGTATATGTTGCCGTGGTGGGCGGGTGGCGTTTATCACCAGAGCTGGAGCACAGTGTTCACAGTGGTTCACAGTTCAAGGTAAAGTAAGGGCGCGCCGCGGTGTTTGCGGCCGCCATCCGTCACGGCGCGGCGCGTGGCCATCGCTGCCACAGATGATAGATCGGGTACATAATAATCAGTTCCTAATGTTATAAAGCACTTTCTAAACAGTGTGCCCACGCCTCACTTAAAACATCAATTGCGTAATGTGTAAGGTTGCAGGTACTTTCTGAAATCAACCGACCGAAAGCTTCTTATGATCAATATTAAGCGTAGGTCTCGTCTTGCGAATATTCCATGAAGCTTGATAAAAATAAAAATAAATATAGTTCAACGCAGGGCTTCCAAGTAGTTTTAATTAATTGCGATATGATCCCTACTCAAGCATAATTATGTGGTTAAAGAATCTTTATTCTCAAAAGAAATTACATTTCACTGTATATTGAGAATATACATTAAAATTACGTAAACTATGTTGTGAGCATTGCATCATTAACCGACTTATATAAAAAAGGAGGAGGTTATCAGTTCGACGCGTGTATCTATAGTATCTATACTAATATTATAAAGAGGAAAGATTTGATTGTTTGCATTGAATAGGCTCTGAAACTACTGAACTGATTTGAAAAATTCTTTCACTGTTGGGAAGCTACACTATCCCCGGATGACATAGGCTATTATATTTCTTTGTATATTCACCGATTAACGACTTGACTCGAAGACGGTTTGACCAATTTGGATGATTAAAACGGTATTTAATGGAGGATACATGGTGGTACCATTAAAAATTAAAAGTTTTAAATAAAAAGTCAATAAAAACGTAATGACTTGAAAAATTGAGAAATAATTTCATGAAAAACTGATCTTCCTACTTATTAATTTACACTATCTTAATACGGTATCTATTGCTACATACTACATACATCATGTTTTTATTTTATACTAGCTTTTGCCCGCAGCTGCGCCCGCGGTAGAGATCGATTCTTTACAAATCCTACTTACTTTTACTTAGTTAGATTTAGTTGCCTATGACTTAAGTAAACATGTATCATTTGATAGCGTGATTCAGAACTTGCAAATGAATTTTACTAACGCCATCTGTCAACAACATCCGGAACTAAATATCTAGCAACTAACAAAATATCGATCTTCCCATGGGGATGTTTTACCATGGTAAAAAGTAGCCTACGTTACTCTCCACCCTCCTCACTATCTCCACACACAAAAACCAACCATTTATCAGCTTCATTGCGACTTGAAAGACGGACAAACAAACAAACACACTTTCACATTTATAATATTAGTATGGATAGTGTGGATAGGCAGTCACCCTTTTACTTAAAAGTTTTTATGATTAAAATCAATGGCCTTGAGTTTGCGTGCAGCTGTGGCGATGTTAATATCTACCGCCGCCTTTCATCTACAGAGCCCGGTATCTCTCAAGGTAGAGAGAAGACGTATTTCTCAGAAATATAAAATTCAAAAAGATAATATAATACGATTGAGCGAATTTATTAGACCTGGACGGATGTTTGTAACCGACTCCTTTGGACTTGATTTTGACCCACTTCAAACGGTCAGATTTCATTTAATCGTAGAGTTATCGAGGACCGATGACAATTCAATATTTAAAAAAAAAAGAAAAAAAATCTAAATTACAATTCAAATAATCAAACTAAAAAATGAAAAAATAAATTATTTATTTTTTTGTTTATACACAAAAGAAAGGATAAATACTATGGTAACCAAAATGACATTAGATAGGGGCTACACCAGAGATCTTTGTTGTCAATCGATTCAAATGTCTCGAAATCGATGTCAAAATACTCGAAATATCTTTTAATTAGCGTAACGATTTAATGGTAATTATAATTATATTACATAGTTTAGCTATACAATGAATAAGAAAACATGTAAAAAAGGAATTAATCTGAATGAATAACAATGAATAATAATTCATAAAATATATTATTAAGTTCCCTAATCAATCGATTTAATCGATTATAAAATCGTTTGTAATGAGGTAAGTAAATACTATGAAAACTTTTTGTATTATTTTGTTCATTTACCAAATGCAGATGAGGCTCAGATTTAAATATGTTTATCTAGTAAATAAGACGAATTTTTTGGTATATACTTTACTCTTGTTTAGACTTATGTTCAAGCACGGAACACATATAATTCGTGGCCGGAAATCGGGTATCTCCTTTGAGCTCGAGCTGACTTGGTAAATTTTGTTTTGAGACTGACTTATAGATTTTATTATATGAAGTCGGTTAAAAATGATGTGTATCATAGTATATCATCATAGATAAGTGTATCAGTGATACCTGATATACATGAATTAATTAATTATTATGAATTTGAATTTAAATAATTATATGTTTCTAGTGGCATAAACAGATCTACTTAGTTTATATACTGGATCCGATATATGGGTGCGATATTGATAACCTTTGAACATAGTAAATAGGCTTAAATATGATAAAGGGATACTTATATTTCTATGTAGAAAAGTATAGCCTCCCACGTATAAAATATGTTTACCTCAAAGAGTTTGAGAAATCTGGTTTGATATTGTGAACGACATTTCGTTCTATACTTACTTTCAATGTACTGTGGTATTAAGTTCTTAGTGCAGGTGCTGCAGGATTTCGTTCGTTTGTACACTTACGGATTATATTTCTTCGTGTTAAGTTTGTAAGGGTTCGTTCCACACATAACTATTCTCAAGCATAGAGCAACCAGATATTATACTTGCAGGAATTTTGCTGCAATCTGTTCTTAATTAAGATCTCAGATGTTTACTCGTATATTAAAGTTTTACCTCTTGTTTGGTTCTAGTTCTAGTAATCTAGTAATAAGAAACAGCGAGGCATCCTGACACAGGTATACATTTACTTAAAAGGATGCCCCCACTGTGTATAAACAAAATGTAGAATATCTAAGAAAAATAACATTACTTTTGTTTTGTTTTTAAAGTCTACGCATTGGTTAAGAAGTCTGCACACTATAGCGTACCATACCAATCTGACAGGCCAAAAAAATATTATTTGCATTGAAAAGTTTTACACTACTCCCTAGACCGTTTCATTTCACCACTGACAGCACCGTTGCGTATCATGCTCCCTGCGCCAATAATTGTCTACCAAAATGTATAGACACAGACATTGAACGCCGTCGCTCCCTTTCAGTGGGCATAGTCGAGCGTATCGTGTCTCTTTCCGTGCCTGATACTCTCATAGGCCGACCATGGTATATGTTGTAGTGGGTAGACTTAAACTTCAACATTGATTTATTTATGTTTAGGCAGGAAAGTTGAAAACTAGCTTTGATCCAGGAACTGGTCCTTTTACCCGTAAATTTTTTATGGATCGTTCCTAAACTTATGGCGGAAGTGTTATTTTTATATGAAGTTTATTAGATACCCTTTCTTTATCGACGAGGGATTGATAAGCGACTCCCACGTGACACCTGTATATTTTTTATAAATAGCCTATATAAACAAAAATATTATCCTGGTAATCGCCACCCATGTTCATTAGTAACAAACACCGAATACAACACGGATATGCCGCCGGCTAGTAAACAAGTCAAGTAATTGTATTATATTTTGACGTTAAGAGAACATAATATTATGATTTTATTTACAGTAATCAAAATAAATGTATTGTACGCTAAATTGTTGTATTTTAAATGATGTTGTAATAAAAGGGTTTGTATGATATTTTGTGGCAGTTCTCCGACAACCACCCGAAGGAGATCGAGGAGCTGTGGTCGACGCTATGTGCGTGCTGGCCCAACAACTTGAAGGTCATCATCCGGTACCTGATCATCGTTTCCGGCATGGCCCCTAACGAATTACTGCCATACGTAAGTTTCCACTACCCATGTCAGCTTTTTTGGATCGAGTCTTCGAAAACTTGCACGACCGAACGAACTTAAAAAATATTTTTTGGATCGATCACAACAGATATAACATACTAGCTGACCCGGCGAACTTCGTATCGCTAACAAACTATTTTTTTCTCAAATAAAAGTAGCCTAAGTTACTCCTTGTTACATCAGCTATCTGCCAGTGAAAGTCCCGTCAAAATCGGTTCAGCCATTTCAAAGATTAGCCGGAACAAACAGACGGATAGACAGACAGACAGACAAAAATTGTAAAAAATGTTGTTTTGGTATAAGTACCGTGTATACATCCAAATGCACTTAGTAAAAAGCAGTTATTTTAATATTACAAACAGACACTCCAATTTTATTTATTTGTATAGATTTCGGTTATGTAAATAACCGAAATATGCGTAATTATTTCGGTTATGTAAATAACCGAAATATGTTATTATTATCTGTTTGAAATGTAAACTAAAATTATTTAGGTACATAAAGATATTTTTTATGTTCTCTATCTATCTATCTGTAATAAACGACATAGTGACTATGGTAAATATTAGCGCTGCAAAGGAATGAAATAATTCCTTAGTTCCGTACGTCTGCGCCTGCTGTGCGAGCGTCTTCAGGAGGAGAGTGAATAGGCTTTTATTAAGTTAATGGGCTCCTCATGTTTTACTTCATCGCCACTTACTATCAGGTGGGGTTGTCGTCAAGTATTAAATTATTTTTTATAAAAGTGACCAAGCATCGATTTTAAACCAACGAAGTATGGGAATCACGGGTAGGTGCCTCCAAACGGCGGGGTGTAGGGATTTTTCTGTTTTATTCTAGATAAACAATTCTAGACCTTTATTACGCTTACCCGATCATCTAGTAAGTTAATATTATTTCAAACTTTCGTTTACCGTCAACGAAGAATTTTACATTCGTACTCGTTCAGTAATACTTAGTGCTAGATACATGTGAGATGTGTGTATGTGGTGATGTCAGGCGAAGCGCGTGGTGCTGTATCTGGCGCGGTCGCGGCCCGAGCGGCTGCTGGACGAGATGATGACGGAGCTGCAGACCGTGGAGACGCTCAACTGCCTCATCGAGCGCACGGAGACTCCGCCCTTCTACCGGCTCACCTCCATGCGCAAGGCCACCTCCGGACACAGCGACGGACCAGGCACCGGCTCGCAGGTCAGCGGCCGTTTATTCATTATCCAATGATAACTGTTGTACTCATTTTTTCCACCCCTCTCCCCATGTAGGAGCACATTTCACGAACTCTCCCTCCGCCTACTTGGAGGGGGTATCAAGTTAAAATTAATATCCAATTCTCAAGTCAGGCTTCTAAGTCAACTCAATCAAAAGATCCAGCCGGTAATGCCGCATCAAACGAAAGTGAATTGAGATTTTTCCAAAGTACCTTTTTCATAATTTTATTCAAGTAACTACGAATACACAAGTAGGTACGTTTGCAATAATTAATTAGTTACCTACGTAAGTTAAATCAGAATCATTGTTTAAATATGTACACTACAATTTTGGTCTATTAATACGTAACTAGATATTCTTACGTTAGGATTTTAGCTATAAGGTAAAGGCACCTAATTCCGTGGGGTTCTAAAACTGGCACCTAATTCCGAGGTATTTCGAAAAACGGCGTTTTCAAGCAAATTACAAGTAATAAAAAAGTAGGTATTATATTTGGTGGAATGCCTGGGGGTTTTGACTTCGGACTTTTGTTACAGTGAATGATTTAAGTGTGATTTTCTTTTTTATAGTATAGAGTTTAAAGTTGAATTTACAAGGAAAACTATCACGGCTATGTATGCATAAGTAGTTAATGAGTAATAGTTGATAACCTTACTACTGGGGAGCCTGACACGCACTTGATATTTATTGAATATATATTAATAATAATTGCGGTAAAAGGTGGAGTTATATGCAGGGAAAGTAGCCAAAGACCCTACATACATCTTACGAGTGTAAAATAACTTAATTTATGAACAAAACACTAATAAAATTCGACAAAAACGCGCATTAGTTTCGTTTTTGATGTAAAACCTGTGCTCAAGTGGCATCAGTCCTGATTGACGATGAAATAACAAAACCGGATGACATGGTGTGTGTGCAGGACGCCGCGGGCCGCACCGGCGAGCTGGCGCCCGTCGAAAAGGGCACCATCCACACCAAGCGGCACAGCGGCGAGGACCCAGCTAAGGCCAGGTGAGACATTCCTTGCTTTGTCACATTACGTATATTGTCACTTTGCTAATTAGTAATGGTATTCCATTTTACAACCCTTCTAGATATTGCTATTTTGTAATCAAAAAATATAACCCGCGGTATGAGATTTCATGATTTTACGTTATGCGTTGTTTTTAATTCGGAACAGAATCTTGATGGCGTTGGATGGCTGATCAGTAACAACGCTATCTAGTAATAATAATCTTGGTACATCCTATTCTGATTATGTGAAACATCATCATCTTCACCATGGCGATAAACTCCAGTCGTGCGTCGGAGCTGACACACTTTTTTTAACTTAATGTAATGTGAGCAACATTATAAAACGCCTTAATCAAAAAACAGTTTAAGCGAGCCCGTTCAATAGACGAGTACCTGTCGGCGGAATTATTGTATATTATTTTCTTTGCACAATTAAAAAATAATATAAGGCAGTAAAATAATTTCCTGGTATTCAGGAAATCGTTACGCCCACGCCGTGTCCCTGCCATTTTAATTGGCCATAGGTGACGACGTGGAGCTTTACTGTAAGCTAATACGTAATCCTACCTACTCTTACGCACGAACCGGTTCTAGCCCGATAGTAAAGCAACACAACAGTGGCTGCAAGGGCCGATTCGAGGAGCCACTAAACCGAATTTTTGTACACAAGGTGTGCCAGCAAACAGAAGACTTCAGAGCTCCGGTATTCCATCACGAGTAAATATGGGCAACTCGTGCAAATATCGACTATATGCTGCAGTAGTAAAGTATATTTTCACTTAAACCATTTCGAGCCATTTCTGCGGCGATAAACTTTGAATTGGTATTACGTTGTAGATAAAATTATTGTTTCGTCACAGGTTGTGGCGATTAGGTGGTTTAGGCAAGTTTGATATTTTGTATTTGTATAGGTTGGTATAAATTATGCTTGCTGAAGCTGTAGACATATAAGTAGACCTGGGTCCATTGGATCCATTGGTTTGTGTTAACAAACATTCAGTTCTGTTATTACAAAAATAAAATCAATGTCAAATGAGCGTAATCTTCTTTAAGGAAGTCTATTTGAAGACATCTTTAATCAACCGAAACTCGTTAAGCTCACGTTTCGGCTGGCCGGTGTTCACGGGCGAGCTCGGACATTTGTTATCGGATTACAATTATTGGGAATTACAGACAGGCATTAGGTGCTTCCTAGGTTCTTATTACAAGCACTTGCACACAGCAGTCTTATTACAAGGATAATCGACGCTCTACTGTACTTCTATTTAGGAATTTATATATTGAAACCTACGATACAATCACAAATCATTACTCCGGGAGCGCGTTTTGAAAAATAAACAACATTCACATTACTTTGTTTTGTTTTTCTTCTTTTTCATAAAAATTTGAAAAAGTAGTAAACATGTATTCCATCAATTAAAGGAAGAACGTTTGTTGCTTTAAAGCAAATCATTGATATTTTAAAAATATTTCATACCAATTTTCATCTTGTACCCGGGGAAAACATTTAATTTTGCGGGATGAAAGAATAAGAGAAAGTTTTCTTAAATATGACCCAAAGTATAAGGAACAACTTTACTAATTAATTTCCATCAAAATCAGTTCAAGGGTTTTCATGTGATTCCCGGACAGATAAACAGACAGACAGACAATAATTTTAAAAACAAATTTATTGTCATAAATGTTATTGAAGTGCCCCTAACTCAAATCATCGAGGAATTACATATCTTGTCTCCAAGTTACACCATCAGATCCTAAATGGATCAGTGATGAAGTAGTTTTACGATGTCAACGGAAACAGTAAAAAATATCTTTAAAAACGTTTCTGTTGTTTTTATTTATGCAGAGTAAGTTAGTTCTTGACCATAAAACCACCTGATGGTAAGTGGAAATGAAGTCGTGGATGGTAAAGCGCACTAACTTAGTAGAAGCCTGTTCACTCTTGACTTGAAGACACTCACATTATAATCAGAGGGGAACACCCACGCGGGCAATTTATTCCAGTCCCATGCGGTACGTATAATAAAAGACGAATCAAAGCGCCACGTCCGCACCGGGGGATGTTGACAACAAGCTTATAAAAATTTATTTTACCCCTTAGAGTAAATTTTGAGAAAACCGTGATACAGTTATTTTTTGTGTCATAATACAATAATATTAATTAGTCATAATAAGCTTATACACAAATTTTCACCCTTCTTACTTCAAAACTGACGAAGTTGTCATAGTAAATTGCACACCCTTATTTAACCCTTTAGAGGTTGATTTTCCAAAAAAGCCCATTACTTTTAAATTTTGCTTCTAATCTTGAGCTAATATATAAATATAAGTCTACACTATATATTTTTCATACAATTGTTATGCCGGATCTTAGACCATTCGTAGTCGATGTAGTAATAGAATTTGTGTAGGTTGAACAAGGGGCTGGTATGAGAAATGTTGTTATGGAAAAATTACTTCTCGCGTGGGTACAGTCAGCGATCGATAGAGTTAGGGTGGATTGCACCGTAGGCTCTGTTATAGTTTTCGTCAAAGTTAACTTTAGCGGTAACAATAACGGTGACAATAATATTTAACAATTGTGTGTTGCACCGTGAAATTGTTCGTGATTGTCAAAGTTAATAGGGTTGCAAATTTAAGGTTCCATATTTTTCCTTAAAAATGTATCGGTAACATATTTTGATATGGCAACACAAAATACTAGCTGTCAGCAGTGTCAGCCTTTCTGGCGTTTCGGCTCTACGACATAAGATTGTGATGTTGGCCGCGTTCCACTAGACGCTCACAACGCTCACAACGATCAAAGTATGATATTTTGATCGTTGTGAGCGTCTAGTGGAACGCGCCCGTTAAGTTGTGATTGTGGCCATCAGCCAACAAAAATAACTTCACGAGCAGCTTATGAGACACAGTGAAGAAAAACATTAGCTTTGAATTAATGAAACTTCAACTACAAATTGATATTCTTCAAGACAAAAAAATGGGACAAGTGCAAATAAGGAATTTTTATATTAGGGTTTTGTAGAAAAGTTTGCAAATAAAAGATTTATTTTTTACAAAATTGTGTTTATTAAATAATATTCATACTAAATACATCTGGCCCGCTGGTGGTAGGGCCCCTCGAGGGATTATATTGGTAATATTGATTTTAATTGTTAATTAATACCATTATTATTATTATTATTTCTCCATGTATTATCTTCATGTATTATCCGACACACACTCGATTTATGGACACCTGCAGCATCCCCGATGTAACGATGGAATGAGCCACATGCATAGAATTCTAGGGCCATTAACTATTTGTTGCTCAGGAGTAATTGTGAAATTCCTGAAAAAAATAAATATTATTATTATTATAATAGGCCAATAAGCAGCAGCAATTGTACAACTAATATCGATATCAAGTTTTCACACATCACAATAGGTTAGTTATTAATATAAGATTGAGTACTGTATTAGTAACTACATATAATAGATGGGTACTTACTTCATGGTCCTACTTTTCAGCAAGGGTCCTAAATGAGTAGCCAGTGCCCTAGTAAAGCCCTTGGAAATCCGAAATCTGACCAAAAATTCAAGATCATCCCATTTTCGAAATCGATCAATTCGAGGTTGATATACTTTTTTTCTCTTGAAATTCGGGTACGTTGTTATCACTGTCGTCATCAGAAGAACTGGATTCCTACAGAATATCACGAATTAAAGCCATAATAAGGTTTTAGACTAAATATAATAATATTTTCCAAACAATTTGTAGCTGAATGTGATGTTGACAGTTCATTTGACAATAACAATAGCAATAACCGGCCAAAATCGATCAGTTAAAGTTAGCGTTAAGTTATGACGTCATTACAACCGTTGCTAAAATGGTGCAACGCAAATGTTGCTTAACCAGGGATTTGACGGCATGGTTATTGTTATAGTTACATGGTGCAACACACCCTTAGTCTTGTTTGTTGGGACGGTATTACTCCAATTAATATAATCCTATAATGAGAGTCTTATATTTTTAATATTATTGTTACGTTATTTTTGTAAGGATTTATCCAGAATCCTCTTGAGACAACTTAAACATAAGGCGCGTACACAACGCGTATTAGATTTTCTCTGATTCGTGTTGTTGTTTTTATTATTTGAAATTAATTTGAAATAGGGCATTAATGGAGCATTGCAGATTTTACTTTTTCACTGCATCATGCAACTTTGTACTTATCTCGTGTCCTCACGGCTTCGGTAACGTGCTTTTTAGGGTTCCGTAGCCAAATGGCAAAAAACGGAACCCTTATAAATTCGTCATGTCTGTATGCCTGTCTCTCCGTCCGTATGTCACAGCCACTTTTCTCCGAAACTATAAGAACTATACTGTTGAAACTTCGTAAGTAGATGTATTCTGTAAACCGTGTTAAGATAACATAACACAAAAATAGAAAAAAAAAACAATAAGTTTGGGGTTCCCCATACATAGAACTGAAACTCAAAAATTTTTTTTTTCATCAAACCCATACGTGTATACCCATATACGTCTATGGATAGGTCTTCAAAAATGATATTGAGGTTTCTATTCTATTTTTTTCTAATCTGAATAGTTTGTGGCAGTTCCAAAGTGGAAAAATGTGTCGTCGTCCCCCCCCCCTAACTTCTAAAATAAGGAGAATGATAAAACTAAAAAAAAATATTATGTACATAACTATGCAAACTTCCAACGAAAATTGATTTAAACGAATAGAAAGTAGTTTTTTTTAATACGTCATAAATCGTAAACCGCAAAAAATATCGATCAAAGTTACAACGAACTACAAGAACTTTTATACGTTACTTGCTGCTACGGAACCCTTCATGGGCGAGTCAGACTCGCACTTGGCTGCTTTTTTGTTCAGAACAAAGCGCGGGCTTCAAAATGACTACCTGTAAACCATTGTTTGCGCTCTAAAATGATGCCCAATAAATATCTATTAATTAATTGCATAATGTAATTTACGTAAAAAAAAAAAACTATTAATTTCTTCGCCCGTTACGTACGATCCCAGGTGAAATGTAATTTGCTAAGTGCAAACGTTGCAACATTCTCAGGAGGCCCGCTGGCTCAGTGACCTACTTCATACAGAGCTTCACTCGTGTTCGTCACTCTCATATTATGATTGAGGAAATGTCATACTGGGAAATACAGTGACTGATTTTATTTTACATCTTCGTACAGATGCGCCTTTGTAATATGAAATCCGCTGGAAACCTCCTCCGCTGATTTTTTTTACCCGACTGCCAGGGGATTGAATGGTCATGTTTTTCGCGCGTATCTTGTATGTATATTTGTTTGTATGCATGCATGTAATATTCTTTATTACCTCATATCTTTCAAACCGCGAAACGGATTTATATAATTAAGATATGGTTAGATCCGTCGTGATAACGAGTGATGCTATAAGGATTCTGTTATTCGATTTTTTATTTGGAAACCCAAAAAATAAATATGGTGTCTGTAAGATGCCATTGTTTGAAGTATCAAAAAATAAAAATTAAACGAATAACGCAATATGGGTATCAAGTTTTTTTTTTAATTTTCGAATTTATACTAGTTTGCTAAGATTAGCAAACAAGTACCAAACCGGTGAGATCACCGGTAACCGAAAAAGATAGCTGTTTTTATTAGTACACTGTAATCGCTTAAGGACTCTAAGATTAAGGTCGTCTTATTTACGAGATTCATCAATAGATATAATATACTCCAGTTTCATTCGGTTTGGACTCGATGTAAACAAACCATTAAAATTCCTTTGTAGGGTTTTCACCAACCGATTTGTATTTCGCACACCAAATAACTATTATAGAACTAAATAATCATTATAACGCTTGTGACATCTTCATTATTTTACTATTGACTTATAACAACAACACCCTAAGAGAAAACGATGTTAAAACCAACATCTTAAAACAATTTTCATCATTGAGTAACTCGCAGTCCCACATCCTTAATTACGTGAAGCGACTTCAAACCTTTGCACAAAGTTATTGTTTTAAGGTCTGCCTGCCTATGACTATAAATCGAAATGACTACCAAAACCTCCCAGCTATAATGGCGCTTACATGTCAACTAGGTCGTATCATTTTTCGAAATATAGATTATACAGATATTTCTCCATATGCATGAGTATAAAATTATTTAAAAGAAATGAAATAAAGCTGAATAACATTTTATTTTAAAACAGACTATATCGATTTTATACATAACTAATCCGTGTTATTTTAAACTATTGCAAAATAAAATATACATTTCAAAGATCGAATTTATAAAGAATGGAACGGACCGCAGCTTGCCGAAAATGTGAAATTCGTTCCGGATAATTTCTTGGTACAATTTCACTTGGCATGCTTTTTTGCACATATACACACACGCGCGCACACAAAACGAAACACACACACGACAGTTCAGTTAAGTTTTTGCCGGGACAGCATATTTTCTTCTTTGAATGGCCTACTTTCTGGCTCCTTCACGGCTTCACGGCTCCGGCGCTGCGGAGCTTCGGTGGCGGTCCCACGCGAGTTTATCGTTGCAGGTGGTTTTAACGCTCACCACCGCAGCACCCCTCCGCGCCTACGCGGGCTTACATTGCACTCTAGCGGTAGGGCAAACAAGACTACATGGAGTCGGTTTTGCAGCGATTCGTATCTTTCACTAAATATTGTACTAAGTACAACATATTGACTTTTTAAGACTTTAATTTAAGTTACTTTAAATGCTTTTTTAATTGTATACAAATGTTAATATGCTTAATAAAATATTCTACATAAAAATCTGCCATCTGCATACATTTTTTTTAACTTTTATGGCGTGATCTCGTTAAGTATGTATATAAGAAGGGCTCCACGAAACGAAAAATTATACGACACTTATTTAAACATTTTTTTTAATGTACAATGAAAATAGAAATTCGAGAACATTTTGCTAATTAAAAATCGTCTAACTTGTTGAAAAATTAACTTTAAGAAAAATTTGTTACGGGAGCATATTCTTTGAAGTGTTCCAAATACACCATATTTTTTTAAAATTTTTAAATTAATAATTGGCTATTTGACAGTTATCACGGTAAAATATGAAATGTGTTAAATATGGTTGCATAATGGCTAACAATAATTATACAATACGTTTCTTGCATGAAAATAAATTGTAAATATTTTTACTTTTGAAAAATAGATTTGAGTTTTATTACCTGTGGATACGAGAACCGAAACGCGGGCGGCCATGATTGAGCATGTTATGACGTCACAATTCAAAAAATAAAGCGTCGTGTACTACTAACTATATCGTGTGCACTGTGCAATTTAGTGAGAAAATTAATAAGATATATTTTGATTTCTGCTTTTGAGAGGTTTTTTAAAATGGAGTCAGGCTATACAAAATCTGACAGTGCGAATTTGCCTCAAGTTGATTCATTTATGGTCGCAAATTTCTTTGCGTGTAACCCTGTCTTTTGCTCTACCGAGTTTCGGAATGCAAAAACCTCCTTGTAAGTACTGAAATTAATAAAGTAAAATTGGTCAGTCTTGCTAAGTGGTCATAGGGGGATTTTTTTCTAAGTTTTTCCTCAACGTCCCCTTAATGACACCATATTACTAATGATTTTAAATTACTTATAGGTTATGTTTATGAACAATATTAGGTTAGGTTTCATTTGTTTTTTTAGTAAATCAAAGGCTAAGTTGATTTCTTCTAAATACTTACATCAAAGTGGTCCTCACAAAAGAATATTGCTGATATAACAGATGTTAACTCTGGGTCTCGACGTGCTAATTGTAACCACTGCTTTCGACGTTAAGGGCATTTAGAAACGTGTAGGTATAAACAATTTGTCAGGTTTAATTGTAGTACTTCTACACATAGGCACTGCACACGTCTTGTAGCTTGTCATTTTCACAATTCCAGTGAAAAAGGTGTAAGTTTTTCACTTAAAATATCTTCAGAGTTAGAGCGTAAACTTTTGTTAATTGAAATGTGACGTCACAGCCAGCAAGTGACAGATGACGGACTATTTTCGCGCGAATTTAAAATTAATGGATTAAAAGTATTTTTTTTCCTACTAAATAACACTTTTATGAGAAAAATAAATATTGTAAGAGTTATAAAATAAAACTACGAAAATTTTAAAATATTTTTCCAAAAATTGTCTAATAGCCAATTAACACCTTAAAAAAATAGTGCGTGTGACATACTTGATTTTGACGCCGCACGTGCAACCTAAATATGCCGCGTGGAGGCTCATTTTCAGCGTTAAATTAAAATCCATACTAATATTATAAATGTGAAAGTGTGTTTGTTTGTTTGTTCGTCTTTCACGTCGTAACGAAGCTGTTATATGGTATGGTTTTTTTTTGTGTGGAGATAGTGAGGAGGGTGGAGAGTAACGTAGGCTACTTTTTACTACGATAAAACATCCCCATGGGAAGATCGATATTTTGTTCCTTGCTAGATATTTAGTTCCGGAAGATGTTAATAGATGGCGTTAGGTAAATTCATTTGCAAGTTCTGAATCACGCTATCAAATGATACAATACATGTAAATTACATAAGTCATAAGCAACTAAATCTAACTAAGTAAAAATAAGTAGGATTTGTAAAAAATCGATCTCTACCGCGGGCGAAGCTGCGGGCAAAAGCTAGTTATAAATAATGGAGATAGAGTTCTGGGAGTTGCGAGCTATTTTTTGGAAATTTCCTCTTCTTTAAGAATCTATTTTTAAAATTTCTTAAATATTAATAGTTTCGGAGTAATTAAATTAAAACAAAATACCTTTTTTTTGCAACTTGATTTTTTTAATAACTTTTGCAATTTTTTACGTGCTGATAAACGCTTCCGAAACATTTTTCTAGACATCATTCCGGACAGAATGAGCTATCGCACGTATTTTTAAGAGCAGTATCTCTAATTTTCACCATTTTGAACTTATTGCTTAGACTATTATATTTCACTAATAAACGTACTTACCTATCAAATACACTGGTGAATCCCAACCCTGTCAGTACCATCTTGTCTGGATTGTACTTTATAATAATAATTACCCTAGAAAATAATGCAAAGGTTATTGTTACCACAGAAGAAATAATAGTACTTATAATAAGTATTACCCATTATATTTTTAAAGCTTCGATTTTTTTGAACTTAGAACATAAATTATGAAAAAATTGTGAAACGATATTACTGACGTGTGATCGATATTCGACGCCTTAACTAACACATGGCAAAGACTGACGCTGCCTCCTGCATACTGCTCTGTATGTCAGTGGTCCTTCATCATTTCCACTCCTTCGCACTGCACGTGAGTGGCTCATACATCTGCTTCTACCTCTTATCTCTGGATTTATTATTATGACTTATTTATTTAGTTATATAATAAGTAGTGATTTTACTAGGTAACCACTGACGCTTTACTTCACAAAACATTAATTTCAGGCATTAGGCATTAGATTTCTAAAACCTTCTACTACAACAATATTTTTTGCTTCATCTCGACTTTGTGTAATGTAGTCGCCCGGTTGGTTTCAGCGGCGCGAAGTCAGCAGAGCTCGCGGGTGCGCGCGCGTCGGACAAGCGAGCGTCCGCCCCGCTGTGCGCCACGCCCCCCGCCGACGAGGAACCTCCGCCGCCTTCCGATGGAGATGCCACTCCAGTAAATTCCAATACCTTTTTTAAAAACTAGCCATACCACATTTATGTTAATTGGGTCCGAGAATTGGTAACATATTGCCATAATATCTAAACCTCCAGAGTTTTAAAGATCCTTCAGGTAGGCATCGCCTCCTTCTCGGCCGACACCTCGTAGGTGGCGCCCCGGTGTTGCTAGTTTACATGGGCCGCGTTGATCGCCTACCCTCAGTTGCCCCGTCTGCTCAGCATAAAAAAAGAATCGAGTGATAAATACGTATGTTACGTAAACGTACGAGTGTTTCCAGACGGGCCCGTGTCCGGAGACGTCCCCGGCGGGGGGCAGCGCGCCCGCGACGCCTCAGGAACGCGACGTGCAGCCGCGGCCGCTGCCCATGCCCGAGTACGGTGGGTTCTTCGCCCTGCTCACCGAGTACCTGCCCGACACCACGCAGCCTGTCTCTGGCTTCCACAGGTAACTACCAAATACACACACTGGTACGTGCGCGCGATCAGTACCAGTGATCTGCACATTAATTTTCTTATGTATACTGTTCGTGAAGGATGTCTATGTGTGCGTTACTCGAACGCTCTGTATGTACCTACTTCGGTTGTCAGACGTATAAACTATTAAAACAGAATTTGTTTTATTGGTAAAGTATTTGGTAACGTATTTGTATGTATGTACATATTGAACTGGTTACCAAACAAATTTTCATTTGGAGCATTTCTCCAATGTCTTGTACTCCTTACAAAGATTCAGATTTGTTCCTTGTTCATATGTTATTAATTATGTGATTGTGAGTGAATTAAAGTGAATGTTGTGTCGTGTGACAGATGCAACGTTGCAGTGATGTTGCTGTGCGACGTGGTGCTGGACGGCTTGGAGCTGGACTGGTCCATCCACGTGCCGCTCATGCTGCACATCGTGTTCCTCGGCATGGACCACACCAGGTGAGGCTGACACGCTCTTCAACAAACCATCCGCATTGTCCGTTGTGGCGTATCTCTGCGTATCCTTGTAATTTTAGTGGGCGATGATTATTTATTAATAGGAGACGTCTAGGTCACACAATATTACTTTTATGACGGGAAAATAGACAAAAGGACAAACCTTACCAAGAAAGTATAGTAGTCAGTATCCGTACACACTACACGTTGATACAGATGTGTTGCACGCTACGTCAATACACGTCCACAAAGCAAAGGAAAAAAAGGAAAGAAGGTCTGCGGGGCATGATATAAAACGTTCCGTAGTGTTTAACACTACAGAACGTTTGTGTTTTTATCAATGTTAAATACCCCGTATACATAAGGCATGATTTCATAATACAATAGCACAAAATATATTCTGTGATATTAAATATTACAGAACGTTTTGTATCATGCCGTGCATACTTATCTCTATTGCTGAGTGAATGGTATAGTATATTGTGTAATGTTGACGGTGCGATGTTGTCAGATGGATAGTGCACCAGCACTGCCGGCAACTGCTGTTAAACCTGCTGGTGGCGGTGGCGGCGCACCACGACCACCTCACCGTGGCGCGGGTGCTGCTGGCCGCGCGCTCGGCGCAGCTCGGCCTCCACCCCGCGCACCCCTCACACCCTGCACACCCCGCGCACCACGCGCCGCACCCGCTGCCCGTGCTGCCGCACAACTTCACCGGTCAGTCTAACAACCACGGATATTATAGTATTACTGGATTCCAATCTTCGTAGAGGTACCTGAAGATGGATGACGTCACATTGAATTACCATTTTTGACCAATCACAGGCCGCTTTTAACTGGATAATTATAATATCACTATACTACAATATAATATTATTTGTAACAACCAACATTCAACATATAACTGTATTTGACAATTTGAACTTCCGTACACTATTTCGGAAGTACATTCACAGTACACATAATAATATGTAATGAATACAGTGGTAAATTCAAAAGTTGATCGGTTGACTTAAAAAAAAAATGCAAGCCAATATTTTTAATAGAAGAGTATTTTTATACTAATAACTAGGAAAGTATTTTTATATTATTCCGTAGTTCCAATTGGAACTTTCAAGCGTTGTTAATTGATTTGCCATAGCTGATTTTTGCTATTGTAATCGTGCCACAGTGACTATTAGAGCGTGGCCGGGTTTAGATAATTTTTAAATAAAATTAACCTACAAGGGTACCTCTATATATTTCGATTCTCTGTACGTTCTAAACGTGAAATATTCGTTGCTAACGATGGAGGTAACAAAAACCTGTGTTATTTTTAAGGTCAAGGGCAAGCATGATGTCGCACGTAGACGCAAATATTGCCAATACGCAAATGTGTGCGCACCCATTGCGTAAATGGATTTACCTAACGCCCGCCGCTTACCCCTTGACCATGGCAAGCAAATTATTCATAGTACATTGTGCTACTAGGGCGAGTTTAGTGCGGCTACGCAAATGACAAATAAAATACGTGATTTGCCAGTGGAATTATTTAAGAAACATGTAAAATCTCAACTTTTAGGCAAAGGCTACTATACTGTAGATGAGTACATAAATGACAAAGACGCATGGAAATGACCAGATCTGCAACCAGTTCCGTACAGGCTAGTGATACTTTTTTGTAAGAAATATACCAATGTATTTTATTTTTAAAAGATGTGCTGAGGAGTTTCTTTCGGCTTTTCTTCTCCTCCATGACAAAGCACCTTTGCGAAAAGCTGGTTCATTAAAAAAAATGACGTGCATAAGTGTATCAATGATACCTACATGAATAAATGATTTTGAATTTGAATTTGACATTCGCATTTTTAATGCACGTTATTGTTTTAAGGCAAAAGTACGTTCCGAAGTAAAATCGGAACCCTTATAGTTTCTTTCATGTCCGTCCGTCCATCCGTCCATCCATCCGTCTGTCCGAGGCATAGCGCCGAGACCCTTAGTGCTAGAAAGCTGAAATTTGGCATGGATAAACATATTTATTACTCCAAAGTCGTAGAATAAAATATTGAAAAACAATTTTTCTCAGGGCACCTCCCCTACAGGTAACGTGAGGATGAATTTTTTATTCGTTGCATATCCTATGGTGTGGGCTATCGTTGAAAAGGTCTTTCATATAATATCATGGGTCTTCTAAGACCATTATTTATTATTTATTTTATTTATTTATTAAATTGAACGCCAACATAATATTCATTAGCACACACTCAATAAACTTATTCAATGACAGTAATATAGTATAGTAATTTAGTCTTTATACGGAATAACATAACTGCATATAAACAAAATTGTGACTTATCAAATCGGCAAACAAGAAGGATGCATCAATTGGCTACCTCTTCGTACCGTCTTGCTAAAGTGCAGCGTTCTTTTATGGGACTCGGTGTAACATTCTATAATAAAGTCCCAAAGCAAATACGTGACTTGCCGGTGGAATCTTTTAAGAAACGTGTAAAATTTCAACTAGTAGGCAAGGGTTATTACCCATATATGAATATTTAAATGATAAGGATGCTTGGAAATGATCAGCTAGGCAACCAGTTCTGCTCAGGTTAGAGAATACCTATTTTTGTAATAAATATAAGTTTTATTTTTAAAAGATGTGCTGAGCAGTTTCTTTACGGCTTTTCTTTGCGAAAAGCTGGTAAATTAAAAAAATGACGCGCATAAGTGTATCAGTGATACCTACATGAATAAAAGATTATTTCATTTCATTTCATTAATTTCTTAATGATATTATAATAGGCATGATGACAGTAAGGAAAAATCACTAAAATTATGTATTTATTTAATGAAACCCTATTAATGGATTACAAAACACGCATTTATCGTATTATTGTGAGTGTGATTAACAATATTTTCGATAAAATAAAATTACAAAATACGTCAAGCCGCCATGTTAGCTTGAACGCCAATCAGTCGCAATTAGGTCATCAAATTACGTCACACTTCTTAAAACAAATGAATATCACCATACTGATAATGACATCTTGTCTATTATTTTCCTGAAGAGTGACGTCACAAGCAACGCCATGACACTTTGAAGCGTTTTGGTGCGAATTTTAAACTTATAAATTGAAATGTATTTATTCTATACTAAACCTTATTTATTTTCGGAAATATGATATACGTTGTAAGTATAATATATTTCCCAACAATATAGAACAGTATTTCAAAATCTGTCACCATGCCTGTTATAGGCATAGACAACATGCATGAACGAGTAACACGTTAAACGAGTATGTGAATGGTTAAATGTTAAGTTAGCTAACGTCGGTAATAATAAGTTGATAGTGAATGTAATAATTAAAATCAATAATTAAAATTAATAATTATTGGATTTAGGGGTTTGTTTGCGAAATATTTGACTTTAAAGCATTGAACTCTATACATAGAAACGACATCTCAAACAAAATGTGTGTTTCACCGCCGGCTTGCCCTCCGTTCACTTTTCAAACTAGAAGCCTCGTTTGCACACTTGCCATAGAGTAACTTTGTATATGACACTTGCCGAATCAAGACAAGTAGTCACCGACTCCAAATTTTTACAAGCTCTTACTCCAACTTTATTTAACGTGCAAAAGCGTTTAAACGATTTTATATACCATTGATTCGTGTCAAAAATCCAACACTTTAAATTGGTTACAAGCGTCGCGTCGGCAAGCTTAAGCAAGCTTATTTAGTCCATTATTAACACGCTAGTGGCTTGCCAAGTTCAAACGCTCCTTATGATTTTTTCATTCAAAAATGGCCGGGAACATTGCACAATAATTTAATTTAATTTCTTTTTAGTTGATTTAAGTTAATATTTTGTTTTCTTACCGATGATAAGTAATACCATTATCTTTTTTGTTTTTTGTCGTGCAATTGTGACACGCTCTTATTACGCACGACGGCATTTATTCAGTTTTTTCATAAACAATTTTGGCATGCGGCCGCAATGAGCGCAGCCGAGTGACAGAATGAAATGCAGCCGGCCGGCTGCAATGCACACCCCCGAACCCGATGTTCGTGGTGTCTGTTCTATACGCTAGTAATAGTAGTTCAATGCTTTAAAGTGCTAATTTTGGTTAGAGTCAAGTGTTCCCCTCTCCTGCCGGCTAGACGGTTGAAGTTGGACAAGTGAAAATATTTTCAAAAATAGGTTATAATATGACGAATTTACAAGAAAAACTATCATCGCTATGTTAGCATAAGTAGTTAATGAGTAATAGTTGATAAACTTACTACTTTGGAACCCTACATTGCGCGTGGCCTGACACGCACTTGTCCGGTTTTTTTAATGTACAGGCTACAATGTTTAAGTTTGGCTTTTCCTATATCACTGTCATACCTGTGTCCCAACGCGGTAATTAATGCGTTAAGAATGGCATTATGCAGATGTGGCCAAATTTATAGCGCTAAAAGGGGCGTAACCGTGTAAGGGCCAATTCACATCAAGACTACGGACACATCTAAGCATTTTAATTCTGCTGGCCACATCTGCGGCCTAATGCACTAAATAATGCGCATTCCAGCGCAGCCGTTAACATTAAAGTAGATGTAGTAATTTATTTGTTCATATTTAATGTAAATATTGAAGTATGGATTATCTTGCCTGTTAGAACCGGACACAGTGTTCGACGGCCACCCAGCGTGTGGCCACTCGGTGCGCGCGCACGCTCGCTCGCTCTCTTCCGACCCACAGATTACGCCCGAAGGTATTTTTATATTTCTTCAGAAACTATAGATTTAGAAAATATAAGGAATGTTACAAACGGGCTATAATATTAATTAATATTATGATGTATTAATGATAAACATAGTCTGTCATGCAGTAGCCCAAGCTGCCCCTTTGGAACGTATACATAAATATGACATGTGAGCAGGCGAAGGCGATAACTATCCGTCGCTGCCCGTGATAGTGACGGGCGAGAGCGAGGGCGACGCGGCGCGGGGGGAGGGGGAGGGGGCGCGTGCGGAGCTGCCCGTCGCTGACGTCATCAAGTCGCTGGTGCACTTCCTGGCGGGCCGGCCCACGCACATGCCGCTCTGGCAGTACGAGGACATCACCGCTAAAGGTACGTGTACACACTATTCCTACCATAACTTCCATCTCTTCTGTTCTAATTGACATAATTATACTATAGCTCCATCACTAATATCTGTGCGGGTGCGCAGTGTGGACGCTGCGCAGCTGCCAGCAAATGGCGACGCTGGTGCGGCACGCGCTGCGCGTGTTCCGCGAGTCGCTGCCGCACGCGCTGGTGTCGGAGCGCTGGGCGCAGACCGCGCTGCAGCTGGGGCTCTCGTGCCCCTCCAGGCACTACGCCGGCAGGTCGCTGCAGGTACTGGTTATAACTTACGACCACTCTACTCTTGCAATATCTCTTAAGTTGCAAGAACTTTGACGTATTTGGGAATTTTAAGTCGTCTCATTTATACTCACTCGTACACGCCTGAACACGCTTCATGCCGACCGTGACCGTGTGAGAAAATGGGAAAATAATTATTTGCTCAAAATCTTTTAAACGCGGATTCCTGATAGACCAACTACGTATGCAAAACTAGTTGTATCTAGTTGTATGTATATGGCATTACTAAGTGTTCCCACTGGCACAACTAATATTTTTTTTGTGGTTATAAAACTGATTTCTTGTTTTCAGTTCTTTGTTGAACCAACAACGACAGTTTAAACTCAGAATCATAGATTAAACTGCTATTGATATTACGGGCCTTAGAATACTTATTAGCACCAATCCCACGCTCAATGGGTGTCATTAGAGGTGACTAAATTCGGCTCACTGGTGGTAGGACCCCTTGGAGAGATTATGTTAGTAATATTTTGTTTTTAATTGTAATAATAATAATTATTATCAATATTATTTTCCATGGGGTTCGCTTGGATAGCTACCACTCTTGAGCTTGAGTCAGCCGCCAAACGACTCGTCGTGTTCCGGCTGGGGTTACATGACAAAACTATAAGGCTTCCGATTTTACTTTGGAACCTTAAAAATGGCACAAAACGGGGCACAAATACATATCACATCATCATCGACCAAGAGAATTAAACCAAGATTGCAAGCTTTTTTTTTCAAATTCCTGGCTCCAGAAATGGTTGACATTAATCGATAGAGATACGCATACCTACTTAAACAGCTAAAAGAGATAATATTTGTTTCATAGATAAAGTAAGTGCACACTAACATAATGCCGTATGCCTATGCAGAAATTTCTTACTAACTTAAACTTCGCTAAACAGTCGCTAGCCATTAAATGAGCACCTGTGTATTCATGTACACACACCAGGTGTTCCGTTTCATCGGCGTGGCGATGACGGGGCGCATGGTGTCGGACATCCTGTCGCGGCTGGTGGAGACGGTGGCGGAGCAGGGCGAGGACATGCAGGGCTACGTCACCGAGCTGCTGCTCACGCTCGAGGCCGCCGTGGACTCGCTCGAGTCCAACTTCCGCCCGCTCGACTACATGCGAGACATATTCAAGTCGACGCCCAATTTGAATAACAAAGATGGCGGACAGCAGACCAATGGGAATGCGTACAGCGCTGGTGAGAATTGTCTTGTTATTAAAGGAGAAGTATCAGTTGAATGATAGTATAATTTTATGTGCTTTGGGTCGTGCCGACAAACGAGTGCAGGCCATTGAGGCCTTACTGGAGGAGAAAGATATATGAGATCTCTGTGGTATAAATCAATTAAGCTTACAGTTACCGTACATATGCCGGATTAATAAATAAATATATTCAAAATCATTAACATAATATGTAAAGAAATGTCTGGCTTAGATTCATTATATTTATATAATTTACTATTGATGCGTGTGTGTGTGTGAAGGCAAGCGGTCTCCAGGAGTGTGCGTGGGCTGCGTGTCGAACCACACGCGCAGCACGAGCTACTCGGTGTCGTACTGCGTGCGCAAGAGCAACGCGCCGCCCGCCGACAAGCCGCCGCACGGTACGTATACCACACAATGTCAATACATGTCAATAATATTATTAAATTACGTATTTTTATAGACAGCATTTTTGCTCATTTGTGGTATTATTTTGGATTGTATATTATGCAATGTATTAATACTGATAAAATTTATTTTGAAATACTTCAAAGGTGTCTGATGCAGCTTAGAGAATGAAAGGGCCAAGAAATAAGACCATGCCTCGATAAAAGGAGCACTGTGAACTAACGACTTGACGAAGACAGCGGGTATCCGCTGGATTCAAGATGCTCAGGACCTGTTAGAGTGGCGCATGTTAGGGTAGACGTGTGTCCTGCATTGGACCTTCAAAGCCTGATGGATGTATGGATAGATTTTATTTTTCTGACACTTCGACCTTACATAACTTTGTGTCAATCCATGAAAATAGTTGCATAATACAGGTCCTCAGGAACATTGTTTGTGATACGTTATTATTATTATCATTATCATAAATAATATTACTGATGATAATAATAATAATAATTGTGATACGCGCAGTAGACGCGCGGGCGCGGCCGTGCGCGGACGCGGCGAAGGGCGCGTGCTCCAACCTGTGCCGCTCGCGGTCGGCGCAGTCGCTCAAGCTGCTCGGGGACTCCGCTACACAGGTATGCTATAGTAGCTCTACCTATCCGTAATTATGAAGAGAAACGTTTCCCCCACAGTGCGTCGCTTCAAGCCTCCAAATGGAGTAACACATGCGCGCAGTCATCTTTTTTAGGGTTCCGAAGTAAAATCGGAACCCTTTTAGTTTCGTCATGTCCGTCCATCTGTCTTCGTGCTATCTTAGTGCGAATCTTAGGGCTAGAAAGGTGTAATTTGGCATGGATATACATCGTAGAATAAAATATTGAAAAACTTTTTTCAGGGTACCTTTCCTACAGGTAACGTGAGGATGAATTTTTTATTCGTCTCGTACCCTATAGTGTGAGGTACCTAACTACCTACCCTAGTACCCTGTCGTTGAAAATGTATTTCAAAAAATGGAATTGGACCAGTATAAAAATTTTCAAAAATAGGAATTAGTAATGAATTTACAAAGAAAACTATCACGGCTATGTTAGCGTAGGTAGATAATGTGTAATGACTATAAACTTACTACTTCGGGCTTCCTACATTGCGCGTGGCCTGACACGAACTTGCCCGGTATTTTACTATATTATTAGCGTACGTATAAGTACTCTAAGACTTTCTAAATCAAACAACCTGGTAAACTTTCACATGTATAATATAAGTATATGATGATTGGTGACAATATTTTATTGTGTTTTGGAGGTCATATAACAATTCATTTTAAGTTTCATGACCACAATGGGTCGACGGTGGTGATTCTATCAACGCATTTCTTAAACAGAACCTCGTTAAAATATTGAATTCCTGTAAGAGTAAATGATGCTAACGTCCTTGTCGTCGTGGTTGTGGTCGTGTTCAGGACTATTCTACTATGCAACAATACATATATACATACTACATATATGATCGTATATACTTTAAGTCATGCGTGGCCCTCCAAACAATTATATACCATCATACATGTTAACCGCGGATTGTTGCAAAGTACAGTAATATTAATGACAATGGATTTCCGCTAAGTAACGCCTGATACTATTAACTACGTGTTCAGGACGACAAGCTGACGATTCTGGCGACGCTGTTCTGGGTGGGCGGCGCGCTGCTGGAGTCGGACTACGAGCACGAGTTCCTGCTGGGCGTGCGGCTGCTCGCGCGCGTGCTGGCGCGCTTGCCGCTCGACCGGCCCGACGCGCGCGAGCGGCTCGACCGCACCATGCCGCACGCGCCCGCCTCGCTGCACGCGCTGCTGCTCAAGGTCAATGCACACACACACACATATATGTACACACACACACACACACACACACACTGTCGTTATGGGCTGTGATGATGAGTAATGTATTTGTTGTTTGTATGTAGTAATGTGTTGTTTTGTTGTTACATTTGACATTTATTGTTAAGTTGTCTCCAAAACTTAACCTTTCGGTAATAGTTATATCAAGCGGGCGATAATGAAGCTGGAAAGTGATACGATAGAAGAGTGTCTTTTAAATTATTATAATATAGTAATTTAAATGAGATTTACGTAATGCTAAAAAAGTATACAAAAATACATGGTCATATTTTGTCAAGTTTAAACACTGGCAGAAAGTGACATAAGTAGCACTCTTATGAGTATAACCGGTTATTGTACGCACTGTTTGCGTGTACAGGGCTGCACGCACCCGAACACGTACGAGCCGGTGGTGGGTGTGTTGGCGGACGTGATCCCGCTGCTGGAGCTGCCTGTCATCGACCCCACGCAAGCGCTGGCCTTCCCCATGACGGTGGTCGCGTTGTTACCCTACATGCTGCTGCACTACGAGGACGCCAACGAGCTGTGCGTGCGCGCCGCGTGCCATATTGCGCAGGTTAGATTGGTGTACGCACAACACGCACGCGCATTATAACATTCCTGTAATAGAAAATTATTTAAAGCATTAATTTATGTATTTTTATATTTAAATTTGTGTATATCCATAGTGTCCCACTGCTGAGCAGTCTGGAATATACGACTGCTGCAATGTAGATTGTGTGTAGTCAGAGGCCATACCAAAAAACAGAAATTCCGAAGCCCTCCGACACAACTTACTAACTACCTTCTAACAATAACAACAGGGACTTAATGTGTACTAATAATCGAACCAGCCATTGTCATAAACCTCTATCCTCCTAATCATTCCTCTTATCTCACCTTCTGTTTGTCTAAATCCTGCCTGGCTAATCATGACTCGTCGTGTTCCAGATGAGGGCACAAGAGCCAGATATTTTTCCTATTTTTTTTTTTTGTTTTTCTTTCCTGGCGTCTGCTCGTTGGTCTTCTTTTAATACAAAATAATGAATGCCAGTTGACGGCGGAGAAGAGCAAGAAGCTAGAGAACCTGGGCACGGTGATGACGCTGTACTCGCGACGCACCTTCAGCAAAGAGAGCTTCCAGTGGACCAAGTGCGTCGTCAAGTACCTCTGGGACACCTACTCCCACCTCTCACTGCAGATGCTCGCCTTCCTCGTCGAGGTGCTTGAGAAGGTGCGTCCAATGTTACTCGGCGAAGGTTTTTTCTTATTATTGTTATTTGTGTTGTGATGTGGGCTAGGATGTAGTCCTCATAATGTTATTTGTAAAGTGTAGTAGTTTGTATTGAATATTTTTTAAAAGCATCAAAGTACTTACAAAGTATTTTTTGTCTACATTTGACTGTAAGGCACGTTTGTCTGAACATCGCCACGATGCGCAACTGATTTGCGTACTCGTGTGACACCCATAACTCTACAACCGCGTGTGGAAAGTTCACAGCAGACATAATTATCACGCACGTTGGCACACACATTCGACGTTTGGAGCGTGAACTGAGGTGAACTATCAGCTAATAGCGTCCCCTCGGGTACGGTCCCTGCAGGGGTCGACGAGCCTGCAGCTGCCGGTGCTGTCGATCCTGCACTGCATGCTCTACTACGTGGAGCTGAACGCGCCCGCCGCGCAGCCAGTCAACGCTGACCTGCTGCGCGCCGTCGCCAAGTTCATTGACGTAAGACACACACACACACACACGAGGTGATCTATACCATGATCGCAGCACTGTGATTTTAGCTCTGCCATGTGATCAAAATCTAATCTTTGGGTCCAGACTCCATACTCGTGTTCCGGCTGGGGGCTTGAGAGCCAGTTCTTTCTTTCTTTTTTTTCCTTCTTTCTTGGTTGGCAACGCAACAGTGATGAATTTTAGGACCCATTTAAATTTTACAGGGCTGCTTGGGAAAAAACAAACGATTTGATTGGTTGAACAATAGCTCCCGACTGTTAATATATTCTAAACTACTGGGCTTGTTTTTTCTTTTTAATTTTTTTACGCAGTCGGGTTTTTTTGTTTTTTTTTATTTTTATTTTTTGTTTATTGTTTTTGTTTCCACGCAATACGCTAGATTCAATTTCAGTTAGGCGTTTGATAAACACTTTACAGTGGTTTTCGTTACACCATATTTTTGTTGTTTGTATGTACAAGTTTAGTGTTAACGTATGTCAACTGGTTGTGTCGCAGCAAGACGGCCCCAACTACAAGGAGGCGATGAAGATCCTCAAGCTGGTGGTGACGCGCTGCTCCACGCTGGTGGTGCCGCCGCACTGGGACAGCCACGCCTCCTCCGTGCTCGATGCGGAGTCGCACACCAAGAAGGTATCATATTATTACCAGTATAAATGCGGAAGTTGTGATCGGACGTTGAAACGATCGACGACTACATAGCGCGTCAGTTGTCGAAACGACTTTTTTTGTGCAATTTGTCAAATCCTCTCTTGAAATGACAACCAATTGTGCAAACAGCCTGAAATATTACAATAACCAGTTATCAAAATAACCAGTTGGTGTAGGTGTTGGTACACAAGCAATGAACGCAGAGTTCCCCATCTTGCAAGCAATACTAACATAGGTCATTAGAAAATTGTTACCAAAAATTTTCGTGTTTCATTGAAATGTATTATTATTTGCTAATGATGTTTAAATGAAATATATTATTATTTTGCTGATTTCAAACTTTATATGAATTTGAACATATATTGTGTATTGTTGTCAGGAGCTGCCGGGGCGCACGATGGACTTCACATTTGACTTGTCCCAGACCCCGGTGATCGGGCGCAAATACCTGCCGAAGGGCGGGGGTGGCGGGGGCAGCGGCAGCCAGCCCGCCACCGGGCCCAGTTCGCTCTCCAACGCCTCGAGCGGCACGCCGGACAAGGGTGAGCGATACTATAGCCTTACAATCATGTCGGGAATATTATGTTGACAAGGCTTTATTACAATCGCATTAGGGAAATGAATTTCACTTCATTAATAATTATAAATTTTATAATTTAAAAACCCTCGACACTTTTAATTTCATCTAACATAACTAAGAATTTCGATCTCGTCAACTTTCAAATGTACACGTTTTTAAAGTTATGGGGCGTTTGGAAAAATTATGAGATTTTAAAATACTGATTTTAAAGTACTGTGTGATACTTGGGAGTTGGGGGTACTACTTTAAAATACTAGTACTAGGCGCACAGCACTCGCTAGGAGTTGTCTATGTCTTGTATTGTTAGCGCGCGTTGGGTTGTGGGTGTGAGCAGGAGGTACTTTTAAATAAGAGGTATAACTTCTTACGTACGTACATAAGTCGCGCGGCCATGTCATACGTTAGTTATCTATCAGTGATAGACTATCACACTTGTCATTACAAAAATAACACAACCTTGACGTTATCAGAAAGGATAAGAGTTATGATTAGAAAGAGAGGCAACGTCTAGATGTCAACGTCTGTTTACGATTAGCGCTGTGCGACCTGAATCACACTTTATTGTGTCGGAGCAAGAGTCGCTATTTATTTAAATGATTTTGCGGAGTGACTCTTCTGTACCAATATGACGTACACATACACGACGTACACATGAATACATAATAATGTATTCTGTGCCGCAGGATCGTCGACGTCGGGCTCGGCGTCCACGGTGGTGGGGCAGGAGGGCGGTGGGTCGGCGTCGCAGCCGCGCGCCGCGTCGCCGCGCCGATCGCTGTCGCTGTCGCCCGCGGACGCGCTCGCCGCCGGCTGGAAGCGGCCCTGGATGTCGCAGGTAACACCAGCCGACATTGATGGATGGATGGTTATATTAAATTTACATATGTACCTAGCTGGCCCGACGAACTTTGTACCGCCTAACAACTACGTCCTCTCCCTGTGTTACAATATATAAACCTTCCAATAATTGTCTATTGATGAAAACCTCTGTAAAATCTGTTGAAAGATCTAATCGTACAGATATGTGAAGCGACTTCATTTTATACCTACTGTGTAAAGAAAAGATATATAAGTACAAACACACAAATCAACTTATTTACATTTAACACACTAGACTAATTATAATCGTCAATTGACTTAATGATACCTGTAAATGTAATCTAAAAAATATATATCCGTTATTGACTGTAAGATAGTATTGTTCGTAAAATACATGTATACATGTATTTTCCTATAGAGCTGTGGATTTTATAACAAACAAATAAATAAATGCGTATCCCGGACACTGACCACTATATTATATTATATACTGTTTGACGTAGATTGTCTGCCTGTATTTAAAAGAATGATATAATCGCGATTTATAAATTGTATCCATCTAAGCGTTCGTTCGTTCGTTCGCAGAGCCGCGTGCGTGAATGTCTAGTGAACCTGCTCACGACGTGCGGACAACGTGTCGGCCTACCCAAGAGCCCCTCTGTAAGTAAAACTAAACCTTATCTACACTGCAATAAATTACAATATCTAATAACGATGCAATAATATGTAATATAACCTGAAACTTTGTACATAGTGCTGACTGTAAATCCGATGAACTGCAAATAACACAAGTGACATTTCTATCCATCGCTGCGATAGGACGATTTACTAACCACTTTATGTTCTAAGGTAAAGGATCTTACCAAGTACGTATCTATGGTTGACTTGCTTCACACCGACACCATGCTATGAGTAACTGTAAACCGATAGTTGATGTAACGGTGGCTTGGCAGAGCCGTGTCAGCGTCTGTAAGGACCACGGAGGTCCATCGCATCGCCATACACTATCCGCCACCGGACCCCGTGGACTGAACGCTTTGTCGCAACTTGTCCTGAATTCCTAGTTCGTCACTGAAACGTGGAACGTATTGTTAACAAGATTACTATGTACCAGCTGGACGAAAAAACGAGAGGCGAAATGTACTGTTTTGTTTGTTGAGTTGCTGTCTAAACCGACTCAATGAACAAGATGACGCAAGCTTAATAAGAGTCGGATAACGGAAAGTTTCCATTGACGTTTCGAGAAGTACCCACGTTTTTGTGACGTAACCAAGAGTTTGAGACCGCTAGTCGTAATTTGCATCACGCTGTATGTACATTGAGGTGGCATACGCGGTGGTCGAGCCACACACAACTCCCGCGATAGTGTGCTCTTGACGTCAGAACACGTACGATACACAACCACGACCACATTGCTTCACACGTTTCACACGTTCACGCATGCTACAATAATCCTGAATGTTCAATGATATTTTCAATTTCTCAAATTATTCTTTGCCTACAATACAATACAATCCTATTTAATTGTGAAGGAGTGATTGAATGTTAAATCCTTCATTTCTGTAATTTTAGATAACGTAATGTATTGGACATATGTACTACATTTATTTATGTACTTTGTGGTCACGAGGTCACAAAAAATACAAAGTCTTCTTTAAACGAGTACATAATATTATGAGTATCTTAACAAGTACAAAATAAAGTTGAAGAAGTTAAAAAAATACAGTTTCCATTTCATTTTACACACGCGCACACTTTTGTACCCACTGCAATTATTCTTTTCTCTTTCATTTCACATTACGAAAACAGACGCTAGAGAACACAAATTATAATGGTGTTCAGCCCTGACAGTGTTCATATCTGACAGAACATTAATGGTTACATATAATCACATCATCATACATTTAACACAATATCTAAACGCTAAGCACACACATTCCTTATAAAGAATTTATTGCTAAACTCTGCGGTATAGCTTAGATTTGAAATGTTTTTTGCGTGGAAGCGCTTGTGACGGAAAATGTCAACCCTGTGTCTGTGATGGACGAGGTACGTAAAATTTTGAGATCAAATATATCAATCTACCAAATTTTCATACGCTATTTACTACAGCAGTTATAATACTACGAAAGAAAATCAATTGATTCTAAATGCCTTTTAAATTCTTGAATAGTTCGTTTGTATAATTAAAATTTTAATAAAATTCTACCTTCGTTTTATAAACACTACACTATATTAATGTTATTCCAATAATAATTTTATAAATTGAAACTCTCCTAATACAGGGCTTAAACTTCTCGTATACAGGGAATAAAATAGACAGATTGTAAGAACATAATTGGACATTAATTTAGACTGCATATGTAAATTGCACTGTGTTTTCCACCGCTTACGCAATAAATTTATGAGGAACAATTTTACTATAATTATTATGTTGACTTGTAATAGTGGGAGTGGCTGATATGGTATATGACTGTACGTGCATCATAGGACCCGCAACAAGTACCAGAGCTCGTCCGCACAGCGGTGGCTTGCCAGCGGTTACTTTACATAATTAATAATAATATTTATATTTAATTTTAAATTATTTTTCAAGACTTTTCTTTTTAACCCTCGACGAAAAGAGGGCTGTTATAAGTTAGTGTTATAAGTTTACGTGTCTGTGTATCTGTATGTCTGTGGCATCGTAGCTCCCAAAAGGATGAACCAATTTTGATCTAATTTTTTTTGTTTGAAAGGTGACCTAATCCAGAATGTTCTTAGCTATGTTTAGTGTAAATAAAACTGTCGGGGGTTTTTTAAATTTTAATTTGAGATTATTCCAAAAATACTACTCGTATTAATGGTTTTTGGAATATAAAAGACACTTATTTTAATGCTACCAACATTACACCCGAGTGCAGATTTAGTTGAAAACATGTTGACACTATTCGTGCTACTTATGGAAAAAAATCTCCCGTGGCTAGCCGCGAATTTAACCACTGTGGTTAGAATTTTATGGAAGCTTACTGCAGGTTAGAATGTTAGCGGTTACATAATATGCATAAAAATCTAGCAGAGTGGTTAGCCGCCGTCGTGGGGAACTTTATGACCCCTATGAGGTAAGATCCGGTTGATGTTGAATTACGCGAATGTGAGAAAGCCTGTGAGTCGAGCGAGTGTTAAAGGATTCCTTACTTACCGCCACTTGTATATTCAGGAGATTCCGCGAAAATGTAACGGAAATAAATTAATTAAATTCCGCGTACTGCGCTTAGATGAGAGGTAAGTATGACGTGAGGTATTCAACAAAATCTAGGAGGAACACGATATGATTGCAAAATACATGAAATGCAAACAGCACTGTTGCGTACAGTGTAATGTAAATTATGGTCGAAAAATTATAGGATCAATGTTTCAATATATTTAGTCATAAGGTGCATATTCTCACCAGGGGCGGCTGTACTTTAAGTGCGCTCGTGCGCCGAACTGCCAGATTTTAATGTTTAGAAAAATAAAAAAATAAATGTTTAATAGTGTCTGATTAACGATCTATTCAATATTAACGAAATTAGGATGAACCAATTTAAGCTCTTTGATAAAGTATTAAGACTCATTATCGCGAAAATCGCTGTAATATGGTTCACGGTGCGCTAGCCAAAGCGCACGGCGAATGCTCATACAACTTCTATGAGATGCAACCGAAAACGCCTGGCGCGTGAGACAGAGCTAGTTCAATAGAAAATGTATGGCGAATTAAGACCACTCTGGTGCGCCGCACGAGAACCGAAGATTACCGAGGTTTGACGAAATTCGCGCGCGCTACGTCGGTCACCGCGCGGCTGGCGCCCGCCGCCTAGCTAAAAGGAGTTGCGTTTGTTTACATTCTGCAAGGATTTTCAGTATTTTAATATTATAGTTACTGAATTGTGGAACATTGTGTGTGAGTAAATAGGTGTGAAAATGGGTATTAAACTTTAACATCGACTATTTTGAAAGCAATAATGAAACTTTTCAACAAAAATTGTAATTAGAATGGGCAGGATTATTTTTCAAACACTCATTTAAGGACACTTTTAAGACGAATATAACGATACAAATCCATCCAGCCGTTGAGAAAATCATAACCGTTCTTTGGTAGTCGTTAAAAATAAAAATACGCTGATACAGTGCACCACCACTTCTAGGATCCACCAGCCGCCACTGATTCTCACATTGATTCTTAAAAATTTTGTGATTTGCCCCATTATTTTGATACCGATCCGATTCTAATGAAACTTTTAGAAGTTCAAGTTATCAAACTGCACTCTTTCGTGTGGTGGGTCTACCTACACCATATGTCTGATATAAACGTACAGGATAGGCAACGTAGAGAAAGCTGAGAGGCAGGTGTGACGTGTGTGGATGTCTGGCAGGTAATATTCAGCCAGAGCTCGGAGCTGCTGGAGCGCGAGTCGTCCATGGCGTCCTCGCTGGAGGAGGTGTCGGGCACGCCTGGCAACGAGCCCTCCGCCGCGCCGCCCACCGACCACTTCGGCGTCTTCAAGGACTTCGACTTCCTCGAGTACGAGAGCGAGAGCATCGAGGTACGTGCACTTTAGACATACTCGTGCCTTTAACGGGCAACTGTAATTAAGCATTTACAAATGTTTTTGTCAGTTACGTTTTTACATGGGATTTACTTAAGTTTTGAACACATTTACAAACATGTTTCACGGTAACAATGCTCATCTATTTTATAATATTGTGACTTTCAGGGAGAGAGCTCGGACAACTTCAACTGGGGCGTGCGGCGGCGGCTGCTGAGCGAGGAGCGCGAGGAGGGCGGAGCGCCCGAGCGCTCGCCCCCGCCGCAGCGCGCGCCCGCGCACGACGCTGCCCCCCACCACCACAGCAAGCAGGTACCGCATCACTCACACTTGTGACACATAGAACTTTAAACAATTGAAATTAAACATAGGGCTTGTTTCACAATCTTCAAGTAAGTCCGAAGTAAGCTATTCGTTGGTTAAGTTGACATTTCGTGTATGTAAAATGACACTTTAACGTCTCTTTAACCGGCGAATAGCTTAATCAGCACCCTAATTCACGTAACTTTAAGACGCATCGATTGAGTTGCAGTGACGCTGCAATCAAGTTGCAGTGACGCTGCATACAAGTTGACGTTTAGCGTCTAAACCGTATTGTCGTAATTTTTGAACTGCGCGTCAACTGCACGCAAACTGCGCGTGAACTTCACTTCTCCTGCACCCATCCTGCGCGCCTGCCAAACTTTTCTTCGACTATTTAGTACTCTGTGTTAGTGTTGTCATATGAGAGAACAAATAAACTTATTAATAATCAAATTATAATTTAATATGTTTCCATTAAAAAACGTTGAAGAATATTTACTTACTATCCCAATAATTATTTTTGTGAATTTTTTTGTAAAAAATTGGTTGTCTGCAAATTCGGTTTATGGACGGTAGTTTAACGTGACAACGTCATGAAAAAACATTGATGAAATGATTGCATACTTTTATAGATAAAATTGAATCATTTTAATTAAATTACTATTATTTTGTATAGGAATTGAGAGGAAGAGAGATACATAGGGCACGAACCGAGCGCTTCCGCCGATCGTAGCCGATCGTGCCTCTCTATCGCTTGTTCCGCGCTCTCGCTCACGGAACGTGACATGACGTCACGGAACGTGACAGTGAGTCATGCTTTTTCGTGCGTGCACCCGGCGTTCATCGTTTTAATAGACGTTGTCACGTCAAAATAGTAATGATTTGTGCTTAAATTCACAAAAAAACGTCATAATTATGTTACCTCAATATGGCAGAATGAAGATCTTCACTTTGCCTCGCAATGCAATTAGTAATAAAAAAGTGTCAAAACAAACTGTGATCGGAAACACGCTATCTTGACGCGCATCAACAGAATACCTTTTTGTGACGTGAGCGTGTTTGACAAACGCTCGCGTGACGTGAGCGTGTTCGACAGCTCTCGCGAAAGCTAAGGGAATACGGAAAGTGTTATTTTGATCGGAACGTCACTGCAACTGCACTGCAATCGAACTTGTTAAATTACGTGAATTAGGGTGCAGGACTCTACTTGGAGATTGTGAAACAAGCCCATAGTCTAATATAACATTATTACTTGCTGCTAAAGTTACATTTGACAAAACCACTGCATAGAAAGTGGCTATTCAGTCCAAACTGAGCTGAGTTCCTTGCCCAGTTTTTTTTTGTAGCTAGTCGCCAAAAAGAGCGACTTGAATTTTGATGGTCAGTGGTCAACGTCGCCCATTGTAATCAATAACACCGTAGGCGTTCCTAATGCGCTGCCAACCAAGAAAGCAGAGTGAAGAAAGAAGAAAAAAAACTGACTCTAAAGCACCCAGCCAGGACACGACGAGTCGTTTGACTACGTAACTAGCTACGTACGCTTCACAGATAGATAATACCAGTAATTTATTAATCATTTTATTCGTGATAGGTGTTACTCGTGTAATAGGCATGATCACAGTGAGTAAAAATCACTAAAATTATGTATTTATTTAATGAAACCCTAATAATGGATTACAAAACACGCATATATTGTATTATTATGAACGAGGTTTGCAATATTTTGATAAAATAAAACTACATACGGCAAGCCGCCATGATATCTTGAATGCCAATCGGTCTCAATCAGCGCATATAATGACATCTTGTCTATTTCTTTACTGAGGCGTGACGTCACAAGCGACGCCATGACACTTTGAAGTGTTTATAAATTTTAAACATATAAATTGAAGTGTATTTGTTTTATACTAAACCTTATTTTTTGCGGAAATAATAATATGATGTACATTGTAATTTTATTATAATATGTTATATTTCCCAACAATATAGAACAGTATTTCAAAATTTGTCATCATGCCTATTTGAAATTGCGATATTGACAGTTGGGCCACGAGGATTCATCGGATGAGGAGGGCGGCTGGGAGGAGGGCGCACGCGGTGAGAGTGGCGACGGAGACATGGCGCTGCGCCCCCGCGCGCACTCGCTCTCCAGCGCCTCCAGCGGCGGGGAGCCTGAAGGTCAGTCGCTGGCCCCATTGGCCCACAACAGAGCACGACTGTCTCCCCATACCTGTAGATAGAGAATACTCCGCGCAGCCCCAATATGGATAGCAGGAGGGGATAGCAGTCTACCAAAGTTTTTTAAGTTTTTATGCTGCCCGAAGACCTACGACATAGCTTGACCATTACTATCTAACAATAAACATTTACGGGTAGGTTTGAAAAACTTAGATATCAAAGTGAAACTTAGATATCAAACTTAGATAAAAAAGTATATAGTATCTTTATATTTTTATTTTATATTTAAATACATTAGATTACTAGTCTTAATACTCAAAAAAGAAAAAAAAATACAACGCATTGAATTAAACGAACAAATCTGCACAATTTTTCAACTAGCGGTCAATCACAAAATTACTATATATATCGCTAGCCGCAATATCAAAGCTGTTCACAAGTAAAATGGACGAGTTCTAACAACTTCGGCAACCTAGCACTACATCACTTCGTTGCCTGTCCGCTTTTTGCTGGCATATCTGAACACCCTTTGGAAGCAGATGAATGTTCTTGTGCGTCTAATAGATCAATGGAATACGAAAGCTAGCAACAAACTTCTTTTGTGCCGCAGTTGCACTCTATCCAAGCTGCTCGTAACGGACTGTGACGCGAAGATTATGGCATGCAGCGTTTAACGTACGCATTAACAGACTGTTTAAAATGTAACCAAATCCAAGATCTTTCTTTATGTATTCTTTTGACTATTTAACGTTTTTACCTAACTATCACGACAAATCGCTGTGTCTAGTAGTTCAACGAATTCCGAAGGCCAGTTATGAACTGTGACCACGAACATAAAATGTAATTATTTTACTCATTTGTTAAAATCCACTGAAACTAACGAAGGTTTCATTACGTCACAGCGCACCGTTTCCATGAAATTCTACTTGCGTCATCCAACCCAGTAAATAGGTCGCTATAATCCGTTTAGAATGTCACCGAATCAGGTCATGCGTCATCAGTTTCTAGAATATTTGCATATTTGCTTCGAACGATCTTGAACTCCAATGATATAGATAGACGGTATAATTCATATTTGATGTAATGCGCCTGTCCGCGCCGCGCCCTACTTACATCCCGCTCGTATTGATCGCCGCTCAAGTGACGTGCACTAAATGTTACCGCAAATACCTTGATTCAATCTGATTAAAAATCAAAGTTATGATTCATCAACAACGATATATAAATTATATTTCATGTGCATCAACTTTCATGTTTTTCTAATGATTCTAAAAATTATTTATGACGTTATAAAGTTTGAGTTAAGATTTAGAACTATTGTATTTTTTCGGATATTTCTTAGTAAGAAAAAATATAATCAAAAACAGCTAATATTATGATTGATTTAAGATCACTATTTTTATTATACGGTTTAATACTCCAGTCACATTCGGTTTGGACTCGATATAAAGCAAAAAAACCATTAAAATTCCTTTGTAGGGTTTTCACCACCAGATTTGTATTTCGCACACCAAGTAACTATTATAGAATAGAACTAATTAATAATCATTATAATGTTAGTAGACATCGTCATTATTTTAGAATTGACCTATAACAACAACACACTAAGAGAAAACGAGGTAAAAACCAACATATTAAAACAATTTTCATCATTGAGTAACTCACGATCCCACATCCTTAATTACGTGAAGCGACTTCAAACCTTTTCCCAAAATTATTGTTTTAAGGTCTGCCTGCCTATAACTATAAATAGAAATTACTACGAAAATTGTGCAGTAGGCGCTATATTTCGTTGGTACCTTGCCCAGCCAAGATACCATAATCATAATATCATTCATTGTATGGGCAACCTACTGTTCTTCTAAAGGTGTATAGAGTACGTTATCCAGTGTTAAGAAAAAGTTCAGTCACAAAACAGGCAATCTCGGAGTTCAATATTCATGCAATATTTGTTTCAAAAAACAAATCCAGAAATTGTAGCGAAAACACATTCACCAAAACACGAGTACGAATATGCGTATTTTCAATAGTAAATATGACTCGAAATACGATGAAAATATTAATTTAATTGTAAAAATTCACCAAGGCGTAGAAAGATGCAAGATGAATGACAGTGGTGTTATTTATAAATGTGATTATGTACTTTGTAATAAATGCTATGGTAACCAAAATGACATTAGTTATGGATTACACCAGAGATCTTTGTTGTCAATCAATTCAAATGTCACGAAATCGATATCAAAATACTCGAAATGTGTTATAATTAGCGTATATTAGCTATAAAATTAATAAGAAAATATGTAAAAAAGGAATTAATTACTTACTTACAATTGATAATAATTCATAAAATTTATTATTATGTTCCCGTATCAATCGATAAAATCGATTATAAAATCATTTGTAATGAGGTAAATACTATGAAAACTTTTTTGTATTATTTTGTTCATTTAGTTAATGCAGATGAGGCTAAGATTTAAATCTGTTTATCTAGTAAATAAAGCGAATTTTTGGTATATAAATTACTCTTGTCTAGTCCGTTAAGTTTTAGCACAGATTACATATGGTTTTTGGCCGAAAATCGAGTCCCTCCTGTTACATATTGTTCTGATGACGATGCATTTTTGTAATAAGCATGATACTTCACACAGGTTTGGCTCCAGCCGAGGGAACTCCTTAATGGTTAACAGTATAGCCCCAATTTTTGTATCTACATTGACACTATAAAACCGTGTATTTAGTTTTTTGAATTTGAACTATTAACTTTTTCGGATAATTTAAAGTCTGAGGAAAGACCTTTTTTTAGCACCTGTGCATATGAAACTGCGTTGCATCATACGCTCCTGACTATACACTGTTGACAAATCTTAGAGACTAAAATGACAACCACTAATGTCAAAGTTCGAAATAATGATACCAGCTAAATTTGTGCGATATACTTTTCCGGTATTTTGAATCGTAAACTATGTCGTAAAAATAGTGATATATTAGTAGCGACACTCATATCTACCTAGATATTTAGTATTCGGCTAAATAGTATAAAATTAGCTGTATACCGAATGTAACCATAACCAAATACTCGTTCTTGTAAGCAAAATAACTTATAAATTTAGTAAGTAAGGGCAAATATATTATGGATATATGAATGATAATAGTTGCTTAAACTTGTTTTTATACTAGTTTTAGGGACTCTTCAATAATCACACAAATAGTCGACCATCCTTAAAAGCTGTGAAAATTTTTCCGATTTACTTTTCGGTTTATGGTCATCACTATTTAATTTGCACCCGAAACTGGTCACCCATGAAACGTCAATTTAGTCTCTAAGATTTGTGAACGGATTATAATGTATCTCAAAGTCACAATCCGTAATTGTCCCACTGCTGGGCTCGGGGTTTCCTCTCACAATGTGAAGTGTACAGTCAGTACAGGGGTCATAGTCTACCACGCTGATACACTCAATTATTTTGATAACATTATGGAGAATTCTCAGGTGTGCAAGTTTCCTCGCGATGTTTTTCTTCACCTAAGCAAGTGATAATTAACTTCTAATAGACACATAATTTTCTTAAAATTAAAGGTGCGTCCCAGGCTTCGGACTCTAGTCTCTGCGTTAGGGAGAACAACATTCAAACTGCTAGGCTATCACTACTGTCACGGCCAATCGCTCATAAATAGATGTATGCTTGCAGGAGAGCGAGGCGACGTAACGCCGGTGCCATCTCACGGGCCGGTCGCGGTGGGGGGCGGCGGGGGAGGGGCCGCGGCGGCGCGCGACGCGTGGCGATGCTCGGTGGCGGCGCTGGTGCGGCACGCTGCGCAGCTGCCGCCGCTCGCGCTGCTGCACCGGCTGCACACCGCGCTCAAGGTTGGTATCAACACCATCTAGCGTCTAGCACTGAGCGCCGAGCGTCCGTCCTATGCTCCATTCAAATTCGGTTTGGACTCGATGTAAACAAACTTTCCTAGTAACCACAAACAAACAGTTGCATCGAACTTTTTGTCATATTATCAGAATACGGGTAGGTCTTTGGTCACAGATACTGTAATGTTATAAAATCTATGGAGACCCGGCAAGATCGGCAAGCCGCGTTCCGTTCCACTCTTCAATCCAAAATGCTATATGAATTATTTTATAAATTCTATAGAATTTCTTTAAACGGAATATATACGTATAAAATTGGTATAGTCTGTTTTAAAATACATAAACATAAACAAAATGTCAATCGGCATTATTTTATTTCTTATAAATAATTGTATGCTGACGCATATTCGGTGGAATGAAAATATTATGTTTTTTTATGGAAATAGCCGGCAAACGAGCTGACGATCCACCTAATGGTGAGTGGTTATCGTCGCCCATGGGCATCAAGAACACCAAAGGCATCTATGATGCGTTGCCGGCCAAGAAAGTGAGAATAAACAGAAAGAAAGAACTGGCTCTCAAGCCCCCAGCCGGAACACGGCGAGTCGTTTGGCGGCTGACTCATGCTCAAAGGTGGCAGCTATCCAGGCAAACCCCATGGAGAAATAATAATAGTAATAATGGTACTAATTTACAATTAAAATCAATATTACCAATATAACACCTCGAGTGGCTCTACCCCAAGCGGGCCGGATTTAGTCGCCTCTTACGAAACCCATCTGGCGTGGGATTGGGGTTAGGTTATCTGTATTTATATGTTTATCTGTATTTCGAAAAATAATACGACCCAGTTTCAAAGCACGTAAGCGCCAATGTCGTGAGGTTATGGTGGTTATTTCTGTTTATAGTCATATACGAAGATTATATGAAATCTGACCGTTTGAAGTAGATCAAAATCAAGTCTAAAGGAGTCGGTTACAAACATACAAGTGAAGCTAATATAAAGCATGTAAAAAAATGTTTTTCAATATTTTATTGTATCGTTCTGGAGTTTTAATTAATATGTATATCCATGCCAAATTACAGCTTTCTAGCACTAAGCGTCTCGGCGATTTGCTTCGGGCAGATGGACAGACGGACGGACGGACGGACATGACGAAACTACAAGGGTTCCGATTTCATTTCGGAACCATAAAAAATCAGATGGGATACTCTTATCTGAAGTGGGGTGAATCGGGACAAAACATAACAGATAAACTTAATAAGATAAGACAAGATAATTATAACACAGTCATGTCGCCCCCACCTTGCTCTTTTACAGATAAGAATGTTGCCATATCTAATTTTTAAGAGTTAATTAAAATTTGTCATTTGTTCACATTTATCTGACATCTTTACTATCGAACCATGTGTGTCATCATCAGGAGGTGACAGCGAAGACGATCGCGGTGTGCGGCGAGGGGGGCGGTGCGGGGGTCGCGGGCGGCGTGGCGGGAGGCGGGGAGCTGGCGGCGGTGCTGGAGCGGCTGGGCGCGGAGGAGCCGCCGCTGCTGTGGGCGGGCGCGGCGGCGGCGGACTGTGCGCGCGTGCGCGACGCCGTGCGCTACGCCGCGCTCGAGATCAACGAGCACCTCGAGACATACTTCGACCGCCGGGAGCACGCGCTCGAGGTCACACACAGTTCACTTCACATTAAACATCTTAACTACAATGGCTATAAATAACTACAATACTACCTTAACTACAGGCGCTGGAGGTGTCCCGTAACAGCGAGGAGACGGCGCGCTGCCTGTACAAGCTGATCTTCCAGCTGCTACTGCTGCTAGAGACCAACAACAAGATGGTGCTGGCCGTCTACAACGCCGCGCTCGACAACAGGGTATGTACCCTCTGTCTCAACATACGCACACCTACTTTATAGCGACATCGCACATACGTCACACGGCGACGTCATGCTGACCTGTATCGCGCTACCGAAGTTTTCTGCTATTTATACAAAGATCTGTCGGGACCTCACCTGGGAGACCACCCTTTGCTGAAATTTACACACTACTTCTAGAAGATAGCGCCAAATGGAGTTGAGGAATCCGGTGTGTTATTCCAATGTGGTCGCTGGGTCACCGTGTGACCCAGTCGTATGTTAGCGTAGCCGAATGTAGTAATGTTTTGAGAGACACAATGTTTTGAGAGAAGAACAATTATTATGTGAAATGTTCGACGGGCCTATCCTTCCTTTGAAATCATTGGTTCTCCTTGATGATAGCTGTGTTTGATTCTGTGCGTGTGTGTGTGTCAGGGCGTGGAGATGTCGGGCGCGGTGCTGGCGGTACGCAGCACGCTGGCGCTGGCGGCGGGCGCGGCGGACGCGGACGCGGACCTGTCGCCGCCGCCCCTCGCCCCGCTTGGCCCGCTCGCCCCGCCGCCCCCGTCGCCTCCGCTCGCCCCGCTCGCCTCGCCCGCGCACCACGACGACACCGCGTTGCTGCACCTCATGCAGCGACACAAGTAACACTCACTACTCACTTTTATAGCTCGCGTCCACTTATCTCACCGCCATTGAAGTATTATTACTAGCGTTAAAACCGACACCGCAAATACGATGTATGTCCCAACGAATTGGCGCCAATGGGCTTCAATTTTCAATGGATTCGTTCGATTTTGAAAGGAGAACGGGGGCTCAATTTTGAAAATAGAACCTCCCACCCGCGACACATTTTGTTCGAGATGTCTGTTCGACGACATTATACTTCAATGCTTACCGCACGTACCGGCCTATCTGTAAGGCCGCAACGGATCCTCTTTTCCGATGACTTCTGTTATGGCTCCTACACTTTATGCCGCCGGCTGGGTGCGGTCAGTGCGGGGACTGTGGCGCACTTACCATCGAGTGGCTCGACTGCCCCTTAGTCGATGGCTATTTATTTGAAACTAACTAAATTACACCATCATTATGGTGCAGGTTCTTATAAAACCCGGTTCATTATAAATATCACTATACTCTATTGACTCTATTCCAATTGAGTTTGGACTCGATATAAACAAACCATTAAAAATCCTTTGTAGGTTTTTCACCAACTGATTTGTATTTCGCACACTAAATAACTATTAAAGAACTAAATAATCATTATAATGTTTGTGACACATTCATTATTTTATTATTGTTATAAAACAAAACAAGGTAAAAATCAACATCTTAAAACAATTTTCATCAATTAATAACTCGCGTTCCCACATCCTTAATTACGTGAAGTGACTTCAAACCTTTTCACAAAAATTGTTTTGAGAAAAATAGAAATGACTACGAAAACTTCATAACTGGCGCTTACATGCTTTGCAACTTGGTCGTATTATTTTTTGTAATACTGATTATACAGATATTTCATTCCACCCAATATGCATGAGCATAAAATTATTTATAAGAAATTAAACCAAGTCAAATAACATTTTATTTATGTTTATGTATTTTAAAACAGACCATATCGATTTTATAGGTAACTATTCCGTGTTATTTTAAACTATTGCAAAATAAATAATATGGAATTTATAAAGAGTGGAATGGAACGTGGTTTTCCGGATGGTCTTATTTCAATGCTACAATTCAACATTATACCGGACTGCAGATTTAGTTCAAACACACTAATACGACAAAAAGTTACATGCTCCTGTTTGTTTGTGGTTGCTAGGCAACAGTTTGTTTACATCGAGTCCAAACCAAATTTGAATGGAGTATAGACAATGACCGCTGTATATTAACATGAAGGTGGAGCTCGGCGCTGGCGGTGGTGCGCGCGCGCAACGCGGAGCGCATCCTGGAGCGTGGCGAGCTGCCCGAGGATGACGTCACCAGCCTACTGCACGTGTACTGCAGAGCACTGGCGAGCGCACACCCCGACATGGTGGCCATCACGCGCCCCGCGCACGAGCTGGCGCACAACCTGGCCGCCATGATGGAGAGCCTCTACCGCGTGTCGCTGGCGCTGCAGCGCGCCGAGCTCGTCTGACCGCCCTGACCCAGTAATACTCCAATCTCGCATTTCTCCGCCTCTCAACCAAAGTGAATCAATGTGCATCCACGGACTTTCCACCTGCACTGGAAGTGTGCTTAGTCTCTCGTAATCTCTTCGATATATCGACATCACTGGGAACGATTCCTGTTAAACGTCACATGTTAGTTTAAATACAATTGTAACATATTAAAACGATTACCTGTATTATTATGTATGTCTACCAAAAAATAACACTAATATAGAACGAAAGCGATAAGGTTAATGGTAATGTTAAAAAAAAATCCGTACGTCACCATCACAAGTTGTCGGTGGAACCGCCGACACACCGTGGTTAGTAATTGATAAAATGAATTATGATAATCGTGGAAATAACTGTAACGTTATATTATTATTATAAACGATAAACTTATTGTCGCTAGAATAATTGGAAAATAGTATTGGTTGAGTATTATTAGTGATCGAGGACGAACAGGGTTGCAGGTTCCAAACCTTCCCTGTGATAAAACGGAAAAATATAATATCGAAAATATCGCAACCACTGATCGGAATGATCATTAAAAAATCACGTTTATCGCCAAAGCATGGTATGAACTGTTGTTCATCATCTTTTTATATTTATTTTTTATTAAAAGACTAATTGACTATGTTTATAGATATTGACAATTAAAATGTTTAATTTATTTCGAGATTTTCAATACATTGTAGTACACAATGGTACATGAAGACGATCAAGTAAGATGTTTCCGACTGCCGCATGCCGCCTTGTTGAACATCACACTAGAGTAGTAGTAGGAGCGAAGTAAAGGCAGGCGTTATGACATCACGCGTCACTAGCGAACACTTGCGAGCGAACCGGCACGTGCGCGTCTCGAGCGCAGTGCGGTGCTAAACGTTCGGGTTTCACTAAAGTTGCCAGCTGACGTTACTTCATATCACATTATAATAGTTATGAACGGGAACGAAGTCCTCAGGTGTAGCGAATTTAGTAATTTATATTTTGTTTTTAGTGACTTTAGCATAATGACAATGGTGAAAGAAAGCTTTCTGATGTCCCCATAACTTCGGTAACTGATCTCAGATAGAATATGGTAGGCCGACTCGGCTCGCGGCGACCGCCGACCCCAGCAGGAGGAAAGGTTCAGTAGTAACTACGCTCCTTACATACAATATTGTCGATAAACAAACGTTTTAACGAAAACAAAACACTTGGACGAAGTATCGATTAAATTCTGCGAGTCGAGTGAAGCAAGTTGTCAACTGCACTGCGATTTATGATTGGTCAAAACGGGTTGTTCCAGTGAAGCAGCAGCGATGTCACGTGCGCTTCACTAAATTTAAGCATATAATGCTATACGCTGTACGAAAATTAAAAGGCGGCTATGGACGTTCGCTGCAACTTTACCCGTTAAGGACTTTACAGACAGACTTAACTCAAGTATATGTATACGTACTTCGAAAACTTTGCACGCCGCATGCTGATCAAAATGTAACGTGCGGTCTCGTTAATATTAATAAAGCAACGAGTCTTTATTGTATCTGTATAGCACATTAATCCTACGTACTGTTATATACAATATGCTACCATTTTTATAAAAACTTGTTGATGTCCATTTTCTGATTACATAATGTAAGTCATAAATTTTAAAAGTTCATAAACGCTTTGTATGTTCGGCTGAGACTCTATCGTCTCTTTTCTCGATGTTTTCTATCCTATCCTATCTAGTTAGTTAATTGGACTAATATTTTCACAATAATACGCGTGTATTATTAAGTAAGGCGTCAGCCTTACAAAAATAACAATATTGTTTTTTTTTCATACATTTGATATGTTATATGTGTATGTTAATAAATAATTTTAATGAATAAATTAACACATAAAATGTTAAAAATGGCTTAGTTGATTTCAATTTATAGAGATTCTCTAGCAAGTGTTCCATGATTCTCTCGAGGTTTAATTCAATGTTTTATGATAATAACTAAGGTCTAATATTTTCATAAATGTCGTGATATTCCCTGGCTGCCCGGCTTGTGGAATAAGAGAGAAATGCTTATTGTGTATCGCAACTGTATCGTACTGAGTAGGTAATTGTACTTTTTAAAATTGACCTTATAAATGGTCTGAGTTCAGTTGTGGTCACTTATTATTTATACTCATTTTTATACCTCCAAGTGTACAATTAAATACAAAATTAAATATTAATGTTTTTTGCTTTAGTTCGAATCTATAGATATTTTAAGAAGTTACCACTACACAATAAGGCTAAGATTGTCATTGTAACTGCAAGTTAATAAACTATTACCACGTAAGATCTATTTGATAAAATAACATTAATAAATACATTACATAATTATATGCATAAAAATCTTGAAAACAGATTATTTTAAAAACCTTACCGGGGCGTTTGCACTGGCTAACATTTATGACACACCAAAATAATCTTTTATAGCCAATGTTTGGGGAAATGTTCACGTTCCCTCACAACACCGGTTTGACATATACGAGTCTCAAACCTATCTCGAAACAAGTATTGCGTCTGTTACGATCCGTAGCATCGGCAATAGTAACCTAGCATGGACGCATATTGATACTGCCACAGTATGTGATTTGATACGTGATTGCGACCCTATTTTTCGCCCATCATCGAGACAAGTATTGACAAAATTCTAGATCATTGATCTTCGCTTCTTCATTTTCAAGATGGCACAACACGGATATACGATGTTCTTGAAATAGACGTCCATCGCGGACACTATCCTGATTTTGATATGCACGATGATAGAAGTGTAGATCCGGGGTAAGACAGACTGCGAAATGTTTCGAGATATAATTATGTAAAAATGTTCTTTAGTGCAAACACACGGTTAGAAAGTTATTTAAATTTGGCGCGAGTTATTTCTAAGTATATATTTTGTATAGTGGCTAATAAATGAGACTATTGAAATTGAAAAAAAAAAAGAGTGTACTAAGATTGATATTATCTCTGGACATTGATCATATTGTTAATTCCTTTATTTCTGCACGTTCGTGTCAATCGTACCCGCACACATTAGAGGTTAAAGGAAAACAGATTGTAAAATATTTTAAGATTTTTTCAAAACTTTACCACAAAATTATTATTCTCAATAAAATTCATGTGATCAAATTTTTATTTATTTCATTGGCAGATATCGATTAAATGAAACAACAAAATAGCTGCCTTTTCTTGTACTAAAGTCACTTTAGTATGAGAGAAGCAAAAAGTTACTTTTTAATATCACAATAAATTGACATGTTTTGATCGTGCCAATCATTTCTCTTTATTTTCTATGCCTGATTTTGAAGTTAACTTTTTTGAGCTCAGAAGCGACAATTTTTAGACAAGTAGCCTTGTGTCGTGGTGACGCGCTCGAGCTGCAACGAGGCAACGAGCTATGTATGTCGACCTTAGCGCACGGGCACGAGTGCGATACTAGGTTAGCATCATGATAATATACTCAATCCTTGTTTGTGATATATAATATACCTATGTATTTTTATGACAATATTTATTTTTAGGTAGGTAATTAATTATATTTTTGTTCTGTTTTGTCGTAAAGTTAATTTGCACATAAATTAATAGAATTAAAATAAATTATAGATGTACTAAAATTTGTAACCAGTTGTAGATGTGTTTTATTTCATTAAAATCAAACAAATTATATTACAAAATGTGTTTCATTTCCGTTTGTACTGACTGACGGACAACGCGAAGCCTAAGCTAGTGAAGCTAGAAACGTGAAACTGCGCACAAAGCTAAGGGGTTGAAATAGAAGGCTTGACAGTTTTTTACCTATATTTAACATTCATTTCATATATAATATCTCTGCAATGTTGCCGCTGTCAATAGCTGTTAATAATGTTCCTACATAAGTATTCGTCAGTCGTGATTGACCCATAACTGTTCTCTAGTATCTAACGGCACGATACAAGTGGTAAGGATTGTGTTAGTGAACACCTGGGCACGCCTGTGCCACGCGCATGAAGTTATGCGATTAGCAATTTTGATGGTTGATGTATTTTAAATTTTACGTTTATATTTTTTTAATTAATCTTGTAATAAAAACCGGGCAAGTGCGTGTCAGGCCACGCACAATGTAGGGTTCCGAAGTACGTTTATCAACTAACACTCATTAACTAGGTACATAAGTACCTAAGATAAGTTAGCATAAGCTAACATAGCCATTATAGTTTTCCTTGTAATATCATCATATAACTTATTTTTGGGTATTTTTCACTTGTCCAACTCCAACCGTTTAGCCGACACTCGACTCTAACCAAAATTAGCACTTACAAACCAAATAGTTCGTAAACGGACCCCTAATACCAAAAATGGTCTGAGAAGACCCATAATATTTTTAAAGATCTTTTTAACGATACCCTACACTACACTATAGTGCTTGTTCACACTGAACGCGCGGGCGCGGGCGCGGGCGCGGTAGACGCTAGCACAAGCACATAGGAGGGTATGCGACGAATAACGTATAAGTTACTATGAACGATAAAATAGCTACTACAAACGAATTTAAATTACTACACGAGATAATCGCGTCGTCATGGGCGTAGCCGGGGGGGGGGGGGGGGTTCGGGGGTTTCGAATAAAGAAAAGTTAAGATATTGACATGTACCTACAATTCACCCCATACTTTTTATCTTTAGATCTGTTGAAACATAATAGTCTAGTGAACAAGTTCAAAAACGTGTTAAGTAGAAATAGCTTTTTGGGCAGCGCGCCTATGCCGTAAAGACCTCGCGGAGCCACATTTTCAGCGTTAAAAAAATTATAAAAAATTAAGTTCCGGGAGTCAGGACTTTTTATTGGAAATTTCCTCCTCTTTCAGGATCTTTTTTCAAAATTCCTTAAATATCATTATTTTAGAAGTTATTAACGAAAAACTAAACATCTTTTTTTATGTTATTTTGATAATAACAATCGCAATTTTTTATGTGCTAGTAAACCCTTAAAATCATTTTTCTAGACGTCATTCCGAATCGAATGAGCTATCGCAGACTTCGTGGTAATAATTCGCATTTATTTCTACTTTGGCCAATGGTTAACTGGTAGAGAATGCTTTCAGCATTAAGCTCGCCATTTGTACCGTGATGTTTTATTGTGGTCAATAAAGGTTAAATAAATAATAATGCAAACTCGAAATAGGATTGATATTGCGAGGTGTGGGCGAGAAGTGAGCGGGGAGTGGGGAGGTTTACCGCGAGGCGGCAGGTGAGGGTGTTCAGCGTCTACTCATACCCTGCCCGCCACCGCCACGACGCGACGTATAAATCAATACCGGTGTGTCTACGGAAAGTGCAAAAGGGCATCAGATTATGGCATCAGAATGCGACGAAATAAACTGTAGCTCAGCTTACGTTTACGTTGCAACGGTGGTCGCTTTCGGGTGTTGGGTGCTAGTGGCCAACACTGAAATACTTACAATATATTTTTAAGGTTCCGTAGTTAAAACGGTACCCTGATAGTTTCGTCATGACCGTCCGTAGAATAGCGTAGACCCTTAATTGCTTTGGTAGCTTCACTTTTGTCCTAAAATCCCTAAGTGATAGAAATCTGTAATTTGACATGGATATGTTACGATTTAGTTTTAGCCGGCTACAGGATAACTAAGAGTAGCCGGTCACAGTTGGCTAAACTTAGTTCTATCCTACTTATCTTCGGTTAGAACTAGTTTTAATACAGTTAGGTAGGCATTTTGGTTTTGTTTTAAGATTCATAACAGGTCTTTCAAACATATTATGGTTATGGATCTGTAAAGACCATTTTTCGATCCAGGGTGCGTTTGCGAGATATTCGGCTTTTAAATGCTAATTTTGATTTGAGTCAAGTATCCCTTCCCCGGCTAAATGGTAGTTGGACATGTGAATAAATGCACGGTAGTAGCATAATCTTAATATATATAAATTACGTGTCACGTTGTTTGCCCGCGATGGACTCCTAAACTACTTAACCGATTTTAATCAAATTTGCACACCGTGTGCTGTTTGATCCAACTTGAAAGATAGTATAGCTTACATCTCAATTTATAGTCGCAATATTATTTTATTGCAAATTTTTGGCAGAACGAAGTCTGTCCGGGCAGCTAGTATAATCTATATGTGCGGTAATCGCAGGGGCGATTCTTCGATATATGTGTGGGCTGTATATTATGCATATAATGCCTTAGTAGGTGGTTCAAAACTAAGCCAGTATAAAAAGAACTTACCAACCTTAACATCCAATGTCGCAGGATTACGCTGCGAACTGCTGCTTTTCTTCTCTCTGCTTGTTTCACGGCACGGCCGTAGAACAGCACCATAAACGTTAAGGGCTGCAAGATGGACGGAATACTCCACGATCGTCGTGAATATACCGCTTTTCCATCACCGGAGTTGAATCAACTCCCGATAAAGGATTGAACATAGACCCCACCGAAATCAGTGTGATGACTAGTGGGAATGAACGTACGGTTTTTGTTCCCACTAGTTCTACGGTAGAACTAGTGAGAAAAAAAATTCCCACTAGTTCTACGATAGAACTAAGCAGTAGAACTAGTGGGAATGAACGATGATTTCCTAATAGTGTAAGTGTGTACATAATGAATGCGTAAATAATTTGTGTTAATGGAATAAAATAAAAAACTTGTCTGTGTGGAGTAATTTTGTATAAGCCTACTACCTCACCGAGACGCCATGGCGACGTCGCTGGCTACGTATCCAAACAGTTAATATTGAAAAGTATGGCAGCTACCTCACCTGGCGACGGTTTGGCAACATGACATTTCAATATTACGGCTACGTAGCCGGCGACGTCGCCATGGCGTCTCAGTGAGGTAGGGCACTTAAACTAAGTCCTAACATACTTAATAACCTAATTTTATATTTAGTTTGGCCCATATACCACCTAGATCTCAATTCTTTTGTCAGTGAAGTCGATTTCTTAATATTAAACTTTGCTCTCATTTCACATTTATGTTTTTGATGGGATTCATGTTACTATTCAGTAAAAGGGGGTAAGGACTATAATAAGGAGTTAAGGACGTTAAAATAAAACACGAATAGACCTAAAGAACTAACTATATTATTATTTTAAATTGAATACAGAATTATTTTGCAAATACAAGATTACACACATAAGACTCATGCAATATTTATTTAATAACTATTATCATGATACATTTACTTAAACTACGACATAAATTAACCTCATAATTTTAAAATAGACAAAGCAAATACTGTGTTTGCGCATCTAGAATATAAGAATAGTCTTCAAGGGTGACTGGGGATCGCGGGTAGATATCGTCGCAGTCGCTGGGGTGCAGAGCTCGCCCGTGAGGTGCGGGTTCCGTGGGATTGATCCTGATCCCAGGGCCCGCTAGTGGCGGCGGTGGGGGCGAGCTCGGCACCCAGTCGCCCTTGACTACCTCCAGCCTCCAGCTCCGGTCGTCGCGCATCCGGGCGAGGCCGGGAGTGCTGCGTCACTCTTGCCGGAGCAATAGTTAACACGCAGCCGAAACACTGATCCTACTATCAAACTGCACATCTATTATGTGCTAAACATGTATAATATAAATATTGATGCGATTCAAAACACAGGCGTCAAGACATTATTGAATGTTAAATATGTACTACGTGGGTATAATAGACACATAGAATCAGACAAGTAAAATAGGTAAAACAGGTGGCATCGTCCGACCTGACAAATCTAAACACGAAGCTAACACCAAATCGACTATTCTCTAAAAGGTATTATTATAATTAATTAAAATTATTACTACGTATGAACTAACCATGTTTTGCATACTTCCGCGGCGTGTGTGCTATCGTTCCGCCAGGTTCTTTAACCTTATTCTCTAATAATTGCATTTTGAAGCAAAATATTATCATTCCTACTAAGTTCATGAAGTACTATAAACTACACGTGTAATGAGTGAGAAATACAGATGAACGACGATTATACAATATTATCAATAAACCTAAGGTTATCACTATCACCATGAAATATAATTAATAATTCCATTAGACACATATCTTAAACTATTTTATATATGAACGTCTCATTCTCGTCTAATCTTAAATCTAAAATTTGTGTCAAATTACAGATAGCAAATTGAGTGAGCACATTTATTTTGTAGCCGTGGGGTCGCAGGCTGAATGGTCTATCAAGGATTACTGAGGTCGATCTTCGCACCAAACGTAAACTCGTAAGACACGTGTAGCTGAAGAACTGATGAAGGTAATTAGCCTTGCAGGATCCTCGGTGTTTCGAGAATCAAAGAGTCTATGGATTAGAGCGACGGCAGTTCGCTCAGAATGGCCTGATCCTTATGCGATGTTATTTGAATCGAGTGCCATGTCCGACGACTCTCCGGATTCCAGTGGATCCTGCATGGCGATTTCTCCCCCAGTCTGATAGCCACAGGAATCAAGGAGTGATGTTGGGTGCCGTTGTAAGGTGCTGAATGAATCAGCTGACCGTTCCTTTCAAGATCCATGCAGTATTTTACGTCGGTCAAATTAAAATAAGTAGGTTTATGATCCATCCAGTCAAATCTAAACACAGATCTAACACCAAATATTTAAAATGTCTTAAAAATGTTTTTCTAAGATTTACTCCTAATTAAATTCTACTGCGGTGCATTAAGTAATATTCTCCGCCAAGTTGTTCTCATTAACATCCTACTAAGTACATATACATGGAATATACAAACTACACGATTAATGAATAAGAAATACAGATGAATGACCAGAAATAAATTGTTTCTTAACGTAGACACGCATAGTAAGCTGGAACAAATACTTCTGAAGTCACAGGGACTCTTTCCTGTTCATGACCAACATCGGAACTTGCCATGCGAACCGAGATCTCTTCTGATACGTGTGGCTGCATACCCCTTAAGGGTGACTGTCCTCACAGGATCTGCGTTGCCACAAAAACCAAACAGTCATACAATAAGTTTGACAATGACGCCACAAGAATGTTGGGCTATTCATGATCGACGTCCGTAGGGGCACTTGTCATGCGAACCGAGGACTCTAATGATACGTGTGGCTGCAGACCCCTTAAGGGTGACTGTCCTCTCAGGAACTGCATTGCCACAAAAACCAAAGAGTCATGCAATAAGTTTGATAGTGACAACACAAGATTGCTTGTCTATTGATGATTGACGTCGGTATTCGATAGGAGAGCTTGACATGCGAACCTAGGACTCCAATGATACATGTGGCTGCAGACCTCTTAAGGGTAACTGTCCTCACAGGATCTGCGATGCCACAAAAACCAAGGAGTCATACAATAAGTTTGACAATGACGCCACAAGAATGTTAGTCTATTTATGATCGATGTCCGTAAGGGCACTTGTCATGCGAACCGAGGACTCTAATGATAAGTGTGGCTGCAGATCCCTTAAGGGTGACTGTCCTCGCAGGATCTGCGTTGCCACAAAAACCAAAGAGTAATACAATAAGTTTGACAATGACGCCACAAGAATGTTGGGCTTTTCATGATCGACGCCCGTAGGGGCACTTGTCAAGCGAACCGAGGGCTCTAATGATACGTGTGGCTGCAGACCCCTTAAGGGTGACTGTCCTCGCAGGATCTGCGTTGCCACAAAAACCAAAGAGTCATACAATTTTGACAATGACGCCACAAGAATGTTGGGCTATTCATTATCGACGCCCGTAGGGGCACTTGTCATGCGAACCGAGGACTCTAATGATACGTGTGGCTGCAGACCCCTTAAGGGTGACTGTCCTCGCAGGATCTGCGTTGCCACAAAAACCAAAGAGTCATACAATAAGTTTGACAATGACGCCACAAGAATGTTGGGCTATTCATGATCGACGTCCGTAGGGGCAACTTGTCATGCGAACCGAGGACTCTAATGATACGTGTGGCTGCAGACCCCTTAAGGGTGACTGTCCTCGCAGGATCTGCGTTGCCACAAAAACCAAAGAGTCATACAATAAGTTTGACAATGACGCCACAAGAATGTTGGTCTATTTATGATCAACGTCCGTAGGGGCACTTGTCATGCGAACCGAGGACTCTAATGATACGTGTAGCTGCAGACCCCTTAAGGGTGACTGTCCTCGCAGGATCTGCGTTGCCACAAAAACCAAAGAGTCATACAATAAGTTTGACAATGACGCCACAAGAATGTTGGGCTATTCATGATCGACGTCCGTAGGGGCACTTGTCATGCGAACCGAGGACTCTAATGATACGTGTGGCTGCAGACCCCTTAAGGGTGACTGTCCTCGCAGGATCTGCGTTGCCACAAAAACCAAAGAGTCATACAATAAGTTTGACAATGACGCCACAAGAATGTTGGGCTATTCATGATCGACGTCCGTAGGGGCACTTGTCATGCAAACCGAGGACTCTAATGATACGTGTGGCTGCAGACCCCTTAAGGGTGACTGTCCTCGCAGGATCTGCGTTGCCACAAAAACCAAAGAGTCATACAATAAGTTTGACAATGACGCCACAAGAATGTTGGGCTATTCATGATCGACGCCCGTAGGGGCACTTGTCATGCGAACCGAGGACTCTAATGATACGTGTGGCTGCAGACCCCTTAAGGGTGACTGTCCTCGCAGGATCTGCGTTGCCACAAAAACCAAAGAGTCATACAATAAGTTTGACAATGACGCCACAAGAATGTTGGGCTATTCATGATCGACGCCCGTAGGGGCACTTGTCATGCGAACCGAGGACTCTAATGATACGTGTGGCTGCAGACCCCTTAAGGGTGACTGTCCTCGCAGGATCTGCGTTGCCACAAAAACCAAAGAGTCATACAATAAGTTTGACAATGACGCCACAAGAATGTTGGGCTATTCATGATCGACGCCCGTAGGGGCACTTGTCATGCGAACCGAGGACTCTAATGATACGTGTGGCTGCAGACCCCTTAAGGGTGACTGTCCTCGCAGGATCTGCGTTGCCACAAAAACCAAAGAGTCATACAATAAGTTTGACAATGACGCCACAAGAATGTTGGGCTATTCATGATCGACGCCCGTAGGGGCACTTGTCATGCGAACCGAGGACTCTAATGATACGTGTGGCTGCAGACCCCTTAAGGGTGACTGTCCTCGCAGGATCTGCGTTGCCACAAAAACCAAAGAGTCATACAATAAGTTTGACAATGACGCCACAAGAATGTTGGGCTATTCATGATCGACGCCCGTAGAGGCACTTGTCATGCGAACCGAGGACTCTAATGATACGTGTAGCTGCAGACCCCTTAAGGGTGACTGTCCTCGCAGGAACTGCATTGCCACAAAAATCAAAGAGTCATGCAATAAGTTTGACAATAATACCACGCGGAATGTTCACGATCGATGTCAAAATGTCTTCGGGTAATTGAGAATCCAGTACAATTAATTTGCTTACTGACACGTTATCTACGTCACTAAAATATTTGAATTAATTTCGAAATAATTCATAGAAATAGACGCCTGACGTTATTCCAACATATAAAAGCAACATCTTCGTGGAAAGAAGTAAAGAAATGGCTATTACATATTATCACTGAAGATGCTTAGTAATAGTAAAACATTTGGGACCTTTGCCCATCCTCACAAATCTAAACACCAAGCTAACAGCAAATATGTGATAAGTAATTAAGTACTACTAAGAAATAATTAGGTACGTACTAGTCCGTATTTCAATACCAGATCTTAAATTGGCTTTTATTGATCCACTTTAATGGATTCGCATTCTACGTTGAAATTACGAGTAAAATGTTAAATACTTGAGACATCGAGAAAAACACCTGTGATTAGCAAATAGACACATAACACATAGTTCTACGGTATTTCTAATCTCTATTAACTGCAGCAAAATGCAGAAATTTTCTGCTAAATATACGACTACACGACTTAAGATTATTAATCTTTATTCTTATCATCGTTACTTCGAACATAATTATTTTAATGTAATAATCATAATCAGCAATAATTTAATTAAAGCAGCTCATTTTTTCACAAAATTTTAAATTCTGCAAATTATTAGTAAATGGTAAACCCGTGTTTCGCGGTAAAGTATGATGTTATTGATGTTCGATAATAAATTAGTTCCGATCTCTGAATGTTCTTTACCGACAATAAGTTTAAAGTGAGACAGACCGTATCTGACATGCACTTCGGGAAGATAAATGTTAACCCTGACACTGATTTACAGAAAACATAAAAAAATGTTTTAATACTAAGCATCTCGAAAATTGCAACAAACAAAATTGTTAATGTCCGATAGAAATGTATGGCAATGGTTAACAAAACAAAACATTTTACTGGAGCTGATCTGCGACAACTTTTACTATGGATACCTTTGCAGAGGTTTTTATTTTCATAAGAGATCTGCTTAGTAGTAAAGCATATATTACTTGCGGCCACGTACGGGGCCGCAGTCGATGAAAACGCAAGGTAGAGCAAAAGTCACCGCAAGATCCCCCAGGGACCGTGTGGAGTGGCCGATGGCACAGTGGGGCCGGAGCACCCGGTGGGGCGCGGGGGGTCGGCCCGCGGGGTGCGGACTGCTTGCACGGGGCGCCAGGCTGCTCGCCCAGCCTGCCGCCACGTGGGCGATGGGGTCGTCACATCCCTACGCCGATACTAAACAACACGAAGAATACTACGAATGTATTTCCCTATATTCTAGTATTACAAAGAGGTTTAAAATGTTTGTATAGAAACTGGTGTAACCGCTTCCCGCCATTTAATTTGTGTTTTTTTTTTCAAAATTACGGCGCAGTCGTATCGTGCACAATGGCGCGGGCGGAAGAGCTAATATGCCACATTTTTGTCTCTACAAACAACACTATTTTATTTACGTAATATGTTACGGCTAAAAGCCGAAGTGTGGTTACAGGTGGTTAAACTTAGTTCTATCCTACTTATCTTCGGTCAGAACTAGGTTTAGCTGTCATCATTCATTCATGATGATGTGTTCATCATCTCACCGTTGGTTAAACTTAGACGTTAGATGAATCCCAATTGATTCGAATATAGTACGGGGCCAATACGAAATGTAAATAGATTGGGAAACGCAAGATAGGAATCTTGTTGTTTAGAGATATCTTGCGGTTACAACTAGTTCTAGCCGAAGAAAAATAGGATACTGTACAAACAAATACCATGGTTATTACATCAAAAAATATCATTTTATAATACAGTATCTAAGTATTTGGCAACCTTTAAAAGGACAAATGACATACCTAGATTATACTTTATTATACAGACCGTTCTTTTATCAACAACATTTAAAAAGAGTAACACGTTCATAATCATCATCAACTAAACATAGATACATGGCAGATATCTTTAACATATAGGTACCTACTAAATATCTTAATGTATATCTTAATCTTAATAAGTATGATAATTAAGATTTGCTTTTATTACAATACATTAAATGTTTAATAAAACGTCTCTGGGAGCAGCTGCTCCCCAGCGGAGACCGTAGAGTGTACCATTCATGTCGACAACTTATTCTTCTTTTTTTCTTTTCATTTTAAATTTCCTTCTTCATTACTTACCATCACCACTGGAGGATTTCTGTCAACCTGTCCTGCTGAAGAGAATTTTATATTAGTTATAACAATATTTTTTAGAATACCTAAGTACGATTTAAATCTTATATTATTATAACAAATGTCGTATCACCGTTTCGATGAATATTTTGCTTCAAATGGTCTTCGCCGGGGCCCGTCCGCAAGCTCGGTACGGCTTCCACTCTCCTGGCTCGTCAAACCGTTTATCAAAGTGTCCCATCTGAAACGATCCATGGGTAACTGTTAATATTATCAGCTGGTTGTTCACTCCAAACATATCTACGTTTTAAACATTGTATCACATCTTCCAAAAGTATTGATCGTAATTTAATATTTCGTCCATCTTGTATTTATTGCGCAAGTCCAAATACGCTATCGAGCCAATGCGCATGTACGCCATTTGTAAGCATTTTCAAAATGGCGTTTTAAGATTTGTCACTTTGTCAATTTTTCTAGATACCTCACTGCAATAGTCTGAAATAATTGACGACTTATTTGATTTCAAGCATTTAGTATATCCCAGCTTTTATGCTTTCACATTTTCTTTCTGTTTTAAAGATAGTTAAGCAGACAAGTGCAGTTATTCTTTGCACTGTGCGCGCATGCGTAAGAATGGCATTACCTACCAGTAAAATTTTCCCGAATGTTCCCTGCGTAGTTTTTTTGTACCTAATATCGAAGTCTATTGAGTTGTAAGATTTAGCTCAATACATAGGACTCGGAGCTTAACTAGAGCTTATACAACGATGTTACCTTATAAATCATCATCAATTCGCGCAGGGGTAGTTTTCTGAGTTCAAAATATATATTTTTTTATTTTCTAAAATACAATACTTTTGCAGATGAATACGCAGCAACAGCTTGATTCCGCGAGTAACACAACAACAAATACACAATAATTTAAGAAAATATACAAAGTAAATAAATTGAGTGCTCACCTTCAGGCTAAGGAAATCCCATTGCAGCTACATGAAATGACGATCGCTGGCGCGCGCACAAATCTTCACTTAGAAGCAGACAATTAAAAATACAACAATCGCTCTCGCACGCTTTTTAGAAAAAAAATTTACACTTTGGCCTCTTGGCCGCCATTTTATTTTCACCCAAAGCCCATGGTTCTTAATTTTCAGCCGGCGTCCGGCTGCTTGCGAATTCAACAACGAAATGATGCGCAGAAGGGTGCGCGGCCCTTATATCGCGCTGCTTCCCCCTGTTATTGATCGAGTGCCGGTACATAAGTTATATGTGTCTGTAGCCTGGAACCATCGGGATACGGGGAAAGGGAGACATGATTTTTATTAAATTATCGCCGCGATGTCTGCCTGCGCAGACGAGGCACTTTTATCCCTGTCATAAGGACGTGTGCGAAAGCACACGAGGGACTGCAAGTACCGCGTCGTACTGACACTGTACCTACTTTTTATCACCATAAACAATGATATCTAAATACATACCTCTTTTTGACGTGATGAGCGCCGGGTGCATCTATAAAAAAATGTCGCATTCCGCGAGCGAGAGAGCGGCAAAAGCGAGAGAGAGGCACTATCGGCTACGATCGGCGTATCGTAGCCGATGCCGTAGGCGATCGTAGTTGAGTGGAGCGGAGAGGAGCAGGGCAGAGCGGGGCGGGGCGGGGCGGGGCGGGGCGGGGCGGAGCGGAGCGGAGCGTTGTCATGACGTTGTCACGTTAAACTACCGTCCGTAAACCGACTTTACAGACAACCATTTTTACATTCTAATATCATTGACCCTCTATGAGAAAACTCAGTGCAACTTATGAATAAAAAGAGTATAGCACGTATCAACCCAGAATCCGAACCGAGTCTTGATACAATCTGGACTACACTCATAGACACTGCTGACCTACTTTTATTGTTTGAAAAATCTTTCTGAACATTTATCATAACTTGTATGAAAATATCCATTCGTTTGTGAACCCAGTATTATCTTTGGTAACGTCTTCTCTTTTTAATAAACTTAAAACACAGCATGAAATAAGAATCACTTTTCTCACATCGTCCCGTCCCGTTGCGTTGAGCGTTGAATCCCCGATTGCCATCGGAGTACTTTTCTCGGGTACATTTTGTCATACGGGGACAAACAAAAGTAGCTCGTCTGCGCAAGCCATAACCCTTACTATCTGTTCACACTCTTAGCTCGTTCGCGGACACTTGGCTGAAAAGTTTAATTGAAATACTTATCCTTCAACGATTACAATCAGCGGCAGGGGTCTGCCCCATCTCGAGCAACAGTTTTTAGATGGTTTAGTGAATTTAAAAGGGTTAAAACAAACCTCGAAGATGACCATAGGAGCGCCCACATAGGGCCCATAAACGGCAGTAACTTAATTAAGACCCATGAATTAATTACTCGGAGACCGAGAAGATTCTTGGCGTTAGTTTGGGGAGCGTTAACATTATTTTGCATCTGCATCTTGGAATGAGGAGGAAGCTTTGTTATCGTTGGACCCCGCGTTTGCTATCAGACAGTAAAATCAGATCCGGAAAATAAGAGACAGTCCTCAGTATGGGTCTTTTCAGAAGGAAGGTTGCCCACAAAACTGTAAAAAAGCGGCCAAGTGCGAGTCGGACTCGCCCATGAAGGGTTCCGTAGCAGCAAGTAACATAATATAAAAGTTCTTGTACTTCATTGTAACTTTGATCGATGGTTTTTGCGGTTACGATTTATGACGTATTAAAAAAAACTACTAACTAGATCTCGTTCAAATCAATTTCCGTTGGAAGTTTGTACGGTAATGTACATCATATATTTTTTTTAGTTTTATCATTCTCTTATTTTAGAAGTTACAGGGGGGGGACACATTTTACCACTTTGGAAGTGTCTCTCGCGCAAACTATTCAATTTAGAAAAAAATTATATAAGAAACCTCAATATCATTTTTGAAGACCTATCCATAGATACCCCACACGTATGGGTTTGATGAAAAAAAAAGAGTTTCAGTTCTATGTATGGGGAACCCCAAAAATTTATTGTTTTTTTTTCAATTTTTGTGTGAAAATCTTAACGCGGTTTACGGTATACATCTACTGACCAAGTTTCAACAGTAGTTCTTATATAGTTTCGGATAAAAGTGGCTGTGACATACGGACGGACAGACAGACAGACAGACAAACAGACAGACATGACGAATTTATAAGGGTTCCGTTTTTTGCCATTTGGCTACGGAACCCTAAAAATGGTGGCTAGTTTGTGCAAACAAGAAATTTGTACAATGGAGGAACGATATATCTGATAGGTATATGGGTAGATAGGACGTGAATATCATGACCGACTACTGCTGGAGTTTGAAAAGAGACCTACTAGAAAATCATTAAAAAGATCATTTTTAGCTAGGTACTATTAGAAATTAAATTTATTTTTGTGGTAAGTTTTTAAGAGTTTTTCTACTCAAGTGCACATAGGTATGTCATATCTCGAAAACGCTGATAGGTAAAAACGGTTTTCATTTTCAGTGTCAGGGCACAGGGAAGCTGTTTATCCTTTGTTTTTGTAAGTCTGATTTGTAATGTAGATAAAGATAAAACGAAAAGCAATGTGAGTATGGCGCTCTATATTCATGTAGATTACACCTATAAAAGAGGTATCACTAAGCACTAAATGATTTATGGTCTACCTACTCTTAGTAAGTTTGTAGAGTATATCTTGTTGGTGTGGCAAATAAAATAAATAAATAAATTACTTACTCATTCATTAATTCAGGAAAAGACAGCAGGCATCCGCTGGATTCAAATGGTCTCTGTGTTCTGCAATGCACTGGACGGATGGATGGATGGATGAACTAAAAATGAACAAATGAACGCAACGCAACATATTTGGACGGCCTGAAAACTAAAAGCGAAATAATAAAGTTTATGATGAAATGACTTGCGTTTTTTTTTATGGAAATAGCCGGCAAACGAGTTGACGATCCACCTGATGGTAAGGTGGCTATCGTCGCCCATTGACATCAGCAACACCAAAGGCATCACTGATGCGTTGCCGGCCAAGAAAGAGTGAAGAAAAAGAAAGAAAGAACTGGCTCTCAAGCCCCCAGCCGGAACACGACGAATCGTTTGGCGGCTGACTCATGCTCAAGGGTTGGTAGCTATCCAGGCGAACCCCATGGAGAAATAATAATAGTAATAATGGTATTAATAAACAATTAAAATCAATATTACCAATATAATCCCTCGAGGGGCCCTACCACCAGCGGGCCGGATTTAGTCGCCTCTTACGATACCCATCCAGCGTGGGATTGGGGTTAGTATTCTAAGGCGCCCCAATACGGCTAAAAACACGTACAGACAAATTGCAACGCAAAAAGCTTACGATCGTAGCACGGTATAAATAATATATTATAACTAGCTGTCCGGACAGACTTCGTTCTGTCAAAAGATTTTTTTATTATTTTGAGATGTAAGTTATCCTATCTTTCAAGTTGGATCAAACTGCACACGGTGTGCAAATTTGATTAAAATCGGTTAAGTAGTTTAGGAGTCCATCGCGGACAAACAACGTGACACGTAATTTATATATATTAAGATAATTAAGTATAAATTATAATTCCTTTACTGTGATCGTAACCTACTCGCGTAACCTAAGGTAGACAGCGCAGCGGGCAAGCTTCGGTGCAGTTTGGAATTTATAGGTATAGTTTTATTTGTGTTGAGTGTTGGTTTATATAGGGGTCCTTTATGTGTCTCGGCACCGTCGGCGCGGCCGCGGCGGCGAGGGGTGCCTTGCTCTCGGTGCTCTCGCCGTCGAGGGTTATTATCGATCGGAGCGAGCGAACCCTCGCTGATTTATGGCACCAAGGCCGAAAGTTGCAATGAACTTGAACTTGAATAAAAATATATAAATACTTTTGGCATTCGTAATACCTAGGTACCTACATACTTTGCCATTATATTTAATGCAGTGGCGTAGCGTGGGCTTCTGCCGCCCGGGGCCGACCGAAAATTTGCCCCCCCCCCCCCCCCCTCCCAGTGATCTTTGCCGCCCCACATATTATTTAAATTGTTTTATTTATTAATTAAAAATGCATTTTTCTTGTTTTTTTCATAACACAATTTTCATTAAAATTGAAATGAAATTAATTTAAATGTCAAATTTCTTTTTTCTTTAAAAACCGAGTGGCTCGCCGCCCCCTCTTCATGTGCCGCCCGGGGCCCAGGGCCCCCCCGGCCTCCCCACGCTACGCCACTGATTTAATGTCGTACCTAAAACGTTGTGGTCATGTCATTAGAGCATTCTTGACTAAGTTATTACAAACTAGACGATTACCATTTTAAAGACAAATCCACTTGGTCTTACATATTTTAATCTTATACGTAACAAGCAGTTCTTCTTTTATCTACACTCACCGGCACATTTACCTACCCACCTATATTTTCTCAATTTATTTAAAAAAATACTCTAATTAATCTACTTTATCTAGAATTAGAAGCTCTTGGTTTAGTTCCGGGTAACACACATACTTATTGCAAGCAAGCAACAACCCATAATTGTCCCACTGCTGGGCCCGGGTCTCCTCTCACAATGTGAGGGATATTAGGCCATAGTCTACCACGCTGGCCAAGTGCGGATTGGTAGACTTCACACACCTTTGAGAACTTTTATGGAAAACTCTCCGGTGTGCAGGTTTCCTCATGATGTTTTCCTTCACCGAAGCAAGTGATAATTAACTTCCAATACGCACATAATATTTGAAAATTAGAGGTGCGTGCCAGGATTTGAACTCGGGCCCCTTCGTTCCGGAAACGAATGTTCTAACCGCTAGGCTATCACTGCATAGTATGCACATACATGTTTAGAAATATTCCGCTGACATTATATTTTAAGGCTCCGTGCCGCGTAATTTCAGTCAATTTTATTAACTGTTTGTATGAACAGGATAAAGAAATTGAACTTTATTTTTGTTACTTTATGAGTCTTTGTTTGTAAAAGGAATCAGTTACCAGCTAACTTCATCATGTCACTTTTTGGCTGTCGGTGTGCGCGCGCTTCGTAAAAATTTTACTGTCATAATTTTTTCCAAACGCACCAAAAGAAGTATTACTTCAAAAAAATTATTCTAACCTGTCCTGTAGAGCAGTCCTGTTAACAGTTAGTTTGTAAACAGTAGAACACTTGTGAGAAAAAAAAATCACTAGCCCTGTTCAATTTATTTATTTTCGTTTTTACTCATACTCTGGATTGAGTACGAGTAGGTATATTTAGGCTACTTTTACTTTCACAAAATAAACAGGTTTTCTTTGGAATTGGGATACGGTGTGAAAATTTGAATGGATTTTTATGAAAAACTGATTCATTTGAAACTTAGAACAAATATTTATACCGTGGCTACCGTCGCTTATAGTCATCAGCAACACCATGGGCGTAGCCAGATTTTAGTTTCGGGGGGGGTTCAAGTTTCGGGGGTTGGGGTTCAAGAAAATACAACGACAAAAAGTACATACAATAACCCTAAAGAAAATTGAGACTTTATTTTTTCTCACGACGTATGTAGTGCCATCTATTATTAGTCTATGTAGTGAAAAAGTTCAAAAACGTGTTTAATAGAAATAAAGCTCCCAAAAATATGTGCGATAGCTCATTCGATTCGGAATGACGTCTAGAAAAATGTTTTTAAGGGTTTATTAGCACCTAAAAATGTTAGTCCTTAACATTTCGGGGGGGGTTTGAACCCCCGAAATCCCCCCCTGGCTACGCCCATGAGCAACACCATAGGCATTACTCTGATGCGTTGCCTTGCCAGTCAAGAGAATTTAAAAAACTAAAAAAAACACGATTTTAAAGAAAATCCAACTAAAAAAATAGAAAATAAATTTGAAGAATCGTGTAATGTAAAAAAAGCGTGGGGTGCTTCTAAATATATTATCCCTTCTACTCATTGACACCATGCACCCCACGCTTTTATTACAATTTACACGATTCTTAATTCAAATTTATTTTCTATTTTTTTAGTTGGATTTTCTATAAAAGCGTGTTTTTTAGTTTTTTTTAACTATTATTTATTTTTCATTTTTAGTTTGATTTTTTGAAATGAAATTTAGGTTTTTTTTCTTTCTTTTTTTCTTTAAATATTGAATTGTCATCGATCCTCGATAAGTCTACGAAGTTTGAAAGAAATCTCACCGTTTAAAGCTAATACATAGCGTGTAATTAGGTTTTTTTTCTCTTTCTTTCTTTAAATATTGAATTGTCATCGGTTCTCAATAAGTCCACGAAGTTTGAAAGAAATCTGACCGTTTGAAGTGGGTCAAAATCAAGTCCAAAGAGAAGTTACAAACAAACAAACATACAGGTGAAGCTAATATAAAGCGTGTAAAAAAAGAAAGAACTGGCCCTCGAGCCCCCAGCCGGAACATGAGACGTTTGGCGGCTGACATAAGGGTCCAAGTGGACCCCATGGATTAATAATAATAGAAGTAATATTTTTTAACAAAATAATCCTTCCGAGGGTTCTACTACCAGCGGAAATATGTAGAAATGAACAGAAATTCTAACTCATCATTCAAATCTCTGCCTCACTGGGAAATGGGAATCGAACCCAGGACCCTTGGTTGCGCGGTGATCCAGCATGGTAACCATCCCACCACACAGGTCGTCATTTTAATTTTTTAATAGACTTATCATGTTAATTTTCATTTTAAAATTATCAACAATATTTATCAATATTTTTAAAATTCCAACCTTGAACTTGATGCAGTGGGTGCACGGGTAAACTAACGGGCATAGAATAACTGCATTATACAAATTGCCGGTAGCACATACATACATTCATTGGGATTTCCAAGTAAAACAATAATACTAAGGGGAAACATTTATTTCCATTCGTTTAAACATGCAAAATTTATAATGTAGGTGTTAGACTCAAGGGACAGTGTGCAACGTATTTGAGAGTCGTACGTTATATTGTTGGTCGAAGGTCTATATTAATATCCATAATATTGTAAAATCTACAAAAGAACGCGAACGACACGGAGGCGCGCATGTGTATACGATAATATTGTATATCTACAAACACCTACTCGTTTAGGTTTTTCAGTCAATTTTTCATAATATATGTACTTAAGAAAGTGCTCGCACTCGGCCGTGCAGCCAGGGCAGCTGTCAGATATGCAATATGCGATGTACTAAAGTAATTCATTATTCACTCGTCAGTGCGACATTAAACGACCAAAATATGTGAAAAGTTAAATATTTATTAATAAATGTGAAAAAATTATATAAAGATGATACAGAGTGAACTATACTTTTTTCTTACGACAGTAATTTATATGTGGCGAGGAATGATAATTTATTAATGTTTTACATTTTCAATTAGTTATAATTTAAACGTTACCGTGTTATAATTTCTTAACTTAAAAACCCACACAACGCAAACGCCATCAGTTATCGGAAGATATTTTTACATATTATTAGATTTACGTTTAGAATATCAGTCCGTATCCCAAGCCACTTTTTATCTTATACTTATGTTTAAATTATAAATCATATCCAAGATTGCCCATTCTAAGAACATGCGGTAAAAATAAAAAATATATTGAAAAGCATTTTTGAAATATAACAGCATTATCATGTATCTTCAAGTATTTTAAATATCGCAAAACCTTAACACATAGTAATCGCAACAGAAATATTTAATTGAAAAGCCGTGATTATTATGCATTAGTAATAGATTAATAAGTTAGCGGCGTCACCGTTCTCACCATAGAACCAGGATACACTGGAAGTGTTAGAGTGGAGTTCATGCTACACTACTCAATACAATAATTTATTGAAATACCACACTAAACCGCGTCTCCCGTGGTTTGTGTGAAAAACAACATTGTTCACGTTGCATTACTTCAACAATAAAATTACGTATCTCAATGCCACACACGCATCAATATGCTTTGATTGGTATTTGCTGCAGAGTACCTACTTTTAGAAGTTTTTATTAACAGTTCTTAGCCCCGGATCTATGATATTTTCGAACCGGGGCAGATACAACTATATAGTGGCGCCTACGGAGTTTTGTATATATCCGGAAAATAACAAAAACCGCAAAATAAATTTCCTAGGAAATTTATAAACCTTCGTAGGATTCTAAACGAGAGATAAATTGTATTATATTACGCCCACATTTTCGCAAATTGAGAAATTCAAGGGATTTTATTGAGGACGGACTAGTACGGCTACTAAACGGAGGGACTGAATTCAAGGGATAGATTTTTTAAAAAAACGATAGTGACAAGCTCTGGTACTAAATTCGTTTCAATTATGACACTTCTTTTTCGATCCTTATTCATGGTTTACACATTCAACGACATTATAAAGGCGTGTGTATAATGTATCTTCACGTCTACACTTAGCTAAGATCAGCTGCCGTGTGGTAACGCTGCGATAAAACATTACAAGTGATTGCACCTCCTAGAAACGATTCTATCATTGTAGGCGTGTAGGTATAAGTAGGTATAGAACTACTAAACATCTACGCTAGAGTTCGAGAAACAGAATCCCCTCTGAATATTATGGCATTGCACACATTTAATACTATCAATGATTCCACACAAGATCGTGCAGGCATTGCACATAGACAAAATTATGATTTAGTATTGCATTTTACGTTTTATATGTTATATTTACTATACGAACAGTCAATATTTCCAGCATAACACCTAAATATTCTACATTACTAAGGATTCGTTTAGATGATAATATATAAAATATTGTATATTTGTGTAACATTGCACATTTACCGTGATACTGGACGCAATTGTAGCAAACAATGAAATCAACATAAAATTAATGTGATGTGCGGATATGGTCGATGGTGTTGCCATCATCACAGCGATAGCATCATCGCGTAACAAAAGGCATTAACCACCTCAGTATTTACCATAACATCTTTACTACCTCTATTTTGTCTAATCCTAAAGCTTAAAATACTCAGGTATTTAATACAACTCCAGATTGTATAGACTACAGATCGTCGATAACAGTAAATATATAGGAAAAGGAAACGAGAAAAAAAAACGTTAGTACAAAACATAATTGACAACGTAGCTTGCGAGTTGCGATACTTAAAAGCTAAGAAAATAATTCGAATGAAAAAAGTTGATTAAACAGTATATTATACGAATCCATTTTCGCCGTATTTACATAAAATTAAACACGCGTATTAAAAATCATAACATAATTTCATTGATTATACTAATAATTTAAATCGTTATTATTACATAGATTAGTTGCAACTGCTTAATGAATTGCTAAATTGAAATATTCCTACTATAATAAATTCAGAATATGTACAGGCATTTTACATATTTATACAAAATGATTCTGTATTTAAACTTAAAAATAAAATACACATCCATAATACATATCACTTACAACAAATACCCAATACTGTCCGTGGCTGGATGTAAGACGCTATGTTCTAGCATCACTTACGCCGCCACAAGACAGGCATCGAGTTAACATTACAATGAAATAACGAATATAAATTATAAATTATTCACCTTAAAACATGACATGGCTCCATATCGGCTAAGGAACGCAACGGGCGCGCGTTCACGTCGCTATGTCGCCCGCATCTATTTGAATCGTAATCTATACTTAGTAAAAAATTGTAATTAAATCATAAAAATTATAAACTTTGTTGGGAATAATACAAATAAAAATTAGTATTGTTCTGCAAAACATCGCTCTGCTGCCACTGCGCCTTTCACGCGATTTGCCTAGAACCACAGAATACTTAACAGTACATTTTGGTACTAACTCTACAAAATCATTTAAAACAATAACGACTCTTGCTCCGACACAATAAAGTGTGATTCGGGTCGCACAGCGCTAATCGACAACAGACATTGACATCTAGACGTTGCCTCTCTTTCTAATCAAACCTCTTATCCTCTCTGACAACGTCAGGGTTGTCTTCTTTTTTGTGATGACATGTGTGATAAATTACAAATGTATGACATGGCGTGGCAGCCCTTCTGAATTTGGCCCGACATGTTGAACGCGGCACGTACTTGTAATACCATACAGAAAGTGCGGAGTGCGCCAGGCCTGCTAGAACCTATATCACACTTCATGCGTGACTCCTTTACTGCCTAACAAGGAAATCAAGAACATTATGACTATATATATAACTATGCTAGTCATCGAAACAAATCAAACGTGAAAGGTATTCTAATTGGACCAAGAGTAACTAATTGTCTGAAAAGTTGTGTTTAAAGTCGCCGTGTTTGTTTTTATCCCACAACACCCGATCGAAGTGATGTTTGCTTCGAAATGCGCACTTAATCCTCTAAGCTGATATCCTATAACCATTCTGGTGTTGTTAGGCAGAATTTCCAAAAAATCACTAAAACATTTTCACCCCACCCTCTCAATCACAATTTGACAATTTTAATACCGAAAAGCTCATGTCTTAGACCACAATATTTAAAATCTCCGTTTTCACCTACCCTTATAATGCAAATACATTATTTAATAATTACGAAATAATAATATTTCATTCTTTAACAATCTGTCAACCTCGGCAGCTCATAAAGGTGAACGCACACTTATACGACCCGAACGCGTCGAACGAAACGAATTTTAGAATTTTTTACATGAAATCGTATGAAACCTCGCACACTTGCCCGCGTTGAATCGTCCGAATCTGGAAGAACCCAGAATCCTAGACGAATTCGGATGACGTTATCAGATTCGACCCAGCTGATGCGGTCGACTCGACCGATGCGCTCGCATTCTATCAGTTGCGTACGTAACTGTGCGACAGGTGTAAAGGAAATAGAAACAATTTCTTCGGCGCGGTCGATTCTTTCGGTGCGGATGTGTGTGCGAGGCCTCCCTTGAGTTCGACTCGTTCGACGCGTTCGGCTCGGATAAGTGTGCGTTCACCTTAAAACGACAACGGCAAAGTGATGTACGTGGTACGTACGAAATGTGGTTCCATCCAAATAAAATGGCTAGTTCCATCCTACACCTACTATCGATTATGTTATTAAATACAAATTAATTGAAATACTATGTTTAACCTCCGCACTCCGATTCATTTAGTTATGCATCTGGAATGTACAGCAGGCCATATTCCATGATATGTTGTAATGCTCATTGTTACGGGACATAACGCTATTGAAGTCATTACAGCTGTTATTTTACATTATAGATATATAGGATATTTATAATGATACCATTTAAAACATCCAAATAAAATGATTTACAACACTTGATAATATCTACATCATAGCTCTATATTAAATTAGTCAATAAAATTGTATAATCGTAAAAATTATTGCTAAAACATTGCTTAAGGTATCATCAGCAAACAATGTGACTATGAGCCATTACATATTATGTAAGATTTAATTCTTATATACAGATTAAAACAATAAATATGGAGATGTCAAAAAATAAAATAGATAAATATAATAAAATAAAAGCAATAAATATGGAGATGTCAAAAAATAAAAATGTAAAAGTTGCATAAATAGTGTAAAAATAAATAAAGTGTGATGTTGCGTTGCGATATAGATTAATAACGAAAAAATAAGACGCCTCATCGAGGTAATCCACTGAACCGAATGCGACATATAGCACACAGCTGCCGTTGCATCGACACTAATAATATTATAATTCATTAAACATAATATACCATCAATATTCGGTGACATGTCACCGTGCGGTGTTCAGATCGATTGAGTAGCTCGTTGACAGTGGGCAGTGACAAAGTTCGACTAACGAAAACTGTCGAAGATTTTTACGGACCCTGTAGGGGCCTTAACAAGTGTAGACATAGAGCCCTAGACCAAGCCACGCCACTGTCGACGAGACACGGCCGCGTTCCGGCGTTCAGTTGAACAGCACGGAGTTGGGGTCCTCGTTGTCCATCTGCTTCACGTGACGCAGAACGTCCTTCTTCGTAATCACGCCCAGCAATCGTCTGGAAACATAGAACGAAATGTCTCAACGGTTACATGAAAATATATCATACTTAAATATACATATTACTAGGGTCATTAAACACCGAAGTTTTCACAGAAAACTTACAGGTGGAAATAAAAGTAGGATTCTGATAGAAGAAAATTTGTAACCAAAACGACCCTGTAGCCTAGTTTGTGGCGGCCCGGTCCCGGGTTTGATTCCCGGCCTAGGCAGATATTTATGTGATACATAAATATTTGTATTCAGGTCATGGGTGTTATTCTGATATGTTATATGTGTCATCCGTGCCACCCGCGACACAGGTAAATAAAACCAACGGCGAGGGTATGAGTGTGTAGGCGTTTATAACATGGACGAGTGAAGCTAGTACATCGCTTTAGTATACAAACTTTCGCACTTTCGCTCGTTTTAGTATACGCACCCGTTGTGAGTGACGAGCGTCTGCCTGAGGCCGAGCTTGCGGAACATGTCGACGACGGTCTCCATGGGCGTCTGGTCGGTGACGGTGATGGGCGCCAAGTCCAGGATGCGATGCAGCGACACGCACGCACCCGCGCCCCCCGCGCCCGCCGCGCCCCCCGCCGGCTGGCTCGCGTTCAGACTCACCAGCGTCTGGCCCGTGATGCCTTCCACCGTGTGACGAGCGTTGGCTACACACGGATATCATATTTTATTTTATCAATTTATACATTAAATTTATTAAATTTATTTTGAAATCTTCAACAGTTTAGCAGAAACAGTATTTCTATGTAGTACGTTATGTAGACGAGTCTTATTTGGTAAATAATTTTGAGTCTACTTTTATTAAAGCCTGACGCAAAAAGAGGAGTGTTATAAGTTTGACGTTTCTGTCTGTGGCTCCTTAATGAATGGACCGATTACGATGCGGCTTTTTAGGGTTCCGTAGCCAAATGGCAAAAAACGGAACCCTTATAGATTCGTCATGTCTGTCTGTCTGTCTGTCTGTCTGTCCGTCCGTATGTCACAGCCACTTTTCTCCGAAACTATAAGAACTACACTGTTGAAACTTGGTAAATAGATGTATTCTGTGAACCGCATTAAGATTTTCACACAAAAATAGAAAAAAAACAATAAATTTTGGGGGTTCCCCATACTTAGAACTGAAACTCAAAATTTTTTTTTTCATCAAACCCATACGTGTGGGGTATCTATGAACAGGTCTTCAAAAATGATATTGAGGTTTCTAATATCATTTTTTTCTAAACTGAATAGTTTGCGCGAGAGACACTTCCAAAGTGGAAAAATGTGTCCCCCCCCCCCCCCCCCGTAACTTCTAAAATAAGAGAATGATAAAACTAAAAAAAATATATGATGTACATTACCATGCAAACTTCCAACGAAAATTGGTTTGAACGAGATCTAGTAAGTAGTTTTTTTTAATACGTCATAAATCGTAAACCACAATTTACCTCGATCAAAGTTACAACGAACTTCAAGAACTTTTATATTATGTTATTTGCTACTACGGAACCCTTCATGGGCGAGTCCGACTCGCACTTGGCCGCTTTTTTGTTTGAAAGCTGATGTGATCGAGATGGTTCTTAGCTATGTTCAAAGTAAATAAAACTGTCTTAGTTTAAATGGCTCTCAGCTAGGTCTAGAGTAAAAGATAGAAGAAAAAAAATTTACTCCAATACTCTATGTGCTTGTTCACACCAACACGCGGGCGCAGGCGCGGGCGCGGTCGCGAAATATCAAACATATGACCTACTATGAAAGTGTTCACATCAAAACGCGCGCGCGGTGTAAGTAGCGTCTACCGCGCCCGCGCCCGCGCGTTCAGTGTGAACAAGCACTATATATATAAGCTACTAAGTATCCAAGCCACAGAGTTGTTAAAAGATACATACCAATCGCAAGATTCAGATCTCTACGCAGAACGAAGCCGACGAGGTACTGCGACTCCTTAGAGACCACCACAGGGTATCCATTATGCTCGGTCTCCCGCAGGAGAGTCTCGATGTCGTCCACAGTCATGGAATCCTGCGTGATCACTGCCAGGGTCTCGTTGCGTCTGTGTGTCATAAAATAGTACGGCTTACTTACATTGCTTTATCAATACATAATGTCGTTTCAACCTTGTCTTTTCGGTTAAGTAAACAGCTCGTCGAATATAAAATGTTTGGCCGCTAGAGAGCTCGACATCTGACGGGTGGAATTGGGTTCTAGGTACAATACACAGACAAGCAACATTTATTTTATGTATGAATGGTGTTAATACTGATGCTAATCAGGAGTATGAATCTTGATATTCTTCGAGTTACGCCAGCTAATCCTTTAACCAACTGATCATTATTATTTCTACATATTATCATTATAAAACAGCCTCGCCGACTTTTCTTTTTCTCCTCTTATTGTATTGTATCACCTGTTTTTGTTTGGTAGGTATTGATAAGCTACAGTGCTACTTACGTTGCTCTGCTTGAATATCTTAACTGCACAAAACAACTGCTGTTGCGTTAACATCCATTGAACAATAAAAAAAGTAGCTTGTGCCGCGCTTGCTTTTTATGGAGCACCCAAACAGGGGCGTAGCTCAGATGATAGAACGCTCGCTTAGCGTGAGAGTGCTACCGGGATCGATACACTTATGTCTTAGGAGACACACTCATTGTCTTCTTTAGAGGACCGATATGACGATATTGCTCGCAAGCGATTCTCCGGAGCAAGACCTCCCTTCACAAACACATCACACTTATAAACTACACGCATTTTGCGTGAGCAGCCATTTCGCCCCGATGTTCTCCACCCAGTGACGTCCTAAGCCAAAATCGGAACCCCAACTGCTCGAAGGAGGTGAACCAATCTAGTCTTCCCTCTTCGCAAAAACTGCCCTTTCAGCTAAACCTTTGCAAACTCGCATCTCTATCCGCGGGAAGTCTCTCTGTATCTGTCAGCTTTGACTGTAGAGGTCTATAGGGCCGTCAGCAACAGTCCCCCCCATTTTACCCTGATTTTTTTACATTTTATTCTACGACTATCTAGTTTTAAACATACATAATTAATATAATTATATACATGCCAAATTACAGCTTTCTAGCACTAAGGTCGCTATTTGGCGCAAAGCTGCACGCTGCGGACGGACGGTCAGGCATTTTTTTTTATGGAAATAGCCGGCAAACGAGCTGACGATCCACCTTATGGTTAGTGACTATCGTTGCCCATGGACATCAGGAACACCAAAGGCATCAACTGATGCGTTGCCGGCCAAGAAAGAAAGAAGAAAAAGAAAGAAAAAACTGGCTCTCAAGCCCCCAGCCGGAACACGAGTTGTCTGGCGGCTGACTCATACTCAAGGGTAGCTATCCAGGCAAACACCATGGAGAAATAATAAAAGTAATAATGGTATTAATTAACAATTATTAATACCCCGATAAATATAATAGAATCACTCCGAGGGGCCCTGTCACCAGCGGGTGGAGTCGCCTCTTATTATTTTTTATTTTTATTTATTTATTCTTCGTCAGCTATTCGTGACAGTTTCTAAACAGTTAATCAATACACCGCTTATGTGTACAATAGCAGTTTTCATCGTGTATATAATTTTATTCAATTTAAAAAAAAAAATTGCATAACATTTGTCGAGGCTAAAACATGATTATAATAATTCGCAATGTCAAAAATACCAGGATGGTGCATTTTTGCTTGTGTTAGATTTATGACGAAATGTTATTAATGAAAAATTAAAATGAGAATGCAAAGCATAAAAAACAAGAAACTTATGGAACTCAGCGCGAGGTATAATATATCAATGCTTTCGCAGAATACGTCAATGAAATTTAATAAAAATGAACCAAATAACCAAGGCATTAAAACTAAAGATATCGTATTGACACAAAACTGTAGCAAACTTAACGCACGGCTTTTGTTCACACCGATTTTTTATGGTGGCAATGATTTCGCAGACATATTATTATGGAGACAATCGCTAATAGTAGTCAGTTGCCAGCATTCAAATATTTAAAATTTCCTTACACACACTAATCTCAGTCACATAACGCTATTTATGATAAGCAAAATCAATACTATAATATTATTTTAATAATTTTTATCGAATTAGGGGTCAACTCTTAGGATGTGACTAATATATGGCAGCAGCAGCAGGAAAATAACAGGAACAATAATAGGAAGCATGACATACTTTTCTCATCATTAGGAGTCATGTTATCATAGTGAAGTTGTTTAATGATGACTCTTACCACCAAAGCTCTACAATAAAGATGAGCGATGATTGAGTAGTTAAAGTCCATTTATTTTGTCAAACATCCCTGAGGCAGTAACACATATGTAATACACACACACATAGGTAATTAGTTATGACTGGCGATGCGCAGAAACTAAAAGACCATGTATAGTATAAAGAGTTATAACACTGGCGAAGTTTTTATCATAGGTAATATTCTTATCACAATTTCAACGCCACGTCAGTCACAATCATTACTTGGTCAGCTGCCAGTAACGATACTCACTTGGGCTGCATGACGTCAGCGGCGAGCGAGGTGTGCTGGAACTCGTCCTTGCTGTCGAGGAAGGGGTATCCGTTGAGCGCGATGTGCGCGTCGTAGATCCCCTGCCGGCCCAGCGCATCGCCCACCCACTTGGACGCCATCGCGGCGGCCATCAGCGGCACTATGTACCGCACGCCGCCCGTCAACTCGAACATTATCACCACCAGGGACACTGGGGGAAATGGTGGACATGACATGGACATCGTTACACCAAACGCATCACAATACAGTTCTGGTCAAGAAAGAAGAAAAGAAAGGAAAGTTCAGGTCAGGCTCAGGTGAAAACCCTACAAAGGAATTTTAATGCTTTGTTTACATAAGAGTCCATACCGAATGCTGGAGTATAAGTTAACTAGTTAGTAAGTTGCCTGGTGTAACGTGTAACGTACTAACCGGTCATCCTAGTGACGCCACCGAGCACGGCCGCGGCGCCGACCATGGCGTACAGCCCGGGCGTGATGCAGTCGTCGCCCGTCGAGCACTCGCCCGAGAACAGCCAGATCTTAGGGTACTTGTACGCTAGCTGCTCTACGCCTGGAACACACACACACACACACACACATTACCGCAGCTGGAAGGTGGAAAGGCATTTGAAATGAGATTTGATCTTGGTTTGTACTTCTTGGTACAAATCAATAAGTATATGACTAAAAGTGTGTGAAAATATATAATTCCCGTCACAGAACTTTGATATTTTAATTGTTTTTAAGGAAAAATACAAAATTGAAGAATGGATGCAAACTTATTAAACAAAATATTCATTCAGGATTAAAATAAAACGGTCAATATTAAGTAGTTTTGGTGTAAATCGAAAGACATGTGTGTAATAAACATCTTAATATATATAAATTACGTGTCACGTTGTTTGTCCGCGATGGACTCCTAAACTACTTAACCGATTTTAACCAAATTTGCACACCGTGTGCAGTTTGATCCAACTTGAAAGATAGGATAGCTTACATCTCAAAAAAAAAAAACTTTTAACAGAACGAAGTCTGTCCGGGCAGCTAGTATTATTATATATTTATTTCTTACTCAACCTCCTATGTTAACCACAATTTTTGCAAATAAAATATTCATTCATTAAAATCGTATGCGTGATGTGAAAATAGTATGATTTCTATACTCATTATTTGTTTACAAGATAGAGCCCATTTAAAAATGGACTATACATGTCTTATTCGTCTGATTTGACTCACGTAAAATATTTTTCGGCACGTGCAGCCCTAGTAGACCCGGGCAGTTGCACGTTATATAAGTTATAAAACAAAAATATATCTCTCTCGCACGCGTTGAATTGCAATCTCGCTTTCTCGCGCGAGAACGGTACGTAATAAAAACAAAATAATTTCAACGGTACCAATGCCAACGATCCGTCCGGCGATAGCGCCGAGCGCGAGGCTGGGTATGAACAGTCCGCAGGGCACCTTGATGCCGAACGTGAACACGGTCATGACGAGCTTCAGCACCAGCGCCAGGAACAGCAGCCAGATCGCGTGGTACACGCCCGGGCCCGCCGCCGCCTTCTCGATCGCTGAGTTCACGTCCGTGAAGTTGCGGTTGTAGTCGCTGGCGATCAAAACAACATCTAAAGGCCAATGCATACGTAACGGGTTTTTTCTCGTACGGGATTCCGCTGCGTATGTACAGTCACCTGCAGAGAAAAGTAACCCATCTGTTTACAGCGCAACAGGCAACGGAAACGTTGCTGTTCGTATATTTATAAACAGATGGGTTACTTTTCTCTGCTGGTGACTGTACTACCGTATACACGTATACATATTTTCTATGAAACGATGTTTCCAAAACTTGACGTCCCGTCCCGTACGGGAAAAAACCCGTTACATATGCATTGGCCTTAAATATCCAAACTAATCTGATCCAATAATTTTATAAAGAGGAAAGATTTGTTTTTTTGGACCGATGTCAAAAAATCTTTCACCAATAGAAACCCTGTCCTCTCTGAGTAACATGGGCTATTATAAAATAGCCCATATTTGAAATAATTAAAAAAAAAAAAAATGGGATTTAGGCGAAAACTGAAGTAATGCGAGGGCGGTTGAAATGCTATACTATAAATAATTCAAAGCTCACATCAACACACAAAACCACTTGAACATGAGTTTTATAAATAACCATAGTAACGCCCCGGCCTTCCGATCTAAGAAACCCAAAATCGACTGTCGATCAGGACAAACAATGTAATACTAGCCGGAATAATAATCTTAAATATTTAAAAAAAGCCCGACAGTTTTCTTTAACTAAACATAGTTGAGAACAAATAATGATAACCGAAGAACTAGCAGACGAGCCACCATAGCTAGTGATCATCGGCCATTGACATAAACAATGTTCGGTGTCAGCAATGATGTAATTTAAAAAGAAACAAAGTTCATTATCACACTCACCACAGCGGATCCGAGTTAGAAATCCCACACTGGTTGAACAGCAGGTATATGAGCTGGGAGGTGTTCATCCTGGTGTAGGGGTTGGGGTACGCGATGATGGCCGTCACCAGCGTCACCACCAGTACCTCAGTCACCGGGTACTGGCCCAGCTTCGAGTACTTGCGGTACCGACACCAGTAGATGTTCGCCTTTATGAATATCGTCGCGATGCAGCCCTGACGATACACGGTTATGTTACAAAGTAAGCTATATTAATACATTATTACATTAGTAGAGACTTGATTAACTGGACTTATTGTTGTCATTAGGCATTCGGATAATCGAATTTATGAAAAAGAGGTTTTTGTACTGAAACCTTAAAGGGTTAAAAGTATTTGGTTTGCCATTTCACGTGACTTATTTATTTAATAGGGGTTTATAGTCCGGATAATTGCGAATCCCATTTAATCGAGGTTCCTCTGTAACAGCGCTAGTTAATTTTATTATAAGAATGTATAGGTCGGTTAACTAAAGCTGGATTAGATTAGACAGTATGTTTTAAGAAACCATTTTATGTAATTAAAATTCCAAATAAGATGAAATTCATACAAAACTTCACACTGTTTTCGTATGCTGTGCAACGTTACTATACAAATGCAATATGTAAAATTGTTGGACAACAGCTTTAGTTAGTCGAACTACACATTCAAAAAACCTGAAATCAATGTATAAAATATCGACTATTGAGTAAGAGACAGACTATCGACTGACCCCTATAATCCCGAGGCCGACGAAGGGTATAAGCTCGAAGAAGATCCAGGGCTTGTTGTACTCGACGAAGAACAGCACCGAGTGCTCATTGCCGAACGGGTTGATGGAGCGCAGGATGAACGCCGCGATCAGCGCGCAGAAGAACGACCGCCACAGCGTCTTCAGCGGGAAGTAGTACGACACCTGCACCATAAACACGAGTTTCTTTACATATAATTTGTAAAATTGTTTTTGTTCTTAATAAATCTTTAATCTTTTTAAATCTTTTATTTATTTATTTCAGGTTCAGCAAGCTCGGAGTCTCCTCTCACAATATGAGGGATACAGGCCAGTCTACCGCGCTGGCCAAGTGCACAGTGGAAAGTCATGGAGAACTCTCCAGTGTGCAGGTTTCCTCGCGATTATTTCCTTCACCAAAACAAGTGATAATTTTATTAACTAGTATTATGCTCATAATATTTGACAATTAGAGGTGCCAGGATTTGAACTCTAGCCCCCGCGTTCGGGCGACCAAGGTTCTAACCGCTAGGCTATTATAGGCACTCATGTACACAATATTAATAGTACAACAATATTACTAACAGCCTCAAAACAATAATAATACAGCAATACAATTGAATTAAATTAATAAAAAAGGAAGCATTGACATGCCTCCCTCGCCTTATGATAGCTAACTAACAACACTGCTGCATTAGATGTGTGCTATTTATATTTTATCTTAATAATTGAAATACAAGTGTAATGCAGCAAACATAACAAAAGTGTTTTTAACCAATTTTGACTTTACAATAAATGCTATAAATATAAATTTACTTGAAAATGTTTTATTTTTATAGAATAACATGCAACAAAAATATTAACGATTCAAAATCCAAAAAACATACTTTAAATATCTATCTTACGCAGAGTTTCCAGAGATGTAGAAGGTATTGAGGCGTCGAGGCGACGTGCGAGGAAAAAATCTCCCAAGCGAATTACTTCATTTGTCTTGGTTCGTGTAATGAAGTAATCCTATTGGGCGATTCTTTCTCTCGCAAAACTGATAATGAGGAACCTTCTCTTCTTCCCAAGCCCAACTTCTTCTCCAAGAACCGTTGGATTGCGTCATAATATCTTAAAACAGTTAAAGCCAGACCTCCTCGAGACTGAACAGCACTCCTCCGATGGGCGCGCCGAACGCCACGGACACGCCGGCGGCGGCCGCGGCTGACAGAATCTCGCGCTTCTTAGCCTCGTTGCGACCATACTTCGGGAACAGGTACGACAGGATGTTACCTGTGTATGTTAAAACGAAATACTGTTAACATTAATAAATAATAATATGCGGATCAAGTTACTGGCACCAACTACTAGAATAATATATAACAACTCAGAAATAATATTGTTAGAAGGAGAGTGAGGATGAGAGTAACACTGACGTCAGTATTAAATCCTTTAAAACAGTGGCTACATTATTGGTGCTCTACTTCTACTACTAAAGTTATTTCCCGTTCATTAGTGCGCTAACCTGTTGGCCAAATCTGGCCACATGAACACGCAAGTGTAGCAGGGCATAGTACCTATAGACTCGGCCACGGCGTGGCCACACACGAGACAGGGAATTTACCTTTCTTTGAGGTTATTTTAAAAGAAATGTAACAAAATTTAACAAGCAGCCCAGAATGTTGCTACAAAGCATCATACTTAAACTTGTAGTAATTAAAAGACTTTCTGCTTAAAAAACAAACTGAAACTTTAAATCTCCAAATATCCTATATCTCTTCATTGTTTTTCACAACTCATTCTTTGTTTGTGACAAAAAATATATGTATACATAAGTATGTATAATAAAATCGGCCATGGTGATTTGGGACAAAAAATAATGTTTTTGTCTCTGTTTTTCACATAGATTTTCTAACTGGCGATCTCGCTCTGTCAAATGTATGGGAGAATCTACTGGTTCTAAATCTATATATATAAAATTGAAAAGCGACACACCGCTGATTAAACAAAAAATCTCAGAAACTGCCGAACCGATTAAGATGAAATTTGGCAGGGAGATAGTTTATGCTTAGGAGACGTCCACTAAGAACGGATTTTTGGAAATTCATCCCCTAAGGGGTACAAATAAGGCTTAGAAGACACTTTCATACAAACCAACTTTCTTAGTTTTAGATTTATAAATTTGAAAATTTTTATGTAGGTTTATAGTAATAAACAAAAGTTAACTTTAATATATTTTTTTGGAAAATCATCCCTTAAAGGGTTAATTTACTGAATTGAACTTAGTAGGCAACTTCGTCATTTTTGAAGTTAAAAACATGAAAATTTACATATTAGCTCCAGACTAGAAACAAAATTTGTAAGTATTATGTTTTTTTGGAAAATCATCCCCTAAAGGGTTAATTAAGAGTGCGAAAGTTAGTATGGACACTTCGTCAGTTTTGAAGTACGAAGGGCGAAAATTTGTATATAAGCTTATAGTTAGACACAAAAAATAACTGTATCATTGTTTTCTCGAAATTCATCCCCTAAAAATAGGGGTTGGTAGTCAACTACATACAAATCAACTTCGCCAATTTTAGAGTTATAAATATGAAATTTTTTATGTAAGTTTATAGTAATAAACAAAAGTTAACTTTAACAATTTTTTTCGGAAAATCATCCCTTAAAGGGTTAATTTAGTGAATTTAATTTAGTATGCAACTACGTCATTTTTAAAGTAAGAAGGGTGAAATTTTGTATATAAGCTTATAGTTCGACACAAAAAATAACTGTATCACTGTTTTCTTGAAATTCATCCCCTAAAAATAGGGGTAGGAAGCCATTTACGTATAAATCAACATCGTCAGTTTTAGACTTATAAATATGAAAATTTTTATGTAAGTTTATAGTTGTGAACAAAAGTTAATTTTAACACGGTTTTTTGGAAAATCATCCCTTAAAGGGTTAATTTAGAAGATTTCATTTAGTACGCAACTTCGTCATTTTTAAAGTTAAAAACATGAAAATTTATATATTAGCTCCAGATTAGAAACAAAATTTGGAAGTACATATTACGTTTTTTTTGGAAAGTCATCCCCTAAAGGGTTAAATAAGAGTGCGAAAGTTAGTACGGACACTTCGTCAGTTTTGAAGTACGAAGGGCGAAAATTTGTATATAAGCTTATAGTTAGACACAAAAATAACTATCACTGATTTCTCGAAATTCATCCCCTAAAAATAGGGGTTGGTAGTCAACTACATACAAATCAACTTCGCCAGTTTTAGAGTTATAAAATATATGATTTTTTTATGTAAGTTTATAGTAATAAACAAAAGTTAACTTAGATTATTTTTTTTCGGAAAATCATCCCTTAAAGAGTTAATTTAGGGGAATGAACTTAGTAAGCAACTTCGTCATTTTTAAGTTAAGAATGGACAGGGAGCAGGAGAGGGAGAAGGAGCGGAAGAGGGAGATAGAGAGGGACAGGGAGCGGGAGAGGGAGTGGGAGCGGGACAGAAATCGGGAGAGGGCGCGGGTGTGGGCGGGAGAGGGACTGTGAGCGATAGAGGAAGAGGGAGAGGGATATGAAGTGGGAGAAAGACCTCGAGCGGGAAAGGGAGAGGGAGAGGGATATGTGGTGGGAGAAGGACCTCGAGCGGGAAAGGGACAGGGAGTGGGACAGGAAGAGGGAGAGCGAGGAGCGGGAGAGGAAGAGGGCAAGGGGAGAGAGGGAGATGGTGAGGGAGAGGGAGAGGGAAAAGAAAAAAAGTTAATGTTGTTTACTATTCCAAACCCGCTCCCGGAGGAATGATCTGTGATTGTATCGTAAGTTTCAGTATGTAAATTCCTAAATATAAGTAGATACTTCAATATAAATGAACCTGTTTTTAAATTTTCTTTTGTAAGGGATACTAAATAATATGATAAGCATAATTTCCGCGTGCGAAGCTGCGGGCAACAGCTAGTCTATGATAAAGTGATACAGTTGCGGCGATAATAACCGCAATTGTTAAGTAATTACATACCATATCGATATCATAATTTAGTATGGATATTTAGTATATCGGTATGGATGCAGATGACTTATTTACATAAGCAGTGTATGTGCTTACCCAAACAGCTAGCGATGTGCACCATCGGACCTTCCTTGCCCAGGGAGAGCCCCGAAGACACGGAGAGGATCAACCCGACCACCTTTATGATGAGCGTCCATTTCCCCAGGTAGCCGCGGATGATGAAACCACTAAGGATAGTCTTTATCTCCGGAATACCTGAAAGATTAATTATACATGAAGAGTTTACGTGCAGCTTTTGATTTGTAAAGTTCTGCAGATACTGTAAATACTCCTATTAAGGCATTAATATTTCTATATTGTATTATTCAACCATCGATTTATCGTAAACACTATGTTAATATACCTACCACATAGTTTATTACAAATAACAATACATTTGAATATACTGATGAGGGACATTCTATTTACATATCAATAAGCCTTATCGATGGAACACGCAAAACGTTTTTTTCGCCGACGGTCATCACCAATATCAATGAAAACAAAAAATTGTGTTGCTTCGATACTATTTACTAACAATAAGTAAGTACAATACAACGCGGTGATAAATTGAGAAGGCGAATTGCGTAATAGGCTGCCACTAGGTCACCAAATTTGTCGTTGCAATCTAGATTTTACTTTGTGAGTAGCACGTTGCTTAATGCAAAAATCGCCGTCACCACGTGACTAGACCGGAGTCGTTGCGAAGTGCATCAATAATAAAATCTGTGATGGACTAATAACCGAATTAGGATGCGCTCGGGCTGGTATTGAAGCGATCTCGCCGCCGGATGTGGCCAGCAATTCAGCTCAATCTGGCTTCATTGGTCGACACGGTTTGCATCAATCGTACTTTTGACTATAATACGAGCATGTAGGTAACACTCACACATTTAACCGTAACTACGAATATTCCTATTTATTTTTGAGATGATGTAGTAAAATTATTGCTCCATTAGCATGTATGCGCCTTCATTAGTAATGCACTGTATTTGATACTGTAAAACCAATATCAAGCAAACTTATTCGAATAAGTCAGGACGCATTCTTTCTATTGATGATTGATATTCCTAACATTATGAGTAAATTGATTTACCAGTAATAAACCCAGTCTTGAAAATGTTGGTCAATTGATTGTAAATATTCTTTCAATGCGTAGCTTTATATGAAAATCAAACGTTAGGTACATGAACAAGCAAGCAAATATTTTTTCTTTTCAATACAGAGGCAAATACAATGGCTAGTTTTCAGTTTTTGTGATCACACAGTCGTTCGCGATGCGGTAATTATGGATGTATGTACATTCATCGGTAGGTACATGTTTAACACGCTTCAATACGCTTAATCGTTTGTATAAAATTACAAATGACAATACGACACCTAGCCTCTCCCCTATGTTGAGGCAAATTAAATGATGTCAAGTAAGTCAACATCATGGATGAGGAACTAAAGACAATCAAAGTAATTTGATAGTGATTGATCACTTAATTCATACTTAATTCTAAATGTATGGGGATGACGTAAGTAACGATGACGTGTCTTATATGAGTCTGGATAGGTATGTCATGACGTTATCGAATTTCTACATCACTAATCAGGTGTCCAGGGTACTGTCCGCGCACGCACTATGTCTGGCGACCACAATGTGTGTAGTTTCCGTTTGGATATTAAAATCTTTGAAAGGGTCACCTAGGGGTATTAGCCGCTGGAATTTTCATGCAACATGATGCTTCAAACCAAATACACTTTATCATGATGACGAATCTAACGATACCTTAATAATATAAATCCGTCCAACGGTTTGGAAGATAAAACATAATCCTTCCTGGCAGTCGGGTAAAAATCGATTGGAATGAGCGTATCTTATTGTTCGTGTCCGTGAACAGCATGTATGTGTGCGTTGCACGAACGCGCTTGTGTGGTGATATCCTTCCATGTGTGTCTGTTTGGTTGATAGTGTCGATGCTGACCGGAGCCGCAGGCGTAGGGTGCGAACATCCTGACGAGCGAGGCGGAGAGCGCGGCGAACACCAGCGCCCACACGATGTAGAACAGGTAGCTGATGATGTACGCGCCGGGGCCCTCGCGCGACTCGCCGAACACTTGCGGCCACGTCAGCCACTGCCGAGGAAAATGGTACTCAATTGGCACAACTACCCTACCAATTATAGTCGTGAAAGTTCGTGAAGATGAATATATTTTGATGCTCTTTTGGATGAAACTTAGCACTCGGGTAGTTCATACCTTTGTTTAAAATATAGGATACTTTTTATCCTGGGAAATGGATCTGTTCCAGTGGAATAAGTTCGTATCGAGGTTCTGTTAAGAAATCATTACTATGTTTTAACTGCTTAGGATATTAGTTTCCCTAAACATTCGTCAAACTGAGACAAGACCCGTTTTACACGCACTTGTAACATGCAACATACATGTAAATGACAAGCACGGGATTTAACTATGTATAGATTAGCCAACGAATTATGGATGGAAAGTCAAAACTTGTAATAACGTACGTACCGATAATATACCGGTTTAGAAAATAAGTTAGGGACAATCTTGACTTTCTATTGGTGGTCTATTTGAGATCATCTGCTTTTGTATTTTTTCAACGTGTTTTTGTTGTAGATATAACATGTGTTACAGATTTTTACGCTATTGTTATGTTAAGACGCTGATGTGAACTATTGATTCTGGATATCTTTTATTGTTGTAATGCGCCCATACAGAACTTACATAAGTTGTAACAATCAATTTCATATGAAATACTTGTATCAAGTTTTGTGGTTTCTATCACTACAATTCTTAATGTGGTTAGCTATTTATATTAGCCTTTAAGATATTACTGTGGTGGTATTTAATGTAAATTAAGACGATTTGTGATGTTATATATACAGTTTTATATAAAAATTTAACCATCTACAAAGACAACAATTAAAGAAAAAAAACTTGAACTTTGTTTTGTAGTCACTACTATTTAAACTCAGATTTAGTGAAAGAAGTACCTACATGCAATCTATATTAACACAACTCTAAAACACTACTCACAGTACAGCTATACATCAACATCAAATCATAATCAAACACACAAACACACCTGAGAGCAGTTTCCGTGATCGAAGGTGGTCTCATCGCTGGACCAGCAGCACTGCTCCCGGTTGAACCAGAATGCCTGCGGGCAGATCCCGAACTTGAGGTCAGTCATCCAGGAGGCGCCGATGTCGATGACGCCGGCCACCACGCCGGTACACACACCCACCAGCAACACACACACCCAACCTGACCACGCATCGTGAGCACCCTGCACAAACAAAAATTAAATATAACCCGTGTTACTCTGAAACAATAGAACATCCTATATGTAGTACAAAGCTGGCCATACATGAATCTTTACTTGTCAAGTTTGCAGCGGACTTGTTGCCACATTCAGTACAGTCGGCCGCTGAAGTAGCTTAACATTATAGTACTTTGTAATAGTAACTGTTTCGACGGTTTCCTAGCAACATCTATGACAAATTCAAGAAATGTAATGTGACAAGGTACTAAAATGTTAAGCTACTTCTGCGGCCGACTGTACCTACACTTGATGGTGTATAAACTGGACAAACTGGATGTCGTACCAAGTTCGCTGCAAAACTTGACAAGTAAACTTATCACTTATGGGCATTTTATATTATTATGTCATTTGATTCAACAGTATGTGCTCCTATTGAAATGTTTTAATATGTTGATACATTTTCTTTCTGTTCTCCTAGCATTTTATTAACCAGGATGTATAAGCACAGAAAGCAATATGATACACTCTACTATGCCCACTGGAACGTCAATGGAAGATCAGTGGCATTCTATACATTTTAGACAACAAATTTTGTGTTGGTCAGTGACAGAACAATCTAGTGGGAATAGTGCCATACTTTTCAATACAAAGAATATTTCTTTGTCTGATAGGTTCTTATCATGACTATGGTATGGAACTCTATAGTGGACAGACCTCCTAAAGGTGATACTATAATTCATTAGAATGGTAAATTCTTCAAAATTGTTATATTATTCCATCAGTTTAAGCAGATAATATTTAGTCTTTTTGTTACATTTTGACGGTTGTTACATAGTTGTCTTAGAAATCCAGCTAAAGTAAACACAAACAGCTTTATAAAGCAGACAGACATAATAAATATATCACCTTAATAAAGTCCCATAGTGAGTCTTGTCTCTTCTTCACAATGTATCGGTGGCGCATGCGGTCGCGCGCGATGTCTCGCTGCCAGTCGATCGTGTGGAAGTCATCGTACTGCCCGATGCCAGGGATCTCATCCGTATCCGCTGCATGGGCAATAACCAATTAGTTATTATGATACATCCTATAACTCCTTGCTTCTACAAGTTGTATGGAGGTTTCTCTAATTACTTTACAAATATGAAGATTTGTATCTTCACATATATCCACAGTGGACTCAAAAAAATTACACCCTCGAAGTGAAAATGGCATGCATGCACTGAAGAAACCTTTTTAAGATATCTGTCTCATTTTCCTTTAAATAAATGCGATATCAGATTGTTGATAAGGCCTTAGACAAAGTGCTGATAGCATGATAGCTTGTTTTAATATAAGATAGACTATACTATCCCTCATAATTCTGAATTCAGAACAATTGGCAGTTTTTTTGTTAATTTATTTATTCAATAAAATGATCATTGTTATTCCAATATTCTGATCGGGAGTATTACCTCAGTTTCAGAAATAAAAAAACGCTTACAATTTTATAAAGTGAGTGTATTTTTTGGTGATATAATTTCACAGCAAAAAATTAACTTTAGGTAAATATGCTCAGTTTCAAATAATTTGTCTCAAAAATATAAATTGTAAGATATTTAAAATACAACTAGTATTTTGTATACTATAGTCGCACATTTTATTATACCTACCATGGCAACTTATTGATTTTAATTATTACCTATTAAATAAAATGTAGAAAAACATCTGTACAAACATAAAAATTGTTTTATTGGTCTACAACTATGTTGTTTAGATAGATTCAGTGATGTTATCATAATCATGTTCCAATTCAATTAAATCAATGTGTTGCTATTATTAAAGTTCTGTTTTGACATACAAACATAAGATTAAGTCATGTTACTACTGAAGTTTACCTACTATACTAGAATTACAAAAGGAATATCACGAAATTAAAACTTGATACCGATATCTGCGGCAGATAGTAAACATCACATACGACCATTCTATGACAATTAACAAGTAGAGTTATTTGTATGGTAAAAATTACGGTTACAATAATCTAAATCAACTCCGTGTTTAAGAGGCCCTATTTATATGACAAAGAAGTTAAATTGTACAAAGATTATAAAGTATTTTCTACAGTAATGTAGCTCACCTTGCATCCCGGAAAACACGACAGAGTCCCCTGAAACAACATCAAACAATGCACATTATTGAACTCACGTTTAAAACAATAACAATATAAAATCTATTGACGTTAACTCGTATTACCCAGGCTATGGAATGCCACACATTCAATTATTTCAGATGACGTTAACGATAACAAATAAAACAAAAAATTACATTAGCCAAATAAATGACGATTCGACGCGAAGCCAAATTATTGTTGAAATTATTGACGCAAAGAAAAGGGCGATGCAACGTCAGAATGACAGTTGTAAATGTAATGCTGTGTTACCAACCACTCGTTCACAAAAACTACTAAACTGCACATCAGAGACTAAAATATAGAAGTATTTATGCCTTTTTATTTATTATTTAGCGCTCTGCGCTCAAGACCGGTAAGTGTCAAAGGACTACTTCTCATTGACATTTGTGTGTTTATTATGTGTGTGTGTCACGTGTGTGACAAATGTGTATCATGTGTATGTAATGTTTTTGTTCGTTTTTGTTTTTTGCGAAAACATTTCACATATTTTTTTCGCATTAATTATGAATACAATAAAAAACAACACTGGACTAGAATATTTTGTAATGTTTAGCTTTTTTCATAGCGATTCCAACGACAACCATTGTATACATAGCTCTCATACAATAATTTTGAGTAAAGTCCTTTTAAAAAGCGCGCGCCGTGTACCGTAGTACAACATAAGTACTATTAATTTCTTTCTTCTGTGGTACAACGAGGAATTAAACTATTTGACAACTTTGCATAATAATTTTTTTATCACAATGTTATTTTCACCTACAATGATGTGAATTTTAAACAAACCGTTTCGAGCTACCTAGTAGGTACGTACCTAATATATTTGTCACACAAGTACCACAACTCAAAATGTATTGATACAGATTTTACCTACATTACCAATAAGGGGTTCTGAATCTCCTGAATCTAGTGTATCCATTTTACTACAAAAAAACTTTTAATGTTCACTCACATCTTCATAACACTATATTATATTTTAGACTAAACTTAATCGTCGAAAGTCAAATAATCTAATCTCTCCAAATTTTATCAACACAAAATGCGATAATGTTAATTAGGTAGATCTTGACTTACAATTTCATCGTCTGTGTTTTTATGTAAATATCTGTGAACCCAGCAGACGAGCCATCAGGATGGATGGCTGGATGGTAAAGTGGTCAACGTCATCTGGATATCAGTGTATTTCTAACAGACTTCCAAAGTGCTTCCAACCTGCTGATAGCCGTGTCGTCGTTATACTTACAATTAGTCCGTTTTTAAGAAACTTATTTGCTACCTAAATAATCTTGGCACTACTTTTTTAGCATTTAACACCTTCACTACGTTCGGTCGATTCCCGCCATACATTAGAAAACTAAAGTGATACATTTTTGCAAGGTGTAAAAAGGACTAGGTACTTAGGTCACGAATATCATGACTTTTAAGTGCGGCCTTAATTCACAATGTGGTATAAGATAGTATAATACTCGTGGCTTAAAGTGGTCTATTATTGCACACCGTTTAGAACACAAACGACGCTCTGGCGCTAACGCGCCCGTGTAATAAGTTTACTTCACGTTCCTACAACATCGTGAATTCGTGATTCATAACGTATAGGTACTATCGGTGTGAGTGAATATTTGACTAGTGAACGTGAGTTTGATATATTATTGGCAATTTAATCGAACCATACTAGCAACGTCAAATTGAAAAACAATTTTGTTTTTATTAAATAGTGCCTAAACAAAAAAACTTGGTCAGCTAATGGCTGGATATTATTTCATATCGAACAAACGGTCGATTTGCACTCGACATGCAAATTCGTCCAACTGGCCTTAATTCTCAATCAAGAGGCAGGTCACGTCGCGTCGTCATACTAGTCATATAACTTTCCATAACGACTCGTTATAATAGTAAGAACAAGATTTATGAAGGATAATAAAAGCTAAGTGAGAATACCCAAGCATAGTGTTAGAGGGACAACATTAATGATGATAATGAGGTGAACGATTAGACCCATGAGGAGAAAAACCTTTGTTATAGCTACATACACATAATTTAAGAGCCCTTACCGGTTGAAGCACTGAAGTACTGAGCGATGTAGGCTTGAAAACAAAAAACTTTAACTTAGAACCTCATAAAATTACTTACAAAATGTATTGCCTCTGGTTTCATTTCACAAAATGATGGGTATAACGAATTATATACTGGCGAGCAAGAAAATCGACTCAACACGTAATCTACCAAAACTTTATGATTTTTTCCAAAAATGTATATTTTATTCTAAATTTTTGTACATCGTTTGAAACCACCAATTTAAAGCTTAAAGGTCACCCTTTTTCAAAAATGTATAATTTTATAGTAAAGTATTTGTCTTTCGGAAAAAAATACATTATTTTGTATGCATGCTTACACGTTGAGTCGATTTGCCTGATCGCGAGTGTAGTCATAAATCAAGATAAATGGGAATATGCGTAATACGACTAATACTTAACGTATTTATAACTACTTATTTTGCAAAATGTATTGAATTGTTCATTTTTTTTATTATAATAGGGCTTATAATTTACAAGCACTAGTTCTCGCGGCTTTGCCCGCATTTTCCGGGATATATGTATTTTATTCCAGGTCATAGTCCAACCGTGTGCTAAATTTCATGAAAATCCGTTCAGTAACTTTCACATTTATAATACGAGTATTATAGGATAAGAATATAATTATAGGTAGCAGGATTTAATTGATTGTAATAAAATAAATAAAATATCGTTACAAAGTTACCACAGCCTCCACCAGAATTACTTGTATTGATATACATAACAGGTTTAACAGGTAACTCTATAATAGTCTAATCAACAAGTTGAAATTCAACAACAATAGTAATAAAGCTCCTAAAAATATGAATGGATTGGATCTTACGTTAAAATACCTTTTTAAGGAAGAAAAACTATGATCTAGTATGAAAATGAGATGATGATCCATTCACACCACCTTTTGAGTAGAATTGTTTAATTATTCAGTCTGACGGTCGAACTAATGAGAAAAATCGACGGGTGCAAAGTGAAAAAAGTTATCTGCAAAACAGCAACTTTTCAGGAGAGCGTATAATAGGAAAAAGTGCTCCCATTTCGTTAATTTTAAACCAAATCTATTGAAAATTTTATCACTGTTTCATTATTGAATAAGGCATCTAAGTGCATGTTTGATTTCTTCTAATTATGTTTAATTTACGAGATATTGCAGTTGTCTGCATCTACATTATGTTTAAAAATATGACAACTGTGTTAACTACCACTTGGTCGTTTATACATGGGAATTGAAAAACATGGATTTAATAAAGTACGTTTTATAATATTACAGTAAATACAAAAAGTGCAATATTTCTTACAATTAAAATTAGTTCTTGACTGTGTTAAATCTTAAATACACCAAGTTTACACCATAATTTGCGCAGATGTCTTTTTCTACTTCTGAATAATACCTCAAGCTACACGGTTTAGAAGAAGGTTAAATGAAATATTTTCTAAGGAATTATTTATTTATTGTAGTTAAAATGTAATCTTACGATAACTTCTTTCTGCATATAAATTTTAGGGAACATTAATGAGGTTTTTGCAGTTTATTTGGTTGAGAATTCAACAGTACAAATTATAAACATATTATAAAAACAATTTAAATTAAACTAGAGAAGTTTTAATACTTAAAAATAATTAACATCAGTTACAATAACCAACGTTAAAATCACAATCAGTAAAACTGTAGTTTAAAACAAACACAAATGCTTTAAGGAATGTTCTAATCTAAACGTGAATTAAAAAAAATTGGTATATCTCTTATGGTAAAAGCAAGTAAAAAACTAAATTCAACTCAATATTAAACAATATTCTGAAACAGCAATTAAAAAAATAAAGTTTTTGTAATAACTATAAAACAAATTTAAAAATTAATCAGTCTCACTACCATCAGTATAGGAACCATGTTTCAAATTTTTATAAAAGCTATGATACCTAGGAGGTATCAGATTTTGCTGGCAGAGGCTTTTTTTATAGCCTGAGAGGCTGACGAAAAAGCAGACGGGCCACCTGATGGTAAGTTGTCACCGTCGCCTATGGACGTGAGCAATACCAGAGGAATAGCCAATGCATCGCTGGCCCTGCAGGAGAACTCGTTTTACACCTTTTTTGAAGACCCCCATGTCATAGCGCTCCAGGAATACCTCAGAAGGAAGCTCATTTCACAGCTTGCAAGAACTTTACAAAAAAGATCGTGAGAATCGGACCGTAGATGTTCTCCGCGAATCCAATCTGTGTGGATGAAACTTCAATCTTCGGCGAGTGATGCAATCATAGAAAGGTGCAGTAGGCATCTAGTCAAACAATTCCTTGGAGCACTCACCGTTGTAAAATCGGTAGAACACACAGAGAGAACCAATATCTCTTCTGAAGCTTAGGTGTTCACCTGTGAGTGACTCATGGGTTGTTGACAACTCGGACCGCGCGCTCTGCTTTAACTACAACTGTATCAAAGATACGTGTCCTATCTTGAAATAATGTTTTTGTACTACAGTTTTTGCAAATACCACTTTTCCGTCCCTAAACTAATGCTGTTTACCTGAATTGAATACTAATTTAGGCCTCATATCAATCCACTTGTCTTCATTTCTCAATCGCTTTTTCTTTGATCTATCAATACAGAACTGACGTATTTTTCTACCGTTTAGTAAGGAAGTCGTAGAACTTGAAGCATCCACTGCCGAAGAAGCATCACTGCAACTGGTGTTGATTATTAGAGACCGGCAGTTTGAAACTGACATGCTCGATAGCCTGAATTTAGTGAAGAGATATTTTGATTTAACTCTAATAATGGACGTGGCGGACTTGAAGTAAATGAATTGTATTCTGAGGGTGTTGGTGTATCCGATCTTCTTTTTGTATCTCTAAGACAAATGTCTTCATCGCTTATCAAGTTCTTCTATAAGATGTTAAATAATTCAATAAGATGTTAATTTCTTGAAAAATTCATTGCTTACATTCTGTAAGCTATCGTCTTCTTTAATAGATGATTTCGGACTTTCTGAACGTGAAACAATAGTAAAAAATATCGGTAAGTGAATAAAATTTAACTATAAATCAATTATTATAGCTAACAATAAGAAGTAACATAGTTAGATACTTCACTAACATACCAAAAAACACGAATTTACTTATGTTGATTGAGACATCTACATATAATCTCGACGTAGAAAAATACATTATGGTAGATGGCCGTTTATGCGTCGTTTCTTAACAAATAATAACAATCTATTTATTATTATGATAACACTTTCACACAAACTTTAACACGTAAAAAGCCAAAATAAACAAAATATTCTCGCCGGCCGACGTGTAACATGTCACCTGACTGATGTCTCAATGGGAATGACCGCGCGCCCGTCGTAAAAACGACCAACGGTAGGTAACCGCATTGACGTCGTGCAATTTTACAAAATAGGCGTAGTTGTCTTCTTATACGTGACAAAAGTACGAAAAATAAGGAGATATTTCGATTTATTTTTTTGCCATGTTGTGGAATATGATATTTTAAGTAAGTTACCGCAATAATCGCAAAATCGCAAAATTGCAGATAACTTTTTTCACTTTGCACCCGTCGAAATGTTCTCATTAGTTCGACGATCAAACTAACGAATCGAACCAGTGGGAACAAAACCATAGTTTTAGGAGCTTTATCACTATTTTTCTCAAATTTCAACTTGTTGACTAGACTATAACAGGTGTTATATTGCTTCTAGAGATAGCACTGGAAAAATACATCATAATAATTCGTAATGCCAGAATGCAGAAAATTAATCTTGAAAATAGGTGTATACATAATCTTCAAGAATACCGACAAACAATTTTTTTACTTCGGTAAATATGATGAACAAAATATTTTTCAATGGACTTCTCTTATTAAAAAAACCTAATCCAGGGAATTAAGCTACGGTTCACTCAACTTTGAGGGGTTTCGACGATCTCTTAAAGAACTATGTCTATCGGCCACTATACAATATGCCGCGATATCACTTTCATCCAATTTCGTATATTCCCAATTTTTTCATTCTATCTTGGTCCAAAATAAGAACCTATATCATTTAAAAGTGAGTACCCAAAATAATTTAATTAATTATTTAAAATTATTTAATTAATTATTTAAAATTATTTAATTAATTATTTAAAATTATTTGTTTATGTGATTGCACTTGCAAGTGCAACATATTGCTAGTAGGCAATATTATTATGGCAAGAAAATCTAGGTACCTGTAACACCACAAAACAGTCCGAAACCTGCCAATCACCAAACAAGTGCAAAGTTATTGAGGTTTTATGTTTTAACATAAGAAGTTTAAAAACGTTATAAACGTTATAAAACGTTATATAAGATATTAATAATTAAAGTACCTATTTCTTGTTATATAAATTACTGAAGTCAGAATGACAAAGTTTCAGTACTTTTTATGCGATACAGAAAAAAATTTTTGAATTTTCGACCATTCAATGATTTATGAAATGAACAGTTTTTAGACAATAATTAGAAGATCACAAATTGCTACTAAGACTAAGACTGATATTAACAATATGTGCAATAGCAATAAGTAACTTCCACCAATTCGCACAGGAGGCGCGGTGGGCCGTGATGGCTGATGGAGTATAGAGCCGCCGCATTTATGGGAGACCTGTGTAATGTAGTGAGGCATCATTGGCTAGATCGAAGCCAAAAAGGTACCCACCACCAATCCGTATAGAAGCAGCGGGGTGGGGTATGCTCCAGGCCAGTTAATAAGTTGAAGCCGAGGTACTCACATGTGGCACTGGCGTTGGAGTTCCTCCCGCCGTGTTCGTACAGCTGGAAGGTGCCGTGGCTGGTGGGCGTGGCGGTGTCGGCCGGCGGTGGCGTCACGGCTACCATGTCATCGTCCCCCGCCTGCCCGCCGCTACCGTTCGCCGCGTTCGTGAACTGGACATAATGGATGCATCAGAAGAAGTAAAGAGAGGATAGGGCGATAGGCGCAATTTTTTACATCAATAGTAGACAAGCAGACAAGCCATTCAATGGCAAGTGGTAAGGATCTCCTATCGACATCAGTAACTTGAAAGCCAGCACCGGGTGCCGGCCAATAAAGACGAGTAAAATATAGTAATAGCCGCCAAAATAACAACGACAATTTTAAACAACTGCAACGATATAATCATTAAACGAAACGTTTTCAGTTGATTCAAAGAGTTTAGTAGCTAGCCAGACAATTGAGAACCTTATCCCCATCCCCATGCGCGAGCACCATCAGGTTTATCCTGGGTGGCACTGAGTTACAGAAGGAATCAAATGTCATAGCCTTGTCCGTTGCTTAGCAGGTTGAATTGAACCTCGGTCAAGGAATTGGCTTTCATCGAAAGGTGAAAGACCCTATCAGAATGTCTATTCACTAATTTTAGATTTAGAATATTCTAACGAAAATGCAGAAGTGAGTCTAGTGTGAAATATCTATAAGTAACTCGATCTCGTTTCTCTTTGTGGGACACGCTATTTTCCACCAACAATCATTTGCTATTTTTTGTTTTTCAGAAATTATATAAATGTTTCATGTTAACTCCAAATAAACAGGTACCTATTCACTCGTTTATTAACAGGTAGGTACTCCAAAAAATATCGCCTCTATCTATATAGGTACATATATCAATATCAACAAAGTCTACTTAATTCAGTTTTATGGATTCTACGCGTTCTACCAATCAATCATCAACCAGCTGTTGGAGGTCATCAATCCAATTCGTAAAGTAACGATGTCGTGTACAGTACGTACATGGATGTGTTTTGATTTGTACCTATTCACAGTTCAACATTAGTAAGGTTACATACCAACGGATACTATTTTTTTACATTTCAATTTGCAATCGCTATACAATCAACGTAAGTGCAGTAGAAATTGCTGAAAAACGAGCATCAAGGTTTCGGCGGCAACAGCGAACATTATAGCCTAAGATCCGGCCGCAAAATTCCGTGCTCATCTGTTTTTTACTACAAACCAAATTTTTATGAATATTTATAATGAGGAGAATATAGAATGACTAGGTTGCCAATCAAAATTTGGCCGCTAGTATTTTTAATTAAATTATTTTTAATTTATTTTTGGGAAAAAATTTCGTTCACTTGTTTTTTGAATAAAACCTCATCTACGTCACGGCCACATATATAAAGATTCTAAAAAATCACGGTTGCCTTTGCGCAAACGGCCGCAACCTCTTGGCAGCCTGGTGTAAACAGGTATGATTTCGACACGTTTATACGTTCATAACGTACATTTATATATTATATCTCTAATTAAAGCTAATTTTTTTCTATTTACTATCGTATATGGTTGCCTACTTAAATCCGGCCGCAAATAAGGGTTGCCGGCTGTCAAAGATATCCGGCTGCAGGATTAGTGCGCTCATCGATTTTTGCTCAAACTTGAATTCTTATGCTTATTTATAATTAGGAGAATATATAATTACCAAGTTGTCTGTCAAAATTTGGTCCCTAGTATTTTTAATTAAATTATTTTTAAATTATTTTTGGGAAAAAATTTCGTTCACTTGTTTTTTTAAATAAAAACTCATCTACGTCACGGCCACTTATATAAAGATTCTAAAAAATCACGGTTGCCTGTGCGCAAACGGCCGCAACCTCTTGGCAGCCTGGTGTAAACAGGTATGATTTCGACACGTTTATACGTTCATAACGTACATTTATATTTTATATCTCAAATTAAAGCTAATTATTTTCTATTTATTATCGTATATGGTTGCCTACTTAAATCCGGCCGCAAATAAGGGTTGCCGGCTGTTAAAGATATCCGGCTGCAGGATTAGTGCGCTCATTGATTTTTTGCTCAAACTTGAATTTTTATGCTTATTTATAATTAGGAGAATATATAATTACCAAGTTGTCTGTCAAAATTTGGTCGCTAGTATTTTTAATTAAATTATTTTTAAATTATTTTTGGGAAAAAATTTCGTTCACTTGTTTTTTAAATAAAACCTCATCTACGTCACGGCCACTTATATAAAGATTCAAAAAAATCACGGTTGCCTGTGCGCAAACGGCCGCAACCTCTTGGCAGCCTGGTGTAAACAGGTATGATTTCGACACGTTTATACGTTCATAACGTACATTTATAAATTATATCTCAAATTAAAGCTATTTTTTTTCTATTTACTATCGTATATGGTTGCCTACTTAAATCCGGCCGCAAATAAGGGTTGCCGGCTGTCAAAGATATCCAGCTGCATAAATAAATTAAAAATAATTTAATTAAAAATACTAGTGGCCAAATTTTGACAGACAACTTGGTAATTATATATTCTCCTAATTATAAATAAGCATAAGAATTCGGGTTTGAGCAAAAAACCGATGAGCGGACTAATCCTGCAGCCGGATATCTTTAACAGCCGGCAACCCTTATTTGCGGCCGGATTTAAGTAGGCAACCATATATGATAGTAAATAGAAAAAAAATAGCTTTAATTAGAGATATAATATATAAATGTACGTTATGAACGTATAAACGTGTCGAAATCATACCTGTTTACACCAGGCTGCCAAGGGGTTGCGGCCGTTTGCGCACAGGCAACCGTGATTTTTTAGAATCTTTATATAAGTGGCCGTGACGTAGATGAGGTTTTATTTAAAAAACAAGTGAACGAAATTTTTTCCCAAAAATAAATTAAAAATAATTTAATTAAAAATACTAGCGGCCCAATTTTGATAGGCAACCTAGTCATTCTATATTCTCCTCATTATAAATATTCATAAAAATTTGATTTGAAGTAAAAAACAGATGAGCACGGAATTTTGCGGCCGGATCTTAGGCTATTATCTGCACAATGCCAGCAGACAAACAGAGTAGGTATAACAAATATGTTAATTTTATACTACATATTTCATTTTTATTGCATCAAACATAAAACATGCGAATGCATTTTACTTTCAAATTATGTAAGCGAAGCAGACATTAGCTTAAAATTAAAGAAAATAAGACAAAAAAATCAAAACAAACAATTGGAAACCGTAATAATGTTCTAATGAAGTCATGCGGATCAAACTAGTCACATACTACATGCCACTTACTTACAAAATGTCATAACACACACTGACACGCACCACCACAAAATATGTTTATTTTTGGATGTGTTTTTTGCGAAAACAGTTTTCCGTCAATGCTTTTACTTGGGTACGAGGATACGTCTAATACACGCTTTCTGGGTTCCTCTCAGTGAATGAGAGGCGTGGATCGTGGCAGCGGGTAAAAAATCAATAGTCTACAGGTCTGCTACACTGACTAACTGGCTAACTGCGAATTGCGACATTTGTAACACTTACTTCTTGTGTGTACGGCGCACACTTTTATACAACTATACTGTATGTATCTATTTCAGTATTCCTTACGCTTTCATTGATAAACTAATAACTAAAACTAAAGGTATTTAAAATTACATAAATCTTTATATTTTCTCTCGACTATTTTTGCTTGTAGGTTATACATCACCCTTACGATCGCAAAAAAATAATTTGAAAAAAAATGATCGGCAAAGTTTAAATAATTGTAGTCGTAAGTAATATAGTTCTTATTATCAATATATCCAATTGTAGTTTATTGTTGTAATTTATAAATTAAGATTTCACGTATAATTGCACCAGATTAACTAAATCGTATGATTTTTTAAATTTTTGGATGGAGTTGTAAAGTATGGTTCGCTTTCTTAAATCTTAGCAAAGCAAAATGAACCCAGCGTACTGGGGTTCCATGTCTTTCTCAATATATTTATAATCTATATTTTTTAGTAACAAAAAATAACCGACTTCAAAGTTACTCAAAAACTACTTGTCAGATCTCGTTCTTTATGTGGGACCACATGACAAGCACTTGCTTTCGATTAAAAAAAGAATCAACGAAATCGGTTGGCGTGATATTGAATTATTTATCCATTTGTCGCGCACACACTTAATACGCACACACTTAAGGGCAGTGACTTAAAGTAAGAAGAGAACATTTCGTATTTACATATAAATGTCATATATTTCATAAGATTTTGTATTCCAACTCCTCAGCACATTTTATTTATTAAATATGCCGTAGTACATTTTTATTAGGTATGCTGCATTTCAGCAGGGTAGAAAAGCCAACACGTAGAAGTAGTTTGAAGAGCTTCCACTTAAGAAGAATACTTGGATGAAAAGGAAGTCTCAACCTAGATTTTGTCAAGAACGGAGCGCAATGAAAATCTTAATACTATAACAAAGCGAGAACGCGCACAATATGATTTTAAAGGCTTGCAAACGTTGCACTCTGTCCCTGCAATGGGCTCATCCTTTGAGCGCAATTGAAATTGTTACTATTGTATACAATCACAATAAATACATCAATTTAAACTTAAATCATCGTCGACTGAATACATTTTTACTATGACACGGGTACTCACGATATATAAGTATTTTGTAAAATAAATAAAGATAAATAGATTTAGATTATCATAACGGCATCAGCGACTTAAACACTTACAGTAATGATTTTAGGCGTCATTTCAACATACCATATAAAGTAGTTCAATGTCAGACTTCAGAAAGGAACCAGCACTTTTCTTTTTTTATGGATTGATAATTACCCATTGAAAAACGATTTGAGAATTTTATTGCAGGGAAAATACTTTGTATTGTACTTAAACAATTAAGCATAAAAACTAACAAAGCCGTTTTTAACGTAGCTAAAGGTTAGCGAGTTTCATCCGATTCCGAATACACGTAGGGGTAGGATAAAAAAAGTCAAGAGCAGCTAAAAAATATCAACCGAACATAACACCACAAATGTGTACTGTGATAACACCTACTACTCTCTTCTACGAGTGACTAACCACTGAAGGTAGAGGAAGAGCGTTCTAGAAGCGAAACGGAGCGCCTAAGCTACATTTAGTAGCACAAAGCACTCATTTAATTTTATTCATAGTAAAGGTGTCCATGAATATTTGCCGCTAGTAGTCCGAGATTAAGGTAAAGTCGACGCAGACAAGAATTAGTTGAGCGTAATTTTATCCAAACGGAATCCAACTGGAGAATCGTTTTAGCGTCGCATAGTAGTGTATGTATAGCGTCATTGATCACTTATATCGTTACTGCAGTTAAATTAAATTAGGGCATCCTGTCTATAAATTCGGTGCAATATGAACATGACTCTTTTAGTACTAAATACTACACCAGATCATGCATAACAAATGCGTTTTGTTTTGATCCAATTCCCATAAGCATTCACAAAAGATATGTTGACTAATATTTTAGGCGGGTATTTTTACCCGCCTTACCGTCGAATGTGCCTACCAACGAAATTAAAATATTAATCTTACAATTAGATCAATTTTTATCAAAACTGAAACTTTATTCAAAAAATCGTACTTTTCTATGTATTGTCTTTCCTAACATCACATGGGGGTGCCGCATATCTTAACCACGAGCAGATACCAATCTTGGATACAGCTAATGTGGAGGATAGATGAAGCCAAGATAAATTCAGAAAAAGATTCACTTCTATCGTAGATTCATTTCATGTGTCGCACGCATATCACAATTGTTCTTGGCTCTGGGCACAGTGGGTAGGTACTGACAACATCACGTGAATCTTAGGTATACAACTGCACTGTCTCACGTTGCATATCAATTTGACTATAATAAGGGAGTAGATTTGTAGAGTGGAGCGACTGATTGGTACGTTCGCGTTTTTTCCCGCGGACTGACCTTATCATAATCGGCTTTGATACTCACGACATTTTCTGAACCAGTATTTTTACTATATACGTATATATTTGAAATATTATCAAGTATTGGAATAATTATTATCGGACACTAAGTAGAATATTTTGTATCCCCGTAGATCTAATGAAGATTTTTTTAAGAAATTTATGATACTGAACATATTTTTCTCCCTGCTATTCTCAGTACCATCTTAAGCGATTCGGATGCGGTTTTCCTTGTTATATTTAAAGGAGGAATTTCTTGCGTTTATTTTAGTTCAATCAGATCAACCCTAATAATACTTAATTTAACATTTTTTAAGAGATCATATTAACGACAATTCCTTGGGGCCAAATATTATCAGCATGGGCTGGGCCAATGGGCCACAGTCGGTTAGATAATAATAATTTTCAAAGGTAATCATTAAAAAAATAATAAGAATAAACTGAATAACAAAATATTAAAATAATTCTATAACGTTTATATGTAACGCGGAAATGATGAAAACATTAATTTAAATAAAATCCCGCATGATTCACCCACCATAGAAGTCAAATTAGGTTTGTTAGATCTTTGATTTTATTTACGCGGGAAAAGATACCCCGCTTTCTTCAACCTCTATGACGTAGTCACATTATTATGACCTTACTAGAGAGGACAGAAAGGTCAGAAAGTCCTTGTGAACGGATTGGCCAATTCAAAAACAATATTTCATCATTTCCCTGGACCAAACTATATGTAGTTTGGTACATGAAAACCACACAAAATAAAACATACAGAAAATTTGAGTGAACCACATTATAAATTAAAAACAAAAACAAAATCATAAATTACCTTCTTGTAAACGGATTGGTAAGTCATAGACATCTTTGGTATGGAGGACTTAAGAGGAAATCGCTCCATAGTAACTCTGTAATGAAAAATGCGTCAAAATTGTGAAAATGGATACTATTCAGTGCCAGTAATACAAAAATTGTAAAATAAGAGATATTATCAATTTGCGAAAAGGAGAACCCCGATTTCCGGCGACGAATTATATGTGTTCTGTACTAGGCATAAGACTAGACAAGAGTAAACTATATACCAAAAAATTCGTCTTATTTACTAGATAAACACATTTAAATCTGAGCCTCATCTGTAATTGGTAAATGAACAAAATAATACAAAAAAGTTTTCATAGTATTTACCTCATTACAAACAATTTTATAATTGATTAAATCAATTATATATATCGATTAGGGAACTTAATAATATATTTTATGAATTATTATTCATTGTAAGTACAAGATTAATAATTCCTTTTTTACAAGTTTTCTTATTCATTGTATAGCTAAACTATGTAATATATTTATAATTACCATTAAATCGTTACGCTAATTAAAAGATATTTCGAGTATTTTGACATCGATTTCGAGACATTTGAATCGATTGACAACAAAGATCTCTGGTGTAATCCCTATCTAATGTCATTTTGGGTACCATAGCCACAGAGTACATAATCACTATGTTTTAACCATAGCATTTATAAATAACACCATTGTCATTCATCTTGCATCTTTTGTGTATTTTTACTATTAAATTACATAATATTTTCATCGTATTTGCAGTCCTATTTACTATTGAAACATAACGAAACGCACACAGTTATTTTAATTTTCAATTTGCATTCGCTTTCGTACTAGTGTTTTGGTGAATGTGTTTTCGCTATAATTTCTGGATTTGTTTTTTAAACAAATATTGCATGAATATTGGACTCCGAGATCGCCTGTTTTGTGACTGAGCTTCTTCTGAACAGAAGAATAGTAGGTTGCAGTGCCCATACAATACGTATACCTACTGCACAATTTCTAGACAAAATATTAATATAATATTATGATGTGATGATAACTAATAAAATCTCTTTAAAACATGAAGCAGCTTTTATTAATAACAATATTCACCCACCTACTTAGTTTCAACGATTACCTACTGTTTAAGTAGTTGTATTTTGTTAGTGTTTATATGTAACTTTAATTTTTACTGCGTCTTATGATCATAATTATTCCTACTACCGTCAATATTAGAGTAGGTGTTTGGTTGGAGGTAGTAAGTCCCTAGTAACAGGCTTATTATATTGCTGTGAGTGACATGAGTGTGACATAATCATATTTAGGTGGAAATTCTAGGATTTCATTAGTTGGCCATTGCTAGCAGACGTGAAAATTGGAGAAATTAAAGCTTTTACAATGATCTAATTGACCACCAATTTTCATTCTTGTCTAATCTAGGGCGGTGTCTCTATGGAAGATGGGGTTCTCCTTTATCCTATACATCTTGTCTTGTTATATTGACAAGAACATTTTTACCTTATAGATATTAGTCAATACTTTTTGGCATCCTGCAATCTCACATAATTATAAGTGGTGAAATAGATTTATTTTTATTCTAATGTAATGGAAGATTTTTAAGATCACATTCATTTGGGATTACATAAAAAATTAACATAATCTACTCGAACCAAACCTCATTAAATCTCAATTAAATTAGATTCTTTACATTCAAAACAATATCAATCACTTTTTTGAAATGTAAAACCTTTGTTTCAATATATTTGCCATAATTACCCAAATGGGCAACATTTTATAATTATACAATGTTTAGTAACCAGTGTTTTATCAAATTACTATATTTAATGAAGTTGGTTGATAATGGAAAACAGTATTTTTGTTATGACAACTGAATCATTCTGCCTTTAACCAAACCTTACTGAGGTACTGAACTGAAGTACCTATCATTTAATTGGCAAAATGACCTGATAATAGCAAAAACTATAGTAGATAATAGCAAATAGTATAGAGGAAAGTTTTGATTTATTATTTTTTGTTTGTAATGGATAAACTCAAAAACTACTGGACCGATTTCAAAAATTATTTCACTAATACTAAGCTCATTTTTTTCTGAGTATCTGACCTATATTTTATTCAAAAAAATGGGTGTTCTATACGAAAACCGAAGCCTGGCGAGGGCGGTTACTAGTTTAAAATATATTTATTCTCTAACCGACTACTGCGCATCCTCTGCTCCGCCCCCACGTCAAAACGTGTTTTTAAAAATAAAAACATACTGTGACATACCTTATGAAACAACAAAAAGAGGTATAAAATACTTAACATAAAATATTATAAGAACATGCACAATATCTAAATTACTTTTAAAATTGAACTAAGAAACTCGTTCTCAACTAAAGTTGTAAAATTAATCATAGTATCAAAAGTACTCACAAACTCAGCAAAAGATGTACATTGTAACGCTCGCAGAGGATAGTGCATACAAAAAGTAGCCGTATCAATAAATAAACAAAATAATTTCCACTGTTATTTTATAAAACGTAAAATATTACATTATCCTGGACAAAAATAAAAGTTATTTCGACGTCGTGGTAGAAATAGAAATCCAATCCAATCCAAGTCATCCGATCCGAGAGTGACATGACTGACATGACATGACAACGACAACAGACCCTACGTTCCACTAGACGATCACAACGATCACGCTCACGACCGCGGTTTTTCCTGTTCCACTAGCTTGTGAGTGTTACAATCATACACCCAAGTGGAACGGGCACTTCGACCCACCCCGTGAGGTGGGTTGTTTTGAGCGTGCCGTGAACTGCCCTGAGCGAAATTAATGACGTCATCAATGACGTTTTCACCGCGACCATGACGACCGTGGTCGCCATGTGGAACGCGTTTTGATCGTTGTGAGCGATGTGAGCGTCTACTGGAACGCAGCCAGGAGTAATGTAATGACAATGACGTATCGTGACAGTTAATTCGACGGACCACAAAATATAGTGTTGTTTTAAAAAATTAATAGTGAGAGGTAAGTGTCGATATTTCAGTGTCGATTCACCGAGAAAGGGAGCGGTGAAAAAACGTTTTGTTTAGGCGTGATATGGAAAACCTTTAGTTACGTTGACAAAATAGTGTTCGATTAATGTGTTTGTACTTCTTATCTTACTCAAATATCTTCCGTTTTGTGATTTGATGCCAGCTAAAAGTAATAAAGATATGTTGTATTCAATTGAAACAAAAGTCAGTCATATTTTTATAACGAAAAATGCATTAAGATTGAGTTAATTTTATTTTAAAAGTCACGCAAAATATCGATAGACGATAAGAACATTTTAATAATGTCAACAAAAACAGCAATGCCTATGTCCAACATTTGTGTATTTGAGTTGTCAAAGAAGTCCATCGAATTATGAGCCCGTACACAAAACTGCGATTCGACGCGATGCGAATTCGCAACGCAAAAAGTTGCGACACGAATTGTTGCGATGCGATTTCGTGCGGCAAGGCGTGTCCCTTCCACGATAAGGTGACCATTCCTTTGACGACCGTTGAAAACTAGGTCGTGATATGGATCGTAAAAAGAAGTGTGCACTTTTGTTACTGCTTAGGAGATACAGGCAAAAGATACAAAGAAGATTTTGGGTTCATCCATTTATTACTATTATGAACGCCGAAGGGAACTGTTTTCATCGAAAATATGAATTTGTTATTAAAAGATTTGATTTTTTAATGAAGAATCTTAGAAGAAAAAGAAAAAACGTTTCATTTTAACGTAACAAAAAAGATTTCGTATTTTCAAAGAGATCTCAAACTTTATTTGATGTGTGTGGGTGTTTCTCCAGTTTAGACGATATTTGCGCATTTTTTTCGATAACTGCTAAATTTCATTTTTATTTGAATTTGATCGCGTTATGGTTTTTGGCGTAACTTCATTTAATAGATTACCAAAAGGCACGTATGTACTCAAAACATTGAAAGAGTTATTGCCATTTGAAATATGTGACGAGCTACGGTAATGAACCTATACTTGGTAATGAATCTTTGAGTGTATGGTGATGAAATATTAAGACAAGGTAATGATAAAAAATAATGTTTTAATTTAAAAAAACATATTTTAAATTATCATATTTTATATTTTTAAATTAAAAGCATTATAAGAAATTATCCTACGTTAATTAAATACTTTTTTCGACACATCAGCCTTCTAAGTTACAATCAAAATCAATATCAATGATATCAATTTATTTAAATCAATGATATGCTTGATATCAGGGATATCCATTGCTATGCTGATGACAGTACGGGTCATGCTCGTTATACAGGCCGAGCAAATCTTTCTCGGATGCAGATTGAGGAGAAGATTATAAAACTTGTATCTGAAGTCAAAACATCTCTGGAGCGGGTTTCGGAATGGAGTAGACTAAATTTAGTCCATTTCAACCCCAAGAAACCGCTAAAAAATGTATCATAGCACCACAGTTCCAGAACATTCTTCGTCTGTCGATGATCCCAAGCCTATAGACGGACTAGAATTGCTTGAAATGAGGAGGCTCTGCGTATTCTACCGTCAGTATAATGGGGACTGTTCTGGTGAACTGTTTGGTTTAATCCCTGCGGTTAATTTTCGTCACCGCACATCACGGTGTACCAGGTTCCATCAACACCACCTATATACCTGGCGTTCGTCCACACTTCGGTTTTCGCGTAGTTTTCTACCCCGCAGATATAAACTATGGAATGAATTTCCTGCATCGGTGTTCCCTCCAAACTATGATATGGGGTCCTTCAAGAAGCGAGTCTATCATTTCCTTCTAGGCCTGCAATGCATTGATGATGCCCCCGGATGTTACTAATGTCCATAGGTGGCGGTGATCACTTACCATCAGGTGACCTGTCTGCTCGTTTGCCTGAATTTATTTCTACTATTTCTTTTCCTTTTATTTTGTGTTACCTTGTTTCTTGGTCATATTTTTTCCTCTTCTCAGAAGTTCCTTCCCAGTGTTAATTTAGTATCTGTTGTCTTGTTTTTATATGTCTATAAAAGTAGTTTCAACTTCTTGCTTTCTTTTTTAAACTGCTTAGTTCGTTTTTCAGTCTTTGTACATCTTTATCTGTTTGTTATCGTAAATGTCTAATTTTACCATAATCTAACCTTATTTTGAAAATGTTATCTGTTTCGTTTTCGTTACTGATTTCCTTTCAGTCCCTTCAGTTCCTTTTACAGCAAAATTTAACGGAACTGATCCAAGAGCATCACTACTACTACCTTCTCTAGGCTCATCTTGGGTTTTTTCAATGCTCACTGCAACCTCTTTTAATTTATTTCTCCAGTTTTTATTTATTTATATATTTCATGCTGTTTTCTCTTGATGCTCTCCATCTTCTACGTCTATCCCTTAGAGAAAAGGAGGGGGGGGGGGGGAGGTTTTCAGATTTTCTCAAGTACATATCTTGCTTTTTCTTTTTCAATATTGCATAATTCTTCATTTTCTTTAAAGTCCGCATAGCTTTTACGTTTTTCTATTCTTCTTCTAGCTAAAATTTCCTCTTTTGTCTTCTAAAAGGTTACGGTAAACGACGGTAATGAACTACACGGCAATGAGAAATGCATACATTTGGGCATGGGCGTAGCCAGGTTTTAGTTTCGGGGGGGGTTCAAGTTTCGGGGGGGGGGGGGGGGTGTTCAAGAAAATACAACGACTAAAAGTACTTAAAATAACCCTAAAGAAAATTGAGACTTTATTTTTTCTCACGACATAATTGTTGTATAGTGCCATCTATTATTATTATTATTAGTTTAGTCAAAAAGTTCAAAAACGTGTTTAATAAAAATAAAGCTCCTAAAAATACTTAATAATATGTGCGATAGCTCATTGGATTCGGAATGACGTCTAGAAAAATGTTTTTTAAAGGTTTATTAGCACATAAAAATTTCAGTCCTTAACTTTTCGGGGGGGGTTTGAACCCCCAAAACCCCCCCCCTGGCTACGCCCATGCATTTGGGTTATTATACATTTTTCTGTAAGCAGTATATAATTCAAACACTTTAAAAATTTAAATTGAACCAAAATTGAATGGATTGATGTAATATTGAGATAACAATTTCAAATACATACCACCTAGTAAGTGGACTTGTAATGAAACACAAACTGTACCAAACACGGTCAATACCCAGAATAATCGAGATTTTTGGCGCGAAATTTTTCGTAATTCTTACTACTGCTATATTTGCCGGTCGACTGAAGTGCGGGGAGGCGGCGACATACTATGATCAAGTGTTTTTGCTGCGTAAAATCGAATTGTCGTGATGGTTCTGGCGTGTTCTGGTGATGAGTTTTGCAGCGTGACAAAAGTTTGAAAACAAATTTGTTTATATTTTATAACTTAAATTACGTTGTTGTGTATGATTAAATAATAAATGATATTCCAGTTATTGGACACAGTTGGCAAATGTACGTTATTTGCGCTAGATTTACTGAAATTCTATTAAATATGTGAAGTCTAGCAGTGGAAAAGGTCCCTGTAATGAGTTTTGATGTTATTTTCTTTAAAAATATACATAATTTACATTTAAATTGTATAAAATAAACGATGCGCCTATTAAAGTACATAGGTATATATTATATAAAATTATTGAAAGGAGTCTAAAACTAAGGTTAAATTTGTTATTCACAAGAAATAGTACATTTGGTATAGTTTGAATATTCACCCGTGTACGTCTTGCCAACACGCTGTCTCAGAGCCGACTTAAAGGGCTCTCTACACTCGCGCGAGAATCTCGCGAGAAGGCGAGAAAAACACGAGAACATGAATGTGGAACCGATTCACATAATCTTCGCAGGTTCTCGCCGTGTTCTCGGTTTTTTCGCGCGAGAAACTGACGAGAAATTGTGTTGATAATTTTTTACTTAGTTACCTAGGCAACCGCACAGTCTTGCACACAGAGTACTTAATCACTACATTTTAAATTTTGTATTTTTGTAATTGTGACTTGAATTGTGAATATAATGTTAATTAATATGTAAATTTTATTTAATATATTGTATGACATGTTTTAATTTAATTTAATCTATTGTAATTAAATTTTTGTGAAATTGTAATGATATGATCCTTAGATGGTTGAATTAAATGAATTATTATTATTATCGGTAGTGTATGAGATTGTTAACGATTTGCTTGATCGCAGACGATATCGGCGATCGCAACAAAAATCCATGCAATTATAAATATCGCAACGGTGAATCGACAGTGTGTGGAGAGTGTGGACCTTTGCGATCACCGATGCGATTTTTGTCTCATTCTGATGCCGGCCGCTGCACGCATCGCATTCCTTCAATGCCTTGGCTAGTGCGTTACGTAGTTACTACGTACCTACCTATCAACATTCGATGGACAAAACAAATAAATTTTTTTACCGTATTGGGGCGGCTTTAGAATACTAACCACAAACCCACGCTGGATGGGTATCGTAAGAGGCGACTAAATCCGGCCCCCTGGTGGTAGGACCCTCGGAGGGATTATATTGGTAGTATTGATTTTAATTGTTAATTAATACCATTATTACTATTGTTATTTCTCCATGGGGTTCGCTTTTACTTTTACTTTTCGCTTTTACCTCTGGTGTTGCTGACGTTCATGGGCGACGATAGCCACTTACCATCAGGTAGATCGTCAGCTCGATTGCCGGCTGTTTCCATAAAAAAACTTCGTGGACTTATCGAGGATCGATGCCGCGATGACAATTCAATATTTAAAAAAAAAAGAAAGAAAGAAAGAAAAAACCTAGTTACACGCTTTATATTAGCTTTAAACGGTTAGACTTCTTCCAAACTTCGTAGACTTATCGAGGACCGATGATAATTCAATATTTAAAGAAAAAATAAAGAAAGAAAGAAAAAGAATGCTCGGCTGTGTTCGGTTTACACGTATTAAGTAGTTAAGTAGTCTTCTTTTTCTCCACTTTTTTTTTAATTTGTTTTTTATCTTCAATATAGGCGTAATTATAATATGCAAATGCGCATAGTAATAAGCTTGCCGCAGCAGTTACTTCTACGTCCATAGTCATCGAGCGTGAGAACTGTACTGAGAACCTTGCGAGTGTGTACCCAAGGAAGTTCACGCCGAGATTTTCGCCGAGATTCTTGCCGAGATTCTCGGCGAGATTCTCGCGCGAGTATGGAGCGCCCATCAAAGTGTTGTCAACAAGTATGACGTAACATCGCAGGAATGCGCGATGCGAATCAATTCGCAAGTTCTTGCGACGCGACGTGCGAGGTCGCAGGTTTTTGCGATGCGACGTCGCATCGCAGTTTTGTGTACAAGCCCTATAGATTCGACCATGAGTCAACGTTCCCTACGTTCCACTAGACGATCACAACGATCACGCTCACGACCGCGGTTTTTCCCGTTCCACTAGCTTGTGAGCGTTACAATCATACACCCAAGTGGAACGGGCACTTCGACCCACCCCGTGAGGTGGGTTGTTTTGAGCGTGCCGTGAACTGCCGTGAGCGAAATTAATGACGTCATCAATGACGTTTTCACCGCGACCATGACGACCGTGGTCGCCATGTGGAACGCGTTTTGATCATTGTGAGCGATGTGAGCCTCTACTGGAACGCAGCCTCTATCGATCGTTTGTCCGACGATACAGTCGCCGGTCCGACGTCCATGCATGTTTAAAAAAGGCAACACAAATTTATAAAACAAAAGGGCATACATTATGGGCAGGCACTACCCAGGATCAGGCTCAACTCGGCTCAAGTGCTCAACTGAACTTCGAGTGCACGGCGCAAGCGAGGCACGGGCACTGCATTTTATGAATGCACACCATTGAACTTCTATTACTAGCATAAAGAACAGACACCGCGAACGTCGGGTTCGGGGGTGTGCATTGCAGCCAGCTGGCTGCATTTCATTCTGTCACTCGGCTGCGCTCATTGCGGCCGCATGCCAAAATAGTTTATGAAAAAACTGAAAAAAGCGGCCAAGTGCGAGTCGGACTCGCCCATGAAGGGTTCCGTAGCAGCAAGTAACATAATATAAAAGTTCTTGTAGTTCGTTGTAACTTTGATCGAGGTAAATTGCGTTTTACGATTTATGACGTATTAAAAAAAACTACTTACTAGATCTCATTCAAACCAATTTTCATTGGAAGTTTGCTTAGTAATGTACATCATATATTTTTTTCAGTTTTATCATTCCCTTATTTTAGAAGTTACGGGGGGGGGGGGACGGGACACATTTTACCACTTTGGAAGTGTCTCTCGCGCAAACTATTCAGTTTAGAAAAAAATGATATTAGAAACCTCAATCATTTTTGAAGACCTATCCATAGATCCATTGTGTGAAAATCTTAAAGCGGTTCACAGAATACATCTACTTAACAAGTTTCAATGTTATAGCTCTTATAGTTTCGGAAAAAAGTGGCTGTGACATACGGACAGACAGACAGACAGACAGACATGACGAATCCATAAGGGTTCCGTTTTTTGCCATTCGGCTACGGAACCCTAAAAATGCCGTCGTGCGATATGCCTGCATGCGATAACGCACGCATCAAAACTCGTTCCAAAACTGCGAATAGCTCTAAGCTCACGCCAATCCACCACCGGTGAATTTTTTTCAAACAAAATGACATAAAAAAAGTTTTAAATTTTACAGAAGATTACCCAACCTTGTAAATGCTTGACTACAATACAATCCCACCTGATGGTAAGTGGTAATGTAGTCATGGGTGGTAAAAGGCATATTTAAAGTGTTGTGGAACACAAAATTATATAACGAATATTACACAAATAAAATAACACGAAATGACACGTTTTTTTCTCCGAGTCAAAAATATAATTACGATGTAAATACTGTTAAAAACAAAATAAAGAGGTTGAGACCAAAAGTAATGCAAAAAGTTGTGACCAAAAAGAGTGGATCTGGAATAGAAAAATAACTGACTTCAAAATTAGAGATAACTCAAAAACTACTCATCAGATTTCGCTCTTGTATTCCAGTGGGACCACAAGACAAGCGCCAGCTTTCAATTATAAAAAGAATCATCAAAATCGGTTCACCCAGTCGAAAGTTCTGAGGTAATAAACATAAAAAATACAGTCGAATTGAATACCTTCTTTGAAGTCAGTTAAAAATAGTTACGAATCTTCGTGGTTTGCCTATAAGTTTTATTTACTCTACACTATATAAGTAACGCCCAAAGAAATCATAAAAGTGTAGAAAGTACTGAAAAAACGATTGTAAATGATAGCATCCTTTTACAAACTTTATATAATTTTAAACCTACAGTGTTGCTCCGTTTTCTTAAAAATATTTAATCCAGATAATTTTTTTCTGGTGTTTTTTTCTCTGCTTTAATCGACTTGATAATCTGTGTTATTTGCCAAATGTGACCAAATGTAGTGAGTTATGTCACCTGCATCACACGGAGTACTTTGTTATATTAATAAGCTGCACCATGTGCATAAGCCGTGCATGTGCATTTGTGCAAGTACTATGTATATTTTAAATTATAGAAGCTAACGATGCCTTATACCACGGTACAAATGTGTTTACGAGGTTTAACGCTTGCTCTTATGTCACTGGCGTTTTTCTTCAATTCTGAATGTAAGGACTTGACTTCGATAGAACAGTTTACACTCACAGGAGTGTACGGTGGGTATACCCTAGCTACATTAGGTTTCCTGCTGGATGTTGGTTTGAATCTGGATTCTGACAAATTAATAGTAACATTATATTTAATCGGGGGTATTTTTTTGAACCTTCTATGCTCTACGCTGGCCTTTAGTCAATTCTATGCAGAGGATTGTATACATCAATCGATGAACATTGGCGTGATATCAGTACTGAGTGCTATTTTATATTTTGTGGATTTAATTCTTCTATACATTGTTTAAGAAAATAATTAATCAATAAACAGAGTTTTATTCAACTATGTTGCTGAATGTGTGATGTGACCAATATAACCATCTAAACCATTGAGGTAGTATACATAGAGAGGCTATCTCAAACAAAATGTGTGTTCCACCGCCGGCTTGCCCTCCGTTCTCTTTTCAAACTAGAAGCCTCGTTTGCACACTTGCCATAGAGTAACTTTGTATATGACATTTGTCGAACCAAGACAAGCAGTCACCGACTCCAAATCTTTACAAGCTCTTACTCCAACTTTATTTAACGTGCAAAAGCGTTTAAACGATTTCAAACGTAATTACCATTGATTCGTGTCAAAAAATCCAACACTTTAAATTGGTCACAAGCGTCGCGTCGGCAAGCTTATTTAGTCCATTAACACGCTAGTGGCTTGCCAAGTTCAAACGCTCCTTATGATTTTTTCATTCAAAATGGCGGGAACATTGCTCAATAATTTAATTAAATTCGTTTTAGTTGATTTAAGTTAAGATTTTGTTTTCGCACTGATGATAAAGTGATAACATTATTTTTTTTGTTTTTGTCGTGCAATTGTGACACATTCTTATTATGCACGACGGCATTTTTTCAGTTTTTTCGTAAACAATTTTGACATGCGGCCGCAATGAGCGCAGCCGAGTGACAGCTGAGTGACAGAATGAAATGCAGCCGGCCGGCTGCAATGCACACCCCCGTACCCGATGTTCGCGGTGTCACTTCTATACGCTAGTAATATTAATTCTATGATCTAAACAGATAATATTAAATAGAGGAGTAACGCTTCACACTCATTGCGCCACACGGGTCGTCAATTGACTTATCATGTAATTTTTCATTTAAGAGTTATCGACAATATCTATCGATATTTTAAAAATTCCAACCTTGATGCGGTGGGTGCACGGGTAAACACGAATTACCCGTACATCCACCGGTGGTTGAAGCTAGTGGGTGCACGGGTAACGGCCCGATATGAAATTAGCTATTTATTGTTTGCTTTAATTGAGTTCAATAAAATTGATCACAATACAAAAATGGTCCTTCTTATATGACGTCATCGATCGTCAGGTACCACTACGAAGTTATGTATCCAGTTAGAGTAATTTATCCATGGGTACCAAGACCAAAAACACTTGACAAAAAACATTGTCGTCTTATATTTTACTGTACGCTGCCTTGCCAAAACAAATACATCCAATCCACGGCGTCCGCAGAGTACTTTGTAAGACCAAACCTCGCGCCAAGAAGATGAGAAATAAGTTTTTCAAATAACATTGAATAAAGAAAAATTAAAAAGCATCAGTGGCGCCATTACAGTGTATTGTGGAACTAAAATGATAGCCAACCAGTGTTTCCAGGTATCACATAATTGGCTATTAGACAATTTATTTTCATGCAAGAAACGTATTGTATAATTATTGTTAACCATTAAGCAACCATATTTAACACATTTCATATTTTACCGTGATAACTGTCAAATAGCCAATTACAGTAGAGTACGACATTATATTTTATTGGTATTTAACATAGAATTAATATTACTAGCGTATAGAAGGGACACCGCGAACATCGGGTTCGGGGGTGTGCATTGCAGCCGACCGGCTGCATTTCATTCTGTCACTCATCTGTCACTCGGCTGCGCTCATTGCGGCCGCATGTCAAAATTGTTTATGAAAAAACTGAAAAAATGCCGTCGTGCGTAATAAGAATGTGTCTCAATTGCACGACAAAAAACAAAAAAGATAATGTTATCACTTTATCATCAGTAAGAAAACAAAATCTTAACTTAAATCAACTAAAACGAATTTAATTAAATTATTGAGCAATGTTCCCGCCATTTTTAATGAAAAAATCATAAGGAGCGTTTGAACTTGGCAAGCCACTAGCGTGTTAATGGACTAAATAAGCTTGCCGACGCGACGCTTGTGACCAATTTAAAGTGTTGGATTTTTTGACACGAATCAATGGTAATTACGTTTGAAATCGTTTAAACGCTTTTGCACGTTAAATAAAGTTGGAGTAAGAGCTTGTAAAGATTTGGAGTCGGTGACTGCTTGTCTTGGTTCGACAAGTGTCTTAAACAAAGTTACTCTATGGCAAGTGTGCAAACGAGGCTTCTAGTTTGAAAAGAGAACGGAGGGCAAGCCGGCGGTGGAACACACATTTTGTTTGAGATAGCCTCTCTATGTATAGTACCTCAATGGTATTTAACAATAAATCTAATAATATTTATCTCTTTAATTTAATTTTCAGCACTTTATATTCAATAAAATTACTAAATAAATATTTAATATTAATTTAAAGTACGAAAAATAGGTGTAGGTGCTGCTATCTGTAACTGACTTGAGAAGTTACAGTTAAAATGCGACTAAATCAAAAAAACCTCTTGCAATGGTTTAACTGTCAACTATCATCTTTCCCTTTTCATCATGGAGTATTGAAGTATAAGGAGGGCCATCTGACATCTCATATGAAGGGGAAGATGAAAAAGTGTCCAGCTGTTTACAGAAAATAGAGGTTCCAGTAATGGTCATTTCTGAATGGCTCTAGTATGTGACAAATAGCGATATGAACCATGAACACTGCTGTTGCAGACGGAGTGATATTTGCTGAGTTCAAATATTTAAAAAAAATCATAGTACCCTCCTATATGCCAGTATACAAAACTTCAACCATTTACGTAGTCAAATGTAATGTTATTCAAATGTTATGTGCGAAAACGTGATTTTTAGTGTAATAGTGTGAATTTTTTAAATTAATTATTAGTGATTTTACAGTGGTGATAGTCATAAAATAATATTTTTTGTCTAAACATTCGTTAACTTGATTGTTTGAATTTACACTTTTTCAATTTTAAATTTCTATTCCCTTTATGATTTCATGCAAAATTAGAAGTTTCAACATTAAATAATATCATTCGAGTGTGCTCCGACCATATATTTTGTTTGAAAAGTGCGCTTAAACCAAGCGGAAATTGGTCGGTTGTTTATTTATAAGTACCTACCATCATCGTAGGATGGTGGTCGTAGGACAATTCACAATAGCGTTGGCGTCGGAATGACTACGATATGAACATAGCTGTTGTAGACGGAGTGAAGTTTGCTGAGTTATGCCTAGTGCGTCCGCAGCGTCACCCGTAATGAATGGTGCTTGTGCCGCTAGTGTCCGCCAAATAGATACTGCACCTCAGCGCCACCCGTAATTTTACGAGTTTTTACGGACAATTTTCATATACAGAAATGGCATTCCTTCTCTCTATCTTCCATGACGACGACGATTATTTAACCTGTCACCATGTCATGTCAAATATGTCAGTGTCAAGTCAAGTCAACTTTGTATTTATAGTTCATGTCATTCATCTCATGTCAGAGAAAGTGTGGGGGAAGGAAGTTTCGAGTTTAATTTTTACAGTAATACCTAACTAAAACTTTGCCAAATAATTTATTAATTAGTGACAAACGATACTTTAAGATTAGATAGGCTTGTGGAAGTCATTATGAGCTTACACAAAGCAAGGTAAGTGGCAGTGAAAACTTTATGCTAAGTTACTTCTTTGTTTATATTTGGTTTTTATGGAGTGTATCTCTACCTACCAGAGAAAGTCAGCGATTTGTAATCCACCCTCTTTATTAGTCATAAATCTGATTATTGTTACCAATAAATAATATCTGCAGTGCTATGAATCCCGTGTTATCAATTTACATTGGATATTATAAACTAGATGTGTTTATAACTCTAATAGTAACAAATATAGGGAATACCTTCAAAAAATATGGGGAATATCAACTGCTCGTGGCCTCGTTCTCGTGAATATCGGTTTGAAACAAAGAAAAAATACATCTCGTGGGAATTTTGAAAGTCCTGACTATAGTTTTTCGTATTTATGATAAACTACTTAAATGCTACATTTGCCATTATTTGCCTGCATTGTGTTCAGTCAACCAGTTCATTTTATACCTGCATATAGACAGATGTTACTTTACAACCCCAAATTCACAATTTGTGACCCTTAAGTGATGTTTTTGTAGTGATCCATATGTTCATTTATTGTTATGAGTCTAATGCCCCGCCTCTAAGTCTCTAACAGGTACTTAAATAGCTCCTTAGTACAGAAATTGTATGGTGATTCTGTACTAAGGAGTGATTTAAGTATCCGTTAGTGACTCTGAGTTGGGACATAGGTACCCACCTCATACAAACCTTTAATCTTTTTTTTATGGAAATTCCATAAAAACCTTTAAACTCTTGGCCCTAACCAATCAGATGCAATAAAAAGGCCACAATCATCTTCATGCTGTTAGCACAGAAAACATATTAGTACTTATAATAGCTATTAGTTGTAATTTATGCATATTGTGCGCAAAAAAGTGACTTGCACAGTTGCAATGAAGATAATAGAATAAGTTATGAGTAAATTAAATACTGGCCATAAAATAATGAAATATTACAAACAACAAGAAAAACACTGGAGGACAGAATTAGCTGAACCATTTACCACCCAATTTTATCCTGACTGCATGCATGGTGATAATGTCAAAGCATGGCTAGCTATCACTATATTTTTTTAAATCAACAGTGAATTCCTACTAATATTATAAATGTCAAAGTTTGTATGGATGTTTCCTACTCTTTCATGCAGAAACTACTGAACAGATTTTCATGAAATGTAGCACACAGGTAGACCATTATCTATGTAGAATAAGACATTGGGTGCTAATTATCTCAGAAAACGCAGGCAAAGCCACAGGTAGAATGTTTTAATGTGTTGGTCACAGTGGGGCTCTTCCAGAAATGATGTTGTTCTCCTCCATTCTCCTTGGCTGGTAACACACCACAATGACCACACGTCCTGGGTACTCATCTGTTTGAAGCCAGCTATGTATACAAAAGAAAGTCACGGACATACAAACACACATACTTTCTTATGGGCCGAATACAGAAAATCCTTTTTTGAAGCTGGTAAATAATATTGAAAATTTACTGAACTCCCCTTGAATTTACCTCTTTTCAGGATAAAAGCGTTTGAAGACATTCTCAATCTTGATGTTTTAGATGTTGGTCAGTTGCACAAGCTTGCATTTAATGGTGAGTGGATTGTTTGTTAAACTGATACTAATTTAACTTTAAAAATTTTATCAACTAATTAAGTAATTTTAATTAAATTAACTAATTTAATTAAAACTATTATATTTGGCATTTTTATGTGAATAGTCAATAGTGAACAAGTCAGTATTGTGCATACTGTCAGGATTAAACTCAGAGTTACTATATTCCAGCAGCAGCAGAAGGAATGATGAGGTTGATTTAGAATCTAGGTGAAACGAGTCCCTTAAAACTCTTTTTTGGTGTCTCTCTTAATGTGATGATTGACTTTAATATAATAGCAACATTTCAGTAATGTACTAATTGTTTATATTATTCTAATGTTGCAAAATTTCATGCACATAAAATCTTCAATTACTCATTATAAACATTTTTAAATATAACTCTTTATATTTAGTTATGTAACTTACATAATATATAATTTATTGCTCAACTATTCAAGGGATCTGGGATAGTTTCAGCAACATATCAGTATATTGGTTGAACTCTAATAACTAATTTTATTTGTTCCTCTATAGGAATTCCAGAAGACAAAGGGTTACGATCCTTTGTATGGAAAATATTACTGCACTATGTTCCACATGAAAAAGCTGCGCGTGAAGCAACGCTAGTTAAGAAAAGACAGTTGTATAAACAATTCATTGGTACCGTATACAGTTTATGTTGCTTAAATGTTTTTACAATGACACAGTAATTAGAAGCAGTTAAAACATCTGGATAGAATAATAATTATACTAGGTTAAGTCCACATCAAATTAAGAAAAACATAAGGCCCGTATTATCTGACTACAAAATATTTAAAATTTATAGATCACAAATATTCTTGTTTCAGAGTTAAAAAAAAAATTTTCAAAATCATTTATTTTTTCTGTACACTTTTGAATTTCTATTTTGTTGCATACCGCCACAACATAAATAATAGATGAATGAAAATAAAATTATTAAATGACTTAAACGCACATATTAAGTATTTTATAATTATTGTTGGAGTTAGGGTAAGCACGCATTGCGAATTTGACTGCCGCGATTTTTTTTTCTGACGATTTTTAAATCGCGAACTACATACATAATTAACACGATTTTTTTTCGCAAGTGCGTGCAGCTTCATAGAATTTCCATATCTCACAGAATTTTGCGAAAAACATCGCGCGGTGAAAAATCGTAATGCGTGCTACGCCTTACTACTGTGTAGTAATATTGCCAAATATTTGGTTCAGAAGCTTTTTCTGTGTTACACATAGGGAATGGTTTTATTTCATGATAGAAAGAGAACATTATACTCGTAATAAGCAGTTGATGTGATTATAAAAATGCCTTGAATTCGACAAGGTTCCAGAATTCAAAACCAATTTCCATGAAACTTTGCTGTGCAGTTACCTAATTTAATTTATCCATGTTTTTTGTTTAATAATTTATTACAACACATCAATGCTTTCATTTTAGATGAGATCATAGCATCACCTGGTGGACCGACAGATCATCCGTTAAACATTAGCCCGGACAGTTCATGGAGCACATATTTCAAGGATAATGAAGTGTTACTACAAATAGATAAAGACGTTCGAAGATTATGTCCTGATATATCATTTTTTCAATCCGCTACAGAGTTTCCTTGTCCAGAAGTAAGTTGTAACTACTGCATTCGTAATAAATGAAGTCTTTGAACAGTTTTTACTCGTCATTGAGAGTGGTGTTGAGAATATAATGGCCATAGTGAAAAGGAATGAATACAGAGTTATACCATTTTAAATAAAGTTTGTATCTTTTATTACAATACATCCATGTCAATGTCTCTTAACTATCGCTAGACCTGCTGTTCCTGTTATCTGGCTGCCTTCAATACAAACAAGAGAGAATTATTATTTCCTTTCACTATAGAAATAAAAGTAAATTTCTAATGCACATTCATTACTTTTTTTTCAAATAACAAATTTAACAAACAGATTGTGAACAGCAATGGAGTGAAGCGTCTTCACAAAAGGGTGGAACAATCGGTGCTAAAATATTCCACTTTGGAAAGACGTGGTCTAGGAGTTTCTAAGGTAAGACTGATTTCAATAATATCAACTTATTTATGCATTTCTTCTTGAAACCCAGCCTCTCAAAGAAAATATCCTGTTCAAAGATATATTGAAATTCAGAGTTACCTGGTTTGATTGTACGGAATTTGGTATGTCTTCAAGGCTTTTTAACTTTTCAGTTAAGCAATCAGATCCGACGCTCCGACAGTCTATCTTGCGGTGACTACGCGCCTCTCAATGAGGGCTGCGAGGCTCATTGGGAGGTAGTCGAACGTATGTTGTTCCTATATGCAAAACTCAACCCTGGCCAGGGTTATGTGCAAGGTATGAACGAGATCATAGGACCCATCTACCACACCTTTGCCATTGATGCGAATAAGGAGTTCCGACGTGAGTGTTTTATTTTATCTACATGATTACGTCTTAATGTCTCTACATTCACATAAAAAAATGAGATGTGGCGACAACGTACACGAGCCACACGGTGACGTCACGCCAACCTGAATCACGCTACAGCCTACAATAGAATCTCCCTTTGCCAAAGAGTTACTGAATTTACAAACAGTCGGATCGTCTTCTCAACTGGCTATTGAACTATATACTTTGATGAAATATTAATATACAACGGAGTTTAAAAACGATTTTTCACTCTATTAAAGAGCCAAATGGTTGATATTCCAAACTTATTAGCTTTTATAATCTTACATTATTATGTATGTTACTTACAGAATACGCCGAAGCCGACTGTTTCTTCTGTTTCACGAACCTGATGTCTGAGATCCGCGACTTCTTTATACGTACACTGGACGAGACGGAGAGCGGCATCAACTACATGATGACGAAACTAAGCGACTGCCTGAAGAGAAACGACCTCGCCGTCTGGGAACAACTAGAGAGACAGGAACTCCGACCGCAGTACTACAGCTTTAGGTATGGCTCGCACATTGATCTATACTGATACTGATACTATCTGCCCGGACAGACTTCGTTCTGTCAAAAGTTTTTTTTATTTTGAGATGTAAGCTATCCTATCATGTTGGATCAAACTGCAAACGGTGTGCAAATTTGATTAAAATCGGTTAAGTAGTTTAGGAGTCCATCGCGGACAAACAACGTGACACGTAAATTATATATATTAAGATAATAAAGCTGAAAAGTTTTTTGTTTGTTTGATTATTTTTCGTTGTTGTATGATAGCCACATTTAAAGGCTATAAGGCAAAAAGAAGTTGCATCAAGGCTCCAAGGTCTCCGAAGAATCTAAAGCGAAGCGAGGGCGGGGTATCTACTGGTTCTTTTAGAGTAAGGTTTTTTTTTCCATTTAATACCGATTAAGCGGGTGACTAGTCAGGCATTATGTTTTGTGCGCTCATGGCCCGGGGGCCTGTGTCGAACCCACGTAATCGATCGAGTGAAGCAACAACGGACACGTAAAGCTGTCTTAATTGGTTGTTATCGTAAGTTAACAGTCGTTAAGCCATGTCGATTGTCGGAGCCCCTCGGGCGGCATGAAGACTTCCTACAATAAAGATCCCTCCAAGTGCGGGATAACGGAGTTCACACCCCTCGAGAACGGAGAGGAGACCTGAGAGGAAACCCCTGGAGAACTCTCAGCTGCGTAGGTTTCCTTACGAAAAAAAACAACCCTGGTAGTTTCTTGCTGTTTCTTCCCCCGGCCCCTCTCACAGTAGGGCCTTGTTGAAGCATTGGCGTAGCTTGCATGACTTTCAAAAAGTGTTTGTGAACCAAACCAATTTTGAATTAAAAAGTAAAAATAAATGGAATAATGCAATATGGGTATTAAATTAAAGAGTACCCTTAACCTAAGGCGTTTTTTTTATTTTTAAATTTATACTAGTTACTACTAAAACTTTGGAAATCAGAGGTGCCTATAGGAACGCCCAACCCCTGTGGAAGAAGACTACGTTCGAACAACTGAATTGACTCTTAAGTTATCTCGTTACAGATGGCTGACCCTTTTGTTGTCGCAAGAGTTTTCCTTGCCCGACGTCGAAAGGATTTGGGATTCCCTGTTTGCTGATCAATTAAGATTCAGCTTCCTCATATACATCTGTTGTGCCATGATATTGTAAGTATGTTTGTTACATAGTTGTTGTGTCTTTTGTTTGTATATTTATTTTATGGGAATAGACGACAAACAAGTTGACATCAATATTACTAAAGAAAAAATTGTGTGTGTCAGCTCCGACGCACGACTGAAATTTACTCCTTACTAACGACTATAAAAGACATGACGTTATCGTCAAATCAGTAACAACGCCATTTAGTTTGCGATCCTCAAATCAGTAACAACGCCATCTAGTTTGCGATCGTTAAATCCACAAGATTATCATTATCATTTGATGGCATTGTTATTGATCAGTAACGCATAACACCTAACGTAACGGAGAGAGTTTGATTTTACTCTTCATAAGTTTTCATACCACGGCCTTATATATGAAAATCGATTCTAAAGGAGTTAAACTTAAAAAAATTAAAACGAAAACATCAGTAAATAAATTAGAGAGGGTTTGGAAGTAAAATGGCGCTATATAGATAATGGAATCCGATGTCACTTTATCGGGATTTTTCTGTCATTAAAGTGAATCCTATATTTATCGCAACTAACCCTTTGCCATCATTACTTTGTTACAAACTACTGAGAATTCAGCTCATTTACTTGCTTACGACGGGCTCCATTTAATGTGATACAATATCTTATTTTATGCATTTCAGGTTAGTAAGAGACAACATACTCAGTGGAGACTTTGCGTCCAATGTAAAACTTCTACAAAACTTCCCACCGATGGACGTATCTCTAATATTAAATAAGGCGGTTGAAATATCCAAATCTTGCCCATAAATAATTAAGATTTTTAACAACATACAACGCATAGGTGTTAAGTATTAGTCTATTTTTACGCAACTTTTTCTCTACTGTAATTACATTTTCTAATTACATTTACATTTTACATGACTAGTATAAAACTTTCGGCGTTTACTTGTTTCTATCGGTAGCTTAGGCAAAACATTCCAATTATTGGTTCAAGAACCAAAAGACATAATCATTACGTACTATAAATTATATTTAGGAAGATTTATATTTTTTTACTGTTACTGACAATACTTTTTTGTGTTCTTTATTATGTAAATTACAAAATGAAAGTAATCAAAAAGCAGAGTTGGCGTGTAAGATATATTCTCTAAAAATTAATGGCCATGGCTGGTGCATAATGTGTCATTATTATTTATTAAATAATCGTGTACAAACAATAATATAGTACTTCACATGTCATTTGAAGTAGCGATGGGCAACTCGACGACTAGCTCGCGGCTCTACTCGCTACTCGTGATTTTTGATACCGAGCTTACTCGAGTAAATGGTTACTTTTGCTCGAGTAACTCGAGTTGTAATAAGTTTTACTCGGCCCATCGCTAATATGAAGAAGTACTGGGGGTTGTAGCTATCCGTTTCTATACATTATCTTTCCATTACACGTCACAACAAAAAATAACACGATACTATAAAAATAAAATACTAACAATAACATTATTCATTTATATAATTAAATCCAGATCCAGATGTAGACCAGTGTAATTTTAGAATAGTTGTGAAAATCTGTATCTCAGAAGTTTGTCAAAAATAAGTAAAGATACATAAGTAAATATAAAACCGGGCAAGTGCGTGTCAGGCCACGCGAAATGTAGGGTTTTGAAGTAGTAAGTTTATCGACAATTACTCATTACTTATATGCAAACATAGCCGTGATAGTTTTCCTTATAAATTCATCATAATACATTTGAGATTATACACCAAAATTAGCACTTTAAAGCTAATTCCACAAATGGTCTTAGAAGACCCATAATATTTTTGGAAGACCTTTTCATCGATACCCCACACTATAGGGAAAGCTAAAAACTTTTTTTTTAAATATGTATTTTATTCTACGATTCTGGAGTTTTATTAATCATGTATATGCATGCCAAATTACAGCTTTCTAGCACTAAGGGTCTCGGCGCTTTGCTTCGGACAGATGGACGGACGGACATGACGAAACTATGAGGGTTCCGATTTTACTTGGCAACCCCAAAAACGAAACAGGTCCTTATCTATATTAAAGGATAGATGGGTTATAGGAAACTGGGTAAAGTAGAAGTGTTGTTTCGAAAACGATCCAATGAATTCTAATGTACCTACGTGCCTGTTTCAGATTATCGTAGTGACTATATATTGTGTAGTAAATACTAATGCTTTTTATCAATTGTATCTGTTGATATTGTTTAACTGTCTCGACTTATTACGATAAAAATATCGATAGAGAAAACAAAACTTTCTTCCCCTCTATGCGTAGTGTGAGATTTGCCATAATTAAAGTTCATAATAATATGAAGATGTGTAGAATATACGAGTATAATATAATATGTTTAATAATATATTATTATGTTACAATTTTTTTTATGAAAAAATATAATTATGAAAGTGTCAATGTGAAATAACCAAGGACCTTTTAACCAATAGACGCGTCATCTTGCATTTCTCACCTATACGCCGGCTGCCTTGAAAAAAATTATGACACATGAATAAAAAATACTATGTAAAAGCCCAAACCTGTAAGTGTTATAGTTTCTCAGTAAAGTGTACTACAAGAATGCATAGATCGTGGAATAGTATTAAGACTCGCTTCGCTCGCCCTGATAAAGATGTAAAGTTTGTAGGTTTTACTCGTATATTGTATGGTGCAATATTTTGTATCGTGTAAGTTGCACGTTACTCTGTTGTTAACTCATTGTGTTTAGAGAGTCGTAAAACGAATTTAATAACTTAGACTAAAGATATACTATAGATATAATTAAATAGACTATTTTAATGTAGATTTAATAATGCTTACCTCCCAACTCAGACTCACTAACGGTTACTTTAATCGCTCCTTAGTAAAGAATCACCATACAAATTCCTTAGTACAGACTAAGGAGCGATTTAAGTAACCGTTAGTGACTCTGAGTTCGTCGTTCATTCGTTTGTTCTCGATGCCAAGTTATCGACTGAGTCGAGCGCTAGTCTAGTGTCGGTGTTCTTGTGTGGTGGGGGGTGTAGATAGATGCGCGAAAGTTGGTTGAACGTAATTTCATACTTTATCGTGAGTTTTTCGTGTCCATTGGTTAAAAAGTCCATGGAAATAACCCTTTGACAATATGAATTACGGTCAAATTTCGATCGTATAGCAGTAGCATAGCGTTATATAGTCTGTTATACATATACGACCCTGTAGAATAATTGGTAGCGACCCTTCTTGCGAAGCGAGGGGTCCCGGGTTCGATTCCCGGCTGAGGCAAATATTTATGTGACAGATAAATATTTGTATTTATACACGGTTTTAATAAAAATTACAAATACCTATTAACTGAAATTGATTATCAATATCAATTGTGTCTTTAATGACGATGGTGAGGATTTCTTTTAAATCTAATGATGCAGTTTAGTTTTCATCAAAATCGGCCCCAAGAGTCCTTTGACCACTTTTCGCTATTCCTCTTTGTTTTGAATTTAGCCATCCACGCTACTTAAAAATGCATCGTGTATATGTATTAAACGTTGCTTCATCCTTTGAAACAATTAAAGTAAGGCTGAGAATCCACTAGAGATGTGCAAGTAAAATATCCATGATCATAGTAAATATGTATGTGTCAACGATCCAGCTTTTAGGCAATATGTTAAGTCATGATTACGTCCTTCTAAAAAAAAACGAACAAAAATATTTTACAATTTATAATGTAAATCATTAAAGTACAGGGATAATATTAGTTAGGTACACACCTGTCTTATGTTAAATTGCGCAATGAAGTCTTACTAAAAATCTATTTTATAAAATAATGTTTATAATACATTTAAGTATAGGTCATTAATGTAATGGATCGAGAAATAATACGATGAAGCTTTATAAAATCAAATGTATTTCGCGCAATTATTATCACTATTGTAAAAATCTCTTGTAAAATAAAAAGCCTCAGCATAGATAATAAAAAATGAATATGTTTGTGATATATTTATATTTTTAAATTGTTAACTGTACAATGTACTTTATTATCTTTTTTGATGATTTAACACATACCTATTTACTTTTCTTTTCTTTATAATATAGTAATAAAACTGATTCGACCGTATCCAATTTTAGTTATGTCCCTGTCACATCTGCTTAATAACGTAACGTGCTTGAAGAACGACATTACGCAGGGGGCTGTGGCGTAGCCACGTTTTAGTTTCGGGGGGGTTCAAGTTTTTTTGGGGGGGGGGAGGGGGGGAGAAATCAAGAAAATACAACGACTAAAAGTACATACAATAACCCTAAAGAAAATTGAGACTTTATTTTTTCTCACGACGTATGTAGTGCCATCTATTATTAGTCTATGTAGTCAAAAAGTTCAAAAACGTGTTTAATAGAAATAAAGCTCCCAAAAATATGAGCCTATCGCATTTCGCCTCATTCGATTCGGAATGACGTCTAGAAAAATGTTTTTTAAGGGTTTATTAGCATATAAAAATGTCAGTCCTTCACATTTCGGGGGGGGTTTGAACCCCCTAAACCCCCCCCCCCCCTGGCTACGCCCATGGCAGGGGGCCAACAATTAGCTCTAGAGCGTTAAAAAGGGCCTGTTGTTGATGCCACTAAACGATAACTTGGGTGGCAGTATTTTCCATACAAACACGTTAAAATTCACGCTAACTGCTGTTGGTCGCACCTGTAGCCTACCGCGCTAACTGACGCATTCGTATCGTTACGTATACGTAACAGTTATGTCAGATTTAGCAGGAGCATTATAAAGATACCTAGCACATTCGGCTGTCCCGAATTCAATACTCTGCTCTCTAAGTGTTACATGTGTGTCATAATATTATAATGTCCTATAATATATATATTATAGTTTTATAAATTTAACTAATTGTAAGTATAAGCACAGAAGACATAATAGTACCTACTTGTATAAAGTAGATCTTGAGAGTATTTGTAAATCCCTTGTAGAACCACTTTTAGCGTTATAGGTACTAGGTTTTATTACTTATACGAGAAAGTAAGTACAGTTTATCTAATACTAACCCTTCGTCTATTATTATTTTGAACTTTATAAGTGCTTTCTTATCGTTTGGTCTTCAAATGTAAAATATTATGACTTAGTGCACATGTCTCCATGACTATTTCATATTTCAGATTTGGTTTCTCTTCAGTTTCCATCTTATTTACTTGACATAACTTTAAATACTTACAGTAAGTATAGGTTTACCTAGTACCTACCTTTTGTAATGTATGGGGACATGTTTTATTAAAATAAAAATATCTACGTGAAAAATATGGCTTTTAATATTTCTTATATTCTTTTATTTACACCAAATTATAGACAGGTTACAGGGTAGATATGGGAACCATTTAATTAGATACAAAGCTACTTAATTAAACACTTAAGGGCCGTTTTGGATAATCTATCAATCCATAATCTGTCTGTCTAGTATGCCTATGATACACAAGCTACAGTGCTACCAACTTAACGGGAACTGGCGAAAATAAAAAGCCGGTAAACAAGCCCGACTATTCCATTTCTTACGTTTTTAATGGGCTCTGAAAATATTAATCTAATCTTTTATTTTTTAATAACAGAGATAATAAAATATGTTATACAAACATCCTATCAGATATCTTTCAAGTTCAGTTAACATTCCACGTTTCTGCGTAATTCGTAATTAATCGTAACTTTACAACAGTAAAAAAAAAATTTCAGGAATATGGGAATACTTCCTTAAAATCAGAGAAAATAAAGTTGCAAGATTGGAAACTTTAAAAAATGTTGACTTGTTCATTGAATTTTTCGATTTTGTCGCTTAATTCCCTCTTACATAATGTTGTGTAACCATTTACTTAAAAATAAGTACTACCTACTGGGCTACTAATAATAAAAAAATATGTCTCTCTTCTGTTACATACACACAGACTTACAAAAATACACACTAATAAAGCTACTTGTTTGTACTTTGTAGATACTAAATTCAAAAATATTTTTTTAATCAGCCAGGTTTGTGGGAGGCAAGAGGAAGCCAAACTGAACCTTTATTTTTAACACCAATGCAAATCACACGGTGCCAATGATATTTGCACGGTGCAAATGCAGTGACGGATTAAGACTACTTGATGCCCTAAGCAATCTACGCCTGTGGGCCCCCCCTATCCGTATGTCGACGTGGTTTTTTGTGCTTTTTGTGCTTCTTCTGGTGCCCCCCAGACGTGATGCCCTAGGCAATTGCTTAATTTGGTTAAGGGTTAATCCGTCACTGTGCAAATGATGATGATGAATGATGAGTACATAGTTAACCCATCTTTGGTTGTGGTGGGGATTGTCCTACTTCCACCCCCTTCAAAATTCAAAATCATTTATTCATGTAGGTATCTTTGATACACTTATGCATGTCATTATTTTAATGGACCAGCTTTTCGGAAAGGTGCTTTGTCATAGAGGAGAAGAAAAGCCGAAAGAAACTCCTCAGCACATCTTTTAAAAATAAAATACATTGGTATATTTCTTACAACAAAGTATCACTAGCCTGTACGGAACTGGTTGCAGATCTGGTCATTTCCATGCGTCTTTGTCATTTATGTAGGTACTCATCTACAGTATAGTAGCCTTTGTTACTATACTGTAGATGAGTACCTACATAAATGACAAAGACGCATGGAAATGACCAGATCTGCAGTAGCCTTTGCTACTATACTGTAGATGAGTACATTACAACTTTTAGGCAAAGGCCTAAAAGTTGAGATTTTACATGTTTCTTAAATAATTCCACTGGCAAATCACGTATTAACTTTGGGATTTTATTATAGAACTGTACACCACGGCCCATAAAAGATCGCTTCACTTTAGAAAGACGGTAAGATGGCGTTACTAACTGGTGCATTTTTCTTGTTCCATATATGTTCCATATCTCTCCTTTTCCCCTATTTAGGTGGATATTCTAAAATGCTGCCCTCAATAATAATCCAGTACTATAAAATATAATTATACTAGCTTTTGCCCGCAGCATCGCCCGCGGTAGAGATCGGTTTTTTACGAATCCTACTTACTTTTACTTAGATTTCGTTGCCTATGACATATGTAATTGATAGCGTGATTCAGAACTTGCAAATGAATTTTACTAACGCCATCTATTAACAACACCCGGAACTAAATATCTAGCAACTAACAAAATATCGATCTTCCCATGGGGATGTTTTACCGCGGTAAAAAGTAGCCTACGTTACTCTCCACCCTCCTCACTATCTCCACACACAAAAACCATACTATAACAGCTTCGTTGCGACGTGAAAGACGGACAAACAAATACACTTTCACATTTTATAATATTAGTATGGATTTTGTAACATTTAAATACCCAGAAGTCTATTTTGATGTTTCATAGTGTCTATTTTTATCCGACTTTCGGTAGGTGGTTAAGAACCAAATTTTTGACGGATTGAGACATACTGTGGTGTCCAACTCAAATTGAAAGAATCCCAAGAATCCTCAAATTGAAGATCCATTACATGCCTAAAATTTTTTTTTTTTGTATTTGCTAATACCTTCTAAACATGTAAGCTTAAGGTGCAGCGCAGACGGCACTCTTTTTGAGCGATCGAGACTGCGGGCGCACAAATGTCCACATGGCGCGCAAAAAGGCTGTCGCGGATTTTTCGCCGACTCAAAGCACACGACGCACACCTTCGATCATTCTGTCGGCAGAACTGTAGGGACGTACACGCTATGGAAATCGCGCAGAGATCGCGATGCATTATTTTGTACTTGAAGTACAGAAAAAGAAGAAGAAATAGAGAATTTTGCGTACATCCTATACTTTCGGAGAGATTACTGAAAGGACAGTTCCATATTAAACATTCAATTCTGAAACAATATCCGGATAAATTTTTCAAATTCTATAAAATGTCTGTTACAACATTTAATGAACTGTTATCTATTTTAATACCAGCTTTGACTCATTCGGAAACAACAATGAGGAAGTTCATTGGTCCAGAAGAAAGGCTGTCTGTGACACTGAGGTAATAATATCGCGTAATAATATCAGGTGCTAATATCGCGTACGTTATGCCCACCCCAAACGAATGTAGATTGCAGACCAACATATTAATCTATGTTGCAGACTAAATCACTAACTAAAGTGTGCGCCGTCTGCGTTAGCGCGCGTTGAAGCAAACGTTCTATTTCTTTCGTGCGGCGATGCGCGACGCGGTGCGGCGCGGTCTGCCGAATTACACGTATCTGCATTATTTTATCGCTATCGATGTTTATTTATCATGCTCAACACTAAAAATGTATTGACAATTTTACTAACCAGTGCGGGAAACGGGTCGTAAAGATCCGCCAGACAATCCCTTTATTTACAAAGAAACCATTCAGTGCATCTACCTACAATTTCAGCCTTTTATTGAGTGTTTATTGGTCAATATATTGCTACAAAAAATACACTTTAATCATTATACCTATAAAGATAAATCCTCTTAAACAGATGGAAGTCTAAGGGATCTTTTCGACCCAGCAACGCACCAGGAACAATTCGTGCTTCGGATATAATAGACCCCATACCGCACCCCGAATGTGTTTTTTTTTTTACACAAATAAGTTAATGCTTGACTACAATGCCACCTGATGGTAAGTGTAGATGTGGTCCAAGGTGGTGAGCACATTAACTTAGTAAAAGCCTATTCACTCTTGTTAAATAAATACTTAAGTAGATAAATCTACAATCATTTTTATTCTTAATTAATAATTCAAGACTAATTTAATAATTACAATAAAGTTAACCGTTAAAAACATTAAATATCTTACGATTCAAAGAACCGGAATCCTGGAGCGGCTCTAGCCATAAACAACTGGCAACATTATTTTAGTTTTTGACATTAGCTCCTGTCAAGTCAAATATTCTGTTTGCGAAATTAAAATTTATCTCAAAAGACTGGAGGTCGAGGTAAAGCGTCTTATTCACGGTCCATCTTGCTGTACGTCCCGCCAAGGCCATGCACGATGCAAAAGTGTCGTGAATAGGCTTGACGTACGTCGATAAATAATAATTATGGGCCATCTATCTCTTAAGAAGGGAAAGATGAAAAAGTGTCCAGTATGTCGCTTGCTTTGACTTGTATTTTTGTAGAGATTAATTAAGTGTTAAGTACTCTGTGGACGTAGTGATTAAGTACTCTGTGCTCTGTAGTGATTAAGTACTCTGTGCTGTGGACTTGTTAAATTGATAGAATCGTAAATCATCATTTCTTTGATTTTAAAAACCAGATTTAATTTGATTTGATCTCATTCGAATTAATATGATTGGTTTTAAGTGTTTTAATTGATTCTAAAGTTTGTCCATCATGAATTTGTGATTAAACCATAGTACCATACGCTATAACGCAGTGATTATCAGTGAATAACCTACTTGTAACGAAGCATATTTTACGTCGTTACATCCAGTTTTAACGATTTAACCATGAAATTAAACAATCTGCCGAAACGTTCGCTGAATATATTAACGGGGCTATAACAAAAGTAACGTTTGTGGCGATTTTAATAGATCAAATTCAAAATTCATTACTGGATGCATCCGACATGCTGCAAGGGAGTTGCGTGGATTTTATCTATATTCTAACTGACATAACATATCGTTACTTACTCCTGGCTTGAAGACATTCCAACGATGGGACTGCTCATATCGAAGATATGGAGCCTTTTTGGGAATGAAGGTCATTATAAAACTTTTTTATTAAGTTTATCGTGTCATAACATAAGAATAAAACAACTAATGTAAATAAAATTGACATAACGTAAACGCACATTTATCTCCTGTCTGTTGGTTGTATCTTCAATATAAATATTTATTGTCTTTTATGTGACATAAATTACTTGTAATGAAACAAAAGTCTTTGTTGAGACAATAGACTTGACAAACATGTGCAAAGCTATTGTACAGTAATAAATAGATTTACTAAGTTGTTCGGATTACTAGGACCTATGTAGACCTATGCTCATTCCATAGCTTCCTGCAATCATAGCATTCCTGTAGGGTACTTGGGTATACATAATTATCATCCAGAATGACAGATGTACCTTGTTAAATGATTTGTTTGATCAAACACCGGACTTTCATCAGATGTTAAAACATTTTGAACAAACTTATAATAATAAGAAATAGAATTAGCAAAAGAGAATAAATAGCAGATTACTCATTTGGTGATAAAATGCTTGTAAGCACTACTTTTGTGCAATACTATTCCTAAAAAATTGATCAGACAATATGATCAGGATAGCTGGTAGTGGGCTTCTCGAGAGTCCGAAGTAAAAACATTAAACAATAAATTATCTTATCTTCACTGAAATAAAACTTATATTTGCAAAAAAATTGGATCTATTGGTATAATGTATTTTTTCTTTAATTTGCAGAACACAAGTTAGTTCTAGTGGGGCTGGACAATGCCGGTAAGACGACTATTCTGTACCAGCTACTGCTCGGCGAGGCAGTCCACACGAGGCCCACAATCGGGTCGAATGTGGAGGAAGTGGTCTGGCGGAACCTGCGCTTCGTTATGTGGGATCTGGGTGGCCAGCAGAGCCTCCGGTCAGCATGGAACACCTACTATACCAATAGTGAGGTGAGGGAAATTGTACATCTGTTAATTTTGCTATTGGAATTTCATTGCTTGAAAATGTTTATATTAATTAGTAAAATAAAATCACTTTATTATGTTTAAGCACCAATATGAGTACTAAAATTAATGTTCTACCATTGTGAAGAATAATACATATTAACTTTGCTTTCAATGCTGTGTGAAATTTTCTGCATTGAGAAATCTGTTACTCTACAGATAAATTGAAAGGATTTAGAATGTGATATGCAATGTTAGGTTTACTAATAGACTACAATTACTTATTGTAACAAAACATTGGGTAATATAACTATTAGCCAATTTAGTTGGCAACATGGTTCGAGATCAAAACTGATTCTTTGTAATGGCCTATCATGCTTGCTTGACTACAACACATTAGTAACCAATTATGTTTGATAAAATACATTTTTAGTACCTAATAATGATATAATGATTGTAAGCACCTTGAAACAAATCCCTATTAGTATCCGAAACTTTTTTTATTTTGCTGTGCTGCCAACATATGCGATTTATATTTTATTTTCACTCTTCGTATTTACCACTCTGTTTTCATTAGAACAGTTGATAAATGAAATGCGTCATTAACGGCCGGTCTCAATAATGTACTAACAGATGGAAGACTGTGGATAGGGCTGTCATCTGTCATATTTGTCAATTTTTCAGAGGCAAAAATTGACAAATATGACAGATAACATACTAATGGTAGCCCTATTCACAGCCTTCCATCTGTTAGTACATTATTGAGACCGGCCGTAAGTTATAATATATGTGGATGTCGTTTAAAATAGTATTTTGCGAATTCAGAATTTTAAGCACTGTGTGAAATAATAAATTGTTTGCATGCTGTTACATAATTTTGCATGGCAATTGATGTTGAGTAAGCTATAAATATAAAGGTGCTGATGATAATGATATATTTATATTTTTTGTTTGACAGTTCGTGATTATGGTGATAGACTCAACAGATCGGCAGCGGCTGAGTATAAGCCGTGAGGAATTGCACCGGATGCTGAGTCACGAGGAGCTCAGTAGAGCCTGCCTGCTCGTATTTGCCAATAAACAAGTAAATGAGACTTTCAATACTTTCTCAGCTTTACAATACCGTGCCCTTAAAACAGCATTAAAAACTTGTAGACATTGTCTTAAGGATAGCTAGGTGTTTTAAATTTCAACTTTTTGCTTTATGGTAACAAAAAAAACTGCATTCAAATCATTGCCTGTTTATGAGTATTGTTATTATGATCATTTCAATAGTATGGGGTCTTTGTGCATTAGTACATTAAAAAGCCAAACTGTAATTCTTCTAAAATTACTCTCAACCAAAAAGATAATAAGTATAATAATTAACAGTACAAGTAGTTTTTTTGGAAGAATGCAGAAATTCAATTTTTTTTTCGTTATTGTAGCTAATCTGTACTGAACTGTATCCATGACTATACATTGTGAGATTGGGGAGTATAGGGAACTTGAATAAGTGAGTCAATAGCCTACTTCTCAATTGCCAGTGCATTAGTGACACCCTGGCCATCCATCAGGTGGCCCGTTGCTCGATTGCCTGAATAATAGGCTTATTAGTTAATCACTTGATAGTATGGTTGATTCAAACTTCAAATTGTCCATAGCTTGTCCTTAGTCCTATTGCTACTATTGTTAGTATGACATCTATTCTTTAGGTGGTAATACTAACATAAAAACCCCCAAACAATTTACATACTTCTACCCCCAAATAAAATTCCTGGATCGGTCACTGGGACTACGCTATGGACAGTCAATGAACTTGCCTAGACCTCGAGTATAACAGGCCAAGAGTGGCCAGCATCCTAGGTCGATATAAAGAATAAAAGAGTAAACGCGTTTATTATATGAGAACTAAATCCCATTTCCAGTGCTTTATCTGTTGAAGCACAAGACAAATGTCTATCCAGAGTTTATTATTTCATTATTCCAAGCTTGCAAAGTTTATGCGCTATGTCGGCATCGCTAAAATGATAAAATGTATTTCTAGGTTATTATGTATGTATGTATGTATTAATATTTTTTTCTATGATACTCAAGTATCCGGAATCCAGTATCCCAAAAAAAATTATGTCGTCTTACTGTTATCAGTAGCCTTTCGTAATGTTCGTCCGCCGACGTAGATAGATTGTGATAACAGACGTGTCTTGTAGGAAACATTATAAGTAGATACAGAAATTTAAACGTTGTTTCAACGGTTTAAGGTTCAATATTTACTATAAACAATGGATACAAAATGTCGCTCCGTTTTATTGACATTAGCACAGAGTGGCTTATCAATTGGCTAAATATTGCTACCTACTTATATTGTAGGCAAGGTAGGAGATGTTTAAAAGTGTAGATAAAATTGATTGATAATGACCCATATATTCGTATGCTACTAAATCACGGTACAAATACTTATTGATCGTAAAAAAAAATTAAATTATATATTTTCATTTTTATTGAAAATTAATAGAGCAAGAGCCCGTGAGTGCCAGACCTTCGGCATTTTATAAAAGCTGAAAATTTTTCTATGTGTGTCCCTAGTACAGGTAAGAATGATCCCCACCCATGAAGCTGAGGCAGCGGTGGCTTTGGCAGGTAACAGGTAACAAAGGTGTATAAAATTCCATTTCAAATTTATCATAAAATAAAACTCAATTTTTTTATATTTGATTCATAATAATATCAAAACTCGCGTTGCTCATTGCCAGACAGTTAGTGTGGTTGCAACCCTCTGCCGGACACCCTTAAACTATTATAATTTATAATTATACTTACGTTATATTATAAAACCTAAATTTTATATATAATTTTTTGGGGGCCTATTAATCTATGTTTACATAATAGCCGGACAGTTTCGACGGTTCTATCATCTTGCCAGACGCATTCAAAGTGAGCAGTAGTTCGGACTTCGGAGAGCAAGGAGCGTATACAGTAACTAGTGCGAGTGAGACAGAGCGCTTGGTCTATTGCGGCCCTTCATTGCGCATCAGCTGTTGTTTATTGTAACTATCTGGTGAACGACTATGCTCATAATAAATTTATTATTTTTCTGTGCTATAAAATAAAAGTGATCAGTTGTAATAAAGTGCTATCATGAGTGACGAAAAAATAGTTTGCTTTGTTTGTAAGAAAAGTGATGAACATATAATAATATTTTCTGAGGAAACTTTAAAAAAATGCCAGACTATTCTTAAATTACGAAAAATACATAACCTAAAATACAGAGACATTATTTTACCCAGTGCTAGCTGTTTGGACAGACTTCGTTCTGTCAAAAGTTTTTTTCTTATTTTGAGATGTAAGCTATCCTATCTTTCAAGTTGGCTCAAACTGCACACGGTGTGCAAATTTGATTAAAATCGGTTCAGCAGTTTAGGAGTCCATCGCGGACAAACAACGTGACACGTAATTTATATATAGTAACTAGCTGCCCGGACAGACTTCGTTCTGTCAAAAGTTTTTTTTTTGAGATGTAAGCTATCCTATCTTTCAAGTTGGATCAAACTGCACACGGTGTGTTAATTTCATTAAAATTGGTTCAGTAGTTTAGGAGTCCATCGCGGACAAACAACGTGACGCGTAATTTATATATATTAAGACTAGCTGCCCGGACATGTATGGAAATGTCAGTCCTTAACTTTTCGGGGGGGGGGGGGGGGGGGGGTTGTTGAACCCCCGAAACCCCCCCCCCTGGCTACGCCCATGCTTTGGGAGTCTCCAGGTACCTAATTTAAACAATGATATTCCTGGGTGACTTAATGTCGTATTATAACACCCAAAAAAGCACAATATTTTGTATTCCTGTTTGCCATATTAAATACTTTTATAAGTCACACGCCGCACACGGCCACCACGGAACTAAACTAAAATAATTTGTTATTTGTACCGTGGGGCGCCCGGCCCCGGCCGTGGCTCGACCCGCGCTGGTTCGCCACAGTTTCTGCCCTTTACTACACTTATTCTGATGTGCGTAGGTATGATGCGCGTTTCGACCGTTTGTATGAAGAGCGAATACTGTTAGATTCCTATATTGTGCTCCTTGCTCTCCGAACTACTGCTCACTTTGAATGCGTCTGGCAAGATGATAGAACCGTCGAAACTGTCCGGCTATTATGTAAACATAGATTAATAGGCCCCCAAAAAATTATATATAGAATTTAGGTTTTATAATATAACGTAAGTATAATTATAAATTATAATAGTTTAAGGGTGTCCGGCAGAGGGTTGCAACCACACTAACTGTCTGGCAATGAGCAACGCGAGTTTTGATATTATTATGAATCAACTATAAAAAAATTGAGTTTTATTTTATGATAAATTTGAAATGGAATTTTATACACCTTTGTTACCTGTTACCTGCCAAAGCCACCGCTGCCTCAGCTTCATGGGTGGGGATCATTCTTACCTGTACTAGGGACACACATAGAAAAATTTTCAGCTTTTATAAAATGCCGAAGGTCTGGCACTCACGGGCTCTTGGACCATAAATGAAAATAACTTAGTCAAAGATTTAGGAGGGTGAATTTTCATTTTAGCATTTTTTTCGACAGTTTTTTGGAAACTTCTTATTTTGTTTATGAAAGTATGGAATAACAACTGAATTACGTTAGTTTTTCATAGAGGAAGCTCGTGTTATATTGCAACTATGATTTAAACGGCAAATTCATGAGAAAATCCAGAAAAAAAGGAAAAACCCTGTTGAAGGAAATGACGCGTAGCATGGCGCGTAGAAATGTATACAGGATGACAGGTGACATTTGACGCTAGTACACACACACCTTGCCGCACAACACTTATGCGCTTTTTGGGATACATAAACTAACCACTGGATTCCATGTTTGCACTAAGGGGCCATCCATAAATTACGTCACACTAATTTCATGACTTTTTGACCCCTCCCCCCCCCTTGTCACAGCTGGTCACATTTGTGAGACCTCCCCCCCCTAGTGTGACGTCACATATTATGAAATTTTACACCTAAAACTTATTAAATTAAAACAGCAGTTCCGAAATAAGTTTTATGTCCATCAATAGTTTTTTAATATTTATCTATACATACCAATTATTCGAGTTTGAAATGTGACGTCACGAAATTTAGGACCCCCTCCCACCCCTTGTCACACAATGTCACACTTCATCGACCCCCTCCCTCCCCCATAACGTGTGACGTAATTTATGGATGGCCCCTAATGAATCCATCCTCCCTATTGAAGTTTTTCGGGTGTTTTTTAATCTCTTTGGCTTCTCGTACTAGCCGTCAGATGTAATGGCGTTCCGTGGAGATTATCTGCGGTCTATGAATCTCAATCCAGTGGTTAGTCCCCGATTCAATCAGCACCTGCTTATACACGCAGTTCATCCGTAACCACAATCCATGCAACTGGGTCGAAATATCGGAATACAAAATAAATATTGTGAGTACTTTTATTGTATTAAAAAATTTTAGAAGATTCCAACACATGTACTCACGTGTCTGGCTTTCATAAAGTATACAAAGTACTTAACATACAATAAGTAACTATAAATCAATGTCTCACTGCGTGTAGCCGACACTGGCCACAGTCGTAAACGATGTTAAACATTTAAATTAGATGTATATCCGACGATCAATCATTTGTAACGTTCATGCATAATATGCACATCGTGTGAAGATTGCACTTGACGCGAGGGGGCTGTTGAAGGTCCATTCATTTATAATACCGTTGCTAGCAGAACACTTCTCTCACACGTGCGTCTACACTCGGCTACACACACACACACACTCGGCACAATATAAAACAAAATAGTCTTGATGACGGATAGGTAGGTACCCTAGTACGGCATTGATATGATTAATAAAAATCTATAATTATATAATATTAACTGACCCGGCGAACTTCGTATCGCCTAACAATCCCCAATAACCTCTCCCTCTCTCTCTCTCTTCCTTTAAGTTAATTTTGGTTTCTAATTATAAGCTTACATATTAATTTTCACATTTCTGAGTTCAAAAATGACGAAGTTCCTTAAACATTTGTAACCCCTTAGTTTTACCCCTCATGGGATGAATTTCGAAAAAATCGTGATACAGTTATTTTTTTTGTTTCTAATTATAAGCTCATATATAGATTTTCACCCTTTGAACTTCAAAACTGACAAAGTTTCCATACTAACTTGCACCCCCTTAATTAAACCTTTAGGGGATGATTTTTCAAAAAAACGTAATACCTACTTCAAAAATTTTGTTTCTAATCTGAAGCTAATAATATATACATTTTCATGTTTTTAACTTAAAAATGACGAAGTTGCGTTACATCCCCCAAAATTAACCCTTTATGGAATGATTTTTCAAAAAAAAAAATGTGTTGAAATTTTGTTTATAATTATAAACTTACATAAAAAATTTCATATTTATAACTCTGAAACTTACAAAGTTGGTTTGTATGAAATTGACTTCCAACCCCTATTTTTACCCCTTAGGGGATGAATTTCCAAAAATCCGGTAGTCTATGACACTCATAAATAATGTGGCTTTCTGTTGTTAAAAGAATATTCAAAATCAGTTCAGTAGATCCAGAGATTACCCTAAATTACTACTAAAATACCCATTTTATTTATAGGACGTAAAGGGATCGATGACAGCAGCTGAAATATCGGAGCAGTTAGACTTGACTTCCATAAAGCAGCATCCATGGCACATACAGGCGTGTTGTGCTCTCACTGGAGAGGGGTAGGTTTACAATTTCACTAATACTTACCGATCGTTCCCACATATTAAGTCACTGACGTTTCGATTTTTAATAACGAATAGTTTTAAATTAAGATTCGAATGAAATAACTATTCATGGAAGTGAGAATTAACTTTTAATGCTGCATTCAGAGTCATTTAACGGTTACTTAAATCGCTCTTTAGTACAGAATAAGTGACTCCGAGTGCGGCAGTTAGAGATTATACATAGGTACTGTTTTATAAAACTTTTAATACGTTATGTTTCACCAAACATATCAATTAAAACCGTCCACTGTTTCCTCTTACAGATTACATCTGGGATTAGAGTGGATTGCGAGCCGGATAAAGAAGAAATGATCCCTCGGTGACGCGCAATAATATCTAAATCATTCAATGTTCTAATCAGTTATATTATTAATGAAGAATTATATTTTTAAACATCCATTCATGTAATTATGAAGTATATAATGAAGTTGACATGAGTTAAACTAATAGCTGGTGTAAGATAGGTCCATAATTCACATTCACTTAATTTCTCCCTCATGCATCATACTGTTAATATTATTTTCCAGTTTAATTTGGAAATGAAAATTCTTGATTTAAATTTAATAACGTTAAGTTAGTTAAATAAATAATATTCTAAAGTATACACTTCTGGACAAAATTAAAGGAAAGTAAAAAAATACGTGTAAAACATAATATCATGGATATTTGTATCATTTTAGGTGACATATTTTTTATTTGGGAGTTTGCTTATTATTTTTTTATTTAAAATTTAACATTGCAAATATTCTGGTCACCCCAAATCATTCATTTTCACGCCTGGAAAGTATTTAGCTACTAGCCTACTACGGCCGCAGTATGGAGGCATGCGATAAAATGCATAAAAAATAATCCATCTCCTATGAAAGGCACTCTTATGATTTTCTGTTACGTATCGTGCCGCTGTTAGTTAGCCAGTTACCCATTTTCAATAATGTATAAATTCCATAACTGACTCTCCACCTTCCAATTCCAATTATGCGTCTTCCAATTATGTTGCACTGAGCAAACCTCACCCGGGCGTATTCCACACTTCTATTGTCTGGACTCAACTGTGAATAAAAATGGACTCAAAGCTTCGTCATTTTAATTTTCGTAATTGAGAGGAAGATTTACTCGAGCTACTTGATGGCACGAGGTAAGAAGAGGACCTTTGGCAGGCAAATTGAATCTATTCCGGCTGATTTGAGTCTCCTCACAGTTTTAGTTCTTACTCTAACATCTCGTATTTTTTGTAGCTTCGATTTCACCTCGGAACTCGTAACGATAAACCGGTCATATCTGGCTACCGTTTTGCGTTTACGTCCTCCTGCGAGTCTCGTGTACTGGCCGGAATGAAATAAAAAAGAAAACATTCCAAAACAGTCTTTTTTTAATAGGATTTACTAATGTTTGAGGCCAGTATGCCTGTATAAACAATGGGTCACATTAAATTTTCTCTATATTCCTCTTTGTCCACGAGTGTTGTAGATTATAAATTTTCTTTCTTTGGAGTTAAATGTCACTAAGTCGCAGAACAAAATAAAATTTTGTTCCCTGAAATATTATAGCTTGATATATTAATCCTATTTTACAATAGTGAGTATTCCGAAGACGTCCTTACGACGATGGTACTGGTCGATTTGTGTTTGTATCATAAAACTTAGTTCATCTAAAGAAGGAAAGGAAGATGGCTGCCGAATTTTGCTACTAGATTTTATGCCGCCGTGTGGTGTGTTACATTCATTTTAATTAAGAACACGCCTTGATTAGTTTATATTTCACATAATTTATTTAGATCCCATATTGTCAATTACATAATATTTCACTTGATCTTAACCTTTAAGTGTGTTTGGATGTAAAAAATATATGAACAGTTATTTCCAAAAAATCTGAGACAAAGCGATGGGAATATGACACAAAAACAAATATAAAACACACGAGGCTTCAAATCAGAAAATAAAAAAATCGAACGTTAATTAAGAATTTAGTAGCGCCATCAATAGGTTCTCTGAATACAGAGCTTAGACGCCTTTGACATAAAAATTGGATTTGTGGCAATACTTTTTTTTCTGACCTCTGCTGCAGTGCTGCATACCTACTGCCGAACCTGAAAACTTCCTTATAAGGCATTGAGGGCGTGTTGTGACATGACTTAGTCAAGTCTTAAATGAGGTATCACCTGGGGTTGATTTTGCATTGTTGATATCTATAAGTGATTGTGATAATTACAAACAGAAAAGAAAACTGCTGTTTTTATTGAAGCTATAGCTTTGATTTAATCAGTTTGATGTATTGATATAATTGTTAAACCGATTTAGGTAAATGTACAAAGTGATAAATATATTCAGGTTAGCACAAAAGTAATGATATTATTTTTCACTTTTTAAAATATGGACAAACAAATTAAAAAGTCTTGCAATAATATTGATTTGCAAAAATATAATAATGTGTATTTGCGGCTTAGTGACTGTGGCGACAAGAAACATTTTTTGATCTACCTTTATTTTTATAACGTATAAGTATGTAGTTAGTGCATAACTTTAAATCTGTAATATCTAATAATTAGTGTTAATACATTTTGACAATTTTATTCCATAATTCCAATCATCTATGTTACTACGAGTATTTGTGGTTCATAATATATGTATGTGTGACATTGTATTTATGTGTATTATACTAACTAACGACATTGCGCTGGGATAGCGGGCGATTTTAAATTGGTATGTGGCATTAAAGTTCTTGTTTACGTTTGTACGTTGTTAATTTTGCAATTAAACCATTATGTTTTACTGTAAAATAAATGTATTTGCACAGAAATCGCGTCATGTATTGCGTAATTTAAAATAATCTAGTGCATAAACAAACAGACTGAAATACAGACTTTGCTTTATACTATTTATAGGTTTCAGTTTCTTTCCTGAAATAGCAGCAGAAAGATTTATGAAAAAAAATGCTACTTCCCATATGACTTGAGGTTAATGTTAAAACGTTTGTACTAAATTGAAATATTTTTAAGGTCTTTTATAAATTGTTCTTATGTTTAAAATGTTTTTTTTTTTCAATAAATTATATTCGCGAAATGGTACTTAAGTGTCTATTTATTCTATCATAGGAATATATCTTATGAAAGCCATGGTTTGTTTTTCGGGGCGTCTTAAAACCAAACTCATACACTACGGATGTAGGTACACTATAATTTAATTCATAGATATGCGTTGTCATATAAATTTAAAAATTGTGTAATGTAAAATACACAATGATTGATACCCTTAGAAGCGTTTACTTTTAAAAAAACTTTTTATGTTTAAAATTTTTATTACTTTATTCTATTTTTAATGTCGACTGCATGTTATTGTAGTTTAAATCATAAATAATGGTTCCAAAAAACTTTAACACCTAACGAAGACTGCACTGATTGACACATTGTTTTAATAGTGCATCATTATAATAATTTACTTGCATCATAAAAATGGCAGGAGCAGCAATTTGATAAACGTTGCCCATTTATCAAATGAAGTAAAAAGTAAAGCTGCCATATACAAAATTTTAATTTATGCTTAGTTTAAGCTTAACGTCGTTGCGACTTTAAGACCCCAACTCAGATTCATTAACGGTTACTTAAATCGCTCCTTAGTACATAATTTTTATGGTGATTCTGTGGACTAAGGATACGATTAAAGTAACCGTTAGTGACTCTGAGTTGGGGCGTAAGACCTCTTATGTTATGTGCAACTTTTGGGAAAATCACTTTTTTACGTCAAATGATTCTACGTTTTGAAGCACTATCGAATTCAAAAACTCATGTGTGTACGACGTTTCCATCGTAATTTATTTACCAAATTCAAAATCACCTATGTGCTTGCTGAACAAAACTTTATCGATTTCCTCAAAAAGCAAATTTTTTACACTTAAGAGGTCTTAAAGTCGCAACGACGATAATTAGAAAAAGTTGTCAATCATAGTAACAATGTCAATAATATTAGATTTTATCCTCTAGAGTCAAAAACAAGCAAGTGGGAGAGGGGCGAGACGTGAGGGCAGGCAGTAAAAGTTTATTGCCACAAAGGGTTTTGGCTGCCAAACCCAAACTTTGGCATTCTTACTTTTAAGCAAGCTTCCAGCTCCGACATATCCTCTGGCCTTATCGGCTAGGTTTGGGATAGACTCTAGAGAACTTTGGCGCTGTATAGTTGTATACTATACTACTCTAATGAGTGGACAGTCTTTAAATTGAAATAGTAAGATTTCAAGAGCTATTTCTAGTGGTAAATTAAACTAGATATAAAACGTTTCAAAAAAAAATTAGGACGCATTGACTTGACTGCACGATATTAAATAATGCACAAATAAAACAATATATTTTTACATTATATTTTTACTATTTTATTTAATAAACGAATATTGTACAAGTTTTCATTACATAATTAAAATTGTCAAAAAATCTAACCACACGGTAATTATTACATAAAAACAATATATTAATATAAATTGACACAAAATTAAAACAATTGAATTTATCAACATAGTGTACTTAAAATTAGATCAAATCACATTTATTTCGAAATAATTTAAAGTATTTTTTATTTGGTATGCGTAAATTATTTCATTTATTACCTAATAATATGATATTATATTAATTACTCATTCATTAGTTTCTCATCAATAATCCAGATGGAAATGTACTACAAGAGATCCGTGTCATGTTGGGACTAAAGTTTATGCTTATATTATTATTGATATTATTATTGATTACATTGTACTAGTTGATATCATAATTCATATGTAATTAATGAACATTTAATCTACCACATTTACTATTCCACTATATTATGAATCTCAAAAGTCTACCAAAATTAAATGCATCGTCCAATAATAGGACATTCCTTTAAATACTTTCAAAACAACAGTGTAAACTGTAAAGTATAATATAGTAAGGAACAAGCATTAAATAAAATCACATGTTAAAATTATTTACCATGAACTTAACACAAATATCACTTTTTGTAGCCAGAGCGCTAGCGTAAAACAATCTAAAGTATAGATAGTTAAATATACTGTCTGCCAACACAACCGTATTTACAAAACATATTGATTTCGGAACTATAAACCTAAAATAAATAAAAGTTAAACTAATTCACAGCATAGAGTAGGTATATAAAGTAGTGTTTAAAACTTTAAATAATATGTGACTGGGTTAGATGAGATTCTCAGATAATCATAGCTTGATATGGCAGATCAGCAAGGCTATTCTGTTTTGTAACTCGACAGCGGAATCCGGCGATGAGTGTCAAAGTTCCTATCTTTAATCGTTTGAAGTTCGAGTTCGATAGCTCGAGCACGAATATTTGCGAGAAAGTATTCGTATGGTTAACGTAAGCAATTTGTATGGCATTTTTTCAAAAGCGCCCCTATCGTGCGTAAATGGTACTAAAATGCCATACAAATTTGACAAATTGCTTACGTTCACCATACGAATACTTTCTCGCAAATATTCGTGCTCGCCCTACGAGACTCACTTCACTTCGCAAGTGCGTATTAGATGATTAGAGAATGACATATTATCAAGATGATGCAAGTTCGCTTTCGAGTCTCACTTGAGTGAGCTTCGATTTCGAGTTTGTATTTTAGAGAATAGCCCTCCAGATGCAATGTTTCGCTTGTGTCACTTGTTAAAATATCTCTTGATACTTAATTAATAAACAGCTCCCTAATTCACGTAAATAAAGAAGTTCGATTGCAGTGCAGTTGCAGTGACGTTCCTATCAAAAGAACACTTTCCGTATTCTCTTAGCTTTCGCGAGCGCTATCAAACACGCTCACGTCACGCGAGTGCTTGTCAAACACGGTCACGTCACAAAAAGGTATTCTGTTGATGCGCGTCAAGATAACGTGTTTCCGATCGCAGTTTGTTTTGACACTTTTTTATTACTAATTGCATTGCGAAGCAAAGCAAAGAGCTTCATTCTGCCATATTGAGATAACTTAATTATGACGTTTTTTTTTGTGAATTGAAGCACAAATCATCACTTTTTATTACAAATAATTTCAAAAAATCATTATTGCGATGGGTAAATATTCTTCAACGTTTTTAATGAAAACATAATAAATTGTATTTGATTATTAACAAGTTTATTTGTTCTCTCATATGACAACACTAACACAGAGTACTAAATAGCCGAAGAAAAGTCTGGCAGGCGCGCAGGATGCGTGCAGGAGAAGTGAAAAGTTCACGCGTAGTTTGCGTGCAGTTGACGCGCAGTTCAAAAATTACGACAATACGGTTTAGACGCTAAACTTCAACTTGATTGCAGCGTTACTGCAACTTGATTGCAGCGTTACTGCAACTTGATTGCAGCGTTACTGCAACTTAATCGATGCGTCTTAACGTTACGTGAATTAGACTGCAGGTCGTATTTATATGTACAATAAACTTCAAAAGGTTAAAAAGAGGCTGTGTAAACAGCTGAATACTTTAATAATTTCCTAAAGACGTCAACATTACTACTATTACGAGTTATTATTTCTCAAATATTTTAAATAAGGTAACGACGAACATGGCCTGTTCTGTCTTTAAATGATGCGGATGTTTGTAAAGTGCCGTTATTGTTTTTACATTATGTTTTGCTACAGAATGTTGTATAATAATAACTAAGTTGTTGCTATTTCCGCCAGAAATAGTTGGAAACTTTTTTACTACATAATTTTTTCTGGTTCTGGAAATATTTGACGATATTTATTGGACTAAATAAAATAAGGTAAATATTTTTATTTTTCATTAAGATTACGTGATTTGGTACTGAGGTAGGTTTTACTAGTTGCTGTTGATTTTGACGAACTATTTATGATAATTAAAATAAATATAAATTTATCCAAAACAATCTTATAATTACTGGATAAGTTTTCGTTTTATATTGTTCTAATGTGAAAGAAGGTATCGAAAACAGTGCACTAGTTTCAATTTTTAAAATCATTTTTCACGATTAATTTAATAATAATGTAAGTCTAGATAGCAGTGAGCCTCGTTAGAAGTCACTGGCATCGGTTTTAAAATATTTAGTGATTAATTATACCGACGACATAAACGTACATACAAAGGTATAATATAGCGACACAAAATATGTGCGATTATCTAAAATATTTTATTCTAATCTAGCAGTCTTTAACACGTTCGGTGCGTTAGGGATCTCTACGAGATCCCGTGCAGAACTTTCATACTGTGCGGCGTCAAAAATCGTGTTCTTTCACTCTGTGCGGGAGGCTATAACACCTAAAGTTCTATGTGTATGATAAAGACAAATATACATATTTGCTTCCCGCTTAAATTTTGAATCAATGGTGTAATAAAATATTTTAGGGGTCGACGAGGTCCCTACCGCACAGAAGTGAAAATATATTCACTCCTTGCGTTGGGGGTTTCCTTTGATACCCGTGAATCGTGAGCCCCGTAGCCGCAAGGACGGGAGAGTTGGAGGCACGAGCACCACAAGTTTTGTTTTAGGGATGTTCATGTATCGATCGTTAAGTTCGCGCTTCGATATCAAATTATTACGCTCGTAAATACGAACAATGAGTTATTTTAAAATGAAAAAACTTGACAAGTGCGAGTTAAACTCGCTTGGAGAGAATTCCGTACGTTGATTTTATGTATTTACCGTTATTTTTCTATTTACAACAAGCCCTTTTATTCGACATACAACGCGATACGGTTCACAAAACAGATTTGTTAAATTTTTTTTCAAAATTCAGTTGTTTACTTTATACCTTCGTCTTTGGGTCACAAAAATGTACATGAGTACCAAATTTCAACTCATTTGGTCCAGTTCTATCGGAGTAAATTGGCTGTGAACGGCGGTCGCCCAAACGCACGAGTGATATAAGGGTTCCGTTTTTCGTTTTTTCGTACGGAACCCTAAAAAGTGCGGGAAGTATGTAAATAAGTCAACGTCGGATTATACAGGAACGTATACATCGGATGTTAAAATAAAAATTTTGCAAAACATACAAATATCCCGTCAGTGGCCAGTGATAGTGATTCGGATTATGAGATGTTTAATCGTCCTGGTAAGAAATAAATAACATAAACGTGTACTTACGTACGCGCGTGCGAAGTTATACTTCTATGGCATCAAAAAACCAATATTAAAAAATAATATTTTAACAATATTAAAAAAACAATATAATAATAATTTTTCAAAACGAGCGTTTTTAAAAACGCACGTGACGTTTTTTGTGACCGTCGTTTTTGTATCACCGTCCGTGTTACAAATCTTAAAATTTCACTCTCATTATTTTTTCCATTTATTTCACAACGCGCCTAAAGCAGTATAACTTCAAAAACCTTCATCACAAACTTTTCTTTATAACACTTTTTTTAAATATTAAATTATTCATATGTACCAATTTTTTTGACGTGATAACGTCTATTAAAACGATGAGCGCCGGGCGATCAGACGATCGGCGTATCGTAGCCGATGCCATAGGCGATCGTAGTTGAGTGGAGCGGAGCGGAGCGGGGCGGAGCGGAGCGGAGCTTTGTCATGACGTTGTCACATTAAACTACCGTCCGTAAACCGACTTTACAGACAACCATTTTTTGTAATAAAACTTTTTTACCTATCGACAACTGGGATTTTATTTTATTCCCATCACTAGTAGCTACACATATTGAACCATCATCTGTTGCGGAACGGGATACAATAGATCCCTAATTTTTATTTTGTAATAGCGATTTACCCTAATGTCAGAACTGCGTGCGAACCTACCAAAAGATAGAGTCATAGCCTATGTTTAAGCCACAAAAAACTCATAAATATACCATTGGTTTTGACGAAGATATTAATTATTTTCAAAACTGCTATTTTAGGGGGCTGAAGAGGTCCCTAACGCACCACAGGAAAGTTTAGTTAAGGGGTTTTTGAGGTCCCCATAGCACAGGCTGAAAGTTCTTTGAAAGTGTTGACGCAGTGAACGTGTTAAAACCTGATCTTATAGGTTTTCATCTCCATAGGATCCAATGCGATATCTTCCAAGCTATCCAAAGTCTTGTACGTTTTAAGTCCAGTCAAACTAACGGAAGTCAGATTACTGATGTGAAGTCCGCTGAATCGAGTCTTAGATGTGAACTTGGACGGCTTCGAGTGAGTTACATCTCCAACCGAGCAGGTGTATCCCGGTCTCTGCAGCACCATGTAGCTCTCTCCGCTAGGGAACTGTTCCAATGCCTCGTCGGTGATGGTGCGGAGGGTGAGCATGTGAACGCCTGGCGGGAAGTTCTGCAAGAAGCTTTGATAAGACTTCACGTACACCTCACCGACCTCGCTGGTGTCCACGATATACACGTTCACCGGGTAATTCATCATCTTGCTGAGAGTTTCAGCGACGCGCGAGGGGAGTTGGTAATCGGTGGACTTTTCGTTGGGGCTGAACAATCTCTCTTTAACGTACATCTGTTCGCTCGTCGCTCTCTTGGATCTCGTGTTGTGCATCGTCTCGAGCAGCAGCCAGTTCTGGAAAGTCGTCGGTTTGTTGTCGACGACGCCCTCTCCGACGCCCCTGAAATCGTCGTACAAGGTCCTTCTGTCGAGCATCACTTCCAGTCGTCCTGGCTCGTACGATGCCGATCCTTGAGCGTGATCCGTCAGCAGGGTCATCCGGGTGTCACCATCTTGGATCCAAGCCATGGTAGTGATCGGATAATAGTTCGCCTCGATTCCCAACTTGTCCACCTTCAATCGCTTCTGATACTGGAATCCGTTCTGGTCGGTGTAGTATTCAGGGGTATCGCCATTCTGGATGTCGGTCTGGATCCTCATGAACAATTCTGTCTCCCTGTTCTTCGGGGGATTTTCATAATCGACGACGTTTTCGATAAATATGGCACGGGAGAGCACGGGATCATCGACGTTGTAGATTCTCACCGTGTGCACTAGGAAGGGCAAGTACATCGTCGTAATTTCTGTGGAGACCGGGCCGGATATGATGATAATGTTGTCGTCGTGCATGCTGTCCCAGGTGGAGTAAGGATATAAGACATTTTTCTCAGGAGAATCATAGTCCGGCATGAAGAGGTACGCACCGGAATGTCTCTGTGCGCTTTGGTATGCACCGATTTGCACTTCCACCACATGCTTACGTTTCATATCCTTTCGATGGACTTGTCTCAAAAATCCCGAATTCCTGTTGACGAGCAACTTCAGTTCAGAGTTCTCGAGCTGGATATCACCGGGCATCATCTTTTTGGTAACGAAACTTCCTTTTTCCTTCTCTGACAGCTGCTGCTCGCAGTTATTGCAGTAGACGACGCAGTGTGCGGAGATGTTAGTGTGCTCCTCCAGGTTGTAGGTGGCCGAAGTCAATGGCGGAAGGGTGGCGACGAACATGATGTCGAAATTAGTATCACTTATGACGTGCTTGCCATCCTTTCGAATATCCACATTCGGAGTGATTTGGTACTGAACGTGACGTTTCTTGCGGGTGTCGTAAATTCGGATGTTGGTGGTATTGGACATGAGTGTGATGATATCGGTACGTTCTTCTGCGAGAGGATTGAAGAGGATGACCTTTTTTTTGTCGACGAAAGACACTTGCAGTTTCCGGACAGGCTTGCCATAAGTCTCCCACTCTACTTCGCTCTGGAGGACGCTTTGAGCGTGAAGTTTATTATCGGGGATCATGATAGCCGTGAGAGCCGCTTCCTGAAGACGAATGCAGTGGTACAGGCTGGTGAACAACTTTGTTCCATAATCCTTCATGACGGTGGCCTTCGAGGTGCCAGTGATAGCATCGTGGTGTTGAAAGAGACCCAGATTCCTGCGCGCATTTATCAGTTGGTCGTAGGATTTCTCCAACTTTTTCTCCGAGGTGATCAATCTCAGGCCTTGCGAGCTCGATTGCTTCAAGTAGTTGAAGACGAGAGTGAAGAGAATTTCCGTGGTCCTCAACTGATGTTCGAATTGCCTCGCGAGCAGCTTCAGGTAGGGTCTGGTGGTGTAGTAGCCGGACCAGTACGCCGGCTTGCCCTCGCTGAAGATATCGGAATAAACGAAGAAGTCGCCTTTAAGCGTGGGGATGTTCTTGTGGCGGATTTTCAACATGTCGAAGTAATCCTGGGGTGTTCCGAACGATACGTCGGCGTTGAATATTTCCTTGTGCTCGTTGATGTAGTTGAACATTTTCATGTAGTTAGTGTACTGCGCGTCGAACTCCACGCCGTACTCGTAGCGGAAGTCGTCCCCGAGCGGCACCAGGACAATGTTGTGGGTGGTCAGGGATCCGATGCGCTCGTACTCCTCGATTAACGTTTTAGATTTGCTGTGGAGGTTTTGTTCGGTGATCTCCTCGTGCTTGGCGGTGTATTCGGAATACTCTCCGGGGATCTTTCTGAAGTCAAAGCTGAGACAGACGGAGGGGTGAGGGCCGCAGGTGCTCTTGATAGAGTAAATGTCGAACGGTTGGTTGTGGACTACGAGCGCGGGCTTGTCGGACGCGAAGCCGGGCATCCAATAGAACTCCTCGATCTGTCTCTGCGCCAACCACTGCTTCCATGCGTAATGAATCCGTTGGATTATGGTGCCTTCCAGTCCACTTTTATCCAGTATGTATGGAACCGTCGCGCCGTGGCCGAAGGGATCGATAGACCATCCAATTTTCGGTATTACGCCCAAATTGGTTTTCACCCAATGATGACCTGAAAATTTAATGGTTATCAACAGCAACGACATGCATTTGTCCAAAGACTCATCAATTCTTTGTCTTTCCACCACAACTGGAATGATATTTTTTTTCCTGTTGCGTTACTAACGAGGAACAAGTTGTTAATTAATTAAGTTTTCTGAATCTCATAAACTTAGCTCTCCGGTAAAGCCCCATAAAGAATCTCCGTGTCATGGGTACCATGGACAACACACTAACTAAGACAAGAACACATCCAGACCGAGGACAGAAATCCAAACTTATTTCAAATTCTGAAATCTTTACTCGGACACCCAGGACACTTCGAATGACGGTCCGGAATTCCGGAACGGTTACATGACGTATAACGGTCTAATTAGCTTTACCTTCGATAAACTGATCGACGAGGGAGTACACATGTGTACAGGCTTCATCAGGCATGACCCATCCGCCCGTGGTGATCTCCAAACGCCCTTCCTTGATTAGCTTCTTGAGTGCCTGCAAATTGATAACATTATTAATCTATTGTGCCTGCATCTCAGGTAACTTCGCGTTTGGATGAACGCCAGCGTTCAACCGAATTACAATTCGATTGTCCTTACTTGAAATATTAAATAGTTGGATAACATTTATTTCATGGGAAAACAAGCAAAGTTATTGAAGACTTATGAAGTGTTTTGTTTCCTGCACTCTTATGGAAAATAAAACACATTATAATAGTCCAAGCTTAAATAGGTTTATTATGAGTGAGGCCGTAAAAATAAAACACAAATACATCACCTTTTGCTTAACCGGGTGCGACCTCTCCCACCAGGCATTGAGGAAGGATATCTCAGTCCAGATGAAAGTCATGTTGGGGAACTGGTTCAGTTTCTGCACGATGTTGTTGATGATATTCTTGGTCTTGGACTCGAAGTACTGCTCGAAGGTCTTCAGCCAGCCGGGGTCGTTGTGCGAGTGGGGTACTACGATCACCTAAAATATACAAAATATTATTTTAATGGCTTTGCATAGGGTTACCAGCTAAACATTTTACCTTTCTATTTTAGTTCGTTGATTTCAAAAAGGAATTGTTACATAATGATTTTTTAATAAAAAAATACACAAAAACATCGTATAAATTATTATACTTATTGAATCTCTCATTTTTTACTCACTGACACAGTTTTAAATTACGTAAAGCATTTTCCTTCACTAAAACATCAAGTACCACTAACATAACCTTGTACATTTAAAACAAAGTGCACAAAATGAAAAAAAAACATGTTTTGATTTTCACCCAAAGTCCAGTGTGGACACTAGTGGGCGGTCTGAAAATCGTTAAAAACACCTCACGTAATTAATGGACGCCCCCTTTAGCGTCTGTGGAATTCCAATAAAAATTATGCAAGTCTTTGATGGCTGATGCATACCTGTCTGTCTTCACACCTACATTTTCCTTTGTTAGATAAAGTTTAGGTATAACAAATAACTTTTCGACAAATAATTTGTAACTCAGCGAGATAATATTACCTAATATAAAATGTTTCATGGAACAATAATATTAATTGTGATTGTTCAATGAAACATTTAGCATAAGTTACTATTTAAATATCCAATACCCAATTAATTGACATCAATAAAATTGGAATTGCGGTTTTATTGCATGAAATATCTTCCGAAGTCTATCAGGCATTATCGTGGTTGGTTTCGACTTATTTGAAACGAGTATTTTAAAAAATAATGTATAATTATTACCTTCAATCTGGGCCGGCTGGAATCATTACGAGCTCTCTCGTAGCGATCTTCAAAAGACTTGTCCCAAAATTCTTTTGTCCGTAGCCAACTTGGCTGAAAATACAAGGAAAGTATAAATCTTACACTAATACAAAATGTACCTACTAGTATTACTAGTAATTTGTCAGTTTGGAGTTTTAGATCGGTGAATGATCAATTGAAAAAATGTAAAATATGCAAAATTAAATGGTAATTTTTGGGAACCCAAACTAAGAAAACTACTTCGCAACCATACAGCCAAACACGCACTTGCTCGGTTTTTTAATATTTTTTGTGAACGCAAGCGTATTGTTCCAAATGTTCAGTACCTAGTGAGATTGTTCCTTCGTGCTTGTTCATACTGACTCGCGGGCGCGGTCGCGGGCGCGGTCGCGAAATTTCAAACATATGAACTACTATGAAAGTGTTCACATACAAAACGCACGTGCGGTGTAAGTAGCGGGCACGCTAGCGACAAGCGCGCGCGGCCCGCTAGCGGCAATATCGAACGTATAGGAATGTATGAGTGTGTTCACACCACAGACATATATACCTAGAGTATACATGTTTGTGGTTCACACTGAACTAGCGGCGGAGCGCGCGACTCACTCGCGATGTCAGGTAAGTTCAACCATTTTGAACTTGTCGCTAGAAACGATAGCACATGAATTCATTATGTCCCCAGATTAAAGGGTGGTTCTTTCATCTAAGATCATGTCCTTCAATACAGAAGAGTTTATTAGTACTATTCAGGCTAGAACTGATTTGATTTGAACTCAGATTTGGCAGAGTAAACACAGGCATCTTATGAACAGAAACATTCTTAATAAACTATGGAAGGAAATTGCTGAATTGTTTCCTGATATGGAGGGTGAGTACCTAAATGGAACTTTAGGTATGAGTTTTAGGTTAAAAAAAGATCGTCGTCCATGTTTTCAACCTCTGACAACATGTCACAATCGCGCAAACGCCTGGCGGCCAGTGTGAACACGAATCCGCCACCGCGCCCGCGACCGCGCCCGCGACCGCGCCCGCGACCGCGCCCGCGACCGCGCCCGCGTCCGCGCCCGCGAGTTCAGTGTGAACACTCACTTCGATCATTCAAAATATATTATATACGTGGAAAAGGATCGTTCCACATCCACTGAGGTAACTTGGCAGAATTTGAACTTTAGTGGTGTGTTAGCACTTATAGTTTCTATTATTTAGTTTCTATAGTTTCTTATAGTACTATCAATTTGACACGATAACATCATAACTATAGTAGGGTCGCTTTGCAGCCGATACAAATGTAAAAAAACCATTAAAATAGTTTTCTAGGGTTTTCACCAACTGACATGAATTTGTTTTTCGTTTTATTGCGTTATATATCTTAAATACAAGTATTTTACCTACACGACAACAAGGTATGTTTGTACACCAGCACGAACGAAACCGTAACGAAAACTTTACTGTTGACAACATAGAAAATTAATTAATTGAAAATTAAAACTACTAAGTATTTAAATTAACTAGAAGCATAAAACCTCCAGAGGTTGGGACGCCATTTATTTTAATTTTACTATTGCTCGCAAAATTCTCGTCAGACGACAACCAAAATGCACTACGATATAACCTATTTATTATATTATTGAAATTTGAAAATACATATAGCTAAAGTGTCGGTGTGTAGCGAGATTAAACAATATACCATTTCAGTTCCAGTTTCCAATCAGAATTTTTCACGTGCTCGGACAAAATTGCATTTGCGATGGTTCGCCCACGCTCTACCAAATATCGGTACACTGACATCGCGTGAAAGCTTTGTCGTTACATTTTTTCAACTCATTTTTCGGTTCTTACAATTAGGTGTCACTAAGTGGATCAATTTTTCGCTCCATTATCCTTTCTGGTAGCGTGTGTACTAAATGCAATTTATTAATGCTCTCAGTTCAGAGGTCCGGGGTCCGGGCTTTTGTTGAGTTTTCATCTATCCATTAGCTTTTTAGTAGTCCAATATGAACATGGGCACACTTTTCATTTTGAGGAGCCTCTCTGATAACCTAATCAGGTCCGTTACAAAAGCGTGGTGGCCGCTCAAAAACAAAATTTCAGATAGTAACTCTGTGCTTCCTGTGATGAGTGATCTAAGTCGAGTTTTACCCTTTTTGTAATTTTAACATAGAAATCTATAAGAAAAAATTACGATTTTTTTGTTCCAATTGACGTTCTTCTGCTATAGTTTTGGAGATAATTTTGTGCGAACTTATATTACTGCAAAGGTTTTGGCAAAAAAAAACGTGATTATAGATATATGTATTTATTTCTAGTGTCTTGTAACACAGGTATTTAAATACCTAGCTCAAGCACCAGCTCCCACAAACATCATTTGTAAAATCTTCCTATCTGTATGAACCCCTTTGTATTTTTGCTGTTTGTGGTGAGAAATATTATTATTTATTTAAAGTTGTAACCCCTATATATAATTGCTCTACAGATTGTTATATATTAATTTTCACATTTTATTTTTCAATATATGTATTTATCGTGAATATTGATTTATTTAGAGTTATATAACTATAAACCAATTTTTTTCAATAGTGATTGGGGTACAATTCTTTATGAACCCACCTAGATTTTTTTACTTCATGTAGATATATCAGTTTACACGAAGACAATTTATAGGTGCCATATTATAATTTAACTCTACTTGTATCATTTATCACATACTATTAGCACACATTTGAAATAAATAAAAAGGTACAATTCACAGGTTTTTGATGAACTACTTTAATATTATAATATTTACTGCAAAAAACTAAATGTAGGGTGACAGTAAATGTTTTTATCTACAAAAGAAGGTACTCATGTTACACCTAGCTCAATTAGATTATGAACTAGAATTTTTTTGAACTTGTTTTCGTCCTCCTGTAAAGTGTCGATCTTTCACTTGTATCACTTATCACAGCAGGAACAGAACTATAAAACAATAAAAAATTTAAAAAAGGATAAAAATTAAACGTTTATGTGGTAAACGTTTCAATCTATGTCAGACATAAGAACGGCACTACTCTGAACATGTCGATCAAAACCAAAACTGTCGGATAGATGAAACAATTGAACGAGTATTATTTCTCTTCACAATATCCTAGCCGAATATTTCAGTTAGGACGGGCTTCCCGCGGGAAATGTAAAAGGAAGGTTTAGCACTCGTTGCATTTCCATTTTTGCAGATTAATTGGAAACCCGCACTTAAAATTAATATTTAGATTACATGAAAACTTACGTCTGTGAGCGTATTGCTGAAGAGATTTCGAAATTTTAAACCAGTTCTAACCAGAGGACGTTGAAATTTCGAAATGCAAAATCAGAGGTTGTTGCACCGAAAAACAATATTCAAACAATAGAAGTTAAGTTACATGAAGTTAGTGAATAAGGCCGATAAGGTATCATCCTATTCCGTTTCGAAACTTCCGACCGGTAAGTGGTAAGTATGTTGCAGAACACACTTCATAAAGTTTGAAGCTCCGTTCATAAACAGGCATTATCAACGCATCAATGCGCTTTAAAAAGCTTTCAAGCTAAGCTAAAAATATGTAGGTATGTTATTAAAAAGGGTAGTGGTAATTAAGTAGCAGCAGCAGCGTTTGTTTTATTTCAATCGGTTTAATAACAAAAGATCCGTAAATCTCATTTTCTCGAGTAGATAGTTGTCCCAAAGTTCGACCAAAACTAAAGAATGAAACTTTTATGACTTCCTTCAACGCCATTCTACTTTCAAAAACTTTTGCTTGTTCTTATTTCCTCAACAATAATTAACGAATTATAACACCCCTTTTGAACTATTCACCAGATGACTGTATTGCATAACATTAAAGGGGTTAATGGTCAACTCAAGCGTCGAAGTTCATTATGCCGCTCGAAGACCTCCGAGACGGCTTAACGACTGGCATGACGGCTTAACAGACGCGCTATAGTAATTATCGAAGCTATTAACGGTCAATTCAATTAGCGCCCTCACCCGATGTTGCTTTAAATCTGTCAATTGACCGACAAGTCCTGCACATACATAGTTGATAGGAGACACCAGGGGTAATATGTGGAGACACCCCTATGTCGAGCTAACCGCCCGCTGGTAACAATCACGCATGTTGTTAAGCCCAATGCATACGTAACGGGCTTTTTCCCGTACGGGACGGTACGCGACATCGTCACCGACGATGTTTTTCCCGTCCCGTACGGGCCACGTTCCGTACGGGATTCCGCTGCGTATGCACTATCTTATACATTTTCTATGAAACGATGTTTCCAAAACTTCACGTCCCGTCCCGTATGGGAAAAACTCCGTTACATATGCATTGCTTAATTAACAAAGGCGTTCACTGTTTGACAGTGTCACGCAGGCACTTGGATGTGTTTCGATAAATTGATAGACTTGATTCGGAGCTGATGAGATAAAAACATTTTAGGTCTGGACATTTGAACTGTTACAATTAATATCGCTTAAACAAGGTATCGTCATTTCACTAAAGCTATGTGGGATTTGATCAAAACTAAGGATTTGAAATGCCGCAAAGATTTTTTTTATTATTTCCCTGCGATCTATTAACGAATTTTAAAGTAGCAGTAGTAGAGATATCCAGGATTAACAAAGTAATGAGTATGTAATTATGTATCTAATAGTCGATCAACTTACAACTACGCGCTACGCAACTCTACATTGCGCGTAGCCCGACACGCAGTTGGCCCCTACAGGTTAAATTCGACACTCATTTCAACTGTCGGGGTAGGTACATTTCCCTGAAGCACAGTAAGTCTGTGATTCATTAATAAAACTTCGCGCATGGTAAGCGAAGCGAATGTATACGAAATGTACTGAATTTGATGGGAGTCGTCACTATGTCTGCCGCAGCGCGCGCTGCGCTGCGATCGATTTCGTTTCTTTTCGCCGACAACGCTTTTCACACTCAACGAACACGTTGCTAATATTTGATTGGCCGCAACCCATTAGCGTCTCACTCTCAGTGGAAGGCGTTGCCCGTGACTACTCCAGGGCCTGGGTTCATCAACCGTACAGCCAGATTGCTCCAGTGCGAAGTGGAGTAGTAGTCTAATCAATAAGTTCAAAATGGTGAAAAATAGAGATACTGCTCTTAAAAATACGTGCGATAGCTCATTCTGTCCGGAATGATGTCTAGAAAAATGTTTCGGAAGCGTTTACCAGCACGTAAAAAATTGCAAAAGTTATTGAAAAAATTAAGTTGCAAAAAAAAAAGGTTATTCGTTTTTATTAAATAACTCCGAAACTATTAATATTTAAGAAATTTTAAAAATAGATGATTACAGAAGAGGAATTTTACAAAAAATAACTCTCAGCTCCTAGAACTCTATCTCCATTATTTATAATTTCAATTTAAAGCTGAAAATGGGCCTCCACGCGGCATTTTTAGGTTGCACGCGCGGCGTCAAAACCGAGTACGTCACACGCAATAATTTTTTTAAGGTGTTAAATATTAATTTAAAAATTTAAAAAAATTACGGTGTATTTTGAACATTTCAAAGAATATGCTCCCGTAGGAAATCTATCTTAAAGTAAATTTTTCAATAAGTTAGAAGATTTTTAATTAACAAAATTTTCTCGAATTTCCATCTTCATTGTACATTAAAAAAATGTTTAAATAAATGTCGTATAAATTTTTCGTTTCGTGGAGCCCTTCTTATATACATACTTAACGAGATCACGCCATAAAAGTTTAAAAAAATGTAATACTTTGTTTATAATAATTTTATAAGCTGAACAAAAAATTTAAAATCTAAATAATATTATTGAAATTGTTTTTTTTTTTCAATTTATTATTATGTAATCGTTTTGGAATTCGTAAAAGACATTTATTGACTTGAAAAAAAACGATGTATAACAAAGTACAGATAAAAATAAATCGATTTTTTAGTTTCGATTCGATAAAAAATCGAAAAAATTGTTTGTTCAACTTATAAAATTATTATAAACAAAGTATTATTTTTTTTTAAACTTTTATGGCGTGATCTCTTTAAGTATGTATATAAGAAGGGCTACACGAAACGAAAAATTTATACGACACTTATTTAAACATTTTTTTAAATGTACAATAAAGATGGAAATTCGAGAAAATTTTGTTAATTAAAAATCGTCTAACTTGTTGAAAAATTAAGTTTAAGAAAAATTTCCTACGGGAGCATATTCTTTGAAGTGTTCCAAATACATCATAATGTTTTTAAATTTTTAAATTCATAAAAAACACCTTAAATTTTTTTAATTGCGTGTGACGTACCCGATTTTTACGCCGGGCGTGCAACCTAAAAATGCCGCGTGGAGGCCCATTTTCAGCTTTAAATTAAAATTATAAATAATGGAGATAGAGTTCTAGGAGTTCAGAGCTATTTTTTTGTAAATTTCCTCTTCTTTAATCATCTGTTTTTAAAATTTCTTAAATATTAATAGTTTCGGAGTTATTTAATAAAAACGAAATACCTTTTTTTTGCAACTTAATTTTTTCAATAACTTTTGCAATTTTTTACGTGCTGGTAAACGCTTACGAAACATTTTTCTAGATCGTTCCGGACAGAATGAGCTATCGCACGTATTTTTAAGAGCAGTATCTCTAATTTTCACCATTTTGAACTTATTGCTTAGACTATAGCTTGTCCGTAGGCAGCCCGAAAACCAACGAAACAAAATAACGATTGCTATGACACAGGCCTAACACCTCACCTTTACCAGGTCACTCACTGTGGCGCGCTTAAAGATATAATTTCAGCAGAACTACTATTATATCTTCTGTGGTAGAACTGACAGTAATAGGCGCGGCACATGTATAATATTATACATATGATGGTATGGTACAACAGTAAAGCGCAAGAATCGAATCAATCACTTAAATTGGTTGACATGCCGACGGTAAAATCATCCACTATCTCTTGAATATGGATGGACAAGTGTATAAAGTAATCATATATCATAGACATGCTGTCACGCTACCGCATAAAAAAAATTTAGGTGAAGAAAATCATCGTGAGGAAACCTGCATATCTGAAAGTTCCCAATAATGATCTAAAAAGATAATTATGTGAAGTGCATTCTCGCGGTTAGCATAATGGTTTTAAGAACGAATAATCGTATATATTATACCGAAAATAATGTAGATGTACAGAGAATACAGCTAGTTTAAAGTTTTAAACGGATTTTACTTACCAGACTAAAAAACTGACCTATAGGTACAACCGTTGAAACAAAATTGGAACGACCTTATTAACAAAATAAAATTATTTTTTTCATAATTCTGAGGTAAACCGAAAGAAGTATGGCATATTAGTCCAGTCATTTTAGGAATTCACTGCGGAATATGAGATACCCAGCTGAATTTTTGTACAAAGTTGTATTTTGGCATTCTAAAACTCGTCTCAAAACCTGCATATGGTAGGGTGACCGCGTCTATTAAAAATTTGAGGTCAGAGGTCATAAAAATCGATTCTTTGCATGTTTTTTGCAAATATTTCATTTCCTATGGGTTTTTCGCTATTTATAATTATCATAAATATTGTACAGAATTAAATTCCCGACAACTATTGTGTTTATTTGCTTTTGCTTATCGTCTCTCAATGGTTTTATTTTGCTGATTTACCACACTTTAACTTTAAAGAACTCGAATGAAAGAAAACAAAATAAACAACTCAGTTTTTACCGCTCGACATTTTTTATTCTCAATTGACCACAGACTGTAGATATTTTTTTTTTTTCACAAACCATAGATTATTTACACAGAGTAAGTATAGAACAAATGGACTGTAGTAACATAGATTAAACAATACATTTTAGACATCCCGCCCGCCAAAGGACGCAGTCTTTTAAAAGGTACACAAAAGAAAATATCTGTTTAACTGATACAATTAACAAGGTACATAATACATAGCAGCGAATCTGCATGAATACTGAATTACATGGCAAGTAAACTATGTGGTAAAATTAACAAAATGAAAGTAAATCCACACTTACATATTCTGTACTCTAATATTATTGACCTTACAAAATGTGTAATACTAATCTTAAGAAACAGTTCACACAATCATCAAGTTGCTATTGAACATTTGTATGAAATAATAACTTCTCTACTATCATCAGTAAATGCAGTTAATACATATTAACCGGTAAAAAGACTTATATTTATACATTTTTTTTTACTCATTATTTTACCCTTACTGTGATGTTATTTGTATTCATAACCTTTTACAAAATAATTTGTTGAAAATTTTACTTTATGAATTATTACAATTATTTTTACTGTATAAAATGCTAATTTTACTCACTGGACGTTTAAATACACCATTTTTACATTTTATTGACACAACACGAGTAATCAAGTCAGGACCAGTATGTTTTTGTATGATTTTACCTAATATCCACTTACATGGTGGGATATTATCCTCTTTTAAAATAACAATGTCATCGATTTCTGGTTCAGCAATTTTTTTATTCCATTTATATCTTTGATTAAGAGTTAACAGATATTCTTTATGCCATCTGTTCCAAAAATCGTTGACAATTTTTTGTGTCAATCTCCATCTCTCTAGATTATTTATATTATTAATTTTAGAATAATTTTCATCAGCTATGTTTATCAGAGGCTCACCAATTAAGAAGTGACCAGGTGTCAGTGGGAGAGGATCGTTAGGGTCATCACTTAGCACTGTTATTGGACGAGAATTAAGGCAGGCCTCTATCTGTGCTAATACTGTAGCTAGTTCCTCGTAAGTTAATTTAGTATCCCCAATTACCCTCTGAAGATGCGTTTTGGTGCTACGCACCCCGGCCTCCCACAATCCCCCAAAATTTGGCCCGTGTGGGGGTATATAATGCCACGTAGTGCTCTCCATCGTTAACAACTCCGCTATTTCACCTCTTATTGATGATTTGGCATTTTGAAACATATTATTGAGTTGTTTGTCGGCTCCAACAAAGTTAGTGCCATTGTCACTATAGAGATCTTGACAATGGCCTCTCCTGGCTGTAAATCTTCTAAAGGCTGCAATGAATCCTTTCGAAGTCAAATCTGTGACAGCTTCTAGGTGTATCGCCCGGGTAACCATGCAAACAAACAGGCATATATAACCCTTATAGGATTTCGCTCCTCTGCCAGGTGAGAATCTGATATTAATGGGTCCTGCATAGTCTACTCCAGTAGATTTAAAGGGCTTGCAAGGTTTTAATCGTGCCTTGGGCAATTGGCCCATTAATTGTGTATTTTTATTCCTTGAATACCTTATACATGTAACACACTCTCTATATATTTTCTTAATCTGATCTTTAGCTCGCAGAATCCAATATTTTGATCTTAAATAGTTTAACATGACTTGAGGTCCGCCATGCATTGTTCTTTGATGAGCATCTAGAATTATAAGCTTACTAAGATGGTTCTTAGCAGGTAAAATTATAGGATGCCGCGTATTATACTCCATATGTGATTGTTGAATGCGTCCGCTGACTCTTAAAATCCCATTTTGATCTAAAAAGGGACATAGATTGCGAAGATTGCTATTTTTTGGTACACATCCCTGAGACTTTAATTGCTTTATTTCCTTGTTAAAACATATTTCTTGAACTTGCTTAATACAATGCTCTAATGATTCATTAATCTCTTTAGTTGTAATTAATTTAGTAAAAGTAGGACGTTGATTTTTTGGTAATTTTAAATTTAGAAATCTCTTACAATATGACAAAATTCTTAACATTTTGGACAAAGAAGAAAACTTATACCAAATTTTCTTCTTTATTAGAAACAGTTAAAGACACTACTCTCTCTTCCTCATTAGTATCTTCAATAGTAAAATCTGACTTCACTCCCTCAATTAACCATGATGGACCTGACCACCATAATGAATTATTAATTAAATCCTTTGGAGTTACTCCCCTAGATGCACAATCAGCTGGATTTGTTTCAGATGTCACATGCCCCCATTGTCTGTATTCTAAAATGTTAAGTATAGTCGTAACTCTATTACTGACGAATGTACTCCAACGACTAGAGCCGCTCTTGAGCCAAGCCAGAACAATGGTTGAGTCGGTCCAACCATGTAGGTTTTCTTTAGGTACAGCCAGAATTTGAGATACTTCGTGAACCAATTTTGCAGCTAATACAGCACCACAGAGTTCCAGTCTTGGGATCGAAATTTCCTTTACAGGAGCAACTTTAGTTTTAGCCGTCACTAAACTGACATAAACTTGATTATCCTCATCAGTAACACGAATGTAGACTGCTGCTGCATACGCTGACTTAGAAGCATCCGAAAAAGTATGCAACTCAATTTTGGTAAGTTTAGTGCAATTAAACCATCTAGGTATTTTTAAACTTTCTAAATCACTTAAATTGGTTCGGTATACTAACCACTCTTTCAAAAGATTCTCTGATAAAATATCATCCCACTGAATATTAGCCTTCCACAATTTTTGAATGAAAACTTTAGCTTTTATGACAATCGGTGCTATCCATCCCAAGGGATCATATAGCCTAGCCACGTCTGATACAACTTGCCTTTTAGTGTATTCATTATTTTCATGTAACGTTATATTGTATTCAAAACTATCTTCTTCTCTATTCCAACCTACACCTAGAACTTTCATCAAACTATTACTTTTTATAGGTACTTCCCTAACCTTTTCTTCATCGCTGTTCTCTATTTGCTTTAAAAACTCATTACTGTTGCTGTTCCATTTTTGAAGATAAAAGCCTCCAGAGTTCATCAATTTATTCATTTGCTTGTAAATTAGACTTGCTTCATCTGTAGTCTCACACCCTGTCATCAAGTCATCCATATAAAAATCAATCTTAGATAATTTCGCCGCTACTGGATAGTTGCTTTCTTCGTCTTGAGCTAATCTCTGTATAGTTTTAACAGCTAAGTAAGGTGCACACGCTGTGCCAAAGGTAAGTCTCAATAATTTATAATGTTGTATAGGATCATCAGGATGAAATCTCCACACAATTCTTTGAAAATCTGTGTCCTCTTCTTTAACTCGAACCATTCTATACATCTTGATAATATCCGCTAAAATAACAATTTTGTAAAGTCGCCACCTCATCAAAATATGTCTTAAATCTTGCTGTAACTTTGGGCCCACAAGTAATTCATCATTTAAAGAAATGTTGTTATCCCCTTTACTTGAAGCGTCAAAGACTATGCGAACTTTAGTTGTAGTTTTGTCTTCTCTTACTACACAGTGATGTGGAAGATATACCGCCTTAGATTCATTTTCACTCGCAACTAATACCATATGGTTCATGGTTAAATATTCTTGCATTACTTTATTGTACTCAACCCTCAACTCTGGATTCTTAGATAGTCGCCTCTCCAACAGATGAAGTCTTTTAATTGCTATCTCTTTTGAATTATTGTATACACTCAGAGGATCATCCGTCGCAAATGGTAACTTTACAATATACCTACCTACATTGTCTCTAATTGTAGTTCTCTCGTATAACTCCTCACACTGTTTCTCGCTTTTTGTAAATTCTCTCTCGATTATGTTTGGCTCGTTCTCAATCTCCCAAAATTGTTTTAATATCTCATCTTCCATAGTTAATTGTGTATGTGTGCTAATAATATCTGTTGTCAACTCAGATTTATGCGATACTTGACCTGACAGAATCCAACCAAACAATGTATTTTGCGCAATGATATTTCTTGTAGGATGTTTAATGATTCCATCAAGTAACATCTCGCTATAAACCTCAGCTCCCAATAAAATGTCTATTTTGCCTGGTGTGGTGTATGTGTTATCAGCTAGAGGAAGATTAGTAATCTCTAGCCACTCCGGAGGATCAAGGTCTGTTGCCGGCAGTACTGTTGTTAAATAATTTAAAACAAATGCATTTATCGTTATAGAAATGTCAGGATTATGATAGGATTGTATTTTGAAATGTACCATGTATTTAATTTTAGTTCGACCATCACCCAAACCTGACACCCAGCCACTCACCGGTTGACGTTTAAGACCTAATAATTGAACAGTTTCTTCTGTGACAAATGAGGCTTGGGAGCCCTGATCAATTAATGCTCTAATTACATGCTCACAATTATTTTTACTATATGCCTTAACTTTGGCTGTTGCTAATAAAACAGTACCCACTTTGTTTCTTGACAAGTTAACGACCACATGAGTTTCATGTTGATTAGATTGTAATGATTCGGACTTACTTGAATTTGTTGGCTCGCTGGTGGTTACCTTGTCAAAGTGCAGCAATGTATGGTGCCTCCGTCCACACCTTTTACAACTCACTGGCTGTCGACACTTCATAACCAAATGTGTTGGAGAAAGGCAATTGAAACACAACCTATTATTTTGAACAAACTCTTGCCTTTCCTTCGGTGCAATTAAACCGAACTGCTTACAATGATAGATGTAGTGATCATCTTTACACATAGCACAACTTAATTTAGGTTTAGTCTCACTAGAAGTAGATACATGAAACACTTTAGGTCTTGTCGCTGTAGGCTTCACTTGTGCTAACGATCTTGCTGAATTTGAATCTATCATCTCCAATGATCTGAATCTCGACTCCAAATAGTTTCTTAAATCCGACCAAGTAGGAAGTTTGTCGCTTGTGCAATTAACTTGTTGCTCCCACTGTTTTATAGACTCATTATCTAATTTTGATAGCACAATATGAACGATGATAACATCCCAGGTGTCAGTTTCTACTCCCATATTTTTCAACGACAATAAACAAGACGACGTAGTATCCAATAACTGTTTTACGGCACTCGCTGTTTCTGTATGTATTTTCTTTTGATTTAATTTAATTAATACATTTTAGACATTAAACTTCGACATTTTAAAAAAAATTATACGTTGAATCGTTTTCGAGATAGAGGGAGGAGAGCGCGCGGTTAGAGCATAATGTAAGGTCAACCTCAAAAGTCTCTGATTTGATAAACCTACCAAAAGTATAAAAGTTCAAAGTAACACTAAAGTACATGAATCACTGATTATTAGGCGATACGAAGTTCGCCAAGGCAATGATGCCAAAGAAGTATAACTTCTCACGCGCGTACAACTAAGTAGACGTTTATGTTTAGTACAAAATAGTTTTTGAACCATAAATTAAAACTGATACGCGTTATTAAATGAATACCTTTATTTTTGAAGGTTTTTTAATATTTTTTTAACGAAATAAGAATTAAAAAAAACTGTTTTTCAAACCGTTCTAAAATGGATAGTATTAAAATTATTCAAGAAAGAACGAGAATTGAAGACGAAAATAGATCATCACCCCCCGCCCCCCCCCCTTATCTCCGTAACTACTGAGGCTAGAACTTATATATCTATTACAGGAAAACCTATAGGAAGTCTATGGTCTTAAAAAAAGGGAAATAATGAATACAATAGGAAAATACCCTCTCGTGAGTTTACTAGCACATGTCAAGTTTTTATTTAAGTAGCCTACCTATCCTTCGAACATTTGGAATAATGATACAGAAATATAATAATTAAATTACTAAAGCCCAATGCATACGTAACGGGGCTTTTTCCCGTCCCGTACGGGACGTGAAGTTTTGGAAACATCGTTTCATAGAAAATGTATACGACAGTGCATACACAGCGGAATCCCGTGCGGGACGGGAACGGGGCACGCACGTATATTTATGCCCCACTCCGTCCCGTACGGGAAAAAAACCCGTTACGTATGCATTGGGCTTAATACGTCATTATGTCAAACACTAACAATCTAATATTATAGTTCCGTACATACAGCGATCATTCAATCCCCGTAAAATTATGCGACGCTCGGCCACTAATTTCGTTCGTGGTTCGCATACGCCACACGGTAGGAGAGCACTTATTTCGCTCGTACGCTACGATACGTTCGCAAATTACCATACGCTTAGCGTATACGACCTCTATCCCATATATTATGCATGTCATAGGTACTTAAACCTACATATGAGGACCGCGTGACTTGTCGCGAAAGTCGCTAACAAGTTTCACTTTTTTTCCTTAGTGCGCTTTCCACAGTACGCAATAGGGACAAAAAACCACCACACTGCATTGTTGAAAACACTCGTGAACTGACAACAGACAGGCTTATCGTGTGCGAATGTTTAGTGAAGTGTATGACCTGCGTCGGCTGCGTTGCTGCATCGTTACATCACATATTGTGACTGTATAACGAGACATGGAATGGAAGATCAATTTGCATAGCTCTTATACTTTAGATTTTATTGATATAATATAAAAAACTGCGAGTTCGTCACCAACTGATGATCATCAAAATTAATTCATACTTCCTGAAGTCCTATAAAGCTGGAATTTGATATAATATGAGCTATTATTATTTATAGACAAAAAACAAAAAATCTAAAACAACCTTCTAACTGTTTCGTTACAAAACAATCCGTGGAGATAGGACTTGTATAATAATTAGGGCGTGTAGAGTTAGAAGCTTGGCTCTACATAAGATCTGATAATTTTTTTATGTTGAGCCATATGGTCTCTTCTGGGCAATATTTTACATGAAAATATTTTTGGTGGTGGAAATTAATATTGAAATGTTTTATTCACTGTACGGCAGAGCATTAGTGACTGTACCTTTTCCCGTTAGAGGGGAAAAATACGTGGAAAGTTGTAATCAAAAAGCAGTTTTCTTTCCTTATCCATTTTACGTGTCACCTTTTATTGAAGTAACGTGGGGTGAGAATCACCCGTGCATCCTCTACTCTTGACAGGATACAAAGACCAGAACACGTACGCTGGGGCTGCCCAGCTTATTAGATAGTGCGTAAGCGATTAGTATTACTTTTTATGTAAAATACATTTTACTTACTTGGAATTCGAAGGCAGGATAAATAACTGCAGTATCGATGTCCGCCACGCTCTCCCTGATTACTGGACACTGCTCCGGTATTACCTGCGAATTGTGTCAATATTAGATACGTAATATGGACCATGTATAATTACTGAACGTTATTAGGAGAGAGGCGTACGACCACAACACTATTATAACCAACCAGCAATTGCTTTCGGCTACGCTGTGGATTTGGTTATCGCCCCAAGTGCTTAAATAGGGCATGTTAAAATCATTAATTTTAACGCTTTAAAATTTTAAATAAATTAAAATTCTTTACGATCTCGGATCAGACTAAAATTCAACCACCCGAAAGTTTTAACAGTTGTAGCTGTTGGTAACCACACTGCAGTGGTGGTCCTAGGAGGTAGGAGGGTCGTCCCCCTCACCAAATCGAAACACGTCAAAATTACAAACTTACAACCTTCTTAACCCCAGATATCTCAAAAAAATATTATTCTATTTTCTACTGCCTAACATAGAATATACGACTCCCATTAATTTTTACACGTTATTATTATTTAATTTAACATGTTTTGTTCGTTAGTTTCTTAGCACGATGCAAGTGTGGGTAAAATCTTACAAGCTCAATCAAAACTACTTCCACTTTTCCTGCGGAGTAAAAATTTTGCATAGGTATTGCATTAGTTCCGATGAAAGGCATTTTTATGATAATGGTTACTTTACCACGCTCAAAGTTGGCTCCAGACGAGGAAACTTCTCGACGGACAACATTATAGACATGAAATTTTATAAGTATGCGCATTCAATAATAGCTCAGGGGTGCTCCATACTAGAAATCTCCTCAGTGGGCAACAGCTCAAACCCAAAGTTTTAAAACCTTGGTTTCAAAGATATTTCAGAAATATGAATAGAAACTGAATATAAATTTTATTTAAAGAGCTCACAGACGAGCAGACAGTGCATTCCAAGTAAAGCTTATATGTCAAGTTTTTTATTATAAGCAAAAACATACATTCTTATTTTTTCCTGGAGGCATTTCATAAAATTCTAAATATCGTTTTTAGGGTTCCGAAGTAAAATCGGAACCCTTTTAGTTTCCTCATGTCCGTCCTTCTGTCCAAAGCAAAGCGCCGAGATCCTTAGTGCATGAAAGTTGTAATTTGGCATGGATAAACATAGTTATTAAAACTCCAGAATCGTAGAAAGAAATATCGAAATAGTATATTTCATTACAAGTGCGGAAAGCCTGTACTGTCATTGCAACGAGTTCCGACAAATGTCCACCCGAGCTGAGGCGCAGCCGAAGGTGAGGGTTGACAGTCGGGACAAGTTGCAATGACGGTTCCGCACGTGTACTGAACAACTATTTTTAATACAGTTGCGAAAAAATGAAGCAATATAATCTTAATCTTAATAAATTACGTCTCACGTTGTTTGTCCGCGATGGACTCCTAAACTACTGAACAGATTTTAATCAAATTTGCACACCGTGTGCAGTTTGATCCAACTTGAAAGATAGGATAGCTTACATCTCAAAAAAAAAAACCTTTTGACAGAACGAAGTCTGTCCAGGCAGCTAGTATATATATATAAATTACGTGTCACGTTGTTTGTCCGCGATGGACTCCTAAACTACTGAACCGATTTCAATCAAATTTGCACACCGTGTGCAGTTTGATGCAACTTGAAAGATAGGATAGCTTAAATCTCAAAATAAAAGGAAACTTTTGACAGAATGAAGTCTGTCCGGGCAGCTAGTAGAATAATAAAAACAATAAACTTGAAAATGGCGCCAACCAAGAATATAAGCAGAGATTTTTTTGTTTTTTTCACCCATTCTGGGTAGGCAAAGGGAACTATGCCCATACAGCCAAGTCTTCAGTACATTTTTTTTATTGATATGAAATGAAAATGAAATTTAATGAGATGAAATGAAATCTAACCTAACTCATTGAATCAAATAATTAAATCTGATATTGAAACAAATTAGTAGCTTCTTTTTAGAAATATTTGCATGAATCATAAAAACTTCGTGGTTGGTTTTTTCTTTTTAATAGACATTATTTTGACAGTTGGGAAAGAGAACGCACGAGTGCGGAAAAGGTAAAGAAAAAGCACGAGTGTGTAATAGCCCACATCCCGAACGCTATACGTCCCTGCAATACGCCACTTTTTGAGCAACTGTATTAAAAAACATTTTTTTCAGGGTACCTCCTCTACCGGTAACGTAAGTATGAATTTTTTATAGTCCACACTACAGGGAGTATTTATTTATTTATTTATTTATTTATTTATTTATTTATTTATTTATTTATTTATTTATTTACTCTTTATTGACCACAATATTAAATTACGGTACAATTGGCGAGCTTAATGCTTAATGCATTCTCTACCAGCTAACCAAGTACAAGCAAGCCAAACAGAGATAACACAGTATCGTTGAAAAGGTCTTCTAAAAATATTATGGGTCTTCCAAGACCATTTTTGAAATTATGGGTCCGTTTGCGAAATACTTTGCTTTAAAGTGCTAATTTTGGTTAGAGCACAGAGGAAATAATAGTACTTGTTAGAGTCAAATGCCGCTGGCTAAACGGGTGGAGTTGGACAAGTGAAATACCTTTAAAACGTATTGATGAATAAATTATCAAATTCTTAGTATACCTGGTATACTGTATACCGAGACTTACTGTTTCGACTTTACTGTCACAAAGTATACAGAGGGCAACTGAAGAAATGAAGAATTCAAAAGGCGCTCGATTATGCCGTATTTCATCCTACTGAGTGTGCCTCTTCTTTTCAGGCTAATCAATGACAAACAAAAGGAGGCGCGACAGAGCTTATTTCTGCTAGTAACCGCCCTCGTTGTGATTCAGTTTTCGTATACATTTTTTTTAATACAATACAGCCCGTGTTATTCAAAAACCGTAGAGCATCCTATTGGTGAAAGCCATTTTTAAAGTCCGTCCAGTCGTTTTTGAATTTATCCATTACAAACAAACGAAAAAACAAAGCTTTCCTCTTAAGAACGTGCTGCTATTTCAGATTTTACTCATTAATTTGAGAGACATTAAACTTAATGTAACGGGATCGAATATTGACGATTACTTATATTCATTATGAACTAGAAACTACGCATGAAAGATCAGTTAAAATTAATTCATATTTCGTTACTTCTGTTGGTCGCTGGGAAGATCCCTCGTCTGGAGAATACCCTGAGTAAAACTGACTCCTGAATTTAGTTATCGTAGTTGGGTAGCATGCTAGGTTCGAGAATTGTTTTAGAATGCGAGTTGTACCTTTAAACGTCAGGAAGAAGTTCTGAAAGGGTTTTTAGGGTTCCTAACGAAAAATCGAAAAACAGAACCCTTATTGGTTATAAACTTACATTGGCAAGAGGATGGTTCTTCTCCCGGAAGTAAGGCAAGCGCACTCGTCCGCTACCATCTTCGTTCGCGATCGCGTTACCTGCAACAAATAAAACTAAATTTGGAGAGGTTGTCTTAAAACTTTAAAAATATTACTACTTACTACATTCATAGGTACTTTAGCACAATTAAATACAAAATATTTGGCTTCGCTGGCCAGTGTCTGGCCAACATCGTCCTGTTCTCCTGGTGACATACACATATTTTTAATCACTCTCTTTTGTCTAACACCTTTCCACTGTCCTGGAAATCTGCCCTGGTCATCCCGTTAGCCAAGGTCCCTAATCCTTCCTCACTCTCCGACTTTCACCATATCTCCATTCTTCCTTTCCTTTCTTGGAGCATTTAGTACACGACCAACTGTTGAACTCAGTTTGCTTTCAACTCAATTGACTTTGATATTGTTTTAGGTATTCTCTCTTCACTTAATATTACTTCTTCTACCGTAGCTTATTTTGACTCTTATCTTCGGGGTCGCTCGCAATGTATACATATAAATGACACTTATACGGATTGGTGTACATTGAATTCGGGAGTACCCCAGGGTAGCGCTCTCTCTCCTCTTTTACTCTCAAGTTTTATTAACTCAGTTACTTCAGTTATCTCATCTAATTTCCATCTCTACGCAGACAATCTGCAGATATATCGCCTTTATTATGCATGTGACGTTAATACGGCTATTGTCGAGATCAGCAATGACTTGAACAATATTAGTTTATGGGGTAATACATATTTTGGTTTACAACTCAATCCTACGAAATCACAAGCCATTATAATAGGTAGCAAATATTTGTGCAATGTCACTGATCGTAATTCTTTGGTACCTATCCTCATTGACAGATACCCTATTGCGTTATCTGATCAGGTGAAAAATCTCGGCATCATATTTGAGGAGTGGCGGAACAAAACATGATAATTCCCTAATGTCCAAATGTTCACAAAAGGTCAAAAACCTGTAACGTCTTTGTATTTGTAAAATAAAAAAAAAAAACTTGAGTGGTGTCAATGGACACCCGGATGGAACGAAGTTCCTTGCAGTCAGTACTAGGATATCAAAAACATGCAGCAAGTGTGCCAAAACAAATCTAAGGTATTAAATTTCATGAGAAATTTCACGAATTCTCACGAAATTTAATACCTTACATTTGTTTTGGCACACTCGCTTGCATGTTTTTGCTATCCTAGTACTCTGGCTTGCTTTCTATGTAAAAAAAACAACGACGGCAAAAAGTGTCGTTACCAAATTTTCCGCCTAGCCCCCTTTCGCAACGCGCGATAAGGAACTTCGTTCCAAAACGAGTGCTAATAGATAAATAGGGCTAAATGCTAATACACATGTTTTCTTTTTTTACTCATATTATGTAGTTGTTCTTATGTAAAAAATGGAAATATCATATTTTGATCGGATCTGATGAAAAATATCACGATTTGTGCCAAACAGTTTGGAAATATCATGTTCGACGTTTCTTGTTCTTCACTCCACTATTTAATTGAGAGCATGAAAAATTGCAAACTACGCAACTCACTAGAGTGCTCTTCAACTAAATCTGCACTTTATTGATATTTTTGAACATGGAAATATCATGATCTTCATCAAACCTCCAACTTCAGAGGCTATTTACTCTGCCTTTAAAAAATCTGATAAATTACATTATCTGTCTATTGCTTATACTTGAATTTATTTACACTGTCTAGATATAATTCCCTTAAACTTTTTAAATATTAAAATAAAATTTAATTAAATTACTCATTTATTTAGTAAGTATATTATGTTAATTCTATTTTTTATTATTGCTGTTGTATTATATATTATTATTGTTATATATTTTATATTTGTCTATTATGTATATTTGTATATAAGTATTATACTTTCAGTTTCATGTGTTCACTAAGTTTCCTTTTGCGGGGCTACTGGAAGAGATTTCGGTTCGAAATAAGTAGTACCCATGTGCGAATGTCTCATAAGTTTAATTTTTTTATATTTAATTATATGGTGTGCATAAATTATAAAATAAAGAAATGAATCACATTGAAAAATAATATTTTTGACACAAAATTTATTTTACACCACAATTATTGATTTACATATTTATGCTAAAGCTAGGCGGGAATCACAGGCATAAGAGTCTCATCATAATGAGGTAACGTTAATGGGCGAAGCATTAAGTGCAGCTAAGTGCTTAGCAACTGTTAACGAGACAGATTCGCTGTAGCTGTGGAATTCTTACCACCAGCTGCAGTGCCTGACTGCCTGGCCGTATAAAAGGCAAATTAATAATTGCGACAAAATTGAAGCAAAACTGTGCTACTCTACATTCGCCACAGTGGAATGTAAGCACATTTTCTGAACAACCTCTTACCGATGTAACACGTACATTATAAAATTACAAGATAATGTTAATTTTACTTAAGGGCTATCCATAAATGACGTCACACGTTAGTGGGGGGGGGGGGGTCGATGTAATGTAACATTGTGTGAGAAGGGGTGGGAGGGGTCCTAAATTTCGTGACGTCACATTTCAAAATCAATCAAATTGGTATGTATATGTAAATAATAAAAAACAATTAATGGAAATAAAACTTACTAATTTCTAAGTGTAAAATTTCATAATATTATGTGACGGTCACACTAGGGGGAGGTCTTACAAATGTGACAAGGACGGGGGAGGGATCAAAAGTCATGAAATTAGTGTGACGTAATTTATGGATTTCCACTTATACACAATCGATTTAAAAGTATATTTTTTGACAAATACATATATATACAAATAGCTTTACAAATTTTCATAGCTGGGTTCTTACGGTTATGCAGACTTCATAAATCTTTAATAACATAATTGAGAACTTTCAGGAGGGTCTTATATTATAGAATACATTATCGTCGACCATTGTATAATCCAATTACTAGGAGTAATTGCAACTACTATTTTGTGACTATGCTTAATATACGCACAATTTAATGTTGCTTATATTTTGCGTAAAAAATAAATTTCGAAACTGTTTGTAACTGATTTACTTTCAAAGGGTCACTATAGTCTCCAGTGAGGATTGGCAGAGTCCATAGCCAACACCTTACACCTAAAAATATTAATAACTCGGAGCTCTGGAGATTGCTTTACGATGTTTCCTTTTCCAACCCACATAATAATTTTTTTTTCTACAGAGTTGAAATTTTGCATATTGCTTTAGTTCCGATGACAATGCATTTTTATGATAATGGTGATCTGATATTAAGCTCAGGCTTGGATCAGATGTACATTACAGATTACAGACATGAAATTTATGTACGCAGTCAATAATGTATTTTTTTAATATTTTATTTCTCATCGTAGACGTGAAACTTGAAAAATCATAAATATTTTAGATACTTATTACTCATAGAAGATACTTTATTATATTTATCGCATAATATCTACATAAGCTAAAAGTAGCCAACAAGGGTTCAACGAAATTTTGATATCACGTTAGTTCTATTTCAAACCCGCAAAGAGTAAATTGCTGAGAATGCTTTCAAGTCGTATTAACATAAAGGCAAATTACATAAATACGAAGATCTGTAATACAAACTTACATCTACTTATATCCTGACACTGAAATTATAAGTCTTCTAACATTAAAGTGTAGAAACACAATTCTTACAATTCGTAATTTCTTACAAATAATTTTATTCCTATGGACTGGCACATATTGATATTGTGTCTCTTAACAAAGGCGACAAACTTCTCAAGCTTTCAACGAAGGGTTATTGCGATGATGTAAATTTGAGAAACATGATTTTAATTACGAAAATATTATCTATTAGTCATTTCATGTGTCGAGTTCGTTGGATTGCCACTCTGCTAAATAAAGATAGGATAAGGAAATATGATAAAACAATGATATTGTATCTGTCCAGCAACTAACTAGAGATAATTTAAGGGCATGAAATACAATATACCTAATTTTGTCGATAAAAATACCCACATTTGGGCTAGCCATCATATTTTTTTTCAATGTAGCTCGTTGCTACGCAAGTAGTAGGGGGCACTCGCGTAGGGCTCATATTCAAACAGCAATAACTCACCAATCTTGCTACTTAGAACAATGATTTTGATATTTTTTTAGGGATAATATCCTTGTCAATCAATGCACGTGTATAAAAAAGGTATGTTATAGTTTTTGAAGTACATTAGAAAAACTAAAAAATAGGGGGCCATCCATAAATTACGTCACACTAATTTCATAACTTTTTGACTTCTTCTCCGTCCTTGTCACAGCTGGTCACATTTGTGAGACCGCCCCCTAGTGTGACGTCACATATTATGAAATTTTACACCTAGAAATTATTAAATACTAGCCGCCCGGACAGACTTCGTTCTGTCAAGTTTTTTTTGTTTTGAGATGTAAGCTATCCTAATAGGATAGCCTAATCCTAGATAGGATAATCCTATCTTTCAAGTTGGATCAAACTGCACACGGTGTGCAAATTTGATTGAAATCGGTTAATATAAGTAGTTTAGGAGTCCATCGCGGACAAACAACGTGACACGTAATTTATATATATTAAGATTACCGCGCCTTAAGCACTAACTTATTCTTTGGAAAGAAAAAGTAGTCACGCGAAACTGACCTTCTACTTTATAATACCTACTAGTTACAGATTTGCAAGCTCTGCACGAACGCGCTGAACTAACGTAGGTATCATGATCATGTCCAAATTGAGTAAACGGCTGCTAAATTTTCGACTACTAGTCCAGATTTCAGTTTGACCGAGTAATTAGATATTCGTGCTACATGTACTCGTAATAGATTCATTCACGGTATACGATAATTCACGAGTGGCAGTGTATCATGCTCGTCACGTGCGGGTTCGGACGCGTCATTATGTAATTGTTGTTATTGTACTATATGTACGTATTAGCGTGTATTATCTGCCTTGCTTACGCTTTCCGATAGGTTTTAATACTTTCAATGTATGATATCCAATAGTTTTAATTATCGATATAGAGCTCCATTATATTCTTGGTTTAATAATATTAGGTAAAGGTTGTAACAATACTAGGTTGCCGTAATCACGTTAGCCACAAAGCATATAAAGGAAAAAGATGCATAATTATTTTAAAGTCACACAGATGGAGGTCCCAGTACCATTACCTATCTAATATCTTATAAAACAGTAAAAAAAATATATCTTTCTCCGTAACCTATACTCAAATTCAAAATTATTTATTGCTCTTCTACAAAATCAGAATTATACTTTGCTTTGTTTTCCCGATTATCTTAAAATTACATAATACTAGCTGCCCGGACAGACTTCGTTCTGAAAAAAGTTTTTTTTTATTTTGAGATGTAAGCTATCCTATCTTTCAAGTTGGATCAAATTGCACACGGTGGGCAAATTTTATTACCATCGGTTCAGCAGTTTAGGAGTCCATCGCGGACAAACAACGTGACACGTAATTTATATATATTAAGATGATTAAATAATCCAAACAAAGTACTAAAAATTAATCCGTATGCAAATACCTATGTTCTCATTGAATGACGCATTCCTATTTTGTTGTAGAATACGGGACTGGTATTTCACGCAGTATTCTAGCGTTCTTGAAACTTGCTCTCGGACGACCCTTTGTGTCTTTCTTTGCCGGCATTGTTGCATTGCATCCTACATTTTTACTACAAACCTGCTTTTACATAATCCTTCGGCCACGTTACTTTTTATTACGTAGTTTGTTGTTTATTCAAAATATTTTTTTACAGAAAAAAATTACTTAACTTATTCACAGTTACTCAGAAAAGCCCATGTTTGTAAAATATTGTTGTTTGTATTCATAATTGAAATTCATATTCGAACAATAACCGCGTATCCTAACCTCTCTCTTTCTATTGTATTATTATATTCGCTCATTGTTATTGTCCGCGTCTGCTAGCTAGCGAGTTTAATTGAAAAAGGAGATGAAAGCTATTAAACATAATTAATATTAAATATAAATATTTACAACTGAACAAATATTTTCCTGAAGCTTATTATATAAATTGATATTATGGGAGATTTTAATTTTAAACATTTGAAATACATGTATGTATGTAGACCGTATTAAATTCGGTTTCGGACAAAAATATAGTTTATAACGGCAGAAGCATTAGATTTGAGCATACAATTTAGTTACTATCTTAATAATGTTTTGGTTTCAGTGTTTTTAGGTATCTGAAAATGCAGGTAAAATTCATGCTTTTTTGAATTTTCATAATTGGGTATTGTCATACGAACCATGATTATATAATAAAAGCGGTCAAGTGCGAGTCGGACTCGCCCATGAAGGGTTCCGTAGCAGCAAGTAACATAATATAAAAGTTCTTGAAGTTCGTTGTAACTTTGATCGAGGTAAATTACGATTTATGACGTATTAAAAATCAGATATCAATAAATTTAAGTGGGACCACATGACAAGTACCAGCTTTCGATTAAAAAAAGAATCATCAAAATCGGTTTACCCAGTCGAAAGTTCTGAGGTAACAAACATAAAAAAATAAAGTCGAATTGAGAACGAATTGAGAAGTTTTTTTTTTGAAATCAGTTAAAAAAGGGAAAGTAAAAAAAGAAATTGCAATCTGTGATCTAAGAATAATTTACAGAACGATACGTTATGAATTATGATCATTTTGTTGGAATTATTCTTCCGCGACACAATTATTACGAACCGTTATTTTATTTAGCTTTTTTAACCACCGATACCAGTGCAGCGCGTAATGTGACTATTTTAATGCGGTTACCCGTAGTATAGCAGCAATCAATTGGTAATTTATATCCTTCTGTTACATTTGTAACTTAAAACCACAGACATTGGACCATTAGTTTCGGACATTGAACTGAAATGCCCTTAAAATTAAAACCAAGCCACGGTAAATCATCATTAAATCAGGGATCGATAATCCTTTCCCGATGCCACTACTTGCCATGACGCCATTGCGTTAACAACATCATAACATTAGAAAGATTAATAACACTTTAAAATATTTGTGTACAGTCAACAAAATAATTAGAAATGCAGGGCATGATACTCAAATTTTCCATAATGTTTAACGTTACAGAATATTTGTGTTATCATTATTCATTCATCATATCATTATCGGTAAATGCTACCTACGTAAGGTATAATTTAACATTGATAATAACACAAAAATTCTGTAATATCGAGAAAAGTTTTCGTAGCATGCCCTGCATACTTAATTCTTACGCCGACTGTAATGACTGTAGCTTGAGAGTTCATTAAGTTTCCTATTTGATATTTAAATAATATTATGCTTGCGTTTAGTGAGTTTGGAGGTGTTGCATTGCAGGTAAATTCACTTCACTGAAGTAGGTACATATTGATACGTAAATTTATTTGCAAGTTCTGAATCATGCTCTCAAAATATGATACACGTAAATTAGTTAAGTCATAGGCAACTAAGTAAAAGTAAGTAGGATTTGTAAAAAATCGATCTCTACCGCGGGCGAAGCTGCGGGCAAAAGCTAGTTAGAAACTTAAAAGATGAACATCGTAGCACACTTCGTATTCGTAGCTGCCGAATGAATTGATGAATTGTACCTTAGAATTTAGACAATACAACTATAGATGCGACAGGTCGAGATGGCGATTTTCCAGTGACGTGACACTACCTACACCCAGTTGTCGATATAAATTTTTGGTAAGCAAGCAAAATAACATTTGTTAGAATGAAAATTTTATTTATTGTTCTGAGTAAAATTATATTTATAAAAATATATCGCGCAACAAATATTCAAAGAATCTTGTTCTGTAACAAAATCTTCCATTACATTTTCCCATAAATTATGTTTTCAAAAGAATTCTTAATATCAATATAAAATAATGCGCATTACTATTGGCCTATTTCTTCCAAAATAAGTTAAATAACGAGTTTGTATGAGTATAAAATACATTTCGACCTTGTTTCACATTTTTTGAAAAAATACGCTAACAAAAAGTAAAATGTGCATCTCCAAAATCTCTTTGAATTCTAATATCCACGTACGACTTTAACGATCTGCCAATGATTCCTTTTCGTTTATGCCACCAGTAACATTTTAATGTACCTACTTATAATGCTAATTAAAAAGGTTTAAAAAAATATCTCAGTTTTGCTGTCGTTGTTTTATTCACGCATTTTTTGAAACCTAAAAGAAATTTTAAGTGAGATTCTCGGAAAACCTCTCGTTTAGCTTTTCTCTTAACCCGTAGTTTTAACAGGGTAGGTGAGCCCTAAAAGTTAGCATTAGCAGTAAATATATTCCTTTACTTCACTCTGGTAAGTGGTAACCAAGTCTATTGTCACGAAGCACGATATTTTAATTAGGTACGTAAATGAGCGGTTGTTATTATAATATTAGAAATAATACGTTTATTTATTAGCTTTTTTTTCATTTTACAAGCAAAAATAAATTCAAAAATAATTGGATTAAACGTTTAGATACGAGACTTATATTTGAATGAAGTGGCGTAGGTGATTGTATACGTATACGTATAGATTTTAAAATCGACGGGCGGTTCGTTCAAATTTACTCACAAAGTGAGGTTCATAAAAAGTGCATAATATGAATTGCAAAGGTAGAACAAAATAATACGAAATTCTCTTATCACTTTACCTCTGTCGCCATGTTCTCCGTGTACGTGGTATCGAAACTGTGATCCCGGACAAGGACATTGGTAGAGTTGTTGTAAACTTTACAGTTCTTAATAGCGCTGAAACTAAGCTGTGAACATCTTAGTTAAGCTGTGATCATTGTGGAAATCAAATTTAGTTTATACAAACAGGTTACAATCAATACAAACATGTTATGAATTATTAAATACCTAAAACTCAGTCGGTTAGTCTACATGCGTATACAATAAAATTATTGCCTTATAAATATAAATTAATTAAAACCTACAATTTATTCATAAATTATCGAGTTAATTAAAGATAGGTACCTAAAGAACTAGAGGGACAGAGGGTTTAAGTACACGCGCAGTACTGAATGCATGCGCAGACTCACAAAGCTCATGTTCAAACTGTTTAATAAAAATACAAACATTTCTCTGATTTTTTAATTTTTTAAGATTTTCAATTTCGTGTGATGAGCTGATATCGTCTTTACCGAAACAAAAAAAACTTTTGTCCTTAAACCAAAAATATACTACAACCCGTCTTACTTAGGTATATGTACATAGCTTAATCAACTTGCCGTTTACAACTTACTGAAACCACAATGCTATCAACCCTTAATCAAAGGGTAAATAACTTCAGGTATCAATGTTAAAACAATATCTGAACCTAATATTCGTCAGTGCTTACATCGGTCCCATGGTGTAATGGTTAGCACTCTGGACTTTGAATCCAGCGATCCGAGTTCAAGTCTCGGTGGGGCCATAGTTTAGTCATGATTTGCCTTTTGTTTCTGTTTTTAATTTTTATTGATGTTTTACTATCTTCTGTCAAAATGTAGCGCGTAGCTATATAGTAAAACCTTTTAATTTTTTTTATGTTCTTTAAATATTATAAATAAAAACAAGTATTCAATATATTTCAAAAAATGACGTGGAGGGGTGTAACTTAAGTCATTGGTGTATATTATATGTTACATATATTATATTTACAATGTTTGCATAATTAGAAAACCAATCTTTAAATAAATAAATGTTTCATAAGTTTCATGCTTGATTTACTGATATTTCCACAAAATTAAATTAAAGATTTGTTCAAGGTATATCTATGAAATCGGGAAATTTCAGTGGTACTTACACCTTAAAAAAATCAAATTTAAATTATATATTTTTGTTTATTCTTAAACTCAGACTTAATTTTAAATTACAAAAGGTATTTAATGCGAAACATGAGCGTTACGATAAGATTTGGAAGCGAAAATTTCGCAAAGAATACTTTTTTCCGTCCGCCGTACAAATTTTAAAGAAATATAAAAATTTTCCGCGGCACACTGAGATATAAACCATATTTAAAATATAGGTATACGAGTATACGTAGTGTGTTCAAAAGGTAACGGGAATATTAAAAATAATGCGGGTTTGGAGAGACCGATTGTCCTTGTAGTAAGTAGTTACTTAGTACTTAGTAGTATTTATTATTGTTGGTGGTAAATAGCCGTACGTCTTTTTATGTTCAAAGTCAATGTATATTAAGATAAAAAGCAAGACCGACGGCTTTAGGTGCCCTCCGAAGCACGGAAGCACTCAAGTTTTTTTTGCTACTGGCGGTCACCCATCCAGCAACATCCAACATCCAATCCGACCGCACCCGCGGTTGCTCAACTTTATCGATCACTTGGATTACACCAGCCTCCGGCTATGAGCGCTTGTTTACCTCCTAGTACGAATATGTGTATTTTCATAATCAAACTAGTATCTCATGATATCCATATGGCATTATTTGATTTATTTTTATTTTTTGACTCTTCAAACAATGGCATCTCACAGCATATTTGTTGTTTTTTAATTTCACTTATCTAAGAAGACTTGGGTTTTCAAGGCGAATCTAATGATATCTTTATACCGTTCAGTGGTTTGGAAGATATGGGGTAATAAAGAATATTGCACACATATATATACAAGATATGCGCGAAAAACATAACCCTTCCTGGCAGTCGGGTAAATACAAACACAGGTCACCCATAAAAGCTAATAATTACACGAGTATTTTAATCTAAATAGGTACATATCTATATGCAATGTACATACCTATTTAATATCGGTTTAGTATTTGTACAATAATGCATGGAGATCAAAGAAATTATAGTTGCATTATAGGTATGCCTGGTACACACTGTACATGTATGGGAGGTAAAAAAATTGAGTTTGCGAATGTTTCAACACACAAGGCATAATATGTTTGAATTTGAACTTTTCCTGTGAGCGGTTGACGTTGATGCACATAATATCAATCTAATTAAAAACTCCTCTGTCGTAGCACAGCGTAGTCCACGGCAACTTTGAATTTCCTGTCGTTGGTGCAATTAAGTCGAACATATTTAAATATGAAAACACTGCTCAAGCATTTAATATACGTATATGTTACGATAAATGATAGATAGACTATAAAATAATATAAATATTAATTTAATAATATTAACTTATAAGTTATAAAAACCCACTGTGTCTCTCATGCGCCACATAAACAAATTATACTAAACGGCTTTCGAATGCTTTCTTGTTAACTGAGACTGATACTTAATATAACAATATCTAGCTAGTTAAATCGAATATCCTAAATTCTCAAAAACTGTACCGCAAAAAACTATTTGTATTTGAGCCCCTGTTTACCACCATACGACATGCTATACGTACTACTGCAGTGTGGCGTTGAAACTTGACCTGCGATCCGTTTCGTATCGGAGTTCATTGGTTTTAAAACTGCAATGAACCAAGTCGATCTCCTTTAATATTGCCAGAAATATGTATTACTTAGAATTCGACGCATTGTTTAAAATCAATATGAACAGCACTAACGGGACTAATGCTCCAACTCAAAGTCACTAACGGTTACTTAAATCGCACCTTAGTACCGAATTTGTATGGAGATTATTTACCAAGAAGCGATTTAACTTTTATGCAAAATTGTAAAACGAACTTAGCATACGAGAAAATTTTAGTGATGTTCAACTGTTACCGAAGTAACAACCAATTATTAATGCTGAAAACATAATACATACATATATAGAGTTAGACGAATTATTATAAATAACGAAATGAGTGAGATGAAATTGGGTTTAATTTTAAAGCTATACCAGGGACGCTTTGGGCTACTTTTAGATCAGGCGGTGTAAAGAAATTACATAATTATTTTATAAGATGAGCGTTGTTGACAAGCGTCATAATTATAATTTTTGTCCTCCTCCGAATGCGGAGAGTTCTGTTCTCTGAAACAGTGTAAGTAAACTTATAAATGTTCTATGTTTCAGCTTTCTTATCTTTCTTATATAGCTTTCTTTGCTGGCAACGCTTGATGCGTAAAGTTGTAACTAAAATCCATTTTTTTGGCTTTTCAGATTAAAAGAAAGAACTTTAATAAAAACCTTTGAAGTACAAACTCAAGGATTTTATCGAACGTATTTCTTGTTACTTCATAGTTTAATTTTTTTGTTGTTAAGAGAAAATTCGCCGAATCAGCTTTTAAATTACACATTCAATTAACGAAGGGATAAATTCACGCAGTAATGCGCTTATGAGAGGCATGGTGCGGAATTCACACATTAAATTAACAACCACCTACCTCATTCCTCTTTTAAAATAAACATCAAATTATTTATAAACCCATTATACGTATGATCTTTATGAGTGTATGAGTCTATTTGAATTCCACTCTATACTTTCATATTCATATAAAAATTATATGAATATGAAATTTATCAGATTACATTCAGTTGAACACAAGAAACAAGTTCAGCGTCACGATTCGCGACAGATGATGATGACAAAAAAAAAACCAACCTGAGTATTATAGATCAATAGCAGAAAACGTACTCGTATTTCAACAACCTTATTCATAGACTGCACGTGAGCTTCGTACGTTCGTACTTCGTATGTTGTAAACAGAATATTTAAAAAACCATTTATAGAAACCGAGTAGGTAATTAGTATTGTAACAATTTTACACAAGGAATTCCTCGAATGTATCTGCGGTAAAATAGGAAAACCGCGATGTGCCTAGGTGAACAAACTAAAGAGCTGGGTTAAAAACAAAGAAAAGAACACTGCAGACTTTTCATTTTAAATCTTAGGAAAAAAACGTAGCAACTACATTTTTTTATTCGCATTTTCAACATTGTAACATTTTAACGTAGTAACATTTTAATCACGAAACTTTTTAATTTATTTTACACTACAAATGTTAAGCAGAACATTCACGTTAGTAATTTTGCAAGAGCATTAATTACTCTCTACCGAAATATCTTACAGCAGACCCACCGTGTGAAGAATTTAAAAATGAGAATATTATTGAAATCTGAAATTAGTGTTTTTACAGACAAGAAGTTAAGTAGTAGTTATGCAAAAGAATTTTTGATGAAAAAGCGAAATCCATAGATTGCTTGCCTGTTTAATAGTATGTCTCTAGTTCTCTACCTATGTCAGTACATCAGACCATATTTTTTGCTATCTAATCTCCTTATTGTAACCACTGTACCTAGACAGAGAAATGCTTATTAATGGTTCATCTTAAATTGACCAAAGCTAATATCAGTTACAATAAGTAAATATTTTGTAAGTTGTGACTTGTGACCATTACGTTAAGTGGTTGAGTTACACAGTACACTTCTGGTGAAAATAACAATGATTTCCAGTTGAGCAGAAGTGAAGCACCGGTCGGTATAATTATTAAAATATGAAATAATATTTATTGAACCGTTGAATAAGACATATCGCATACGTTTCCACATGAATTCTCGTGTCCAGTAGGGTGGATAACGTTAATAATGTTGTATAGCACTGCTCACTCCTGATATCAAGGGGACGTGTCTGATATTTTATATATAATTTCCCCAAACAATCAAATTTCTAAGTTTCGTATAGCCATGTGCGTGACGCGGCTATCACAGCAACGCGAGTTTTTTTTCAACGATAAAACTAACGCCATCCGTGAATGAGTTCGCGTTTATTTGTTGTTATTTACGTTGCGTATGAGTTAAAAATATGCAACTAGCTCGAGTCGTGAGTCATGGTGGACAATAACTTCAACCCTTAGTAGACCAAGTACCAAGTACTTCTTTTCATCCATATTTTATGTATCATGCTAATGCTGCAGCGGCCGGCACAATGTTAATTGTTAGTTACAGTTAAGGGCATGCCACTTAAAAAAGAAAAGTAATAAAATAACACGCAAAACTCATTTATAGACCATCTAATTTAAAAATGAACGCGTGCCCAGGCCCACTCATTATTATTGTTATCATTTGTAAGTGGAAATTTTTATATACCTGCATTTATTGAATTAAAAATGGTTCCTCAGTATTGCAAATTACAAGTTATAACAATAATCTTTTTTTTTTCATTTTTTTTTTCAATATAACGTGCCTCTCGTTCATTCTTCAAGTAGACGATCTCTACCAAATTTTGACTTTTGAAACGCCTAAAAGCTGAGAGCCCTGAGAGATGCAAGGGACTCGTACTCGTACTTTAACCACACAGTTTTCAGTTTTAGCACAGTATAAATATTTTTAGCGTCCGAACTGTCAAATTCCAATCATAGGATTCAGTAATGCGTTTAAAATTAAATTAGGGAAGGGTGCACATCACAGCGAATACCAATCTAGGTAGTGTAGGTACGCTAAAAAGATAACTAACTTAACTTTTATACAAGTACAAGTTTCAAACCCTATATTTTAGCTTCAAACATTCCTGGTTGATTCATGATCGTGATTCCCCACACTATACATATATGTATATGTATATATATATATATATATATATATATACTTACGGAACGTAAATTTCATATCCCATCAAAAACATAAATGTAAAGTAAGAGTCAATTTCAAAAAAAAAAAGAATTGAGATCTAAATGGGTGCCAATTTCTGTGTAGAAAAGCCTAAAATTTTAGTCACAAGAACATGTAATTCAAGCTCCACATTTGACTTGGTTAGTTAGTGCGCCGTGGTCCGAAATACGGTACCTATTATTTCATTATTTATAAGTAATGATCTTCCACTATTGATGTCCGCTAAATATTGAAATAATAATTAATACTAAATCCCAATTATACTATCGTAATAAATACGAAAGTCGACTATACTCTTATTAGTTACGAGTGACCGCCCTCGCTTTGCTTTGGTTTTCTTATTTTTTTACACCTTGGGTTACGTTATTGGAGTTTTATTAAGGATCCCTAATTTATTGAAAATATAATATAGCATATGTCACCCGGGGATAGTGTAGCTTTCCAACAGTGAAGGAATTTTTCGAATCGGTTTAGTAGTTTCGGAGCCTATTCAATGCAAACAAACAATCAAATCTTTCCTCTTTATACTATTAGTACAGATATGTTGTTTATGTTCGATGACATCGTGCAACAATAAATTTTGAAACAATACTTCGAATTACTTTAAACTGGTATAATTACGGAAATAATACAAAATTTTGTGGTGTAATCTTGTAGATTAGAGAAAAATAATTTTCCACACATTAAAAATAAAACGACGTAATACACTGGAAATAACGTCTCCTGACGAACCACTGATCTTCACGTAAATGTATATGTGCTGTGCACTTCTCACAGGCACTTGGGACACTGAACATCTTCCTCCCGTTGAAAGCTTCAGAAAGTACTAAAACTGATATGTTTCGTTATATATTCACCTTGGAATCCACATAATGACCAGATGTCATCAATTTTGATCGCTACTCTTAAATTTCAGGCATTTTAAATAAGTGTTCCTAATAGAATCAATTTTTTGAAAAATTATCATAAAATGATAAAAATTTACTACTTTCAGATTTATTCCTTAGTATTCACCCGACTACCTATCTGCATGCCAAATTTTAACTTTCTAGGTCACCTGGAAGTTGGATATAGTTTTGATCTATAGGTCAGTCAGTGTTAAATTTCTCGATTTTTGGACGTTAATATCTAAATAGCCGTTTGAGATGTGTTTATGAAATTTGGAAGACGTATGTATTTCGCAAGTCTTAATAAATGAGCCAAATTTGACAGGTTTATGTTGAATAGTTTTTGAGTTATGAGGTGGTCAAAAGTGGCTCCAAATGGTTCGTGTAATATTACACACGGTGCTGCTCGTCAATTCTGTTAGCTAAGAAATTGACTTGACACGCTCCGCGTGTCTAGACTTTAAGTTCTGTGTTTTTTGGAAGTTGATATTGTTTTGAAGTATGTAATACTTCTTTATGCGCGTTATGAAATAAATGGAAAAAATGATTAGAGTGAAATTTTAAGATTTGTAACACGTCCATGATTGTTGACACAAAAACGCCGGTCACGAAAAATCGCACGTGCGTTTTTAAAAATTATTTATTATATATATTTTTTGCATATTGTTAGAATATTGTTTTTGAATGTTGTTTTTTTTAATATTGTTTTTTTTGCATATTGTTTTTTTGAGTACTATATACATATAGTAGTATACATACTATGTAGAGTATAGGGGCAGGGAAAAGGGGGGGGACGGGAAGAGGGAGGGGGAGGGAGGGGACAGGGGGAGGAGAGGGAGAGGGAGGGGATGGGAGGGGCGGGAGGGGATGGGAGGAGGAAGGGGAGGGTGGAAGGGAAGGAGGTTAAATATTTATTTAATTATGTCAAAGAAGTATAACTTCTCACGCGCGTACAAAAACCCTTTTTTTATTTGAGAAAGGTTTTTTAATGTACACGCACCCTTTTTTATTTCAGAAAGGTTTCTTATTGGGATTTGGAGGTAAAAATTCGACATAGAAAGATAATAACAACAATGGCTCTAGCCAAAAATAAAGATTTCAAAACACCCACCTTGCGTGTTGTTTTCCCTCTAAAAGCTTTTCCACAGTATTTACTAATCCATATTGTACCAGAGACTCTGAATACAATCGAATCACAAAGTATCGAATGAGTTTTCAATGCGAGTCGTATTTTCTGTAGCCACACCAAAGCAAATTACTTATTCTCTTAGGTCTGCTTTCCCTCTCGTATTGCAATTAATGTGCATACATTCGGAAGGGTATGTTAACGAACCCTTTTTACATTGCTACGTCACGCGCGCGGCAACGCAATTAGAACGCATTTGTGTTACGAATAAGGTTTACGTCTCAGTCTTGAGATGCAGGTAGGCTAGGTATACATGCGAAAGGCATATAGTAGGTAATACTTTGTATACTCGTAATAGGTTTCAAACCCATTTTTTACTTGAATTTGCACTTGGCCGCTTTTTTGTTTCCATTTCGCATTTTATTCCGCAGAAAAAATACCCAACGAACAAACATCCTCGTATTCGAGTCGCGGTTGAAAATCGACCTTAAATTACGCCGCTCCAAAACTGTTATCAATCTGCATTCTGTACAGCGAGCACGAGTTTTTAAAACATTCGTAGCGTCTCCGTATCGAATTCACGATACTTAGACGTTAGTTGGCAGCACAAGTTATTTTACTTACTTTCGTCGTAGTATCGTCAATTCGCAAGTGACGTCATCCTATCTTAAATAAGAAGGGGACCAAGTGAATGAATGAACGAATGAATGGTGCGTTCAAAAGTTACATGTAAATTGAAAAACAATAATTATGTAAATAAATTTCATTAAAACTTTATGAAATCACACTTTTTACATCAAGCTGTATTAACTTTTGAATAAAAATAAACTTAACATTAAGTTACATTAACTTAATGATATATTTTACAAAAATAAAAATATTTCCGTGTCTCTTTGAATTTTGGTATTCGAACGCGTACATTGTCAAGCTGAATCTCTACCGTTTAAGTACTCTGTGTCCCTACCTAACCTGTGGTTTGGCGCCTTTAGCGAGCTGCGGTACTACATTTGTTTTATTGTTGTCAAAATATTTTGTGAATTTTATAATTTTATAAGTTAAAGTAATTCAAAATACACATACAAATACCTATGTGATACTTAATAATAGTGATTGCGGCGTTTATGAAAAAGTACCCATCAATTAAGGACTTATTTGTATATAGGATACAACGTCCCAGTGTCCTATATGATAAACAAAGCTTCTCGACTTCATCTCCATTACATCGCGAAGGTCTCCGATGTCGTGGAGTAGTTGGTGAAGAAGACGAAGTAGTGGTTGATTCTTGATCATAACTTGGATTCGCGCAATGCAGTGAACTTCAACTCATTTAGTGTGCGCTTTACAATAGAGCTCTTGTCTACATTGCTGAAGTTGTGGCCGAACGACTGACGACCATCAGCCACCGAATGCGCGTCTTTTTACGTCGATAAAATTAGTGATTTAGTTAAAAATGATGTGCAATAGAAATATTGTATGTTACTTTGTACGGTAAATAAATATAATAAATAAAGATATTATTGTTCATTATCTTCTTTTATTTGGTGCCTCAAGTGTGACTTATTATTTAACATAGATGTTGGTGTATATTCTAATCGCTTCTAGGTATTTTACTAATACATAGCAGAAAACTAATCTTGTTATACTAATGAAAGAATGAATTAATTAGGAAATGCATTTGTATTTTACATAAACCTATTTATCACTTCACGTAGCAGGTTTTTGTTACTTTGATTTTTAGGATAATTCTTTAGTTTGATTTTAAAGACGACGAAGTTAATTGCACTAGATTTTAAAACGAAGCATTGTTAAGAATATATCAATTTTAAATACTATTTCATTGCACCTAGCAATTCAGTGATTCTACTCTGCGATTTATTTCACTGGAAACAAATTAAATAAGACAATCATCATATTATGACAATCATAATATTATTTTTATTTTAGTTATTGTATTAGTCACACAATGTTAAACTTATTTTAATTGAAACAAATAATTTTTTCCTTAGAAACTACTCTATATTCAATTACGTACTCCGCTGCTTCCAATCAATTGTGCAACAAGGTAATAATAAATTGAGATACGTTCAATTATAGGTTTTTCTTGCAATTTTACTTCAATTTAGTTTTAAAATCAATTAAAACACTGAAATTCACTACTAAAAAGTGATACGAAAGTTTTCTCACGCAACATTTCTCCGTGAAAAAACATTCGTAAGATGACGCTAGCCAGCTAGCGTCCGTATGTCAAAAAAAAAACTCGTGCTACCGATTTCCATACAAAATGCTTACGTAGCGTTACGCGGCGATACGCTTGCGATACGCAAGTTTGACGCAAATATTCGTGCTCCCGATTAGTACCATTTACGCACGATAGGGGCGCTTTTGAAAAAATTCCATACAAATTGCTTACGTTAACCATACGAATACTTTTTCGCAAATATTCGTGCTCGAGCTACTGCATATAATATGATACTATTATTAATAATATAATTCACATTTAAGCCATGACGAACTATGTTTCTATGTACCGTTACAACATCAAATGCTGAGTAAATACGATAAATAGTACCTAGTACTTAGTAGGCCGGGTAATAACTAGTAGCTAAGTAAATGATACATACACGTATAATTCTAGAACAGAATCATCGTGTTACGCAGTGTTGATTAACTAACTCTCTATATTAAGTTTGCGGTGAGACAGACCCTTCGAAGCGTTTAGTTCTAGCCTCCAGTTTCAATATAATTGCATCAATCTAGTTTTCGTTCGTGTTTGTTGTCTCATCAGTCATAAATAATTCATCGTTATAACTCTTAACGTTAGCAATGATAACATAATTGTGATAGGGAAAAGTTTAGATTTAATTTTTTTACATAAGACCATGGATAGGTAACGAAATAATTCTTAATTAAAAAACGAAAGCTGGTGGAAGCGATTTAAAATGAGTGGATCGTGATTTTTTGATTTGGTGACAGTAGAGCACTACTTCTCCGCTATTCTAATAATAAAATTGAAGAACTGTATTTCCTTAGAAGTTTTGTCGTTTTGTAAAGAATTTGGCTTCAATCCATAGAGCATGCATTGCCCCTCATAACTGAGGAGGGCAAGAGCATAGGTACTGACTACTGTGCACTGCATACTCCACTACGCTGCTTCACTGCGAGTTGGTGGAGGGGTTAGCCGGGTTAGTGGCCAACCCATGTATCGGAAGATTTTATGCCGCTCGGAAGCCTCCGACATGGCTTGACGACTGCTATCTAATGATAAGAACCGGGACCAATTGTTACTTACCTCGGATAATTTAGGACCGACACAAGCTACTGGGCTATGAACGCGTCTGTAATTCAATAACTGTAACAAACGTACGTATGTATGTCGACCAACATAGGCTTACATGCATTCCATTTGAAATGGCTACGTAGGTATACCTACGACTATGGCGGTTCCAATCGTTATCATTCTAAGGTGGTTTTTGGGTACATTTATGTGAAATTTTTACATCAACGATGTTTAGACACAGCAACAAAAAATGTGACGGGTTTTTGTGAAAATTTTTGGTGAAACGTTTGAAGTTAAAAACTAACAAAACGATGACATTGAACGATGATGCAATAATTCAATACACAAAACTTACGCGAATTTTAAGTACATTCAAAATTATAACTGCACATTCATTTCAAAATAATAAATTCAATATAAATACATCCATATTGTCATGATTTAGAATTTTATAAAATATTTCGATAAAGTGTCGAATGGTCCAGTGAATTGGTGTTATGTGTAATAACAGTATTATCAGTGTAATAAAAGTTTAAAATGAGTCTATATAGTGTTTCATTTCCACGTTAACGGAATTTCCTTACAATATGGAACGTAAACAATTTGCATGTAACGATGTCGTATGAGAAGGGTTACTGGAGTTCACAGAACGCATAACCATGTTACGACTGAAGGGTCAACACGAAGACGGGTCGTCATCCCTTTGAAGGAGAACTGGCTGGCCACCCACCTCCCCCTCCCCTTCTACATCAAGACACTCCAAATGTATAAACGGCAATAGTGAAAATTTTTAAACAAGTTTAAAATTTATCTTTATCTTTAAATACTTATCGCCCCATTGTGCAAATTTTGATTTAGTAGTTCCACAGAATAAATAAAATACAAAGAAGTGACACTTCTTTGATCTTGGAAGAAATCCGACAACCTACAAAAATCGACCTACAAAATTCCGAGCGCTAGGGTTGTCAGCCAAATATTATAAAAATGTTAGTAATTTATGTCTTCGAGAGTTGATAACCCTAAGTGTACGCCGCAGAACAAGGGACAAGGCTGTGGCGCCATGACCCTCCAGTTCGAGTCAGGTGGGCTCGTTATTACCCTGCCTAATCCCTTGTACTACACACTATGGTACTCACAGATGATACTCATGTGTGGTAGTTGGATTTTTACCCGCCAGTTTAATGTAGGAATCGTCAAATGTTCTTAACAGATGCAATTTCGGCGTCAGTATAAACGAGTTCTTCGCTTTTTATTTACATAAATAAAATGGCTCATCAGCTTGATTGTCGGCTATTCACATAATATAAGAAATATGTATTATGGGGTATCGTCGCCCGTGGACATAAATAATACCAAAGGCATAACCGATGTGTTGCCGGGCGAACACAAGATGCTATCGCTCTCCAAGCTAATATCTGCCCCTACTTTATGCTAAGCGTCTATTAGTAAGTATAACAAGAACTAAAACACAAACAACGACGGAGGTTGCCCGAAATAATTGAAAGTAAGCGTATGTGGTTTACTCAGTATAGCTCTATTTTATATGCAGGTTTAAGAGCACCTCTGGAGCAAACTAATCCAAATTTAAACTTTGTGGTCTTCTCGTTTAACTTTATAATTACGTTTCGACGAGAGACATACATAAGAGGTATTGGCATCTATTATGTGACACACGTAATAAAACTGAAACAAATGAGATGGTATAAAAAGTGGAAATTAATTAGGGCCCTATCACAAATTTAGACACGCGGAGCGTGTCAGCCATCTTATTATCTTATCTAATTATCTTGGAACTGGAAGGCTTGATCTATACTGGAAATCCAAGCCAACTTTGTACATTCAATGTTCATTGATCATGCTGTTACACAAAGGAAGAGGCAATAACGTAATAACGCTTTTGTTGATTCTGAGCTAAGGCTAATATACAGACGGTATGCCCTATGGACCATCATGAGAAACGGTAACAGTGCATCCGATTTCCATCAAGCAGAGGGCTGCTCGTTATTTGCAAAACAAAAAACAATACCGAGTACACATGCACCCGGTACGTTGGTCTGTCAACGTTCTGTGAGGGTACAACGGCACAAAAATGTTTTTGCTTTAAAATTATCGGTGTGTCACAACACAACCTTAATATGCTTGTCGCCCCTTATGACGCGTCCCACTTTCGACGAGGAATGGTAATATGAATATCTATCTACAGTATACTCAATGTATCTCATTCCACAAACCTAAATAACTTCCATGATTACATTTTAAATTGAAAGTCGTATGTTATAGTAACAATTTCAAGCGACTTCAAAAAAGGATGTTCTGTATTCGACCCGTATCCACAATTTTCTTTGGACTGTCTTAGGATGGGGCTTTCAGTATTGAAATGCATATTTTTTTAAGAAAGGTGTTATCTTTAATGTATTAGGGTCTGAAAAGATCTTGAAAGATAGAGAATAGAACTGTTGGTCTAAGATCCGAACTAGGCTGCGACCTTCACCCTTCTGTTTGATAGATGAGAAGTGTTTTATATTTAAATGAGAATACCTACTATAAAATATATCGCAGGTGGGTTGACTAGAAAACTTCCTTACAGTTTAAATAATAATATGTAGTTGTTCATTTCCCTGCGACATATACATAAATAAACTCGTTACTCGTTCCAAAATATTTTGTAACAAACTTGAATCAACTCATTTTTGTCAGAAATTATCTCGTTATCCATCTGTTTGGATATGCATTTTCCAGCCACTCTTGTACAGTAATTCAGTAGAAAACAGCACCGTAAACCCCTTATAAAATTTCTATATCATAATGAGTATTCTATATCATAGATCGAAGCGAAAATTATAGGGGTCTATCTTTCTGAATATACCCAGAGATCCAAGCTAAGTACCGGCCAAAAATAAATATAATATAATTATAATAGCGGAAAGTTTATCTTCCGTTGCAAGATAACTGTTTATTAAAATCGTGCATTTAAATAAGACTGACGAACTGCTATACGATATTGTCTCGTAATAGCAAAGGCATCCGTTATGACAAAGGCGTGTCTTTATTAATTTGTATATTTTATTACTCACTTCTGTACTTATAACTTTACTTTTACTTTAGAAAGGAGACATCCACCTTCCATAGAAACTCAGGCCCAGCCCAGATAGACAAGACTGAAAATTGGTGATCAATTAGATCATTGTAAAAGCTTTTATTTCTCAAATTTTCATGGCAGCTAGCAATGGCCTACTAATCAAATCCTTTTTTCATCTTAATTATAGGTTATGATTATGTCACACTCATGTCACAGCAGTATGGGTATTATGCGTGTTACTATACTCCAGTCACATTCGGTTTGGACTCGGTTGTAAACAAACCATTAAAATTCCTTTGTAGGGTTTTCACCAACCGATTTGTATTTCACTCACCAAATAACTATTATAGAACTAAATAGTCATGATAACGTTTGTGACATCCTCATTATTTTACTATTGACCTATAACAGCAACACACTAAGAGTAAACGAGGTAAAAACCAACTCACGCTCGCACATCCTTAATTTCGAGAAGCGATTTCAAACCTTTTCACAAAATTATTGTTTTAAGGTCTGCCTGCCTATGACTATAAATAAAAATGACTACGAAAACCTCACAGCTATAATAGCGCTTACATGCTTTGCAACTTGGTCGTATTATTTTTCGAAATACAGTGAAACCAACTTATCTGTGAATTGAAGGAGGGCGCTGTCAGACGCATTGGACCAATTAATTATTGGACGTAATTCGAGAGGTCGTAAATGACATATTTCATTCCACTCAATATGCATGAGCATAAAATTATTTATAAGAAATTAAACAAAGCCGAATAACAATTTATTTATGTATTTTAAAACAGACTATATCGATTTTATACGTAACTATTCCGTGTTATTTAAAACTATTGCAAAATTTGAAAGATCGAATTTATAAAGAGTGGAACGGAACGGTCTTGCCGTCTTGCCGGGTAGTCTTATGTACCTATTTCAATGCTGCCAACATTATATCGAACTCCAGATTTAGTTAAAACGCACTTTATTACGACAAAAAGTTTCATGCACCTGATTGTTTGTCGTTGTTAGGCAACAGTTTGTTTACATCGAGTCCGAATCGAATGTGACTGGAGAATAGGCACTTACCACCTCATCTCAAAGAAACGTAAATTCTCTGTCTCATGAGTCATGTGCGGCCACGCCGCGTTCAGCCACGGCGCGCCGTGGTGAATCTATAGATATTATACTACATCTATGGAACGTAGTGATAGCAGTCCGTCGTAGTCGATGCCCCGTACACCCGAGCTCCTCCGCTGAGACCATTATTAAAATTTTACGTTCTGCGCTTCAACTCGCGCCTAACTTCAGCCCGGCCAATGAGTTTGGAGGTTACTGTACTTAAATTCAGTGTCATAAATGTCCAGTTAAACTGCGTTGCGACTGTTATTGACCAACATTAACAAGTAGCCAATAATTTTGTTGCTTAGTCGTCAACAGTCGTCACTAAGAACTTGAATAAGAACGTAGGGAAGCGTGGGAGCTGGTAGCGAAAACAAGTATTTGCATCTGTATGCAGGGTTTGAGGCTTGCAACTCACACTTGCCAAGCATTCCAATTCAGTGCTCATGAATAACAATTCATTTAGGCCATCTTACCCCCGTAGTCAAGAATAATACTATGAGTTCTCACAGTGCTCACGGACGCATAGGGTGAATGGTGATTCAAACCATTTCGTAAACAATACTTGATTGAAGTCCTTCGCTGTGCGTTTGTTAAAATCTATAAAGTAGCTGCCGAGCTACTTTACCGAACGCATAGTGTTGGTTTGACTTCTATCAAAATAGAAATAAATAGATCGATTATTTGTATTGTTATCTTTGTCTATTGCCTATGTCAAATGACTAGAGTGAAGTTAACCGCATCAAATGGACCAATAAGAGGGCTGTATACAGCTCTGTGCGTCCGCACAGCCAAGTGATTAAGGGTCGACTGTGAAACTGAAGGCTTGCCATGACCAACGCACTGAGAAATGCCTTACTTCGCATAGTATTGCTTCTTTACTTAGACAAGTATTATTCTTGAATACGGGGGTTAGAATAGTACTGTTTGGCTCCGGCATGGCTTTGGAACGCATGGACGTACCGGCTATATGAGAACACACTGAAGCACTACGAGACACGAGTATGTATTGACATAGGTCGGCCTAAGTCATTCAGATACATACATCGATACATAAGCCATGTCAAACATAGTTCTACTCAGAAGGTCTTTTAAGCAAACCATTGAGTTCCTTGTATCAGCTGGCGTTTTCACTGATCCATTCAAGGAAGCCTCGTTGATTAACTTATCCATGCAACTTAAAACCATTTCACGCCTTCACGGCTTAGTTTTCTGTTAGTTTCGGGAAGATCTTGGTTAGCCAGTTAGTAACCTCCACAGATTTACCCCTTATTCATAAAAAAGGCAAGGTTATAGAAGGCTTATAAAGTATTTTGCTTCTTTGACTCGTATCAAAAACGATAATTTATAGCAGAAAAAAATATTATAATTATAAAAAAATTATAAAAAATATTAAAATTATAACAGAAAATAATTAATAGAGCAATAGCTAAAATAGGTTTATTACACGTTTATGAATAAGGCAGATAGACTTAAAACCATTTTATCATTTCAGGGTGCATCACAAAAATAGAAACGATAGATGGGATTTATGGATGAAAGAACGCCTTTGCTTTGATGTTGCACTGTTTTGTTTCATAAAGGAGACCTCTGCACGTGACTAGGGTCGATACTACGCAGATGCGCTACTGGTAAACAAGTGTATACTGCAGAGTGCAGATGGATGTCGCAGTACCTACCTAATTGTTTCTATCACCTACAACTGCACTCTGACTGCTATAAAAGACCCAGAGGTCATATCAATCAGTCCCCTTGAATAGCTAATTTTTTACTCTCATCCTGAACTGTCACTCACTAAAGTGGTTTTATAAACACATTCAAATGTAATCTTGATTCGTAAACAACTTAGTGTACTTACTACTCAAACTATTTTCATCGTATGTTGTTAGTTTTAATAGTAAATATTTGCAACTAATGAAGCGTTGATTTTAGAAATAGCAGAGAAATGTAATAAGTACTTACGTCGAGCTGTTACGAAAACCCAGCGAAGACACTTAACTGATTTTAAGCTCATTAGTCAATTACACACGATATTGGGGCTAGTGCGTAACATATTTAAATCTATTGTACCTACCTGTCCGTGCTTCAATACCGTACCGTATTGTAGTATGTGGTGGCCAGCCAAACCAATAGCTATATGTAAGTAATTAGCAATACGTGAAACAGAGGAGTAATTAAACGAACACATAAATATTTTTCAGTGTAAGTCAAAATATAACGCACCAAATAAAAAAAAAATACCCTTATTTATGACGTACTTTCTATTTCGTGTACGTCAATTGGAACATGTTATGCTTTATATACCTCTTCCTGGCTTTTAGTCGGTTAACTAAACAATACAGCACGAAATTGCTAAAGAACAATAGTCTGTCGTCAGCAGGGTTCGCATCACGTCCTGGGAGGTGCGCGTTGCGCATGGCGCGCGGGGATGAAGTCGAGGTAGGTCGCACTCGAGTAAGGGCCCAGGCGTAAGCGCCTGTATAAGTGTCTATGCTATGACATGTGCTCATCTAAGCAATCTTCACTTCACTCGCTTATCGCAAAGTAATTAGTAATCCATTGCGGTACAATATACTACAAATGCAGGTTTATGATGATATAGTTCGATCAATAAGTTATACTTTTTTTTTACCGGAAAAAAGCAGACAAGCCACTTGAAGACTTAAGGCATCACCGATAAAGGTCACGAAAGAACAGAAACATAAATATTCCATGTAAGAAAATGTAGAACTAGCTTCGTTAATTTTATTATTGACATATAATTATTGATTAAACGAACTTACCAAGTGAAGTTCTATCATAATTATACGAGTGCTTCGTCCGAAGAGATTAGTAACCTGAAATAGAAACTTATTGGATATACAGATGTAGTAACGCATAGCTGTCACCACTCTTTGCACTATGTTGAGAGAATTAAAAATGACAAAATTAAAGGGTAGCACATAAATATTACTGATATGGGGGGTAGTCGGACTACCTCGCTTATGTTACCTGTATCTCGTCGTCGTCTCAGGGCTTCATTGGTTTGGAGTCCCTTAAGAAACCTGCAACCCAGATCCATTGGGATCGGGTGGGCGGGTGTTACTAATCTCTTCGGACGAAGCACTCGTATAATTATGATAGAACTTCACTTGGTAAGTTCGTTTAATCAATAATTATACTTCGTGCTTCGTCCTCGAGATTAGTAACCTGAAATAGAAACTTATTGGATATACAGATGTAGACCTTGAGAGTGGTTGCTAGGTTTCGGTAGGGAAATTAATAAAAAAGCGAACCACTCATAATCAATCTTTTATTCTGATTATACAATTAAGGAGTTGATTATAAAATCATCATCAGCATCAGCGGGCTAATGTATACATACATAGTTATCCATTACAACCATTGCAAAAGTTCTAATAAATCGTTTTAATCAGTTAATTGATTTATCTCTTACTAATTTAGTTTATGATGGCGCTCGCTAAAGACACTTCATTGGGGTTGATGATAGTTCGGTGGTAGAATTTTGCGAAAGTATTGGAACTTCCGCTCCAGCCGGCGGTGTTGCGGATAAGGTCGATGTTAACGCCACGCGAATATGCGCATGATGTAGACGCATGCCTGGTACTGTGCGCCGAAAAGATTGATACGTCAACACCACTGTCCTTTAAAGTGCCTTTAATCCAGCGACTTAGTGTTTGGGAGGTAACTGGTTTGTAGGGCTTCTTAAAACTTATGAATAAAGAATCAGAGCTACGTATTGATGCCGTTTTATTTATATAACAGACTATAGTATTCGCGGGGCATAATTCTGGTTTTTCCCGAAAAAAAGGTAAAAATAATATAGGCTGTTTTGACCCTACACGCGATGTTTTAATCAGTTCAGGAATTTTTATAATAATCTGCGTTTGTAATACTTCTAGGTTGTTTATATTTATTTTTGATAAGGTCTGTACCCTATGCGCGGTAGTTAAAGCCAGCAAGGTAGAGCATTTCTTTGAAAGTTGTTCGAGGGAAATGTTTTCATTAGGGTATTGTCCTTTTAAAAAATTTAAAACGCAGTTTGTATCCCAAGTAACGTTGTACTTTGGATTTGGTGGTCGAAGTCGATATACCCCTTTGAAAAATCTTTGAACGTTATCGTTGTTGATGATGTCGGGTCCAAGTACTAATGACAATGCGGCCTTACAACTGTTAAGGGATCCGTACTGACTGCCGCTTACATAGGATTCGGTTAAGAATTCCAAAATTTTAGGTACTGTGGCTTCATAAAGATTCATTGAATTTTTTAAACAGAAATCATACCATTTTTTTAAATAAACACTATACTGCTTCATGGAATTGCTTGAAATGGAGGACAACATAATCTCCACAGAGGAACGCGGTGCGCCTCGTAGTATTAAGGCCGACCTGACAACCTCCCGGCCACCAGGATAAGATTCGATTGCATCCTTCGGGAGTCTCTGGAATGACAAGAAATTAAATTTTCGTTGGCTTTGAGGTATAATATATCAGACTTCAAAAGGCTCGTAAAAATAGGATACCACGGTTGACTGGGCCATAATGGGACAATCATGATACCAGTGGCTTCGTCGGTGATGATTTTTCTAAGTGTTTTTAATATCATTGAAAATGGTGGGAAGGCATAGAAAAAATAATTACTCCATTTAATGGTAAATGCATTGATAGCAAAGGCGTCAGGGTCCCTGTGCCAAGATACATATTTTTGACATTTATAATTAATTCGGCTTGCAAACAAGTCTATATGAGGTTTACCAAATTTTGCAATTATGTTTTCATAAGCAGATTTTGATAGTTCCCATTCAATATCTGGGTGCACTTTCCTAGATTCGGCATCTGCAATTTTATTGTCTACGGATCTAATGTATGAAGCAAAAATAATTAATTTTCTTGGCTCACACCATTGCCAGATATCTTTGGTCACTTGAGTGAGGTGGGGAAATTTGATGCCACCCATACGGTTGATATAAGATATCGCTGTTGAGTTATCTATTCTAAGTAGTATTTGACAGTTGATAAATTGTTTTGCAAATATTTTTAAAGCTATAAAAGCTGCCAATAGCTCAAGGTAGTTGATGTGGTAGCCCTGCTCGCTTCTAGACCATTGACCACTAGCCGTTTCCCCATTACAGGACGCTCCCCATCCCGTCGTTGAGGCGTCAGAGTATATTTCAATAGCATATTCATCATTCATTATTCTTTTACCCGACTTATCAATTGCGTTAAGCCACCATTGTAAGTCAGGTATTACAGCGTTAGGAATCGTCATGAACAAATCATAATTGTCATCGCCATTTAGGCTGAGAAACTTAGTACGTTCGAGTAACTTCGTGTAGAGAAGGCCATATTCTACCGCGGGACAAATAGAAACTAACAACCCTACGATTTTCGCAAATGTCCGAATTTTACATCTTTTCATTTTTATGAAGTTTTTTAGTTCAGATTTAACCCGTATTCTTTTGTCATCCGGTAATGAAACTTGCATTTTCTGTGAGTCAATAACAAAACCGAGAAATTTACAAACGGTAGATGGTATAAGATTGCTCTTTTGCTCGTTAATGATGAATCCAAGAGAACTAAGCACCCTTTTCGTGACATGAATATTATAATGACATTCTTGATAAGAGCGTCCTATTAAAAACAAATCATCAAGATAAATCGTCGATAGGTAACCTGCGGCCCTGAGTAGTTTAACTACTGGTTTCATTATCTTAGTAAATATGTATGGAGCTGTATTAAGGCCAAAAGGCAGAGCGTTAAATTCATAAATTTTATTCTTCCATATAAACCGCAAATATTTTCTAAAGTTAGGATCAATTCTTATAAATAAATAAGCATCTTTGAGATCTAACGTGGCCATGTGATAATTTTTTGTAATTATTTTCACAGCCGTTCTTAAGTCTTCTAACTTAAAATGTTCCGTATGAATGAACTTGTTTAATGGTTTTAAGTTTAGTATGAATCGCATCTTGCCATTGTGCTTTGGACGTAAAAAGAAACTTGATATGAACTGTCCTTCACATGGAAGGCATTCCGAAATTGCCCCAGTACAAGTCAAATTATTTACAGCTTGTTCTACAAGTTGACATTCTTTGCTACTAAGTTTAGGTGGAGAAGGGACATGATTTTGTACCACAGGGTGCGAAAAGTCAAGTCTGTAGCCCTTAATCCACTCCCGAATTTTACGTTCAGGTGTTATGAGTGCCCACTGCTTGTAATATAGTGATAGTTGACCAGCATATTTTACCTCGTCTACTGGCGGCGGGTTGTCCTGTACGGACGTTGTGAGGGCTTCGATGAGCTGGACGGCTGTCTTGGTTGAGCAGGCTCTTGACTCCTCTGTGGTCCCTGTTGCCTGCGAGCTGGGACCGGAGGCTTCCAATTTAAATTTTTCGCTGGAAGTTTTTGTGAGGATGGCGCTGGTTTTTTGTAATTTGTGCGATGTTTCAGATCGGTTCCCGATTTAGATACAGCTTTGGCGGCCTTCAGTGCCTCTGACAAGTTTTCACCGAAAAGATACTTGTCAATTTTGGTATTAGACAGGTGTTCCTTGAGCTCTTTTTTGACATAAAATAGTGCGAAATTTCGCCGAGTGAGTGATTCTGCATGCTGAATGTCGCACAAAAGGCGTCCTGTGTCCATCAAGCTCTTCAACAATTCTTGGTTTTTATCGTCACGATTCAGTTGATCGGTGACTGCAGAAGAAAGACATGATATGGCTTTAGCAAGTAGTTTCTGTCTTGCCTCAATTGCTTTGTCGCGTTTGATAAGGTTTTCAGGTAAGGCAGCCTTTATTTCGGCATTTAGTATGGGAGCTGCAATTCGAATACAGTTTGACGGTACGAGATATTTGTCAGAGAGCTCTTTACGAGCGTCTTTGGTTAACCCACTTGTAGCAAAATGTTCAAGCCTATTTGCTAACTGGTTATGTATTGCTTTGCCATAATCTGAGCTCGCCAAGGGGTCCTCACCAAGTATATCTAGGACGATGCTATCTAGGGCGGTGTCCGCAGACGAATCTGCTTCTGGAAGAGTTTCGTCTCGGTTACCGTCATTTTTGTCGGCAGATGAGTCCTCTCGGGGTCCAACGTCCTCTGGAACAGGCTTGGGTTGCGTCTCGGATGACAGCTGGGGTGGAGGCTCCTCAAAATCGAATATTCCTCCGTCTGAAAGACATGAATCGTGTAAGCACATAGTAAGGAAGCTCAGTAGCCGCGTAATACATGGTCAGCCATGTTCAGATTAATTTCCATAAAGTTTTATGGGAACTAATTCACCAATGTCGAGACAGTCCCAAAAACTGCTCAGGTATTGGTATGAGTTGATACGCACGCTTAAATAGTCGGTAAGATTCAGTTCCCAAAGAAAAGAACGCAAACCAACTGTCACGAATGCGGCGAGACAGTCCCAGAAACTGCTCAGTGTGCATTCTGAATAAGCAGCTATCCTTATTTAAGTGCAAGGTCCAAATAGAACACATGTTATTTGGAGGTTATTCGCCTTTGGCAAAAAGTAGGTAGGTGACGAAGAATGTACTTAATGATGAGCTTACCTTGCGAGTTATGCGGAGTTGGCGAACGATTTCTTGATATTTCATCTGATGATGAAGATGAATCCTCAATTACATGTATACGTCGGCGGCCTTGCGGTTTCTTCATATTTTCTTCTAATTTCTTCAATCTCTTTTTCAGTCGTTGTAATTCTTCCACTTCAGAACTTTTACGTTTTGACATTTCAAACCACGAATTTAAAGATTTAAATGAAAACCAACTATTTTTAAGCAAATAAATAATGATGTTGAGTGGTGAAGCACTAAATTGCGAATGAAGCCCTGAGACGACGACGAGATACAGGTAACATAAGCGAGGTAGTCCGACTACCCCCCATATCAGTAATATTTATGTGCTACCCTTTAATTTTGTCATTTTTAATTCTCTCAACATAGTGCAAAGAGTGGTGACAGCTATGCGTTACTACATCTGTATATCCAATAAGTTTCTATTTCAGGTTACTAATCTCGAGGACGAAGCACGAAGTATAATACAGTCTTGTTTCATCGAACGTTCTTGGACAAATTGCTACTACGTTATTGTCTTGCCGCATTTCGTGAATTTTTCATTATAATTCGATAATTTCAGGGTACAGTCGACCATTTTATAAAGTATTCAACTGTCGTGAACACGATATGCCAATTAACTGGCAGCGATTATGTTAAGTGCAATTTATGTAATTCACTTGAAAATTGCCATTCGATTGTTTAGCAATAATAATATTTTAGCGAACAATGTTAAAGTTAATGTATCCGAGCTTGCTTTGCTTCGTGAAACTAATCCTTATCCTTAATGACTCAAAATTACGATTACCATAGCAACGAAAGAAGCTAAATGCAAAACTGTAAGTCAATCGAATCGCTTGAATTATTTCATAGGAAGAACTCTTCTCGTAAAAATTAACTTGAATGAACATTTCCAGTCAAGCTCTCTATCTAGTTTCTCAACCATAAATGTCGTGTCGTATGTCGCAATTGTCGCAAACATATTACTTTATATACAAACTTATTACAAAAACGTCAGAGTAAGTTAAAAAGCAGTTAATAAATTAATTTCTCGGTTAATGTTTACATTTTGTCGATATGATAATAAATTGCAATCGATGTCCAAAATATTACGTGCCTTAACATTATTTCTTAAAATTCTTTCTCTTTTTTAACTTGTACAGAGTCAGCTTCATAGTCACCTTTTGACGATATTTTTTGACGTGACAACGTCTATTAAAACGATGAACGCCGGGTGCACGCACGAAAAAGCATGACTCACTGTCACGTTCCGTGACGTCATGTCACGTTCCGCGAGCAAGAGCGCGGAACAAGCGATAGAGAGGCACGATCGGCTACGATCGGCCGAAGCGCTCGGTTCGTGCCGCATGTATCTCTCTTCCTCTCGATTCCTATACAAAATAATGGTAATTTAATTAAAATGATTCAATTTTATCTATAAAAGTATGCAATCATTTCATCAATGGTTTATCATGACGTTGCCACGTTAAACTACCGTCCGTAAACTTTACAGACAACCAATTTTTTTAACACAAAATAACGTTTAACGTAAGCAACGTCACCTATGAACTTTTCAATTCACCCGAATGCTGAATAATATTTCCACAGCGCATCTCACTGCACATCATTTATGTTATCGAGTGCCATTAGATCGCGTGATTTGAAAATCCCGTTTCCAAGCCCGTTTTCCAAGTAAATAATTTATATTTAAAATAATTTGCGAAACATTAGTAATTCATCAGTGAGGTGAAATGATTTTCTAATTAACTCAATACCGAGTAGAGAGTGATGACCTAAATAAAGCTATGATTATTGTGCGATTATTGTTTTAATTCTTTTGTTTTTTTAATTTGCAAGCAAACAAACGAGAAGACGGGTCATCTGATCACCGCCGCCCATGGACATTAGCAACACCAGAGGGGTTACCAACGCGTTGCCGGCTAAGACATTATAAGATTATAAACAAAAAGATATCTTAAAATTATCTTATGCCAAAGTACGTGTTATTCATATTTACGCAAAGAATATTCGTTTTTAGCCAAGCTGTCCTCGAGTTTGGTGATTTTGGATTAGTTTGATAAAGAAGTGTCTACACTCTACCACGGTTGGAAAAAATCATGATTTTTTAAAAAAATCGAAAAAATCACGATTTAAAAAAAAAAAATAACTAATCATGATTTTTTTCATTTTATTTTAGTATATTTTTGCGCAAAATGGAACGCGCCCTAAGGGATTGCGCGGACACAGCACGGGGATTTATCTTTGTCTGACATGTGAATGCCAAGCAAAATGGAAATCCTCGTCTAGTATTTGGGAACTGGGAATTGAAAATGCTGGAAAACGAGTTTTTTTTAATTCAAATATTATAATAATGATACTGATTTTTACGATTTAAACGACCCTAATTTGTAACTTAATTATAATTTCTAAATTTGTTTTAGGGTTCCGAAGTAAAATCGGAACCCTTATAGTTTCGTTATGTCCGTCCGTCTGTCCGAAGCAAAGCGCCGAAACCCATAATGCTAGAAAGCTGTAATTTGGCACGGATATACATATAAATTATTAAAACTATTAAATTATTAAATCGTAGAAAAAAATATTGAAAAACATTTTTTTTCAGGTTACCTCCCCTACAGGTAACGTGTAGATGATTTTTTTATTCGTCGCGTACCCTATAGTGTGGGGTATCGTTGAAAAGGTCTTTCAAAAATGTTATGGTTCTTCTAAGGCCATTTTTTGGAATTAGGGGTTATGGTTAGAGTCAAGTGTCCCCCCCCCCCTGCCGGCTAAACGGTTGGTGTTGGACAAGTGAAAAAATTCTCCAAAATAGATTATATGATGAATTTATAAGGAAAACTATCACGGCTATGTTAGCATAAGTATTAAATAAGTATTAGTCGATAAACGTACTACTTCGGAACCCTACATTGCGCGTGGCCTGACACGCACTTCCCCGGTTTTTATATTATTATGTGGATTTCTGTGAAAGAAAGTGAAATTACAGATTTTTGATTAAATCATTGATTTTTATTGAAAAAATCATATGATTTAAATCGTGATTTAATCAAGGTGAAATCATGATTTAAATCAAAATGATTTATTCTGTAATGTACCGACAACTTCTGAGTGCCGAGTGACTGTGGATCTCAAACAAATACTTATCAAGCATTTGTTTCATGAGACTCCGCTGTCCTTCCCTCCGTCCAACTGTCCGTTCGTCTGTCTGTCAGTCTTGAAATGTTTACAGGGCAGATAGATTAAATTCCAAGAAAACAGAAACCATACGCGTAACGCGAGTAATTCTTCAGGTTTCCCTTATTTATGGCACATTCAAAATCCAAAGTGGGTTTAATACCGGTTTTTACAGAGCTCCCCAGACTAATATTCGATTTAGCAAAAAATAAAACCGTAATTTCTTTCTCCCCGCTTCGACTAAATTAATCACGACTGCATTTGTTAACATTCTGAAACGGTAATTAGATTTTCTCTACACCGAGCTCGCTGCAGATCCTCCTAAATTTATCCTCTCGCATTTCTATTTGCGCTTATGATATTTACGCTTAAGACAAGCCATAAATATTTTATTCGCTTTAGAATAGGTGTTGAGCAAAAAATTAAATGAGCACTATAAATTAATTGTGTAATAATGTAGAGCAGACGACTGCATTGCCACTTTTGCCCAAGCGCGGGATTCGTATTTTTACAGGTTGTCTGTCTAACACTTCGACGGAAACACGTAACGGTTTATGGTAGTTGCCGTTCAAACATCAGTGTCATCCAAGTCATCAACAATATGTTGCCGACTAATAAGTAAGCGGAGGAGCCCGCTTATCATTGGCTTCCAATAAAAAAAAGCAAAAGCAAAGCAACAACCCATAATTATCCCACTGCTGGGCTCGGGGTGTCCTCTCACAATGTGAGGGGTACTGGGCCACAGTCTACCACGCTGGCCAAGTGCGGATTGGTAGACTTCACACACCTTTGAGAACTTTATGGAGAACTCTCTGGTGTGCAGGTTTCATCACGATGTTTTCCTTCACCGAAGCAAGTGATAATTAACAATAACGCACATAATATTTGAAAATTAGAGGTGCGTGCCAGGATTTGAACTCGGGCCCCTTCGTTCGGGAGACCAACGTTCTAACCGCTAGGCTATCACTGCTTCCAATACTACAACCAAAACTCTACAAAACATTTCTCGGTTTATTTTACATACATATATTAAGGATGGTGGTACTTAGTGAGGCGTGTAGAAAACCCTACCACCATGCACGAGTACCCTGTACGACTTTACAGAGCCCGACCAGGTGAACTAACGCCCCAACTCAGAGTCACTAACGGTTACTTAAATCGCTCCTTAGTCCACAGAATCACCATACAAATTCTGTACTAAGGAGCGATTTAAGTAACCGTTAGTGACTCTGAGTCGGGGCGTAAGAGTCCTACCTCCAGCAGAGGACGTGTAACCTGTATAGGCTGATGGATGGTAGGTATAGAGCCCAGCACTCCCTGACAGATGAGACCTGGCAATATCTTCGTCCGTCGTTCAGGGGAGTACACAACATGGGCTAACTTAACTCAAGGATGAAGCCATTTCCACCCCTAAAAGTGTGAAGAAAATAAAAGCATCAAATACGCCATTCAGCATATTAGCTGAACGACAAGTGTGGAACATAACAAATATTCTAATAACAGGATGCAATTAGGGCTGTGAACTCTTTACAATGCAGTACCAACAACATTTATTATACGGGTGAAAAATTTAAAGTTTTAACACTTTCATCATCACGGTTATAAATTAATAATCACTTAGTTCTTTGCAGGAAAACATGGCAAGAAAAACAAGAAAAGTAATGTTCTCAAAGATGGATGAAGTCTGACAAATCGCAATTGACCGGTGAAGTATAAACAAGTCGGTTACAACTGTTGGCAGTTGGGCTCTTGTCTTCAGCGTCGCAGCATGGAGCCGCATAACTCCAATGTTAGATATTGGGAGTTAGTCAGTCATAGTTGTATTTACTACTCTTGACAACTAAAATTGAACGCCGTAACGAAAAGTTTTATGACCGCAATGCAACGCTCCAAAAAAACAAGTTTATAACGTCTTTCAAACCAAATTAGAAGGTCCAGCCAAGCAAACCGGATAAAGATATTACAACAACCAAAAACATTTATTACTCAACACTGTAAAACAAATATAGTTAGGTATTATTTATTTAGATACTAGCTGACCGGACAGACTTCGTTCTGTCAAAAGTTTTTTATATTTTGAGATGTAAGGTATCCTATCTTTCAAGTTGGATCAAACTGCACACGGTGTGCAAATTTGATTAAAATCGGTTAAGTAGTTTAGGAGTACATCGCGGACAAACAACGTGACACGTAATTTATATATATTAAGACTATTTAAATTGACGATGACAACCCTAGTGTGAGTAATAATCGTATTCAAATAATGACTGACGTCTCACAACACAACTCGAAGATATCCAAGTTACTCCGCCACCAAGGTCGAATCATCAAATTACCGGCGATAAGTAGTTATCGTACCGTGACATAGCCCGATAACCTTTCCTGGAACTAACTACGATGCTACGTAACGACCATGTATAAGAATAAACGAACTTATCCAAGATGTTTCGATACTGAAATAGAGTTCAGCTGTGCTGACGTGGACGCGACAGAATCGGGTGCATAATTATTAGATTACCCATGGGAATCCCCTGCATTGTATTTGCGTTTTTATCAAAACGGCACGTTTGTCTATGATTGACACATTATTATTGGCCACGATGGATATCACAGAATAAACGGCGAGGTTAATGCATTAGATAGATATGTATTAATTTGCTCTACCAATTAAAATTAGTCATAGCTCGAATAACTTGACACAAAACATTCTGAGATCAGATTCTTTTGTAGATTCTTTCTTTTTAGGGTTCCGTAGCCAAATGGCAAAAAACGGAACCCTTATAGATTCGTCATGTCTGTCTGTCTGTCTGTCTGTCCGTCCGTATGTCACAGCCACTTTTTTCCGAAAATATAAGAACTATCCTGTTGAAACTTGGTAAGTAGATGTATTCTGTGAACCGCATTAAGATTTTCACACAAAAATAGAAAAAAAACAATAAATTTTGGGGGTTCTTTTATAATTTATTTTCATATAAATTTAATCTATCCTGTCTTTCAAGTTGGATCAATCAAACTGCACACGGTGTGCTTTGATTAAAATCGGTGAAGTAGTTTAGGAGTTCATCACGGGCAAACAATGGCACACGTAATTTATATATATTAAGATTATATATTTAGGTATATCCGAATGTTCGGGATTTTTAAAACCTTGGTCCGGCGACGCGCGACGCTGAATTATGTTGTGATATTCCTAAAAGTAAGTCATCGAGCAGTGTAGGTTACATAAAACTGCAATGGAAGATACTGAGAAAGCAAAAGTTAAGTTTATTCATGAAGAACTAGAAACAATTACGACACAATTGTCGTACCTGTACCTGATTTTGTAGTCCAGTCATCTTAGGAATTCACTGCGGAATGAGAGATACCCAGCTGATTTTTTTGTATTAAGTTGTATTTTGGCATTCTAAAACTTGTCTCAAAACCTGCATATGGTAGGGTGACCGCGTCTATTAAAAATTTGAGGACAAAGGTCACAAAAATCGGTTTTTTGCAAATATCTCATTTCCTATGGGTTTTTCGCTATTTGTATCTTCATAAATATTGTAGAGAATTAAATTCCCTACAACTTTTGTTTCAAAAAAATTTTTATACGTTGAATCGTTTTCGAGATAGAGGGCGGAGAGCGCGCGGTTAGAGCACAATGTTAGGTCAACCGGTACAGTCCCGGTAAAAACATGCTATATTAAGTTTATTAATTCTATCTATCTAACAGCCTTTTAAAGTCCACTGCTGGACATAGGCCTCCCCTAATTAGCGCCACTCCGACCGATTCTGGGCCCTCTGAGTCCACATCGTTCGAAGGACAGATAACCAATGGGGTTGCAAAGTCCTCGAATGGCGGCCACGTCTCGGTAAAAGGAACACTGGTCGCTCCCCGACCAGGTGTACTGATGACCTAAAGAAGACAGCGGGAAGCCGCTGGATTCAGAGGGCCCAGGACCGGTCGGAGTGGCGCCAATTAGGGAGGCCTATGTCCAGCAGTGGACTTTAAAAGGCTGTTAGATAGATAGAATTAATAAACTTAATATAGCATGTTTTTACCGGGACTGTACCGGTTGACCTAACATTGTGCTCTAACCGCGCGCTCTCCGCCCTCTATCTCGAAAACGATTCAACGTATAAAATTTTTTTTGATACAAAAGTTGTAGGGAATTTAATTCTCTACAATATTGATGAAGATACAAATAGCGAAAAACTCATAGGAAATGAGATATTTGCAAAAAACCGATTTTTGTGATCTTTGTCCTCAAATTTTTAATAGACGCGGTCACCCTACCATATGCAGGTTTTGAGACAAGTTTTAGAATGCCAAAATACAACTTTATACAAAAAAATCAGCTGGGTATCTCTCATTCCGCAATTCTTACCTAATTTTGACTAAAATGACTGGGCTATTGATAGTCATTTATCAAATGCAAACATTATACTCGTATTTGTTGATTTTATACTAGTAATCGAATTATGTCAAGTACATTTTCAGAACTGGGTAGGCGCTCAAAGCGTTTCACGTTTGCCTTCTGAACTCGTGCCGGTAGCATGTCTGCAACTGAACAGCAAGTTAGAATTGCGACTCGTATTTATAGGCTGTGGAAAATAATATCAACTCTATATATGTAGGTATTAATTTAAAACATATCATCATTGTCAAACGATGTTTTATGAACATTTTTTTAAATTTTGACATTTCAGCTATGATGATTAAATTAGAAATTAGATAACCAAATTTTAGTATAAAATAGACTGCTCAGCAAAGTACGGTGTGGCCTCTAAAAATAATTTAATTTTGGTTTTACTATTATTATATGTATAATAACTGATGTTTTAGATATTAACGATAATACAAATGTTCTCAGGTTATGATCGGATAGTTCTGTTCTGATAGATTAATTAACGAAAGTTTATAAATTTTCTGCTGCTATAGACACCGAAGCCAATTATCTATTGTCAAAGTGCCATTCTATGACCCTGGTAATAACATATTCAGCGGCTACCGGTGCGAATTTTTGCTTTCATTGTTATCAAAATTGTTTTTGGTCGTAACTGGCCGCATGCCAAATGTTGCAATATGTCAAATTCGTGGAATGTTTCCTATTGTCCAAGACACAGTGTTAATATTTTTATGATCATTTTTGACATATTGTGTTTTGATATTACTGATCTATCAATGATATTATATGTAATAAAAAAGAGGACGATATGCCATAAGGGCGCTGAAATTAAGTCAGTCGAATGTAGTCAAGTGTAGCGATTTCACTATGAAATTTGACAGCTGCCTTTGAGTGATTCAGTTAAAGTTGTCATCAAAAACTGAACCTCGCGATGTATGAACATAACATATCTATAGTAAAATATCTTTGTGATCTATGAAGAGCGAACACTCTTTTAGTTTGAGTATTAATCACAAATATTGTGTTCGGTCGCCGGTTCCAAGTGAGTGTGGGAACGCAATAGTCCGAATCTGTTTCCTACTGTACATAGGTACCAACATTGGTTATTGAAACAAGCACTAAAAAACATGTAATACAGTTCCCGATCCTTTAAGAGTTTCAGAACGTCAGATAAATTGAATAATACCCGGATGACCGAGCTTTGCTCAGTATTTTTTTTAGCAAACAACGCCATCTACTGAAGTAGCTATAGTGTTGCTACTCGCCTGCCATATGTCAGGAAGGGTCTATTGTAGCAGTTTTTCATTGCCTGAAAACGACATTTTCTAAAAATTCCTAGCTAGCTTTATCGGCTCCGAAATCCCCTGCATACTAAATTTCATGAAAATCGTTGGAGCTGTTTCCGAGACTCACATTATATACATATAGGTACAAGAATTGCTTCTTTATTGGTATTGAATATTTATTGTTATGGTAGGTTGTAAAAGGGATTCGTGAACCTGAATTTGAATATGGAAGATAATTGATTCGCGAATATCTGTCAGCCGTAAGCAAATATGAAACGAGAGTATAGAATACTGTGATAGATACATACATGTATTTTCAAAAAATCGATTAGCGAACAAAGATTATACGCGCTGGACTAATGTACCTGGATTAAATGTTCAACTGGCACGCGGGTATTTTTATGGACGATCATAATCATTTACGTCGTAGGGGTAGTGACCGTAACAAAACAATGCTGCGCCACACCTGTGTTGCTGCGTTAGAATGTCACAGCTAAACGATTTGTTTTGCAGCACCCATACATTAACAGATCATTAACCTTTTGCAACAGATACGGAGATCTTTTTAGGTAGGAATGCTATACGCGGGAATGCTGTTAATCTGGTGTGTTAAGTCCAACCAGTGTTCATCAATAACTATCGTCATACAGAAAATAACCAATAAAGGCGCAATTAAAAGAACTCTGCGTACCCGTAAACTAGTCTTAATCCAATTGCCTGAGGCAACATAAACAATGAAATAACAGAACTTACCTATACCAGAGTTGCATCAAAGGGCACTTTCATTAATTACCTTAAATGGCCGCGTGTAAATTGATATTCTAGATTTCCGATTTTAGTCCGATCATCTGGTAGTTTCACCTGGAAAGTTTTCCGGGAGTTTTGAATATCTTTGGAGAATTTGATGTGCTCTTTCTAGAATTTCAACGTTGCCATCTCGTATCTTTGCCGCTCGCGCCGCAATCTATCGGAAAGACGACGCCTAATAGCAGTCTTTCGACAATATCTAATTTCCTGTACATTTAACAATAAAAACACCTATGTATAAATTAAACTTGAGAAAATTTCCTACAATTTATGTACTAACAGTTTTTTTGTAAGATTAATAGATTTGACGCCGCAAAATTTACTAAACATGCGTTTCGGCTTAAAACTAATTTCCATATCACCTTGAGTAGAGTAAGCAGAGCGTTTTTTTAAATGTGGTTTCCCCAGTAGTCCTAATCAACTTTATAAGCGTACAGGTCTTAAAATTTACGCAGTTTTCTTTGTTTTGATGTTGTTGCTGTTAGTTCTAGCAGCGCCCTTTACACGTGAGCAGAGGTTGCCGGCTTAGAAGAAACAAGCTATTCATAAAATTAAAAGCAATCGCGCCCAGCGGTACTTTGCAAATTGATGTTAATTTAAATAATTTAAATAGTTAATTTAGTTTACTGTCACACCGCTGGTAACTACTACAAATACTGATGAAAGAGTATTTCATCAGTATTAAAGCAGTGAATAAAAGTTTCTATGATTTCATTCATTGTTATCTATAGGTAAGTCACGCATACAAAATGTTTATGTTTTTATTCATTGTTACCTATAAATAACGCCAGCACGCAAGCACATAGAACATAAAGGCGTATTCATAAAACGAACATGTCTGTGATATCGATGCCATCGGTTGTCGATTTAAACCCGTATTTCACAGCTTCACAGACGCGTATCCTTGCATCAACCCATTAGGATTCTCGCACAGAAAGATACAACGCAATTCGCTCTTTCAATCAAATATGTCTTTAATGTATTTTAATGAAAATCTTTGTTCACAAATTGCAACGCTCGGGCTAAAGAGAACAATATTTTTATTAATTTAATACGTGTGAAGGTAAATACATAAAAATCCAATATTACAATATGGATCGTACTTTCGCATAGGCAATAACAGATACTCCTGGAACTATTGTTTCACTTGTGGAAATGCAAAATTCGCAACATTTATAAGTAATATTTTTGCACTTAAGCTTAAACTTAGTGCTGTCCTGTTTAAATGTCTTCTGCATTACATAAATATATTCTAAAAGACCGTAGGTATTAGAATAAAATGAAATGTTGATTACTTCGCCAAGCGCAATAAAAACGCAGGGCATTTCTAGTATGTATCCCACACAATAATACATTGTTTGAAAATGGTTGCTCAAACAATATACAATACGCAATACTGGCATTATGAGATAAGAACTTTGACAAAAGGGAATTTTTCCGTAAATCGTACCAGAATAAGGTTTCCTGTTGTTTCCAACGTACCTACAATTGTTTTACATTGTACAATAAAGTGTAATGTACAGTAATAGCTCTGGTAATAGGGAACAATTTATACCAGCTTGGTTGCTACCCGCTTCCGCTTCTAGCGGTCATTTGTATGCTACCTTTAGTTCGATAATACCTGGGTGATTCTTATTCCGGAATATATTTTTGAAGATTTTATCGAAAAAAATTAAACCTTGTGGCACAACAATTATTTTATGCCAGAATGATTTCTTGATTGATATAAGTGAAATTGATAAAAGAGGCACCATTGTGAAGTTAATATTTTCTGAGATAAATCCGATTAAAAACAAAATACTGATGAAGATAATGACAACGTGTGGAAGTTAATGATTTTGTGCTGAGGAAAAATGACGACTAATACGAATAATGAAAAAAATAAATTAAAAGTTACATAAATAATGAAATAAAACAACTCAATTAATAATCAACACCATATTTTAATCATAAAATCACAGATGGAACGTATATAACATATTATGTAAAATAATATAATTTTTAGATGATTAATATTAAGTAATATACTATTAATTTTCTATTTAAAACACAACATATTTGACCACATACACAAATTGCGGCAGATTATACAGAAGACCGAGGAGTACAATCTGCCGCTATGTTGAGACCTGGGCAGTACTAAATTCTCTTCAGCGGTGCCGGATGGACTACCGGTATATCGAGGTGTTGAAATGTTTATACACATCAGCCACCATGACCGTCAGAGTACACAACACAGCAACGAACCCCATCCAACTGCAGTGAGGTGTCAGGCAAGGGGACGTCATAACCCCAAAACTGTTCACCGCTGCGTTGGAAGACGTGTTCAAGCTGATGGAGTGGAAACGACGTGGCATAAACATAAATGGCAAACACATCACACACCTGCGATATGCTGATGATATAGTCCTCTTGGCGGGATCCCTGGAGGAACTTGGTACAATGCTCGGGGACTTAACAGCGCTTCACAACGGGTGGGTCTTAAGATGAACATGGACAAGACGAAAATCATGTCGAATGTCCATGTCACACCCGTACCGGTTGTTGTTGGCGGCGCTGCTCTCGAAGTTGTAGACGAGTACATTTACCTGGGACAAGTGATCCAAATGGGTAAGTCCAACTTCGAGAAAGAAGTCACTCGTAGAATCCAACTCGGATGGGCTGCGTTCGGGAAACTACGTGGTATCTTGTCGTCCAAAAAGTTACCTCAGCGCCTGAAGTCGAAGGTGTTCGAGCAGTGTGTGTTGCCAGTGATGACATACGGATCCGAGACGTGATGCTTCACTATTGGCCTGATGCATAAGCTTAGAGTCGCCCAGCGGGCTATGGAACGAGCTATGCTCGGTATTTCTCTACGCGATCGAATCAGAAATGATGAATACCGTAGACGAACGAGGGTGACCGACATAGCTCAGAGAATTAGCAGGCTGAAGTGGCAATGGGCTGGCCACATAGTTTGAAGGACTGATAACCGTTGGGGAAGAAAGGTCCTCGAATGGAGACCACGCCTCGGTAAAAGGAGCACAGGACGCCCCCCGACCAGGTGGACAGACGACCTGAAGAAGACAGCGGGTATCCGCTAGATTCAGAAGGCTCAGAACCGGTCTGAGTGGCGTAGATTAGGGGAGGCCTATGTCCAGCAGTGGACCTCAAAAGGCTGATGGATGGATGGATGGAACATTTATCATCAAATCTTAAATCTTTCATTTTAAAAACTTATAATGCTAATGGCATTAAGAAATTTTTGATGAAGTATCTTTAGTGGAGCATTCAGATACCGTTTCTGCATCTAAACTTTATTTTTCGTCACAAGCTCTTTTTTACCAGCACTTATTGAACTATTAGAATCATCATTATATTTATGAACTTCTTCTACGTGATCTGCTATTATGCATAAAGATGATAATTTAGTTTTACCTTGTTTTACGAACTTGTAGATGTTTGTTTGACTATGTTTGTTAGTATTTTCTTGCACTTGAAGTTTTTTTATTTAATCGTAGTATGTTTTTTTTTGGCTTTCAATTTTCTTTTTATATTTATTAATAGTATTTATCAACACACACCTCTTCTTATACTGATTATAGCGTATCCTTCTTACCACCGCCTTCATAGCAGGAGAAAATTGATAACGTAATGGATCACGCAACTTTTCTATCTTGGTCTGTCCCTCTATCTTGTCTTTTGACTCTTTTGCATCTTCTAATACAATTGGCTCAAATGTAGGGCGCGTCGTTTCTTCTTGTTTTTTCAGAACTAGTCACACATTTTGAAGCTAATGATGATGATGAAAATGACGAATTGAAGAAAACAGGTTGTAACTTGTCAAAACCGAATAAATTCTGCTTTAAAACACATGGATATAAATAAGTTCACTTTCAATACATAATAATAGCACACAATGTGATTGATGTGACAATTAATTGCAACAACAGACGGCAAAAGTGTAATGATTTCTTTCATAACAAATTTGTAAGAACGAAATGTAAGCTTACCTGGTCGACAAATACGATACGTCCAGTCCGTTCAAAGCGTGCAGCTCGACTGGGGGAGGTACGAGAAGCGTACCGCATACTTCAAACTCAACATGAATTGGAAAACCACAGAGAATAATTCGAATCAATCCTTGCTGCGGATAATGATTTTTTTTCATAACAAACTATACGTCGTATTGGTTTCCTATATTAGAATGAATGAAATGTCTATATTGTACGGTCATTAGAAACTTTGATCATTTGAGGACGATTTTGCATTTACAAATAAAATGTTTCGGTTTGTTTGATTTTTTTATTAGATGAAATATCCACGTGCAGTCATATAGGACATGCGAGATAATGACGTTTGAGGCAGATTTTGGCTTAAATTTCAAATTATACTATATTTAAGATTCTTTTTTTGTGTGTAAATAGTTGTGCCGATAGTTAAAGTATCTTAAAACCTTATTGCTATTGATTATGGTTGTATTACGAAGAAGTATTTGGACTGGACACGTTTTATCCTCCCTTTTTAAGAATCACCCACCTAACAAAGTCAATAATAGTAATAAGAATAAAAACTGGGCAAGTGCGTGTCAGGTCACATGCTATGTAGGGTTCCGAAGTAGTAAGACCCCTTATTCCAAAAATGGTCTAAAAGACCCATAATATTTTTGGAAGAACTTTGCAACGATACGCCACAATAGTGTACGCGACGAATAAAAAAATCATTTGCGTTTCCTCTAGGGGAGGTACCCTGAAAAAAAGACTGGATTTTATTGATAATTTAACTTTTATGGAAATGTGAGGTTACCTTCTGCAATAATTTATTTATAGTATGATAATAAATCTCTGATAGATTAATTTTATTGAGACGACTTATGTATGGGATACATCAAACTATATTTTTAGCGGGAATCGAAGAAACAGGAAAAAAGACGAACCAATAAGTAATAGGTACTTATTTTAATAAATCATTGGAAAACTTGATGTTTTTATCATCAAACATTTTGATAATATAATAATGAATTACCCATTATTAATAGAGTCCGACCGAAACTGGTTTTTCAGCCGAAACCGAACCTTCGGCCTTAGGTCCAGTTTCGGCCGAAACCGAAACCGAAACTTAGGGTGAGGCCAAACGAGCGTATTTTTGGTGCTGTGAGTCACGTGAAATGAGCTGGTTTCATATAAAAGTTCTAATTAAATTCTTTGAAATTAGTATTTTAAGCGATTTTACGATTTACACTATTTTACGCGACGCACAGCTCAAAAAATACGCTCGTTTGGCTACACCATTAGGGTTTTTTTTTGAGCTGCGCATTTGCGGACTCAACAAAAAAAAAGTAGGTTAAAGGAGCCGAATTTTGGAACGAAATTCCTTATCGCGCGTTGCGAAACCCCTTTCGCCCCCGCTAGGCGGAAAATTTTTGGGACGAAAAGTTGTAACGACACTTTTTGCCGTCGTAGTTTTTTTTACATAGAAATCAAGCCAGATATTTTCCTTTCTTGCAGTCAGTTATAGGATAGCAAAAGCAATTGCTACTAGGTGAACAAAGCAGATGAGAAATTTAATACCTTAGATTTGTTTTGGCACACTTTCTGCATGTTTTTGCTATCCTAGTACTGACTGCAAGGAACTTCGTTCCATCCGGATGTCCCTTGACACCTCTCAAGTTTTTTTTTAAATTTTACAAAGGTCATTTTTTGACATTAGGTAGGTCAACCCTCAAGCTATCTATCCCCTAACGTTGACCCACTACTTACGGGACACCCTGTATACAGGGTACTGAAATCTAGCGTGTTTTTTTACACATTTTTATTTGTACATTTTTATGTGTATTAACTGCCTTCAGTTCGGTTAACTTATCTTAACGAACACGACAAAATTTGAAAAATTTATGGATGAACGCTGTTTTCAACCCCTGACGAAAAAAGAGGGGTGTTATAAGTTTGACGTGTCTGTGTATCTGTGTATCTTTATGTCTGTCTGTGGCATCGTAGCTCCCAAACGGAGGAACCGATTTGATCTAGTTTTTTTTGCATGAAGGTGACTTAATCGAGAGCTATGTTTAGTGTATATCAAACTGTCGGAGGTTTTTTAAATTTTAATTTAAGATCATTTAAATAGATCATTTAAATCTTAGCCCCATTTTACTAAAATACGTCAGTGAAAACCGCATGCAAATCGATTTACCCGATTTTGAAATTACCCTGAACAAACGCACATACATACAAACAGACGAAAATTCTAAAAATAATTGCTATGGTCTCTTTTGCGTTGACAAATACAGCTCGTGATAGATTTTCTCAAATATCTTCCATGTACAGACATATCGATCAGTTACCGTTTCATTGTAATGGATGATTTGGGATTTAGACTTCGAAAATACTACTAGTGAATGTCCTCGCTTTGCTTCCGTAAACCTTTCGGTAAGCCCTCACTCAATACATGTAAGTATGGGCGAATTTGACATAACGTAATTTATTTATTTGTAAATCGTTTGAAATAAACCAACCACTAAATGTTAACCAAAGCTCACTACAATACGTATGTATTGTAAGTTATAAGGGAGTGAAAACCACAGGTAAATCTGTTATGCCGTTCCTGAGAGTAGCCAGAACAAACGCACAGACAAATAGACGAAAACTACTTTTTATATAATCTATTACGTCTAATTAATACCCCTAGTAAAAGTTTTACTTAAATATCTTCCAGTTACAGTTCCATTTTTTCTCTCGTTTAATACCTTAGATTTGTTTTGGCACACTCGCTTGCATGTTTTTGCTATCTTAGTACTCAGGCTTGCTTTCTATGTAAAAAAAACTACGACGGCAAAAAATGTCGTTACAACTTTTCGTTACCGGCAAAAAGTGTCGTTACCAAATTTTCGGCCTAGCCCCCTTTCGCAACGCGCGATAAGGAACTTCGTTCCAAAAATACGGCAGAAATTCGACCACAAAGTGGAAATCACGGGTTTTAATTAAACAGCAATTGTTTATATTCACGCTTATTTGTTTAATTGTTTATATTAACACTAATTGACTGATATTGAAAAATATTAAATACACCACGTTTCTCTGTCCTGCAACTGGGTTTCGGTAATCTCCATACCAAAAGGGCTTAACAGTTACCGCAAGCCCAATTAATACGGATAATTGAATGGGGTTTCTATGAATGTACAAATCATAATGTTGATAGACATAATTTTTCTCATCAGAACTCTTCGTCATCAAGTTCTTGTCAGAACTTTGTGTTTTAGTAACCTATAAATAACAGACCGAGACTTTATTTATATGCATAAATTTAATGTAATTTTACTGTGTATTATTTTAATCCTAGGTTAAACAGATAAAATATGTATTTTATTGTAAACAGAGCGCCCGCAGACAATCCAATCCACTCCGATCAAGTTCATTAGGTTCTTTCGTTCCGATCATTAATTAATTCTTTCCAGACTGAATAAAGATACGGAAAAAGATTATTTGTCTTCCGTGGTTAAACAAACGGTCAAACGATTACGTCGATTGCAAACGATCGGGGCTCAGATTAACCCAAGAAATCAATAAATAAAGAAAAATCCCTGTCTATTTTCTAGTCCGAAACCGCAAAGCAAAAGCTCTGTGCAAGAAAATGTGAAATTAAAAACAACACAAGTTATATTAGAACTCGAGTGTGTGAAACACAGTGTAATAATAGTAATAATAGTGTGTAATAGTAGTCCATTATCGTTTCTCTGCCAAATCTCGTTGTTATTTAGGAGCAGCCCTCACACACATTTAGCAGTTACCAAGTAACAAGTAAGCTAGGTATATGCCACCCACCCAAGGTATCCGACAAAGCTTAACGAGTGATATCAACGACCCTGGAAAGTACTGACGCGCTCCATAACTTTGCCACTAATCCATAATCCATCGAATGTCGGTCAACTTGATCGACTGCTAACGATCGACGCAAGTCGTCATTTGAATCAGATAATTAGAGTTAATACACAATAAAAAAGCGGCCAAGTGCGAGTCGGACTCGCCCATGAAGGGTTCCGTAGCAGCAAGTAACATAATATAAAAGTTCTTGAAGTTCGTTGTAACTTTGATCGAGGTAAATTGCGGTTTACGATTTATGACGTATTAAAAAAAAACTACTTACTAGATCTCGTTCAAACCAATTTTCGCTGGAAGTTTGCATGGTAATGTACATCATATATTTTTTTTAGTTCTATCATTCTCTTATTTTAGAAGTTACAGGGGGGGGACACACATTTTACCACTTTGGAAGTGTCTCTCGCGCAAACTATTCAGTTTAGAAAAAAATGATATTAGAAACCTCGATATCATTTTTGAAGACCTATTCATAGATACCCCACACGTTTGGGTTTGATGAAAAAAGAATTTTTGAGTTTCAGTTCTAAGTATGGGGAACCCCCAAAATTTATTGTTTTTTTTCTATTTTTGTGTAAAAATCTTAATGCGGTTCACAGAATACACCTACTTACCAAGTTTCAAAAGTATAGTTCCTATAGTTTCGGAAAAAAGTGGCTGTGACATACCTACGGACGGACAGACAGACAGACAGACAGACATGACGAATCTATAAGGGTTCCGTTTTTTGCCATTTGGCTACGGAACCCTAATAAAATTAGCATCACACTAACACTTTACTCGAAACAAAAAGAAAGCGTTATCAGATTCTTGCTCGACACGAGATTAAAAGTTAAAGTAAAAAGCCTTCAAAAGATAAGAATTGTTGCTCGTTGGTTGAATTTAACTTTGACCGACGATTTAACTGTAACCTCGTGTCGAGCAACGCATCCGCGTCGTGACCGTTAAAACTACGGCACGTATTAATAAACCGATCTCTGCTCACGATCTTACGAATTTCAAATGATTTAACGTTTCAGCATCAATAAACTAATCTATAATCTTAAAATCGCAGAGATCTTAAGATCGGTTAACTAATACGAGCCTGCGACTGTAGAGCATAGGATGCCGGGTTCATTTCTCGGTTCATTTTCGTAGATATTTAAGTAGCTAATAAATGTTTTTTTCGGCTCGTAATTCCTAATGTTATGACTATGAGTGTATTGTTTATTTTAAATATTTATTGTTGTTAATCAAAACAAAACCCGATACTATTGGAATATTTATTGGAAGTATTTATTGGAATATTCGACAAGCAAACGACTAAACTTTTCAGGGTAGTCGAAGTAGTAGTAGTGACCGATTTCAGTTTGTACTGCTCTGAAAAAACTTCCCTACTTTCTATTTGAGTATCTCGTTTGGGGTACTACTTTTGGTCTACTCTAGGTCCTAGTTGTGTAACGTTCTGGAATCGAATGAAAGCAAAACAAACACAACTCAACTATTGAAATGAAATACACATTTCGGTTTGAAAAAAATCTTTTTGTGGCATGGTAAAGATTGTGATGATATTATGGACACTGCGTGTTTAGGTTAAATTGGTTAGATTTATAGTTTTAGTACGTTCAATAATTACTATGTTAGTTGCGTAATAGTTCAATAAAAAATAAATAAAGCATTCCCTTGCTCGCGAGACGACATCTTCTAAGACCATAACATGACCATGCGAGCACATTGGTTGGTGACTGATCTCTACCGTAGGGGGCGTCCATTATTATGTGAGGGATTTGGGGGGGGGGGGGAAGGGATCGAGCCGAATCTCATCTAATCTTATGTTGGGACGAGGGGGCTGTCGGCAAATCTCACGTTTTTTTTTTCGCAAGAAACAATAAAATCGAATGAAATACTGGTACTTAAATTAAGTAAAACATGTTTCTAAACTAAAATGTCAAATAGGTGCCCTTGCTTGCTTGCACATCTAAAACAAAGTGCACAAAATGAAAATATAAAAATAAATGATATTTTCATCCATAGTCTGTTGAAGGTAAAACACATTTTGAAAAATTACGTGAGATTAGGGGGATGGGGCAAAAGGCAAAGGAACGCTCATGGCTCGGCGGCTTGTGTCGGTTCTAAGGGCCCGGCCACAGCTACGGGCGGCGCGGATTGCGGCGCGGTGAGCGGCGCGGCGGGCGGCGCGATTTGCGGTGGTATGCCACAGCTAGATTAGTTGCGACCGCGGCGGCGTCAGCGGTGGACGTACTTAGACTACTATATAATAATATTATATACAATAATATTGATAAATAATCTGTAGATAAATAGTAACATTGTTTTGTGTTCCTTCCTTGTGCTCTTTATGTATATTATGTTTTGGTGTACAAACAATAAATTGTTAAATGTAATAAATAACATAACAATGTAAGCAGGTAATTAAGATACCGACCGGCCATGTTTGTCATTATAAGAAAAACGAATACAATAGGGTATGATGGAATGAGCTGTCACATGGATTATTAAGAAAATATGATGAGAACTAGTCTTTGAAGCAACCGATTGTTTTACTATTGTTCATGAAATAAAGATAAATATAATACATCAAGAATAAAAAATAATGAATAATAAGAAAAATATAATACATGCTGAGTTCGTCCACCGATACGGCCGCGCGCGGCATTTGTTTCACTCGCGCACCGCGCAGTCCGCCGCCGCCGCGACTCTCACCGCGCCGCAAAACGCGCCGCTGTAGCTGTGGCATACTCCATACATTGTCTACCATTTGCTCTCGCCGCTCACCGCTTGCCGCGCCGCTCACCGCGCCGCAATCCGCGCCGCTAGTAGCTGTGGCCGGGCGGTAAGTGATCGACTTTAAGTAACATCGGGCGCGGCCTCAGTAGTGGGCCATTGATGGGTTGAATTGGATGGGGGATGGGGGAGTTGAGACTTGAGCCACATCTCACCAAGGAAGGGTGGGAGGGGGGGGGGGGTCTGAAAAACGCCTCACATAATCAATTGACGCCCGTTGATGCACATAAATTCCTCGCACCTACCAATACCAACTATCCATAACACGCTATTAACAAACAAAGAAAAAACTCCCCTATACAAACAATAGAAAAAGGTACATACTATTTTTCTTTGCATATTTAATTGAATTCGAACCAATTGAACAGCTGGTCGAAAATACGGTCGCTATTAAAGCCTACTTTTTAGGGTTCCGTAGCCAAATGGCAAAAAACGGAACCCTTATGGATTCGTCATGTCTGTCTGTCTGTTCGTCCGTATGTCACAGCCACTTTTCTCCGAAACTATAAGAACTATACTGTTGAAACTTGGTAAGTAGATGTATTCTGTAAACCGCGTTAAGATTTTTACACAAAAATAGAAAAAAAAAACAATAAATTACATAAGGGTACATAGAACTGAAACTCAAAAATTTTTTTTTCATCAAACCCATACGTGTGTGGTATCTATGGATGGAAAAATGATATTGAGGTCTTGAGTTCTAATATCATTTTGTTCTAAACTGAATAGTTTGCGTGAGAGACACTTCCAAAGTGGTAAAATGTGTCCCCCCCCCCTGTAACTTCTAAAATAAGAGAATGATAAAACTAAAAAAAATATATGATGTACATTACCATGCAAACTTTCAACGAAAATTGATTTGAATGAGATCTAGTTAGTAGTTTTTTTAGTACGTCATAAATCGTAAACCACAAAAAACATCGATCAAAGTTACAACGAACTACAAAAACTTTTATATTATGTTACTTGCTGCTACAGAACCCTTCATGGGCGAGTCCGACTCGCACTTGGCCGCTTTTTACCACACACGTGTATCGTCCCTATTGATTTATTCAGAAGAAATAATATTATACATAGGTCCACGAATTTCTCGTTTGAAAGGCCTTATCATAGGGTTAATTATAATATAATCGATCGGTGTGTTCTGGAAGGATAAATTGCATTATTGTCCACGAAATATTTGCTTCACATTTGAATTTCGAACAAGCCAACCAAAACACGCAGTGTAAAAACCATTATAATTCAGCTCAGTTTAAAAAAAAAGCAAAGCAAAGAAAAAACCCATGAGTGTCCCACTGTGGGCTCGGGGTCTCCTCTCACAATGTGAGGGGTACAGCTACAGGCCATAGTCTACTACGCTGGTCAAGTGCGGATTGGAAGACTTCACACACCTGAGAACTTTATGGAGAACTCTTCGGTGTGCACGTTTCCTCACGATGTTTTCCTTCACCGAAGCAAGTGATAATTAACTTCTAATACGCACATAATATTTGAGAATCAGAGGTGCGAGCCAGGATTTGAACTCGGGCCCCTCCGTTATGGAGACCAACGTTCTAACTGCTAGGCTATCACTGCTGTTGCTGAGTTTTAGTACTTAATTTAAATTAAGCCAGGATATGATTATAAGGGTAATGTAAAAGAAAATACAATATTTAGTAATAAAAAACAAACTTCATTGCTTTATAATAATAATAATATGATAAATGTTTTTATTTTATTTTAGAATTGAGATAGTTTAGTTATTAAATTCACTAAGCATTCTAATATAAGAATCTAATAATATTGAAAAGCTTTATAGAAAAAGGAATTTTGCTTCAGTATTAAAGAAGCGGAATGTCTACGCTAGAGTCCTTTATGAGAATTTGCTAGTAATGAAATAAAGGAATCCTTAGAAAAATTCACATCTAGCTATTGCAAGCTCCTAAGACTCCAGTGTAGAGCAGTAATGTAATAAAATCCCAGTTCACCTTCACTAGCTGTTGGTGGAAATCAGCATCAGTGTCTAAATAACTTAAATCACTTACATATAGTTATCCACTCCCGGTCTTTTTAATACAGATCTCTTTAGACATGAGCCAACAGAAAATCGGTTTCACCAATTTACCCTCATTTCTTTCTAAGGTAATTTTTGTTACGTCGAGTATAATGATAGCTCTGAAGTAATAAGAGACCCAAATAAGAGAGAAAGAGAGAAAGAAAACAATGTTTCATGCACGGTACACATTATTTAGGATGGATGAAGCTGTTCCAATGCGGATTATTGAGGATTAAAGAGCAACTAAGTGACCAATCCCAATATCAGAAGTTCTTACCACGCCCTGCATGTCGGCGGTTTAAAAACTCGGTCGAGCACTTTCGATTGACACGAACTGCGCGATGCCATGAGCGCTTCATAAACTGCATAAAAAAATTTACACCCTTCAAAAGCATTTGATTAAAATTCAGTTATCGCGAATAGTCATTGATTTCACGCGTTACAAAGTTCAAAAGTTACGCTATAACCTGGTCAACTCGGATTCGAGTTTGCGTTGCGAATGTGTTCAGATCAGAAATAATTATTAATTTTAGTTTTCTTTGGAAATATTAGGATTTCTTGGTGTAGCTTTTGTATACTACTAAAGTAGTAGTTTTATTGTTAAATAATGTTTTTATTCGTCGCGTACTCTAGTGTGGGGTATCGTGGAAAAGATCTTTCAAAAATATTATGGGTTTTTCATTTTTAGATTTAGGGGTTCGTTTACTGAATATTTGGCTTTAAAGTATTTTGGTTAAAGTCTAGTGCCGGCTAAACGGTTGGAGTTGGACAAGTGAGAAAATTCTCATAATCCTTTCGGTTGGAATCATAAATTACAGGATGTTCTATTTTTCACATTTCACGGGTTCTATTCACGGCTCAAGCAGGTTATTTTTCAAAAATCTTTGAATGCAGTTTTACTTAGTTTTGAAAATAAAGGAATGTTTTCTTTCATTGAAAGGAGATGTTCAAAAGTGGTACTTTATTCTGAAGAAATTTGTACAGCCGCAATATTTCATTTGAAAGCATATTTTCTAATCTACTTGAAATTATAAAACTTATATTTTATTGATCCTCCATATTTTGGAAAATCGAAGAAGTATGTTCATGATAATTAGAAGGTCTATGGAAAGCAATGTTTTTTTTCTAACAGGTACATACGTCCTTTTCACGAATTAGAACATATCTGAGGTCAATCTATTATATTATTATGTTTTCAACACATGTATAAAATAATTAACATTAATTGTAAACCAAAATCATGAAGAAACGAAACGACATAGATCATCCTAGTTTGATCCATAGTGATTAAGTATTCTGTGGTTTGATATTAGTAACTGTCAGTGTCAACTGTCAATCAATCAAATGCAAAACAAAATGTCATCGTTTCATTCATTCATCACTCAATGTCACAGGTCACTATCAGTCAGTAATGTCAAGTGTCAATAGTGTCAGGATAAAGTTGCCAGAAGTAAAAAAGGTGCCCAGTGTGACAAGCTTTATATCTATTTACTGAAATTCAAATACAAATAAAAAAACAAGGGAGGATCTTTTTTTTTATTTTCACAACCTTGTCCCAATCGGAATAATTTTCACTTTCTCCTCATCGAAGTTTTGTTTTTGTACAAATTTAGTACCAGCCCCCATACATTTTTTGAACATCTCCTTTGCTGTCATCAATATTTGGGGTACCTTTCCTCAAACTACCGTCTTTTATTTCCAACCTGTATATTAGGTATAATCCGCGCGCGATCAGAATGGGATGCGACCTTTTGGAACTGAGACGCTTACGTGTCATCGGCAAGCCGTAGCGTCGGCAACAATGATACTTATTTATTTGTTTATTTATTTATGTACACTTTATTGACCACAATTAAAAATATTGAAGAACAAATGGCGAGCTTTATGCTTTTGTATGTATATTGTATGTATAAAAAAAGGTAAACGTGCCAAGAGGGCGCTGAAATTGAGGCAGTCGAAAATTCGACTAAATAGTCAGGTGTAGCGATTTTACTATGACTATTTCAAATAAAATATGTGCTTTTATATTATAGGCGAAGCATATTATTTTAAAGTAGAACGTCCCCAATAGTGATCTCCATCATCTGCAGTACTTAGGTAGTCTGTTTACATTTTTATTCTATTTTTCAAAAGGTGACTTCTGACGAAAGTGAAAGCTCTGAAGATGACGAAAACTCTGATGATGATTGCCATGAAGCAAATAGGCATTAATGTAAAATAATGTATCTAAACATTTTATTGAATTGATTACAACCATGAACATTTTTTAACATCACAAACCATTAGGCATTATGATAGATCGTAGAAATAATTAATTTATAATTAATACTAGGTAATACTAAAAAATTATTATCTCAATTTTTCAGGATTTTTTTTGCTAACGCTACTTGAGAACTTTTGTTTTTGATTTACTTCGACAAGGTTCCATACCAATCTCGTCGCGCGCGGATTATATATACTCGTATTATATTATATACAGATAATAACAAAGTATACTGCGTCAGATAAATGTGAATACATATCAAATTTTAATAAAGTAGAAAAATCTGATAGGGCAACACTCTTATTTATCTGTAATAAATAGCGTAAGGTGGGGCAAAATATGACAAAGACAAATATAAAAATACTACTGCTATTTCAGACATAATTCATAAAAAAAATTACAACAGCTAAATATTTATCCGACTAATAATTCTGTGCCTTTTGTGATTTTAACATAGAAATGTATAAGAAAAAATTACGATTTTTTAGTCTAACTCACGTTCTATCACTATCTGCTATAGTTTTGGAGATAATTTTGTGCTATGTAATAAACAAATATCTGAAAGATTTCCAATTAGGCATAATTAAATGTGAATGTGCTAATAGTAGTAAACTTCAGTGGGGGCCACATATAACAAATCTCGCGACTAAACTCGGTAGGGCTGCTTATGCTGTTAGGAAAATAAGGTAGTTTACTGACGTCGAAACTGCTAGGATGGTTTATTTTGCATATTTTCACAGTATTATGTCATATGCCATCTTGCTGTGGTGCAAAACAGCCAGTATAGAACAAATTTTCATACTACAAAAAAGAGCCATTAGGGCTATTTATAAACTTAGATCTCGTGAAACTTTGCGTGATAAGTTCAAAGAAATAGGTATACTTACAGTAGCCTCACAATATATTTATAGTAATGTGGTTTTTATACGGAATAATATAAGCGCGTATAAACAAAATTTTGATATCACTAATCGCCAAACAAGAAAAATGCACCAGTTAGTAACGCCATCTTACCGTCTTTCTAAAGTGAAGCGATCTTTTATGGGCCGTGGTGTACAGTTCTATAATAAAATCCCAAAGTTAATACGTGATTTTCCAGTGGAATTATTTTTGAGAAACATGTAAAATCTCAACTTTTAGGCAAAGGCTACTATACTGTAGATGAGTACATAAATGACAAAGACGCATGGAAATGACCAGATCTGCAAACAGTTCCGTACAGGAGGTACAGGTCCGTACAGTGATACTTTTTTGTAAGAAATATACCAATGTATGAAGCAGTGATAGCCTAGCGGTAGAACGTTGGTCTCCCGAACGAAGGGGCCCGAGTTCAAACCCTGGCACGCACCTCTAATTTTCAAATATTATGTGCGTATTACAAGTTAATTATCACTTGCTTCGGTGAAGGAAAACATCGTGAGGAAACCTGCACACCGGAGAGTTCTCTATAAAGTTCTCGAAGGTGTGTGAAGTCTACCAATCCGCACTTGGCCAGCGTGGTAGACTATGGCCTAATATTGGCCTCACATTGTGAGAGGAGACCCCGAGCCCAGCAGTGGGACAATTATGGGTTGTTGCTTTGCTTTTATACCAATGTATTTTATTTTTAAAAGATGTGCTGAGGAGTTTCTTTCGGCTTTTCTTCTCCTCCATGACAAAGCACCTTTGCGAAAAGCTGGTCCATTAAAAAAATGACGTGCATTAGCGTATCAATGATACCTACATGAATAAATGATTTTGAATTTGAATTTGAAAAACTTTAAAGCCTATTGCGCTTGTATAATTTTTATAAAAGCAATAAATTTCGACGCTTCGCCATTCGCGCACAGCCAGTAAAATGGAAGGATTGACCTTTTAGCTTAAATTAAACATTTATCGAGTACAGTGATCCCGTAGAGCCCTAATAAATTACCTGGTGACAAAAATTTACTGTCATTTTATTTTAATGAAAATAAGTGTCGTTAAAAATAAATGCAACACTTTGATGGATTTATTATATTTCTGTTTATGTAAAAATATGTCGTTATGCTTGAGGCGCTCATAGCCTCGTGGCGTGTAGTGGCTTGATCGATCCTAAATGCAACCGTTAGGTATGGCATAATTTCTCAGAGCATTTCCATGCTTCAGAACGTAAAGCCATCGGTCCTGGTTGTTATCATAAGATATCAATCGTTAAGCTAGCAGAGACCTTCAAGAGATCTCAATAACAAAACAGTAGGTACTATGGTAAAGAAAAGGTAACACAATTGGTCGGCAAATATTCTATTCTAATTTAAACTTTTACTAAATTTTATGTCTGCAATGATATAAGTACGTCGAGGAGATTTCTCGTCTGGAGTTTGGAGCCAACCCTTAGCGTAATACACCATTATCATAAAATTGCGTTGTCACGTCTTGTCATCGGAACCGAAGCAGTTCAGAGGAAGTAGTACTAATGTAGCTTGCAAGATTAGACTCATACGTACATATTTTATACTAACGAGCAAAGCAAGTTAAATGAAAGGTTATAAAAATATAAGTCGCTACTAAAGTATATTTGAATTAAACGTTTCGAAACGAGCAAGTTATAAGCATTCCCTTTTCCCAAAAAGGAATATACTCGTAGAATGAGCATTAAGTGCCAAAACAGATCAGTCCAACTTTTCTTGGTCATCCACATTCAGCGGCTTCCAAATTTTTTCTACTTTCCTGTGTCAAGCAGACGGACCTGAAATCTTTGCTTGCTTTACACTAGCGAATTTCCTTTCAAATATTTGTTTGTTTAACTTATTTGTTGAAAAATACGATTCAGTTAAGAGAAATGAAAGCACGATTTAAAAGTACATCTCGAGAAAAACTTTTTTAAGCAGCGGAAACTGCCCTCGTTAAATTAAATAAAAGTTAATTTGATGATTTTAATTTGGCTACGCTTTACACTAAATTAATTGCATTAGTAGTATTCTTACTATTTAAGTATCTAGTGGCACGATATTCCCACTGCCAAGACGAACATATTCTCGAAGTGTTCTTATTTTATCGAAGCTTTCTTATCGATTCTATTAATACCTAAACACGCAAGATTGATTCTCATATCAAAATTATAGGGCACTTCCCGAAGTCCCACAAAAATCTCTTAATAATAAATAAATTACCTTAACACACTCTATGAAATGGATTGGTGAACTGAAGTTTTTAATACTTTTAGCAGAAATAACCTGTCCATTGACTTTTGATTCTATCCTCTAACTTCCGACCCGGGGTGTAACGCGGCTGCAACGCACAATGTTCAATTTTTCATCGCAAACAATGAATGTGTGCCGTGTGGTAGTAGTCGAGTTCCCGGAGTATTGTGGATTTAATAATATAAGAAACCTGCAGTGTGGTCAAAATTCGACTGGGTACACAGAAAAAGTGGCCAAGAGAAAGTCGGACTCGTCCATGAAAGGTTCCGTTGTAACAAGAGCCAAGATACCACTATCATTTTTCACCAGCAAAAAAGGAGATGTGTTTTTTTGGGCGGGACCTATGTACATTCCAGGACAAAAAGAGAAAAATATACTGATTCACATAAAATATTTAAAAAAATATTATAAAAGCTGTTCTCTGCAGAGAAATTATTTTCAATAAATTATTTTTACACACGACAACAATGGCGGTTCCATGGAACTAGTCATGGATATATTAGTCTATCCATGGAACTACATAGTACACTCCGAAGAAATAGTGAACTATCAAAATAAATGTAGACTTGTCTGTTGTCTGTGATTAGTTATCTGTACTTTAGAATGATCACTTTGAAGTTTAGCAAGCAAAGTGTAATTTTTTTTCGGTAAATATCGTGACATTTAAACGTGAATATCGTGCGTCCAATAAATCGACAATGTATGGCTTTTGGAGATCTATCGTCACGATTTTGTTTAGATTAATCGAAGCGACGAATTGCACACAATATGATATAATATTAATAGAAATCCAAATAGATCGTGCTTATTTCACTATGCATTTGACTTTGACACTCCTAACATGACATTAGATATAACAACTGTCATAAGCAGTTGACACCCACCATATTGTCTCAGTGTTACATTATATAATCCTTAAATTGAATTATTGTCGCCAAACCAAGGTGAAATCTAGAATTCGGGTAGTAAGAAAATCTTTGTAATAATATGAGCTATTTCCTAGTGAATGTACAGTGTACCCGCCCAGGCGCCATACATTTCTAAGACATCTCCTTTGGTACTTTGTTCTTCATAGTGTTTGTGTAAATGACAAAGCTTAGAATAATAACGCCTAGAAACCTATTGCGAGCACGAAAAACGCGCAACTAAAACTTAGCCATATCTGGCTAAGTTTGTTCCGCGAGCTGTCAGTGCTCATCGTCACGTTAAGTCGAACACAGCTCGCGAAAAATAATTCAAAATGACTGTCTGCACTATAAAGAAGTGTTCTAGCACATCAAGCAAACAAAATAAAAGTGATCAAATTTCATTTCATAGGTAAATACTTACATTTTATAGATTTTCTGTACGTAAATCGACTAAAAACAAATAATTAGAAACACAATAACCTATCACTACACAGTGTTGCTAGTTGTGGGGGAAAAATTGCACACAATATTTTTAGTTGGTTCTTAATGTTGAGTTTAAAGAAAGTTGGTAAGTATAATCCTACTAAAAATACAAAGATCTGTTTAATGCATTTTCACAAAAAGGATATGTACACAACGAAAAAAGGTTTCCAAAAAATACGCCGTGGTGCTGTGCCAGCAAAGGTACCTAAGGTCCTAGATATGTAAAATGCATTAGCTCATGTCAAGCTAAAGCCGGCTTTTGACTATGGGATATAATGTAATATATATTACATCTTGAGATATAATATTGTTAGCCAACAGCCCTAAAGATGGCGTGACTCGCTCGCCAAAACTTATATAAGGAGCGGTCCATGCGGCGCGCGCTCAGTTTTGTTCCGACCGTTGTTCGTATCGGGTGTCTTTATGGTGTATCACTATTGGACAATTCTTAATTATAAGGCGTTACTCTGCCCGATTTCGTACTTTTTGTTATAATTAAATTTTTGATTAATTAAATTTAGTGATTTACTTTATAGCTTAATAAATGTTTTCTTTTTTTTAATTTATTTCATTTCTGATTCCTAAAATCAGAAGTGGGATTGTGCTCACGTTAACACGTTAAGTATAGTCGCGAAAGTGCAGTGAAAAGTGTAACATAACCTCTGTTCTTTTTTTCGTGAAAATGAATAAATCGTCCCGCTCGAAATCACGTACATCGCGCCTTCGAAGCCCGCGTTTCCGCGAAAGACACTCGCCGCGTTCGCGAAGCCGTTCGCGACATACTCCGCCGCGTCCCTCGCGCTCTCGTGAATGTGGTTCCAGCCCACGTGATCATGGAGGTAGAGGCCGCAGCCGCAGCCGGAGCCGCGGTTATAGCCACTGCCGTCGCCGTGATGACAGGAGTCGTAGCCAGAGCCGCGACCAACATCAGATCGAGAGAAGCCGCGGTCAGTTCCATGACCATCACAGTCGTGAGTCATGGGACAGTATCATGTCTCGTCTCTGCGCCTTGGAGTCGCGCACGCAGACAGCAGGGTCTACAGGTCATGACGGAACGCAACAAATCGTGCAAGCGATTGATTCTTTGAAGTACGCAAGTACCCATCATTATTATGTGTCTAATTTTGACCCCAATATTCATGACGCGGATTCATGGTTTGAGGAGGTGGAAAGGGCCAAGACCCTTAACCGTTGGAGTGATCAAGAGTGTTTGTCACGCGTCGCAGGTTGTCTGAAGGGCGACGCAAAGGTATGGCTCGACGAGTGGGTAAGTAATGATCGGTCGTGGAGTAAGTTTAAGAATGATTTTAAATCTTTGTGCGTTAAGAAAATAGATATGGCGGGCATACTATTTGAAGTAATGTCAACTGACTCGGACAAATTCAAAACTTATGCTGATTATGCACGCAGGTCCTTACTACGGTTAAGCATTGTTAAAGGCATCAGTGAAGAGCTTATTACAGCTATAGTTCTTCGTGGCATCAAAAACCCACATGTTAAAGCGGCCGCAATCAACGCTAACCTCACTCCTAGCGACTTAGTAAATTATCTGTCCACTTTTGTTAAGCCCACTCATCATGTGCCATCAGGCCCTCGTAAGGACCATCGCCCGATTCTCCAACAGGATAATAACAAGAGATCACTTAGATTTAACCCAACGCGTAAGTGTTTCTCGTGCGGTGACACAGGACATCGAATAGCACACTGCCCTAAATTAACAAAGCCGAGCAGTGCGTCCACCACTAACCCTGAACAAAATAAACAAGGTAACAGTCAAAATTTAGTTCTTTCTTGTACCTATTGTAAAAAGACGGGTCACACAATTAACAGGTGTTTTGCAAAGCAACGTTCACAACAACGTAATGATAATAATGTCAACTTTTGTGTTAATGCTAACCGTACACACCCAGATGTAGTGACCGGCATAATTCAGGGTATTCCCGTGGACGTTTTGATTGACAGTGGTGCTATAGGCGTTTCTCTCATATCATCGAATGTGGTAAGGTATCTAGCATGTCAAGAAAAACCTACCCGCCAGCAGCTTAAAGGAGTAGGTGAGTCGGTCACAAGCGTGAATTCTTATGTTACTGTCGTTATAGAGCTGGAGAATATATCACTGGAAGTTGATTTGTTGGTCGTACCTAGTGAATGCATGAACGCCCCCGTAATAATAGGTACGGATGTACTCAACCGTGAAGGGGTAACGTATGTAAGGACTAGAGATTCACAGCGGATCATACACAGTCCCAGACCTATACCTATATCTAGTGTGAATTTGGATGAACAGCTTCATCTGAAGACAGCGGTGACCGGAGAAGACTACGAAACGCTGGTAATGATCATTAAAAAATATTCCTCTTTTATGATTTCTGGCACAGCCACATCCACAGTCACTACCGGCGTTATGCACATCCGCCTCACCAGTGATACTCCGGTCCACTACCGCCCGTACAAGATGTCGCACGATGAAAAATTGAAGGTACGTGATATCATTGAGGACCTTCTGTCCAAAGGCATTATACGCGAATCGGAGTCTCCATATTCGAGTCCAGTTCTACTGGTTAAGAAAAAGGATGGCTCCGACCGTATGTGCGTTGACTTTCGCGCCTTGAACCGCATCACGGTCAAGGATAGATTTCCACTACCACTTATAGACGATCATATCGATCGTCTGGGGAAAGTTAAGTATTTTACCACGTTAGATATGGCAACCGGATTCCACCAAATCCAGCTGGACGAAGCTTCGATTCCACTTACTGGCTTTGTAACGCCAGAGTCCCATTATGAGTACACTAAAATGCCATACGGTTTGGTTAACGCCCCTGTTGTATACCAGCGTATAATTAGTAAAACCTTACGTGAACTAATTAACAAGGGAAAAGTCTTGGTATATATTGACGATTGTTTAATTCTTAGTTCCTCCATACAAGAAGGTATGCAATTGCTGGAGCAAGTACTGTCAACACTTACAAAGGCCGGGTTTTCTGTTAATTTAAAGAAATGTTCATTCCTTTGCACTGAGATCGAGTATTTGGGCCGTGTTATATCAAATGGGCAAGTTAAACCAGCTGCGAGTAAAGTTCAAGCCTTAGTAAATTCCCCGATTCCACAGTGTCCTAAACAAGTCAGACAATTTTTGGGTTTGGCGGGCTATTTTCGAAAATATATTCCAAATTATTCGACAAGAACCGCTTGCATTGCGCGTCTAACTCGTAAGAATGTAGAATTTCGTTGGGGCGATGAACAAGAACGCGTTCGCAAAGAAATAATTGTAATCTTGACCAGCGAACCCGTTCTTGTAATATTCGACCCAACGCTCGCGACTGAGGTCCATACAGACGCCAGCAGTTTGGGTTATGGCGCGGTCTTACAACAAGTTCATAAGGATGGTAATCGCCATGTAGTAGCTTATTACAGTCAAGTCACGAAAGGTGCAGAACCAAAATACCACTCTTATGAGCTCGAGACCTTGGCGGTTGTTAAAGCTTTAAAACATTTTAGACATTACTTAATTGGTGTACACTTCACTGTAATTACCGATTGTAATGCCCTTAAGGCAACTCAGAATAAAAGGGATTTGTTACCGCGTGTAGCAAGATGGTGGATTTTTCTACAAGATTATAATTTTAGTATTTTGTACCGCAAGGGAACCATGATGCCACACGCGGACTATCTAAGTCGTAACCCATGTCATAATGTTAATAGTATTGAACGTCCCCGAAATTGGGCACAGATTGCTCAGGCAGGCGATGAGGAGACTCAAACCTTAATCCAATCGTTAGAGCAAGGTCATCTAGATTCAACGCGGTATGTAAAACAAAACGACATTCTTTATTACCGATATACGCCTACAGGTGAAGAGCCAAGGCTCTTATGTTTTATACCAAAGGGATACCGTTTGAGTCTTCTCCGCATTTTCCATGATGAGCACAGTCATGTTAACGCTGAAAAAGTAACAGACCTAATTTTAAGACATTTCTGGTTTCCTGGCTTAAGATCTTTTGTAACTAAGTATATAGCTCACTGTTTAACATGCATCGCCTATAAGCGAGCCCCACGTGCACCTTTGCAACCTATCAACTCTTGGAGTAAACCGGAGATCCCATTTGAGACTTTACACGTAGACGTTCTCGGTCCTCTTCCCCAAAGTAAAGGATACAGATACGTGATGCTTGTAGTCGATGCATTTACTAAGTATTGCCTATTAATACCTATTTGTCGACAAGATATTGAAGAACTGAAAAGAGTATTTAAATTTGTTATTTCTTTATTCGGTACACCGAAACTAATTGTATCAGATAGGGGACGTATGTTTGAAGCGGCAGGATTTACATCATGGATGCAAGTATTAGGCGTAGAACTCCATCATATCACACCAGAGATGCACCACGCGAACGGTCAAGCTGAGCGCTATATCCGCACTGTGCTTAACATGCTTCGAATAGCAGTCAACCATGACAAAAGTGAGTGGGCTGAGGAGTTATGGCAATTGCAGCTTATTTTAAATCTAACAAAGCAGAAATCAACCCAAGCCTCCGCCTTGAATCTACTAATCGGTTGTGAAAGTGCAACCCCAGCTATCAGAGCACTTGTGCGAGATGTCGCTATCAGTCCATTAATGTCTAACCGCGAGGGCTATCGAGAGATTTTGAGACAAAGGACGGCCGAACGGTTGGATAAAAACAGAGCTCGTCAAGATGACATCGCTAATGCAGACCGACGTCCTCCTCGTGGATTTCAGAAGGGCGACACGGTTTTTGTCATCAAGTATTCTCAGTCGCAAGGTAAACTGGACTCTGGTATGAGGGGTCCGTACAAAGTTATTAAGGTCCTACCCCATGATCGTTACGAGCTGAAGTTACTCGCCGGAGCGTACGGAAAGACAACGTATGCCGCTTCTCAGTTCATGGTACCTTGGAGAGGTGAATGGACCCCCGAGACTTGTGCTGCTTTTTTTGAGGGTATGTATAATGGACGTTCATATGGAAGGTTCATTACGGCTGTGAGCAACGCATGAGTGTTTGTTGTCGCTGTGAGCAGTGTAAATGATTTTATTATAGCTGTGAGCGCGCCCGTCCTACAGCATGAACATCTTTTATTATTATTTCACTGTGAGCGCGCCCGTCCTACAGTGAAACTGGTGTACAGTGCGAAAACTGTTAACTTGTGATTATCCATTGCTGTGAGTGCGCTCGTCCTACAGCATATGGAGGTTTGTTTTGATTTCCACTGCGAGAGCGCTCGACCTGCGGTGTGAAAACCATTTTATTTACAAGACTTGTTATTTCATGTTCATACATGTATTTGTTACATTTATTTTTGCGATACTAACATGGGTACTAACAAGACTAACTTGTAAGACTTAATATGCAAATTCTTAATATTAAAAATTATTTTCAGCTTCACGAAATGACGATGACGATGACTCTAATGTTGAAAATAGTGATCGTCAACCTGGGTCACCCTCCAGGCCCGAAGGCGGTCCATCGGAGGGGCCAGCACTTCAACCCGGACCATCTCCGAGACTTGGTCGAGAAGAGATTGGCCTGTTGGAAGAACCAACGCATGAGGAAAGTCGACAAGAGACTCCCCCAAGGTCTCTCCCCATACTGGACCCAGAATAATCTGACGGGGTCGTCAGAGTGTCAGGAGAAGCCGTGTTAGCCAACAGCCCTAAAGATGGCGTGACTCGCTCGCCAAAACTTATATAAGGAGCGGTCCATGCGGCGCGCGCTCAGTTTTGTTCCGACCGTTGTTCGTATCGGGTGTCTTTATGGTGTATCACTATTGGACAATTCTTAATTATAAGGCGTTACTCTGCCCGATTTCGTACTTTTTGTTATAATTAAATTTTTGATTAATTAAATTTAGTGATTTACTTTATAGCTTAATAAATGTTTTCTTTTTTTTAATTTATTTCATTTCTGATTCCTAAAAATATTTTATCGCTCGTCATACATTTTGTACGAGACCTTTCACACTGTGCTATAATATATATTACATCCCAAACTATAAATATTTTTTTGAGCGATATTGAGGTCTATATTTTACCTCACGTCCCCGGACACCGCGGCTCCCCCTGCCTCGCCCTCAGTTTGAATGATGACGTTCGTGTGCAGACGTGTCAACTGACATAAATAATTGAACGTTTTAACGTTTCGATAAAAAACGTGATGACACAGTGGTGACAGAAGCTGAAATGTTCCAAAATATATATCTTACAGTGTGAACAGCAACCGCGGGATGTAATATATATCTCAAGATGTAATATATATTACATCCCATAGTCAAAAGCCGGCTTAACTGCTTGAGGATGGAGCGGCCTCCCGCTCCGCCGTTAAGTTGGTGTTTAGGTACTTAACAATGAAAAGGTAAAATTCAGGTAGCTATATCCTAGACTTCCTAGAGGTTAATTGTAAAATTATATTGTCAGTGATGTCAACTTATACATATATATTATGAGAGATGTTGAATCAAAGCGACTTTTTAAGAAACAGATACAATTAAAGGGCTTTTAAATGGGAATGTATTGCTTTAATTTAAGAATGGTTAAATAAATACTAAATTTCAATATGTTAAACGTTTTTTTTATTATTGAAATCCTTATTCACCGATACTTCCTATATCATTTGATATCAAACAGGTTTTTATAGTAGTTGTCATAATTTTTTTTAATCAGATTATAGTTTTGCGTCTCCTGCAACTAATTTTCGCGAAAAAATACAAACATCTACACAAATATGTTTTGCATAACATTTGTCTATGATTTTTTTGGTTTGATAACGTTTTGTATAAATGTTTCACGAAAATGTGTCTCACAGAAGATGCGTCATAATGTGAATTTACACAATCATACAGGCATTTAAATTTAAACGCATTAAACGGCGGCATTCATCATTAGATTAATGGTTGATAAATTTGCTGTTATTTTAAAAACATGTAATATATTTATGAATATAATCATATTCATGTTATGTATTTAAAGATCATATCAAACACATGACAAATCATCGCATAACAAAGCAGCACGTTTTCCCATTTTTTGTGGGTAAACGCCCGATGATGGTAACACTGGAGCCATATATTTGTGTGCGTTAGAAGAGCGTAGATACATACAGCTTACGCACACAAGGATAATGAAATGGCACGCGTTTACGCTTAAGTTTTGTTTCAGACGCTACTTCTAGGCGTTATTATTCTAAGTGACAAAGTTATATGTATTTGCGGTTTTTGAAAATTGCTGACTATATCTCGTTTAGTACAATTTTCGTTGAAATTGTTAATTGAGATCTACAGCATATATATTTTTTAGATTTTTCAGTCTTATTTTAAAAGTTAGATAGGTACATACATTTTATCACTTTGGAAGTGTCTATCTTTTAAAAGATTGACTTATAGACATACCACACATATAGGTTTGATGAAAACAAAAAGTTTTTGTTTCAGTTGTATGTAAGGGGACCCCCCCCCCCCCTTAATTTTTGACTTTTTTTATTTTTGTATAAAAATCGTAAAGCGGTTAACATAATACATCTACCTTTCTAACTATCATGTTTCAACTGTGTAGTCCTAATAGTTTCAAAATAAAGTGGCAGTAGGTAACATACGAACAGACAGAGACAGACAGACATGACGAATCTATAAGTTTTCTGTTTTTTGCCATTGGGCTACGGAACTCTAAAATGGGATACTATGTTTTTACTGCACGTTTCAATGTATAGATAAAACTATTCAAACGAACCCGTCTTAATTAAATTAAATCAGTAAAATTAAATATCATAGCTTTGTACTTCGTTTTACCATAAAAGAAAATAATAGTACTTAAATGTATGTTTTACCCACAGACATATATACCTAGAGTAGATGAGGCATGTACCTCGAATTGTATGAAAACCAAGCGTGTCACTTTTTTTGACACAATGTTATGTCACAAGAATATTTTAGTGATTGATATACCTCATCCTAGCAATACCAATACGAAACCGATTTCTTACCGATTCTCGATATCGATAACCGATTATAATCAGTCTGGTTGGTTGTTATTGTACGTATAGGTTATAGTGCTGAATAAAACCAAATAAATAATTTTCTTTTGTTAATATTTTGTTATTAAATATCATTGGGGTGAGTTTGATTTAACTTGATTATTTATTATAAACACAAATTATAAAATTTATTAAATTTTTATTAAAATCATAAACACGTTTCAAAAATATAAATAAACAGATCAATATCATATTAAATTCCTTACTTCAAAATTTTATGCAAAATAAAAAAAAGAGAATTAAAACAAAATATAATCATTTATTTATTGAAATCAAAACCTTTGTAATTTAATAATCAAAATAACAAAAATGTACCACCATTAATTTAGACCTATTTGAAAAATTCTTTCGATTGATGAAAAACAACTGGTCAAGAGCTTGTAAGGCCATGCGCAATGTAGGGTTCTATACTTGTAAGTTGATCGATTATTACTCGTTAACCTGCAAATATTTCGTAACCGTGTGAATTTTTTCACATGTCGAACTCCACCTTTTTAGCTGGCAGGGGAGACGAAAACTTGAACCAAAATTATCACTTTTATTAGTTTTTTTTTAAGAAAATTAGCATTTTATAATTTTAGCTCGTTTTCCTTAATATAATTATTTGTGAAAATGAAATTATTTTACCTATTAGTGAAATTGTTGTATTCATATGACAATAATGTTTTTTAAACCGAACCCATAATTTTTTTTTTTTATCTTTGCAACGATACCTTACACTATTTGTATTGGGTAGCCAAGGAAAAAAATCCATCCCCACTTGAACTGCGGTAAATAAATATTTTTAATATTTTATTCTACGACTTTGTAGTTTTGATAAATTATAATTATGTACATCCATGCCAAATTACACCTTTCTAGCTCTTAGTTTCTCAGCACTAAGTTGCGAATGGACGGACGTACGGGCGAACAGATATGACGAAACTATAAAAAAAATACAGTTAGTTACCTTTGGAATAAAATTTGTGTTACAAAATATATGTCTATGAGAATATTTATTTATTCGACGATTCTCAAAATCGATTAGAATCGAGACAAGACAGGGTAAATGAAAAACACTATATACTATATTTGACCGAAAAACGACAATACTGACAGTACCACGAAGTAAAGCGTTACTTAGCAACGATTGATAGTAACGATTGTTGTATTTTCATTGCATGTTCCAACAAAGAAACCCTAAATTTTTTAAACCAAAATGAGCAATGTATTGTGTAGTATGTAGTACATATACTCAGTAAGTGCTCGTCATTGTAAAACGTGGTAAAACCACAATAAACATTAAATTAATTTATTTTAAATAGATAGGAACACAATTTTATAACGAAATTACTTAGCGATGAAAGAAAATGTTTTCTTTATCTTTCCTACTCTTTTCTACAGTTTATAACATTAAAATCAGGCATTTTTCGTTATTTCAGTTGACATCTGTTGCCAATAGCAATGAAAGTCCGACTAAATGACACGGCGCCTCATTAGGATTTCAAATCCTAATTGTTACACGTGAATTGTATGAACTTGCCGTGTCTACTCTGGGTATACATGTTTGTGGTTTTACCCCTTTGTTTAATTTCGGACTATCTACACATGTACAATGGAAGTTCTTTGATATCAAATACTGACAGCCTTAAGTACCCAAGTAGTGTGATACAAACGAACGACCAAAAATACCTTTATATATTATCCCTCCATCAAGCTGTGAGTAATTTAACTCAAACCCTGCATGACAAATATTCGTCCGGTTTTCGCCTTTGATTAGGGTCTTCCTTGCAAAAGCTTTCCGGCAACTCTTTCACATTTCCAAACGAAAGAATTTACTCGCTGAAACTAGAATTTATATAACATCTAATAAAGTAGTAGATAATTTGCACATTACAAACAATTTATTGGAACGAAGTTCCTTATCGCACGTTGCGAAAGGGGGCTAGGCGGAAAATTTTGGGAGGAAAAGTTGTAACGACACTTTTTGCCGTCGTTACAACTCGTGCGGCGTTGTTACAAGTCGTGCGGGGTGCGCTAATTTTTTTTTTCTCTTTCTCTCTCTTATAGAAAGCAAGCCAGATATTTTCGTTTCTTGTAGTCAGTACTAGGATAGCAAAAACATGCAGCAAGTGTGCCAAAACAAATCTGGAGTATTAAATTTCTCATCGGCTTTGTTCACCTAGTAAGGCGTTATATAAGAAGTTTATTGAGCTCATGCTCAAATAAGTAAATAAATACATGAATCTGTATCGGAATAGATAGGTTTCAATGAAAAAATATTTAAAAGATATTTAAAAAGGAATGGCTTTTATAAAAAAATATTTCCTAGCAACTGCATCCTGGCGCTCGCGCTATCTTTCCTAGATTAGAAGCACGAACATGTTCTTCGCTTGAATATAATGTATGTCCTAATGTTGTGCATACTGCATACGAGCGCCGCCGAGCCATTCCTGATTGCAACATTTACATAACTGAGCCAGATATGTTGGGGAATGCACCGGCCCAGTGTATGACGACTCTGGATTTTGTTAGCACGCGACGGGTTTTTGAAACATCAAAATACCTCAGACTTGCGGCACCTTGAAACGACTGGCATTTATTTAATACCTACTAGTGGATACCCAGCGTATGCTACTACGCTAAAAAAGAATTAACACATTTTGTTCATCGAATATAGATTTTGTTTGACAATTTTGTCATTTGTGACTAATGACTTGACTTTTGACATCTCAGACCACTTTGACGACAGTGACTTAGATGACAGTGAAAACGACTTTAAACATGACGTTATCGTCAAATAAGTAACAACGCCATCTAGATTCTTGGTTGGTAGTTGCGCAACTAGGGTAACGTAACGGTTTTATTTTACACCCCATAAATTTTCATACCCCACGCTTATATATGAAAGTCGATTCTTAAGGAGGTAAACTCCAAAAATATTACTTCTTAATAGTGTATACTGTACACACATTCCTTGTAGCCTTTAAGAATTTAATATCGAAATTAAATGTACGGTGTAACACGAATTAATGGTTCTGAATTTCAATTTCAATACTATGTATAAAGTACCTTTAGGTACTATTATGTATTCTGTGGTATAAAGTTCAAAGGACATCATAGAAGTTGAATGAAAATTGTACGAATTTTTCAAGCCGAGCTCAGAGTTTTACGTGAAACATTTTATTAAATGCGTGTGTGTGTGTGTGTGTGTGTGTAAATATTGTGTGCATAAAAGGAGGATTAAATGTCACAAAAACATTTTATAGTGAGGCATAAACGTTGTAATATTTTTTTTATTATTATCATCGTAATGCGATGGTTTTCTGATTTCTGAAAAAACTAATTCACTTTGGATTTTTACCATGATGGAGATTTAGGAGCTAGAGAAGCGTGAGATCGAATTATGCACGGCACGATGAGTCGACACGTCATGGAGGTTTATTTTAAAATGGATTAGTTACACGTATACATCATCGTTATTTGTGTTAAGGTTCTTATTGCTGTTCCTAATCTCGGGTTGATTGTTAAAATTTAGTAAACTATAAAATAAAGTGAAAAGAAAAGAAGCATATTATACTACGAGAATAATTTACTATACTCCAGTCACATTCGGTTTGGACTCGATATAAATAAACCATTCCTTTGTAGTTTTCACCAACCGATTTGTATTTCGCACACCAAATAACTACTATAGAACTAAATAATCATCAACGTGCGTGACATCATCATTATTTTATTACTGACCTATAACAACAACACACTAAGACAAAACGAGGTAAAAAACAACATCTTAAAACAATTTTCATCATTGAATAACTCGCACTCCCACATCCTTAATTACGAGTATTACGTGAAGCGATTTCAAACCTTTTCACTTATTGTTTTAAAAGGTCTGCCTGCCTATGACTATAAATAGAAATGATTACGAAAACCTCACAGCTATAATGGCGCTTACATTATTTGCAACTTGGTCGTATTATTTTTCGAAATACAGATTATACAGATATTTCATTCCACCCATATTCCACCCAATATGTATGAGAGCATAAAATTATTTATAAGAAACTAGCTGCCCGGACAGACTTCGTTCTGTCAAATTTTTTTATTATTATTTTGAGATGTAAGCTATCTATCTTTCAAGTTGGATCAAACTGCACACCGTGTGCAAATTTGATTAAAATCGGTTACGTAGTTTAGGAGTGCATCGCGGACAAACAAAGTGACACGTAATTTATATATATTTAAGACTAGCTGCCCGGACAGACTTCGTTCTGTCAAAGATGTTTTATATTATTTTGAGATGTAAGCTATCCTATCTTTCAAGTTGGATCAAACTGCACACGGTGTGCAAAGGAGGTGGCCAAGATTTACCCCGGAAATGGTTAAAATACGTTTATTTGTACAAGGTTTTAGTATGCTGAAAAGACATGTTTTCCATTTATTATAACATAACTAGAATTTTAATTTTCTTCTGAACTCCGCAGTGAGTACTTATAATAAATTAACAATATTAATAAGTTGTATTGTATACACTTAATCTTCTACTACATCCATTGCTATCACTCAGTGTTGCCAATGCTACGGCAATTACCGTGTTCTACGGCTTTCAGGCCAAAAAATTACAAAATCTACGGCCTACGGCTGGAACCTTATGGCGGCTATGGCCGTAGCAAATTCTACGGCTTTACGTAAATTCTAGGGTCTTTTTGACGTGATAACGTCTATTAAAACGATGAACGCCGGGCGCATGCATGAAAAACCATGACTCATTGTCCCGTTCCGCGCGAGCGAGAGCGCGGAACAAGCGATAGTGAGGCACGATCGGCTACGATGGGCCGAAGCGCTCAATTTTTAACCGACTTCAAAAAAGGAGGAGGTTCTCAATTCGACTGTTTTTTTTTTTTTTTTTTTTTTTATGTTTGTTACCTCAGAACTTTGGACTGGGCGAACCGATTTTGATGATTCTTTTTTTAATCGAAAGCTGGGAGCTGTCATGTGGTCCCATATAAATTTTATTGAGATTTGACAATGGCATCCATGAGAAAACTACATAAGTCGTAAATTTGTGTTAAGATGTGCGCGACAAATTGACGAATAACTCAATATCACGCCAACCGATTTCGATGATTCTTTTTTTAATCGAAAGCAGGCGCTTGTCGTGTGGTCTCACATAAATTTGAACGAAATCTGACAAATATGTAGTTTTTGAGACTTTGAAGTCGGTTATTTTTTGTTAGTAAAATTTAGATTATATCTATAAAAGTATGCAATCATTTCATCAATGTTTTGTCATGACGTTGTCACGTCAAACTACCGTCCTTAAACCGACTTTACAGACATTTTTTTTTGCAAACATTTAACGAATCTTCAAAACCCATAAAACAGCGCTACGAGGCTAATTATGATTTTAATCTAGGTATTCTAGGTTAATGAAAAGCAGTCTCTTTCTGCATGTTCTTGAAGTTTTGTGGACATTATATTAACTGCGGATGACCTTTTTTTTAGTCCGAGCGTTGAACCGATGGTATATGTATATTGGCATAATTGGATGGCATAATATATGACACGGTCCACAGTTGATCTTTTTCCATTTAAATACATACGGCTTTTTTAACTAATGTACACGGCCTTCCAAAAATTTTCATTGGCAACACTGCTATCACTGGAGGTTGACAATTGACTGACAGAAATGCGAATGTCTGCTATATTGACATTTGCCAAAACAATATTTTTGAGTATGATTTTTGCAAAATAATAATTGTTTGATTTTTTGCCATGAGGTGCATTAATAATTGCGCGGTTGATATTGAGCGCATGGCATGTCACTCAATATCTTCGCTTGCAAGAAACCTTCAATCCATATTGGTAGAATGGATTACTGCTGTAAAGGTATGGCATTTTCACAAGATGATATTAGTTTGGTATTTGGGGTGGGCACTGAGCACGTCACTAAGATTACATAGAAGTCCCTGCATCATTTTTAGATTCTATTTCTATGCAGTTTTTTTTATATTGCGTTTGCTTGTGAATATTTTCAGATAGGTAGGTAATTGACAAGTTAATACATAGGTATATTTTATTTAGTACTGCTTCTTTTTGCTAATAAAGTCATAATTAAAGTAAAATAAATAAATGAATGAATTATCCAAAAGATAAATAGTATTTATTTAATAAAAAAATCTCTCCTTAAAACACTTTTCCACGATTACTTATGTTTTGCAGAATGTCAACCTACAAATAAAACTGCCCGTAAAAGGAGAATCTCAAGTTCTAGAGATTTTTATTGATAAAATTATCAAAGTATAGTATTGTATTGTAAGCTTTAATGCAAGGTAAAAATAATTTGTGTACATTATACTTCACAAGTGGGGCAAACACCCATACAAATGTTGGCCACCTCCTTTGATTAAAATCGGTTAAGTAGTTTAGGAGTCCATAGCGGACAAACAACGTGACACGTAATTTATATATATTAAGATTAAACAAAGCCGAATAACATTTTAATTATGTTTAAATGTATTTTAAAACAGACTATATCGATTTTATACGTAACTATTCCGTGTTAATTTAAACTATTGCAAATTAAATAACATATAATTTGAAAGATCGAATTTATACATAGTCGAACGGAACGCAGCTTGCCGGTCTTGCTGGTCTTGCCGGGTGGCCTTATATCAATGCTACCAACATTATACCGAACTGCAGATTTAGTTCAAACGCACTTTATTACGACAAAAAGTTTCATGCACCTGTTTGTTTGTGGTTAGTAGGCAACAGTTTGTTTACATCGAGTCCAAACCGAATGTGACTAGAATATAGGAAATCCGCCCTCGCTCCGTTTTGGGAAAAATAGTCACTTAAAATAATACCTACCAACAAAAAATAGTATCTACCTGCTGTATGTACTCGTAAAGCAGCAAGACAATAATAAGCCTATACTTTCAGTTGAAGACTTCATAATATCCCAGCAGCGGTTACTGACACTGTCCGCCAAACATACTGTACTCCTAAGATATTCATTTAAATTATATAGTGTTAAGGACAAATATTAAAAAGATAAAGATTAAAAATAAAAACGCGTAGCAAATAAGTCGTAGTAGGATAGTTCACACTCCACAGTAAGACGGAGTTGATCGCAAAATTCGCATGATTAATGCCATGTTCTAATCTGCGTGAATCTCTATCGCGGGTAGGGTTATTTCCAGGATTTTTTGGCTTTAGACAGGATTGCCCGACTTAAGTAAAAAATCCAGGGTTTTGAATAACTGCATAGGGTACAAGGACTAGAGGGATACTAAACAAAACGAATATCTAATTAATTGTGCCAATGTGATGTCTTTTTAAACGGTTTTATTAACTTGCCCTATTTGTTTGTTTGAGTCAAATCTTACAAGCCTAATTAGATCAAATTCCACTTAGCTAAGGAGTTATATTGCTTTAGTTCTGATGAAAATGCATTTTTGACACACAGGTTGGACTCCAAAAGAGGGAACTCCTTAATGGTTTACAACGTAGTCCCGAATTTTTTTCTTTAGTATCTACATCTAATATATAAAATTCTCGTGTCACGGTGTTAGAAGTTGAACTCCTCCGAAACGGCTCAACCGATTTTCGGGAATCTTAGTACAACATCTATTTTTCATCCCTCTACCCCAAAATTTTTGGCAGAACAACGTTTGCCGAGTCAGCTAGTTGACACTATAAAACCGTGTGATTGGTTTTTTTAACTATTAACTTGTTGAGAATAAAAAAAATTTAAAACACCCAATTGTATATTCTACGAAAATATTTTTACGTTTGCGTCTGTATCTCAGGACTTTACGGATATCAGGCGTTTGAAATGTACGACATCGGTAACTGTGCACATGATAAACCTGGCCGGTCTATAAGTAGATATATACACATACGTACGACGACGACTATTCTTACGAGATTTCGTCGGGACCTGACCTTAATGAGGTAAATTAATACTATACTCCACACCCACTAAATTACGCTGCGAGCTGCGACCGGAGTAGTGTCGCCAGTTCGAATGAGTAAAGCATCTTGTTTTTAGGGATATTCTTAATAATGTTTGTCTTAATTAATATCTTGTCTTCATTAATGACTACTGTTGGCCGTTCTCAAAATTCTATCTTTGTTGTTTATATATTTACTACCTTTTTCGATTACAATGTTAATCGGTTAGTTAATGTGTCAAGACTAATGAAGGCGAACATAAATAAGTAAAGAACATAACATAACAACCGGCATCCATGGCAGTGACCACTTACCATCAAGTGGCTCGTCAGCTCATTTGCCATTTATTGTAATGCAAAATACCATCACACAATTAGCTCCGTTCAGAATAACCAACAAACGTGCAATTAATAAGCAATTGCTCCCGCGTATTGTATGGTTTGATGAGATGAGTTATTATTTCATTTCAGTTCGCAGGCGTCAGACCAGATTTTGTGGTACCAATTTAATTAAAATTTAATCGTGTGATGCAATGTGTGGCATTTAATTTTGTAAATCCCTATTTACAGAAGCCACTAACCAAAACTAACTATAATCAACCCTTGCTTATAGTTATGTTTTTTAAAATACATAGATAACTTATATATTCCAAATATTATGCACATTTAGCAAAGATTTTTACCATAGATTTGTTATGTCCATACATTACGAGGTTCAGTTTTCGATCCGCGATGACATGTCATAATTGTCAAAGCATAACAAAGAGTAGTCAGGCAGAAGGGACACTGAATGAAACGAATAGTTAGTATATATTAGGCATAATATTATTATTGTCATTTAACATTTTGAAATTATATTACACAACAAAAAACATAAAGTAATTAAAAAATACAATAACTTAAACGAAATTGTGTCTGATTTTGATAAGAAGAAAATAATAAAAAGGGCTACTGTACGCGCTGAAAAGTTTGACCTAAAAGTTAACAGGCATAATATATGTATTTCTTTTTATTTTGGTTCCTTTCCCCCAACCCTCGTGTAATAAGGAAGTGGCATGAAAATAGTTCTAGTTATCCAGGATTTAACAAAGAAGTCTTAGAATATTAAAAAAAACCAGGAAAGAATATTGTGTACACTTATTGCTGATAAAATAGCTCTTCGTCATCAAACCACACGGACATAACATCCATAATTTTAGCCGTATTGGGGTGGCTTAGAATACTAACCCCAATCCCTCCCCTGGTAGGTGTCATAAGAAGAGACTTGTGCCCCTCGGAGGAATTATATGTATTGGTAATACTGATTTTAATAGTTCATTAATACCATTATTACTAATTATTTGTTTGAGTCAGCCGCCAAACGACTCGTCGTGTTCCGGATGGGGGTTTGAGAGCCAGTTTTTGAAGTTATACTTCATAAGCGACTTGCAAAACGTTAAACGTTTAACGCTGCCATGGAGGGGGTATGAAAGCACTGGATAGATAGCGCTAGCTTTTATCCTTTACCTCTTTTAAAATTTAACGTTTTTACTTATACAAATCTCACAGTCTCAACAGCGTGATTCAGCTTCGTGAACAACACCATCTAGTTTGTGCAATTAAAACTGATACACGTTATTAAATTAAATATTTATTTATGTTAAAGAAGTATAACTTCTTACGCGCGTACAAAATTACACGCACCCTTTTTATTCTTTCTTTTTCTTCTCTCTTTCTTGTCCGGCAACGCATCAGTGATGCAGTTGCTGATATCCAAGGGCGAAGATAACCACTTACCATCAGGTGCATCGTTAGCTCGTTTGCCAACCAGTTCCATAAAAAAATCTAATTAATAGTTTTCTAAAATGTAATGCATTGAAACGATATTTAACCTTTTTATTTTACGAACAATCTAAAACTTGATATCGTAATAAAATTAGCTTAGAGTTCAAAAATTGGGGATATACATATTCATTATAAAAATATTTCATTTGGTTCAATTTGCGAAATGTCTTAAATTAACTTTTATGCCTAGATTTCACTTCTGCCTTATTAGTCTATGACGAATGGCATGTGCCTTAATACATTTATTATTTTAATCAATTTTAAAAGAAATATTATATATTAGTAACAAAATTAAACATAACGTTTTATGTATTTACCTATGGTATGTAACTCCATCATTCTTATTGAATTTGGAGAAATGATTTTTGCAAAATCTCAAAACACAACTCGGCATTTTTGTGACAACTACAGACAGCCTCACTCTGAAGCATCTATCAACTGTCTACAATGAAATCGCTACACTTGACTAGATTCGACTGACTTAATTTCAACGCCCTCTCAGCATATCTACCTCCCTATACATACAACATCATTGACATTTAGACATAAACGAGTTCTTTCATTTGACATCACGTCACGAGTGTCGCCGCACCATCAGGATACTAAAGAATCTAGACTCTGTGCATAATCATAATCATAATAATCATTCTTTATTTGTGATCATAGGTGTTACAGGTCTTAAAATACATTAACGGCCGGTCTCAATAATGTACTAACAGATGGAAGACTGTGGATAGGGCTACCATTATTATGTCATCTGTCATATTTGTAAATTTTTCGGACGCATAAATTGACAAATATGACAGATGACATACCTACTAATGGTAGCCTCATCTACAGTTTTTTATCTGTTAGTACATTATTGAGACCGGCCGTAAAAGTACTCTATGTTCGGCCCTTTCAGGCATACAAACATTATTAAAAATTAAATAAAATAATGAACAGTTAAAAAATTAAATTAAATTGTCAGCTAGAAATTCATGAACTGAATAATAACATTTATCAATTAAAAGCTTTTTCAATTATATTTTTATCAATGTTATTTATATCTCGAAGCGATGCAGGGATTTTATTATAAATTGATGGTGCCATCATACCAAATACACTCTTACTAAGTAAAGCGGTTTTTGACGTAATTGCTGATAGCTTCATTTTATGTCGATTACTTTTTAAATAATTATTGAATATGTCGGGGATCGTTTTTATAAATAAAATTACTTCATATATATACAGTATGCATGTATGTATAGTTCATACAGATTTCTAAAGCTGGCCGAAATTTCTGTATGGTTGTTGTGTTTTTGTTTTTACCCATTGACGCTCTGTGTGATGTGTCACAGCGCGGGCTCTCGCCGGGGGCTTATCCGTCCCGCCTCCACGCGGTCACTCAGTATTTTCACATGTTTTAAAAGCATTTTCTACTCCATTCAACGATTTTCTGCTTGTATACTTTACTATGACCTCCTATATCGCATAACCCATGTGAAATAATTGTTATTAAATATAACGCATTATTCAATTTATGAAGGGTCACACGAAGGAACGGATCAAAGCTTATTTCATGATCATAATTTATTGTAATTTTACCTAACCTACCAATATAGTGCGAGTCGAGTCAAAGTCGCGATCCAATTTGTTGTCTAGTCTGCAGTCTGCAGTCAAACTGTTCGTAAACTGTTACTACTAAAATTGAAATCACTTGAGGGACTTCGGCGAAGTTTCGAGAGTAGTCCACATACGGTAGACACGTCCTCTAAACCCCCATTATCCCCGACTAAGCGACCTATATTGGAGCTACAGTTCTAAACTTGGCGATTAGTTCGACCCGGTAGTTAGTATTGACAACGTCTTATGAGTAACTAGCTAACCCGGCAGACGTTGTTCTGCAACGTTCTCTTTTTTTCTTAAATAAAAGTAGCCTAAGCTACTGTACTCCTTGTTACATCAGCTATCTGCCAGTGAAAGTCCCGTCAAAATAGGTCCAGCCATTTCAGAGATTAGCCGAAACAGACAGACTACAGAACACCTAACAATTAGTAGATGTTCTGTGTGATGTAGATGTGTGACAGACATACAAAAATTGTAAAAAATGTTGTTTTGGTATAAATGTATCGTACTGTATACCTACATCCACAGAACACCTAATACTAATTATTAGATGTTCTGTGCCTACATCCAAATGCACTTAGTAAAAAGCGGTTATTTTAATATTACAAACAGACACTCCAATTTTATTTATTTGTATAGATATGCTTGAACGCATAATGTACCTATCTATTTCTGATAGTGTCAAAACAAACCCAAGAATAGAGTTATAAGTGAAACAGGCGGCTACAGCTATAAAAGCACTTCCTTCCGACCTCTGTCTTTTTGTCAACAGATTTTCTTTTTTTGTACCTATTCGGTAGCTATTAAACGAATTTTTAGGTACTTAAAATCTTATTCCGAAGTTCTCACGGAATGGGAAACAAACGAAGCGTGGGCGGGTAAAATAGAACGAATAAATATCTTCTACTTTTTTCTATAATTCAAATCCCCGATCCGATGTATTTATTTATTTATTGAATACGGTATAAAAAAATTTTTAATAAAAAGCCTTTATTCTACCAAATTTTTAAAATAACAAGTTCATTAGTACTCATTTTTACTTAATTATTTAAAAGTAATTTAATAATTATAAAAATCCACTGACATTTAATTAGTAATTAAATGTCAACTATATGTACTTTAAGTACTATGATTTAAATAATTTGGATCTTGGTAATCACTTGGAGCTCTTGAAGCAATCTTACACTGTTACACACTAAAGTATATTTCGCTTATTTTGCTTTACGAATATATATGTATAAGTACATCTCATACAACATATTACCTATACATCTTACAGAAAACTAGGTACTGTAGATTTAGCTTAATTTTAGAAGAACTTTAAAACAAAATAGCCACCAGCCGAAAATATCCGTTATTCAGAATGTTTTATCTAGTTTGACTGTAGAAACACTAAAATGTTATAAAAGGCCACTTTTTGACAAATTTGCTATCGACGTTCAATCCAATTCGTAACGATGATGATAAGCTTACCCGATTTACCTGTTAAAAGAACTAGGGGCATTTAATTAAAAAGATATAAATGTGTTAAGTTTAAAAAGAAAACGTATCCTTTTCATATTCAAATTGAGATTTACAGTGAATCATAAAAGATATAAAAAGATACATAAAGTTCAAATACCTCAGCGAATTCTTACAACGGTAAGAGAGTGAGAAAGAAGTTTGCTGTTCGCGTTCCTTGAAATAATCCTTTCAAAAAGCTGTAAGTTGCATTCTTTGAAAAGCGCCTCGGATACAATTCATGCATTTCAGCTACATTTTTATTTTTAACCGACTTCAAACAAAGGAGGAGGTTCTCAATTCGACTGTATTTTTTTTTATGTTTGTTACCTCAGAACTTTCGACTGGGTGAACTGATTTTGATGATTCTTTTTTTTCGAAAGCTGGTGCTTGTCATGTCACTTAAATTTTATTGAGATCTGACAATGGCATCCGTGAGAAAACCATATAAGTCTTAAATTTGTATTAAGTATGTGCGCGACAAATGGACGAATAACTCAATATCACGCCAACCGATTTCGATGATTCTTTTTTTAATCGAAAGCAGGTGCTTGTCATGTGGTCCGATATAAATTTGAACGAGAAGTTCAAGAACTGACAAGTAGTTTTTGAGTATTTTTTTGTTAGTAAAATTTAGATTATACTCATTCTGTACCTGGAATATCGTTAGTGTCAAACACAACAAACGAAAGCCATAAAGAGCTCAAATCACGTTCATATTGGCATCGGAGAAAAAGAAGAAAAATATATCGTACTTTTGAACTTTTTTTAGAAGCTGACTCTCAATCACGTGGAAGGCATTGGAAAAGGGAAGACCCCTGTAACAGAGATGGGTTATGATGAGGAATTCTCGAGTGACGATTGTCAAAGGGCAGAGGGTAACCCAATTTTCTGATATTCTTCCGCCACACGAAGCCTCTTCGACATCTCCTATCTATAATATTATTTAGAGTAGATTATATTATGGTACCCACTGGCATCGTGATTCGGGCACTTGATTTCCAAATTAAATAATAATTATAATATATACATATTATTATATTTTATTATATAATATATATATGTATATAAGGGTACCTCCCCTACACTGCCCTCGATAATTAAAAAGACGTATCTAACAAAAAGTAAAAACGGAGAAATAAATGTTTTAACAAATGAAACGGGAAATCATTAGCTGTCTTCGAATGAATTAAAATATTTACATACTGAAAGTTGACAATAATGCCCACTAATAAAGGCTTTAACTTGGTTTAGTAATAATATGAATTTATTAAATTATTATAATAAAAATAATGAAAAAAAGATTCACTTAGCATAAAAAATGAAGAAAAATATTATATACTTAATTGAATAGACGTAAATGGCTAGATGCGTCCTTTAAATTTCAAACGCTTTTGGCTGTACTTTTCTTCTAAGTATTTAGTTTATCTATCTAGTATAATTATGGTTTTAACAGAAATGGACGCATATAGGTATATCCGCCTTTTTTCTTAAGAATTAGAAAGTATGACGATAACCCTTGGCTTAGATGAAATGTTTTTAAAATTATTTTATAATCCTTTTATCTAAGGTAGTATATCTGAAATAGTACAGTAGGTTCGTGGTTATCTTATAAGCCATATATTAAATATCATATTGTATTTTTTTATTCAACGTAAAGTATTAAGACGCATAAACCAAATGCGCCTATGCTAAAATAATTTTACGAAGAAAATAGGGCGCAAGTGGTCAGATGTGGCCTTTATTTCTTAATTCTTTATTCCTTTATTTCTCAATCTAGACTCTAGACTCTAGAGTATGAATCTGATTAAAATATCTGAAGAAATCTGTAAATATGTACTTAGGTATATAAAATATATACCTATGTACTTTTATTTTCATAAATATTTGACCAAAGTATGTACATAGGTATATATTTTATATACCTAAGTACATACTTTGGTCAAATATTTATGAAAATAAAAGAAACCGATTGCTACCTGATAAACCTGAAAATCTCACGTTTCTTCAGCATAATTTACTTTAGCCCTATCCAATCAAATTAAAATACAGAACTATTGATAAAATTTAACTGAAAAAATAAGAACAAACTTGTTAAAATATTATCGCTACATAAATAAAATATTTCTTTTCGTTATATGTAATCGTGTAAGTACCTATATAATAAAAAAGCGGCCAAGTGCGAGTCGGACTCGCCCATGAAGGGTTCCGTAGCAGCAATTAACATAATATAAAAGTTCTTGAAGTTCATTGTAACTTTGATCGAGGTAAATTGCGGTTTACGATTTATGACGTATTAAAAAAAACCTACTTACTAGATCTCGTTCAAACCAATTTTCGTTGGAAGTTTGCATAGTAATATACATCATATATTTTTTTTACTTTTATCATTCTCTTATTTTAGAAGTTACGGGGGGGGGGGGGGGGGGACACACATTTTTCCACTTTGGAAGTGTCTCTCGCGCAAACTATTCAGTTTAGAAAAAAATGATCATAGAAACTTCAATATCATTTTTGAAGACCTATTCATAGATAATTACATACATGTATGGGTTTGATGAAAAAAAAATTTTTGAGTTTCAGTTCTAAGTATGGGGAACCCCCAAAATTTATTGTTTTTTTTTTCTATTTTTGTGTGAAAATCTTAATGCGGTTCACAGAATACATCTACTTACCAAGTTTCAACAGTGTAGTTCTTATAGTTTCGGAGAAAAGTGGCTGTGATATACGGACGGACAGACAGACAGACAGACAGACAGACATGACGAATCTATAAGGGTTCCGTTTTTTGCCATTTGGCTACGGAACCCTAAAAATAAATCTTGTTATGCTAATGAGCTTGGGATCTTTTTGAAATACACAATTTTCGACTTAAAATATGACACTAATATTTTTCTCTAGCGCTTCAAATACCTCCACAATTTTTTTTTTTTGTTTTTGTAAAAAATTCCACGCATAAAATATAATATGTGAAATACCCCTAAACATATAGGACCCCTAAAAATCCCATCTCACATAATATTTTCCCCCTAAGATAGGGGGAAATTTGGGAACCCTGTAAATGAGTATGTGCTCACACTGCCAACTACATACCGATGCCAACCGACCGTTCGAGCGTTCGGATACAATGACGTCACGCGGTCAGCCGAGCGCTAGGCGGATTTCGCAGAATATCTAGGCACGCGGAGCGTGTCGAGCCAATTTCTAGCTAACAGAATTGGCGAGCAACACCGTGTGTAATATTACACGAACCATTTGGAGCCACTTTTGACCACCTCATAACTCAAAAACTATTCAACATAGACCTGTCAAATTTGTCTCATTTATTGAGACTTGCAAAATACATAATATTACGGTTATTTAGATATTAACGTCCAAAAATCGTCATTTTTATCACTGACTGACCTATAGATCAACTAACCTAACCTAACCCAGTTCCAGATGACCTAGAAAGTTAAAATTTGGCATCCAGATAGGTAGTTGGGTGAATACCAAGGAATAAATTAGAAAGTAGTAAATTTTTATAATTTTACGATATTATAATTTTTCAAAAAATTGATTCTATTAGGAACACTTATATTGCCTGTAATTTAAGAATATCAATCAAAATTAATGACATCTTGTCATTATGTGGATTTCAAGGTGAATAATTTAATAACGAAACACATCAGTTTTAGTATTTTGTGAAGCTTTCAACGGGGGAAAGATGTTCAGTGTTCTGTGGGAAAGTGCACGTACGTATATTTACTTGCAGATGAGTGGTTCGTCAGGAGACGTTATTTCCAGTGTATTACGTCGCTTCATTTTTAATGTGTGAAAAATTATTTTTCTCTAAACTTGTATGGCGTGCACACCACAAAATTTTGTATTATATCCGAAATTATACCAGTTTAAAATGATTCGATGTATTGTTTCAAAATATATATTATATTGTGACACGTTATGTCATGTAAAAAAAACAGATATTTTGACGTGAGATTTTTCGACTGAAAATAAGGGTGTTTTTTTGATTTAAGGTCAAAATAAGGTGAAAAAAAATTTTTTTTTGAATCAAAAAAATTACAGTATGTTAAGGACATACAAAGGTAAGTTTTCACTAAATTTCGTGAAAAAAAAAAATATTTTTTGTAAAAGATAAAAATAAAAAACCAAAAACGTGGTTTTTTGAATTTTTCACATAAATTTTGAGGTTATGTAAAAAAGTGTAAATACGAAAGTTGTAGATCTTTTTATTACCTACAACTTTGCCATTCAATTTTTTTCAATAGGACTTGTAGTTTTTCCGGAAATCGACATAAACCATTTTTTCCCTTAAATTATCTCATAGCTCATCTGTTTTTGGAAGAAAATAAATTGTGCAATTTAAAATCATTTCTATATTCAGTCAGCTGACAAAGTACATTCATAGTGTTGTAACGAGGTGTAATCAATGAACTAATTAGGTGTAATGCCTCGTTCAATATCCCTTGGCTGGCAGGTGCACTTTTCTTCTAAATTTTTAAATCTTGACAGTTCGGTTTGTTTACAAAAATGTAACTTTCAGCTGGGCTTCCAAGAGAGGAGCTTGGAGGGATACGAGATTATTATTATGTCATTTGGCATCGTTTATTTATTTTAATGTATTAATATAATTAATACCTATCAATTATTTAACTAATAAGGATGCTGTATTTGAGTTGGTGTTATTATAAATATGTGGTGATTATATTTATTTCTTTCATCTGAGATATAACCTTTGTTTATTGGGACTCGTCACTTACGACGAACCTGCCCAGCCCTGAGAGTCTACATACTATTAATTGTGGAGGATCTGCACCCTCGCACTGGCGCCCAACGTGCAGCCAAGGGATATTGAACGAGGAATTACACCTCGTTACAGTGTATTACATTCAGTAAATAAGTACCAAACTCAAAATCAGCACCTAAAATATTAAAGTCTAAGTATTCGGTCTTTGAGCGTAACATAAACATCGACCCACACCCGAGTCATACGTTTCATGAATCAAATTGAGAACGTCTAGGTACTAAATTTTAATAGGTTTAAAGACTCAGATTTATAATACCAGAACAAATGGTCGCAAATCCACCGGTCCGAGATTTTGCTAGATGATTTAAATCTCCCACACTGAGTCACTGAGAGAACATCTGGCAAGCGCGAGAGCATTGTCTATCCCATTGGAGAGTTGAGCCCCAGGAAATGAATTTTATCATTTCTAATTTCTAAATGAAACGAAAACATCCATGTATTTAATTTATACTTGATTAAAAATCGGTTTTTTAAAATTAGTAGATATGTATTAACACAAGCACTCGAAGGACGGCATATCTATACTAATACATAATAATATAATAAAGCTGAAGATTTTTTTTTTGTCTGTGCTTTAACGCTATTGTATAGTAGGTAGGTGCCACCGTGCAAAGTCATTTTCACACAATATCATCAGCGCAGTGACATGCGTTAACCCTATCATATAAGGTTTTAATTGCGTTTGTAAAACAATTTTCAAAAGAGTACAGCCCACAGTAACCCACACCAATCACCGTACCATCACCTATATCGGTGATTGTATTCTGAATCATGTAACTGTAAATGTTCTCGAAATAATTAACGTGAACATGCGTAAAGTTCAGGGTTCTAGTGTTCAAATGTAATTTAATTAACGCCATCAAAATACTTGATACAATCTAATTAAATAGCAACTGGTAGGTTTCGTTTTCAGAGCGGTTGTGTTCATTTGATGGATGGATGTTACTTATATTGGCTGCCTCATGGCGGATCCTACTTAGCAACGGTCGGGGCTAAAATGCGAAGTTTCTCCTGGCGAGTTCGCTGAATCCTTCTCAGAGACGTAATTACGGTCGTTTTTGGACAGTGATGATCATTTACCATCACGTGGAATCTGCTCCTTTGTCGACATGGAGACAAAATAAAAATATTGATGCATGAAAGATTAAGTATTTGTTAAGAAAAGTAAGTTAATCATAAAATGCCGGTAAATAACCCTTTATTACTATACATAAAACAATTTCGCTTTTCTTATAATTAAACCCAATCTATTTCAAAGCTAAAGAAAACTTTCCACTGGCTTAAATGCATTAATTTTATTCTATAGACTTATAGAGGATCGCAACTCAAAAGCTTAATCCATCACAAACTTTGCAACTAATGACAAAGACTATGGCACAAAAAGCTTTAGAATTTCACTGCTAACTATCAGAAATATTATTTTTATGTCCCAACAGACGTGAAAGCAGCATATTAGAATTTGCAATATTATGATATTTCCTCCGTAGTAATGCTGAAAACAATTTAAGGGTAAGCAAAACTATTTTCAAATCGCAATGCACAAGGCACATCCTGCCGTTTGCGAACATTCCAAATCTATCTACTCATAGTAAGTAGATGACGGGATGAATAGCATGTTCCGCTAGAACAGATACAATTCACCTATGCGCTAAATAAATTATTATGTGTAGTTATTGAAATACAGCTTCGAATAAGACAAGCAGTTGAAAACTTGCACACCGGCAGATGAAGTAGTTCAAACACGGTCAATAGCTGGATGGGTGACCGTTAGTGGTAACCTTCATAACGATACACAACGCCTCAGTTCGGGCCAAATTTCAGTGTTTAAATCTAAAAAATCAGTAAACCACAAAATTATGGCTAGGCGTCATAAAAATAGTAAAAATATATGTAAAGAGTTTGAACCACAGTTGAACATTATAATAACTCTTGATTGTTAAAATAAATATTTAACAATTTTGATAAATAATTATGAAAACCAACAGGTACCTATTATTGAACCTACACCAAGGTGATTGGATTTAGTTACATACAACAACCTAAACTGGATACACGAATATCCTTGCTAGAATCATATTTGAAGCCAAAACTTGGTCAAACTGGATTAACCGTTTTGAACCGTGTGTCGTTAAACCGTTTACTAGTTTTAATATGTTTAACACTACAGGAGGCAAACCGAGTAAAGCGAGAACGTAACAAAGTTTGAAATTAATTGCAATTTGTTACTGGAAGTCTGTCGTATGTTTGTACCTCTACAAATTTTGTAGCTTCAAATAACTAACGTGAGGTAAACCTTTATATCGTTCAGGTCTCTTAAATTGAGACAGATTACAGTCATGTTCACCACGCTAGCCAAGGGTGAATTGGCATTTTATTACGACTTTTGAATGGTTATGGCAAACTCTGAAATAAGTGAATTTTCATTCACTATGAATTCCCATTAATAACTTTTATATCAATTATTGTACAAGTATGTTCAAATTTTTGACGTGCGAGCAGTATTCGAATTCGCCACCCAGTAGTATGTATATTAGTTCATTGTCGCCACCCCATTCAGACGCGACGCCGACGTTCATGTTCATATCTCAATAAATTTCGCTTTACATAATATTTACATAATATTATCTGCTTTTTGTTATAAAAAGGGGAATAAAAGGATATTCCAAGAGACGTCCAGTAGAGTCCTCTTGAGAAATAATAAACATCTTCTGCTATATTACAAACTCGTAATAGACAAGCTAAACCTTTGAAGGTAGCTACAACTAAGCCACGTTCCCAGTTCCAGACAGACCTGCTATACCTGGCCATGATAGGGGCCGTGGAAATTGCGGGGCAGGAGGTCCTAACTCCTAGTAGTCAACTTCGAGAAAAAGACACTCGTAGAATCCAACTCAGGAAACTGCTTCATATCCTGTCATTCAAAATACTTCAGTGCCTGAAGTCAAAGGTGTCGATAAAAGTAGCACTGTGTGACGAGTAACTCTGCCAGACACTGTGTTATACTACTGACCTATGGACAAACTCGGAGTCAAACAACAATTCAGTCAAATAGCGAGCTATGCTCTCTGCAAGCTATATTTCTACGCGATCAAATTAGGTTCCCTTTACTGTGTTAGAAATAATGAAATTCAATCTGTAGTCGAACATGGATGATCAACGTAACTAAGAGCCGGCTTAAGTGCTATTGGGCTGAACACATATACCTACGTACAGAGTTCGAAGAATCGATATAACCGTTTGGAAGAAGGTAGCGGATAGTCCAAAGGATCGTCAAAGTATTTTTATTAAAAAAAAAATCTCAAGTTAAATTGAAAACCGGGCAAGTGCGTGTCAGGCCACGCGCAATGTTAGGGTTCCGACGTAGTAAGTTTATCATCGACTATTACTCCTTACTACTTATGCTAACATAGCCGTGATAGATTTCCTTGTAAATTCATCATCCTATTTTTGACATATTTTTTTTCACTTGTCCAACTCGAACCGTTTAGCCGGCATTGCGGCAGAGGGGGGGACACTTGACTCTAAACAAAATTAGCACTATAAAGCCAAATATTTCGCAAACGGACCCCTAATACCAAAAATGGTCTAAGAAGACCCATATTATTTTTGAAAGACTTTCAACGATACTAGAGTATGCGACGAATAAAAAATTCATCCTCTCACGTTACTTGTAGGGCAGGTACCCTGAAAAAAATTTTTTTTAACCGACGAAAAAAAAGGAGGAGGTTCTCAATTCGACACGTATTTTTTTTTGTATGATCACGCAGCAATCGGCACAGGGTGGTCCGATTTGGATGATTCTTTTTTTATTGAATAGTCTATACCTTGAAGTTACTCTTGTTTAAATTTCGAAACAAAATTTTACCCCTATAAGTACGAAAATAGGGGATGATTGATATTTCACCTACTACATTTTTACCTGGTAACTGAATCTATAATTCATAAAATCAATAATTTATTATTAATTATAAGTATTATAGCAACTAAAAATTAAAAAATAATTACTTTTTAACAAAAAATAAAACCAACGAAAAAAAACTGAAAAGCAAAAAATTAAATAAACCATTTAGTATTATAAATTAAGATCCGAAATTAACAGTAAATAAATAATTTTGAGGCGGTGCCAAACCAATGAAAAAACAAACGGCGAAAAGATGTGCGCCGCCCTGCTGCTGCTGTGTGCACCGCATGCCGCTGCCCTCATAATATGAACTTTATGTAATTAATTTTGGTTGTTTGTTTTGCACGGTCTCAAAATTATTTATTTACTGTTAATTTCGGATCTTAATTTATAATACTAAATGGTTTATTTTATTTTTTGCTTTTCAGTTTTTTTTCGTTGGTTTTATTTTTTGTTAAAAAGTACCTAATTATTCAATATTTTATTCTACGATTCTGCAGTTTTAATAAATATGTACCAAATAACAGCTTTCTAGTACTAAGGATCTCGGCGCTTTGCTTCGGACTGTCGGACAGACGGACAGACTATAAGGGAAACCAAAAGAAACTATAAGGGTTCCATTCAAACACCAACGCCTAAACGCAAACGAAGAACTCTACATGTATTGAAAAGTAAGTACCTACTTTGAGTCTGAGTCGCGATCTCAATTATTTGTCCTACCGGTGAACTGGTAAAACTAGTTTTGATGTACATGTATGTACACACGCGCGCGGGTGCGCCCCCATATTCTCACGGCAATATGCTCAACGTTAAGTACAATCGTGGCCACAAATTTTAATACTCTGTGATCCCTCTGCCAGTTCACTCAAACTCGACATTACAATTTTTGATTCGACGCGCCGCTTGTTTGACTTTATTTTTAGGCGGCTATTTTGGTAAACATTTATTTGCACGTTTGTGAAATCTGTCGTTGTTTCCTGTGTGAGTTTTGTTTATTAGGTGGATTTTACTAGTGTGAACTTTTTGATTTGTTCGATTATAGTAGAGCGCTTAGGTATTTTGCGACGGGAGGGCCTTAAATAAAAATGTTTGCGGAATTGTAACAATTAAAATACCTACTTTAGGTATTGTTGGCGTTTTTCATTTTGCAATTTTATTAATTTTTATGGTTATTGGCTACAGCGATATGGCGATAACTTAACCAATTAAGAAAAACAGTGTAAAAATTAAAGAGTTTAATTTGCTTTTTGTGGTGAGACATGCGAAAGTAACTACCTGAGAGAAATCACAGATTACTCCTATAGCTGTAACAGCAGACATGAACCATAGTCTCGATAAATATGTGACGCCAAGTCCTACCTCAATATCCCTAACAAGTAACACCATGCATATAAACAAATCGTAATGTCGGGAACTTGGAGCTTGAGAGCCAGTGAGAAGTCACAGGTTGACAAAAATTTCAAAACAACCCAAAATTTTCCTAATACCTAATTACTTTTCGCAGAGGTTTAGATTATTGCAAAAGTTCATACCGATAGGCATTGCGATAACCCAAGGCTACGTCCGCACACTCCGCACAGACAGGCGGCTGTATAAGTATGTGCTGTATAAGTGTACACTCCAATCGATATGCCTAATATACCATTTCATATTTTGTGTAAATGTGTACAGTATACAATTGTACATACTTGACACTATGCGTTAGTTCTGAGCTCTATCCTGACCTCCATAGTTCTGAGTTAGTTCTGTGTTTGTTTAACGAGGTTGTCAAAAGCGCGCGACCGGTTTAATTTTGGAAAAACCATTAAGCTGTCAAAGTGGCAACTGTCATTAATGGCAATACATTCATACAATAGGTATAATTTTCCATGCAAAATGTTAAATATTAACACCTTGACTGCGGCATTAAAAACAGTGACTTTCAGCTGGTGCGGTGGCGGTCCAAAAAGGCACCCACTTGACTTTCTTACAGTGCGGGGCGGTCCATTTCGATCCGACACCTCTGAGTGGTATTAAAGCTCAATATCTTAATCAAGGAGTGTGGTATATACCCACCCTAGTGGTAGATCTCAGGTTCTCTCAGAACAAACTCTCGGTCTTATGAGGGATTGACGAGAACTATGTGTGCAGTCTCCAACCTCTATGAGGGAATACCGACGGCTCAATGAACAGATCTCCAAGTGCAGGCGACGCGATTTGCGAAAACACAACGCAAATCGTGTAAAAAACACAATTGAGCGAAACCAGGGCTCCAAAGTGTTCGCCAGGGATCTGTCTATTGGGCAAAGTCAGCTTACGAGGTTGAAGACCGAGTCCGGCACCGTGGTTTCGTCGAAACCGGAAGTTCTGAGAGAAACTGAGAGATACTACGGACGGTTGTATACCTCCTCTCAAGCTCCACCTCCTCGCGAGGAGAGCGACAAACGAGCTAAACTGACCCGACACTACACAGAGGATATCCCGGACGTCAGCCTGTATGAGATTAGAGAGGCTCTCAAACAGCTTAAAAACAACAAGGCACCGGGAGATGACGGAATCACAACCGAGCTACTAAGAGCTGGAGGTAAACCCCTTCTAGTGGCGCTCCAGAAACTGTTCGATTCCGTCATTAATACTGGAACTACCCCGGAAGCGTGGAGCAGAAGTGTGGTGACGCTATTCTTCAAGAAGGGGGATAAAGCCCTTTTGAAGAACTACAGGCCCATTGCACTTCTGAGCCACGTTTATAAGCTGTTTTCGAGGGTGCTCACAAATCGCATTGCACGCAGGCTTGACGACTTCCAGCCTCCCGAACAAGCAGGATTCCGAAAAGGCTACAGCACCTTAGACCATATACACACACTGCGGCAGATTATACAAAAGACCGAGGAGTATAATCTGCCGTTATGTGTTGCATATGTGGACTATGAGAAAGCCTTTGATTCTATCGAGACCTGGGCGGTACTAAATTCTCTCCAACGGTGCCGGATCGACTACCGGTATATCGAGGTGTTGAAGTGTTTATACTCATCTGCCACCATGTCCGTCAGAGTACAAGACACAGCAACGAACCCCATCCAACTGCAGAGAGGTGTCAGACAAGGGGATGTCATATCCCCAAAACTGTTCACCGCTGCGTTGGAAGACGTGTTCAAGCTGATGGAGTGGAAACGACGTGGCATCAACATCAATGGCGAATACATCACACACCTGCGATATGCCGATGATATAGTCATCCTGGCGGGATCCCTGGAGGAACTTGGTACAATGCTCGGGGACTTGAACAGCGCCTCACAACGGGTGGGTCTTAAGATGAACATGGACAAGACGAAGATCATGTCGAATGTCCATGTCACACCTGTACCGGTTGTTGTTGACGGCGCTGCTCTCGAAGTTGTAGACGAGTACATTTACCTGGGACAAGTGATCCAAATGGGTAAGTCCAACTTCGAGAAAGAAGTCACTCGTAGAATCCAACTCGGATGGGCTGCGTTCGGGAAACTACGTCATATCTTGTCGTCCAAAAAGTTACCTCAGTGCCTGAAGTCGAAGGTGTTCGAGCAGTGTGTGTTGCCAGTGATGACATACGGATCCGAGACGTGGTGCTTCACTATTGGCCTTATGCATAAGCTTAGAGTCGCCCAGCGGGCTATGGAACGAGCTATGCTCGGTATTTCTCTACGCGATCGAATCAGAAATGATGAAATCCGTAGACGAACGAGGGTGACCGACATAGCTCAGAGAATTAGCAGGCTGAAGTGGCAATGGGCTGGCCACATAGTTCGAAGGACCGATAACCGTTGGGGAAGAAAGGTCCTCGAATGGAGACCACGCCTCGGTAAAAGGAGCACAGGACGCCCCCCGACCAGGTGGACCGACGACCTGAAGAAGACAGCGGGTATCCGCTGGATTCAGAAGGCTCAGGACCGGTCAGAGTGGCGGAAGTTAGGGGAGGCCTATGTCCAGCAGTGGACCTACAAAGGCTGATGGATGGATGGATGGATGGTGGTATATAACAATTTTTATACTTTTTAAAATCGTCATGAATCACTTGTGTTTGCATTGGCCTCGCCCCTGGATTCTCCAAACAGAAAATGAGTAATTAGCAATTGAAAATGTCGGGTCGATAAGGCCCGATACCGCACTGTAGCGTTATTTTTGTAGTGATGGGATAGTGAAAGAAAAGAAAATATCGAGCCATTATTTAACAAAATTTCAATAAGTACAATTTTAATATGTGTTAAAAAAATTATGTAAACATAAAAAAAAACAAAATTAAATGTTATAAAAAAAAAATTATACCGGACAGATTGTTTATTTGAGGAACAGCGAGCGTTACAGGGGTGACTAAATACTGATTTAAAAAAATACGTGTGGCACTCGGGGACTGCCGCGGTAACGCTATTGCATAGCATTTTTTATCAACTTATGCAATTATAATTATTTATTTATTTTTGACGTGATAACGTCTATTAAAATGATGAGCTCCGGGCGCATCTATGAAAAAATGTAGCGTTCAGTGAGCGAGAGAGCGGCAAAAGCGAGAGAGAGGCACTATCGGTTACGATTGGCGTATCGTAGCCGATGCCGTAGGCGAGCCGTAGGCGATCGTAGTTAAGTGGAGCGGAGCGGAGCGGGGCGGGGCGGAGCTTTGTCATGACGTTGTCACGTTAAACTACCGTCCGTAAACCGACTTTACAGACAACCATTTTCTTTTAATTTTACGCGTACAGCTATTCACCAGCAACTGCTATTCACTGTTGTACATAGGTACACCTATGTATACATATATACCTACATGTATACTTACGGGAGTGTGGCATTATAAAGATATGATAGATACCTATACACCTTTATACTTTCTCACAAACAGCTGCTTACGTATTCGTCCGATTTCGGAGCAGCTAGTCTCGATCCGTGCGAGCTTCGTACAGTCGTACCATATACATACACGTTAAGCGAACGCTCGGCCGAGCTACATGAACGCCTTCTGATTTGAAATTATGAAGTTTGCGTCACATATTATTCTAAGAGCGCCATCAGTTAAATCCTCGTGTAGCAAGCACAACACTACTAGCCGCTCGATGCGTACGCATCTCCACAGTGCGGCATCAGGCCGCGGGCGGTCATCTACCAAAACAGGCCCGCTCCCGCACTGAGATAACTTTTTTTACGTTCTGTGCGGCGGAGGTCGAAAAAGGCCCCCCACTTTATTAAACTGCTATATTTCTACGTTGTTACTCACGAATCGAAAACAATATTTGTCTCTGTCATACTCGTAAAAATTCCCAAGAAACCGGTCCCGCACAGGCGGGAGGAACCTATTTTTCCTGTACGCACAGCGCGTTGGCACGGCATCGGGCCGATTGTGGGTGATCCGCAGTGAACGTGTTAACAGGCCTGGCGCATTCCGCACTTTCAGTGTTAAGTTATATCAAGTAGGTACATGCCGCATTTGACGTGTCGGGCTAATTCAGAAAATTCATAAGGGCTGTCACACGTTCGTAATCCATCGCACATGAAGTCATCACACATATCACACGCCTTTTATTCCATCTGAGATCACACGTTAGTTCGATACAACGTGCTGCGTCGTTTCATTGCATTTTCTGAAAACATTTACCATAGTAGTGTATATTTACCATAGTAGTATTTTTATACCATTCAAAAGTAGAGATTTCAACAAACAAAATGCGTACCGATTTTTAAAAAAAATATAATAATATAAAATAAGATATTTTGACGTGAGATTTTTCGATTGAAAATTAGGATGTTTTTTCGATATTAAGTCAAAATAAGGTGAATTGAATCAAAAATTACAGTATGTTAAGGAACATGCAAAGGTATGTTTTAACCAAATTTCGTGATTTTTTTTGTAAAAGATAAAAATAAAAAATCAAAAACTTGGTTATTAAAATTTTTCACATTAATTTTGAGGTTATGTAAAAAAGTGTAAGTACAAAAGTTGTAGATCTTTTTATTACCTACAACATTGCTATTTAACTTTTTTCGATAGGACTTGTAGTTTGCCAGAAATTGAGATAAACCGTTTTTTACCCTTAAACACCCCTCCCCCACTTCCCGACCTCAGATCACCCGTAAATTATTTTTCCTGTCATTTTTGTTTTATTCTCTTCCTTTTGCAATGGGTTCCATTCTACTATATTTTTTTTTCTCTTTTTACCGTTTTTAAAGCTATCGGCACTGGTCTATTAATAAATATGCGTGTTTGTACTTTGTACCGACATTACGGCGCTATGGCACAGCCTCGTGTTATTACGAACAAGACATTATAGTCATATATGTAAGTACCCTTGATGATTTTATTTGTACTAACACGCAATTCATTAAAGTTTTATATTAAAATTTCCCTATATTCATACATTTCATAAAGCATACATTTCATAAAGAAAGCTAATATAATTAAAAACGCATTGCAATGATAGTGAAACAAATGAAAATGATAACTATTTTTAATTGTTACTTTGTGGCATCATTATAATTAGCCCTGGTTTCATCTCTTACGATCATTTGCTTTGTTGAAGCGCATTTTAAACTCGATTAAACAATGTGTCAGGCTACCGGTGTCGGAGCCTTTAATGGTATAAAATACGATCAAATTTCTCGACAAATCACCACTCATATGTTGTTTTTCTCCAACCATGATGAAATGGCAGCCATTTAAATTTTTGTGTTCCAAAAAAAGGGCGCGTGTGTTAATTTAGCCATAACTTAAAATTTGGTGGTCCTAAAAGCACTAAAAAGGCCTTAATTAAAATTATTATTGACTAGCTATTACCCGCGGCTTCGCCCGCGTGTTCAAAGGGAAGTAACAATGAGTTGTTTAACATGCATGACTCTTTCCTAGATATAATAACATAATAATTAATAATAATCCATACTAATATTATAAATGCGAAAGTGTGTTTGTTTGTTTGTTTGTCCGTCTTTCACGTTGTAACGGAGCGATGTTATGGTATGATTTTTTGTGCGGAGACAGGTAGGAGGCTGGAGAGTAACGTAGGCTACTTTTTACCGCAGTAAAACAACTCATTTACATGGAAAGATCCATTATGATGCGTATTTGTCCATACTTCTGTACTTCCATATCCTTATAACATAAAATAATAATAATTCATAAAGTAACAGATCAGGCGGGACTTATAGGGTATAAAAAAAATCCAAAATTTAAAAGATACAAAGAGGAACCAACTATTAAAACTGTATCTCTCCTCGACCTTCCAACTATAAATATAAAGTTATACATATCAATATTTATACAGCGTGGTCAAGGGATGGTAATAAATATTTCAGGGGGTGGTTCACCTCGTGATTCTATGCCCAAATAAATAAAGAAATAATAAAAACATCCATAAATCACAGAGATAATAACATCAAACTAAATACGAAAAATCTCAAAACGTATGGACGCCCTAACAGTGCGTCGCATTCACGTTATCTAGGTCACTAGGTGAATGACCTTTTATGTTCGGTCGCATTCGCGTTATCTAGGTCACTAGGTGAATGACCTGTTATGTTCGGTTTACACGTATTAAGTAGTTAACTAAATTTTAAGTAAATTAATACGTGTAATTGAACAATTTAGTAGTTAAAAATGAGTACGCAAGTAAATAAGTAATAAAGAAAATTTTCTATTTCCTGTTATGTAGTTGGGCGGGGCTTATCACATAACTCGGACAGGACAGGCACTTTTTAGTTTAAATTTAGTAAAATGCTTAAGTAATTTTGTGAAGAATTGTATGAACTAAAGAGCCTTACTAAATTATTACGTTGGGACGCGCACTGAAAATTATTCACTTAAAATTTAGTTATCTACTTAACTACATAATACGTGTAAATCGGAATTTAGCATGATCCATTTTCCCTTCATACTTAAACCCTGGCTTAGGACAGGCAAAAATACTTGGGTATGTACCTGCTAAGCAAATTTCCAAAATGAAATAGGGATCGCAAACATTTAATACAAAATTTATGTATTTCTGGCACATCTAAAAAAATTAAATGGAATTTAAAAACTCACCGACTCGGACAAGATAGTGTGCAGGCGCTCCGTCGTGTTGATAATACATTAGTGATAAATTAACGGCACATCATCTAACATTTCAACCACCACACTTGTTAAAATACCTAATAAATTATTCATGATGCACTATCAAATCTTCCGTCAATAAAGTACGGACCTAATAAACAGTTGTATAAAACACCGGTCCACACACTGACACTAAAACGGTTGATAAACAACTTGTTTAACAAATAAAATAGATCGCAATACCAGTAATTAATATCGCGGCAGCAGTGGCTGCGCTCACGGCGCGCGACGGCACGACTGTTACAGTACATTGCTTTCGGCCTTTGCACGGCAAAACGCGCGGGGGGTGGGACAGCCGACGCGAGCGGTGCGGTGCGGCAAAGGCCTTTGAAAAACGCCGGCCGCGCCGGTTCACAAAGGAACGCCGGCGCGGCGGTACCTTTGGCGGTAACGTACTAACGACCGCGGTGGTAAAGTCTAACTTCGTTAATAGCGGCGAATACAAAGCATTGCGAAATTCATTCATGTATCGTAAAATGAGGTCGCCGCTTTCTCGAGCGCAGTGTCTATGATTAATGTATTTTAAAGGATAATTTGGGTAAAAATTAAGGTCAGATTTTTTTTACGTATTTGGGCAGAGAATCACGAGGTGAATCACCCCCTGAAATATTTATTACGATCCCTTGACCACGCTGTATATGACCATCTATGACTTCATCGTCACTTACCATAAAGTGGGATTATCCATACTAATATTATAAATGTGAAAGTGTGTTTGTTTGTTTGTTTGTCCGTCTTTCACGTCGTAACTGAGCGATGTTATGGTAAGATTTTTTGTGTGGAAATAGGTAGGAGGCTGGAGAGTAACGTAGGCTACTTTTTACCGCAGTAAAGGAACTCATTCCCATGGAAAGATCCATTATGATGCGTATTTGTCCATACTTCTACACTTCCATATCAATCCATACTATCCATACTTCCAAACTTCCATACTTCCATACATCCATACTTCCATACTTATATTATAAATGCGAAAGTGTATTTGTTTGTTTGTCCGTCTTTCACGTCGTAACGGAGCGATGTTTTGGTAAGATTTTTTGTGTGGAAATAGGTAGGAGGCTGGAGAGTAACGTAGGCTACTTTTTACCGCAGTAAAACAACTCATTCCCATGGAAAGATCCATTATGATGCGTATTTGTCCATCCATACTATCAAAACAAACTATAAACAAACAAATAAACACAATTTCGCATTTATAATATTAGTAAGTATGGATTACTATAATGTTATAATATCTAGGAATGACTCATGCAAGTTAAACAACTCATTGTTACTTCCCTTTGAACAAGCGGGCGAAGCCGCGGGTAATAGCTAGTACCTTATAAGTCCCGCCTGATCTGTTACTTTATGAATTATTATTATTTTATGTTATAAGGATATGGAAGTATAGAAGTATGGAAAAATACGCATCATAATGGATCTTTCCATGTAAATGAGTTGTTTTACTGCGGTAAAAAGTAGCCTACGTTACTCTCCAGCCTCCTACCTGTCTCCACACAAAAAATCATACCATAACATCGCTCCGTTACGACGTGAAAGACGGACAAACAAACAAACAAACACACTTTCGCATTTATAATATTAGTATGGAAAATTAATTAAAATTAGCAATAAAGGACAGAAAAAAAATATTTAATTACTTTCTTTTCCAAAAATGTTGTATTTATTTAGTTTTCGAGGTTTACTGAAAAATCCAAGCCATTTTAACCTATTTATTATTTATTTATTTTTCGTAGATATTTCCTAAAAAAAACACCAAAGTGGTAGCTAAGTTAAACAGTTTAGGAGCTATGACAATTTGAATATGACCCTTAAGACGGCGTTTATCCCAACAGCAGGTAACTAGTGATGTTAGAGAGTCTGCCAGAAGATTTCCTAACTGCCCTACGCCAAATGCTCGCACTTTCATACGAGGACATATGCAGCTAGCTGAAAATGGAATAAGAAGACCCGCCAACGAACGTGGTCGTCTTGTGGCACCCCAGGAGAAAGAGCAAATATTAAGTTGGATTACTCAAGATCCAACTTTAAGAGTAAGGCGAATTAAATCGTCTTAATTTATTTATGGTCAGTCCACAGAGTTGTGAAAACGGAAGGATTACATCCCTACTATTTCCGAAGGGTGCAAAACTTACATGAACCCGATTATGTGACAAATACAGTTTTTTCTTCGTGGATTAAAAGAAAAGTGCAAGATAAATTTTTGAAAAAAAAAATTGTGGGCAGATGAGGCCACTTACGCGATCGGGATACACGAATGAATGTAACGAGTATCTATGGCCCTTTGTTGAAAGGGCCATAGATACTGAAAATTGATGTTGATCAATTTTCAGTGAATATTTGGGAGGCAGTATCGATAATATCCTTATCGGACCGATAATATTGCCACCTGCCAATGCGGTTTCAAGACGCAATACTGAAGCTACCATTGGCCTACAGAGTTATGATTTTGAGATTTTTAGAGTATGATTTTGAACAATGTTATGGTTTTCGACAAATTAAACGCATACAATACAAGCAATATTTTTTTTATTTCTCCCTACTGCCGGATCACATTATCTATTCCAACAGGATCACAGCAATATTCAAATTGTCATAGCTCCTAAACTGTTTAACTTAGAGCTACCACTTTGGTGTCTATTTTTAGGAAATATCCTCTAGTATCTACGAAAAATAAAAAATAAATAGTATAATGACTTGGATTTTTCAGTAAACCTCGAAAACTAAAAAAAAATACAACATTTTTTTTAAAAGAAAGTAATTGATTTTTTTTTCTGTCCTCTATTGATAATTTTTGATAAATTTTTTAACGTTAATTAATTGCCTATGTCTTTAGCTACGAATTAAGGTCTTTTTAGTGCTTTTAGGACTACCAAATTTTAAATTAACACACGCACCCTTTTTTTGGAAGACAACAAATTAAATGGCTGCCATTTCATCATGGTTAGAGAAAAACAACATAAATGAGTGGTGATTTGTCGATAAATTTGATCGTATTTTATACCATTAAAGCTAAAGGCTCCGACACCGGTAGCCTGACACATTATATAATGCAGGGTACAGTTAAGAGTATCTTATACATACAAGGTATAGAAATAATCTATAATCAAGATAAGGTCTCCAAAAAAGCTTAAGTGGAATTGCCAATTGATTTCAACTACATACATAGTTATAAATCTTAATATATATAAATTACGTGTCACGTTGTTTGTCCGCGATGGACTCCTAAACTACTGAACCGATTTTAATCAAATTTGCACACCGTGTGCAGTTTGATCCAATTTGAAAGATAGGATAGCTTACATCTCAAAATATAAAAAACTTTTGACAGAACGAAGTCTGTCCGGGCAGCTAGTGTTATAATACAACAACTCTACCCTTCCATGCGGGTAGTTGTTAAGAGGACAACGTCTAACGGTTACAGAGGTGCAAGAAACACGGAAAGTAGACACAAGCCCATCAATCATTCCACGTCAATGGACCCTCATGAATCCAGTCCGACTCAGTCCGACTGGATGGACGATATAAACCACACACGAACATAAACACGCAAAGGTATCCTATGACCTAAATTTGCTGGCGTTATGTTAGCCTTGCGTGCCGTAGGCTAACCTGCCTGAGAGGTAGACTATTTAAAACGTGTACAGTGCCTCCAACCTATCTGTGAATTGACCGAGGGCGCTGTCGGACGTATTGGACCAATCACTGGACGCAATTAGAGACGTAGTAAATGTCAATGAATGAACACAAAGAACTTATGAATGGGGCGGCATTAGTTCCAATTTTCGCCATTTCACAGATAACTGTTGGTCGCACTGTACTCAATTTTTTAAGGTGAAAGCACAGATAAATAAAGATGTAGGACTTTATCTACCTTTTCCTAACAGAAAAGTGTAACCAAATTTGAATGGAGTTAGTGTGCGTATCTAAATAAAGCGTTCGCGATGCCAAGTTTCAGTTGTTTTAAATCCCCCTAAATTTAGCAATAGTTTAGGTTTAAGGCCAATGCATACATAACGAGTTTTTTGCCGTACGGTACGGGACGCGAAATTTTGGAAACATCGCTTCATAGAAAATGTATACGATAGTGCATACGCAGCGGAATCCCGTACGGGACGTGTCGCCGATGATGTTTTTCCCGTCCCGAACGGAAAAAACACGTTACGTATGCATTGGCCTTTATTAGACTTATTACCTACTCGATTTTGTATTGCAACAGGACAGGTACTGGAAAAAACTAGTGTAGTTTTTAGGGTTCCGTAGCCAAATGGCAAAAAACGGAACCCTTATAGATTCGTCATGTCTGTCTGTCTGTCCGTCGGTCCGTATGTCACAGCCACTTTTTTCCGAAACTATAAGAACTATACTGTTGAAACTTGGTAAGTAGATGTATTCTGTGAACCGCATTAAGATTTTCACACAAAAATAGAAAAAAAACAATAAATTTTGGGGGTTCCCCATACTTAGAACTGAAACTCAAAAAAAATTTTTTCATCAAACCCTCCAAACATCAAACATACGTGTGGGGTATTTATGAATAGGTCTTCAAAAATGATATTGAGGTTTCTAATAAATTCTAATGGTAAAATGTGTGTCCCCCCCCCCCCCCCCCCCCCGTAACTTCTAAAATAAGACAATGATAAAACTAAAAAAAATATATGATGTACATTACCATGCAAACTTCCAACGAAAATTGGTTTGAACGGGATCTAATAAGTAGTTTTTTTTAATACGTCATAAATCGTAAACCGCAATTTACCTCGATCAAAGTTACAACGAACTTCAAGAACTTTTATATTATGTTGCTTGCTGCTACGGAACCCTTCATGGGCGAGTCCGACTCGCACTTGGCCGCTTTTTTACGTATGTGTGTGCGTGATGCGTGTAAATACAAGATAATATAGTCGTTTTTGGGATTCACTCAAATTCAAGGCTGTGAGTTATCTATCACTTTTATTTATCTGAGGGTGGAAGTATCAAATGAATACCGGCAACGAATTACGACAAAATCTTAAATTGACTTGACTTACAATCAGTGTTATATAATTGTTTTATTAAATGAGGTGAAAAGAATACTGCCCTCCTAATGAATAATCAGCGAATTCGCTGATTACGAATATGCTAATAACTCGTTTTCGTCAAAAATGTCAGATACGTTGTTTATTCGCTGATTACGAATATGCTAATAACTCGTTTTCGTCAAAAATGTCAGATACGTTGTTTATCATTAGGAGGGCAGAATATCGTTCGTTAATTCTCCTCCTTCGCAATTAAACATTTCTCCGAAAGTACGAAATCAAGTTAAGTATAAAATACAAAAAGTTAACTAACTCGTTCAATTCGAGACTTTACGTAACATCGTATTATTCGTCCATTCGCTCATTTGATTTGTAAAGGGCTTTTTATGGTGAAGTAGAAAATGTAAAAAAACTAGCAATTCCTACAAATAGGAAATCTCTATCATACTTTAACACAAATATTCAATGTAAAGGAATGCAGTAAAGTGTTAAAGTTTTAAATAAATCAATCCATATTTTTTTATTTTGCAAGTAAAATGGCAATTTTGACTTTTTAAAATATAACTGTTTCAATGATATTTTAAGTTATCCTTAAAGTTTCGAAAAAGAAGATAACTATTTAAAAGACCATTATCTCGACCCATAGGTAAAACTTAATTGTTATTGGCTTTAATTGGTTTCTATTTGCAACTTATACCTATAAGCATAATAAGCATATTATATTTTTAATTCAAATTAAATGCTCATCTTAATTGTTTTGACTAGTGGTTCAGTGTTTCAAATATAATTCCCATATGTAGCTATAATAATACCAGTTTGTTAATTTAAATATAGTACCTATGCTATGATAACATTTGTTTTAATGATAAAAATACTGCTTCCTCTTTGTATGGAACTGGTTGCTCTAAAAAAATATTTAATTTAACCTATTAATTAAAAATCCTCAGCTTAAGGTGATAGAGAATAGTATTTAATTTTACACAGTACTTAAATAGTGTTCACACATAATGCTTGGTAGTCTCAAAAATGTTGATAAGTGATCTGAAACTTGATAATCATAAAATCATATTTTGTTAAATATATGATTTGTAAATGTAAAGAAAATAAAAATCAAGAATCACTGACCTGGTTTGAAAGAAGCTGGAGATGAGGCATAATAGTAGCAGTAGATGGCAAAGCCTGAGATCAGCACCAGCAATGCCAGGAAACGGGTGGAAGACAGCCGGCAACGAGGAAACCTTGGCCGCATCCTGCCCCTGGTGACAAACAAAAAAACTTAATAAACACATCTAAGTAACTTCAAACAAACATCAACACTTCTACAGTATTGAAACATCCTATGAGAGTAATGTTATATAAATAAAAAAATTGTACATAATGTATGATCATTAATATGATATTAGTCTTGCTATTCAAAGGGGGAACGCTGCCAGTATCTTCGGAACCTTGCCTAAAGGGACTCCTTTTAATAATAATATATTTTAATTATTGTATTATATTTTGAAAGGTTTTTAGTTTTAGGTTCCTTGTACACTAACAATAAGTATAGTATTAGTTATTTTGTGTGTGATTAAATAATATTATAATAAGTAATAACAAGTAATTAGTATAGAATTAATATGCCTCATAATAAACATAGGTAAAAAAACTTCAAATCACCCATACTTATTTTATAAATAAAATGAATGGGTAGTTTCCTTCAAGTTTAAATACCAATATAATTATTATTATGATATCTAAGTAAAAAGTTATAATAATGTATACTTACATATTTTAATAAAATCACAGACATATATAATAACTAGAATAAAATAGTAATGTTAAAATGACTTCAAATTATTCAAAACAAGAATCAGTGAACAAACATCATGGGACCATTCGACTAAAAACGTTACGAATTATATTTGTAGAAGTTCGTAAAAACTATCGAAGTTTCTTCCAAAAAATATTTCATTTTTGGTTGTAACTTATTGTCATACAAAACATATTTTTGGGCATTTTATTTAAAATTTAAACAAAACCATTACGTTCTGCAAAGAAAAATACTTCGCGACTCGCGAGTTTTAATTTGACACTGCAACAAACTTTCGAAGCATTTATAAACTTGCCGCATTGAAAAGCAAAAATTAACCAATGACACAATATGAACAATCTGTTAACTTAGTCGTAATCGAACTAAAACTTCATTACTATAAAACATTTTAACATCAGATAGGATGTTTTAACTCATCTAAGCGAACGGCTTCACCTTGGACGAAACTACTCATCGTAGATCTTCAAAAAACTTGTAAACAATCTACGTTTGTTATCCTATGAGCTAGAAAATATTTACTTACGTTTTATGCAATCCCTTAGATAATTATCACCACAGAAAACTTGAAAGCATTTTCGATGTGGTATTCAACCCGAGATTTAATCGCGGTTTACTGCAAATATTACGACTGCAGTTTACACGGTTCAAATAACCAATGCAATGCGCGAAACACTGCAGACTAGCTAGATTCTAGTGCTGCAAGCGAGACATAACGCCGAAGTCGAAGCCGAATGTGCCAAATTGCCGAATTGAACCGAGCGTGAAACGAACGAGTCCTCCAGGTGGGCACGCCTACGATCTCAAAAATCTACCATACTATGCTTTAACATTTCGCTATTCTCCGTTAAATAAAGCGATATTTTCCTACTGTAACGAGTTAAAAATGTGATTTAATTTATCTTTATAAGTGGCGATAACTGCTTTTTCTTTCTTCTGTAGTTATAATAAGTAACATGATATTACAAAAAGTGAACGCGGCAAATATTTATTGTACATAGCAACACAGCTTGAACTGACTGACAGATCGAGTTCGCTAAGAACATGGAAGGTAGAGAGAAGGAAGGCCATCTCTGTACATGAAAAGTGTCCGTAAAAACGCGACATGACATGATGTTGACAGTAAAAATCACTAAAATTATGTATTTATTTTATGAAACCCTATTAATGGATTACAAAACACGCATTTATCGTATTATTATGAGCAAGATTAACAATATTTTTGATAAAATAAAACTACAAAATACGGCAAGCCGCCATGCTAGCTTGAACGCTAGTCAGTCTCCATTAGCGCGAATTACGTCACACTTCTTAAACAAATGAATATCACCATACTAGTAATGACGTATTGTCTTTTGTTTTCCTGAGGACTGACGCCACAACCACGCCTTGACACTTTGAAGCGTTTTGGCGCAAATTTTAAACTTATAAATTGAAATATATTATTTAATGTATACTAAACCTTATTTTTTGCGGAAATATGATATACGTTGTAATTATAATGTATTTCCCAACAATTTATAACAGTATTTCAAAATCTGTCATCATGCCTATTACGGGTGGCGCTGCGGTGCGGTCTACAACAGCTATGTTCGAATATCTATTCGGCGGACACTAAAGCCATTGATTACGGGTAGCATAACTCAGCAAACTTCACTCCGTCTACAACAGCCATGTTCATATATCTATTTGTCACACACTAGTGCCATTCAGAAGTGGCCATGCGCCATTCAGAAATGAAAACGCGTAAAATTACACTAGTAACTAGCGGCACTAGCGCCATTCATTACGGTGGCGCTGTGGATGCACTAGGTATAACTCAGAAAACTTTACTCCGTCTACAACAGCTATGTTCATGGTTCGCTATTTGTATCACACTAGCGCCATTCAGAAATTGCCATTAGTGGAACCTCAATTTTCTGTAAACATCTGGACACTTTTTCAACTTTCCCTTCGTATGAGATGGCGCTCCTTCTTTATATCAATGTTCCATGCTCAGTTATCAAAAATGTCAAAATGGACGCGTGTACAATGTACAGTGCGTTCAAAGTTATTTTACCTCTGACACCTGTCATTGTACCTTCCCACTAGATTGGCATTACCTGCTGTCAATATTCTTGGATTTTTCTTTCGTATTAATAATTTTTAACTTCTATCATGCCAAAAAGGATAAAAAGTAGTGGTAGAAAAAATGTTCTATCAATGCGTAATATTTGTAAAAAGGAAAAAGCTGAAAATGTCCCTATATTCCCATTTATGAATATTCGTTGACGGTTAGTGGCCATGACAGGTAGGAAAAATAGTGTTACCTGTTATAATTTTTTCCTCGTAGTAGTGTCCAACTAAAATGATGTTTGCGGTTACGGTTTATTAAAAAATAGCTCGTCATGGTTTTGTATCGACATAAAATTCAGTTGACCATAGAATTGAATTGAATTTTGTATCGATACAAAATAGTGCCGACCATTAATAAACGAACAGATTTTTTTTAAATTTAGTTAAGCATTTCATTTGTTTTGCTTTTAATATAACAGTGTTCACGGATAGGTTCTTATTTCAGGTATATCTGAAAAAACTATCAGTTTCGATGTCATAAAAAAATAAAAAAGCGGCCAAGTGCGAGTCGGACTCGCCCATGAAGGGTTCCGTAGCAGCAAGTAACATAATATAAAAGTTCTTGAAGTTCGTTGTAACTTTGATCGAGGTAAATTGCGGTTTACGATTTATGAAGTATTTAAAAAAAACTACTTACTAGATCTCGTTCAAACCAATTTTCGGTGGAAGTTTGCATGGTAATGTACATCATATATTTTTTTTAGTTTTATCATTCTCTTATTTTAGAAGTTACAGGGGGGGGGGACACACATTTTACCACTTTGGAAGTGAACTCTCGCGCAAACTATTCAGTTTAGAAAAAAATGATATTAAAAACCTCAATATCATTTTTGAAGACCTATTGATAGATGGTTTTGATCACACGTATGGTTTTGACGAAAAAAAAAACAATTTTGAGTTTCAGTTCTAAGTATGGGGAACCCCCAAAATTTATTGTTTTTTTTTTCTATTTTTGTGTGAAAATCTTAAGGCGCGGTGTGATCTCAATATTCACAAAACTGGGTTTCTTTGATGCTCGAGTACGAGGAAACCCAATGAAAATATCGCACGCAAAAAATACAGAGCATAGAAAAAGGTCTAAAGAAACATGTTAACCGAATATAATATTAAATAGTTGTTTAATATTTCCAATAAAAAATCGTAATTTGCTGTACAAAAATTACCTATAGCGTCGAAATTCTCTGTATTTTCAGCGGTAACAACATATTTTTTTTTTGAGAATATAATAGGTATATGGTTTTATTAACACTTTAACCGAACAGATATTGAATTTAATGTGTATATTCTGAATCATCTAAGGAAAACCCTCAAATTAAATGTTTATTCGCAGTCTAGTTACATTGTTAGCAAAAATATGCTTTGCAATTTTGAACCCTATTCAGCGTCACGTAAATGTAACATTAGATTAGCGCAGATATGAGGTTGTGTGAGTGAAATCAACGTTTTTGAATCGTAGTCATACCGCGCGTTAATGCGGTTTACAGAATACAAATCTACTTACCAAGTTTCAACAGTATAGTTCCTAGTTTCGGAAAAAAGAGGCTGTGACCTGTGACATACGGATGGACGGACGGACGGACGGACGGACGGACGGACGGACGGACGGACGGACAGACAGACAGACAGACAGACAGACAGTCAGACAGACATGACAAATCTATAGAATGAAAAATTGAAAAATATGGGTTCCATAAATTTAAGCAAGGAATATTTGATGCAAATTTGAAGCAAATCGGTTGATGTTTTAAAAATATTCCATACAAACTTTCATCTCGTTTCCCGGGGAAACCTTTTAATTTTCCGAGATAAAAAGTATCCTAAAATATGACCTGGAGTATTAGTAACAACTTTACCAATTTTCATCGAAATCCGTTCACGGGTTTTCATGTGATGCCCGGACAGACAGACAGACAGACAGACAATAATTCTAAAAAAAATATTTTTGTACTCTAACACGTTATTGAAGTGCCCCCTAATCAAAATTTTTAAAAAATATTCAATGTACAGTAAATTTGCCATTTGAGTTTTATTATAGTATATAGAATAGATTAATTTTGTATTTTTTCTGAAAGTTTAATTTTTAGGGTTCCGAAGTAAAATCGGAACCCGTATAGTTTCGTCATGTCCGTCCATCCGTCCGTCTGTCCGAAGCAAAGCGACGAGACCCTTAGAAAGATGTAATTTGGCATGGATAGGATACATATTTATTAAAACTCCAGAATCGTAGAATAAAATATTGAAAAAAATTGTTTTCAGGGTACCTTCCCTACACGTAACGTGATTTTTTTATTCATTGCATACATTTTGGGAGTACATTTGTGGGGTATCGTTGAAAAGATATTTCAAAAATATAATGGGCCTTCTTAGACCATTTTTGGTATTAAGGGTCTGTTTGCGAAATATTTGGCTTTATAGTGCTAATTTTGGTTAGAGTCAAGTGTCTCCCCCCCCCCCTGCGGGCTAAACTCTCCAACCGAGTTGGACAAGTGAAAAAAATTCTCAAAAATAGGTTATAATATGATGAATTTACAGGAAAACTATCACGGCTGTGTTAGCATAAGTAGTTACTGAGTAATAGTCGATATTTACAACTTCGGAACCCTAACATTGCGCGTGGCCTGACACGCACTTGCCCGGTTTTAATATATGTGATAGATTACGAATGTGTGACTATAGTATACACATAATATAGCGTATAGCGTGTGACAGCAATTATGAATTTTCTGAATTAGCCCGACACGGCGAACTCGGCATGTACATACTTGTATTGTAACGTCATAGCTAAAATGCGGAGTCCTGTAGGTTGAAATAAGGTTATCTTTCTAAGGTTAAAGCAAAACTATCACGGCTACTTAGGATTTAAAACGATCTACTTACAACTACGAAACCCTGCATTGCACGTGGCTCGACACGTACTTGGCCGGTTTTTACTGCATGTCGAGACTCGAGACAAAGCGTTTTTTCGCCGCTCACTTTCTCGGTTAACGTCGATACTGAAACAATACCTAGCTACTGTTTTTACCACATAGGTATAGGTAATAAATAATCATATTAATAACAACAGACGATACTTATGATTAAAAAACGTATATAAAGGCTACTCAAATCGGTTCTACTGTTAGGGATCAATGATACCACAAACAGACACATAGAATGCAAATAGACATGTCAAACTTATTAGGTACCTTGTTTTTGCGTCGGGGGTAATCACGGGTAAAATAAGATGGCAGGCTCGGCCTACTTACACAATACACGTCATGTTACACAATAGGTAGGTAACTGGGTAGGTACCTATCCGCGACACAGGTAAAAACCTATTGGGGGGGGGGGTATGAGTATCGTAACCGTTTTATTTTATTTTATTTATTTACTTGCATTGAAATATTTTTATATTACATATTAGAAATAGCTTGTTGGTGTTTACAATAATTCCCGATCCCTCACCAACTCGTAGACGCAGGGTTAGGGCAGGCCCTAGAAATTTCCATTCTTTCCCCCTCAAAGTGTGCGTGGACACCCTCTGTCATTAAAATGGGTACGTTGCCCCCTGACTTGTTTTATACTAGATACTTCTCAAGGCCCTCAAAGTTCCTATAGCAAAGCGCCTATGGAGATTTATGTATAATTTATCAGTTTTGATTCTATGGTTTTAGCAATTAGGTATATAGTGCAGTAATGTTAACACAGTAATGGAATAACAATTAAACGCGACTTTTAAAATCTCTTAGATTTAACTTTTTAGATCTAAATTACAAGTCTCACAACTTATTCCCGGTGGAAGTCTAAGAAGTATCTATTACGGAGACTGAATAATATAATATAAAAGTCAAAAGTTTTTTTACATTTTGAGATTTAAGCTATCCTATCTTCCAAGTTGGATCAAACTGCACACGGTGTGCAAATTTGATTAAAATCGGTTAAGTAGTTTAGGAGTCCATCGCGGACAAACAACGTGACACGTAATTTATATACATTACTAGCTGCCCGGACAGACTTCGTTCTATCAAAAAAAATTGCAATAAAATAATATTGCGACTATAAATTGAGATGTAAGCTATCCTATCTTTTAAGTTGGATCAAACTGCACACGGTGTGCAAATTTGATTAAAGTCGGATAAATAGTTTAGGAGTCCATCGCGGACAAACAACGTGACACGTAATTTATATATATTAAGACTAGCTGCCCGGACAGACTTCGTTCTGTCAGTCTCAACAGTATTTTGCTCGGCTATTCTGACTACATTAACCTGATTCACATTCATTTTATTTTCGTCATGCATCACATCATTATTAATTTACAGTCAAGAATAATTCGCTCATTAAGTCTGATATTTTAAATGTGGACACTTAAAATATGGTGGAGATAACTATGGTTTGACCATTTGGTTACCAATCTGGTTCATAAGACTACGGAACGTCGCATTTATTTTATTGTCGTCTGGTCCGGATTATACCCTGCAGACACCTGGTCCAGTCTCTCTAAGACTCTCCAGGCACAACGTCCCTTCAGTTCTATGCTGGCCCGGACTCATTCACATTTCTTTTCCTCTTTTTTTTCTTTTTTTTTGACACCTTTTTTTACAACCATTTTTTTATCACAACTCTTTTTTTTTTTACTCCATGTTTTTTACAATTTCATATTGTTACTAGGTACTCTTTTTTTACCTTTCGTTTTCACTTCTCTTTTTTAAACTCTTTTTTTTCTCTCTATTTTTCACATCTTTTTTTTCACATCTCTTTTTTTTCACTACTCTTTTTTTTACTCTTTTTTTACAATAGCCATTGTTGCGAAACTCATTAAATTGATATCATCATGTAATCCTTCTTTTACTATACCATCAGACCGACCATAGTTTCTCTACGTGACTTACATCTGACTTACACAAGTCTAACGAGTCTACTGACAAGAAGTCGTTATTCACCATAACGTACTCGCATCTTAAGGAACCCGATAGCAAAAACTTCGAACTGTCAACAATTTCAACAGCGTACTCTAGTGATCAAATTAGGTTTCATAACTTTCAACCATTTATTAAATTTAGAAAAATAAAAGAATGTCACTGTCAAGTGTCATTGACTGAAAAACCCTCATTTAAAGACAACGTAATTTCGTTCTTTAAATACGAATGTCAGGCAAATCATGCAAATAATTTTAAGAATGATTCGTTTAAATTCAATACCAGCAACAACATTATCTACACGCTCATCAGCCCCATTATCATAGAAAACTTCACAAAATCACCTGTATGATCAAACTATGCGTGAAGACGGTTGTGACGACACTCATTCTGCCATCACCTAATCTAGCACCGCTCACGCAGCAGACAGGTCCTGGGTCTCTTGGTTTCTCGTGGCTGGCGTGGTAGATCATTATTCCATGTGTCATCTATTTTCCGCAACTGAAAAATAAGTAATTTAATTTCACTCGTATGATATCAGGTATCACATTTGATGCTAGACTAGGCTACTTATCTGCGATCCGTAGTTACGTCCATTTCCATCAACATGTTTCTCGAAGAAATTTTAGTCGTCACCTCATTCTTAAAAATCGACATTCGTGTTTCAGCACATCGTACTCCGAAAGGTCTACATATTGGATGGCTTCGTTTGTTTGAACTCTCACATCACCACATTTCGCATTATCTACACCGATTATATTATAAACTTCGACGATTCTCATTTTATTGCGTTTTGGATTGTTTAATTTCTCATTGCAAAATTTTCTTCAAATGTCATCCGAACTAGTGTCATTCCTCATTTATTTTCTGACTTTTCCGATGTTTTGGGCGCCTCAGTTCTTCCAACACTTCTGATGACGCAGAAAGGGGGTAATCTACGGTGTTGGTTATGAAATGATATTCCTTTTACTTTGCTCCATGATATTATATTTCCAGTTCTCCTAACGTTCACATCAATAACAATCTGTACTAGTCCGTGATCACTCCTCGAATCTCCCACAGAGTACTTAATCACTACGTTTTATGGAATCTCCATAGAATGTCCCACACATCAATACTTCCAAGTACTTCAACACTCCGTGATCATCCGTTCTGTCTTATTGACAATACCTTCATCTAAATATGACATGTCGTTTCTTATATGCCAACCTCTGCATCGGACAAGCGTTGTAGAATATAGAGGTCCGTCCCTGGACCTTTACTGGAGATTCGTGGCCTCACCGACATATATATTAAGACTAGCTGCCCGGACAGACTTCGTTCTGTCAAAAGTTCTTTTTTATTTTGAGATGTAAGCTATCCTATCTTTCAAGTTGGATCAAACTACACACGTTGTGCAAATTTGATTGAAATCGGTTAAGTAGTGTAGGAGTCCATCGAGGACAAACAACGTGACATGTAATTTATACTCGTATACTAGCTGCCTGGACAGACTTCGTTCTGTCAAAAGTTCTTTTTTATTTTGAGATGTAAGCTATCCTATCTTTCAAGTTGGATCAAACTACACACGTTGTGCAAAGATTGAAATCAGTTAAGTAGTTTAGGAGTCCATCGAGGACAAACAACGTGACACGTAATTTATACTCGTATACTAGCTGCCTGGACAGACTTCATTCTGTCAAAAGTTTTTTTTTATTTTGAGATGTAAACTATCCTATCTTTCAAGTTGGATCAAACTGCACACGGTGTGCAAATTTGATTAAAATCGGTTAAGTAGCTTAGGAGTCCATCGCGGACAAACAACGTGGGCGAGGTGATGGGGAGGGGAGGTGGAGGAAAGAGAGGTTAGGGAGATTTGTTAAACCTACCAATACTATAAAAGTTAAAAGTAATAACAAAGTACATTTACGGCCGGTCTCAATAATGTACTAACAGTTAGAAAAATGTAGAAAAGGCTATCATTAGTATGTCATCTGTCATATTTGTCAATTTTTGCGTCTCAATAACCTTCGGTGGATAGAAAATTTCTACCCATGACATTGATCTACCATTCGGAGGGCCAAGTCATACCGCAGGTATGTTGGTCCATACAAAAATAAATACTTGCGTCTCAATAACGCTTTGACAGCTAACTGTCGGTAATAGAAGTGACCAACTATCGGAGTCTTTCACATCGCTCGATTTCGACGGATAATTGGTAGATATCTCATATTGTTAAGAAAAATCAAAACATCATGGATTTATTAATCAGTGAAGAGTGATAATGAATTTTGTGAAGCCTGTGTATTTGATTCCGCCTTTTTAATACGATACCAAGATCGCCAAAATTGTCCTCGTATAAAATATATGACTGAATTGTGTGAATCCAATTTTGTTTATAGGCTACCAAGGTTCAGATTAAACATAATCCATAATCTAAATTTTACTAATAAAAAATAACCGACTTCAAAGTTACTCAAAAACGACTTGTCAGATCTCGTTCAATATTTGGGACCACATGACAAGCACCAGCTTTCGATTAAAAAAAGAATCATCAAAATCGGTTCGCCCAGTCCAAAGTTCCGAGGTAACAAACATAAAAAAATACAGTCGAATTGAGAACCTCCTCCTTTTTTTGAAGTCGGTTAAAAACGGCAGTGAATGAGAATTCATAACAATTCCTATCTTTAAAGTTTTAGGTAAGGAGGTATTTTAATAAAACAAGAACACAAAGCTTTTTAAGTTAGATATATTTTGAATTTATAGCAAAAACATTTCGCCTCTTCAGAAATAATGGTGTATCCCTGCTACATCAACAGCTATTGGCCTAATGAAGAAAGATACTTCATCTTTTGTGAAGGGTCTGGACTTCATCTGAAAAGAAACTTCCTTTAGTACATTTGGCAACAAATTTTTTGTTTAAAAGCAAAAAGAAGCAACAACCCATAATTGCTGGGCTCGGGGTCTCTTCTCGCAATGTGAGGGGTATTAGGCCATAGTCTACCACGCTGGCCAAGTGCAGATTGGTAGACTTCAAACACCTTTATGAACTTTATGGAGAATTTTCCGGTGTGCAGGTTTCCTCGCGATGTTTATTGTTTTTCTTCACCGAAGCTAGTGATAATTAACTTCTAATACGCACATAATATTTGAAAATTAGATGTGCGTGCCAGGATTTGAACTCGGGCCACGGTCAAGTGGGAATAAACACTTCGTTCGGGAGACCAACGTTATAACCGCTAGGTTATCACTGCTACAATTATTACAACAATTTACAATTACTACATTTTTTTTGTTTACTAAACATAATAATATATTTTATTTTATCAACAAATAAAGTCTATACTCACGGTAATTATTGAGCTATGTGTTTCATTTATTCATAAAACTAATTAATAATACCAAAATTATGAGAAAATACACTTTGTTTTTATTTTGGGTAACCAAGCGACATCAACGAATGTCAAATGATAATAACATGTCATCGTCGGAATGCTAAACGTCAAATGCTGCGTTTTGTTACTAGTGGAGCATTGTTCCAGGTTACACATAACATTATTTTATTAACTTCATCCGCAAAATTCACAGTACATTTTGAACAAATTATTATTTTAAAATTAAAATGAAATAAGTTTTTAATCAAAAACACTGAGTTCCTTTTTATAATAAAAAGTATAAAAAAAGTATAAAAGTATAAAAAAAAATATTGTTATGCGAAAACGAAATTTTCAGAGGGACTTAAAAACCAGAGGCAGAAATGTCACTGGAATATTATCTACCCATGATCTTACTTTTATTGGCTTACTTTTGATTTGAGAGACGGCAGTTGCCGGGAGATCATTCTTTACTTTTTATCTCTGATATGTACCAGAGTTTCACTGACAGTATAATATTGAGACCGGCCGTTAATGATTATTCGGCGATACGAGTTCGCCAAGACAGCTAGTGTCAAATATTTATTTAATGATACCAAAGAAGTATAACTTCTCACGCGCGTACATAAGTACACGTTTATGTTTTTTTTTTTACATTTGATATTTGATAAGTATAATAATTTTTATCCGGTAAGCAGATAGATGGGTGCAGAAACGCCTCTAATTCGGATCATGTAGGTACTAGGTAGGTATTATAAGCATTACTTACCTGATAAGTTAATTTAATGCTACACTTCCGTATTCCGTAGGTTTGTCTCCATTTTCTTAACGGTTAATAGTCCACAATATATTATAGTTTTTTTACCTATTAACTTGTTTAATAAGGTTCAAGCCAAGTAGAGATTAGGGCCGTAAAAAAATATTATAATGTAAAAAAGAGGTAGATAATACAGTGAAACCTGGTTAAGTGAGACATCAAGGGACCTGCAATGTCGTTTAACTTATAGAGGTATTCCACTTACCCAGTGTCTCAGATATACAGGTATAAATAAATATCTGTCTCATTTACAGAGGGTTCCATTAATAGAGGTGAGAATACAGGTTATTTCAGTTATACAGGTGTGAATGTGTACTTGTGGGTAGAATAAGAATGAGTAAACAAACAATTTTTGTTATCTCAGTTACAGAGGTTTATGCATATAAAATTTACTCGCTGTCTCAGTTATAGAGGTAACTATGATGATAAATCGAAAGAACAAATCCCAGATATAGAGGCTTACCTCGTCCCACTAACAGAGGTAATTCAGTGCCAAAGTGTTGGGACCTCAGCATGAGTTCCAGTTATGGAGGTTTCTCACTTATCCAGGTCCCAATTAACCAAGTTTCACTGTAATATGTCACTAGCGCGCCGACGCGCGATGAAGAGCGTAAGAACAGGCAATTGATCGTTCTTCTCGTAGTCACACTAGTCACTCTGATACCAGATTTTTGGTTTATCTTAATATATATAAATTACGTGTCACGTTGTTTGTCCGTGATGGACTCCTAAACTACTTAACCGATTTTAATCAAATTTTCACACCGTGTGCAGTTTGATCCAACTTGAAAGATAGGATATCAAAATCGGTTCACCCTGTCGAAAGTTCTGAGGTAACAAATATAAAAAAAATACAGTCGAATTGAGAACCTCCTCCTTTTTTTGAAGTCGATTAAAAATGATTGTGTGTAAAGTCGGTTTACGATACGCCGATCGTAGCCGATAGTGCCTCTCTCTCGCTCGCGGAACGCTACATTTTTACATAGATGCGCCCGGCGCTCATCGTTTTAATAGACGATATCACGTCAAAAATGCTAAAATTACACGCAATTCTAAGTCAAGCGGAAAAAGGAACCCCGCGAAACGGAAGCGAAAATCTGCTTCTTAGGCATTCTAAATATCCGGTCCTTTGAATCGTCCTAGGAATTATATAAACATTCTATTGGTCTGATTATTCGATGACTTATTTAAATAAGAAGGTATCAATAAATCAGTAATAGACTGGATAAATGTAATTCAAAGTAGATTTTTTGTGTCGTGTCGACTGTCGAGTGATATGAAGAAGAAATGGTAATTTTCCCCAATAATGATTATTATAATATTAGCCAATAGGCCAATACTCTCCAACCAACCAGTCCGAAGCGCAACGATATTTGAAGTTCCAAGCAAGTTGTTTCACGGCTGCATTGCATTAGCAATTAGCATGCATCGGCGCGCCGCGCCGGCTCGCATCGCAGTATATAAAAATTAGGCGACAATGATTGTTTACGCTTCAAAAGAGGATATGATAGAAGATTTATTTATCAGCAAAGTACGGGCGGTGAGCGGTCCAATCCAATGTGTTCAATCAGTCGCAATCGAGCTGAGAAGGCCGGCGGATCTCTCGCGCGTTTGCAAATAAATGAACATTAGAGAATCGTCAACACTGAATAAATAACTCGTTCATTATGAAATACAATGAACTTGGAACAACGGGACTCAAGGTCTCCCACGTCGGCCTTGGAGGAGCTACATTCAGCAACATTTACGGGTATGTGCATTTTTTTATTATTTGGATACTAAACTTGTCAACTTTACGCGGGGTAATTTAATTGATAATAATTTTCGTACCTACTATTTCAATAATTATGAAGTAAAACACGTTTGTTGAATTTATTCAAGAGGTTCATTTATTTTCTTGTTGTAGGTATCCTTTTATTTCGTAAGAATAGTGGATTGTGGAACACTATTATTAAAGTGTTGTTGGTAACCCTTATTAGCTAAATTAATTTGATATTTAAGTAGGTACTTATCTACCTAAAATCATTATCCGACCCGTAACTGATACCCCTTTTGTTATTTTAATAAACTCGATACCCGCTTACCTACTTGCTAACGACTATCAAAATTACATCTTTAGATATTATGATACCTACATACGGTTATATATACCTAACTACGTAGGTATTTTGCATATGCAATTGAAATTCTAGAATATCTAACTACATATTATACTACCTACCTACTTACCTACCTAGTTTACTATTCAGGTACACGATACCTCCCTTCCCTAATTGAAGCATTGGCGTAACTTGCATGACTTTCAAAAAGTGTTTGTAAACCAAACCAATTTTGAATATTTTTTTTTTGATTTGATTTGATTTAATAAAGCAGTGAACTAAAAACACGTATTTTGAGAAATAGAAAAAAAAACGTTTCGGCAATTTTTTAACTCTAACATCTTATGTCAACTACTACAACGCCCTCTATCCGATAGTCGAACTATCGTCTGGACGGAATAACAGCTGATACATCGAAAAAGCGTGAACAAGTCGTTCGAAAGTGACGTGCAACGTTTATGCTTAGTCCACTTTTTGGCGAAGTCGTATTTGATAAACAAAAAAATACCGGGCAAGTGCGTGTCAGGCCACGCGCAATCTTAAGTTCCGAAGTAGTAAGTTTATCGACTATTACTCATTAACTACTTATGGTAACATAGCCGTTATAGTTTTCCTTGTAAATTCATCATACATATAACCAATTTTTGGGATTTTTTCACTTGTCCAACTCTAACCGTTTAGCCAGCAGGTAAATTCATCATAATATAACCAATTTTTGGGATTTCTTCACTTGTCCAACTTTAACCGTTTAGCCAGCAGGGGGGGACAGTTGACTCTAATCAAAATTAACACTTTGAAGCTAAATATTTCGCAAACGGACCCCTAATACAAAAAATGATATAAGAAGACCCATAATATTTTTGTAAGACCTTTTCAGCGATACCCCACACTATAGGGTACGCGACGAATAAAAAATTCATCCTCACGTTACCTGTCAGATGGTCGGGATTCGTCTGGATTGTCCCAACATTTCACATGATGTCCAGAGTCTCTAGAAAATACAAAATGTCCCGAAAATTCACTCGATTCAACAGAAGTCAGAACGCGTTTGCCGCACGCGCTCTAGCCCTTTTTTTTGTCGTCTTGTTTGCCGGCTATTTCCAAAAAAAGAAAAAAATTTTGTCCCGAAAAATCCCGCTTTTTGAAGTTTTCTCCAGATATTTCAGTCTATTGAAATTTACATTAGAAGTTGGCCAAATTTGTTTACAACATAGGACTCTGCCAAAAAATAGTAGGTATAGATAATAATAATATAATGCATGCAACAATTTTGTTTTATTTAAAAAATAACGTTTCAGGAAGAATTGTACTGCCTAGAGCTAGACATAAGTATAGCCAAACCAAATGTAAGAATAGTAATTAAATTCATTTACCTATCGTTTCAGGAAGAATTGTACTGCCTAGAAAAAAGTATAGCCAAATGTAAGAATAGTAATTAAATTCATTTACCTACCTATTAATTTTTAACTATATAATTTATAAGGTAGATCTACGCCAAATTGAATTACTGTTCCACCTAATGGACAGACGGGCATGTGAATCGATTGAAGCTCGCCAGCGGCCTACTAGCGCTACAGTTGGCACTCCTTTTATATTTGACAGCTAACGTTGAAGGGGCCCCACAACAAATATTGATATGGAATCTTAGGGCCTTATTACTTAGAACCTTAGGGCTAGCTACGCCACTGCACAGGAACTACAAAACTGCGCGACTGCGCGATAATAAACTTGAGTGCCACTGTCTATGGCTTAGTCCCAAAACCATCCGAAAACCGTATTTAAAATTAAATTATCTGTGTGAATGTTTCAAACAAAAGGACATGACAGTAAGTAATCGAAAGCAAGGAAGGTCGGACGTTGAATGACTGAGCACAGTGATAAAATATCATTGGAATTCCGTGTTTGGGATGGCACAAGTGGCACAATACTAGTCCACGTAGTTATTACAAAGTTAACTTTGGCCTTTCAATTTAGATTAGGCAATCAAATTAAGTTATACATATTTAACATACAGGTGATACCATATTGAATTGTTCAATTAATGTGTAACAATATGTTGAGTGATTAACTGAGTAATTTTATTTTTGGTTTTAAGGCAAATAAATGAATTATTTCTTAAACTTAGAAACAGTATTACGCCCCAACTCAAAGTCACTAATGATTACTTAAATCGTTCCTTAGTACATAATTTGCATGGTGATTTTTTACTAGAGAGCCATTGAAGTAACCGTAGTGACTCTGAGTTGGGGCGTTAGACACATTACTGTCCCGAGTTCCTGACCATTTATAGATAATTTAAAAAAATTTAAGATAAACATGCTATTTTATTTTATTTTTACTACAGTTAGTTAAGTTTTTGTATTTATTTTTGTACTAGCTTTTTCCAGCGGTTTCACCCGCGGTAGAGATCGATTTTTTACAAATTCCGCGGGAACCCTGAACTTTTCCGGGACAAAAAGTAGCTTATGTGTAAATCTCCATTTCTTTCAACCAAATCGGTTAAGTAGTTGCGGCGTGATTGAGGAACAAACATCCAAACATCTTCACAAACTTTCATATATTTTATAATATTAATAGGATTAATATGTTGTTAATGTAATAACAAAACATAAGAGGTAAAAAATGTGCTGCCCTATTTAAAATGAAATCAAACGTGATGTTTTAATTAATCTAGTGTAAGAAAACCGGGCAACGCGTGTCAGGCCACGCGCAATTTAGGGTTCCGAAGTAGTAAGTTTATCGACTAATTAACGCTAACATAGCCATGATAGTTTTCCTTGTAAATTCATCATACTATAAACTATTTTTGAGATATTTTTAAATTGTCTAACTCCAACCGTTTAGTGTGTCCCCCACACTTTTGATGTAAAGCCTTCTGATGTATTCCCGGAGTGCTATGACAAGGGGTTCTTAAAAAAAAAGCGGCCAAGTGCGAGTCGGGCTCGCCAGTGAAGGGTTCCGTAGCAGCAAGTAACATAATACCATCAAAAACATGAATGTAAAGTAAAAGCCAATTTAAAAAAAAATCGAGATCTAAATGGGTGCCAAGTTCTGTGTAGAAAAGCCTAAAATTTTAGTCACAAGAACATGTAATTCAAGCTCCACATTTGACTTGGTTAGTTTTCACGTACCTACCTAGGCTATATTATATTTCTATAATTATCTTCGTTAAGCTATTAGGTTGATGACCTATGTTCTTTTTCTGTTTGCTTTGTTGGTTGCTATAGGTGTACCAGCATCTCATGGCATTTTTGACAAGCAGAAAAATGGGTTTTTAATATGGCAATGAAAATTTTTAAAACTAACTATTGTCAAGCGGCTTGTCAAGTCAAAGAAAGAGTCGTATGGAATTTTTTTCTTTTTCTAAAATGATGATTATTTTCGATTTACTGTCGAAAAGACCTTTACGATCACAAGCCACAAATATTATTTTCAATGTTTATTGAGAAACATGTGAGGAAAAAGTTGTATTTAAGCGACAATCTGAATTATTATTATCATCCATCTTGTAGGATTAACTCGTTTTGATACTTAGTTTTCGTGATTATATTTTCTTAATAAAAAATCTACATATTATGATTTATTTGTATGTAAGTAAGATTAGCAAATGATAATAAATTAATTGAAATAAATAATACAAACATTGTTACAAATTAAAGGTAGCAAAAATTTTGTGAATATGAAATGAAAAGTTACATGATACAAGTTCACGTAACTGAAACGGTGGAGGAGCAATTTATTATTATTATCTATTTGCTCTCTTCATCAAATGAATAAATAATACTAGTATACAGATGGCAAATTTTAAATTATAGTTGCATAAATTATTGTTAGTCACTGCAATAATTAATTATAATATAAAAAATTTGTGCTTGTCTCAAAAATAGCGTTATTTTCATCTGAAGTTAATAAACCATACCTATATATTATATTGCCTATTATGAAACTAACACTTAAAAATATCAAGGATCAACAAGTTTTATTCTAGTTTTCCCAACACTGGGGAGTGTGTTGTCTCTAATTTTAATTTCCACTTTTTGCCATCAGATTCTGGTATACCTATAGCTAACTAATGAAAACTAGCCAATTCAAATGTAAAGCTTGAATTACATGTTCTTGTGACTAAAATTTCAGGCTTTTCTACACAGAACTTGGCACCCATTTAGATCTCAATTTTTTTTTTCAAATTGGCTTTTACTTTTCATTCATGTTTTTGATGGTATTATGTTACTTGCTGCTACGGAACCCTTCATGGGCGAGTCCGACTCGCACTTGGCCGCTTTTTTTTGAAGAACCCCTTGTCATAGCACTCCGGGAATACATCAGAAGGCTTTACATCAGAAGTGTGGGGGACACACTAAACGGTTGGAGTTAGACAATTTAAAAATATCTCAAAAATAGTTTATATTATGATGAATTTACAAGGAAAACTATCATGGCTATGTTAGCGTTAATTAGTCGATAAACTTACTACTTCGGAACCCTAAATTGCGCGTGGCCTGACACGCGTTGCCCGGTTTTCTTACACTAGATTAATTAAAACATCACGTTTGATTTCATTTTAAATAGGGCAGCACATTTTTTACCTCTTATGTTTTGTTATTACATTAACAACATATTAATCCTATTAATATTATAAAATATATGAAAGTTTGTGAAGATGTTTGGATGTTTGTTCCTCAATCACGCCGCAACTACTTAACCGATTTGGTTGAAAGAATACACGTATAGGTTTGATGAAAAAAATTTTTTGTTTTGCAGTTCTATGTATGGGGAACCCCATTCATGGGAATTCATTGTTTTTTTTTCTATTTTTGTGTAAAAATCTTAATGCGGTTTCAGAATACATGTACTTACCAATTTTTGACAGTGTAGTTCTTATAGTTTCGGAGAAAAGTGGCTGTGACATACGGACGGACAGACAGACAGACAGACATGACGAATTTATAAGGGTTCCGTTTTTTGCCATTTGGCTACAGAACCCTAAAAAGGTGAAAAAAGAGTTCTCCTTCAAGGCCGACGTTGCATTGGTGATTCCTCTGGTATTGCTCATGTCCATAGGCGATGCGGCGGGGATGACTACTTACTATCAGGTGACCGTCTGCTTTTTCGTCAACCCTTCAGGCAATAAAAAAAAACTTGAGAGGTGTCAAGGGACACCCGGATGGAACGAAGTTCCTTGCAGTCAGTACTAGGATAGCAAAATCAAAGTCGTTACCAAATTTTCCGCCTAGCCCCCTTTCGCAACGCGCGATAAGGAACTTCGTTCCAAAAAACTACGACGGCAAAAAGTGTCGTTACCGGCAAAAAGTGTCGTTGCCAAATTTTCCGCCTAGACCCCTTTCGCAACGCGCGATAAGGAACTTCGTTCTAAAAATATATATATTACTAGCTTTTGCCCGCGGTTTCGCCCGCGGTAGAGATCGATTTTTTTTATTAATCCCGCGGGAACCCTGAATGAGAACCCCGTAGAGTGTAGTCTGTAGTCTAGTTGGTAGCGACCCTGCCTGCGAAGCGAGGGGTCCCGGGTTCGAGTCCCGGCCGGGGCAGACAAATATTTGTACTCGGGTCATGGGTGTGATTGTGATGTGTTATATGTGTTGTCAATGCCACCCGCGACACAGGTAATAACTTACTGCGGGGGTATTAGTGTGTTAGCGTTTATTTATTTATAATTTATTTGTTTCCATTGCTTCCTATTCCTTCAGTCCCGGTTATGATCGTTATTCGTTGATCCACATCGGAGGCTTTTGGGCGCTACATTTCAGACACTGGGTATTTTTGTATATTATTATAAGTTAGTGTACAATCTCATCGGATGGTAAGTGGCGATGTAGTATTGGGTGGTAAGGCGCACTAACTTATTGTTAGTAAAAGCCTATTCACTCTTGCCTATTCTCTTTGTTGAGTATTCACTAGGATTTTACCACTCATATTATAGTTGGAGCGGAAACCTATGTCTTACAGTATAACCGTTAGCTAAAGCCAACTCAATGTATAATAGAGACGTTACGAAATAATTTTACATACAAAATTACTATATTTTATAAATAATATATTTTCTACCATATAGTTGTGACTTGTGATTTAATTAAACATTTTGTGGAACCTTTTTTCATTTAAATTTGAGTGAATATTTTAAGTTTCCTTGAAAAGAATTGCGTTTGTTTCTCTACAATGTAGTATTTTATAATATTTAGTACTTGTGTTACACTAGTGATTGCCACAATTGATCGTTTCTTTCAGTTACACAACACCAGTTAGTACAAAGGTTACAAATCGATACTAAAAATAATGTCCTCCATGGTACCACGTGGTTGACGTGTCAGTATGTCAATATCTAATATCCAATACAATTTATTTCTTCATTCACAACAATGAATAAAACCGTTTTAAGGGTTCCAAAGTAAAATCAGAACCCTTATAGTTTCGTCGTGTCCGGCCGTCTGTCCGTCCGCCTGTTCGTCCGTCTGTTTGAAGCAAAAAGCCGAGACCCTAACTGCTAGAAAGCTGTAATTTGACATGGATATATGTACATATTTATTGAATCATGGAATAAAATATTGAAAAACAATTCTTTTCAGGGTACCTCCGCTACAGGTAATATGAGGATGAATTTTTTATTCGTCGCTTGCGTTAGTTTTTTAAAAATATGGGGTCTTCTAAGAAGACTTTTGGTTAAAGGTCAAGTATCTCCCCCCCCCCCCCTGCCCGCTAAACGGTTAGAGTTGGACAAATGAAAAAAAATTAAAATGTGTGCAGTTCACACGTGGTAAAAGTTCACCTTCAAAAATTTTTTGTTTTCAAGATAATGAGACGAATGTAAAATTTCGGGAAGATGATAATTGTTGGTTTTATCCTCCCGTCCCCCCTAAACCTTCCCCCTACCTTTCCCTTATCCCCTTACCTTATCCCATTACCTCTGTACAATGCTTCCTATCTCACTTTCGAATTGATGTGTCTGTCTCTTTTTACTGGACAGTTTCGTTTCATCGAATTTCAAATCACCCCCGTACTAAAGAAGTTTTCACTTCAAAAATCTCAAAAATAGGTTATTGATAAATTTACAAGGAAAAATATCTCGACACTTTAACATCTTTATGTATATCTCCGCTATAGCATAAGTGTTAATGTGTAATAGTTGATAAACTTACTACTTCGGAACCCTACATTGCGCATGAACTAACACGCACTTTTTTGTGTAAAAGTGAACGTAAAACTGAATAAGAATACATAGTAGGAATGAGGCAGTTATCGCAGCCAGACTTTAATTTGCAACGGTCTCTGAAACAAATGGACATTAGTCACTACCGTGAGTCTAACGTCAGTCTACCGTCACCTTCAAGAATATTTTATTTCCGCATCCATCACAGATATAGTGCTACTTCAGAGAACTATCTAATAATATAAGAATACGTATGAACAACGCTTATAGGTACCTAGAAATAAGAATATCTACATTAGATTAGCATTGTGATATCCATGTTATTGGCCTTATTTCCATGTCTCCCCACGAGGGAATGCAATAACTAAGCTAATCCCGGTATTCGCAGAATCGAACATTTTCAATCCTCTGGGATTCAGGTATTTGCTGATATAGTATATCCATATTATCCATACTTTATTATTATTCTAAGATCCATACTAATATTATAAATGTAAATGATTGTGATGATGTTTGGATGTTTTGAAACTTGATCATTGGCAAAATTTTTTAACTCAACGACCCCGTTTTAAAGTTAGAAGGTAAAAATAAAAATAAAAAAGCGGCCAAGTGCGAGTCGGACTCGCCCATGAAGGGTTCCGTAGCAGCAAGTAACATAATATAAAAGGTCTTGTAGTTCGTTGTAACTTTGATCAATGTTTTTTGCGGTTTACGATTTATGACGTATTAGAAGAAAACTACTTACTAGATCATTCAAGCCAATTTTCGTTGGAAGTTTGCTTAGTAATGTACATCATATATTTTTTTCAGTTTTATCATTCCCTTATTTTAGAAGTTACGGGGTGACACACACATTTTACCACTTTGGAAGTGTCTCTCGCGCAAACTATTCAGTTTAGAAAAAAATGATACCTATTAGAAACCTCAATATCATTTTTGAAGACCTATCCATAGATACCCCACACGTATGGGTTTGATGAAAAAACTTTTTTTGAGTTTCAGTTCTAAGTATGGGGAACCCCCAAAATTTATTGTTTTTTTTTCTATTTTTGTGTGAAAATCTTAATGCGGTTCACAGAATACATCTACTTACCAAGTTTCAACAGTATAGTTCCTATAGTTTCGGAAAAAAGTGGCTGTGACATACGGACGGACGGACAGACAGACAGACAGACAGAGTCCGACTCGCACTTGGCCGCTTTTTTTACTTTGAACTTGTGAAAAGGATGTATGAATAGAAAATGAAATTGAAGATTTTATTAGAAAATTCCATGAGTATTACATTTGTAGCGATATTAGATAGGTACTATCTGATATCGGTATAAATGTCAATATCCAATACCTACTTGATGTTGCATCACGAATCACGACACGACTCATGTATGTATCGCATACTTTATGAATATATGTTATAAATTATAAGACCTTTATTCTAAGATTCGTAGAATGTGCGAATAATACAAAAAAATATTATTAAAATATTATTTTAATGAAACAAAATTACGTTTATTTACAAATTAAGTTTATAAACAACATTTATAAACATTTGCATTTATAAACAACAAAAATGTAATCAATTAAAGTCAAGTTGAATTTAATATTTCTTTGGAAATAATCTTCACTTTTCGCTAATGGTAAAGAATGAAACAGTGATGTGATGAACAATGAAATTGTTTACTACGTGAAAAGAAACCGAATAATTCAGCAGAATATTCGTATTTGGTTAATCCGTATTCGGTGCATTTGTAGTACCTACTATTAAATAATAACAAAAATTTAATACCATGTCATGGTTTATTGATAACCATTTCTGGGTAAATTACAATAGTGCAAATAGTTTCTAATGTTTATAATTTTACTACAGTGGATATAAATTTTTTGTTCCCTATCTCGAAGGAATTTTGAAAAACCTGGCCATCTGACCATCATGATAACACACTTGTGTGGAAAAATTTAAAGTTTGGAGCTTTATTGTTTTTTTTAATTAAATAGATAAAAATTACAAAGTGCTTAATTGAATGAATGAAACAAAATTACTCGTCATTAAAGTTTAATAGGCAATACATATAGTTAAAGTCAAATTTACAAGGAAAACTATCACGGCTATGTTAGCTTCGGTAGTGCCCGTGGCCTAACATGCGCTTGCCCGGTTTTTTAGTTATCACAAACAAATTTAGGTTAAATTTAAATCAAGATATAAGAAGTAGATAAATCAACGTACGGAACCTGCTTGCTATACTCGAGTTTATCTCGCATTTGACCGATTTATTATTGAATTTAGCTATAATAAATCGTTTATAATTAATCGGTATTACATACATACTTCGATACATTCCGGAATATTTTCCGAATTATATTAATTTACGGATCATTTTACGAATTTTTTTAAGACCCGTTGGACGAATTTTTTTAATACGCATTGGAGGTCCCCTTAGGCCCCGTATAATTGATACGGCTGATACGGTGTAGCTACGCCCCTGATGCCATCTTGTTGTGCGGCAAAGCAGCCAGTAGGTATAGAACAAATTTTCATACTTCAAAAAAGGGCTATTAGGGCAATATATGTATAATATTTATAAATAAATAGTTCTTTCATTTGCCTTGGTGTACATTTCTATCACAAAATCCCAAAATTAATACGTGTACAGTGTTGACGAGTATTTAAATGACATAGACGCATGGAAATGACCCTCTAGTCTAGTGGTTGCGCTCAGATTAGTGAATATTTCTTCTCTTCCATGACAAAGCACCTTTCTATAATAATCTACCTCTCTGATTTAGTAGGTATTTGATATCTAGTGAGCGATTCCTGTTAGCTGAAATGCTCACATGGCACTATCACTTTGAAAGCAAAGTCCGAAATATTTTTCGAAGAAAATATTCGTTCTCCGTACGTAACGAGACTACGTAGGTAATAGTGCTTCACGAGCAGTGATATCCTCCTCTTTTATATCTCCTCATTATCCTACTAGTATTATAAATGTGAAAGTTGTTTGTGAGGAAATAATAATATGGATGTTTGTTACCTTTCACGAAAAAAAATATTGAACGAATCTTCATAAAATATATCATTTATTTTATTTTTTTACATGGCGCCAAAAGTGCCAAGATTCTCCTGTTGTAACTTGTAACTCGCTGGGCACTACTACACGGTTCAATGCCCACGATACTCACGAATGGTGGTGGGGTAATTGAACCGCCTGAAGTTACTCCTAGAGGATGGACCGTGAAATTAATTTCACATGTTTTAGTAATTTCAGTCGCACCCTAGTGAAACAAAATCAATTTCTGTCAACTCGTATCTGATGCCTTCTTCGCTATTGATGTATGTAGATGGGCGACGCTGACCACTTACTATGAGATAGCTTGTCTGCTGGATGTCTGCAATTTATACATTAAACATTGTTTTATTCGAAGTACCTATCTATTTATCTATAAAGAAACGACACAAGGCGCGCCGGGCCATGAAAGTTTCGAATTCGCGTTTTAAATCGGTTTCTCGAAAATCACCTATTGGGTTGGGATGAAAAGCAAATAAATAACAAACAGCACACTAACATTTTTTTATTGAAATGGAATATTGCCTAAAGAATTCGCCTACAAATATGCGGTAAATAAAGCAGTGATAGCCTAGCGGTTAGAACTTTGGTCTCTCGAACGGAGGGGCCCGAGTTCAAATCCTGGCACGCACCTCTGATTTTCAAATATTATGTGTGTATTAGAAGTTAATAATTATCAGTTGCGTCGGTGAAGGAAAACATCGTGAGGAAACTGCACACCGGAGAGTTCTCTATAAACTTCTCAAAGGTGTGTGAAGTCTACCAATTAGCACTTGGCCAGCGTGGTAGACTATGGCCTGTACCACTCACATTGTGTGAGGGACAATTATGGGTTGTTGCTTTATGCGGTAAATATTCGGTTTATCTGTGCAAACAACTACCTAAATAAATACCGAAGCTGTGGTAGTATATCGGTACTTGATAACAATGGACAGCGAGTTTCAATTGCACTAACAAAGGTGTGCGCATCATCGAGCCACATAATTAAACGTGATGGATTTTCAGGAAGTTTGATGAGGCGCAGGGCGTGGAACTAATCCGGGAAACTTTCAAGCATGGAGTGAACTACTTGGAGACTGGACCGTGGTATGGTCAAGGAACCTCGGAGCGAACAATAGGCAAGGTAATTAATTTAATTCATACCGTAATTATTTCTTAATAATATTATTTATTATAATTCTAAAAAAAATATTTTTGTACTCTAACACGTTATTGAAGTGCCTCCTAATCAAAATTTTTAAAAAATATTCAATGTACAGTAAATTTGCCCTTTGAGTTTTATTATAGTATAGATGATCTTAAATACACTTACAATACACAATTATTATCTTATGGTAGGTAAACACCCTCTACAAGCGAGCTTAACTCGCACTTGTCAAGTTTATTTTTATTTACACAACCGGCTAAAATAAACACTAGAATTGTTATCCCATACTTTGCTATAATATGAGTGAAAACTGAGTTGTAATCGGTTAAGCTATTTCTGAGACTAGTCAAAGATAAAAAATTATAAAAAAACGGGGCAAGTGCGTGTCAGGCCACGCAATGTAGGGTTCCGAAATAGTAAGTTTATCGACTATTACTCATTAACTAACTACTTATGCTAACACAGCCGTGATAGTTTTCCTTATTATAACCTACTAGCTTTTGCCCGCAGCTTCGCCCGCGGTAGAGATCGATTTTTTACAAATCCTAGTTACTTTTACTTAGTTAGATTTACATAGTTGCCTATGACTCAAGTAAACATGTATCATTTGATAGCGTGATTCAGAATTGGCAAATGAATTTTACTAACGCCATCTATTAACAACACCCGGAACTAAATATCTAGCAACTACCAAAATATCGATCTTCCCTTGGGAATGTTTTACCGCGGTAAAAAGTAGCCTACGTTACTCTCCACCCTCCTCACTATCTCCACACACAAAAACCATACCAATTCACAGCTTCGTTGCGACGTGAAAGACGGACAAACAAACAAACAAACAAACAAACACACTTTCACATTTATAATATTAGTATGGATTTTTGAGAATTCTTTCACTTGTCCAACTCCAACCGTTAAGCCGGCAGAGGGACAAAATCCAAAATCTAGCCAAAATTAGCAATTTAAAGCCAAATATATCGCAAACGAACCCCTGAATCGGACTAAATAGACTCGGGAACTTTCTACCTACACATACCAAAAAGCATCTTGTGCAGGTTCTGGCGCTTCTTGTAATAGATTATGCTGATGTGTGTTATTCAGACATCAATGAGGATCTCCTCAATAAGCTAGATCGTCTCATTAATTATTCTATACGGTTCATCTTCTGTCTTCGGAAATTTGACCACCTGACCCATAATATTTTTAAAAGACCTTTTCAACGATACCCCGCACTATGGGCTATACGCAACAAAATTTTCATCCTCACGTTACCTGTTGGGGAGGTAGCCTGAAAAAATATTTTCAACATTTTATTCTATGATTTTTGAGTTTTATAAAATACGAGTAACCGCCCTCGCTTTGCTTTCCTCTTTATAATATTAGTAAAGATGTACATACATATATCCATGCCAAATTACAGCTTTTTAACACTAAGGGTCTCAGCACTGTGCCTTGGACTGACGGTCCGACGGACAGACATGACGAATCTATCCGGATTCCGATTTTATTTCGGAACCCTGAAAATCATCGTATGGATCTAATGGGATGTTCTGCATAAATAAACAAATAAACCTCCATTAAAAGTGTTTTTTCAGGTATCTTCCGCCTACAGACATCAAACAGTTATTTATACCTATTTATATTTGCGATCTGTGATAAATACAGCTAGGTAATTGAAATATTTTTCAATAAAAATAACTTCAATATCGTTACATTCTCGAAATAAAATAATTGAAAGCCGCGAATAGTATTGATGAATACCGATCGTCAGCAGCGTAGTTTAACATACGTGTACGTGATACGGCTATCATGTTTCCATTCCTACAGCTTCAATATTGCAAAAATTTATTGAACATTCAAAACATTTTTCATCGTATTTTAATAATATTTAAAGAATTCACGATGAAAATGTAATTAAAACATAATGTATTTTTCAGTTTTTTAACTGGCCCCTGTTTTCGTGAAAGTGATAGGTACGATAAAATGAAAATAAAGTACCTACCTATTGTATCTCTCTTATTGAGGATGAATTGCATTTCTTGTAATAAATAATTTTTAATAGTCGGGTGACACTAATATGTGAGTGAGTAAGATTAGATGAGATTCGACTCCACCCCTCCCCCTCCCCTGAAAGCCTCACGTAATTAATGGACGCCCCCTAAGCTGCGGCCTAACTTAGAGCCTTTGCATACGGCGTATTTTTACGGCGCGCACAACGCACGGAATCCGCGCGTTTTCGGCGCTTCAAACTCGATCGTACGAGGAAACACCTCATCCGCCTCGTAGTCCAAGAATATTAGGGGTTTCACCTCGGAATGAGAGATAGTCAGCTATAAACCTTTATGTTGACACCCTAAAATTTGTCTCAAAAAACATTACCTAATTAAGAAAATATTTTTTTCCTTTTTATTTAGTTAGGAAGTAATTAGTATAAATAAGATTAGAATTAAACAATAATTATTTTCCTTATAAGTGTTTTTTTACGTTAATAGAGTTCGTAGGTGGTTGAATCAAAGTTCCCGAAATAGGTAGGTAGATGTGGTAAAAAATCTTTTGCTTACTGTTGCAAATAATTTGAAGAATATTTTACCTACAACTAATATCGGGTAAAAATTGCATTACATTGCATGCGTTTACTAATACGTTTAAGTTATCACGAATTGGTCTTTACATGGATTGTCTAAGTATGTACCTATATCGAGAACATTAGTATTCATGCATCATGTATAATTGTGGATGTACAGTTCGTATTTAAATGCAAATATTTCAGGCTCTGCAAGGTGTACCGAGGGATTCTTACGTCATTGGCAGCAAAGTCGGCAGATACGAAAAGGATGCGGCGAGAATGTTCGATTTCTCCGCGGAGAAGACCGAAGCGGGAGTGGATAATACGCTGCGCCTCCTCGGATTGGACTACGTCGACATAATTCAGGTCAGATGTCAAGCTGCAAGGTCAAATTGAGCTAAATTCGCTCTTCTCCCATCTGTTTAGAGAACGCGGAACGCAGTGGCACGCGGGTAGCAGATACACGCGCGCCTTTTTTCCAGTTTATTGACCCAGTGTGCCGGTTGTGCTAATCAACAATAGCTTATCATTAAATCTGAAGTGCCGCGTATTGAAGTATTAGTGAATATTGAGCACATATGTATATTATTTTCCGGCAGATACATAAATTAAATTAGAATATTATTATTTTATACCTAGTATTATACCTAGTTACCTATATTATTATACCTAGTAGGTATAACTACATATTTTTCTTAAAGTTTTTAACTAACGGTATAGAAAACGATACGTGTCATGTCGTCATAGCAAATAGGGTTTCTCAGCGTATTTAATGATTTCAAACTTAAATTCATAACTTTTTAACAGCGTAAGCAGTATGATACGAATATTTCTCCTGCTGACAGTGTTCACCAAACTGTCGCTTTTTGAGTAAGCCACGCTGGTAAAATAAATACCACCATGTATGAGTACCATCATGGCACCATGGCCTCGTTGGTTGCTTAGCAAGATGCAAAACAAGCAGGAGAGGTTGGCTTGAATACATGGAGTTCCTTTATACTTTAAATCTGTGTAGGTACGTGTGGCTTCACCAGAACATCTACCATTATGCAAATGAGCGCTAGTTAACGCTTTTTTTTCTATCAACAGGTCCATGACATAACATTCGCTCCGGACATCTCCGTGATCCTAAAGGAGACTTTGCCAGTTCTGGAGAAAGCTGTAAGAGACGGGAAGGCCCGGTTCATCGGCGTCGCTGACTACGACCTCGACCTCATGAAGGAAGTCGTCGAGGAGTCGGAGGTCAAGATATCTACCGTTCTGTCGTACGCAAAGGGGACGCTCATCGACAATCGTCTTCAGAACTACACCAAATTCTTCAAGGTAAGTATTTAGAGCTTATAACATTCCCATAGAATATTTTCAAATTTATTATATCGAACTTGTAAATAGGTTTTGGAGTTGCTAAGTCGTATGGTGGTTTCCCACTATCCTACTGCTATACATATATGTATATTAACCGACCTTTATAGTTGAACTATAGAGATAAGGAGGAAATATAAATACATATAAACATATCCGTAAATATAACAAAAAAACCCTGATTATTAAGGCATGAGGAATAGTGCTACTGATTGGCACTGAACTGCAAATAAATCATTGATTTCCAGTCTATTGCCCGCATCTTTATCAACGTAAGCCTCTCCTCCTAACTAAATGTTATCTGTTATAAATCTATATGGCCAAACTGAGAAGTGTAGCGATCTATATTAAGAAGACACGTCATTCTCTAAGCAGGACGACCTCGTCATTATTATTTCCGTGAAATTCCAGTAACCTTCATTCCTTCACCTTTCTAATGGGCGCCTCAATCAGTAATAAATTATGATAATTATATTCAGAACTAGCAACCGCCCTCGCTTCGCTTCAGGAAACCTTTTCCTTAATATCTAATCTTGTCTTCAATGAATTGATTTAACTTTTCTCATAATTATATGAACCGATTGAAATAAAACAAATGATAAAGAATACAAAGTTAAATACGAGTTGACATTGTATTCCGAGGTCAACACAGTTTAAACTATAGCCGCTGTTAACGAATATATCATTGGTAACATTTTTTCGTTTTTGAAATGAAAACTTCTTTAGTACGGGGGTGACTATAAAATTTTATGAAACGAAACTGTCCAGTGGAGACTAGAAATGAGTGGAGACTGAAGTTGAGTGGAGACTAGAGTTGAGCGGAGCGGAGCGGGGCGGAGCGGAGTGAAGTAGATTAGTGAAACCTACATTTATCATCTTCCCGAAATTTTACATTTAGCGCAGCCTAGTCCTTTGGGAGATCCGTGGATGTAGACCGCGAATAAAAGAAGACTGTAGCAGGTAACTGGTGTTTATTGATCGGTAGCCGCGATTGAAATATAATTAATAAGAGCGCCGTGCGCGTGCGCTGATGCTGTGTTTGCGACTGGCGGGCGGCCGGTGCCGCGCCGGCTCCCTCCCGCTAAGGTATGTAGGTGACCGAGAACGGGGGTCCGCAGGCCGCGGGAGTAAGCCCATCTATACTCCCCGGCTTGAAGTATCTTCAACTGATGACGTGGGAAGTGGGCAAATCATGGGATACGCCCTGCGGGCTGGGGATGACTCCCCTGCGAGTGCGTATGTCAACGACTCGCGCGACTCCGTCGGCTCCCGGCAGCAACCATGTGACACACCCCAGAAGCCACTGTAGAGGAGGCGCATTTTTCTCTTTGACGACGACCAAGGCTCCCGGCTGCAGTTCGCCTCTCGATGTTGTCCACTTCTGTTTCTGCTGAAGCCACAAAACGTATTCATTTGAAAAGCGATTCCAGAAGTGCTGCTTTAGGTACTCGATGCGGCGGAATCGTTGGAGGCTCGATATGTTCTGCCTGGACACGTCTCGGTGAGGCAACGCAACGAGAGATCGTCCGATGAGGAAGTGGGATGGTGTTAGAGGAGATAAGTCGGATGGATCGTCGGAAAGAGGAGTGAGGGGCCTTGAATTTAGGATGGCCTCAATTTGAATAAGGCATGTTGCCATTTCCTCGAAAGTCAAATGGGTCAAAGCCAGTATACGCTTTAAGTGGAACTTAACAGATCGAACGGAATTTTCCCAGCAAGATCCAAAGTGCGGGCTATAGGCTGGTATAAATGAAAAATTGATACCCATGTCCAGAAACTGTCCTGATAGGTCCTGAGAGAGAAGCTGCTTGAGCTCGTTGAATGCTCCAACAAAAGTTGTTCCATTATCAGAGAATATACAGCGAGGTTTGCCCCGTCGAGCCACGAAGCGACCGAGAGCAGCTAGAAAGGCCTCCTTTGTCAAATTGACACGAGTTCAAGATGTACTGCTCGAGTGGCTAGACAGACAAAGACACAAATGAAGCATTTAATTAATTGGCAACCTCTACCCTTACGACTAGCTATCATTACTGGCCCAGCGTAGTCGACACCGGTATCTAGGAATGGGAATTCGAGGTGAAGTCGTTCCTTTGGTAGATTTCCCATAATATATACAACAAATATACAACCGTATAGTGTCCCCCTTTATCCGACAGCATTTAACACAAGAACGAGTAATTTTTCTTGCTAAGGACCTACCACCTAATACCCAATACTTATGCCTAACAGTTGCAAGTAATAACTGCGGCCCCGCATGACAAAGCTTTTTATGGTACATGTCAAACATAAGCTCACTCAAACGATGTTTCCTACACAGTAAAATAGGGTGTTTAACATTATAGTCGTAGAATGAGTTGCTTAGTCTGCCACCAACACGAATGATGTCATTAGAGTCTAAGAAAGCTGATAGGCATAATAGTCTATTTTTACTAGGTAGTGATTTACCACTTTTAAGAATTTTATACTCCTCTGCAAAGGAATCTTTTTGAGCTGCTCTAATAAGAAGATTAGTTGAATTGTCTATTTCAGATAGTGTAAGGGAATCCAAAGTAATATTAATTTTACGACAATTTTGAATAAATCGTAATATGTATGCCATTATACGTTGTAATTTTGAAAGACAAGAATATTTATTAAAGAGTAAATAAGTCGTTTTCATTAAGGGTAATGAACGTCTGACATAACTCTGGAAGATTCTGAGTGTTCACAGATGTAGGAAAGGCAGGCCAATGAGATGAATCTAATTGTAAATATTTAGGGCCTGACCACCACAAAACCGAATCACCCAATCGGTCAGCACTAAGCCCTCGTGAGGCGAGGTCTGCTGGGTTTTCTTGTGAAGGAACGTAGCGCCAGGTATTATTACCAAAATCTTCCCGAACTTCAGTAACACGATGACGCACGAACGGCTTTAGCTGCGTAGGATTTGTAGAAAGCCATCCTAGTACTATGGTGGAATCACACCAAAAAATGCAATCACCAATGTTTACTGTAAGTGACTTTTTAACCTTTAAACATAAACGCGCACCCAACAATGCACCGCATAGTTCGAGTCTAGGAAGAGTGGTAGGTTTAATTGGCGCTATCTTGCTTTTAGCGGCTAATAGGCGAACAGTGACTGCCCCGTTGATATCGACTGAGCGTACATAGACACAGGCACCGTATGCCTTTTCAGATGCATCTGAGAACACATGTAACTGAATATCAACTGGTGTATTATTACATACAATGTACCTAGGTATGTGTAAGTTGTTAAGAAGAGGTAATGTATGTTGAAAATTATACCATATCTTTTGTATGGCCTCTGGTACGACGTCATCCCATGAGCATTTATTTATCCACAGCTGTTGCATAATAATTTTCGCTTCAACTATGCATGGAACCACGAGGCCAAGAGGATCGAATATTTGAGCTATTGTAGATAATATGTGACGTTTTGTAATTTTTTCGTTAGAAGTAAGATATATAGTGTAATAAAAGATATCCTCAAAACATTTTCAATTTAGACCTAATGTTTTAGATAACTCGTTATAATTCATGTCAACAGAATCGTTATTATGTATATTAGAAATATTTTTTAAAATGTCTTTAGAATTAGAGTGCCATTTTCTTAAATTAAATTTTGCTGATTTTAATGTTGATTTTACTCCTTGACATAATTGAAGTGTTTCAGTAACGGTTGAGCCACCAGAAAGATACTACAAGTCTACATAAAAATCGTGTAGTATGGATTGTTTTATGTTGTCGTCTGTATTATCATGAGTTAATTGCACTAAACATCTAGTTGCTAGGTATGGCGCTATAGCACTGCCATATGTCAAGGTGTTTAGAGTGTATGTTTTTAAACTTTGTGTAGAATCAGGTCGCCACAAAACTAATTGCAAAGCTCTTTGTTCGTCGTTGACCCACACAAATCGATACATCTTTTCGATGTCAGCAGTAACTTCATATTTGTGTTGCCTAAATCGCAGTAATATGGTAAGTAAATCATCTTGAACTGTGGGGCCGATCATCTGAATATCATTAAAGGATTTGCCCGATGTCGTGGCGGCGGATCCATCAAAGACAGCTCTTAGTTTTGTGGTTGTACTGGATTCCTTTAATATGCCATGATGACAAAAGTAATAATGAGGATGTGATACTGGTGTCTGAATAGGAGTCATGTGCCCTAGTTTTATGTACTCTTCCATAAAATCTACATACAAAGCTTTAAAATTTGCGTCTCGTTCGAAACGGCGCTCTAAAGAAAAAAATCTACTTTTAGCCATTTCGAAGGAATTACCAAGAACATCTGGTGATTTTTTTAAAGGTAAAGTCACAACAAACTGTCCATTTGAGCTACGTATTGTAGATTTCATGAAGCTTTCCTCACAAGCGCGCTTTTCTAAAGTAAGCTCGTGCTTTGTGGGAATAGTGTCGAGCTCCCAAAATCGTGATAAGTCTGTATTAGAATGGTCACTCTGGGTGAACATACACACAGGTGAATTATTAATATTAGATTGTAGGACACCAGAAATTAACCAACCTAACCGTGATTCTATTAACGTTGGCTTATTCTTGCCTAGTTGAATTTTATTTGCGCCTACGATGCCCCAAAATATCTCCGCTCCTACTAGAATGTCAATGGATGACGGTAAATAAAAAGTGGGGTCGGCAAGACAAATACCATCAGGTAAGGATAAGTTGTGTGTATTCACTAGTGTGTTAGGTACCTATGGAAGAAGTGATCTCAGGTAGAACGAGGCAGTCAATGCTGATCCTATAGCCACTAATGGAAGACTCAAATGTGATTGAGCAAGCTTGTGTACTACTGGATTCTAAGTTGTTTATGCCTGTCACCTTAGAACTTGTTGAATGAGTAGGTAATTTTAATGTAGATAAGAAGTCCTGAGCTACGTAGTTCGCCGTGCTGCCGTTGTCTAGTAGGACTCTGGCGCTGTGCGGCTCCCCGGTAGCGTCGAACACCTTCACCATTGCTGTGGAGAGTAAAACAATTTGCGATTTAATGGTATTGTTAGCAGACAGAGCAACGTTGTGATCTTGTGCCACTGAAGGCTCTTTGTCTACGTGTAGTAAAGTATTATGCTTTAACCTACAATATTTGCAACTACTAAGCCTGCATGAAGATGGCTTGTGCCCTGGACGTAGACAGTTATTGCAAATATTCCAGTCACTAACCCTTTGAAGACGCTCACTGGCAGGCAATTTTCTAAAATCTACACAATTAAATAAATGATGTCCCTGTTTGCACATGGGAAATTTCAAAAATTGTGAACTGCGGGGTGTAGATATTATTTTCTCTGGGGCTGCAGTGACCACGAAAGCTTTTGATTTATTTTGAAGTGTGTCCGTTTTTGTTTTTGTATGAGACTCCTCAAGACTCTCCAAAAGATCTGCACGATTACCAAGGAATGTCAAAAAATAATCGAGATTTGGTGAGTCTGTTAACGAGTTCCTATTCTCTTCCCACTGCCGCTTAGTTTTGTGATCTAATTTATCACACATTATGTGAATAATTAAACTGTCCACGAGCCAATGATCAACTGACTCGGAACGCAAAGTGCCTAATGCTCGTAAATTCTTTTTAGTTACATCAATGATATGTCTTATTGATTTACTTGATTCTCTTTGACATGTTTCAACCGAAAATAAAGCTTGTTTATGATTGTTATTTAACAAGCGCTTATTTGTCATACCTTTGACATAATAATTGCCATGCAACTGTGTAGTTATCAGCTGTGAAATCTAAATTATCAATAATATGTAGGGCATTATCCTTGAGAGAAGCTCGTAAATAATGGAGTTTATCTATATTATTCATCTCATCATCGTTATGGACCAACGATATGAAGATATTTTTGAATTCGAGCCAGTTCTGATAGCTGCCTGTAAAGGTAGGTATTTCAACAGTTGGTAACTTAACTCTCCGTTTGTGTCCTTGAATATCCCCGCCACCCGAGCTCACTGCCGAAGAATTCAGTGCCGTTGTTGAATTGCGGCTGGGCGGGGCCAGGATGCGCGCGCGGGCAACCAGCTCGTAGAACTGGCTCTCGAACTGCTCGCGCTCGCTGTACTGCTCGTCGGGGTCCTCCATCAGAGCCTCGATGTCAGACTGTAATGCATCATATTTTGCGTATAAGTTATTGAATTTAGCAAGACGGATATCCAATTGTGCAAGTTGGACTTGGCTCAACGTTTTACAGCTCTCAAGAACAAAGAGATAAGAGGCAAATTGTGTAAGCTTTGCTTTCATTGATGCACGTTTTGTGGACATTTCAGTAGGTATTTTACCTTCGAATGTCATTATGAAGCTTATGAAGCGTGCTGCAGATTGAAGAAGAAAAAAAAATGTATCTTGTAACGCTTGCAAAAGAAAGAAATAAAGCAGGCTGCAGAAGAAAGAAAAAAAAATTTTTTGAACAAAATAACGTTCAAGCAGCTTGAAGAGTATTTAAAAAAAGAGTAGGTATATATTTTCCAAACAGCTGATGAAGAGAGAAAATAATGTTCTCAAACGACTTTAAAACTAAATAATTTTCTCAATAAACCTTGACAAGCAAATGTTTGAAAAATAAATTAAAAAGAAATATTAAAAAGAAACAAGCTAATTATTACACCGAAGAAATAAATACGTTTGTGAATTGTTCGAGAAGAGAACAAAGGGTTATACAATACGTGACACCACGTGGTCGTGGCTCGTGGCACGCCCACCTGTTAAAGAAAAGAAAAAAATAATTCACAGAAATAAAATTAAAATATTGTTGTATAATGAGTATTTACAATGAGCTAATGATTTATCATGAAAGAAGAATAATGAAATGATTATGAATATGCTAAGATGATAACGCAATGCGTGATGAAATGGACTACCTACTTTTACTAAACGGACGAAAATTTATTTATGAGATGAAACACAATGTAAAAATGATAAAGAATATGTTTGAATGATGTATGCGCACTAAGAAATATGCAATGGGTGAAGAAAAGATGATGTATGTAAGGTGAGAAAGGATGAAAGGATGAAATGAATTATGTAAGGATGATTTAGGATGATAAAGGAAAAAAATCGGAACGATCTCACGAATACGATGAGTTGTGTCTGTACGGGTTGTTGTTACCATACGATAGTTAAATGAAAGATTGACGTTGTTGATTTGATATTATAAAGTTTAATTATAAAGACCAATTAAAGATGTTGTTTAATGAATGGTAGTGAGTACGCGCGGTTTGCTCGTTTCCCGAAAACGTACTAAATTTAAATGAATTAATTACGGCGCTCGGCGCGTAAAGTGCATAGCTAAGCAAAGAGTGTACGGTTACACCGTACAGTGTCGATGCGCGATGACGTGGTCGCTCCGCTCCTGTTCTTGAATAATAATTCGCCTCCGTGGACTGCGTCGACTCGAAGATAACGGCGGCCGCAGCTCTAACCCCTCGTTTACATTCAGCCCCTACCGCTGCTCCTCGCGCTGTCGGCAATAATCCCCTTGATACTGCCGTGGCAGGATCGAGAGAAGTGTAGTGTTTACATACTGCCCTACCACTCACATCGCTTTCGACTTTCGGCAATGGCAGACGTCGAAATATTACTGCGACGGACCTGAATGCAGTGTTGCCAATGAAAATTTTTGGAAGGCCGTGTACATTATGGTCGCCATTGACGATGCGATCGATCGGTGCGATCCGTCGTTGCCGACCGATCGCACCGACGGATCGGTAGTGTATGTTACCGCTATGAGTGGCACTTTTGAACCGATCGATCGGTGCGATCGATCGATCGCATCGTCAATGGAGCCCATTAGATAAAAAAGCCGTGTTTATATGGAAAAGGATCAAGTGTGGGCCGTAGCAATCCAATTACGCCAATATATACCATCGGTTCAGCGCTCGAACTAAAAAAAAAGGTCATCGGCAGTGAATTTGATGCCCACAAAACGAGTAATACTTTTCATTAGCCTACATTAACATCAATATAAGCCTGGTGGCGCTGTTTTAAGGGTTTAACATTCGTTAAATGTTTGCAAAACAATAAATAAAATTGACTTTGTGAAAATTTGCGAAAAGCCGTAGAATTTGCTACGGCAATAGGGTTCCAGCCGTAGCCCGTAGATTTTGTGATTTTTTGGCCTGAAAGCCGTAGAACACGGTAATTGCCGTAGCATTGGCAACACTGGCTGAAAAACCGCTCTTTTGGGGAGCGCCGGGCAGCGCGAGTAGCAGTGGTAGGAGCATGAGAAGTATCGTGTTCACATACTCGTCCTGCCCACTTCCCTACCTACTTTCCTGCTCAAATGAGCTGAATGTAAACGAGGTATAAGTCCGTTACGAAATGTCGGCGGTCTCGATCGACGAAATTTTCAAGAATAGGTATTCCAATCTTCCCGACCAAGAAGGCGTGTGAAGGACCAATTGGCTATTAGACAATTTTTGGAAAAATGTTTTAAAATTTTCGTACTTTTATTTCATACCTCTTACAATATTTATTTTTCTCATAAAAGTGTTATTTAGTAGGAAAAAATAACTTTTAATCCATAAATTTTAAATTCGCACGAAAATAGTCCGCCATCTGTCACTTGCTGGTTATGACGTCATATTTCAATTAACAAAAGTTTACGCTCTAACTCTGAAGATATTTTAAGTGAAAAACTTAGGTACACCTTTTTCACTGGAATTGTGAAAATGACAAGCTACAAGACGTGTGCAGTGCCTATGTGTAGAAGTACTACAATTAAACCTGACAAATTGTTTATACCTACACGTTCCTGAATGCCCTCAACGTCGAAAGCAGTGGTTACAATTAGCGCGTCGAGACCCAGAGTTAACATCTGTTATATCAGCAATGTTCTTTTGTGAGGACCACTTTGATTGAAGTATTTAGAAGAAATCAACGCCTCTGATTTACTAAAAAAACAAATTAAACGTAACCTATTATTGTTCATAAACATAACCTATAAGTAATTTAAAATCATTAGTAATATGGTGTTGTTAAGGGGGCGTTGAGGAAAAACTTAGAAAAATATCCCCCTGTGACCACTTAGCAAGACTGACCAATTTTACTTTGTTAATTTCAGTACTTACAAGGAGGTTTTTGCATTCCGAAACTCGGTAGAGCAAAAATCACGGTTACACGCAAAGAAATATGCGACCATAAATTAATCAAACTTGAGGCAAATTCGCACTGTCAGCTTTTGTATAGCCTGACTCCATTTTACAAAACCTCTCAAAAGCACAAATCAAAATATATCTTAATAATTTTCTCAGTAAATTGCACAGTGCACACGATATAGTTAGTAGTACACGCTTTATTTATTGAATTGTGACGTCATAACATGCTCAATCATGGCCGCCCGCGTTTCGGTTCTCGTATCCACAAGTAAAAAAACTCAAATCTATTTTTCAAAAGTAAAAATATTTACAATTTATTTTCATGCAAGAAACGTATTGTATAATTATTATTAACCATTTAAGCAACCATATTTAACACATCTCATATTTTACCGTGACAACTGTCAAATAGCCAATTGTATAGCGCAGCCTAGTCCTTTGGGAGATCCGTGGATGTAGACCGCGAATAAAAGAAGACTGTAGCAGGTAACTGGTGTTTATTGATCGGTAGCCGCGATTGAAATATAATTAACTAGCTGCCCGGACAGACTTCGTTCTGTCAAAAAAAATTGCAATAAAATAATATTGCGACTATAAATTGAAATGTAAGCTATCCTATCTTTCAAGTTGGTACAAACTGCACACGGTGTGCAAATTTGATTAAAATCGGTTCAGTAGTTTAGGCGTCCATCGCGGACAAACAACGTGACACGTAATTTATATATATTAAGATAAGAGCGCCGTGCGCGTGCGCTGATGCTGTGTTTGCGACTGGCGGGCGGCCGGTGCCCGGTGCCGCGCCGCGGCCGGCTCCCTCCCGCTAAGGTATGTAGGCGACCGAGAACGGGGGTCCGCAGGCCGCGGGAGTAAGCCCATCTAACATTCGTCTCATTATCTTGAAAACAAAAATTTTGAAGGTTTCACTTCTACCACATGCGAATTGCACACATTTTAATTTTCTTTTGAGGTAAGGAACCCTAAAATATCGAAACGTTATGGGGTGTATTGACCTTTCATTGTAATGCGGTTCTTATGATCAGTCATGCTGCTTTAAGAGTATGTTCTGTAAGTTAACTAAAGTACCTACTATTTTTGCCGAAGCAAAGCGAGGGCAACTGCTGGTATAAAATAAAGTAACCTCAGATGGACCAACTACAAAAGCCTGGCGGGCCGCACGTTGAGTATAGCTGACCTAAAGGGGTTTTTCCCGTTGAGTCGCTCTTACAAATTAACTAGACCGAGTGGAGGGGCGGTCACTTTTAAATTAGATGATCTCTAGCACTGACAATTGGAAATGGGAATAACCCAATCCCAATCAACATGGATTTTGATATTGTGTTATAAATATCCAATTTTATTCCATGAAAATAACTCTGATTTACTTAAAAAGCGTAGACAAGTAGGTACTCTTACTTTACCTTATACTACCTTAATCAATTAGTACGATGGGCGCCGTTTGTTTACGGTATGTTATTTACAGGACACTTCCTACTACAATATGAAGATGTACCTATCCAACAATAAAAACATATGTAAGTAAAACTAGTTTAATAATAAAAACAATCTGAATTTACATATAATATGTAGATGCCTATTGACACAACTAGGTATATCTTTCAAGCTGGGAAAAAACTGACATTTGTCGTTTACCTACCCACAGACTTTACTCCCAAGGGAATGTATAAACACATCACTTTTAAAAGTTAAATGGTTACAGTATAAGCCCCGGTACGGAAGTCTAGCGGTGGCCGGTGAACGAACGCTTAACTGTTAAAGACGCCCGCCTCGCGCCCAGCTTGTTCCTCCACGATATGTATAGTCCATTTTTTTGGCGGAGACCAAACTGATAAACAAAACACAGTCACACGGAAATCTTTAGTTTCACGACACGCACACGCTTTGAGAGTTGTAGTTATACCTTAAAGATATGTTAATTACACAAATAACTATTGATATCACACTGAAACTTCGTTAAATCCACCGTTTAATCACATAAACTTTTCTATTGCTCAAAGTTACAATGAGAATGATTTTTCGTTCGTATCATGGCAAATAATTTTAAACAGAAATATTTAAGTAGGTACCTATCAATTAAAATAGTAATTTTTTTAATAGACAATGTAAGGAGAACCCCGATTTCCGGCCACGAATTATATGTGTTCTGTGGTAGGCATAAGACAAGACAAGAGTAAACTATATACCAAAAAATTCGTCTTGTTTACTAGATAAACACATTTAAATCTGAGCCTCATCTGCATTTGGTAAATGAACAAAATAATACAAAAAAAAATTTTCATAGTATTTACCTCATTACAAACGATTTTATAATCGATTATATATATCGATTAGGGAACTTAATAATATATTTTATGAATTATTATTCATTGTAACTACAAGATTAATTCCTTCTTTCCTGTTTTAAATGTTTTCTTATTCATTGTATAACTAAACTATGTAATATATTTATAATTACCATAAAATCGTTACGCTAATTAAATGACATTTATAGTATTTTGACATCGATTTCGAGACATTTGAATCGATTGACAACAAAGATCGCTGGTGTAATCTAACCTATCTAATGTCATTTTGGTTACCATAGCAATTGAACCACCAATTGGAAGAAGGGAATAAGCGCCACTTTTTGAGAAATTCACTTTTCTACATTTTTATATTCTTTAGACGTAGCGCTTAATTGTGAGTTCGAAGAAAGTAACAAAAACCATTCACTTCGTATAGATTCATGCAGCCATAAAAATATTTAGTTGGAAGAAGGAAATAAATCCTTCTTTTGTTCCCTTCTTCCAACTATCAACTGTACAATTATAGAAATAGTGTTCAAAAATCAGGGGTTTTTCAGTTAAACCCGTTACTTCTAAAGACATACTTGATTTTAAAAACTCATGGCAGCGATGTTTTAAGAAAAGTTGTAAGTCTTTAGACAAGGCAACAACGTTCAAGATTTCACAATATAGAGGCTTGAAGTATATTTCAAGTCATAAAGGTTACTTGACATATTATTGACTTGGTTCCGTATTTATCGATGGTTTCGTTAAAGCTACATTTTTGCTCCAAAAACCTTCTACAAACCGAAAAATACCAGAAACTCCAGCATATGTTACTAAAATACCCATAAATGAAAAAAAATTAACGACATACAAAAAATAATACAATATATACCTGATGAATTTAAAGATTTTTGCAATAATATTCTTACCTTGCCAACAACGAGATCCGAAAGAGAGGAAATAAACGAATAAAAGAGTCTTTACATTTTTTAAAATAAATAAACAGTTTTTCTCATTATATTGTCTACTATTTCAAAATATTTTGTATATAATATATGATAAATCGGAAGAAGGAAATAAATCCAACACATTTACATAAGCATATTTAAATGAACATTATATATTTCAGCGAGGTCTAATAATAAATAAATCAGACTTTATATTTTCTTCATTATTCATTAATATCACATGAGTCTATAAGTTGCAAGTAAAAAGTTATAAAGTTTTTTTTGATTATCTCCATTCTTGTTTTTTGGATTTATTCCCTTCTTCCAATTGGTGGTTCAATTATAAATAACACCATTGTCAATAATCTTGCATCTTTTGTGTATTTTTAGTTTTTACTATTAAATTAATATTTTCATCGTATTTGCAGTCCTATTTACTATTGAAACATATCGAAACGCACTCAGTTATTTTAATTAGTGTTTTGGTGAATGTGTTTTCGCTATAACTTCTGGATTTGTATTTTAAACAAATATTGCATGAATATTGGACTCCGAGATCGCCTGTTTTGTGACTGACCTTTTTCTGAACACTGGATGACGTACCCTATACACCTCTAGAAGAACAGTAGGATGCAGACGTTGCAGTACCCATACAATACGTATACCTACTGCACAATTTCTAGACGAAATATTAATATAATATTATGATGTGATGATAACTAATAAAATCTCTTTAAAACATGAAATAGCTTTTATTAATAATATTCACCCACCTACTTAGTTTCAACCATTACCTACTGTTTAAGTAGTTGTATTTTGTTAGTGTTTATAATATGTAACTTTAATTTTTACTGCGTCTTATGATCATAATTATTCCTAATACTGTCAATATTAGAGTAGGTGTTTGGTTTGAGGTAGTAAGTCCCTAGTAACAGGCATAATATATTGCTGTGAGTGACATGAGTGTGACATAATCATATTTAGGTGGAAATTCTAGGATTTCATTAGTTGGCCATTGCTAGCAGACGTGAAAATTGGAGAAATTAAAGCTTTTACAATGATCTAATCGACCACCAATTTTCATTCTTGTCTAATCTGGGCCGGTGTCTCCATGGAAGATGGGGTTCTCCTTTAGTCGCTGTATCAGATATACCGACTCCAAGTTTCATTATAATTATACTTAATTCTCTACTTATCATTTATTTATGAAATATGAAAGATTTAATTTAAATTTATCTATTATAAAAGTATAATTATATAATTATGTTACTGGATATCTGTATGGTGCGTACAGTTGTAATCCGGATCGAAATGGACTAACTTTTGGTGTAAATCCGGCTAGAGGTAACCAGACTTATGGTGGAATGCGGAGCAGACTTTGAAGTACTGCTGCTGGATCATGCGGGCGTGATATAAGTGGACTGCAGATTGCGGGGAAGGAAGAAAGTCAAGGGTTATTTGGACGATTGGCAAAGCTCACTAACCTGGATGCAGGACTCGACTTCGTCTGGTAATAGCTGCGCCGACGCGACGGCTAGGCGGCTGCTCAAATGTCTCCAATCTTCTTTCGTCTTGACTTCTTATGAGGAATGATGCCGTATATGGTTGGTTGCGGTACACTATACACTTCACAGTAATTACATGAGTTATTTAGCGGTAGCGGTGATATTTTCGTTAACTCGAATGCTTGGGCGATGCGGTTTTATATAATATGCGGATTAATTAATTATTTTCCAATAGGAGCGTGTTGCATTCGAGAGCGGCGGGAAGACTTTTTAGTTTTTTCAACTTGTTCTTCTCATTCCAAACTCGGCGGTGTGCGAGTAAATCCGCTATATAAAAGTGCGCTTGCCAGAAAGAAAGGGAAGATGGGAGTTTAAATAGCGAAGGAATGATTTGCCGCGCTTTTATAGAAATATAGAATAAATCACGAGGTGCGATTATGTCTCATAATAATTTTGGCGGGAAGGCGGGAACAGGCAAATGCATTTACAGAATAATGCCACTATTGGCGCGAACACTGTATAATGCAGGTATTCAGCACAATCCCTAGGTAATGTGTATAATACCTGGGTCGTTTTGGCAATGTATTAAATGATATTAATATTATTCACCATTACATACTTTACCTAGGTAATGTATACGTTTCCCATCTACTGTACAGAATACCTGCAGGTCCACTGGCAATGAATAAAATTAATAGATTTGGGTATGTGTAGTCAACTTGGATGTAGGTTGGAATTAAGAATTTACTTATAAACACACTCATGCATGCATGCACTGCATGAATAGATATTTTTTTATGAATTTTAAATTAATGCTTGACCGAAATCCCACTTGATGGTAATGGGAGATGCAGTCTAATGGCTCCTTCACAATATGCCGCCATCATCCTGCGCGGTATGAAGCCATGGCGACATATTTTGCGGATATCTTGCCGGCGGCATGTGCCGCAGAAATCGGCTCAGTGCTGGATAGCAACAACAGTCTTGTAGAACGCATGGTGATGATGATACATGTGCACGTTGGGTTTGTTTAACTCACTATACTATAATAAAATGAATATTTTTCAAAGTTTCGATTAGGGAGCACTAAATTGATAAAAGTGAAAGGGCTTGTTTTCTGTACATTTAATATTATTTTTAAATTTCGAATAGGGGGGCACTTAAACAACAAGTTAGAACTCAAAAATATTTTTTAAAATTATTATTTGTAACTATGTCTGTTTGTCTGTCCAGTCATCGATGTAGGTAATTGGGTAGGTATATTAATTACATCATGTCTATTATATTAGAAAACTTTATATCCCGAGAAATATAAAGGCCCTTGGAAAAATTTCAATTACCAGCAATGTTTCTTTTTAGTTATTAAATGACATTTAATATTCCTTTTTCGTGCCAGGAACGAACTGATATTATATGGCTTGTGGCTTTTTTATGCTTTTTTAAGCCGACGGCATAGTGTGTAGGAGCCAGGAGCCATAAGATTCACTCTTTTCTTGGAGATTAGATGAGAACTTAAATGACAAAGACGCATGGAAATGACCAACTCTACAACCAGTTCCGTTCAAGTTAGTGATAATTTTTGTAATAAAATATATACCAATGTATTTTTATTTATAAACGATTTGCTAAGGAGTTTCTCGACGGCTTTTTTTTTCTCCTCCATGACAAAGCACCTTTCCGAAAACTGGCAAATTAAAAAACGTGCCAGTGATACCTATATGAAAAAAAATATAAAAATGTGTGTAATTCACACGTGGTAGAAGTGAAACCTTCAAAATTTTTGTTTTCAAGATAATGAGACGAATGTAAAATTTCGGGAAGATGATAAATGTAGGATTCACTAATCTAATTCATTCCGCTCCGCTCCGCCCCGCCCCGCCCCGCTTCGCTCCCCTACCCCTCACTCCCCTACCCTACCCCTGTACAATGCTTCCTATCTCACTTTAGAATTTATGTGTTTGTCTCTTTTTACTGGACAGTTTCGTTTCATAAAATTTCAAGTCACCCCCGTACTAAAGAAGTTTTCACTTCAAAAATATTTTGAATTTTGACTCTCTCCACGTCATTGGCGGGCGGGTGTAGTGTTTGCGCAACTTTGCAAGAATTCCATGTATCGTTGCAGCAGCTTTAGCGTTTGGTTCAATGCACCGCCAAAAGTTGGGGTTTTTACATTAACTTAGCGATCGGTATATTCTTAATGTACGTTATGAAAAGTAGGGCTCGGGTGAGCGGGCTCCTGGTACGTGCGGTAAATATACCTACACGTATCTTAGTCTTAGAATTCTACAAGATTGGCCGTGCCCCACTCGGATACAGCCCAAATTGTGAGATTTATACGTTCCACCACCACTGCTATCGTCTGCGACCTGCGTACCCATAGATAACAGGCATGAGCTGGTCATTACTATGTATCAAGAAGAAATCCCAAACCTAGTCAATAAGGCCAGAGGGTATGTCGGAGCTGAAAGCTTGCTGGATTGTAAGAATGCCAAAGTTTGGGTTTGGCAGCCAAAACCCTTTGTGGCAAGTAAATTTTTTCTGCCTGCCCTCACGTCTCGCCCCTCTCCCACTTGCTTGTTTTGTCTTTTACACACATTACCAACTACGCATGGAGTATTGTATAGAATGCCTGGGTGAAGTATGAAATAAATAATATTCAAAACGTTACCTGAACGTTTTAGATATTCTATACATTGCCTAGGTATTGTATAGACTGCTGAATTTTACAGATATCCGGTAACATATACAAATGCTGAAATATTACAATGCAAAGACGATATTTACAGTATCTATTATATTTGTACAAGAATCATCATATTTCATATATTACACAATACGCGCGCGAGTTGAATGCAGAATATTACTACGGCGCGCCATAATTCAACTGTTGTACGTATGTAACTACCCACTTAGTTTGATTTAAAATTAGTCAGTCTAAAATTTCGACTAGTTATTAAAATCCTTAGCATTATTATAACACCGATATCAGATTTGGTTTATAATGAAGACTTAACACTTTTAAGAATACATTATTAGGAACAGGTACGAGATAGTTCCCACACTACACGTGGTCCTAATATTCGTTTATTTTTTTGCTGAATAATTGCACTCAATGATCTTTTGTCCTTATTTAAAAGAGTATCTTGCTACTTAAGAACACTTATTAATAATGTTTCGTAGTCGGTCACTGATTTGCTGCCGACGGTCATTCGTCATATTGGAAAGAATATCGCATAGCTCTCCCTGCTTCAATATGGTCTCACTCATTAATTTTTCGCCTTCTTTAATTACTTTTGTCGTCTATATGAATATATGCTTGATGAATGAATGAGGCTTGGTTTCTGGAAAGAAAAACAACAAAAGTTAATCTTAATATATATAAATTACTTAACCGATTTTAATCAAATTTGCACACCGTGTGCAGTTTGATCCAACTTGAAAGATAGGATAGCTTTAATCTCAAAAAAAAAAACTTTTGACAGAACGAAGTCTGTCCGGGCCAGTATACATATATAAATTACGTGTCACGTTATTTGTCCGCGATGGACTCCTAAACTACTTAACCGATTTCAATCAAAGGAGAGCCCATATCTTCCATAGAAACTCAGGCCTAGATCTCAACTATATAGACAAGACTGAAAATTGGTGGTCAATTAGATCATTGTAAAAGCTTTAATTTCTCCAATTTTCACGGCTGCTAGCAATGGCCAACTAATGAAATCCTAGAATTTCCACCTTAAATAGGTTATGATAATGTCACAGTTCGCACTCATGTCACTCACGGCAATATATAATGCATGTTACTAGGGACTTACTACCTCAAATCAAACTATGAACTTTGTTGTCAATCTATTCAAATGTCTCGAAATCGATGTCAAAATACTCGAAATGTCTTTTAATTATCGTAACGATTTAATAGTAATTACAAATATATTACATAGTTTAGCTATACAATGAATAAGAAAACATGTAAAAAAGGAATTAATATTGTACTTACAATCAATAATAATTCATAAAATATATTATTAACTTCCCTAATCAATCGATTTAATCGATTATAAAATCGTTTGTAATAAGGTAAATACTATGAAAACTTTTTTGTGTTATTTTGTTCATTTAGCAAATGCAGATGAGGCTCAGATTTAAATATGTTAATCTAGTAAATGACGAATTTTTCGGTATATACAGTGAAACCTGGTTAAGTGAGACATCAAGGGACCTGCAATGTCGTTTCACTTATAGAGGTATTCCACTTACCCAGTGTCTTAGATATACAGGTATAAATAAATATCTGTCTCATTTACAGAGGGTTCCATTAATAGAGGTGAGAATACAGGTTATTTCAGTTATACAGGTGCGAATGTGTACTTGTGGGTAGAATAAGAATGAGTAAACAAACAATTTTTGTTATCTCAGTTACAGAGGTTTATGCATATAAAATTTACTCGCTGTCTCAGTTATAGAGGTAACTATGATGATAAATCGAAAGAACAAATCCCAGATATAGAGGCTTACCTCGTCCCAATAACAGAGGTAATTCAGTGCCAAAGTGTTGGGACCTCAGCATGAGTTCCAGTTATGGAGGTTTCTCACTTATCCAGGTCCCACTTAACCAAGTTTCACTGTAGTTTACTCTTGTCCATTGGTATGCTTAGCACAGATTAAATATGGTTCGTGGCCGAAAATCGGGGATCTCCTTTGCACACCGTGTGCAGTTTGATCCAACTTGAAAGATTTGACAGAACAAAGTCTGTCCGGGCAGCTAGTAATATTATAGATTCAATTTCGGTTTCTACTGTTAGTTACGAATTACTTGGCAATTTTTTATGAACCTTAAACTAAAAGCGAAGTAGATAATACCCACAAGAACAAAATGATCTTTAAAAAATTAGATAACCTTACAAATCAACCAAAAAATCTACTCCGAAAAGAGCTACAACAAACACACGTTTATCTTTTGTTTCAATACACCAATCACATTGGTATAATCATATACACGAAGGCACTTTAACGCTGTATTGTATGTTAAATGTCAAGCACTTCTGACAACAAAAGCGTGCATATCGTCTTGTACTGACAGAGCGACTACGAGCAGAACGGTCAATTCCCTGTTCTTACGCTCTTCATCGTCGGCGCGCTAGTGACATCTCGATGCTTCCAATGAACACTACACTAACTCCAATATTACGATATTGGAATTAGCGTAGTGTTCATTGGAGGCATCGATCTATTGCATACGAAAAAGTTTGTCAGTTGTCACATTTACTTACCGTGAGATCCAGCTCCATATTAGATAGATCTTGAGTGTCAGAAGACTTTGTTTCTTTTGCAGATTTTTTGGAATATGTCTTAATATTCTTATGCACATAATCAGCTACAAGGGTATTGTGCACTAGTCCTTTTTTAGTTAATACCTGTACAGATAAATGTATTTAACGCATTGAGCTCATTAACATCTTAATTTTGTTATTTTCAATCTTAATATAAGTTAATTAATGTTTACTTACGTAATCAGGATTTAGGTCTTGTTGTTTGAGTTGTTTTAACTTATGTAATTCCTTCTTTGTTTTTACAACAGACCAATGAATATTCACATTATCCGGGATATATACTTTCCGAGCCAGGACTCTGAAATATACAAGGATTTATCATTGTTGTATACAAAATTAACTTAAGATTTTGGATAATATGATCATACATAGGTATCTAGGAATTATATGTAAAGTAACGGGAAAGAACGAACGGGAAGATATTAAAACCTAGAAAAAAGTGTCTTGTTTTTCTGCCGGACAAGCATCGTCATCATCATTATATCAGAGTAAAACTACCTCACAAATTATTACAATTTCATTTTTTTTTACAATAAACGTTACTACTAGGCATTATTACTATAGTGGCGACGAATGAATTATGAAAAAATACAATGATGTCAATCTGCTGTAAAAATGTAGCGGCCGCCATGAAAATAACTTTGAAGAACTGTACAATAGTAATACTCACTGGGTAATTTTAGCATATGCTTCTGGTTCTGGATAAAACTCAGTGAATTTAAACCCTGGAAATTCGAAACTTAAGTTCCCATTTTGATCTTGCCGCCCAGGAATCCATCCTATCTTCTTTACACTTCTACAAATTATCCATACTTCTTTATAACTACTTTCGATTGATGGTTCAGTGTTGCAATAGTCTTCATCATCAGAAATCACATATACGTCGTTGGTGGGTGCAGTACATTCAACAGAGTTAGCAAGAAAATTTTCAATATCCATATCCGTTTCATTATTAGCTGGTGTAAAACAAATTTTATTTACTAGAGATCTACTATTGATTTCATCCGGTTTTAGAACAAACATCTCATTTTCAAACTTTCTAACAGGGGGGTTTTGTTGTATATTATTTGATATTCGACACTCTTCACCAACTTTCACTTGTGGTGCTATTTCTGCAATCGGTCTCTTAGTACAAGACTTCTGTTTTTCATCGATACATAAATATTTGATCATCGTATCATTTGATTGGGGTATTATTGATCTGCACAAAAAAGAGGAACTGGTAGAACTTGCTTCTAAATCAATATGCATGCCTTGACTTCTTTTTTTTTTCAAAATTGGTGGTCTAGGCTTTTCGGGCGACACAGATATTGGTTTCAGGAATCCAGATGGTGTTAGGTGATAGAAATTGTTTGTTCTTGTTATTTTAATTGGCTTAACTAATTTAAGTACTTTATTATTATCTTTCTCTTTAACCACACTCTTCATATCAGCACTAGATATGGTATCCATTATTGTTTCATTTTGTAAAGAATCATCTAAAATTTGCCCTTGTTCCAAATTAATTTGTGCCATAAATGATAAAGGATTGTCAATTACTTTTAAATTATCAACTTTGTTAGTTGTAATCCAAACTCCCCTTGTTTTTAATTTTTGATTACTTATAGTAGTTTTTACAGTTTCTATTCCCAAAGGCTGATTTTTTTCATATGGTCCTATAAATACACAATACTCATTTGCGTTAGGTATTGCATAAATTCCAAACTGAGGATCAGTGCTACCTTCAACACATTTGTGCGAAGACAACCTTACTGTTTTATTTGAGACGCGAGCTACGTTGATAGCCTTTATTATGCTATCATATTTAACCAAGAACCCTCTGTTGTAAAATTTAATTTCACTGAAATCATTTTCTATGGTCATAACAAACCATTTTGACTGTTCTGTGTTATTTTCTAAAGCAATGGATAACGATGTATCGTTAACTGTTGACGCAGATAAGTTTGTACACGATGATAATTTTTGTGGTGATTCTGCGTCAACGTCTAATGGCATCTCATTGGTATCGTTCTCAGAATTCTTAGGATCACCCAATTTTCTAACAGAGCCAACCAATTCCCAACAGAAATTGAATCCACGTAATACACATAACTGATCGTTTAAACAATCTACTTCCTGCGTTACTATTTTTTTTATATTTATCGGATACTTGTCCAAATCCTCAATAGATCTTATATCTTTAAAGTTTTTGAATAAAGCATTTCTATGATCTACGGCCATAAATATACGAAATGGTTTTTGATTTGTTACCAAAAAAAGATTTTTTTTTTCGTGGTATCTTTCCATGATGAAATCCCAGGGGTAAAGTGCTATTTTCCCAGCTTTTGGTGGTTCTAAAAATCTTCTGAAGATACCATTGTCAAACCGCTGTGTATACATTTTATAACTTGGTTCCAACCATGCTTTTAATTTCATATATTGTCGCTCTGCTGGTGAAGTGAATTGAGTAGTTATGATATCTTCAGACAATTTACAGGAAGTAGTAGGTGAAAGAGTAGGTGATCTCTTTTTAGGTTCATATTTAGCTTCATCTAGAGCTTCGCTTCTTTGGCTATTCAACACTACTGTTGGAGTTGTTGGTAAATCATTGGTACAATCATCTTTAGTTTTCTTTCCGTCATCATTTTCATCGATTTTCAAAATTTCCATCATTCTTTTGTGTAATCCGTTATCATTTTGTTCCAGTTCCATAATCTTCTTATTAGTATTAAAATAGAAAACATCACTATATTTTCTTTTCCTGTATGGTCTTACTCTGGCACACCGATAACTATTATGTGAAGAAATGTATGCATTGCTAGTATTTGATTTTGTTGTTTCTACTTCATTGTTTGCGACATAGGGAATTCTTGGTCTCAGAACAGTTTTCCTGGTTGTTGCTTCATTATTTCCCGAATTTATACCCGTTTCAAGATTTTCTTGTGAACGTTTGTTGGTGTCGCCATGTTCGCTGACGACTAATTTTGTTTCGTCATTTGAAACATTATTAGAAAGCTTTTCTGTAAATCTACCTTTACAAAAACACTTATATAAATTATGAATCATACACCAAGGTTCAATATTTGCACAGTTCAATTTTACCTCCATTACAGACAGAATACGTTTGATGTCTTTTTTTGCCTTTAAACACATGTTACTATAAAAATCTGCATATTTTTCAGGAGCCTTCCAATTTCTTCTTTGAGATTTCAATAATATACTTTTTTCACCGGCTAATATAACAGTTTGATGAAATTTTTGTTCCTCTTTAGACAGTTTCGAATTGTTTTCTCTATCTAAACTTATCAACCCGGGTATAATATTATCTTCAAAGGAATTATGCAGGTTATAAATATTAAAATCACATCTGCATTCAAACATACATTGGATATACCCACAATGATTTTTCAAACGATAAGAAGTCTTTAAAGAATCGCATATACAACCTAAAGTGCAAAATTGTTTTCGACATGCATCAATTTCATTTTTCTCCTGGCTATCGCAAAGGCTTATAACAGTAACATCAAGGCGGTTTAATTCTGACTGTCCTTTTCTTTTAACTTTATCCTTGGGATGACTATCAAAACTATTGTTTACATCTCCTGTATCTACCTCCCTAAGAGGATCTTCTCCAGTATACATATTAGGCTCCATTATGTTAATTTCAACAGAGATTATCATTTCGTCAAGTATTTTTTGTATTTCCTTCCTCGTTGTATCTTCATTATCAATAAATACATTTCGAAATTCTTGTTTATCTAGTTTTCCGTTAATTAGTTTATCAGCATCCTGTCGCATTAACAGCTGACGCTGATCGTATTTATAACTTAAATCAAATGTTACATAGTTATCTTTACTTAACTGAACAGCACGTCCTTCATCACATGTTCCTAAAGCAGAAAGCGCAAATTCTGCCCATTTTTCAGATATTATTCCACCCTCATCTCGCAAATTGTGTAAAAAATTTGCTACTGACGTATCTAACGGTTTACCGTACTCGGTTAAAATTTCCAAGCCCGGTTTAGGAAGATGAACTAATTCGGTGTCACCAATATTGTACTTCTGGTAGGAATCATCAAGGTGTATTTTTCGCGAAAGTGGTCCGGGCTTAAATTTTACATTTAATGAATGCTTCAGCAAATCTTTCTTTACACTTAAATTACTTTTTTTGAATTTAGAACTTCGCAACAAAGACGCTCTACGTTCACCCAAGTCGTACTTGTAAATGAATTTTGATTTTCCTCCCCTACTACCATTCACTTGTATACATTTTCCATTCCATAATACATACTGTGATGGATGAGAATAATTATCAGGATTGATATTAATCACCATATGCCATGCCGTTCTAGATATTGGTTTTTCACTTTTAAGCATACTTCTGGCTAACAATTTTGTTTTCTCATCTTTTGAAAATCCTCCTCTTATTTTTCGCAATAATAAGTTTTGTTGCTTTTCTATATCTACGGATAAGTCATTACATACATCTTTCTCAAATAAATTTCTAATATCTCTAACAGTTTTTACTTTTGGCCTTGGATTTCTTTTTGGAATGAAATATTTTTCTGTTTTTGGCACAAAATCACAAGATACATATTTAGTTTTATCTATTGGCAACGGCTCCACTGGATTAATTGTTAATAATTCGTAGAGATTGTTCTTTAATTTATTAGTCCTTGTAATATCTGATCCAAACACTTTTTCATTCGCCATCTTTACATTATTTCTGAACTGAAATGGTAAAAAAATTTTTTTTCGCAGTTATATAACCAAAAAAGGAAGTCAAATAACACAAAAACGTCTTGTTGTTCAAAAACGTCATTCACCACACAACTTTATATAAGTAGCATGGACCTGATATTAATATCAAATTTATATAGTCCTATTTGGTATAAGTCGTGTGCGCAAAACAAAGTTCAGTTAAAAGATGAAGAGTAAGTTGGAATACACATTGAAGTGTTCTTATTGTACGAGTGTTCACTCTCTCTCTTTCTCTCTGTGTTACCATTACTAAAAATTAAATTTGAGGAGAACATAGGTATGACTTCAAATGTTTCTAAGATTATTTATTGTATTCTTATACTTTTGTGACTTGAACATCGAAAACACTTTTCTCTATCCTTACTTTACAAAATAATATATCAATAAAAGTATACTAAAATAAAAATAAAAAGATAATTATAAAAATAAAATGAGAAAAAGGGGTGTATCCTATTTTCTCTAAGCTTTATTTTATGTGAGTAGCCGAGAAAAAAGCAGACGAGCTAATTTTTTTTATGGAATTAACCGGCAAACGAGCTGACGATCCACCTGATGGTAAGGGGCTATCGTTGCGGCCTACGGCTGGAACCCTATCGCCGTAGCAAAATCTACGGCTTTTCGAAATCCTACGGTCTTTTTTTATAAATTTTTTTGCAAATATTTAAAAATTCGGAAAATGACGTGCCGGGCGGACTTTTTCCTCACAAGTTTTTCAATAAACATTGAAAATAATATTTGTGGCTTGTGATCGTAAAGGTCTTTTCGACAGTAAATCGAAAATAATCAACATTTTAGAAAAAGAAAAAATTCCATACAACTCTTTCTTTGACTTGACAAGCCGCTTGACAATAGTTAGTTTTAAAAATTTTCATTGCCATATCAAAAACCCATTTTTCTGCTTGTCAAAAATGCCATGAGATGCTGGTACACTTATAGGTACATGTTTCATGTTATGGAAGTTTGAAAACACTAACCATTCATTATCGGTCGCCGTTCTTTCAAATTTTAGAACTGTTTCAAGACTTGTGCACGTTTTGAGACAAGATTTGAGACTCGAATATGTCAAACATGTGTTATGAGAAACATTAAAGTGAAACACTGAGGTCAAACTGTGAGTGAAAGAATGTAAGATCGTGAGCGTCACCCGAAACATTGGCAAAATATTGCACTGCACCCATAGATGTAATAAACGGGAGATGCGGCACACTCTAGTATCACGTAAATAGTATTAGGACTAGAAACAACTACACGCAAAAAAACTCACACACGCATGTTTTCGCTGTAAATTGCTATGGGTGCTTTAACGAGTGAGATAAAGAGACACACGCAGACTAGAGCGTGCACAAGATAGCAATAATTTTCACTGCTGCTCTTAGAAACCCACGAACAAAAACGATTCGAACAAAGACGATCGTAGTGGCGTGCTTCTCGCACTTACTAATCTTATAGTTCTATCTCTGTCTGCAAATGGCGTTCAATGAGCAATGTAAATCGGAAGAAATTTAAAGAAATAATTTGATTTGTTAGTATTTACAAGTGAAAAGTATTGCAGTGGAAGTTGTTTTTCGTTTTTGAACTATTAGTGCACATTTTTAATACCCATGATGGCATTGTTGCTGTTTATTACACAGATTTATGGTGATTTCCAATTCTATGGTCAATTATATGGTCAATTGTGTTCCTTTCCTGGGCCTAATTTGTACGGTCCAAGTCGAAAGATTGTATGCCGCATCTCCCGTTTCATAATTACATCTATGACTGCACCAAAGCAAATGCCTGGTTCGATGGTGGGCATATTCTGGAGATTTAAAAATCATAATTAGGTCGGTTGTCTATTCTATATCTTTAACCTACAATCACAATAGGTAGGTCATGTTTGATATTACCGCTCGAAGTGTAAATTAAAAAATTAAATAATTCGTACACGCACTTCGTATATTGCAAAAAAAAAACATAATATTAAGTCACGATTCACATTATTCAAAAGAACAAAATGTATTTATTCTTAAGCTTACGCCATCGCCATTTTATCAATGTTGCATAAAGGTGTACCAGAATCTCATGGCATTTTTGACAAGCAGAAAAAAGGGTTTTTAATATGGCAATGTAAATTTTTAAAACTATATCAATTGTCAAGTCAAAACTAAGAGTTGTATGGAATTTTTTCTTTTTCTAAAATGATGATTATTTTCGATTTAATACCGAAAAACCTTTACAATCACAAACCATAAATATTATTTTCAATGTTTATCGAAAAATTTGTGAGAAAAAAGGTGTTTTTAAACGACAACCTACAATATTAATATTATCCATCTGGTAGGATTGACTCATTTTGATACTTATATAGTTTTCTTGATTTTCTTAATAATTAATCTAATTATGATTTCTTTATATTTAAATAGAATTGCAAATGATACATTAATGATACAAAGATAAAATAAATGAAATGATGAATACAAACATTGTTACAAATTAAAGCTTGCAAAAAATGTTGTGTACCTATAAGACATGAAAATTTACATCATGCAAGTTCACTGAAATGTTGGAGGAGCAATTCATTATTATTATTAGGTATCTATTTATTCTCTTCATTAAAAATATGCATATACCTATACAGATGGAATTTAAATTGTAGCTGCATAAATTACTTAGTCTCTCTTATAATCAATTATAATATTAAAAATGTGCTTATTGTAACATTGTCTTTTAAATATTTTCATCTGAAGGTAATAAACCAGACTTACAATGTAACCTATTATGAAACTTACACTATGATAAAAATATCAATGATCAACAAATTTTTATTCTAATTTAATTACCCCTTTTTGCCATCAGATTCTGGTATACCTATACATCGATAAATATTTGTTTACGTTGCCTGCAACATTAATTTATTCCAGCGTGACTTTAAAATGTATATGAAACATTAAAGTTACGTTTGCATTGATCAGAAATTAAAACCAAAATATTTACCTACCTTTAAAACAAGCTACGTAATAAAAAAATAACAGTTGAAACTTGAACATGAACTGAAATCACGTGGTACTCTGGTAACTCAAAATGGCGGACTTTATTCATGGTGACCGGGATTATACGCTAATTATATCTTCTTTAATCACTAGAAGAGTTGAAAATTTATTTCAATTCTTTTGAAACTCTCATCCACTGAAAGCTTACGAAATCAAAATACGGTTTATTTATTTATGAGATAATCACACAATCAACAAGAAATAGATACACGTAGTACTGTCCAGAAAACAATCTTATTCCACAGAGTACTTATTCACTACGTTTCACTACGTTATTCAGAGACAAAAATGCACAGGCCACAGACTGCTAACATAATACAGATTAACCCCCGTATTCAAGAACATCACTGTGAGGTCTCACAGTGCTTGCGAGTGCATAGTGGCATTATAACCATTTCGTAAACAATACTTGATTGGAGTCCTTCGCTGTGCGTTTGTCAAAATCGATAAAGTAGATGCCGAGCTACTTTACCGAACGCATAGTGTTGGTTTGACTTCTATCAAAATATAAAAGAAATGATCGATTATTTGTATTGTTATCTTTGTCTTTTGCCTGTGTCAAATGACTAGCGTGAAGTTAGCCGCATCAAATGGACCAATAAGATAGTCTATTCAATAAGTTCAAAATGGTTGAAATTAGACATACTGCTCTTAAAAATACGTGCGATAGCTCATTCTGTTCGGAATGACGTCTAGAAAAATGTTTCGGAAGCGTTTACCAGCACGTAAAAAATTGCAAAAGTTATTGACAAAATAAAGTTGAAAAAAAAAGTATTTTGTTTTTGGTAATAACTCCGAAACTAATATATTTTTTCTGAAACTCCTAAAAATAAAAAAAAACAACGATGTATAACAAAGTACAGATAAAAACTTTTTTCAATTTTTAAATTTCGATTCGATAAAAAAACGAAAAAATTGTTTGTTCAACTTATAAAATTATTATACACAAAGTATTAAAACTTTTTAAACTTTTATGACGTGATCTCGTTAAGCATGTATATAAGAAGCGCTCCACGAAGCAAAAAATTTATAGGACAATTACTTCAACATTTTTTTTTATGTACAATGAAAATGGAAGTTCGAGAAAATGTAGTTAATTAACAATCGTCTAACTTGTTGAAAAATTAACTTTAAGCAAAATTTCCAACGGGAGCAAATTCTCTGAAGTGTTTCAAATACACCATATTTTTTTATTTTTTTAAATTAATAATTAATACCTTAAAAAATTATTGAGTGTGACGAACTCGGTTTTGACGCCGCACGCGCAACTTAAAAATGCCGCGTGGAGACCCATTTTCAGCGTTAAATTAAAGTTATAAATAATGGAGATAGAGTTTCGAGAGTCGCGAGTCATTGTTTGGAAATTTCCTCTTCTTTAAGAATCTTGTTTTAAAATTTCTTAAATATTAATAGTTTCGGAGTGATTACCAAAAACAAAATACTTTTTTTTTCAACTTTATTTTGTCAATAACTTTTGCAATTTTTTACGTGCTGGTAAACGCTTCCGAAACATTTTTCTAGACATCATTCCGAACAGAATGAGCTATCGCACGTATTTTTAAGAGCAGTATCTCTATTTTCAACCATTTTGAACTTATCGAGTAGACTAAGAGGGCTGTATACAGCTCTGTGCGTCCGCATAGCCAAGTGATACATAAGGGTCGACTGTGAAACTGAAGGCTTGCCATGACCAACGCACTGAGAAATGCCTTACTTCGCATAGTATTTCTTCTTTACTTAGACAAGTATTATTCTTGAATACGGGGGTAAGAATAAATAAAATGCTCTACTAAAAATGACGTTTTAGTAAAGATACGTTATGCCATTACAAATCAACCGAAAAAATTGTTCCGAAACACACACACGTTTATCTTTTCTTTCCCTACACCAATCAGGCAATCACTACATTGGTAAATTATGTAAAAGGGATAGCTTTACTAAAACCATAATAGTGAAAAAGACAGCTAGTGTTTGTCGTTCGCGTCACCAAACGTTGACCAATGTTGCCAACAAATGAAATTGTGCAAAACAACATAATATCACGCTAAGAAAATTATACTTATATTCGTAAATCAACTTTAAATCTTAACAATTTCTACTAAAACTGACTCGTTTTCAATCTGCACATCCTCTTGATTTTCAGTTTAAACTAGATTTAATTTTGGTGGTCTAAACTAAAAACTGTGAAGATATCGAAACTGACGCGTGCGCTCCGCACGATACTAAAACGCTCAATGCAGGCAGAGGCGCGCGAGCAGCGATCCGCACGGATAGCTCCGCGCCACGGACGCGCCATGCGGACGGCTGCGGAGCTGTCCGCGCGGACCGTCGTCAGTACGGACCCGTCCGCATTACTCTAAAACGCTCCCTAGAAGTTTATACAGATTGGTCTGTACGGAGCGATCCGTACTGACGGTCCGCGTTACACTAAAACCAGCCTAAGTCAGCCTAAGCAGTAGGTATGGCGTCTTATTCATTATTATTACATAGCATCTTATTTATTCTGTAGGTAGTTAATAAAAAGCATTTCTTTAAAACATTAATTTTAAACAACAACGATCCACTTTTTAACCGCCTTAAAAAAAGGAGGAGGTTCTCAATTCGACTGTATTTTTTTATGTTTGTTACCTCATGACTTTGGACTGGGCGAACCGATTTTGGTGATTCTTTTTTTAATCAAAAGCTGGAGCCTGTCATGTGGTCCCACACAAATTTTATTGAGATCTGACAATGGCATCCATGACAAAACCATATAATTCTTTAAATTTGTATTCGGTATTGGCGCGACAAATGGACGAATAACTCAATATCACGCCAACCGATTTCGATGATTCTTTTTTTAATCGAAAGCAGGTGCTTGTCATGTGGTACCACATAACGAGATCTGACTTGTAGTTTTTGAGTAACTTTGAAGTCGGTTATTTTTGTTAGTAAAATTTAGATTATGGCGCATTAGTTCGTCCGATGGAAATCTAATATAACAGCAGTTAACCACATTATTATGTTAATTTTATATGTTAAGACATAATCCAACAAAACCAGAATATTTTTACAATAAGGGGTAATTTTTTTTATTTGCTTATCGACGGATACAAAAAAGTTTTAAGTATTATATACTTTTTATTTTTATATTATGTATATTATTTATGAATTTCTTTTTGCTAGGCTCTAGTATTGTATACTCGATACTAATACGGTACGGCTTTATTACAATACTGGTACTCGTGAGAAAATTATCCATCGTTTCTTCTGTACTTAATAATAAACATACAAATGGGGACAGCATCAATTATAATATATCGTCACTTTTGTATGTTAATCTATGTCCGCCCTACGTTCGGCCGGCGTTGTCATGCCGCCATATTTATTTTGTTAGAGAAATTAAATAAAATGCAATAAATCATGATAACTGACGTGTGGTACGTTATTCCATGAATTTTATTTATTTTACTTGTGTAATTAGTGCATTTACGCATAATACACGAGGGCATTTTAACGCTGTATGTCAAATCTCAAGGACTTCTGACAACAATAAAAGCGTGCGTATCGACAGAGTATTGACAGAGCGACTGCGAGCAGTTGGGCTAGTTAGCTCAAGTTACGCTCTTCATCTTCGGCGCGTACTAACGCGTACGCGTACTACGCGTACTAACATATCTACCTCTATTTTTATAATATCATTGTCTACTACGCGTTTACTTCAAGTTTGCCCTCGTCGACCGTTACGATTTCACAGCTAACGGTACTGTAGACAAAAAAGTAATCAAATTTCACTAACTTAAATAACAAATTACTTTTGCCACTGTTATGTATGTAGCTGTAGAATGACAACACTGATGTAAACTACTTAATTTAGTTGTTAAAATAAGGCAACATTCAATTTGTTATAAACAATAATTTAATCTATGGTGTCTTCTCTGCTCTGTGTCTATGGGCTCGTACTCTGTGCCTTCTTTCCTGTGTGTAGAACTGTAGCTCGAGCACGAATATTTGCGAGAAAGTATTCGTATGGTTAACGTAAGCAATTTGTCAAATTTATGGCATTTTAGTACCATTTACGCACGATAGGGGCGCTTTTGAAAAAATGCCATACAAATTGCTTACGTTAACCATACGAATACTTTCTCGCAAATATTCGTGCTCGAGCTACTGAAGTCAATACGCTGTCTTGTGTATTTAAAATATTTATAATAAACGTTCTTTAGACCAAATTAATAAAAGTGTTTCTATAGCAATCCATCCTCTAGTTCCACTGCACGAACAAACATTCTGCGAAATGCAATGAAACGACTACTATTTTCGCATGTTTTTTGCAATCTCATATGCAATCAATGGAATCCGAATTTTTTTTGCGAAAATAGTTGTCGTTTCATTGCATTTTCTGAGAACATTTACCATAGTAGTGTATAAGTTTTTATAGGTTATCATTAGAAAGTAGAGATTCCAACGAACAAAAGGACTACCGACTTTTTAAAAAAATCAGATATTTTGACGTGAGATTTTTCGACTGAAAATAAGGGTGTTTTTTTGATTTAAGGTCAAAATAAGGTGAAAAAAATTTTTTTTTCAATCAAAAAAATTACAGTATGTTAAGGACATAAGAAGGTAGGTTTTCACCAAATTTCGTGAAAAAAAATATATTTTTTGTAAAAGATAAAAATAAAAAACCAAAAACGTGGTTTTTTGAATTTTTCACATAAATTTTGAGGTTATGTAAAAAAGTGTAAATACAAAAGTTGTAGATCTTTTTATTACCTACAACTTTGCCATTCAACTTTTTTCAATAGGACTTGTAGTTTTTCCGGAAATCGAGATAAACAATTTTCCTTAAACCCCCCCGGCCCCCCTCTTCCCGACCTCAGATCGCCCGTAATTTATTTTTCCTATAATCTTCGTTATATTCTCTTCCTTTTGCAATAGGTTTCATTCTACTATAATTTTTTTTCGTTTCAAAAATTATCGGCACTGGACTAAAGTAGGTACTTAAAATTTTATTACGTGAGAGAAAAAATATTTTATTATTTCTATGGATTCTATTGCTTTAATACCGCTACTAATAGGTTTGCTCAATTATATTGCAGTACCTGGATGTCCGAGTTCAAGCTTTGCTTGTTTTTTTTTTATTTTCCTAGTTCAACCTCAAACCAAACACTCACTGGCTTACGGCTGGTCTCAATAATGTACCTGATGGAAGCATAGGATGGAAGGCTGTGGATAGGGCTACCACATCGAGCACATATGGGCTACCATTATTATGCCATCTGTCATATTTGTCAATTCTTGCGCCTGAAAAATTTACAAATATGACAGATGACATGCTAATACATACCTATCCACAGTCTTCCATCTATGGTTTGACATGATTGTATAGAGGGATATCCGAACAATAACCGACGCCGAGCAGTGCAACCCTGATCTCTACTGTAGGTACGTATAAGCTCAAGTATGTGTTCTGGACTCAATTAATTTAAACGATTCAATTAATTTTTTCGTTTAGTTTTATTAACTTGATGTATTTTAATTAATTCTAACGTAAGTCGTAACCGAAAACTCGTCCATAAACACCCGCAACGTTTTGAACTATCCTACAACCACACCAAACCACGGTAAAGATACATATCTTTACCGTGACCACACACTATGGTATGGAGTAGACGACTAAAATTCATTTCCACTTTAAGTGTTGGCTGTGATGTTGGGTATAGTAAAAATATCTTCCACTTTATCGGCAAACCTTTGTACCCCTTACGACCCCGAGCTCGTACTATGAGATTTGGTAGGTACTCCACCGTGCCCACTGGTGCTTAATTAGGCCAATCACTCAGGATGGACAAAAGCCGTCGGGTTATGTGCGCATATTAACATGCGATATTTCGGTATTATAAACTTTCTGGTAAAGGAATAATTCTCAGGAACTTGATCAGCACAGGACTTGATCAGAACAGGTGGGTAATGGTAATGTACACATGGACCCTCCAAGCTATAAACGATAAAACTGTACCTACTTGCCGGAACTTCAGAGAAAGAGTTACGTGACATATAATCCAGTCAATCCATCTAGAGTCCATCATCGTATCTTGTCATTCAAATACCTCAGTGCCAGAAGTCGCAGCCCGCAGGTGTCTCGGAAAAGAAGTAAAAGAAAATTTATTCCGTGTTTTATCAATTACCATGCTCGAGTTAATCTACGAGTTGCCGGCAATATTTGCTTGTGATTGAATATCTAACTTCATGAGTCTGGAAGTGTCATAGTCTCCTCCAAACCAAATGCCAATCTGGAGGTACAAAGATTCCTAACCTTGTAATTTACCCTAAGCAGATTTTCATTTACATATTACATTTATTTACAGAGCAAGGGCATCGGAGTGATCAATGCAGCCGCTACTGGAATGGGCTTGCTGTCGAACAAGGGTCCACAGCCATGGCACCCCGCCAGCGACGATATCAAGGCCATCTGCCGACGAGCATCTGACTACTGTAAAGTAAGCTGCCTTAAGTCCACGGCTAGAAATAAGTCCCCTAACTGGCGCACCTCGACAATTCTTCGGCCCCCTAAGTCCAACGGCTATTAAGTATTGTCAAAGGCTACACTAAATAAGCAGGTCTCTTATGAAGGATGCAGGGATAATTCCTATTGTGTCGGTACCTTACATTATATCATCGAGCCAAGGCACCAAATCCGCCTGTAAAAATTTTCTACTAGCATGCAGACGCCTACGACACTCGAGTTTCCTTAATTTTGTTGACATCTTTCTTAAACACATTTTACTATAATACGAGTCCTACTCACGATATTTATTTTGTATTCCGATATTTCGACCCAGTTACATGGATCGTGGTCACGGATGAACTGCGGTGGCGCGTAGAAACTTTTGACAGGAGGACGGGTGACATTTGACACTAGTCTAGTAGATATACATAACGCCCCAACTCAAAGTCACTAACGGAGTTACATATTAGTTAATTTACTAACGGTGACTTAAATCGTTCCTTAGTATTTGTATGGTGATTCTTTACTAAGGAGCGATTAAAGTAACCGTTAGTGACTCTGAGTTGGGGCGTAAGTCTATCAACTTAACATATAGTTCGTTTTTGCTTTTTGTTAACCATATTACGACATACTACATTAACTTTCTTGAACTTTCTATCTTCTTTCACAGGTTGCCCTACCCTAGACACACGAGGTTCAATATAAGCAACAATCATTTAAATACAATTATATATTTAAATACAATTACAATTTATTTAATGAGTGATATAAGTTAGTGCCAAAGGAGGAAGTCAAAACAGTTAATTCATTTAACAATATTAATTGCAGGCAAAGAATGTGGAGCTGGCGCGCATAGCGACCTGGTTCACCCTGAACCAGCCAGACATCGACACCAACATTTGCGGCTTCTACAACGTCAGCCAACTGTTGGACACCATCGAGGTGCTGGACAAAGATCTCACTCCCCACGAGAAGAACGTGCTTGCTGACGTTCAGATGAGGCAAGTGGCAACACGCGATACATACGCTAGACTAGAATTTGACGCTAGGTGGAATACTTATTGCTGTAACATTAACTGCCGCACTCAGAGTTACTTAACGGTTACTTAAATCGCTCCTTAGTATAGAGTTTGTTTTGTGATTCTGTAATAAGGAGCGATTTAAGTAATCGTTAAGTGACTCTGATTACTGATTACCGTTTCACGTAAGAGCTCCCTTCGTTAGGACACTTATTAGTATGAAACATACTGTAGGTAGATAATTACTCGAATTCAATGATGTTATAAGCAGTTTACATTTCTTTGGGCCCGATCACAATACCATAATCTATCTATGAACAGAAAAAACGCTGAAGATAGGTGTAGGCACCCATGTATTATAATCATACTTCCATCATCCTTCCTCATGACTGCAATTTCAAAATTAAATCGTTTATTCTTGTAAACTCTGTTTTTTTTTATTCCGCAAAGCGAATTGACACATGCTAATGTGAAATGCAAAAATAATGTTGCCTGTTTTTTGCTATTGATGTTTTCATGATTCCGGTTAGGGGCCATCCATAACTTACGTCACACTAATTTCATGACTTTTTGATCCCTCCCCCCGTCCTTGTCACAGCTGGTCACATTTGTGAGACCTCCCGCCCTAGTGTAACGTCACATAATTATTATGAAATTTTACACCTAGAAATTATTAAATTAAAACAGCAATTCCGAAATAGTTTTATTTCCATTATTTGTTTTTTAATATTTACCTATACCCTCCATAATATATTAACTCGATATAATCTCGATATAAGTTTTTAACACAAAAATCGGAAAATATTGATTACGTTTTACCGATTGTGGCACATCGCTATTTAGTAAACAATAAAAACATGCAATACTGGAGATGTCAATTTGCTTTGCGTAATTAAAAAACAGAGTTTAATGTTAGTAATAACAACACATAGATTTTTTTATTTTCATTTCAACCGGTTTGGGTCACCAGCGCTTCTTTTACTTCAGTGCGTAGACGTTTCAGAACTTTTCTGCTTCATCTTATATTCTCGGAACGCTGTGGCCTGCTCATTGCCATTCAAGTCGGCTTGTCACTAAGCTTTGTAACCTTTGTCTGCGGATTTATTTCCTCCTCTTTAATGGAATCCACTCCTAAGAAACAAAAGGTAGCTCTTCCCATTGACGATAAGGCGATCACGTATCTACCTAAATATTGTCACGGATTCTAAGTCAGTACTTTTTCGAATACTTTCGATTTTTCGTAAAAAATATTTACTTATTTTATAGGGTTAGGTAAGAATTTCTTGTAGCAGCCTGGCGGCTTGTGTCGGTTCCTTAGATTCATAAACGCTAATGCCAAAATTTCTTTTCTGCTATTTCCTAAAAAAATCCATATCGGAGGCCAATGGGAAGTATAAAAATTTCCGACACTTACGTCATGACACGTGGGTTGGCTACTATCTACTCGTAATATCCGCACTAAACTAGGTACCATGGTGGAAAGCTCTAACCACTCTAGGCAAGTTTTATTATCATCCCATGCCCTGAAGGAGGCCTTTAATGGGTGGAAGCTAGATATTTCAAAATGAAAATTTTGCAAAATAAAGAATGGCGATATCGAAATAATCTTCAAAAATGGCTAGGAAGGTAATTTCGATATTAAATAAACAGAAAAATCTAACAGCAGAAAGTTAAAATGTCCGGACGTCTAGAGTACTTACTCCAGAGTAACCGGCTATTTCTCATACCATTCTATAATTTTTCAGAGAAAAATTCTAGTAAAATATAGCAATGACATGCTGAATACCGCATGCTGCTGTAACTTCTGTCTTTCATATTCCTTGTACTAAGTGAGCGACGAAAGCGACGCGGCGCTGCTCAATATAAGCGAATCAAGTGTATGCTTCAGTGCAGCAGTGCTGTCACCTATGATAGAGCAAAATTTTTACGGATAACGGCGGATTTAATCAAATATCATGATATTATTATACACGTAGTTAGAGGGGTGAAAATAAATTTTTAGATTACTTTGACTCTTAGGTTCCGGATCTGTCTACAATTTTAGTTTACTTTCTGCCTTTGCTAGAAATATATTTTTATTGGACCGCAGCTTCTAAAAAACGTCTAGCCATCTGCTGCTTTTCTTCTCTTTGTATATCTTTGCTTCTTAATATTTTTAAGATGAGAGGCAGCATGCTTTACAATCCAAGATTACACCTCCGAATAGCATTAAATGGGACGACAGTCGTGCTGCTTGATTATAATATACTCTAATCAAGTATTTATGTAATATATGATTTCGTTTACATTATATTTATAACTGCATCGTTTTATAATACCTATTAATGCATGCATACCTATCCCGAAGTATTGAGCGAGTCATATTTCTTTAGGTCCCCTTCTTACAGACACTTTCGTTTTTCGTATTTTAGTTGTTTTTTGTACTAACGAAGAAGCAGTAGTTGTCCCCGCATTGAATGTGTATAAATTCACCACAAGAGATGTTAAAAAGGAACGTGCCAACTTCAAGAAATGGGAAAATAAGTGATAGCATGGAGGTAAGAATTGGAAGGACATAATCATAATGTAAAAAAGTTACACGAAGTAAAAATTTAAAATTCTTCAATAGGTAGGCAACAAACAGCCATGCATAAAATTAGTTCAACAAACTCATAATAAATAAATCAAGCCAATCAATAGCCAGAGCCACGTAATAGCCTAAGTACCTATTGTAAATATTTTTGTTTTGTTTTTTCAGATTCTTCGATAAAACAACCTTGCATTGGGATGATGTGGAACTCCACGCACACAAGGCCAAGGTTGATCAGCGTTAAGAATCTGAATATCAAATTGTTCATGAAATCTAACGCATCACCTTATGTCACATCCCAAATCTATTATTCTGTAGTGCAAATAGCCAGTCAGACATTTTAAAACATAAGTATTTAGGTAAATCATAATTTTATTATTATTTTAAGAGCCTTCAAACATAGTTCTAACGGCAGGACCCTGTCTATCTTCTTAATATATATAAATTACGTGTCACGTTGTTTGTCCGCGATGGACTCTTAAACTACTAAACCGATTTTAATTAAATTTACACACCGTGTGCAGTTTGATTCAACTTGAAAGATAGGATAGCTTACATCTCAAAAAAAAACTTTTGACAGAACGAAGTCTGTCCGGGCAGCTAGTATCTCTATATAAATCACTTTATAGTATGTAACACTTATTCTTACTGTGCCAAAAATTTAATAAAAGATAAAAACGTCTGTAATTTTCTATGCGTGTAACGGTGTTACTGTTAAGTCTTTATTAGGTAAATGGTAGCATATACAATTGTAAGAATCTAAAATTATTATACTTTTCTTCATGACAAAAATATGTACCTAAATTATAATTTATTATCAATCTCAATTATCATCTATAACTTGAAATTTTATTTCTAAATTTATTGTGTCTATTAGGTCTTTACCTATGAAATTGGAGATTTGTTTGAAAATTTTAAAATGCATTTTTTTTTATTTTAGCTAATCAAAGTACTGGCCCAAATTATCTATAGTGGTGGGATAGTAGTCAAGCATTAACTTACAAGATATAAAAAAAATCTATCCAATTTTGCCATTTTCATGGCAGTTTGTTTATCCCTTTACATGTATAATAAATATTTATTTATATTAGTGTTGTAAAGATCTACAGTACTTAGAACATTTATAAACTCTTTGTGGTGACTTTATTAAAGTAGATAAATTAAATACCCAAATATTTAAATGTGTTGTTACAAAAATAATGGTATGTTGTCAAAATTATAAAGTAATAAGAAGCAATGTAACTTCTCTCTTATACTTTTTTGCGTGATTTATGGCGTAATCATTTTCCAAAGCATGTCGAAGCAAATATATATTTATTGTGGTTAGTATTAGTAGTCTGTAAATCTCCATTTTGATGGTTTTGCAGGCGTTGAGACGACAAACCGAATAGATGGCGGTTTTTTATAGGTAATAGATCTACTTTTAATATAATATTTCTAACCAAAGCGGTAACTTTTGAATTTTGAATTCAAGTATTCTTTGGAGTTATGTATGCTCAACCTTGTTAAATTATTTCGATAATATTAAAGTTTTATTTAAGTTGTTTAGTTTTAATTTTGTTGGTTTATTGTTGCAAACATGTGTTGCGAAAAAATGAAGAACTACTTATTTAGTTTTACTTCAACAGTGAAGAAATCTCTTTTAAATACATTACCACCTAAAACAGACAGCGGCTATGGGACCACAATATAACAGAGAGGTCCGTCCAATGCAGTATCGGATACTGGGTGTGTAATTGAAAAAATAACTATCATCTCTTGACAAGTTCTTTAAGGAGGCTTTCGTTACATAGTTATATCATTACACTTTATAGAAAACTGTTGTAATTATTGTTAATATATTTCAAAAATTTATAGAAACAAAAAAATACAGAAATTATGCTCATATTTTGGAAGTATGTATGTAAATTTCTGAACCCTCTTAACTTTTATAAAATAATGTACTTTGAAATGACTTTGAAATTGTATTTAAAACATTGTTGTCGTGTTGATATTTAAAATAAAACATCTTATTGTGGTATGCAATTTATTTTCATTTCTCATGAATAATTACAGGAATGTGTTAAGATATACTATTATTGTCATATGCATATTATGTTACTGTGAATTTCCGACATTAGGTAGTAGGTAGGTACGTAGTTTTAAGATTCACCGGTGTATGTCGCCAATCATCAATTTCCGACATTAGGTAGTACGTAGTTTTAACATTCACCGGTGTATGTCGCCAATCATCAACTTCGGTAGCGTAAGTTCGAAAATGTTACGTCAATTTTTTTGATTACGGTATGCATCGGTAAATGTTGTATTTAGATAGAAAGAGCTCATTAAATTGCTCGTTAAGATTATTTTAGTGTGTATTACATTAATAGCAGTGATAGCTTACTTATAGTAAGTGCGATTTGCAGCCGAAACAAATGTAAACAATCATTAAAATCGTTTTATAGGGTTTTTTACCAACTGGCATGAATTTGTACACCAAATGCGTTTTATTTAGACAAACTACTCAATAAGGTATTTGTGAATTCTTATATAAATACATATTGATCGATAACATCATTCAAACACTTTGCAATGACTATATTATTTCCAAGAATCGATTTGAAACTTTTAACATAATTTACTACTTTGCCATAATGAGTAGTTTGCCTAAATAAACCGCATTTGGTGTACAAATTCAAGTCAGTTGGTGAAAACACTAGAAAACGATTTTAATGGTTTGTTTACATTTGTTTCGGCTGTAAATCGCATGGAGTATAGACCGTTCGTCTCCCGAACGCTGGGGCCCCAGTTCGAATCTTGGCACGCACCTTTAATTTGCAAATATTATGTGCGTATTAAAAGTTAATCATCACTTGCTTCGGTGAAGGCAAATATCGTGAGGAAAACTGCAAACCTGAGAGTTCTCCATAATGTTCTCAAAGGTGTGTGAAGTCTACCAATCTGCACTTGGCCAGCGTGGTAGACTATGGCCCAATACTCCTCACATTCTAAGAGGAGGCCCCGTGCCCAGCAGTGGGACAATTATGATTTGTGTATTATTGGTATGTTAAGCTTAGGATCTCAACACACTTTTTGTGGCGATTATCGTTATTTCATCAATATTAACATACACCAATGTTTGTTCGAAGGATTCCTGATGTACATTCACCATCCGTCGTGCTGAATGATTAAGTAACATATCGCCAGTGAATAAACAACATCCTATATGAATTGAATAAATTTTATACATTTAACACCTAGCTTGGTGAAAATTAACATACAACAATTTAATAAAGAAATAAACAATTTTCACGCACATATAATTTTATAAAGTGAACATCAATAATAACTTAAATGTTTGTCTGCACTAGTGAAAACTATCACAAATTAATAACTCTTAAAACAGTAATGTATAATAAAATAATAATATCTTCCCAATTTATCAACAATACATTACATGGTTGAAACTTCCATCACATTTTAGTAATTTCAGTATTTTAAATTATAAAATATCGCCTAAGTCTTATACAAGATGAATTTTACAAGTGTGCGTGGATGGCCAAATTCGAAACTATGAGGAATAAGTAAAAATGGTCAAAGAGTCAAAGGAGGAGGCGGATTAATTTTTCAAAAATCTAATGATGCAGTCTTCGTTTTCATCGAAATCGGCCTCTAGACTCCTTTGACCACTTTTCGCTATTCCTCGTAGCTTCGAATTTGGCCATCGATGTACACTTGAAAAATTCGCTACTGAGCACGGGTCTCCTCCTATTGAGGAGGCCTATAGCAAACACCACGCTGCTCCAGTGCGGATTGGTGGAGTATGCTAACTCTACTACCGGAGAGATATATTTCCAGGTATAAATATTTTTATCCCTTTACATTTTGCATATATTACTGTCACAATAACAAAATAAATAAAAATGTTTTACAATATATCTTTAGCAATTTTACAACTAGACATTCCTGAGTATTTATTTCATTTATGTTAATACGCACATTCAACATTTATTATACTATCTATTTGTATGAGAAGAGGAATTAAGATCTTTTATACCTAATAAATAACAATTAGTCATATTTATTGTACTGAGATTCCTTATTATGATCTGTATTTTATTTGAGGAAAAAGACAAAATATATTTTTTTAATTTCACATAGGTACGCTGACTGAGTAATGCAAAGAAAAAATGACCTTATTCTTTAAATCAGAGGTTTTTTCCATGTGGTATTTCTGTCTTGCCGAGAACCACCAACTATCTCTCATTCACCAATCTCAATATCGTAATATCCTATTAACATAATAAATGCGAAAGTTTATGAAGATGTTCGGATTTCTATTTTATTACTTTTTATTATTAAAATTACCATTAAGGTATATTACTTTTTTTCTGTGTTTTATAAATATGTAGCCTATATAGCTTGTCATGGTAGGTATATATTTTTTCTCATAATATTGTCAACACACATAATTCAACAAATCTTAAATTTCATTAATAGTGAGGTATAGAATTGCGACAAAGAATTACCGAACTTAAATTCTTTCGATAACCTTGGTTCCTAAAATTTAAATTTTGTGCAGTTTCCGTGATTAAAAATAACTTCTGGTTTGGTTTTTCAACTTCACCTTTGTACTCTCAATCTATAATATTTTTTTATCTCAAGAAAAGAAAACACCAGTATTGTACCATTTTAAACACCTAAATATTTGTTTGACATTACACAAATAGTACATTGGCATATTCTTCTGAGTATACTTCAAACAGTGTAACGAGATTTTGTTTCCCTATTATAGAATAGCAGTGACCAACGATACTTATAGCGCGAAGCCGAAGACAAAAGTATCTCAATAATATCCATGAGAGATAATATCCATGTATGATAAAAATAAAAAATATATATATGACAATATATATTATAATACATATATAAAGATGTAAGTACCGACTTTTGATGAGATTACTGTAAGAATACAATAAAGAACAAAGATGAAAATTAGAGACAAAGCAGTAAAAATAAGTCCCAGATCGGGGGAAAAAATCGTGAAAATTTAATTTTTACATATCTTGACACTTTCACGTGATAGTACGCGGACATATTTTATCGATAACGAATTTGTAAATATTTTCCTATGTCTCTAATCTTATAATAGTATAATCACCAATCACACATTATACATAGAAAAAACCGTAGGTACACCACACATTAGGTTGGGGAAAAAAGTTGGGAAGGAAGTTATTGAAAACACCAAAATACAACACTAGACTGGGTAATTAACGATAAAGTATTGCGTTCGTAGCCGTAGGTGGATCAATCACAAATGAATATTGCTTTACAGATCTCTAGTGGTCCAAAATACCACAGAAAGCAGGTTATGGTGAGAAATTTAGTAACGATTGTCAACATACAAGCTTAAGTGGCAAGAACAAAAAGCTAGTACTTTTAATATCAAGAAGGCAGGAAGGGTCAAAGACTGATGTAGAACTACTGTGAGCAAAGTATCGATTTTATGTTTTGCGATTTTCCTACTGTCGAGTATTCACTATCTAGGCCGTTTACAGTGCAGTCAGACTACACACGAACTATACCGGATGGACTTACATATGTTCGATTGTTGACTGGTGCTGATCGCATTTCTGATAGATTGAAGCACGATAATTCTCGTACTCTTTTACCGAAACAACAATCAAATATCTTAACCTACTTTTAAATTCCATTCGGAATTCAGATCTAATTGTAAAATATACAGAAATCTTTCTTATTATAAACTTAGAATATACATTAACAACATTAAATCATTTATGTATACAGGCTGTCCCGTATGTTATGGGCCAACGGGATGTGGGTGATACAGGAGCTCATTTTGCATCAGAACCAAAAAATGTTACCATCCTATAGTTAACCAACCAGTAGTTTAAAAGATATGAACTCATAGCTTTTTTTTAATACTATGTAAAGAGGATTACCCATATAATTTAAAACATGTTACTTTAGGTAATTACTATTTTTTATTTCAATAATAAAATCATTAATTAATTAGTTAATCAGTAATCATTTATGTATGTCTGATTTAAATGTTTTCATGTGATAAATGTGAAAAAATCATCAGAATAGCTTAAGTCAAATGGCAGTATGGCAGTAAGTAAGTCACACCTAAATCATATCCCCGATTTAATTAGAAATAATCTCTTCCTCAATCTCTCCTTATTATTGAATTCTACAGATGTCGTACTATACCTATGACATAAATAACAAATTGATGTGTGATTCGTTATACATACATCGTTACCTTATAACTTATTATATATATTTTTTTTATTTTTTCAATTTCATTAATTTCCATTAATAGGGTCTTGGACTGTATTGTTAAAATGATGTGATATTTCGTCTAAAGCTAGTTTATGGGCCTAAAATACATAATTAATATGAATTAGTAATAAATAATTAGGATTTTATTTTATTTTAAGCTTTTAAAATATTTATTTTGTACGCCAAAATCACGTGACCACAAACGCCAGTCACGACGCGTGACGTCATCTTCCACTGTCAGTCTATCACAGTTCTTCTTAGTAGTCTGTGGGTTCTGCTACAAGCAGTGTGTATGACAGTGGAAAGTGACGTCATGCACATCAATGACAGGACAGTAGCGTTTTAGCGCGAAATCCAAAAGTGTAAAATATTTTTGCTTTTATTTCCATAAAAACCGATTAATTTTTGCGGGAAAACATATTTTACAGACATTCTATTATCTAATCAACACGCTTATACACTTTCGACAAAACAGTCCAAGACCCTATTCTGTACATCACTATACAGGGTGTCCCGTAAGTAGTGGATCAACCGTAGAGGGCAGATAGCTTGATAGTAGTAAATTCACCCCTTTGATAATGAAATGGTTTTTTCTTGAAAAATTTCCCTATCAATGTAGCCTGTTGTACCTTTTTAAAATCTGCATTTAACAGACAAGTTTTAGAAGTTCTGTTCCATACTTGCCCAGTACTTTTTTAACCACCTCGCGTCAAAGTTGTGTCGAAGAAAATCAAAAACTAAATATCCAAAGTTGACGCTATTTTGTTTGTTCCCTAATAATTTCAACAAAATTAAATATTGATAATTATTAAAGCAACTAACTATCTGAGAGTTGTTTGAAAATAAATTATCAAAATATCTGCTCATTTGTGGATTCAACAGGAAAAAGTAAAGAAACCGAATTTTCGTCAGTCTCGAAAGCGGTGACACTTTTACCGAGGTAATTTTTTAACATTTGGTAAGCTATCTGCCCTCTACGGTTGATCCACTATTTACGGGATACCATGTATATTAACACTATGTTAATTAATAATTTCCCAATTTTCCACTGAGAGCTCACGGATAGCTTCAAATTTATATGAACTACCTGCTTTTTGTAAAAATCAAACAATGAAATAGTGTCAAAAAACTAAATATAACACGAAAGAACGTAGAACGTATTAAAACTATTTAATATTGCACATGCATTGCACAAATAACTAAAATCAATTAAAGCATGTACCAATATTTTGTACTACACTAGATTTTACTCAATTTATGTCTTTTCTAGAAGCTGAATTAAAATGGATACCATGAAACTTCGAAGAGTCGAAATATTATAACTCTGACTTATTTTAAGGACACTGACCCCTATTACTAACTATAAATATATCAGCAGATGCTTCATATGCGCGATGATATTCACTTCGCCAGCGTTTTCCAAACGGCGCGGCGGCGTTGCAATTTTGCAATCAATGTTTTTTCAATATAATGATGAGTACATTACTATTGAAACATAACGCTCAGTTATGTAAGTAGCTGGTCTAGCAGCAATTTTATATATTATATAGTTAAAAACTTGATTAAAACGCATCCTTTCCGAACTAACCAGTTACGAACCAGAGTCTCTACAAAACTAAAACTTATTTCATTCTTTTATTTTCATATTTATACCTCGAGACAGGTAAACACATACATTTTGTGTGGAGGGATGTTTGGAAAACGCTGCACTAAATAATGCAAATATAAAAATGTAATTGCAACGATAAACCGCATACAAACATACTCTTAGATATTTATATTTAAATATAAAATTGAAAAGCGACACACCGCTGATTAAACAAAAAATCTCAGAAACTACCGAACCGATTGAGATGAAATTTGGCAGGGAGATAGTTTAGTCTAAGGAGACATCAGCGGTAAAAATAGTGTTTGGAAGTCACTTTCATACAGAGACCAACTTCGTCAGTTTTAGTTATAATTTTTTATGTAAGTTTATAGCTGTTTTATGAATAAAAGTTAACTTTAACAATTTTTTTCGGAAACTTATCCCTTAAAGGGTTAATTTAGGGGATAAAACTTAGTACGCAACTTCATCATTTTTGAAGTTAATACATGAAAAATTTTATATTAGCTCCAAATTAGAAACCAATATTGGAAATATTACGGTTTTTTTTAAATCATCCCCTAAAGGGTTAATTATGTTAGTATTGAAACTTCGTCAGTTTTTAAGTTAAAACGGTGAAAATTTATATATAAGCTTATAGTTAGACTCAAAAAATAACTGTATCACGGTTTTCTCGAAATTCATCCCCTAAACATCCCCTATGTTTGGAATTCATTTTCATACAAATCAACTTCACCAGTTTTAGAAATTCATCCCCTAAGGGGTAAACCTGAAGGGTTGTAAGTTTGAACGCAACTTCGTCATTTTGGAACTCAGAAATGTGAAAATTAATCTGTAAGCTTACAGTAAGCAACAAAAAAAAATATTATCACACGGGGAGGGAGAGGGAGAAGGAGAGGTGATTTAATAATCTCTGATTTATTAAGGCCTGCCAAAAAACTATAAATGTTTAGTAATAAGTAACATTATATTCATTGATTGTTAGGCGATACGAAGTTCGCCGGGTCAGCTAGTATCTTATATCCGTGAGACTTGGCTACAATTATACGGCTAATACCATATGAGATATTGTATAGAAACTTATTCACAAACAACTAATGAAGTCCCGTTAGGTTTAAACTTCGGAATCCAATTAATTTGAATGTATTAAGAGGTTACCTTTTCTATCATAATTTGTAGACAAAATAATCCAAAGATTTCCCATTTTTTCGCCGCTATATTATTTAAAAAAAAAAATCTATTTGTTTGTTTCTTCTGATCTCTAAAATTGTGGTATTCACTGTTGTATTATATTAAGCTTTGTACTACTGTGTGTGTTTCTTTTATTTTCTGTCGCCTTTACATTTTCGTATAAAAAATAAAAATCATTGAGGAAAAATAGAAAAAAAAAATGCGGACAAAAAGTTTTAGTATTTTGTATATGTCGCCGGAAAATAACAAGAACCGCAAATTTATATATTTCCTAGGAAATTTATAAACCTTCGTAGGATTCTAAACGAGAGATAAATTGTATTATTTTACGCCCACATTTTCGCAAATTTATCAATTTGCGACCTTTCGTGGTAAATTTATAAACTAACGGATATCCATTCATAAGATTCTAAACGGTTCGACCAATCACAGAAGAGCTTTTAATTTTACGCTTCTTTAAAATACGGCAAATAACACACTGCTCTCTGATTGGTCGATTTTGCATCTGCGGAAAAATCATCGAAAACATTTCATCGAATTACAATCCGATATACGATTTTGATCCAGTTAAGATTAAAACCGAGAAATTGTCACTCGTCGAAACGACTTTTATCGAAAACACGAATTTGTCAAAACGTTTACGTTAGTGACAGAAACTAATCGCTGCAAAGCCGACTCCACGTAGTCTTGTTTGCCCTACCCCTAGCTAGAGAATAATGTAAACCCACAGCACCGGAGCCGTGACAGAAACTGTGCTTGCTGCATGCTGCATGCTGCTTGACTTATCCAACCAATCAGAGCGCACATGGCGCGGGCGTTTGGTTATTGTTTACTTATTATTTTACGCGTGATTTCGGTAAGTTTATCAATTTGCGAAAATATGGGCGTAAAATAATACTATTTATATCTCGTTTAGAATCTTGTTATTTTCCGGTGATTTAAATAAATCATACAGAAATATAGGTCGAAAAGGTATCATCTCAATACATTAAAAGTAATTAAGTAAGTAGCAATTTTAAATGATAACGAGACTCTACTAGTTAAGATTTGAAATACGAAATAGGAACCCTATATTTTTTACATTTAATAAACTTATATATGATATTATTGCATTATCTTATTAATGTTATTTAATTAGATACCTATCTAATCTAACATTATATATCTTGTATTGGGGTGTCAAGTCAACCATCGAATACCAATAAATAAATATATTAATCTTTACACACAAAATGTTACAAAAATATAATATAATGTGATGTAATAATTTTGTGATCGCACCACCAAAATAGTTGAAACTATTATTTTAAACAAATAAAAAGAGTGCGTGATGTAGATATTTATGCATGGAACAATCAATTATATGTAATAAAGGACTTACAAGATGGCTTTGTTGAAACATGTACCTACTATCGAAATTCAAAATAACAGAAGTCATTTAATTTTTCCTTGTACTTTGTGAATTGCTGGGAAGGTGACACCTAGTGAAATATTTCATGAGCTCTTATGTGCCTCGTTGTTATCGTTAGAAAAGTCGTTAAGCCATGTCAGAGACATAAGAACTTTCAACGCACTCTCATTTGAACATTGTTAGAGCAAACTCTAGGACTCTTCAAGTATAAGAGATTCGTTTCTCCTTTCACACAGACTAGAAATCAAATTACAGCAAATAAGCAAATAAGCTTTGCAGATTTTTAAAAGTACCTAATAAAGTTTTTCCATTTATTCAATTTGTACTTTTCTTGGATCTACGATAAATAAATATCATGAAAAACGAATGAACTTTTGCTTCCCGCTGAATGCTATGTTAAATTAAAGATAAAGTACTGACTAAACCAATACCAACGGGCGTTTATGAGACATTATTAGCTAAACGCCGTGCGATAATAGACCACTGAATTCACGAGTATCGTCTACAAAATACTACTATTTTACACTATGCTGTGTGACCTAAGCCCGCCACTGAAAAGTCATGCTTGCAGGCATTCATTCATAGCCAATATAATAGTCCTTTTTACACCTAGTGAAAATGTGTGAATTAAGTTGTATATTAGTGCTAAACGCCGTGCAATAATAGAGAAACTAAAAGGAGTTAGGTCATAGTGCGACACAAAATATTTATTTTATCGGTATTCATATTCAGTTTCGAAACTTATCAATAACACCCCTGTTATAATAACAACGACGTCAAGGATTTATCCTTGGTGGCACATACTTTGATGGTATCAATATAATTCAGTATTTTTGGCCTGAAAAATGTAAAAATTTGCTACCAATGACGAGATTCAAACGATCAGTCGTCAATGGCCAATGGTTATAATAGAAAAATTGTAAACTATTTAAACCCTGGACGGGGATTACTAGCGAAATCTAAATATAACTATTGCTTTATAGTTAAAGGCAACTTTGAGACAAACCTATTTCAAAAGTATAATGATTGCATTCTTATAATACTTCACCCATGACAAAATAAAAGGCACTTCGGTCAGCAATAACTATTATACAGAACTAAGTACTAGGGCAACCAAAAGTTGCTTATTTTCTGATGATTGTCGTATTATACGTATTTTGATCGGATCTCTCTTTCGTTAGCCTGCTATTTCCTCCATCAAGAAATTAGAAACGTCTGGTAACCCTAGGATTTTGCTCTAGGTATATTGTTTTGTATATATGTTCCTGAGAAAATTAAGGCTTCGGTTCTAAGTAAATTTGAGTTATGTAAGACTTAATTTTGTAAATTTGTTAATCTCTATCTAAGATCACACGGTGCTTTTTACACTACACTCAACTCGCACGCACTTGCTGAATAAATACAATCAATACACTCCATATTAGTGAGTCACACGCTCGTTAACTCGGGCTCTGTAATCTGTATTTACCAATAAATTTTATTTTCCACTAACAATCGTATTCCTATCTATTAGTGAATAATGAAGATTTTGAACAGATCAGAAGAAAATACACACAAAAAGTATCATTACAACGTATTGCAACTATTATATCATTTCATGTCAAACCAATCTTAATTGAACATAATGTTCGCAGCATACAGCTGATGCATAGAAATAAATATGCGCTTTTATGAGTTTGCACCCAAGTGACATTGCTATATTAAATCGAAACTTTAACGATAGCTATAAACGATAACCAAAACAGGATATAGATAATATACTAACTGAATCCGTTTATAAGAAATTATTTCCGCACTTATAATGTAGGTAATGTAGGTTTCTTGAAATTTGTATGTACAGTACATATGTTGATATAACCTAAAAATATCTTTTAAAAATATAATCATCCTTTGGTAACTGAAACGTAAGTAATAATATTGAGTAAGGGCTTGTACACAAAACTGCGATGCGACGTCGCATCGCAAAAACCTGCCAGCTCGCACGTCGCGTCGCAAGAACTTGCGAATTGATTCGCATCGCGCATTCCTGCGATGTTACGTCATACTTGTTGACAACACTTTTAAGTCGGCTCTGAGACAGCGTGTTGGCAAGACGTACACACATCAAATAAAGTTTGAGATCACTTTGAAAATACGAAATCTTTTTTGTTACGTTAAAATGAAACGTTTTTTCTTTTTCTTCTAAGATTCTTCATTTAAAAATCAAATCTTTTAATAACAAATTCATATTTTCGATGAAAATAGTTCCCTTCGGCGTTCATAATAGTAATAAATGGATGAACCCAAAATCTTCCTTGTATCTTTTACTTGTATCTCCTAAGCAATAACAAAAGTGCACACTTCTTTTTACGATCCATGTCACGACCTAGTTTTCAACGGTCGTCAAAGGAATGGTCACCTTATCGTGGAAGGGACACGCCTTGCCGCACGAAATCGCATCGCAGCAATTCGTGTCGCAACTTTTTGCGTTGCGAATTCGCATCGCGTCGAATCGCAGTTTTGTGTACGGGCTCTATGGGCTGATTTTCAATTGCTATTTATTTTTATTAGTTTGGATTGATTCATTAATCATTTAGAAGTTCAACTTTATTCAAACTCAGAGAAAAGGTCTCTGCCATGTATTAACTGATAAATACACAAAACTCATTTTATGCCTTATATAAGTATTTTTGGTAAAACAAAAAATCAGCCCTAAATACCTAATTAATATAATACAAAATTTACACAACGATAAATTAACCTAAATTTGCATCAAAGGTTAAAATATCTGGAACTCACTCCAACTTAAATACATTCCTCATTCCGTAGCACTATAATCCCATTACCCCATACAATATCAACCACCGAAATATAACCATCACTTAGTCGTAACATTTTATAACAGAGAAACTAACATGTCTTATTACAACATCCATAACAAATAAAACATTAATTCGAGACCAAGGGGTATTAAGGTGCGTTTTCACTATAGACTTGCGAGGATAAGTGGCGAGAGATGTGTTTGTGGGAACCAAATAGAATTTACAGGCTAGGGGTACAGGCTAGGTAAATGAAGCGGTTCTTATAAACACATCCCTTGCTACGCATCTTTGGTGGAAACGCAACCTTGGAAGCTACAAGGCATCGCATCTTATTATTGCAACCCAGCAATTGCATCAATACTTTTTCTGTTACGCGTGATGTATGGCTTCGTACCATTCGAAGAGCTCAGAGTAACCATACCTAAGTTAGACGTTTCCTTAAGCAAATTGGCGAAATTCTGATACTTTGGAATTTTATCAATTCTCCTCATATTTATACGCAGCGTTGGTTTTTTATACTTTACAGTTTTCGTGTGCCACACGAGTATTTTGGAACAATTTGATGCTAACGGCTCAATGTCGTCCAAGGTTACGCCTAAACTAACCAGAAACCTGTCCTCTTCGTGTCCAGCGATGAAAGGCATCGATGCTGACGGCTTCAGGTACTCCAAGTTAATTGCAAATCCAGCCATGTCTACAGGAAAAGTCCTCGCACCAGGCCAGGAGTCAAAGAAACCGACAACCTATAATGAACAAAACAATACTGATTTGTACTGTAGGTACTACAAAACGAAACTATAAAACAAAAAATCATTTATTTTTTCAAACTTCGTAGACTTATCGAGGACCGGTGACAATTCAATATTTAAAGAAAAAAGAAAGAAAGAGAATAAACCTACTTTTTTTTCAAAAAATCAAAAAACACAAAAATAGGTTTTTTCTCTGTCTCTCTTTCTTTCGTTTTTTCTTTAAATATTGAATTGTCATCGGTCCTCGATAAGTCTACGAAGTTTGAAAGAAATCTGACCGTTTCAGGTGGGTCGAAATTAAGTCCAAAGTAGTCGGTTACAAGTTACAAGTCACAAACAAACAAACATACATACAGGTGAAGCTAATGTAAAGCGTGTAAAAAGACTAGGAGTTTTAGGTACCAGCTCTTTGAATACATTGTGTGGTCTAAAGTAGTCCTGACGAAGCAATGTTTAAAACAGTTCTTAACTGGAAAGCCAAAATAGGTACATTAACAGTTTTCCTCATTCAGAAAAGAAAGGTACATTAACAGTTTTCCTCATTCAGAAAAGAAAATTCTGGAAGTAATCTGCTTCGCAAAAAATTTGCATGACTGTACTTTTTTCTTGAAGATCATAATGTCTATTAATTTGCTGCTCGGCCAACGACTATATCAATTGAATCCTTGACTGCACGTGAAACCGAGAGCCTGCTTCATATCGTTAGATAGCTATGGTAAGGCCAAGCCAGACTGGCCACTAACCCCTGTGCTATGTCGCAGTTAAACAGCGACCGCTAACAAGGTTGAGCCTAAAGGGACTGTTACAATTTCAAGGCTCTAACTCCTTTTTCGTCATACAGTTGTTGTATAAATCATGAAATAACGTTGGTTTTATAATAAACAGTATAATAATAATATAGCGGATTACAATTTTTAAATGTAGGAAAAAGCAAGCCCAATAATGCAAATCTTACCTTGCCCTCCTTGACGACGGGCGCAGACACGCCGTAACCTCCGATAAGCCCGACGGGGAACATCGACACCTTCTTAGTGTTCCTAATTTCATCGAAGAGTCGCAGGTCCACTGTGTTGTCGTCATCGCCGAAGTACAGGATACCTTCCTGAGCATTCTCCCCTAACCAGTCGAGTGCTGCGCGACGGTTGGACACCCCACGAGGGTAATTGGTGCCTTTGTAGATGTACGGCTTCGGACTGGACAGGTGTGTGAACGGTAAGCCGGATCGTCTGAAACATTGTTTTAAATGAGACCTTTACATCTTATCTTATAATAACACACACACACACAATCGTCCTTACCGAAGTAGACTCAAAACTTCACTCGAGCAGAGAGGCTCATCGTCAGCAACGATCCAATGTATCCGAGGCACGTGCATCAGAGTGTGCGCGAGCCGGGTCAGTTCAGGCACTTGCTCCGGCCTCGGATACGTGGGCGTCACGTAATAAATCATCTTTAGATCAGTACTATTGTTGATGTAAGACCGCTCGTCGATGAAATTGATGAAACATATTTTATTCTTCACCGTTATCGGAATGCTTTGACTGTCGTCCGTATCGAAGCTGAAATACGAAAATTACTTTATCAATAAAATGTTATTTTTAAGGTTCCGAAGTAAAATCGTACCTCCCCTACAGGTAACGTGACGATGATTTTTTTTGTAGCGCACCCCATCATGTGGGGTATCGTTGAAAATGTTTTTCAAAAATATTATGGGTCTCCTAAGACCCTTTTTGGGGATTCGTTATTTAGGGGTTCGTTTGCGAAATATTTGGTTTTAAATTACTAATTTTGGTTAGAGTCAAGTGAACCCACACGGCAAAAGTAGTTAATGAGTAGTGAGTCGATAAACTTACTACTTTGGAACCTACATTGCCCGTGGCCTGACACGCATTTGCCTAGTTTTTTCTGGAGATTTTTGTAAAAACGGTTGAACCGAGAGTTGATTTGATTATTTTTGCTTTTAAAATGTTTGTAATGGTCCAAGGTAGGTGTTTGCATGAAGATAAATCGAAGTTCTGGATTAGGTGATGTGGAACATCAAGGGATCAGCGAAAGTATTAGGAATATTGAAACGCCGTCATAGTAAAAGTTATGTAATGAACATTTATCAAACGAAGGTAGAAATTAAAGGTCTGAGGTCCTCAGCTATTAAAGTTATTGAATTATTGTCTTAGGAAAAGTTATTCTATGTGATGAACATTTATTATAGGTACATAAAATGATAAGGAGTTCACCACTCCTGATTTAATTACTAAGAGCCATAAAAATTTGTTTTTTTATTTAGTTATGGAAATGCCAGTTGGCCAACAAATGAGCTGACTATCCACCTCATCCACCTGATGGTAAATGGCTATCGTTAACCATGGACGACAGTAACACCAAAGGCACCACTGATGTGTTGCCGGCCAAGAAATAGAGATAAAATGAAGAAATTAGAACATTCGAGATTTTTTTAAATAATGAGGCGGTTCGATAAGGCTACACGTTGCAGAACAATGTCTGTTGGGTAAACTTGTATATAAATAATAATAATGGTAGCGCAGGCAATCTTCAAAGTGACACCCAACAGACTCATTATTTACAGCGTAACCTCACTAAAATAATGTTGAATCAGGTTTTTTTATTATGTAACCACTCATAATGACAGACATCTGAGCATGGAATTGTAATATATCAGTACACTCATTAAACATCTAAGAATTCCTATTTTCATAAAAATAAATCTAGCATTGCTAGAACAAGTAGATATAAAACTTAGATATAAAACATAGAAGTTTGATTGAAGTTGTTAGAAAGTAATAATATTGTTATTGCACTTATGTAACAAATAGCAACCAATGGGTTTCCTAACATAATACAGATAAAATGTTTATGGTATATAGTTTGAAGTCCAAATGCATACTTATTTTACTTTTGACTTGTATGCATGATAAAGAATGATGTTAAAAAAAAAGAAAAACAAGAGTCATATCTTTATGTTGTTCACACACTGGCACTGGGGTAAAGGAGGTCTGGAGCCAGTTTTTTAATTTACACTACTTTAGCTGCAATTTTTATATACAGGCTTTTGTGGTTGGCCTATCTGGGGTTATTTTATTTTATAATTACCGTGAAAATCTAAGAAATCAACACAAATTTTTTTTCTTTGTTTTGCGGACCATGACAGCATGACTAACACGTGTTTGTGGCCCGTATGAAAAAAAGTTTGTTTACCACTGCTCTGAACAGAGCTCTGCATAAGAGCAGTGTAAACCTAATGCCTTGATCACACCTAACGAGTACAGTGGCGAGTCAGTGTCCTCGGCCGAGCGGTCGGTTGGTACAAACAGTTTAACGAGTGCTCGGCCGAGTGCTAGGTCGAGCAGAGAGGCGAGAGAGTCACTAGAATCCCAATCTGTTTACTAGGCCGAGTACCCACCTCCCCGCTTCATTCTTCTGCCCCCGCAGCAACTCGATATCCTGCTCGGCACGCATGAACACGCACTCGCTTGTCACTCGGCCACTCGCCACTCGTCGCCAATCGTTCAAGAAGCGTTGTTTTTGTTTTAAAATTATCCTAATCTCAATTAAAATGTCCGCTAACAAATGGAGCTTGGAAACAATAATAAAACTCATTTAAATTCCTTTTTTTTTGCGATCCATTGCAGTCGTTAAGCGTGAACAAAACTGAACTGACTCACCACTATAGTAATATATGTGAACACCAACTCGGTTTGGCGACTGTCTCGGCTGAGAGCTCATTTACTGACTCGCCACTGTACTCGTTAGGTGTAATCAATCCGTAATTGTTTAGATATTTGATACGGCTTGTGATAATGATGATGATATTTATTTTTTTATTGTGAGGAGTTTCCAACAATGGCTCCCCTTAATGTTAATTAAATTATTACGAGGTACGTGGGAGCTTCCTATGACTTTTTTTAACCTCCCTACTCCTTAACAGACGAGAGTAAATAAAACACTTAAATCTACAGTGGATATCTTCAGTGGCGTAGCGTGGGCTCCCGCCGCCCGGGGCCGAGCGAAAATTTGCCGCCGCCCCAGTGATCTTTGCCGCCCCCATATTATTTAAAACATTTTTTTTTATTAATTAAAAATGCACTTTTCTTGTTTTTTTCATAGCACAATTTACATTAAAATTTAAACAAAATTAATTTTAATGTATATTTTTTTTATTATTTAAAAATCGAGTGGCTTACCGCCCCCTCTTCATGTGCCGCCCGGGGCTACGGCCCACCCACGCTACGCTACTGGATATCTTGATCATCAACAAGATTGTTGATGATTGATGCAAGTAAGTACATGAAAATTAAGAGAAACGACAAAACTCTATTTTTGGAAAATCGAGTTTAAAGCCCGACAAACTCCTGCCTTTATCGTAGTAAATCAAAAATGGGAAATATTTGAATATAAGTATATAAAATAATTACCTCAACATCCCAACACTGTTCCATGTAAACGACAAATAAATAGCACTACAAAAGAACATTATAATAATCGAATATTTAAATAATTTGATGATCTTCATTTTGTCCAGTGAATTAAATTTTAATAAAAACACATGATCACAGAGAAACTACACACTACGTTTTACACATTATTATTTTTGAATCAGTAGTCAATGATAATAATTTAGGGTAAAAAAAGAAGTCAATAGTCTGAATTTCAGACTCTGAAAATTCACTTTATTTCATCAACAGTCAAAAATGTATCAACTGGACAACTGCACCACAGAGTACTTAATCCTTAAATACCATCAGGTGACCCGTCTGCTCGTTTGCCTGCTAAAAGCATTAAAAAAAAACTTATTAATACCTACTCTGTGCCATATTATAGCTGTCAGTGTGGCCAGATAATTTTTTCTCGAATAGCCTTGCCGGAGTGCGCGTGTAGCCGGGTAAATTCGCGTTTTTGTATCATTTTGTTGGTTTTTTTTAAAAGTATGTGGAAATGCGTGCAAAACCAGGAAAAAAATTAGCACATAAAATATCCTTTCTAAGCCTACAAAAGTCCTCAAAATTCGCTAAGCAATTCAAAAGTTATTGGCTCGTAAAAAAAATTTAGAAGAAATGGTAATGATATTTAGCAGCCTGGTAATGACTTTTATTTAACGGTAATGATTTTTTGTTAATGGGAATGACAAAAATTTAATGTTATTCAAAAAAATAATTAAAGCCGTGTGTATTATAGCTATGTCTTTAAGTTGCATTTGAAGATAAAAAATGTCAAGGTAAAACCACTAACTAGAGTATTATTGGTAACGAGATTGGTAGTAATAAATTACGCGATTCTAAATATGAATTATTATTTAATGGAAATAAAATTACCTCTGTTAAAGGGGGGGGGGGGGGCATATGAATTTGAAATTTTGCGGGGAATGTCTGTTAAAATTATAAATAGTATAAAAGATGTGATAGTCCCTTATTTAGCTAGGTTGGTAAATAAATGTGTAAATCTAGATACTTTCCCAGATCTAATGAAGTACAGAAAGATCATACCGAGTTTTAAATCTGGGGACAAAACAGACCTTAACAATTACAGACCTATTTCTATTTTACCTACGGTATTCGAAAATAATTAAGTTAAATTAAACGCTGAAGCACTTTAGCGCTTGTAATTTACTCCACCCTGAGCAATACGGTTTTACCGAAAGCCGTAATACAACAAATGCAGGTGCTAGGCTTCTCAAACTTATCTTTGAGACCTGGGAGAATTCACAAAATTCCATAAGGGTATTCTGTGACCTGTCTAAGACGTTTGATTGTGTTGAACACTAAACATTACTACTTAAGCTTAGTCACTACAGCATCAATAACAATTCACTTAACTTGATTGTGTCGTACTTGACGAGTAGAATCCAATGTGTTAGTATAAATGATAACAAATTATCGAGATTTAATCTGTGATGGGTGTACCACAGGGCTAGTTTCTGGGCCCCTTCCTTTTTCTAGTATACTTAAATGATCTACCGTATTAAATTAAGAAATATGCAGACATTATACTGGTTGCTGATCTCACTTCTCATATATTTAAGACGAATAGAAATAAAATAAATGACGATGTAAAAGTTCTCAGTTTCGTTTATGACACCGGTTTACTACAAATAATTTACTGATAAATGCTAAAAAAACGAAGTATATAGAATGTTTGCTACCAAATGGAATAATACGAGACAGTCCCCTTTAACACGTACAGCAATACCAAGTGCGTCACTTCACTCTGCGACCAGTAAAAAAAGTCCGGTTTATATTTGATTCACCTTATAAATAATGAAATTATAACTATGGAAAAATCCACGGTTTTCTTAAGTGTCACCTTAGATTCTAAACTACAATGGGGCAATCATAATATCGGCTCTCACGAGTAAGCTAAGTAACTCAGTTTATGCCATTGATGTAGAAATTGCTAAACTTATTTATTTTGTACACTTTCATAGCCTCATGTCCTATGGTATATTGATATTATTGATGTGGGGTGCAGTAGCTGACATTGATATTTGTTGCAATATTTGTTTTGCAGAAAAGGGCAATTAGAACCATTTATAAATTAAAATTACGCCACTACCTGCGGGAGAGATTTAAAAAAATAGGCATATTAACAGTAACATCTCAATTTATTAATTTACAATTCAATTTTATTCATAAAAAAACAATGGCGGTTGTTTCAAGCAAAATAGTGATACGCAAAATCATCTAACTTGAAACAGACATACTTCTGGTTACGGATTCTTTTTGCCTACGTAGAGTACACCGTTCTTCTAAGGGGCTCAGTGCACGTTTTTACATTAAATTACCTAAGTATTTGCTTATTCAAATGTTTAAGAGATCTCTGAAATCCCAGCTAGTAGGCAAAGGATACTGTAGTATAAATGAATATATTATTGACAAAGATGTAAATTAGTAATGCATCCAGTTCCGTGTCAGTTAGAACATCTTGTGTAATTTTTCATTATTTTAAAAGATGTGCTGTGGAGTTTCTTTACGGATTTTCTTCTCCTCCATGACAAAGCACCGTTCCGAAATGCTGTTAGATTACAAAAATGACGTTCATAAGATAAGATATCGACATGAATAAAAGATTAATTCATTTCATTTCATTAATTTTTTCTTATCTCATGCTTTAAGAACCACTGGTTTAGTAATTATAAACTTATTATTTATCTATTCTTTTCTGTCTGTTTTGTCTTTTGGTAGCTTCGCGTTTTTTTTCTCTTTGTTGCGAGAGACTTTTATTTATATGTCTCCTCAGAGAATTTTCTTCAGAAACTTTTCTTTATTTTCTTTTCACTAATACTTTTCTTCTTATCTCTTTCTTTGTTCTCCTCTTCGTACAATGCGCAATCTCCTCTGATTTCGGTGTATCTCCTCCGTCTAGCAATTTTTATTTCTCTTAACGGTTTTTGCCTTTATTTGCATTAAATTTTCGTTTATAATTTATTTTATTAAAAAGATGATGCAAAATTAAAAAGTTTTGTAGGTTCTTTACCAACAACTTGTAGCTCAAATTTAATTTACAACACACATATCAAAAATCTATCGTTGAAAAAGAAATTGCTAGGTCTCATTACTCAATCAAAATTGATTTCAAAATCTCCAATCGTCATTACCATTTACACAAAATCATTCCCATTTACAAAAAAACAAATGGGAATGATGCATATGGTAATGATATTTTTTTCTTTTTTGCTTAAAATTCATTTTGATAATCATTAATTTATGAACTCTTTGTGCCAGTGAAAATCATGTTCCTATTACACATACGTGTGGAGTATTAAAATTAATGTATAATTTATAGAGTCCGACCGAAACTGGTTTTTCAGCCGAAACCGAAACCGAAACCGAACCTTCGGCCTTAGGTCCAGTTTCGGCCGAAACCGTAACCGAAACTTAGGGTGAGGCCAAACGAACGTATTTTTGGTGCTGTGTGTCACGTGAAATGAGCCAGAATCATACAAAACCTCTAATTCAATTCTTTGGAATTTGTGTTTTACGTGATTTTACGATTTACGCTATTTTATGCGACGCGCAGCTCAAAAAATACGCTCGTTTGGCTACACCATTAGGGTATTTTTTTGAGCTGCTCATTTGTGAACTCAACAGAAAAAATAAGGTTAAAAGAGCCGAATTTTTTAAATTTTACAGAGGTCATTTTTAGGGTTCCGTAGCCAAATGGCAAAAAACGGAACCCTTATGGATTCGTCATGTCTGTCTGTCTGTCCGTCCATATGTCACAGCCACTTTTTTTCCGAAACTATAAGAACTATACTGTTGAAACTTGGTGACTAGATGTATTCTGTAAACCGCATTAAGGGTATTAAGGGTATGGATTAAGGTTTTTTCTACCTGTAGCCGTTATTAATATCGAGCAAAAAACGGCTAAAAGCAAGCGCCAAAGCATCCTGTCAGATGTCTTCAGATTAATGAACAAATATAATAAACATGTTAAATCAATGACTTCACTTGAAATATCAGCGCCCACGGGTTAGCCACGAACTTAACCGAACGACGCACGACAATTCACGAACACAGAGTTTCGGTTTGGCCGAAAGTTTCGGCCAAATTTTTCCGAAACCGAAACCGAAACCGAAACTAGATTTTTGGCCGAAACTGGCCGAAACCGAAACCGAAACCGAACCTTCGGTCGGTCTCTAATAATTTATATTTACCTTGTAAGTCCAGTAAATGGCGATGATTCAAAATCGGGACAAAGTACTGAACGTCGTTGTTTTTCATTAATAAAAGTTGTTTCTCCATGCAGCAGTAAAAATTTGGCCTGTTCCACTTTTTTACAATGGACCAGACGAGGAGAAACGAGGGGTACTTTATAGCGTAGCCCAAAAAACATTTGAGAAATATAACGTTTGACGGTACTGACATGGAGTTGACGAATTTTCGTGACAAAATTTTAATATTTTTTTTTTACTAGTTCTGCACTGCTGATTATATAATATTATATGTTATAATGTACTTAATTATATATTGTTTCAAAATATAAAATTAAACACGCAGTGTATAAGGCAGGTTTTTCAAAAAATATTTTGGAATATCAATATCAGCAATTTTCCTTCAAATGGTAATGATGTTTCGGGCGTGTTATTCAATTTTTTTATATAAATTACTTGAAATTATGTAACCTTATATGTAGGCCTTTATGTAAAAATATGCATAAAAGCAGTTAGCAAAACAAAATTTTACAAAAGTAGTAAATTATTTTTTTTATCAAGCGGAACATCGCTTGTTACGACTTTCGCGAATTCACCCAGCCCCGAGATAGCCCTATCTAAGGTTCGAAGTATAGGAGTTAAAAAAAAGGTCATTGGCAGTCAATTTCATATCACTTTGTTGAGAAAGCCAAGCCCAATGACCTTTTTTTTTAGTCCGAGAGCTGAATTTGACACTAAATATTTTGGCAGCACTGGGCACGGCCCACAGTACACTGAAAATAGCCCCTCGGCTACACGTAGCCAACGGATAAAATATGATAGCCGCTCGGTAACGGAAATAGCCCCATTGGCGCTTAATAGCCCCATCTGGCAACACTGACAGCTGTGCAATGGGGCTCCTTCTACGTACTAAGTCTTATATGCTCCATGATAAAACCACAGGGGCGGCCACACTCCACAGGGCCACAGATGTATCATAATAATTATGTCAAAAAATATGTTGAAGAGTAAAGTAGTCTGTGACAAATAAAAGTATTGTGCTCCAGTCTCAAGGAGGATAGAATAGAGGAAAGCCATCTCTGTGTATAAAAGTGTCCGTAAAAACTCGTCCATTAACGGGTGGCATTGCGGTGCGCTAAATAGTTGAGGTTTTGTATACTGGCATTATGGAGTGAACCATGATTTTTTTTAAATATTGCGTATGGCAATAAGGAGGGTAGTACTATGAAAAATTCATTACGTGTGGCATAACTCAGCAAACTTCACTCCGTGTACAATAGCTATGTTGATATTTCTCAGACACTAGCGCCATTCTGGAATAGCCATTACTGGAACCTCTATTTTCAGCTTTTTCAACATTTTTTCATCTTTCCCCTCATATTATGAGATGGCCCTCCCTCTACTCTATCCTCCATGTCCAGTCTGTTTAAAAAGTTGAATACAGAGTCTATATACAGAGTATAAATAACTATATAGTATAAATAAAAAAATAAAAAGCGGCCAAGTGCGATTCGGACTCGCCCATGAAGGGTTCCGTAGCAGCAAGTAACATAATATAAAAGTTCTTGTAGTTCGTTGTAACTTTGATCAATGTTTTTTGCAGTTTACGATTTATGACGTATTAAAAAAAAACTACTTACTAGATCTCATTCAAACCAATTTTCGTTGGAAGTTTGCTTAGTAATGTACATCATATATTTTTGTCAGTTTTATCATTCCCTTATTTTAGAAGTTACGGGGGGGGGGGGGGGGGGGACACACATTTTACCACTTTGGAAGTGTCTCTCGCGCAAACTATTCAGTTTAGAAAAAAATTATATTCGAAACCTGAATATCATTTTTGAAGACCTATTCATAGTATGAGTTTGATGAAAAAAACATTTTTGAGTTTCAGTTCTATGTATGGAACCCCCAAAATTTATTGTTTTTTTTTTATATTTTTGTGTGAAAATCTTAATGCGGTTCACAGAACACATTTACTTACCAAGTTTCAATGGTATAGCTCTTATAGTTTCGGGAAAAAGTGGCTGTGACATACGGACGGACAGACAGACAGACAGACAGACATGACGAATCCATAAGGATTTCGTTTTTTGCCATTCAGCTACGGAACCCTAAAAACGGAGTGGAAGGTGTCAGCAGAAGGCGCCGTTTCAATTATACGGGGCCTCCAGTGAATAGGCCCCCCCCCCCAACACTCCCAAAAAAAAGCTCGCCAGAGCGGCCTACGACCGCTACAGTTCGCACTCCTTTTTTTGACAGCTGACGTTGAAGGGGCCCCACAACAAAATTATTTATATGGGGCCTCCTTAGGTTAAATACTTGCCAAGCCGCAAGCGTGTTAATGTACTAAATAGGCTTGCTTATGCATGCCGACGCGACGCTTGTGAGTTGTGACCAATTTATGGTATTGGATTTTTGACACGAATCAATGGTAAACGTTTGAAAATCGTTCAAACGCTTTTGCACGTGAAATAAAGTTGGAGTAAGAGCTTGTAAAGATTTGGAGTCGGTGACTACGTCTTGTCTTGGTTCGGCATATGCAAAGTTGCTCTATGGCTAGTGTGCAAACGAGCCTTCTAGTTAGAAAAGAGAACGGAGGGCAAGCCGGCCGTGGAACAAACATTTTGTTTGAGATGTCTTTTCTGTGTTATTATACTTCAATGAGTAAAATACACATCAATAATAATTGATATATTATGTTATGCGGATCATGTCTCTTGGCATAGGTCTCCTCTAACGTTTTTTCCAGTTTCCATTGTGTTCTGTCCCATGTCCCATGGACTCTTACCTTGACCTGACACTCCTGACTCTGATTCACTCGTCTAACTCGTCTCCACCTTGGGCAAGCAGTCATTTCCATGTCATCGTCATCCTCCCATGCCCATGACTCCCATTTTAAACATTGTCTTTAACGATTTCTTTTTCCATCTCTTGGCCTTCGGTACAGTGCCACCGCAGTCCGCACCAACGCTGTCTAATTTCGGAATAAAAAAAGGACACCAACTGTAGCTCTCTTATTGCGGCTGGCGAGCTTTTTTTTGGTAGGCCACGTTTTGAAATCTAGCGAAGTAAGTTGATAAAATAACAGGGCGCTTGGTTTCATACTAGAGGAGGCGCCATTAAGGTGCTAGTCAGGGCCCCTGTAGGCCGGGGGCCCCGTTTATTTGATACGGCTGATACGGCGGTAGTTACGCCCCTGCTCTTGTATTACCTCAGATTAAAGCTTAATCTCAGGGTACTACCTACTCTGAAGTCTGAAACTGCCTTGCTTGCACCAAATAATAATATAGCCAAGTGTTTTAGTGTTGTCATGATACAACATTAATAAAGTCTCATTCCTGTATTGATTATGATATTAAATTCACATTTACCCTGTTATAATTGTGTTCAAATAAAGATAGTTATTTTTTTTAGTAAACAATATAATTTATTTTATAGATCCCAACTTTGAGAACTGACAACTATTATTTAAAAAATAGGTCCAAAAAATCAATACTTCGGAGTTTGGAGTAGGTACTTCAGTTGAGGTATCTCTCTGTGCGCAAAAGTTTTATCTAGTGGAATTGCGAAAAAGAGTATATTTAATATTTCGCAAGAAATATGGATATACACTTAAAATCAATTAACTGTTAAATAGTGTGTTTAAAATGCAATTAATGGCTTAAAAAACGCTGAACTGTATTTTATTTCGCTTGTTGTTAGGTTGTCTACATTGATTTCATTGTCAACAACTTCACAGTGGTAGTCCGAGTGATTGCGCGTAGTGTTATTGTTTTGTGGAAAAAATTGAGAAACTTAACTAAATTCGACCCGTTTATTTCGTACCTTCCGAAAAACTTTTGTTTTTATTCATGAATATTTTCTTTTTATGTGGAATATGTCATATTTGAGCGCGGTAAGTAACTAATTTTAAGCTACATCAACAGAGCATAGGGCGGTACAATCGTTACAGTTGTCAGTATTTCTTCAATTAACGTTTGTTTTATAACTAAAATGTTACTTTTTCACGGTGGAATATTCTGAAATAACGATTGCAATTAATATTTCATCGATAAAATGACCTAATGTAGCCTATAGACTGTTTCGGACATGCATCCTCCATATTTTACTGCTACGTGCATGGTACCAACTACATAGCACAAGTACGTATAGCTTTTCATCATACGGTTCTCAAGAATTTGTAGTATCACCCGAAATTTGGCAATAATTCGTGTTTTCCCTCTCAATTCTTGAATAAGTCAATAATTAGAAACATATTTTACAGCAATATATAAAAGAAACGTCGAAATTCCTGTTCTCGTTGCGTCGACCTAATTGGGGCGTCTGCGGTCAATCCAATCAGGCCTTTGTGAAATTTTCGCTGAACGCAGCAGTTTTGTACTTGCTACTTGGCTCTAAACAGCATAGACTTTTTGTTTTATATCATAGGGATTACCATTATTTCTACAGTAAATTGATTTTTAGTAGTTATTATTTATTTATATGTTTGTTTATTTTTAAATTTAATATTAGTAAACTTCTGAATATTTTTGTATGCTATATTATAATAATTATTAACTGTGACATTCTATCACTAAAGCAATATTTTTCATGGGTTTAGTATTGTGCCACCATATTATATAGAGGGTGGGAAGTGGAGGGGAAGTTAGGGGAAGAAGAAGACACCCCCACCATAACCAAAACTTGCCGGATATGCATACCATACGGGTTCCTATTTCTGTTTTAATTGTAACCTTATCAAAGCTTATCATATTTTTTTTTGTAAAGTACAAGCACACATTCTCTTTGGTGGCAAGTTTTACCCATTTTGACATCCACTATGGAAACTTTCATTCTTAATTTTTAAAATGTATATGTGATGGGAACTATATTGGTTAGTAAAGAATTGGGCCTATCTATGGTTCTCTTTGGGGCGAGGAAATATACATAATATTATTCTCTTCTACTTTTTCATTACAAAAAATGGTGTATTGTTTTCTTTCTGAGCTCTGGACAAGAACATTACAACTTTCAACCCATTATGAACTTTGTAAATTACATTGGTCGGATATATATTTTATATGTTAATACTTGAAAAGAAAACCTTTGTGCCTCTTATTAATATAATGCCCTCCTGTATGAATGGGGGTGGAGAAGTACAGTAAGCAAATTTCAATCGTAATATCTACCTATGAGAAAAATAAATGGCAACTTTATTCATATTACTAGCTGTTGCCCGCAGCTTCGCATACGGAAATTATGTTTTACCTTATTTGTACCTCTTGCAGAAGGAAATTTAAAAAACGGTGAATTTATATTGAAGTACTTATATTTAATAATTTATATACTGAAACCCACGATAAAATCACAAAGGATTCCGCCAGGAGCGGGTTTTGAAAAATAAGCAATATTCACATTAATTTGTATTTTTTTCTTTTTTTTTTGCAAAATTTTGAAAAACTGAAAAATACATGTTCCATTAATTTAAGCAAGGAACATTTGTGGCAAATTTGAAGAAAATCGGTTGATGTTTTAAAAATATTCCATACAAACTTTCATCCCGTTTCCCGGGGAAACCTTTTAATTTTCCGGGGTAAAAAGTATCCTAAAATATGACCCGGAGTATTAGTAACAACTTTACCAATTTTCATCGAAATCCGATCAAGTGTTTTCATGTGATGCCCGGACAGACAGACAGACAGACAGACAATAATTCTAAAAAAAATATTTTTATGCTCTAACACGTTATTGAAGTGCCCCCTAGTCAAAATTTTTAAAAAATATTCAATGTACAGTAAATTTGCCCTTTGAGTTTTATTATAGTATAGATGAAATTTACCTCACAATGTTTTTCTTGACAAAAGTAAGATTGGAAATTTCTTAATTTGAATATTGCTCATAATTATGTTTTTAACAATTGGCATACAAACAGTTAATCAATATTTTAAAAACAGACAATGACGTGGAAATAATCCAGCATGTCAGATTAAGATAAGAAGGGGTTAATTACAAGTTAAAATGTGTAAATTTTCCTAATCTGACATTTTGAGCAAAACCTAAGGGAGTGGGAGGGTAAAAATGTTTGCAAAAAAAAAACGATGAGTAAATCAAGACGACTTACTCGAGGGCGGTTTTTTTTTGTTTATTTCAAAGGTAATAATAACGAAATAATAATAAAAAAAATATAATCTGACGATTTCCGCAAGCTGAAAGTAATAAAAATTGTATATTAAAGACTCATACTCACTAAAGGTACTTATAAATATGTAAGGTATCCTTCTTTATATTAGTCTGACGTGCTCAAGTCGACGCTTGAAAGTCAAAATTAACCAAGCGACATGTTGGGCGATATTGAATTTTAAATCTTATAAACATCACTAAAGAAGTTTTTTAATTCAATATCGCCCAACATGTCGCTTGGTTAATTTTGCCTTTCAAGGATCGAAGTAAATCCATATATCCCTTGGGCTCCCCTATCATAATATACAATAATAGAAAAATAGTCATCTAAGAGGTGACCTATATGTTTGATCAATAATGTAATATATCGCAATAGACAAATTTTATCTGATTAAAATAAATTTTTTGGTACAGTTGAAACCTCGATCTTCTGCGCTACAAAATAAACTTACGGTCTAACACATACATAATTTAAGCACTGTTTGTGTATCAACTAATTTTTAATTAAAAATGTATTTTTAAGATTTAGCCAGATAGTTGTTACTTCCTAAATTCCTAATCATCCTCCGTGTCTTTCCAAATTCTGTTGAAGAAGTGGGATTGCTAAGTCAGATATACTATGATTAATATTTGTGATCGTGAGTTTTCTATAAATGTTAATTGCAACAGTTAAAGATGAAAATTACAATAATATAATATGTTTGTAGGTGAGTAGGTTTGTTAAAAATAAAAATTCAAACTCAGTCAAGGTCTTAGTTTAAATTTCGTATAACATCGGTTTGAAATATAAATTAATACATATTATGGGCTCATTGAATAACCTTGAATAACAAGGACTTGTTTTATTCAATAGGTCTATGAAAAGTTAAAATAATCGCAGATATGGAGAGATCCTTTAATAAACATTATTAATGCTTAGAAAAATCGCGGATTGCGTTAAAACTAGGTAGTGACTTATTTATGATAGAACCTGCAATGTGGGTGTGTCTCTTTGTTGTAAGGTGAGAACAGTTTCGTATTTTTTTTTTACCTAACAACAACAAGGCGACACTTGTGCTCAACAGGGGACTGCTAATATATTGTCTAGTCAGGTGTAAATGGCATTCGGGCAATACAGGTATACCGCACGATAATGATTGCCACTTGTGAGCATAAAAAGGTTCTGGAAATGGTTAGGCTGCTTGGCTTTTAAATAACATTGTAGTTTATTAAAACTACGTTATGTAGTCTTGTCAAACGATGATATTATTCAGTTACTGTACGTACTGTATAGAATAGAAAGTTGCAGGGATACAAAATGGATAGTCAATGTGCTTTTGCTTCTAATGTTGGTACTCATAAATCAATACTTTTTACTGGAAGCCCGGGACACCGAGTGTTTCACGCAGAAATATTGCGGCAGCGACCTCTTTAGGGTCGCACGGGATAACTGATGGAGGCGCTGCTAGCGAAGTTTTCAAACGACGCTAGATGTCATTACGTATCGCGAAATAACAGTCCGGATATGTTTTAAGTTGTTCTGATTTTTTGTAGAAAAGCGTGTCCTATAATTTATACACTATCGGGTTAAAAAACTGCATCAAATTATAAATAACATAATTATGAATTTTGATTAGAATAATGATGATTGAATGATGATATTGAATTTTGATTTGGTTAGAAATTTTTTCAAGACGTTTTGTTATATTTACTAATTTAAGGCTGTGTTTACAGTAGGCAAACTGTTAGCAGCCGACTGAGTTTGCGGCGTATCGGTTTAGTACGCCCTTCCATATATTTGAAATGGAGTGTCCACAGTTGACTAGTTTTGCGCTCACTATACGCAGTTTGCAGCATTACGTGCGCCGACTGTCTCAGTAGTAGCCGACTCACATAAAACCCAGTTCCAGTTGGCGGCGGCGATATGGTTGTTCGCCGGGCGTAGTGAGTCCGTTTGCAGCAAACTGTTCATGCGGACAGTTGGAAAGAAGCTACTGTGAACACAGCCTAAGAAGAGTACATACAGTCAGTACAGTCACGAGCATAAAATAATATGTAATATATTACCATGGACACATCAGCAATAATATCTACCCCAGGAATGCGTTCTATAATATTTGTCTGGACGGACGTAGCAAAAATATCTGATCCTCCATAGACATCACATTAATGTGACGACAAAATTATCTGAAAAAAAGTACATCAAATAATTGTGACAACCGCACAAAGCAAAAATATATGACGACATTAGTTACAAAATAATGTGATCACTCTCGGAGTAAATATATGTTTGCCGTTTAGTAATTCTACGTTACTGTAAGCATTTGCATTGATTCCTCAATCATATGGATAAATAGATATAATTATGACGTTCAATAGTTGGCAAAAATATCTTAGTGGATAGTTTATTTTTTATCCACTCGCCGCGGCAACGCGGATTTGAGATTTTTTTGGTGGGTTTAATATGTGATTTACCTAATTTTATTACCTAAACTAGCTGACGCGGCGAACTTCGTATCGCCTAACAATCAATCAAAGTAGTAATATTTTTAGCTCAACTTTTATAGTATTGGTTGGTTTAACAAATCAGAGATCATAAAAAGCCATTCTTAGCCGTAATAGTTTGTGTGGGCGTATCTCCTCCCTCTCCCTCTTATACCTAGGTAACACTGAAAATGTTTAGAAAATGAAAAACGGCTTAATGTAGAAAGTTACCAATACTTTTATTGTTTTTCGAAGTAATCTCCGTTCCTCTCTACACATCATGGCTTTTAGACTTTTTTTAAGCCTAGCCTACAAATTAAGAGGCCTACGAAGCTAAAAGCCCAAACAGGCTTTTAGGCCTTTAGGCCTATTTAGGCATTTTTAAGCCTAATCCTCCGAAATGGCTTTAACGGCTCTTAGGCCCCTTGAGGCTATTTCAGTTTTATTACAGTATAGAATATTAGATAATAGGATGTTTTATTAATAAATCCATATATTAATTAATATATAATTCACAATGATGGCTTACTCAAAAAAGGCTATAATAGTCTTAATATAAGTCTAACAATAAGTACTACTTGAAAAAAGACCAGTCGAACAAAATGCCTAAAGGCTTTCATAGGCCCATAGGCTTTTATAGCCCTATTTTGTTTAGGCTTGCTCTAAAAAACGACAAATAGGCTTAAAAGGCCTAAAAGCTTATAAGTCCTCGGGAACATTAGCCATAACTGAAGGAAATTGCGACAAGTGGCTGAATTAGACTGACTCAATTAACTGCGCGCTCTTGGTATATATTTTTGTGTAATTTTTTTTTCACAAATAAGTTTATGCTTGACCACAATCCCACCTGATGGTAAGTGGAGATGTGGTTAAAATTACTTAAATTATAATTAAAAAAACCCCTAACATGACAGTTTGATTTACACTAAACAGAGCTAATGACACTCGATTAAGTTCAAAAAAAAAAAAACGAAATCAAAATCAGTTCATCAGTTACACCAGTGAACGAATATACTATGTACTAGTGAATTAGTTCATTGAGATACGTCGAACTTATAACACCCCTCTTTTTTCGTCGGGGGTTAAAAATATAATCCGTCGTGATTTGAGTACGAAATGATATATTTTTTTTAATCAATATTTATATAATAAAATTTTTATTAACGCAAAGACTAGGTCCTGCACAATGGTTTTAAATAACAAAAAGCGGCCAAGTGCGAGTCGGACTCGCCCATGAAGGGTTCCGTAGCAGCAAGTAACATAATATAAAAGTTTTTGTAGTTCGTTGTAACCTTGATCGATGTTTTTTGCGGTTTACGATTTATGACGTATTAAAAAAAACCACTTACTAGATCTCGTTCAAATCAATTTTCGTTGGAAGTTTGTATGGTAATGTACATCATATATTTTTCTTAGTTTTATCATTCTCTTATTTTAGAATTTACAGGGGGGGGGGGGGCATACATTTTACCACTTTGGAGGTGTCTCTCGCGCTAATTATTCAGTTTAGAAAAAAATGATATTAGAAACCTCAATATCATTTTTGAAGACCTATCCATAAATGGTTTGATGAAAAAAAAAATTAACCCCCAAAATTTATTGTAATTTTTCGATTTTTGTGTGAAAATTTTAATGCGGGTCACAGAATACATCTACTTACCAAGTTTCAACAGTATAGTTCTTATAGTTTCGGAGAAAAGTGGCTGTAACATACGGACGGACAGACAGACAGACAGACAGACAGACAGACATACATGACGAATTTATAAGGGTTCCGTTTTTTGCCATTTGGCTACGGAACCCAAAAAATTATGACTGTTTGCTTCCGCTTTTTACAGATGTATTGTAAAATAAGCTTGTAGTAAATAAATAAATAAATAACGCTTCACACTCATAGCCCCACGTAACATTTAGAGTGGGTTTTATTTCAATCAGTTTACATAAGAAATATGGCAGTTTAAATATTTTCAAAACTTTTTTAAGGGTAGTAAGGCAAAGGGATCCCGAAGTACCTAAATCGAGACGAGACGTTTAGTTGGATAGATATGCATTTGGCCATCCATGCGGCTTGTACTGATACGTATACGTGTCCGTTCTGTTAAAAGCCTATAAACTTCGAGATTTGGTTCGGCGGTCCTTTTTGAGATTGGTGGCTGATAGTGATGTACAATTTGCGTTTCTATTCTTGCGCCGGATGCAGCAAGCCACAGACGCATTTCATTTCCTTCTTCTGCAAAAACAACTTTGGTCAAGTTCATTGTATATGCGGGTGTTGCGAACGAATTCATATCCATATTTTATGCAGCAGCCCGCTGTCAGCAGTACGAGATCTATGTCGCTTTTGTCGACACGCGTCACGGGTCAAATGTTGGGTAAATTCCTTTCAAGTTTTTTTTTGGTTTAACGTAGAATTGTGTCTCGCTCATTTTACCTTCAGGGAGGACCTTCTTGTACAAATAAAAAAAAAACAAGGAGTTTGATTTAGTATTATTACATATACCGAATAGATATATGCGACAATTTGTTCATAACTAACGCTCTGCCCGCGGCTTTGCCTACGTTTTCTGGGATAATAAGTACCCTATACATATATGTCATGTATTTTTGTGTGAAAGAGTAACAATCATCCTTGCAAATTTGCACCGTTATTAGTAGGATGCAATTAGTTGTACTTGATGCATACAGTTGCAAATCCTCAAGCTAGCTCGTCTTTAGGTGCAAACGATACGTAGGTGATTCCTGTATCCCAACCAAATTTTTTGTAAACGTATTCAATAACAAATATTGTGTGTTTACTGTTTACACAGCGTTCCTGTAGCGGTTCAGTATTAATTGAAGCGCTCCAGGCATGCGGCTTGTGTTAATGGTAAACCAGTGCCCATGTTTACCGACAGACGACAGTACTATTTGTTATTCCGTCTGACGAATCAATTTATTGATAAGTCTTTCAATATATGGCATAATGTCCCACCGCAATGTTGTAACTTGTAACAAATCATTGACAGTATGCGCACACTACGACTTTTTCGGTGTTTTGTCGCGCGGCGAAAAAACGCATAATGCGCAACCAGGCTGAGGGTCTTAAAAGGTCATTCTGGAACATCTTAATTTGGCTTAACTGGCTTAAGCCTATTCTGCTTATTCTGCTTGCGGCTCAGAAGCCGATCTAGTTCGCCCTAAGGCTAGCTAGCTTTCTGACTTTATACCTATCCGATTCCCGGATTGGCAAGTAACCTGGTTACCAATGCGTGCTGATGCGCATGTGGTTTGTTCAATTACGGAGATAATTATTAGCGATTTGTATGAGAGTGAAGCTGTGTTCACTTTAACGTTCTGAAACCGCCGCAGTAGCAACAATAATTATATTAGCTACCTACTTATCAAAATGCTATTATGTTATTGCGAGTTAATCTTAGAAGATAAGCATATTATCAGTGTTATCATATGCTTCATTAAAGGACTGTTTGACATTAAAAGTTTTATCTATGACTTAAAGGAGTTAATGTGAGTGTTCAAATAATTTGATGTTAAAAAATAAGGCTTCGGTATTTTGAGCTCAATAGTATTTATCATTCTTAAAGTAACAGGTTGCGAGGGTGTAGGCCCTCCTGAAGTAGTAGGTAAGGCTTTCAGGGCGGTAGGTAAATCAAGTAATGAGGCACAACTCCTATTCTTCAAAGTATTATGTTGCTTTAAACAGCCTTTACACACATTGTCAAATTATCAATAATATTAAGTAGGCACTGTTAATGAAAGTGATGAAAGTATTCAAAAACAAAAAATAACTAGTGATGGGCCGACTATGGGTTTTGCCGATCAGCCGACTAGCCGACGTTTCGGTCGGCAAAACCCATAGTCGGCCCATCACTAGTTATTACTAATCGGCCGACTAGTCGGCAATGCCGATCAACCTTATTTTGGTCAAACATTTATGAAAATAAAAGGAATCGATTGCTTCCTGATAAACCTGAAAGTCTGACGTTTCTCCACCATAAATTGCTTTAGCTTGATTGAATACTATATTTGATAAAATTTTACTGAAAATATGACTAAGTACAAATAAAAGTACAAACTTGTATTATTATTGCCACACATTAGTGATGCAACGAATTTTCACGCAAAAATCATAGAATTTAAAAAAAAAATTATAATTATTTATAACAATCGGGGAACATACAAACAAAAAATATAAACGCGATTAATTGATTACCTACCTCCTTTTCAAGTCTGTTGAAAACGAGTTTTCAATAATTGAGTTTTTTATGAAGAGACATTTGTTGGCGCCACTGGGCTTTTTTGAACCAAATCTTTGAAGGTCAACATTTGCATTCGTGAATGTGACAAATCCAACATCCGTTATACCTATTACTACTACATAATAAAATATTTATTTGCATTATAATTGGATTTATTAAAATAAATCTCATTATGCTGATTCTTCTTTTATTTTTTGTAGCCAAAATTAATACCGACTACTCGGCGATTTTTGCCGACTAACTGCCGACTAGTCGCCGACTATAAAACATGCCGAATAGTCGGTTTTCCCGACTAGTCGGCGTGTAGTCGGCCCATCTCTAAAAATAACGTTTTTAATCCCATCCTCCATAGGAACCCAGTTGACAGATATGCATTTTTTGTAAACAAACCCAACTGTCAAGATTTAATTTAGAAGAAAAATGCATCTGCCATCTGCCAGCCAAGGAATATTGAACAAGGTATTACCCTCGTTACAAGGTCTTACACTATCACACTGAATAGATACGTACAGTAGACCCTAGGTGATCAACTCACACACGTTGTTCTTCATATGCCACTAAAATCATCTTACAGGGACGAGTGTGTCAGTTAATTACTTTGACTGTGGATCGCTATGTGTTTAAAAATCAATGATGTTGCTTGTTGTTTTAATAGGAACCGACCGGCGACCCTCGCTTCGTTACGTGAAACATGACCCTTGCTCTGAGTAATAGTAGTAAAACGTTGTAGTACATAATATAATAGTAACCGCCCGTAACAATCCGAGCAATAGTTACTTGTGATAGTCGCGTTAAAGATACGTACTATTAATGTGTGTATTTAAGTACGCGTTTAATACATAGATGTAATTATAAAACGGGAGGTAAGGGACACAATCTTTGACTTCGACCGTACAAAGTAGGTCCATGAACACAATTGACGTTAGTCGCAATCGAACAGGCGTTTGCGTAACATCATAAATCACCATAAATCTGTGTAAAGAACAGCAACAATGCCATCATGTCTATTTAAAATGTGCACAACGCCCCAACTCAGAGTCACTAACTCTTGAGTTGGGGCGTAATAGTTCAAAAACGAAAAACAGGTTCCACGGCATTACTTTTCACTCGTAAATACTAACAAATCAAATTATTTCTTTTTTACATCGCTCTTTGAACATATCTGAGCAACATGTATCATATTTGAGCACACACAATTAGTAACAGTGTGACAAGCGCGCCACTACGAGCGCGACTTGGCACAAAATACCGTCAGTAAAAAATGCTTGCATAAAATATCTCATACGTAAATAATATTTGACGTAATTAATAAAATAACTAGGGTAATAAAATAACTTTTCACTTGTCATACATATTATCCGCAGTCTTGTGTAATATTATTATTATTTTAATGAATTAATGTTTATTAAGAATTAGGTTTCCCAAAGATGAACTGTGGCGACATAAATGGCTACATGTTGTCAGAAAACAAAGACAAGAAGCAGATGGGCTACCCACATACGGTTCGATACATTTTAAACCACAGGATATGTATACAACTAACAAAGGATATAAGAAGATACACAAACACCTAATCTAACCTAACCTAAATCATACATAATAATCATCAAGTGATAATAATTATTCAGATTATTCAATTACAATCACATATCTTCTAATTTATTAGATAGTAGGCATCAACTAAATACCCTGTAAATTTCATAAATTAACTTTTATTTCATGGTTACAAAGTGTATCCAAAAATCTTAAATTAAATATCCTAATATTTACATAAACAAAATATACGTCCAGTGATACTTAGGTACCTAATAATAATAAAAATACAAACTAATAGGTAATAAAAATGCAAACTACAAAAATAATATTATTATTTTTTAACATTTTGCTGTAAATTTATTTTGTTGACGGTACCTACTTTCGACAACTATCGGCTCACCGGGAATATCCGAATCGTTTTTGTTCGTGGGGTTCTAAAGTTCTAAAGTTTTGGAAACATCGTTTCATAGAAAATGTATACTAAAAACCTATAAGAAGTCTATGGTCTTAAAAAACGGAAAAATAAATAAAATTGGAAAGTAACGGTAAATACATAATCAACGTACGGAACTCTCTCCAAGCGAGTTTAACTCGCACTTGTCAAGTTTATTTTTGTAGTTGTTAAAATATCCCTATCACAGCCATCTGAAATCCTAGCCAAAGTTTATTGATATGATATCAGAACTCTTAGGATATACACAATTAGGTACACATAGGTACATATTATGTGTTAACATCGTCCAACATCTTAATATATATAAATTACGTGTCACGTTGTTTGTCCGCGATGGACCCCTAAACTACTAAACCGATTTTAATCAAAATTGCACACCGTGTGCAGTTTGATCCAACTTGAAAGATAGGGTAGCTTACATCTCAAAATAAAATAAAAACTTTTGTAAGAACGAAGTCTGTCCGGGCAGCTAGTACTCGTATAAGTATATCCGCCCACTCCGAGTTGCGTTAACTAGGTGTGATCTTCCACTTCACCGCTCCGATGGGGTCCGTTTAATGTCCCTCCATCATGCAGTTGATTCTGTGCAGCTCGAAGTGCATGGACCTCAGTTGTACGTGTGTTTTTTGCGTTATTTCAAGTAAAGTAATCCGATTCTAATTCGCCGTAAGTCGGTTTCAATTGAATATGTTTAATTGACTCTAATCGATTGATTAGACATCACTGATGTCAGGCGATTTCTCGTGCATAATATTGAATTTTAAATAAAGGTACGATATTTTTTATTAATTTTATTGTACATAATTATAATTAATGATATATACGAGGCGTCCCAGGGCGAAGTGACCGCCCGGCGTCTATTGATTACTTGGATAAAACTATCAACAAATACCAAGTACAGGTCTTATCGGTTTGGTTTTTTTTTATTGGCTTTTTAAAAAATTTTATAGAGAAAGCTGACTTGCTGCACTATTTTCAAAATATTTTTTTTGTTTAAAAAAATACCTCTTTTTATTTAATTTCGCTAAAAAGTTGGAAAAATGCCCTATGAATACATATTCATATTACCTACAAAATCTCATACAAATCTCAGTCATTTACCGAACTACAAACTCTTGAAATATGCGCCCCATTTACGATAATAAGATCAGGCTTGTGGAACATTGCTATCACCCCGGTCACTCACATGCGCGCAAATGTTTGACATTTTTACGAATGTTTGCACGTATGTGATGGGCGGTCAGGCAAATGGGTTCGCATATGAGTATACAAGCCCATTTCCGCTTTCTCCTACACCTTGTTCACGAATGTTAAATCTTGCTGTTGTTATTATGTTGTGGTCATTCAAATCCATTTTCAATACAGAAAATAAATGGTAGCACGATTAGACGCCACGAACCACGAAAAATTAGGAGATACATCATCTTTTCAGTCGTGTGCGCAACTGGTCGCACGAATGTGTGGGAGACTACACGAAGGTTCGAGGTTCACGCGCTTTGATGTGCGACAAAAAACCGACACAGCTTGGAAAACCCCGAATGCCTCCAAAACTTCGCATAATCATTCGCGAAGGTCGTCCCACACTTGTGGGTTCGCGTATTCGCGCGAATGTGAGTGACCGGCATCACTGGAGGTTGACAATTGAGTTGTTTCCTAAAATTTTTTTTTTGTTATAAATGGAAAGTTCATATATAAGTTTTATAACAAAGTTATTTTAGTTTTTTTTTATTCGCTATAATTTAAAAGTTACATCAAATCAAAAATACGTTTTTGAATCCAGTACCGAAAACACGCCGACAGTTCCCGAATAGACCCGAGCGCGCGTGTGACGTCACTTTGTTAATTGCTATTCATTGCAGCATACAGCTGATACTGTGATTTGACTTTAAACTGATAAAATCTTGATATTATCGTCAATATATTGATAAAAATATCAAAAATGCTAAATCTTAAAAGTTATCGTGCTTGTTTTGTACCATTACGTGTGAATACTACAAAAAAGATAATGTTAAATGTGTACATTTATTCGGAACCTGTACATTTAATCCTACTTTCCTACTTAATGTTATAAATCTGAAAATTTGGATGTTTGTGACTCCATCACGCAAAAACGGCTGAACGGATATAGATGAAAGGCACACAGATAGTTTTTGACCTAACTTACCAGATAGGATACTTTTTATCCCGGAAATAGACCTTTTCCCGAGGAATAAGAGGTTAAATTTTAGTTTTCGTTCATAGATTCATTTTTAGGGTTCCGAAGTAAAATCAGAATTCTTATAGTTTCGTCATGTCATGTCCGTCCGTCCGTCCGTCCGTCCGTCCGTCTGTCCGTCTGTCCGTCTGTCCGTCTGTCCGACTGTTCGACTGTCCGTCCGTCCGTCCGTCTGTCCAAAACAAAGCGCCGAAACCCTTAGTGCTAGAAAGCTGTAATTTGGCATGGATACATATTTATTAAAAAAATTGAAAAGGTCTTCCAAAAATATTATGGGAAGACCATTTTTGGAATTAGGGGTCCGTTTGCGAAATATTTGCTTTAAAGTGCTAATTCTGGTTGGAGTCAAGTGTCCAGGGGTGACAGTTGGCTAAACGGTTGGAGTTGGACAAGTGAAAAAAATCTCAAAAATAGGTTATAATATGATGAATTTACAAGGAAAACTATCACGGCTATGTTAACATGAGTAGTTAATGAATAATAGTCGATAAACTTACTACTTCGGAACTCTACATTGCGCGTAGCCTGACACGCACTTGCCCGTTTCTTTTATGAAACAACTGATGGTTTTATTTTATTAGGTTAGGAATTTTGCCACGTTGATCCTACCTCAATTCAATGAGGATTTGATGATGGGTTCTGGGGCTACAAAGTGGAACTCCTCAATGGTAGAGTAAAACGGAACCGTGTTTAAAGATAACTACTACTACTATTACTATCATTAAATAAATAAACGCTTCACACTCCTATGAGTGTGAAGCCCCTTACTAGGATACCCTGAGTAGTGGGTGCCATAGACAATACAAGGACACACACCCAGACCAAGAACAGAAATTCAAACTAATCATTCAAACCACCTCGCATCGTATCGAACCCAGGACCCTTGACTCAGCGATGTGGCGTGGTATCCATTCGCCACACGGGTCATTGACCAAGTTGGTGTATTTCGGAGACAAAAAATAATTATATATTGTACCAGTTTTATGTATAAAGCGCGTACAAACCCATAACGCCGCAGTAGGTTTCCCTGTCGCGGGTGACATGGACAAAACGTCACTATAACACCCAAGACCCGAGTACAAATATTTATTAGATATGGCCGGGAATTGAACCTGGGACCGAATCGCTATCAACTAGGCTATAGGGTCATCGTATGTATGTACCTACTACTAGCATAGAATTTCTGTAGCATTGCATTGTGCATTTTTTTTATTAATCACATTCTTCATTTCTCTAAGGATCTATATCTGAAATTTACGCAGACGAAGTCGCGGATAGAAGCTAGTTGTATGATAAATGAAATATAATTTATCATACACCCCTGATTTCATACCCCTAACACCCTGCCCTGATTCCTCCCAGACACGATTTACTAGTAAACAGTGTAACCTTTTCTTTTGGTGTAAGTATATAATCAATGGAGAGTTTTATTATATTTAATGAAGAATAAATCATTTAACGTTTAAATTTACAATAAAATTACGTGGAATATCTTTTTGCACTAAATTTAGGATATTTTTACTCAATTCACGTAGAAGCATCTAACACTGTACCTACTATCGGGTAATTCCTTTAACAAAATGACGTCACTAACATGGCGACCAAATCTGGCGCGTTCGTAGTCACGTGATTTTTTTTTGAACTTTTATCAATTTTCAATTCGTTATTATTAATATTAAAATAGTTTTTAAGCGTTTTTAACAATGCCAATTAATATAATTTGTGTTAAAGATTTAAAATACATTTAAAAAAAATATATTTTTTTTAAAATGAACAACTCAATTGGCTGACAGAAGTGCGAATGTCTACCAATGATATTATAATAGAGGTAGATATGTTACTAGCGCGCCGAAGATGAAGAGCGTAACGTGAGCTAAGTAGCCCACCTGCTCGCAGTCACTCTGTCAATACTCTGTCGATACGCACGCTTATATTTTTGTCAGAAGTCCTTGAGATTTGACATACAGCGTTAAAATGCCCTCGTGTATTAAGCGTAAATGCACTAATTACACAAGTAAAAGAAATAAAATTCATGGAATAACATACCACACGTCAGTTATCATGATTTATTGCATTTTATTTAATTTCATTATTTCTCTAACAAAATAAATATGGCGGCATGACAACGCCGGCCGAACGTAGGGCGGACATAGATTAAAATACAGAAGTGACGATATATTGATGCTGTCCCCATTTGTATGTTCATTGTTAAGTACAGAAGAAACGATGGATAATTTTCTCACGAGTACCAGTATCATAATAAAGCCGTACCGTATTAGTATCGAGTATTGTAATAGAGCCTAGCAAAAAGAAGTTCATAAATAATATAATATAATATAAAAATAAAAAGTACATGTATAATACGTAAAACTTTTTTGTATCCGTCGATAAGCAAATAAAAAAATTGAACACTTATTGTAAAAGTATTCCGGTTTGGTTTAACATATAAAATTAACGTAATAATGTGGTTAACTGCTGTTATATTAGATTTCCATCGGACGGACTAATGCGCCATAATCTAAATTTTACTAACAATAATCAAAATTTTACTAACAAAAAATAACCGACTTCAAAGTCTCAAAAACTACTTGTCAGATCTCGTTCAAATTTATGTGGACTGGGACCACATGACAAGCACCTGCTTTCGATTAAAAAAAGAATCATCGAAATCGGTTGGCGTGATATTGAGTTATTCGTCAATTTGTCGCGCACATCTTAACACAAATTTACGACATATGTGGTTTTCTCATGGATGCCATTGTCAGATCTCAATAAAATTAATGTGGGACCACATGACAGCCACCAGCTTTCGATTAAAAACAGAATCATCAAAATCGGTTAACCCAGTTCAAAGTTCTGAGGTAACAAACATAAAAAACAGTCGAATTGAGAACCTCCTCCTTTTTTTGAAGTCGGTAAAAAAATAACCGACATCAAAGTTACTCAAAAACTACAATTCAGATCTCGTTCAAATTTATGTGGGACCACATGACAAGCACCTGCTTTCGATTAAAAAAAGAATCATCGAAATCGGTTGGCGTGATATTGAGTTATTCGTCAATTTGTCGCGCACATCTTAACACAAATTTACGACTTATGTGGTTTTCTCATGGATGCCATTGTCAAATCTCAATAAAATTTATGTGGGACCACATGACAGGCTCCAGCTTTCGATTAAAAAAAGAATCATCAAAATTGGTTCGCCCAGTCCAAAGTTCTGAGGTAACAAACATAAAAAAACAGTCGAATTGAGAACCTCCTCCTTTTTTGAAGTCGGTTAAAAAAGAATCGTTGTTGTTTAAAATTAATGTTTTAAAGAAATGCGTTTTATTATCTACCTACAGAATAAATAAGATGCTATGTAATAATAATGAATAAGACGCCATACCTACTGCTTAGGCTGACTTACACATGAAAAAGGTCGTGGTCCCTATAAATACGCGTATTTACTTTATTCGTAAATGTGTCACCATAATTAATATTTCATCACCGAAATCCCAAAATATTGCTTTAAATAGTTTTGAAATTACAACTTCCTTCCTTAAGTTTATTTTTAGGTACTTTTAATCTACTGACTGTACTGAATTTGTTAGTCTTTGCCGAAGCCAGCCAATCAAATCATCTGCACGATAATCTCCACAATATTGTGCAAATGGACAGAGTTGCCAACTCTAAATTTTTTTCGATATCTTCACAGTTTTTAGTTTAGACCACCAAAATTAAATCTAGTTTAAACTGAAAATCAAGAGGATGTGCAGATTGAAGACGAGTCAGTTTTAGTAGAAATAGTTAAGATTTAAAGTTGATTTACGAATATAAGTATAATTTTCATAACGGTAATATTAAGTTGTTTTGCACAATTTCATTTGTTGGCAACACTGTTGTCAACGTTTGGTGACGCGAACGACAAACACTAGCTGTCTTTTTCACTATTATGGTTTTAGTAAAGCTATCCCTTTTACATCATTTACCAATGTAGTGATTGCCCGATTGGTGTAGGGAAACAAAAGATAAACGTGTGTGTGTTTCGGAACAAATTTTTCGGTTGATTTGTAAGGGCATAACGTATCTCTAATTAATACATCATTGATGTCTACTATATTGTCATTTGCCAAAATAATATTTTTCAGTTTCATTTCTGCAAAATATTAATTGTATTTGATTTTTTGTCATGAGGTGCATTAATTGCGCGGTTGATATTGAGCGCATGGCACGTCACTCCATATCTTCCTTAGCAAGAAACCTGCAATCCATATTGGTAGAATGGATCACTGCAGTACAGGTATAGCATTTTTCTTTACTATTAAGTAGTGCCTACTACGACTAGGTTCACGCGGCAATGTACAATATTCCTGTTTTTTTGCAATACGTTTAGAAAATAAGTTCTATTTTATAATAGGCTCCTAACATTTTTTCTTTCAACTTTTAGGCAAAGGCTACTATACTGTAGATGAGTACATAAATGACAAAGACGCATGGAAATGACCAGCTCTGCAACCAGTTCTGTACAAGCTGTATATTTTTTTGTAATAAATATATCAATGTATTTTTATTTTTAAAAGATATGTTGAGGAGATTTTTTACAGCTTTTCTTGTCCTCCATGACAAAGCACCTTTGCGAAAAGCTGGTTGATTAAAAAATTACGTGCATAAGTGTATCAATGATACCTAAACGAATAAATGATTTTGAATTTGAAAAAAAATTGAATGCATCACCTTATTTGCCTTATTTAGTACTATTGCTATATTTTATTCCCTAATTTTTACATATGTGTACCTAAATGTATACATATAATGAAACACTTAATAATATCAATATGCAGTTTTATTTATATTACGTTTGCTTGTGAATATTTACAGATAGGTAGGTGACAAGTTAATACGTATATTTTATTTAGTACTGCTGGTATTTCTTTTTGTAGGAATAAGGTCATAAAGTCATAATTAAAGTAAAAGACATATATTAATTAATTATCCAAAAGATAAATAGTATTTATTTAATACAAAAATCGCTCTTTAAAGCACTTTTTCACGATTACATATGTTTTGCAGAATGTCAAACTACAAAAGCTAAAACTGCCCGTAAAAGGAGAATCCCGAGTTCTAGAGATTTTTATTGATAAAATTATCAAAGTAGATATTGTAAGCTTTAATGTAAGGTAAAAATAATATGTGTACATTATACTTCACAAATGGGGCAAATGCCCATACAGATGTTGGCCACCTCCTTTAACTTTATTATACTAAATTGAAGAATAAATAAATAAATAAACGCTAACTCACTCACACCCCCGCAGTAGGTTATTACCTGTATAGCGGGTGGCATGGACGACACATGTACACATCACAATTACACCCATGACCCGAGTACAAATACTTATCCGTCACATAAATATCTACCCCGGCCGGGAATCCAACCTGGGACCCCTCGCTTCGCAGGCAGGGTCGCTACCAACTAACTAGACTAAAGGGTCGTCAGAAACAAAATATTTTATGAAAAAGTAGAACCCTTTAAACTTTTAAACCCTTTAAAATCTATGATGTTTTGACTAAACTTTAACTTACTGAATCTACCGATTCAGTAAGTTAACAATTTCATGCAGTTATTAATTTTTTCTTTCATAAGTTTGAACGACTTCTATTCGACACATTATTATCTTATCATTATATATTTTATAATCGGATAATCGCTATTATTACTTAATTAAATTAATGTGTATTAAGACAGAACATTAAAAACCATTTCATTTTTAGTTTTAATAAATGTATTCGTAAGACACGCATTTCATTGAAAATTATTCCCTAATAGTTATTAGTTATCAGCATGACTGTTATTAGCGGACATGACAAAATTATAAGGATTCCGATTTCACTTCGGAACCCTAAAATACTGTACAAGATATTAACAATATTTTACATCTTTTCGAAATACTCTTCTTCATTCTCTATTCAAAGTTCCATTCACCTAAAGTCTAAACAAACAGCTATTAAAACACTTGCCAGTCTTGATCTGATAGTTCCGAAATTGCGACTTCGTAGGCGGCCACGGCCTTTTTGGGAACAAAAAGAAATCACAGGGAGCTAAATCAGGACTGTACGGTGGATAGGTGGATAGTGAATAGGTTTCAACACCAGATTCCTCAAGAAACGCCTTTGTTCTGAGGGACGTACATATGTGACGAAGCGTTGTCGTGATGAGGCATGATTCCCCGAAGCCCAATCTCCTCTCTAGCAGAACTTGGAAAACTTTCGGCAACGCTACTGTTGTATACCATTCCGAGTTAACAGATCTATGATTTTTCAACATTGTTGTCGACACATGCCCGCTGCGAGAAAAAAAACTAGCCACCATTTTTTTTACCAACGTTACGAGGTCTTTTTTTCAGTTTTGTCAGTTTGTTCAAGCAAACTGAACGACTTTCCAACATATGGACGCCATCACGAACTCTTGGCTAATATATTTGCCACTACATTCGCCACAATGTTGGCCAACGTGAGAACCGGCGCAAACCGACAGCCAAAAAGCGATATGATACGAGTAAAGTTAGCTGTTACGACGACCCCTGTGGCGCAATGGTTACCATGACGGATCGCCGCGCCAAGGATCCTGGGTTCGATTCCCAGTGACGCAGTTTGGATGATTAGTTTGAATTTCTGTTCTTGGTCTGGGTGTTTGTCTGTTGTCTTTATGTGTTGTCCATGGCACCCACGACACGGAATCCTAGTGTGGTGTGAGTGAAGAGTTGATTCCTTTTACAAACAAAGAGTTGTGGCATACGGGATGAAATATTCTGCTATTTTTGTTCAGTTACGCCATGGAAGTGTTACTTCTTACGTGCGTACATAAGTACACACACACGTTTTTTGTCACGTTTGGAATGTGGGCATTAGAAGTGTGGGGATTACGTGTGGTATAAACATATCGAACCCTTCCACACGTTATTGACGCTCCTGGATGTTTACCCATATCACACTACCGAGACACGTAGCTGAACAAAACGCCATGCGGCCAGCAGACTGAGTGGTGCAAAATGAATTTGAGATGTATTTACAATTTTCTGTGTCGCTTCATGCGTGCGGTGTTGCATGCATAGTAGTTAGTATTTAATAAGCTTGTTCCATTATATTATTTCACGATTTCCGTTCTGTTGTTTACCTCTACGTATTTATTATGTTATTATAACTGTTACCACTATCTTGTGGTCACGTGCTCACCGTTATTAAGGTGCAATAGACTAATGTTTAAAAGGTTTAAAATAAATTAAAATACAAAAAGCATATTATGTTCAATAATAATTCTATGTCGTGTAGTGTGTCATCTACACTTAAAATCAGGTGGGATTGTGGTCAAGAATTAACTTAGTCGTGTAAAAAAAAATCTTCTGGCCATGTATTTTTTTACACTGTACCAGCACTCCGCCCGCGACTTTGTTCACGTTTTCCGGGATAATAAGTGCCCCATGTCATGGTCTAAATATCTGTGCAAAAAAAACTTGTGCGCTAAATTTCATGAAAATTCGTTCAGTCGTTTTTGCGTAAAAGAGTAGCAAACATCCTCACAAATTTCCAAATTTATAACATATGCACAGAAGACATAATAGACAATAAATAGTACATAATAGTAGTAGTAGTAGGATAATTTTTAAAGTTTTGTGCGTTTAAAAATGATGAAATTGTTTCTTTCGCAAGGGTGTTTGCTGTGTCTTAATTTTGTCCACTGTCATAGATTCCATGTTAGAAGTAGTAATAAACAGTGCTTCACAAATGGATATGATGATGAAAATCATCAACCCAATTTGTTCTCATCTTTTCAGAGGTCAGTCGTTTTACCTATGTCACTCCTAATTGCCAATCACTCAATCACATTATCGTTAGAGCGATTCGCATGAAACTGATATTGTGTAATGACATTCCGATATAATTACTAAGAGTTCAGCATTTGATTCGCTTTTAAGGCGGTGGCCCGTCATAAAACCTTTAGGAAAGACTACACCAAGAAGCTAATCGTAGACTAAAGTGTCAGGAATCTCGGACAGATTTAAGTGCATTTATTTAAGAAAGAAGCGGGTTTACCAATGAGATGCGGGTCAAATTACCACTTCCTTCACATTGAACGTTTCTATGACACCTTTGGTGTAGCAAGTTCGCATGGCCACCGGTAACCGCTAACCATCACGTATCTTCACTCTTCATTGCAGGCGGCGAACCAGTAATCATGCCTCGTTACTACTATGTACTATAGAAGAAACGTGCAATTATTCCGCATGGAATGTACCTACTAGATGACTGACACTTTGTTAGTACGAGAAAATTAAAACGGCTAATGTCTTAGATATAGGACTATAATTTTTTTGGGATAATTTTAAGTCTGAGCACGCTGAGCAAAGCCTGAGCACGGTTTATAGATCCCACTCTTAAGACCCCTTTGGTTAATTTTCCTTTTCTTTTCCTTCTGATAGCCTCTTTTAACTACTCTAAAATTGAAGTGTGGAATTCTTCGGTTATAGAAACACCTTCCTTTTAAAATCAATCAACAAAATTCCTTCTGTGTCCCAGAAAACTCTCGCCGTGAGCTTTCCCGCCGACTGCCGACACCTTGAATTTCTTAAGGGGTTGTAACCTTTTAATTCCACTACATGGAATATTGCTTACACTCAGGTTCATAGTGATGAACCCAAATTTTATCCCCAATACCAATTTGCTCCAAAAAACCATCCTTGTGGATGACCACAAGGTGTGATGACATACTGGTTCAAAAACGCACGAGAAAACTCGACGCGTTCTGTGTTTGTTTTGGTGTGAGCATTCTAGGCACCCATCTTACACTGACTTTTTTTATGCCGAGTTGATTATGGAGGACTGCGAGGTGTTTTTAACCGACAAAAAAAGGAGGAGGTTCTCAATTCGACACCTATATTTTTTTTCTTAAACACATGACTCACCGATGACTGTAATGAATTTTGGAACGAAGTTCCTTATCGCGCGTTGCGAAAGGGGGCTAAACGGAAAAAATTAAGAGGAAAAAAGTTGTAACGACACTTTTTGCCGTCGTTACAACTCGTGCGGCGTCGTTACAAGTCGGCGCATGTTTCTCTGTCTGTCTCTCTCTCTCTCTCTTATAGAAAGCAAGCCAGATATTTTCGTTTCGTCTTTCTATTTATTAGTGAAGCAATTGTAATTAAATTTTATTTACATTTAGTTTATCATGATTTCTGTAATATTTTCTTAGAAACATTTAATAATATGCTCATTGAATTTCATACATGACAGGATTGAAATGTTATGACAGTGTAGTAAATGTAGAAATGTTTTTTAATATTTTCTAAATTTCCATAGATATAATTATGTTTTCTTGTTATCTTATATAGATTATATCTAAAATTTAGCTTTATTGTATTTATACAATTATTGTACAATTGTATTTAATGTTTCTAAGAAAATATTACAGAAATCATTATAAACTAAAGGTAAATAAAATTTTATTACAATTCCTTCACTAATTAATCGAAAGGAACTTCGTTCCATCCGGGTGTCCCTTGACACCTCTAATTTTTTACCTAAATTTGTTTTTTACCTAATTTTGACGACCTGTGTGGCGCAATGGTTACCATGCCTGATCGCCGCACCGAGGGTCCTGGGTTCGATTCCCAGCGAGGCGGAAATTTGAATGATGAGTTTGAATTTCTGTTCTCGGTCTGGGTGTGAATGTCCTTGTCTAGTGTGTTGTCCATGGCACCCACGACACAGGGAATCCTAGTGTGGGGCTATGAGTGTGAAGCGTTAAAAATAAATAAATAAAAAATATTTCCTTTTATCTCAAAGAAAACATCAAATTACGAAAACGTGATTCTCCGTCATCCAGAGGCTCATATTTGTGATATGCATGTACCATTAATAACAGTGCGGACCGTCAGCGGAGTAATTAACTAAGCCCGTGAGTCGGCTACGTAAAGTTTGTTACGAACGCGGTTTAGTTCTAATCCTTAGAGTAATTATTATTAGTAATACATACTCTAAGTTCTAACCACATTACACTTGGCTGCTATGAGTTTCTTGACCAACTTTGATGAATATTGTTTTATGCAATTATTTTACATGTTTATTTCAATAATTCTAACAATAATATTTTTTTAAATCACCGTTAGAGCTTAAAGAGACATACGAGTAAGGTTCGAAAGTTACATGTAATTGGTTAATTACGGTCGAATATCGTTCACAGAGCCGCTAAGAATAATACATTATTCATGTAATGCTTTGAAGCCTTTGAATTAATTACATTGAACATAAACAACTTATATTGGATTATTGGATAGCTATTGGAATACACTCAAATTAAATGCACACAATGTGCACGTACCTATATACATATATTTAATTAACCTCTGATGATCGATATGTTCTTTGTGTGCGCCGACTGCGCCCATAGGTGGACTCTAATACTTGTTAAATTTGTATTGGCTGTCCGCTCCGTGACTCGTGCACCTCGAGAGGTAGGTCCGCGCAGCGCTGGGCGCCCGCCACCGCCCGCCCGCCCGCCCTACGCCAGCTCTCCGATAGATTCATCAGTCATGTATCGCGCGCACCCCCAGTCGAATACACGCGTCCCTTGCTGCATCCGAACGGGTACGTTAATAACAAATTGCTCTTGAAATGTTTTTGCAACCACTGTTATTTGTCGGTTTCAGTGAATAATTCCGGGCTCTAGAAAAGTGTTTAGTTTATGCTTTCGGATGGCGGAATCGACGATTTTATGGCATTTAACGTAAAAAGTCAAAATTAAAATTACTTTAAAAATGTAAAATTCTATGTTTGAAATTTTCAAAAGTCTAATTCTTAACAAATAATCAGGAAGTAACACCTTTTTACTACATTATTTGGTTTTTGATTTCTATTTTCGTTCTTTACATTTTTATTTTTCTTGGTGTTGAAGGATTTTTTAACTAGACGATCGTTACATACGGGCGAAGCACACTTGGTAAGAATTAATTTAAGCGTTAGGGTTCTTCAAAGTTTATTTTGTTTCTAAACTTAATTTGTTGTTGAATCATGTTAAACTTTGTATGAAGCGTAACGTAACGAATAAAGATTGTTTTCTTTTATTTGGGAATGAAAGCATTAAGTTGTTCTACTTCTATCCGATCGCATACACCTGTTGAGGGTTCACCCTGTCGGAACTACCGAATGAGCTACTGATCTGTAATCTAGTCTGATAATAATTATAGGTTTTTGTGGTCATGAATTATTTAACCATTTATTTAATGTTTTTGCTTCTCATGGAAGTTTACAAAGATATGTCCTGAAATTGTAATTCAAATTAAATTATTCTTTGGATTATTGAATCTAAATTTCAAAATTAAGATGTCCTCATGTTTTGTAAAATCAATTTTAAAATAAAGCATAGAACGAATTTCCTTTTGTTGTTTTTATAATGATACTAGCTTCTACCCACGACTTCGTCTGCGTGAACATCAGAATTGGTTCCTTAGAGGAATGAAGAGTATGATTAATAAAAAAATGATATAAAAATTATATGCTAGTAGCACATAATTATTATAAACCTGTAAACAAAATTTCCATATTTAATTATACCACTTATCTATGATCACTTATCCCAATATAAAAAGCAACCTATCTTTTAATGCGGAATATTAAATATCTGTGAGCCAAATCACTAAATCCGCGTGATTGAATAAGAATTTACCGTCTTGGGGCGGCTTATAATAATACTAACCCCAATCCCACGACGGACGGGTGTCGGCCTCTTGCCGGTTGCCTCTTAGGCGACTAAATCCGGCCCGCTAATGGTAGAGCCCCTCGGTGGGTTTATATTGGTAATATTGATTTTAATTGAGGTGACTTGGTATCTGTAGTAAAATCCTAGGTTTCTATCTGTCCTATCCTATCTATGTTCGTTGTTTTAACTACCTCTAATTTTTCAACGTGCGAGTTAAGTTGAGAAGTAGATAATTAATAAATCGTTCGAGATTTTACTGACTTACCAAAAATACTTGATACTATTTTAGTAATTTTAAGTACCTAGCTAATCGACCGATAGACCAAAGGCTCACAAATGCAAACTATCGATATTATTACGGAATATTGACCTCATAAAACTAGAGTATTGCACATCCCTCTTTGTTGTAGGTATTTAGTTTATGATTCACTGTGCCGGGGGCTGGGGGCACGACAACAGCTGTTAGGAAGTCGGGCGGTGAAAAGGTTAATAGCATACAATATCATTGTAGGCTATATGACCGCTTTCCACTGCAAGCGCAGCTGACTTCGTACGAACTCCGTTCGACACGCAATAGTAAATTTCATAGAAGTGCTTCGAAGAGCGGAACGGACTAAACGAGTGCAAAGAGTTACAAAATAGGTCGGAATATTGAAGTTGGAAGGCAAATAATTATTTCAGTTAAACATTTTTTCAGTGAAAATTAAGTAAGGAAATACGCGGAAATAATGGGCGAAACGGTGTAAGAACACCGTTTCGCCCATTACCCGTCCGCGGTGAAATGCAGGCAAAAGGGTTAAGAGCGGGAAACCCCGAATGGAGTTGTGTCTGCACATGGCGGGCGAACGTAATGTTACTGTCATTTTGTCACTATTCGTTTTGGCAAATTTTCAGACTATTCGTTCGTTGGCGATGTGGATATACATAACTATAAATTTTAAAATTTAAAACACCCCCGACAAGGACTGTGGTTGGATGGGTGACTGCTAGTGAAAAAAAATCTTAAGCGTTTCCGTGCTTTGGAGGGCTGGTAAAGTCGTTGGTCCCGGTAACAATATATGTAACACAACAGTCGATAAGCCATGTCGGTGGCCCTCGGGTGGCATAAAAACTTTCGATACGTGGGTTGTATGTATGTTGTATAGCTTGCTAATGCTAGTCATTATTCGCAGGTGTTTTCGTATAGAACGCGTCGGGAGCTGCGTCAAGCTGGCTGCCGCTCGCTGCGCCCGCTGTGAAATCTTGGCGGAACCCATTTGCGTATTGAACAAAGCGAGGAGAAGGCGCCACGTGTGGGCCTGTGTACAACCGGGGGCGGGCGCTTTGCGCCGCCCCACAATTGCATATGTAAGTATTATTCATTCAACACGTGTAAAAGTCAAGTTGAACGGGTCACACATAAGTAATGTTCTACGGTCTACGAATTCGAGACACTTGTTGAAAACACCCAGCTGTGTAAGTAGGTACCTGCATATTATTAGTAATTAGACTAATTAGTTATATTAATAAATATAATTAATCAGTAATAGGCGATAGTGCTCACTTCGTGGCCCGTATAAATTTCACACCTTTATAAATGAATAATAAACTAGGTAAGTAACAATGGAAGCGTAAAGTAGCTTCCTGGCATATTATGTTCTTTGTTATTGGAAAAGGGGCTTATAATAAGTATGTTGACCATCATTTATGCGATTATTAATTCAGTGAATATCGATCGGTGCTGCACGCGAATATAATTTGCACCAAGTCGTACGTCGTGGCTATTTAGTTATTACGTCTAGTATTCTATATAATCTCCAAACTAGGGGAAGGTAATCGTAGCAATATAATAATAATTTAAATTTCATTGCCCTTTTCGGCCGTCCTTGGAGAGTTTGTACCTACTGATTCCCCACCTCCACCAGGAATATTTTCTATCGTTATTCGATTGCCATAGTCCATCGTAGTTTGTTCAGTCCAACAGATAGTTTGACCTGGAGCATCTTGACATTTTCTGTAGGCGTATTAATGCGTTTGATAACATACATTATACCTACTAATTGCGCTTTTAATATTGGCGTGTTTAAGAGACCTCTTTAAAAAAATGAGATGGTTTAAAAACCTGTAACAAAATACAACAGGACACTGGACAACAGAATACAATATGATGAGTCAGTACTAATTTGAATATTTGCCGTAGTTTTGCCCCGCGATTGGTGTTGTGATGCTTATTTATTATTCTCTTGTTATTATACCTGTATTATTTTTTTGTTATTTATTTTTATGATTATTTTGTTTTTACTATTGATTTTTTATCCTTCTTTTTATTTATATTTTTTAATAGTTGCCTTTGCGAAAACTTACCTGTTGCACGTAGACAGAGTCCAGCCAGTGTGCCATTTGGACACGACACGACTTCGTTTTACTTAATTTGTTTGAGGTTTATTTTTGTCCTGATTTTTGTTTAAATAATTTATTTTATTAAGTTGCGCTTTGTGTTTCTTTTATTATGTTATTGAACAATGATGACATAGCATTAAAGTCTGGTACATTATTCGTGCCTGTAAGCGGTCAACGAATTACACCATATTAATTACGAGACAACGTTTAAATGATTGTATTTATATGAGGTGTACTCTGTTGCCGGGGTTTGGGTTTTGCACCACCCAATTGAATCCTGAAGGTACTTGCATGGTGGTTGTGGTGATTTGCGGCCCGGCTAGCTACCGCCCTCCTTAAATCGACTGTCAAATGTTTTATACTTGTTTCGGTGGCTGTGTCGGAATGCTAGTAATTATATGGGTCCCTCGGTTCCATATCGGTCGGTTCATGGGCGACGGTGATCACCATTACCATTTACCATCAGGTGGCACGTCTGGTTGCTTGTCGACTAGTTACAAAAATTAAATTAAAAAAATTACGAGCCACTTACGAATGAATGGTTTATACCAAGATACGGTGGATAGAGAAGTGAACTCAATTACATTTTGAAATCTTCCGGTGAATTTAAGAAACTTTTACCGCATTCAATAATTCGGTGAAGATGCGTGGTCCCGAATCAACTCGCTGAGCGTAAATTAATTTTAATAGGATGAGAGGAGAGAGAATAATTCGAAAAGCGTAGTTGGCTGGCGTCATCAAAGATACTTTTATTTCATTATTGTAAACGAATATAGCCTTTAATTACCTAGATTCCAGGGTGGTTGATTAGTGTCAAAAACATGATTCAATATAAAGCGTTGGCGGTGACGTGTGAGGGTGGTGGGTGGTGGGTGGTTGAAGGGGTGCGTACCGAGTCGGCCAGCAACGCGGGAGGGATTCGCAGTACACTATCGATCATATTATTTGTCAATGTACTATTAAATGATTTTATGCATTGCCATTACATGGTACGAGCCTCTCAATATATTTCATAATTTTGGAGACCTAGAACATACGCTGCTCCAGTGCGGTTTGGTGGAGGGCTTAGTAGTCATCACAAGTTTAGTGTAGTAAGATTTCATACCTCTAAATCAAAATTTTGTCACTAGCGGTGATCAACTCATCTACCGACTGGCACCGCTGTCGCGCTTCAACCGAGTTATGAACAACGCAAAGCTGCTGGCGTGCGAATATAAATAGGTAGTATTAAAGGGACTCGAGCAATGCCTTTTTCGATGAATGTTAATAGAGTGATGGTTGAGAAAAAGATTAGGGTCAAGTCCAGGCTGCGACAATCACGCAGTATTCTCGACTTATAACAAGTACGCTGAGGCGAAGGCTGAGCGAGTTCTTGTGCGTCCAATTTATAACGAGCTACTTGTTTTAACTTCAGCCGGCAGTCGTTATAATATATTTCACGTATAATATTTGACCGGTATAATATTAGTATATTATTGTAGGAATTACGAAAAGCTTCCTCTAGTTGTGGAGACTACAGTATTCTAAAATAACACCACGTGAGTTGTACTTGATAGTCAACATTTCACCTGTAAATGACCTACATTAACATTTTAAAGTCGTCACTATTTTGTCAATTTACATTACCTAATAAATACAGTTGTTTGTGCCCTGGTCAATAAATAATGCGGTGGTGGAATATGGTCTGGTTTGGCATGCATGAATGAAATCAGTAAACAATTCGTACACTATTGGATGTTTTAACGTATATAACGTATGAGAACAACGCATGAATACCTTTATCAGAGTTCTCCATTAGGTATATCCGCAGATGTTAGATATGATCCGCAGAATCTGTCGACCTACATTGATTAGCTTACTGCTCTGTTGACTTAAGCGCTTGTTTACACTAACTCGCGGGCGCGGTCGCGGTCGCGGGCGCGTTCGCGAAATATCAAACATATGACTTACTATGAAAGTGTTCACATCAAATCGCGCGCGCGGTGTAAGTAGCGTCTACCGCGCCCGCGCCCGCGCGTTCAGTGTGAACAAGTACTAATTCATCACATGAAACAAAACAAAAAGTTGTTGTCATAGGTACTATTGGCACCCATTTAGATCTCAATTCTTTTTTGAAGTTATACTTTCTTCAGGCGCGTTATGAAATAAATGGAAAAAAATGATGAGTGAAATTTTTATAGTGGCCACTCACGGCCAGTCCATCGCGTAAATGGCGTGATATACAGCCAAAATTTGATCGTGAATGTGAAAAACTGATGGCGTGGTATAAAACACTGGATTTCCAATCGCGCCATGGCGTCACGCCGCAACATCGCGCCGACGGATCGTGAATGCGCAAACCCACATCCATTTTTTAGGGTTCCGTAGCCAAATGGCAAAAAACGGAACCCTTATAGATTCGTCATGTCTGTCTGTCTGTCTGTCTGTCTGTCTGTCTGTCTGTCTGTCTGTCTGTCTGTCTGTCTGTCTGTCTGTCTGTCTGTCTGTCTGTCTGTCTGTCTGTCTGTCTGTCTGTCTGTCTGTCTGTCTGTCTGTCTGTCTGTCTGTCTGTCTGTCTGTCTGTCTGTCTGTCTGTCTGTCTGTCTGTCTGTCTGTCTGTCTGTCTGTCTGTCTGTCTGTCTCCACTTTTTTCCGAAACTATAGGAACTATACTGTTGAAACTTGGTAAGTAGATGTATTCTGTGAACCGCATTAAGATTTTCACACAAAAATAGAAAAAAACCAATAAATTTTGGGGGTTCCCCATACTTAGAACTGAAACTCAAAATTTTTTTTTTCATCAAACCCATACGTGTGGGATATTTATGAATAGGTCTTCAAAAATGATATTGAGGTTTCTAATATCATTTTTTTCTAAACTGAATAGTTTGCGCGAGAGACACTTCCAACGTGGTAAAATGTGTGTCCCCCCCGTAACTTGTAAAATAAGAGAATGATAAAACTAAAAAAAACTATATGATGTACATTACCATGCAAACTTCCAACGAAAATTGGTTTGAACGAGATCTAGTAAGTAGTTTTTTTTTAATACGTCATAAATCGTAAACCGCAATTTACCTCGATCAAAGTTACAACGAACTTCAAGAACTTTTATATTATGTTACTTGCTGCTACGGAACCCTTCATGGGCGAGTCCGACTCGCACTTGGCCGCTTTTTGTTCATTTCGCGCCGAGACGTCGAAGGAGACAGTTCCAAAAGTCATTGTATAATTTTGTGTAACAAAATGGCTTCTGGACGCAACGTCATGTCAACGTCTTTCGATCAGGTCAAACGCGCAAATGAAAGAGAATTGGAATGATCGTGAATGTGAATCATGTTTGGCATCCATCCATTTTGACATATGTCATTTGGAGCCACGCCAAATGGCGCGACTGTGAGTGACCACCCTTATATTTGTAACACGGACAATGACACAAAAACGACGATCACGAAAAACGTCAAGCACGTTTTTAAAAACGCTCGTTTTGATAAAATTATTATATTATTTATATAATATATATATATATATAATATAATTGTTTTTTTTAATATTGTTAGGATATTATTTTTCAATATTGTTTTTTTTAAATTAGTTTTTTTAATATTGTTTTTTGATTATTTTTTTTTTCGAAACTTGTTTTGATTATTTTTTTGAAATATTATTAAAAAAAATTGTTTTTTTTGATGCCAAAGAAGTGTAACTTCTCACGCGCGTACATAAGTATTATTATGTATATGTATGTATGTATTATTTATGTTTTTTTTTTAATTTGGCTCTCATTTCACTTTTATGTTTTTGATGAGATAACGTTGTTTATTCGATAGGAATATTGATTGCATCGGCAACAAGTTAATATGTGCGGGATACGTTGAATGTAAATTGTAAACTTATTGTTGGAGAACGGTCAAATGAACCTGGGTGGCGCGGCGGCGGCGGGTCCGGCGAGGTGGCTCGATGCTTAATTGATGCTTTCAAAGAGGCCTATTGCCCTACTACACGCTATACAGAGTATTATCTCGTTAAAACCTACCTTTAATATACTAATTAATCTTCAATGTATCAATGACACTTTTCTACATGCAACAACCCATTAGTAGCCCTTTACTGAACACGGGTCTGTCCCTTTGAGGAGGCAGGCCTAGAAGAGAGAGAGTTGCTCTAGTGCGGATTGATGGAGGGGTCCAGGGGGGGCCGAGGTGACGGAAGTTTTCATGCCGAAGCACGGAAGTGTATACGAGTTTTTGGCCACTAGTAGTTACTCACCCAACTACAGACCGCGTCACCGCACCCGCGGCTGTTGCCTTACTCAGTTAGTTGATTATTTAGAATCGATCCAAGCCGCCGGGCTATTAGTGCTACACAAACACACACACACATACACACACACACATACACACACACACATACACACACGCACACGCACGAATTTTACCGGTAACCGTAAAAAATTTTGGAAAAAGTTTTTACTCGACTGTAAGACATCTTATTATCAAAATATGTACATGTAAAGATTCGATAGTGTACGAAATAAATACGATACGGATACGTGTTTCGAGTTTCCTTTATTAGATTTCATTCATGTAACGGCAAATTTACTCATCGTCTCAATGCATACAAATATTAAGGCTCGCTCGGGTGGATCCTACCAAATACCTATCATATTATGATAAACTCTATTAGTCAACAAGTGCCTTTTTGGTCAACTTTTTTCAGCATTCTCGGAAAAATATGAACGAGGTGTCATTCGATTCGGAATGGCATGTAGATAGATGATTTTTGATAAAAATCAAGTCCCGCTTGCAAAAATTGCAAAAGTTATGTTTATAACTAAAAATAAAAAAAATGTTTTAGATTTTTGCAAATATGACAAAAACTAATTATAGTAAGAAATAGTAAGTATAAGTGCTATCATGTATACTGGCCTCAATCCTGTTTAAAAATAATGTTTTAAAATGTAATTTTTTTCGAATTTCATTTGTATTTTATTATTGCGTAATAAAACATACATTTTGCGATTTTTGTTACTGGAATTAAAAAAGTTATTTTTTTTGCTTTGACTGCCTTATTCATCGTGTTAAATGCATACTTATAGTGTTATGCCGTATTTATAGTGTTATGCTCGTTTGCCGTCTATTTCCATAAAAAAACTTAGCGCTGCGTACTTAGTAAACGGACCTTAACTTTTGAGGTGAAGACTAAGCTCCAAAAAGTACGAGGAGTTACATTAAGCAAAAAAACTGTGAGAAGAAGACTGAAATCGGCTAGAATAACACACATTCTTTGCGTTCCTCTAATTTTGTCCATAAGTGTCTTTAAGTTTATTACCAGGTGTATTAACTAGTACGCTTCTTTGTAGATACCTGCCAGATGGTCTATTGACATCCGGCTACTACAAACATGATGTAGGGCCAGATCCGGACTGCATCACACTCGACCCGTTCGCATCAGACGATTGTTTAGATGTTTTTTCACCGGTTTATCAGTTCCTGCCGCTTGAGTAAGTATTACCATTTATTTTTAGCCAATAAATATTTAGAATTTAAATGAATTGTTATTTTATTTCATAATATGTACTATTACGTAATGTATGTTTGTACATTATTATTGTATTTCTCTAGTAAGTGAAAGATGAAGAAGAAAATTATTACTTATTTTATAATTAAAGTAACTATTGTTGCCTGTCGAGATGATCTTTGTCTGTATTTGGGCGAATTGTGGACGGGAGATGATCAATATCCTTTCATGAACACTTTCACACAACGCACGTTAAACCACTGTTTCTTTCTTTTCTTCTGGAAATAGGGTCGGTTATTAATACTTCCACTTTAAATAATCTCCTCAATTACGAGAAGTGATCTTCGCCTCTATCGACTGTTCAGTTCGAAACGTCAATTGGCGACTTTGCGCTTATTGTCGTGCAACAAGACTTCTAATTTTATTATCAGTAGAGATATTGAGCAGTTAATATCAAACTTTACACCATGAATCTACTAAACTTTCACATAAATGTAAAAAATTGTAACATATTCGAAGTCTGAGTGAAAAATGTGTATGTATGTATATATTTCTGTCTGTCTGTCCAGTAGGTCCTGTATGTCTAGTAAGTATCGCATACATTTTAATGTAAAATATTTCCTGCTTACAATTCTGTGTTTGATGTGACATGATTGTGCAAGGTTCCGAATGCGTGAGGGCTTAAAACTATGTTCGTTGAGAAATTGAATATGAAGTGGTTGCTAATATTTTTTGCGACAGCGAGTGAAAAGTCGCTGTCGCAAAATAATATTAAACGTTAACTGACGCGCCGTCGGTTAATGTTAAATAATAATAAATTCAATTCGATTCCAATTTTGACCGTGGTCAAAATTTTGACCGTGGTCAAAATTGGAACGCGACGTGCCGGGTTGTGCCTTCCTACGGACACCGCGGCGCCGTAATAATCAATGGCGGAGGTTACACGTAAAAATACGAATTGCGATCCATCAATACGAAATTATGATAGTCAAGATGTTTTATTTATGATCGTAATGTTTTTTCAACCCTGTAACATCTAAACAGGAGTCGGCACTCGAAGTGCAGTTACCAACTTCACCTAGCTGTAGCAGCCAAATGGCTTAAGTAAGCGCGCTTTGACTTGAATCATATTGTTTTATGTCAGAGCTAAAAAAAAGTTTTAGCAATGGAATTCGAACGCAACAGTGTTATTGCCTTGTATTTGTATCGAAAGCCGCAACCAGATATCGTTAATGAGCTTCGAAACCTTGTGTGGTGAACTAAATGTTTGTGTATCAAACCATTAAACGTTACAATGATACTAGTAGCATCAGAAAACGGCATGGTAGTGGAAATCGAAAAACATCAACATCACCAGAAATGGTTCGAAAGCTAGAGGCCAGAATTTAACAGTTATTTATGTTTTATTTATTTTCCCTTTTTAGGGTTCCGAACGAAAAATAAAAAAACGGAACCCTATAGGATCACTCGTGCGTCTGGGCGACCGACCTACACAGCCAATTTTCTCCGAAAGTACTGGACCAAATTACTTGAAATTTGGTATTCATGTGCTATTTTGTGACTCAAAGACGAAGGTATCAAGAAAACAAATGATTTTTTTATGATATAATATTAAAAAACTGTTTTGCAAACCGTATTGTGTGGCATGTCAAATAAAAGGGCTTATTGTTAGGATCTTAAATATTGGATATTTTTAAAATTATTATTAATATTGGATATTTTTAAAATTATTCGAGAAAGAAGGAAAATTGACCATTCCCCCCTTATCTCTGTAACTACTAAGGCTAGAAATTTGAGAAAAATACATATACAATACTGGCGCGGAATCCGCGCGTTTTCGGCGCCTCAAAGGCGATCCTCATTTGCAATGCGGAAAACGTGCAGATTCCGCGCGTTGCGTCGCGTACGCTTCAAAAATATGCCGTGTGTGCTCTAAAGCCTTGTAAGATACCAAAAGTACAAGATTTAAGACCTGCACAAATAGTCCAGTGCCGATAGCTCTAAAAACGGTAAAAAGTGAAAGAAAATTATAGTAGAATGAAACCTATTGCAAAAGGAAGAGAATATAACGAAGATTATAGGAAAAATAAATTACGGGCGATCTGAGGTCGGGAAGGATTTTAAGGGAAAAAATTGGTTTATCTTGATTTCCGGAAAACTACAAGTCCTATTGAAAAAAGTTGAATGGCAAAGTTGTAGGTAATAAAAAGATCTACAACTTTTTTATTTACACTTTTTTACATAACTTCAAAATTTATGTGAAAAATTCTAAAAACCACGTTTTTGGTTTTTTATCTTTTACAAATTTTTTTTCACGAAATGTTGGTGAAAACTTACCTTTGTATGTCCTTAATATACTGTCCTTAATATACGAAATGTTTTCCCAAAAATAAATTAAAAATAATTTAATTAAAAATACTAGCGGCCAAATTTTGACAGGCAACCTAGTAATTATATATTCTCCTCATTTTAAATATGCATAAAAAATTGGTTTGTAGTAAAAAACAGATGAGCGCAGGATTTTGCGGCCGGCTAAGGGTCAACGCATATTTATTCGGCGCCATTCGCGTTTCGCCGAATGATTTTGTTTACACTTATTCGGCTCGGCTTCTATCAGCCGCGTACGGCGTCGTAAGAATGCGAACGACTGCTTACGGCGTCGTAAGAATGCGAACGGCTGCGTACGGCACTGAATACGCTGCGAAGTCCGTCCGAAGACGTTAGTAGGTATAGTCTACACGGGAACTATGAAGGTCGCAACCTGTCGACAAGGCCAAGGAGTCAAAAATCTTCCATGTACCTACCTACAGCGCGGCGCCGTTCCGCCGCGTTCGGCGTCGTACGCGGCGTACGCGGCCGAAAGATAAAACACATTTGTCGTCGTTTTCTACTTGTTTACCGCGAAAGCGGAATCGGCGCCGAAAAGCCGAAAGGATGCGTACGCGTCTCCATACAAAATCGTTGTTTACTATGGACAAAAGCCGAATGGAGCCGAATAAATGTGTTTTGACCCTAAGACATCATTCTGTGGTCCCAACGCATGTTGAAGATTCAATGTGTGAAAATGACAAGTTGCTTGTTGTGTAGTTGGTACTTTCATTGTGCACAGCTCACTACGTCAACTTAAAAAATATATTTGATATATTAAAATGTTGAATCGTTTTCAGGCACTGTAACGTACAGTAGGCGCGCGAGTTGAATGCATTCGGGGTCTGAGGTAAGGCGCAGGAGCGTGCCCCCGCCACCCGCTTCTTGCCTCGAACGCCCGGAGTGTAGTGTTGTCTTTGATAATTTTATTATCGCGCGCATTCGTTGATATCAATTCGGTTATATTTATTGTGCTTGAAAATAAAGCTTAAAAACTTGTTTTATCAATACTAGCTTTGCCCCCGTACCCTCTGTGTTGTTTCAGGGTTTAATTTACCTTCATACCATATTATCAGATCAATCAGTTCAACTCCTTTTAGTCTGATTTTATTAACACTTACGTGGAAACAAACATTCATATATATGATTAAATTATGTTAAATTTCTAATTCGAAATTGTCGACATACATCATAAATTAATTACCAATTGAGTTGTTCATTTTAAAAAACATAGTTTATATTTTTATGTATTTTAAATCTTTTACACAAATAATTATATCGATTGTCATTGCTAAAAACTCTTATATAAAAAATATTTTTAATATTTTTAATAAAGAATTCAAAATTGATAAAAGTTCAAAAATAATCACGTGACTACAAACGCGCCAGATTTGGTCGCCATTTTAGTGACGTCATTTTGTTAAAGCAATTACACAGTGTTATAAGCTTATACGTGAATTGAGTAAAAATATCTGGAATTTAGTGCAAAAATATATTCATAACACGTAATTTTACTGTAAATTTAAATGTTAAATGATTTATTCTTCATTATATATTATAATAAAACTCTCTATTGATTGTACACACTAAATAAATTTAGATTAGGTTACACTGTTAACTGGTAAATCGTGTCTGGAAGAAATCAGGGCAGGGTGTTAGGGGTATAAATCAGGGTTGTTTGATAAAATTATATTTCAATAATCATACAACTAGCTTCTACCCGCGACTTCGTCTACCTTCATGTGTGTGTGTGGGCATGTGTCAGGCCACGCGCAATGTAAGGTTCCGAAGTAGTAAGTTTATCGACTATGACTCATTAAGTTCTACTTATGTTAACATAGCCGTGATAGTTTTCCTTGTAAATTCATCATAATATACCCTATTTTTGAGAAGTTTTTCACTTGTCCAACTCCAACCGTTTAGTCATTAGTTGGAGGGGACACTTGACTGTAACCAAAATTAGCACTTTAAAGCCAAACATTTTGCAAACGGATCCCTAATTCCAAAAATGGTCTTATAAGACCCATAATATTTTTGGAAGACCTTTTCAACGATACTCCACACTATAGGGTATGCGACGAATAAAAAAATCATTCTCACGTTGCCTGTAGGGGAGGTACCCTGAAAAAATGTTTTTCAATATTTAATTCTACGATTCTGGAGTTTTAATAAATCTAGACACGCGGAGCGTGTCAAGTCAATTTCTTAGCTAACAGAATTGACGAGCTGCACCGTGTGTAATATTACACGAACCATTTGGAGCCACTTTTGACCACCTCATAACTCAAAAACTATTCAACATAAACCTGTCAAATTTGGCTCATTTATTAAGACTTGCGAAATACATACGTCTTCCAAATTTCATAAACACATCTCAAACGGTTATTTAGATATTAACGTCCAAAAATCGAGAAATTTAACACTGACTGACCTATAGACCAAAACTATATCCAACTTCCAGGTGACCTAGAAAGTTAAAATTTGGCATGCAGATAGGTAGTCGGGTGAATACAAAGGAATAAATCTGAAAGTAGTAAATTTTTATCAATTTATGATAATTTTTCAAAAAATTGATTCTATTAGGAACACTTACTTAAAATGCCTGAAATTTAAGAGTAGCAATCAAAATTGATGACATCTGGTCATTATGTGGATTCCAAGGTGAATATATAACGAAACATATCAGTTTTAGTACTTTCTGAAGCTTTCAACGGGAGGAAGATGTTCAGTGTCCCAAGTGCCTGTGAGAAGTGCACAGCACATATACATTTACGTGAAGATTAGTGGTTCGTCAGGAGACGTTATTTCCAGTGTATTACGTCGTTTTATTTTTAATGTGTGGAAAATTATTTTTCTCTAATCTACAAGATTACACCACAAAATTTTGTATTATTTCCGTAATTATACCAGTTTAAAGTAATTCGGAGTATTGTTTCAAAATTTATTGTTGCACGATGTCATCGAACACAAACAACTTATCTGTACTAATAGTATAAAGAGGAAAGATTTGATTGTTTGTTTGCATTGAATAGGCTCCGAAACTACTAAACCGATTTGAAAAATTCCTTCACTGTTGGAAAGCTACACTATCCCCGGGTGACATAGGCTATATTATATTTTCAATAAATTAGGGATCCTTAATAAAACTCCAATAACGTAACCCAAGGTGTAAAAAAATAAGAAAACCAAAGCAAAGCGAGGGCGGTCACTCGTAACTAATAAGAGTATAGTCGACTTTCGTATTTATTACGATATTATAATTGAGATTTAGTATTAATTATTATTTCAATATTTAGCGGACATCAATAGTGGAAGATCATTACTTATAAATAATGAAATAATAGGTACCGTATTTCGGACCACGGCGCACTAACTACAGATTTAGTTGAAGAGCACTATAACAGTGCATGTATTAAAATTAATCTGTAACGTTATGAATAAGTACTTACTAATAATTTCTATACAAAAAGTAATGATATCCCATCAAAAACATAAATTTAAAGTGAGAGTCAATTTCAAAAAAAAAAAGATTTGAGATCTAAATGGGTGCCAATTTCTGTGTAGAAAAGCCTAAAATTTTAGTCACAAGAACATGTAATTCAAGCTTTACATTTGACTTGGCTAGTTTTCTTTAGTTAGCAACCAACAAACCAAATTAGAGAAGAGTGTCATAAGCCATCAACCTAACAGATTTGACGAAGCTAATTACATAGATATAATATAGCCTAGGTAGGTACGTGAAAACTAACCAAGTCAAATGTGGAGCTTGAATTACATGTTCTTGTGACTAAAATTTTAGGCTTTTCTACACAGAAATTGGCACCCATTTAGATCTCAAATCTTTTTTTTTTGAAATTGACTCTCACTTTACATTTATGTTTTTGATGGGATTAATATCCATGCCAAATTACAGCTTTCTAGCACTAAGGGTCTGGGCGCTTTGCTTCGGATAGACGGACGGATGGACAGACGGATGGACGGACAGACGGACAGACGGACGGACGCACAGACGGACAGACGGACGGACGGATATGACGAAACTATAAGGATTCCGATTTTACTTCGGAACCCTAAAAACGAATCTATGAACGAAAACTAAAATTTTACCTCTTATTCCTGGGGAAAAGGTCTATTTCCGGGATAAAAAGTATCCTTTCTGGTAAGTTAGATCAAAAACTACTTATCTGTGTGCTTTTCATCTATATCCGTTTAGCCGTTTTAGCGTGATGGAGTCACAAACATCCAAACTTTCAGATTTATAATATTAAGTAGGAAAGTAGGATTAAATGTACAGGTTCAGAATAAATGTACACATTTAACATTATCTTTGGGGTGTTTTTTTTGTAGCATTCACACGTAATGGTAAAAAACAAGGACGATAACTTTTAAAGCATTTTTGATATATTTATCAATATATTGACGATAATATCAAGATTTTATCAGTTAAAAGTCAAATCACAGTATCAGCTGTATGCTGCAATGAATAGCAATTAACAAAGTGACGTCACAGGCGCGCTCGGGTCTATTCGGGAACTGTCGTCGGCGTGTTTTCGGTACTGGATTCAAAAAAGTATTTTTAACTTGATATAACTTTTAAATTATAGCGAAAAAAAAAACTAAAATAATTTTGTTATAAAAGTTATATATGGACTTTCCATTAATAACAAAAAAAATTTTTAGGAAACAACTCAATTAGGTCACTACACTAGCCGCATTCCTAAAATCTGCATTCAACTCTCGCGGCTTCTTTGTACTTATTATGTATGTCGGATACGCGGCTTAATGCTGTGTTGAACGTAAAATAAATAATATTTGAATTGTGTAACCCACTAATTGCCGAAGATGTACCGTTAAATTACACAGCAAAAACATCGGATATTACTTTTAAGATATTGCATGGAATTCAAAGGCGGTAAATAATTCGTTTGATAGCAATATTAGCAATATGTTCAAATGTGTTCAAGTTAGTAGTACAAAATAGGACGTGATTTAAATCCCCTCGTAGAAACATCGCAATCTCTGCCATTGGCAATAAACGGGTTAAAAGAGGTTAAATGAGCATCGTCTGCTGAAGAGTCCTTGTATTTAATATTTTATTCTATATAGAACGAATTGTTAAATTTTTATTTTTTGTTGAAATTTTTACGATTTTTTGAATTACACTGTATTGTTATGTTATTTTCTTGCCAGAAAATATAATAAGGTGATAAAATACTTACTGAAAATTACAGGACATTTTCTGCAAGGCGGAATAATAAATTGTTCCATTCGGTGACCAATACAAATGACAATATAAAGATATTTAAACACAGTTTTGGTAAAATTAGTCTTTAATTAGGTTCACTAGGGATACAGGAATATATTAGTTTAAAAAAAAACAGTAAAATCAACCTTAAACGTAGTGTTAGCGTGTCATTTACCTACGTCACTTACTATTTGGACATTTTACTTTATATTTTTGTCTTTTAAAAGCAAAAAAACCAAACAGTCTAAATCTTGGTATTTTTAAAGAGAAAACAAAACTATTCCTTAATTTTATAAAATAAAATAAATAACTTTTCGTGGAAAACTAATTAACAATAGAATATTTTATTTTTCCTTTTTTTGGGGACAGTCACGGAAAAGAAAGCTCGAAGTAATGGAATGGAAAGTAAGGTATTAGACACACACACTGTTAACACAAGTCCCCAAATAGGCGACAGAAGTCTTTTAACCACTAGACTATCACAAAATTAACTTTACTATAAAACTATAGTGTACTTACTTATTAAATAAGTATATTTCATTCATATTCATGGTCACCTTGAAGAAAACATGATTTTTCGTTTTTCACGTTTATTTGGCAAAGTACTGATTTTACAGAAAAATGTTTTTCTACAAAAGTTGAAGCCCATTAAAAGACTGATATTTTATATACATTATATTTTTCTGGCAGAGCCAGTGGTTTGGGAGAAAAATGCAAAACTCGTTCCGCATAATTTCTGAAAATTACTCAGCGTGTTGAAATACGCAGGTATTCCATACCAAAATTTAGATCAATCGGGGGTATGGACAAAAAAGAAGTTTATCCATATTAATACCTATTGATAAGATTATACTTATGTGCAGTTTTATAACAAAGCGGGCCGGCTTCTGTCGCCTTTTGTGACACCCTAGTATGCCAGTATGGGATTGGGATCCATATTTTTCACCCCAATTTAAGCGTCGTAAAAGCCACCCCAATACAGTTGAATATACTCAAAAACAAAAGAAGACTAAAACAAAAATAAAGCTATTTTTAGGAATAAAGTGTCCAAAAACTTTTGCCGCAATAAATTATAGCGAATTATTATTATTATTAATTTTCATTACTTTATTATACATAATATAAAATTTGTTATCATTTTTGACATTTTCTATTGATAAGTCCATTGATGTTAATACTTTATAATTTAATTGCATAATTGTCATACTTTGCTAATCTTTTAAAATTTAACATTCTTTCGTTATTGTTTCTTGATGTATAATTATTTTATTATGGACCTAAACTATTATTATATGCCCGTATGTGGCAGGGATATAGCTGATAATTTTTACCTATATTATGACATACTTACCTGTGTACCTATATTCCACAATAAATTGATTTGAAAACAATTCATATAATAATCTGACAGCAATTAGAAAAAACCATATTATAACATAATAAAAAATATTTGAAGTCAACTAAATTACCACAGCGTAACATCAACTTTATCTAATCCATTCCGCTATTTTTGCCTTCCACATAATACGTTACCACTAGCATAGTTTCGGAACCGAAGTAACGGATTCCCAAATAGAATATTGAAATTGAAATTTTGATTAAATCTAATTATATATACTAGGAAAATGTTAACATATAGGTTTCGTTACAACATTAGCTTTTCGATATAATCATTTCCATAAAAATATATTTACATTTACCTTGAGAAATCAGCTGTTTCGGAAGGGAACTTCAAAATTACTACGAAGTCGACTCAACTTTATTTACTTAATCCCTGGAAAACTACTGAAAAAACACTGACATAACCGTGCACAGATTGTCACGCGATTATCCAAAAATGATTTGCCATGCGTAATACTTATCAGTTCTCATGGTAGAATTTACAAAAAATACAAAACCGCGGTAACGGATGGTGGAATTCCACCCGAACCCTTTTTTGAAATTTTTGTTAAACTCTTATTTCTGCTAATTAGCAGTCAAAAACTGATTTTTTTATATTGTCGATATTCAGTTAATGTTATACACCGTGTTCCTGACTTTGTGCACAAACTTCGGCCTGATATTCAGCCCATTAAATTGGTCATCTTTCGTTATGGATTCATTATTGAAATTTTTATTTTTTTTATTTTTCATTTTCATACAAACTAAATACTTGAACGTAAATTGCCTTATGTGTAATCTCTTTACGCAAGCTGGCAACGTCGCATTATGATTGATATGAAACTTTGACATGAGTAAACTTTTCTTGACGTTAACAATAATTATTTCTCATCGACTTCGTTCTGTGCGGCCAGTGATCTTTTGAAAACCAAATAGGTAATAATACTGGTTCAAAAAGTTTTACCATGTTTGTTTACTTTAAGGTCCACTTAGACGAAGACTTTCTAGTATCTATCGTACACTACTATCACTAGTAATAATCGCCATAACATTACCGTATCAAATGTTTATACAGGAAAGAACTAAATTCTCACCTACGATTATCTCATATGACATTCGTAACTTATCGATCAAGGCGATAATTTCCTACGTCTATTTAGGTACACATTGTACGTAAGATTACTTACAACAATCTCGACTTGTATTCGACTTACATTTTTCAAATTCATACGTGTATCATACAAGTCGGTTGAAAACGTTTTGAGTGCGAGATTTGTCATTGGAGTTAAGTTTACAATCAATATTCCATTGCGAGGAAATTGTCGTCAAATAGCGAGAGGTGTAAATGTAAGAAAGATTTTTTTATTAATTCGATCGTGGCTTCTTCGAGACGAGAAGCTCTCCGTCTAAATGGGCCTTTATTGACAAGTCAAGCCAATAATGACATGACATTTAAAATGAAACAAGTAGGTATAGTTTGAATGATTATGACCGTACTGAGCGGCAACATAGCACAAATAAAAACCCTTTTACAATGTACACCCATATTAAATGGAATTACCAATAACTTAAAAACAAAGCTTTATAATGCACTAGTACCTGTATAAGACATGTTTAGTAAATGCTATAGAATCATTTGGTAAAGTTTGTGCACAACCTCAAAAAAACCCTGTATAGCCCCAAATTTGAATGCTATCGAACATACAAAACATGTTTTATCGCATGTTTTGTAGTCGAAATCTGCAGGGGACATCGTAAAAACGATGGTCTTATTTTATTAAATTATTAATAAAAATTATATAAAGCAATAATTGCAACTTTTGTTGGTGTTCCCGTAAAGATTATTAAACAGAGAAACAGAAAAAAATTACGATTTTATCTTTTGGGCATTATAATTAAGAAAATTCGAAGTATGAAGTCAGGGGACACGGTAAAAACGAAATGTACACTTTTTGGCGAAAATGCCCTTCTACGAATTACGTTTTTTTCAAGTTGGGAAAATATCATAGATAAACTTGCAAATTATAAATGTAAATTTCAGGCGTCATGAAGGATAGTTATTAGAACTTACGACTTCTGTATTACATAAGTACTATTATTTCTTCTGTGGCATTACTACATACATTATAAGTATTGATTAAAGTTAAAATCCATAGATAATGACTTTGTCTCTTACATTAATTTATTGTCTAAAGGTAGTGATTCTTTCGGAGAACTATGAAGTGATTTAACTGTTATCACCGACGATAGAAATGCATATGGACTTAAGAAATTATTACTTACTCTCAATAAGCGAGGAAATGAATAATTTCATGCTTAGTTAGACAACCAAAGTATATAATCCCTAAAACGTAGTGTTTATTGTGCCTCAGATTATAGAACAAAGGTTATGTGCTCTGTGATAACCTTGAAAGAAAATCTTCACAACATCCTCAAACGATGTGTTAAAGTTACCCCACAAATAAAATTATTATTACATGCTCATTTAGTTTAAAACAATATTATTTTATGTAATTAGCATAGCAAACAATCTTGCAGTGTGGGGACGTTCTCCTGCCGCTCATGCCTCATGGCCCATGGGCACCTGTGACCATAGACATAATACTACTAGACTAAACAAGCGGGCCTTTTTTGCGTCACGCTATTAGAAAGAGAAAGAGACCAAGGAGACTCGCGTAAGTCGTAAGTAAGACAAGGATAGGTTTACCTCCTGCCTTTCTTCGCAGCGTGACGGTTTCACTTACATATGCTCAGATACCTTGCCTAGTCTAGTAGTATTATGTCTATGCCTGTGACAGACCTTGAATAGGACTATATACAGGGTGTCCCAGAACGTGACGATAAGCCACAGCCACAGTGGAAAGACCTACTAATGGCGGGCCTGGTACAAAAAAAATCATTGATGTATTCGCTACGGTTCCCAAGTACCGGCCATTTATAAAAAAACTCAAAAAGAGTTAGTTTTTGGCATATTGCCACTAGAGTTTTCAATTATTTGATTTTTTTACTGTTGCGGAATCTCAAATAGCTACGCTAATTATTTTCAAATCAAATAAGATCCAAAATTAATCATTTTCTGAGAAAAACTACTAAATATCATTAGTTCAAGTATTTCTAATTTACTATCACTCTTCTTTGACTGCTCATACTGAAGGTGATGCTGAAGTCCATGGGCGACGATAGCCACTTACCATCAGGTGGATCGTCAGTTCGTATGCCGGCTATTTCCATAAAAAAAAGATTCTTCAAAATAAATGAAACAAGCAAGTTTACTTGTAATATTTATTAAATTACAACAATTACTCAAATTGTCGCCTCTCAGCCCTAATGCACGCTCTACATCTACATAATATTATACATATATTATACAGTAGTAGTACATATTTGTCTGTATTTTGTGTCGACAAAACTTTGTCGCGGGATTTATCTGAGTGGCGCCAGTTTGTAGAGATCTTAGTGCAGCTGTGGATCAAGGGACAAAGACTGAGGGGTCGTAAATTACATAACAGTTGTATTATTAATTAATCTAATAATCTTATTTACTCCGGTTGTTGTCATTTGTAGATAATTATTGTAGGTAACACAAAATTATAATAAAAACATAATATAGTACTCAGTGATCAGTCGCAGGTGTTCGCGGCAATAATATTGAAATAAATTCAGATCATGTTGAGGTAGTTGGTAATTATCATGCAGTTGATTGTGATAGGCATTTATTGCCTAATAGAGCATTCTGTAATTTTAGAAATGTGTTTGTGTGTGCATGTGATAAGGATGATTCAATACATGTTTATCTTATATTTTCTTTAACAACTTATACCGGTCATTTCCTATAGCTTTGATTGTTTTTATTGAAAATATCTGCCAAAACATTATGAAGACAATTGTAATTACATTGCTAATAATTTTCATGACTTAAATATTACCTTCGATTTTAGGCCAGATGAACTAAACACGATGAACCCCAGTGAAGATGAACCATCGTCTGGGCTAACTGGAAGATTGAGGCCGAGAAAGACCGCTATACCCAGCCCTCTGTCGATCAAACAAATTGTAAACAAATATGACGGTAAACAAACGCAAGAAAAACCTAAGCATTCAAGCACACCGTCCAAAGCTACCAGTACCAGCTCACCAAGTAAACCAGAAGATTTATCTAACAACTCCAATCCTTCACCAACTATTGAACTTCTATGCCCTTATTGCGATAGAAAATTTGGTTCGAAACAAAATGTTTCTAAACATGTCCGACGTTTACATCTTTCAGCCTCTAAAATCGATTCATCTATTGTTTGTCTATTTTGCAATCATGTTGAAACAGAGCCTAGCGACATTATTCGTCACATGATAGACAGCCACCCTAACCAATATTTCGCTTGTCTTGATTGCCACACTCGTTTTCCTTCTACAAAAGAATTGGCAGAACACAAGCTCAATATATGCGAAAAGCAAAAAATAACTTATCGTAGCAAATTACGTCGAAACCCGTCGAAAACCACTAAGAAAAGTCAAAAGGTTCTTGACTCACAGGAAAAAGATGATTTTTCCGGACATGGCTTTAACGGGATAGTTATATCCTGTGAACTGAAGCCGGCTCACATACACGACGAGGCTGATATTGAAGATAATATTACCACAAATTTAATTCTACCCCCCAGCAAGAATATATCAACTTCTGCTGTACTAGAAAAAAATGCTGTAATTGTTTTAGATGATATTCAGTGGAATAGAAGGATACCATCAAATTTTGCCTTCCACAATACTGACGCAGATCAAATACTATCCCGGTTAGGCGTGGTCCATAGATCGCCTAAAACTGGCGAGCCAACTAAAAAGGATTGGTTCAGGGCAATCGAGGATGCCACTCAAAAGTTTGAGAAATGCTTTGATACCAGTTTCTATTCCAAAGTTGCTAGTAATGTTCAGGAAAACTTAACCAAATTTCTTGACGGTTCGTTCAATTTTAACCCTGATGCAGACAGTACCATCAAGACACGAAAATCTAAAAACAGTGTAGTCATTCACACTGCGGAAGGTTTTCCTATTTTATTAGCGTGTGAACAGTTTTCTCGCAACACATGCGATGGTTACATACCACGCACTATTGCTCCAAAGCACAAGTGGAAATGGGACAATCTTGAAAATGAGAAAATTTGGAATCCTGATCAAATAAAAAGAGACACTCATGCCAATAACTGTATCATTACTTTGGTATCGAGTTTAGATATTTGGACACAATTACGCATGCGACGTAAATTTGAAGATAAATTTAACATTACACCCGTTGAAAAAAAGACTGAGAAGAAAAATGTTATTAGTAAGGAACTCAAAGAAATACTCGAGAGCAGGGAAATACCTACAACTAACTCGCAAATCGCTAAAGTAAGCACTACGTCACAAACTACGAATAAACAGGACTTCCCAAACTTTTTAGGATTGATGCCGCGTGCCCCAACACTTAATATAAACCCAGCAATCCTCAGTGGAGAGTGGGTAAGACCAAGATGTTATGTGTGTTGCGCGTGCGGTGCGCAGTCGCAGGATTCTCGAGCTTTAAACATGCACGTTTCATCAAAGCATCCTAATGCACAGGTGCAACACTACGAAATAGTTGGTGAATCACTTCTGAAGGCAGATATTTTGAAGCACCTGTACGTACCTCCAAACCAAAATGTCAATAGAACTCGACCTCCGAGAGGGTTTAGAGATTGCACCAAATGCATGAAATCTATCAGCATTGAAGATTTGCACCAACACATGTTAGATTGTGCTGGAGACACACCGGCTGTTCGTCGAAAATGCAGACATCGACCTTTTGGAGTACGAAAACGTCGTCCTTGTCTGCCTGACAATAGAATAAGAAAAAAAATGCGGAACGATATTAGAAGACGGCCATCCCGGCAGAAAAATCGTATGAGACCTAAACCAAAAATTAGAAGTGAAGTCGGCGATGGTAAGTATAAACAACTTACTATGTTGCTTAGTAACTTCTGAGTATTTTGATGTGAAACATCTATAGGCACGTCTTAGTAGTAAAACCAACAACTTTTTCTTCAGTATTTCTGTTATATCTTGCTTTAGACATTAGGTTAGTAATAAATATCAACATTTCACTTTTGGTATATCAGTATCAATTTCCAGCTCTTATGTAATATTATTATAGTAGGAAAGAAAGTAAGACTCAATTTCTTATATTCAGATATAAACAGAGTAAGGATTGGACAGAGACGCAGAGATGCGCTAGATGATTTGGAGAATTCTAATAGTTTGTAGTAACGGTGATCATTTTAAACTTAAAAACTATATTTTTCTTTCGGGTTACGTTCCTAACAAATATCATTTGACTCTAAATCATCAATCATAATATACATGTTGCTGTATGAAAATTTTGATAAGATATAAAAGTCTGTTTTTTAGGCGAGTCCTATTTGGTAAATAATAATCTTACGCCCCAACTCAGTCACAAACGGTTACTTTGATCACTCCTTAGTAAAGAATCACAACACAAATTCTGTACTAAGGAACGATTTACGTAACCGTTAATGGCTCTTGAGTTAAAGCGTGTCTTTTGTCGTAATTTGTAATTTAAAAAAGACAAAATGAAATGGATTTAAAGACAGATAATAATCATCCTAAGCCAAAACTTATGTTTTGCATAAACTAATTGAAATTAATATTTCAATAAAAAGTTGTGCCAAAATTGTTTTCCGAATAAGACTCGTCTACAAAACGAACTATCGTTTCTCTTTTTTATTTTAACATACATATATATTCTTAAAAACTTTCCTTTGCAGCGGAAACAATACGAAAAATGTTAGCCGATTTGCCTGCGAAACGCCACCGAGTATTGGTAAACCCACTGAACTCAATATTAAGACCTCGCAGAAAACTTGATAAGCAGAGGGCAATGATGATGTTGAAGCGTCATACTTCTGAAGATCTCAAAAGCAAACCCAAACAAAATAACACTACTTTGCATTACGATCATCAACAAACATCATCAAATATTGATAGATATAAAAGTGTAGCTAATAGAGATGATGAAGACAACGAGCCCTTAAAATCTAAACTAAAACGGGTAGCCTGTAAGATAACACGTCAAAAAGAATCATTAAATAGAAAAGCTATACTAAAGAAACCAAAAAGAAATGTTCGCTTACTTATGGAAAAAAAAGAAAACGAGAGCCCTGAAAAAGAACAAGACACATCAATATCTGACCCGCTTAAAGTTCAAATTGAAGAATTATCGGTAGACCAAAATGAAAAGAGAATAAATGTGAACGAGGATCAACAAAATAGTCGAGAACATTCTTCTGGTGGTCGTGGTGATGCAAATAATGGTCGAAGAGACAACCAACAACCGGGAGGCAGTGCCCAGAATGGAAATTCAAGAAATGTGTGCCAACCAACTCAAAATGTACCTCTTAAACATTCGATAGCTAGATTAACTGCTAATACAGAAACTCATGATAAGTCGGTACAATTCCACCACCTATTTCTCGTACAACAGGAATGTAATAATACTAATGAACATGTACCCACTGGTCAGCGTGTGCTTTTCGAAAACGAAGCAGTCGTCACAAAACTCGATAAACCACCCTTACATTTCCATCCAAATATTTCATTAGAGACAGTCCAACAACATAATGTGGATACTGTACAAGAAAATAACTTAGAGTCTAATCAAGCACAAGCGTTAGATTCTATTCAAAAAAATAAATTAAATAAACCAAGAAAAGGTCTGAACGATTGTATCGCTATGTTAAAAAACAAATTAGTAGACACCAATCCAAATGCACCTGCACATGTATCAGTACAGTGTGGTACTGATGATCTATTAAGTTCAGATCCTGTGCTCGTTAGTACTTCAACTTTGATTAGTCCTCAAGCAGATGTCGTAATGAAATCTCTTCAAGTCTGTCCTAGTACAGACCAATCAAAAAAGACTTCATTCAAAAGTGTCACCCGAACTAACCAATTGCCCAAGCCTTCGCCACTTTATCGTGAGCAATATATTAACCATGATATTTACGGACTTGTAAACAATAAAAGACCAACTACGCAATGGAGACCAGTTAACTACGATGCCATTATGCCGAGATTTCTTGATAATCGTTCAAGAAAAGAAACGACGCGGCGCAGATCTACGTCACAGCAGGAAAGTTTGTTTTTTGCTCAGCAACTGTTAAGCGTTACTCCCCCCAATAATGATATGTTGATTAAATTATCAGCCGAACCATATAACGCATACAGTTTACCACTTCGAAGAAGTTCCAAGGACTATACGGAACAATCTAATGTTCGTATTAGTAATAATGCAAGTAAATATGGAAAACGTAAAGTTTTTGACAAACCCCCACAAGAAACACTGAATGGATCATTGCAAAATTGTGCAAAAATTGTAAATACTCAAAACAGGAAATCTTCTTCAGATTCTTGTAAAAAAAGTGCTAAGACCCGAGTAAGTACACCTAGAAAACCAGTAGAGAGTTTAGAAAAACTTGTAAATGTTCGTAAAGATGTATCCAAAAGCACAAAGAATTCCAATGATAAGTATCGAATTCAGCCGTTAGATTGCCAGGTGCAACGAGACTTACCAACGATTACCCCCGTTGAAAGGAAGAATGAAAATTATCCTCAAGTTATAAGGAGAAAAAGAAGCAGTAACGTGAACCCAGAAGAAAGTTTATTATCATTTAAACATGTAGAAATTCAATTAAAACCGGATGTGAACGTAAAAATGCCAATAAACGTCTACAGTGAACATAATTTTAATGACAATACTGTTCCAATACCACTCGCCCACGCCAGTACAAATGTTGAATTCATGGTATCGGTGCCTTTGGATTTATCCAGTAAGGCGCTATCCGTCAATTCTGATCATTCATCAAGGCATGATTCGTCACTGCTGGCCAATTATGATCGGTATGAAACTTTAGATTTGTCGAATAAGCGAAGAACTAGTATGGATCATATTAGCGAAGATGAAGTTGTAGACTTACGGGTTAAACATAATTCTGAGTATCCTCAAATATCAACGCTTAAGCCACCATGTTCTTCGGATTCACAGCTGGAGCTGAGTACAATAACACCTTTAAATTTGGCTCACCAAAATGAAAGTGTACCAACTGATTTATCTTTAAAGCGAAAGGATGAAGATACAAATCTATGTATTAATTTAAGTCAGAAAAGAAACTTAGACGAAACTGAAATTCAAGATTTGTCTAAAAATAAAACGAAAACTATTTCCGCACTAGATCGTTTGGAGGTTGATGATGAGTTACCTACAGATTTGTCCAGTAAAAAGATTGTGAACATAGAAGATATTGCATTAAATATAAAAGTGTCCTATAAAAATCATTCAAATGCAACACATACAAAGTGTGCTGACCTTCATGAACAGGATGAGCCAAATGATATATCTGAAAAAGCGATTGATGAAAAACTTAATGATTCTAATGCTAGTTTATTAACAGTAGATAAATGTGTGACACCAGAAGAAAGTAATAATGAAGTACATGAAAATATTAATGTTGAAGATGAGATACTTGTAACAACAGAGACAAGTATATCTGAAAGTACTTTATCTCAAATTATAAAACCAATATATGATCCTACCCTACGCATACCACAGTATAAGATAAGACCCTTAGGATCTGATAGTACTTCTGCTCCTTCTGTAACACCAATTAGTACAAGTCTTGAAAATTATTCGCCGCAGCAAAACTCAACTAACGGCACAACACATTCAACTTGCACATTACCGAATTCTACTGTAATAAACAATTCAATGATCGCTTCCATCGAAGTTCAGGAAAGAATAACTTACTCATTTACAAAATCTATAATAAATACTGTGGTAACCTCAGTTACTGGATCGCTACCTGCATACTCTTTGCAAAATCGTGGAAAAACAACACCATTTACGACATTTGAAAGTACCAGACCAGTTTATGCATTACCAAGTACTTGTATTTCAATGGCAAAAATTGACGTAACGACAAATTGTCTATTAAGCATTCCAAGTACTACTATAATAAGTACTTCTCCAGTGTATACATTAGCAGGAACAACCCTTGTAACACCAATTAATTGTGTTACATTACCTAATAACAGTCAATCCATACCCTATCCACCACCTGGTGGTTCATATTTACCTGAAAATAATAGTCAAATAATGACCCATTATTCGTCACCCAGTTCAGCTAATATACACGAAGGAAGGTCATACGACGGCAATATTATGATTCGGAGTCCTCTGTTTAACTTTGATCGTGAGCAAGACATTCCAAGGCAAATAGATACGTTACAAAACGAGATTGTGTTAATATTGAATGATATGCCCGTTGATCATCGTTATCAGCTGTTGCGTGAATTATTGCATTATTTGACATTTTCAAGACCAATACCACTTTTAATTCCGAAAACATCATTATTTCAAAACCCAGGACCGAGTATACCAAAAATGCCGGTGAAACCTTCACGAGAATCAGTTGACGCGTCCACGGACACACTAGATATAAAACCTGTATATTCATTACCAATTGTTGAGGACCAATGCCTGATGCAGCACAATGTTAAACCAAAAACCTCATTGGATTCAGGGGTACAACATACAGACCCCGTTTTACAAAACCAAATTATTGATTTGACGTATGACGAAATTATTCCGAAAATAGATTTAGATAGCGAAGTCAATGACGAGCAACAAATCTTACCACCAACGGAAGAAGCTCCTCCTTCTATTCCTCCCGCATCAAACACACACAAGACTAATAGCGACAAAACTGCAAGTTTACGAGCAGTGCGTATTAAAGCGCCTTCCGAGAGACAACAGTTAAAGACTGTTGCCAATCCAGCGGAAACCTTGCCTTGTTTTGTCATTCCTTTTGTACCTAATAATGATAACATCGACAACCATTTACATCTATCTCAACACATTGGTATTACTTCAGAAATCCAGATGTATGAAGTTAGTAGTACGCAATCGAACAAAAATAAATTATTTGATAGTGAGTTTATATACAAGACGCTTCCACCACCACTACTTCAACCTAATTGTGATAATTTGTCAAAATCTCATAGTGATACAGTCGTAAATGAACGCGGTAAAGACTTGCAATCGCTGTTGTCAAAACCAGACCCAATCGGTAGTATGTTACCAGCTACTGGTGTTATTTGTCTCGAAACTAAAAATCATTCAATGCTAACCGAGACTGTAAACTTGAACATCAAAGACAATCTTCAAAATTTAAGTGAAAATTTAAAGGAAAAAGATCATAGTGATGCCAGCCCTATTCCTAATGTAAATGAACCCTTGGTGAAAAATGATTTGAATAGAATCGATAATGATGATGATGATTCTGATGATAATATATCTTTGGCTACCATACTGAAACAAAAGCAACTAAACCAAAATAAACGAAGAGACACTCTTCAAAGTGAAATTGCGACTAATGAAAAAAATGAACCATCTATTAAGCACGTAAAGCAAACAGATAATACTTTATCTGTCCAGCCTGAAACATCAGTAGCTAAAAACATTGGACTCACTGTCAACAATAAAGTGGAGGAAGAATTGATTGTTACAGACACAAATAAAAATATCAATGAGCTTTCCTTTGCTTTTTGTAAATCACAAAATATCTTGGAAGCAGGTGTCGAAGTTAAAAGTAAACAATTTAAAAAAAGGGGAAAGAAAAATCACAATGATAAATTATCTGTAAAAAAAGTCAATAAACACGATAAGAAAGGATTACAAGTTATTGAGCGTGAAACTGGTATAAACAAGGAAAGTTGTCATGTATCCAAAAGCGTCAAAAATAAACAAGAAACAACATTGCAATTAAATTCGAAGCAACAAGACGTTATTTCAGTGGAAACAATTGTCATAAACGAAAAAGCCCAAAACATCGAAATATCAAAAAATGTTGCAACTACAAGCTTTAAATGCATTACTGAAAAACACGAAGAGTCAAAAGTCATTGATGACAATACAATCAAAATCCTAGACGTGGACAATGAAACGAAAAATAATAATACACGAATTTCAACTCAAAATGTTGAAAATACTCAAGAGGAAATTCATAATATCAATGAGCCTACAATACAAAAAGTAGATAATGACCCACCATTATCGACTTCGGCACAAAATAATGGAATTTTGAAAATGAGTACGTCTGTTTCTAATGACGCGTTCAAAACATTTAACGAAGAGGACATTGATCTTCCTTTGCGGCGCAGTAAACGTAGGAAATCTTTGTATATGGAATGTAATGAACAATCTCTGATTTGCTCAGACACTTTCTCGGAGCAAAAGGCACCACTTACTAAGAAACAATTAATATTTTCTAAGCTTTTATTAGACGAAGAGAAAAATTTAAAAATCTCTGCACCTGTAGATGACAATAGAGTTGTTGTTGAAGAAAATTCTACATGTCTCCTAGCTAAGTCAAATGTATCTTCTGAAGAAAAAAATAAATCAGTAAAGCGTAAAAAATCTACACATTCTAAGAAAAAATCTAAGAAAAAGAAATCAATTAATAGCTTTGAACTTAAAATTTCTGATGAGGACGTTGCAAAAACATTGGCCAATGAAAATGGTCCTGGAAATGATCGTGATAGCATACTGTGTCCTATAGAAAATAACTATGCGTCTAATCCTGATGCATGCTTAGGAATGGAATTAGAATCAACTCAATCAATATCAATCAATACTCAATCGCAAAACAAACTTGATAGTGATAACAATAATGAATATGCTTCTGATGGAGTTAAAGTTTTGGCGGAGCAAAATAAAGCAACAGTTTCGGGAAATATTATGAAAAGGAAAATAGATCAATCATCGAATGATCACCTCGATATCAATACCCATAGCCTGAAACCAAAGAAATCGAAATCAAACCATCTCAATGACATTTCGAGTTCTTTGCAGATAGACATAGCAACTTCGGAAAACAAAAGCCATAATTTACCTCTTGCAGCCAGAAGAGCGCGTTCTAAATCGGTTGTAGTCAAGTCGTCTGGATCTAAGTTATACGATCCATACGATATTGACTTGGAAGACATGGGTGATGAAACTGAACCTTTTAGAAAACAAAGATCGATGATACTGCGGACAGGTATTAATAACTTAACCAACGGAGACCACATTCAAAAGACGTGTACGCCAAACGAAGACGTTACAAATACTAAACCAGATGTTAATTTGGATGCTTTTGATTCTAAGATAATAATAGCTACTGAAGATTCTAAAGAAATAATAAGTGATTCTGACGAATCATCAAAGAGCGATGTACCTCTAAAAAAATATGTTGAAGAAAAGGAAAGAAAAAATCAGTTATGTGAATCCCGTAATATAAAATTTATTAGTCAAAATATAATCGACGAAAGTCATTCTAATGACGATGACATGAAATCTAGTAGAAAAAAGAATAAAAAGAATAAACGACCTGTTGCACCAATTGATAACGTTCAAAAAGAGGATAAAGATGATAAAGAAGTATCTGAGGAACAAAGGTCAGAACAGTTTATGGAGAGTTTTGGCTTTTTTTCTGAACGTAAGCCCAGGAAATCAAATTTGCTGGCGACAAAGAAAATATCTGAAACATTCCATATTATTGCTAACGAATCAGACGATGTCTACTTCGATACAAGAGTGCGACCATCTAAAAAAAGTTCTCGAAGTGAAAGCAAAAAAACTGTTGAAGAAGAAAATAACAGTAAAAGTTTTAATTCTAAACCTTCTGAATTACCAATATCAACATCAAAATACGATAAAAATCTAAAGCTAAGATCGGCTACATTATATTGTCATCTATGCAAAAAAGAGTTCCAAAGAATTGACAATTTACTACGACATCAAATGAGTTTGTTACATGCCTCCAAATTATCAGAAAATGCAGTGCAACTCGCAAATTTAGTAACCACTGATGACTTTAATTATCTTGTAATTTTCAAAGAACACATGGAAAGGCTAAAAATGCTAGAGTACAAGATGAAAAGCAAGAAACAACCTAAAACAAAGTTTTCGTTCCCTTCACTACATGAAATTTTACTTGAAGTACGTAAATCAGTAAGGGAGAAGCAACTGGCCCGTAGAAATCTAAGTCGAGATCAAGCTTTATTTTTAGATTGTTGTGAACTATTGAAAGACTCAAACAGAGGTCAAATTGAGGATCGGACTATAAGCAGACCTATGTTTCCATGCTGTTCTAGTAGTCATACACTTGCTTGTACCAGTGCTAACGAATACGACCCGAAGACTGGTTTAAGTTTAGAATTTAGTCGTTATGCGAAATGTGACCGAAACTCATCCGATTTTCTCAAAAAACCGGTTATACATACGTCTGCACGTTTATCAGGGATGGCAGATTTTGTCCCATTGTCAAGTACTTCTAAACAAGCTAGTAGCACAGATCGTTACGCACAACCTTCTACTAGTACGTCAGGGCTAGACTCATGCTACGAATCTTTTACTTCAACTTCTAAATCAGGAATAATTGAGGAAGTCACTGACGAAAAAGATGATTCTAAAAGTGAAGGTGACGTAGACTCTATAACAGCTCAAAATATATTAGAAAGTGAAGAAGTTAGGAACTTGGAACATGATTTAATATCTGGACTAAAAGAAGCAGCGTGCAAATTTCTACCTTTATTACCTGCAGACAATAATACTTTAGATAATGTACATGACAACTGTACCGAAGGAGCAATAGAAGATATGTCTGCAAAGAAAGATAATGCTTCTAAAGTAAAAAGTACATCTGATACTAAAGAAAAGAAAAATCTAGATATAATAGATAGTATTGACATGTTTGAAGATAAATTTGACAAAATTAAGCGAAAATGCAGATCTCAGGCTGCAGCAGCTAAACTCGCTCAAAGTTGCGTGGAACCCAGTACCAGGTAATATAACTTACAAATTTTACCTCTAAAAACTTAGTTATAAATTTATAAGTACTATTATTTCTTCTGTGGTTATAGTAAAATAATAATTATTTTAAGTAGTAAATTTAATTATTTTTTGTTACAGTCATAAAAGTCGTAAGAAATCAGATAAGAAAAAAGGAAAAAGAAATTCTAAGAAACATAATCTAAACACTGTACTTACCAAAGGTGCGTTGAAAGGTTACGATAGTATTAAAGTGTCAATTTTAACATCTGAGATTGATATGTCGGCTATTGTACCTCCCATTATTACTTCTTCCAAAAAAAGAAAAAAGAGAAGTTCGAAAAAGAGAAGAGACAGAAAAAAGTCAATTTTAACCCGAAAGCTTGATTCTAACAGTTCTAAGGAATCTCACAAAAATATTGACGTTTATGAATTTTTAGACAACGAAGAGCCTGAAATTTTTGAACTTAGGCCATCTACTGTTATGGAGAGATTTAGAAATTTAAATAAAAAAGACACGCAAAATTCCTCAAAAGTCACACCTAATCATGATGATGCAGTATCAAGCGACAGCATGTCTGACGGAGATGATTTCGTTTACATGTCAGATGATTATGTATGTAGCGATGATGAAACTGAAAATAGTTCATTGTCTTGTGAATTGAGTAACGTTAAAGGTAACAATGAAGTTAAGAAACCTATCTCTCCTTTAAAAAGAAAAGATGTAATGGAAAAGAATGCAGTAATGGGTAAAATTTTTAAACACAATGCTGTACGTTCTGAAAAAAAGAGTATTATTATAAAGCCTAAGGAAACCAATAAGCCCAAGGCTAATCTTGATCAACTTTTTGATAGTTTACTCGAAGAGGAACCAAATTCTTCAGTGCTTATGAATGACGATGAATCCCCTATAACAGACAGCTGTATAACTCAAAAAAAGCGAGTATTCTCTCCTGTAGTTTTATCAAAGTATGATTTAAAAACGACAAAAAATAATGTTTCTCCTAATAAAATACGAAGTCCATCTCCTGCTTTAAGTACTGACAGTGCAATTTCTAGAAGGATCAATTCATTTTCATCTCGACAGTCATCTCCAAGAAGATCATCGTCTGGTAAATATGATATTGCTTCGCAGTTTGATTTTGGGTCTTCAACTTCCAAAAAATACGTGGATTTGAAAAAGTGTGACAAAATATCGAAAGAACACGATTTAACACCAATGAAAACTCCTGACGTAGTATCTGAAAAGAAGTTTGATTTATCGATACCTAATAATAATGAAAATTTAGTTGTGTCACCTGAAAGAGACAAGATTCTATATGATACTTACGATAAATCAACCAAGGATAAAACTTTTTCAAGAAAAAAAGAGGAAGTCGCAGATTACGGGACAAGCTATGACTTCAAAGCTGAAAAATTTTACGACGACGATGCCTTCTCGGATGACGCCGGTGTGGCTAGACAGCGAGCGCGACGGAAATGTACCGTAGGTAAACAGAACATTTTAGCCGAGACTTGGAGTTCAGAATCAGAACTGGACAGTGTGCCACCGAGACCCAACAGTGCAGAGTCCGTGATAATGAACGTGGCTCGCAAGAAAAAAGGAAAAAAAAGAGATGGTCAGATATGTGGAGGCCGAAAAGGCAATAAACATGTTTCGGTGAAGAAACAAGATTTCGAAAGCAGGGTAAGTAGCACTGATCGCAATACTGCGACGAGCAGCGGCGTGGCCGGGACGAGGCGGTCGAGCGGCGGCAGCTCCGCTTACAGCCAGCAACTGTCCTTGCCCGGGCCCTCAGGCATCGGGCCGCGGCTGCGCCCTTCCACATCCTTCTGGGCAGACGGGACCGAGGAGCCGGAGCATGTCCAGCAGCACGGGTGGATTGTCGGCGACAGTCATAAGAAGTTAGTCACGATGCTGGCGCATGCTAAGGGTCGCAAGCGTCACAATGATGACAAAGTACGTTTGATCGAGTAGAATTATCTTTTTATTAGGTTAAATATTAATGTTGTAAATATATTGTACATAATATTTTAGTTCTTTTTAAATGTCCTCTGACATCTTGACCAGATAACCATAAAAGCTATAATTTCATGATTTTGAGTTCTGTAAATACTGTATAACTTTTATAGCATATTTTGGTTAAAATTTCAATAAGCCCGTGTACTGTAGAGGCTGTAATTATTGAATCTTTAGCAGCCGCGCAGTGTATTAGCTGAGTTAATTGGAACCTGCTAGACGTCCTCTTGATATATTATTTTATTATTTCGAACACAAAAAAATATGGAGCATTTACGTGGACGCGCGATAAGTATGTAGCGATCGATCCACTCTTGTAAAATGCCAGTTTACGGGTAGAATATTAATTATGCTCGAGAAGTATATTTACGCATAAGGTAGATTTACACCCATAAACTAAACATTACTCAATTACATATATATAGTTTAATAAAGAATTGTGTGACAAATTGAAGATTAATTCCAAAATTACCATTTATTAAATTCGTGCTACTACTTTAAACTACTTTTAGAACGGCCAGTAAGCAAGCACGTCATTCTTGATAAAGATTCATTTTATAATGTATAATGAATACTGTTTTGAGTAGAAGATTACGTATTTTTTTTGTGAAATCTACCTACCAGAGCGGCACTGCCGCTTTTGTAGCTATTTATAAATCAAGCTTCCTAGATTTAATGTCATACTTATGAGGTGTGTTAAATCAATATTAAAACCCTAAAAAATTACTACTCAAGAATTGTAAAGAATATTTCCACAACTTCAAATATTTAGTTGGAAGTAACTTTTCTCACGATTTCATTTCTATTTTTAAATTCGATTATAGTTCTCAGTTACTGTATATTATTATTATTTATTTATTATAATTTGGCTCTAAAGCGATAAATATTATATTTTTAAATAATTTAATTAAACTTATTAGAAATTATATCTTTATTATACATAAGACAGTAATGAAAATTACGGTATATTATATTATTGCACAATTCTAATAAACTTTCTGTACTTATGTATAAAAAGTAGAGCCAGTAGCATCTTTAAAATATATTAAATTAGCGCTACGAATTAGAGAAAACTACTTTCTATTAAGATATCCCAAACTTCTGTTAACTTTATTTATACTTATTCCTCACTTCAGAAACTTTCGTGACATTTTAATGCTTTAGGGCTTGTACACAAAACTGCGATGCGACGTCGCATCGCAAAAACCTGCGAGCTCGCACGTCGCGTCGCAAGAACTTGCGAATTGATTCGCATCGCGCATTCCTGCGATGTTACGTCATACTTGTTGACAACACTTTTAAGTCGGCTCTGAGACAGCGTGTTGGCAAGACGTACACACATCAAATAAAGTTTGAGATCACTTTGAAAATACGAAATCTTTTTTGTTACGTTAAAATGAAACGTTTTTTCTTTTTCTTCTAAGATTCTTCATCATAAGAAAATCAAATCTTTTAATAACAAATTCATACTTTCGATGAAAATAGTTCCCTTCGGCGTTCATAATAGTAATAAATGGATGAACCCAAAATCTTCTTTGTATCTTTTGCCTGTATCTCCTAAGCAGTAACAAAAGTGCACACTTCTTTTTACGATCCATATCACGACCTAGTTTTCAACGGTCGTCAAAGGAATGGTCACCTTATCATGGAAGGGACACACGCCTTGCCGCACGAAATCGCATCGCAACAATTCGTGTCGCAACTTTTTGCGTTGCGAATTCGCATCGCGTCGAATCGCAGTTTTGTGTACGGGCTCTTATTAATAATTATCTATTGATATTAGCGCCATAATTATATAATGTGAAGGTACGTGTTGTAAATTAAATCTGAAGTAAATGTACTTGTGAAGAATTTTTTATTATTCTTATTATGCAAATGCCCCTCAACACTTTTCAAATAGAAAATTTTATTAAATACATATTGAGAGGACAAATTAAATATTTTATTTGATCTAACAAAATTTGAGACATTTTGTTCCTTGCATAATATTAAATGATTTAATTGTATAAATTTTATGAAAATGCATTTTATTTTATATTACATATTACGCTGAATTAATAATGATATATAAGGAGATCGATCGGGTTTGTTCAGTTATGAATTTTGTTTGGTAACGTTCAGATGGGGCTGGTAACGTGGAGTTGTCGCCGCTCACTTGACGCCTCAAGTTTGAGTTGATTCATTTGTTAACTATTTTTATACATTAGATATTTTGAGTGATTGATTTTACAGAAAAATCTCAGATTTAGTTATGTTTTATCTAGTCCAGTAAAGGAAAAGCGTTAACCCCTTTATCAGCCTCAGAACTTTGTGATCTTATTTTCCAATTAAGTTAGTGAAGAAGACTTATTTTCAAAGGTTTACACAATCTGTTGAATATCTTGTGTGCATTGATTTAACTGTTTAAAATGAATGTGGAAGTAAACAAGTTTAATTCTTGAATAAAGCTCAATGTTAAAACTTTTCTTATTATTTATGACAACATACCTCATACATAAGACGGTGCTGTAAAATGATGTGCATCGGGAAAAGATTATGCGCGTGCGCATTATTGGGAAAGATTGTGAAATTGTTAGTAAAAAAAAACTGGAGAGGTGTCAAGGGACACCCGGATAGAACGAAGTTTCTTGCAGTTAGTACCAGGATAGCAAAAACATGCAGTATTAAATTTCTCATCGGTTTTGTTCACCTAGTAGCAATGCATAAAAAGTAGCAATAGTAACAATGCTACTAGGTGAACAAAGCCGATGAGAAATTTAATACCCCAGATTTGTTTTGGCACTCGGTTGCATGTTTTTGTTATCCTAGTACTGACTGCAAGAAACGAAAATATCTGGCTTGCTTTCTATAAGAGAGAGACAGACAGAGAAACATGCGCACGCCGCACGACTTGTAACGACGCCACACGAGTTGTAATGATGGCAAAAAGTGTCGTTAAAACTTTTCGTCCCAAAATTTTCCACCTAGCCCCCTTTCGCAACGCGCGATAAGGAACTTCGTTCCAACAGAAGGTTTAGCATTTTTGAGTGTACCTTTTTTATTTATTTATTAAAACAAACAAGTACAATTTCATGCTTTACATGTCTGCCAAACTGCGAAGCAGTAAGTCATTTATTTTGTTTCCTGTAAATGTACGCTGGAAAATCTGTCATTACATTTTTTATGGGAAGTTCTTAGCTTGGCAATTAGAATATGGAATTTAGATGGAAAAAGAGGTGTTTTTTTTTACATAAGATAAGTTAGTGCTTGACAACAATCCCACCTGATGGTAAGTGGCGATGGAGTCCAAGATGGTGAACGCACTAACTTAATAAATGCCTATTCACTCTTCTCTTGAAGACACCTACATTGTAGGTGGACGGGAACACCCACGCAGGCAAGCTATTCCAGTCCTTTGCGGCACGCAATAGGAAAGAGGTGTGTTCTAATCTATACTAATATTATAAAGAGGAAAGCTTTGTATTTTTGTATGTTTGCAACGAATAAACTCAAAAACTACTGAACCGATTTTAAAAATTATTTCACCATTAGAATGAATTTATTCCGAAGTAACATAGGCTATATTTATTACTAGAAAAAATTAGGGATCCTTGCTAAAACATTAGTAACGTGAACCAAGGTATGAAAAAATTTGCTTAAAAATTTCTTTCATCGCATACGCTGCGGAAACTTGACGATAAAACAAAAAAATGTTCTACAATATTAGAGAACATATCAATATCTACAAAAAACCTCGCGATACTATATGCCCAACTATTGTCGTTATGTCGCTATAACCACTTTTTACGTTTTAAGTTAATAAAAAAGATGACCAAAATCAGAGCATGAAAAACCATACCTTCGTATTAATCCTTATCCAAATAAATCCTCTCATATTCAGTACCTATAGATAACTTTTTGAATTACTCAAATCGGACATTCCATTTAGAAGATATTTTTTTTTTATGGAAATAGCCGGCAAACGATCTGACGATCCACCTGATGGTAAGTGGCTATCGTCGCCCATGGACATCAGCAACACCAAAGGCATCACTGATGCGTTGCCGGCCAAGAAAGAGAGAAGAAAAAGAAAGAAAGAACTGGCTCTCAAGCCCCCAGCCGGAACACGACGAGTCGTTTGGCGGCTGACTCATGCTCGAGGGTGGTAGCTATCCAGGCGAACCCCATGGAGAAATAATAATAGCAATAACAGTATTAATTAATAATTAAAACCAATATTACTAATATAATCCATCGAGGGGCCCTACCACCAGCGGGTCGGATTCAGTCGCCTTTTACGACACCCATCCGGCGTGGGATTGGGGCTAGTATTCTAAGCCGCCCCAATACGGCTATACTGCGCAATACGGCGGATAATACGAATTTAGGAAAACAAACACCGCCGTCGCGGCCGCTCAATGATCAGTGTGGCCCCACGCAAAGCAGCTTAGCGTAGGCCTTTATATACTAAAGCAATAAAATGTAAATAGATGTATGTACAAAAATGTAAATAGAGCAATGTAAAAAAATTAGTCAAGTAAAAAAATAAACACATTACGAATAAATTACTTGAGTACATAAAACTTAAAAAAACAATTTTGATAAAAATGTATATTATAAAATTGCTTCAAATTTGCAACAAATGTTCCTTGCTTAAATTTATGGAACATGTATTTTTCAGTTTTTCAAAACTTTGCAAAAAAAAAAGAAAAAAATACAAATTAATGTGAATATTGCTTATTTTTCAAAACCCTCTCCTGGAGGAATTCTTTCTGATTTTATCGCGGGTTTAATTTATATACTGAAACCCGCGATAAGTTCAATATAAATTCACCGTTTTTTAAATTTCCTTCTGCAAGAGGTACAAATAAGGTAAAACATAATTTCCGTATGCGAAGCTGCGGGCAACAGCTAGTAATAAATAATAACGTTTCACACTCATAGCCCCACAGAACACCTAATAATGGTTAATAAATTAGATGTTCAGTGCATAGGCCATAGCCCTCACACTAGGATTCCCTGTGTCGTGGGTGCCATGGACAACACACTAGACAAGGACATTCACACCCAGACCGAGAACAGAAATTCAAACTCATCATTCAAATTTCCGCTTCGCTGGGAATCGAACCCAGGCCCCTTGGCGCGGCGCGGGCGATCCGGCATGGTAGCCATTGCGCCACACGGGTCGTCAAAACATAAAATCTATACCTACTATAATAAAACTCAAAGTTGATAAAAACGTTGAACTACCGTCCGTAAACTGACTTTACAGGCAACCATTTTCTAAATAAAAAAGCATCCTATTGGTGAAGGAATTTTTGAAATCGTTCCAGTAGTTTTTGAGTTTATTAATTACAAACAAACGAAACAAAACATAAAATTTTTCTTTATAATAATATTAGTTTGAATATACGAAGTTTTATTACCAGTAGTTTTAGGTTCATTAATGAATGATATTATCATTCAGTATTAACGTTCAGCAGTGACAGCCTAGCGGAAGAACGTTGGTCTCCCGAACGAAGGGGCCCGAGTTCAAATCCTGGCACGCACCTCTAATTTTCAAATATTATGTGCGTATTACATCTTAATTATCACTTGCTTCGGTGAAGGAAAACATCGTGAAGAAACCTGCACACCGGAGAGTTCTCCATAAAAAAAAGAAAAAAAAATGTTCTCGAAGGTGTGTGCAGTCTACCAATCCGCTTGGCCACTTGGCCAGCGTGGTAGACTATGGCCTAACCCTCACATTCTGAGAGGAGACCCCGAGCCCAGCAGTGGGACAATTATGGGTTGTTGCTTTTTTTGCTTTTATTAACGTTCAGTATCATATTTTTATTTCGTAAAATACGAATCCAATAGTACACGTACGCTAGCAGCCGTTGTCGAATGAAGCGCGCGCGTGTGAACACCGCGCGAGCGCTCGCGCGAGCCCCTTTGGCGCGCGCCCCAAAAACCGCTCCCGATGCGAGCCTTAAATTTAAATGACATCAAAAGCAGACTAGAGCTTGAAATTATGCATAGAAGGATACATTTGTATGAAAATTATTATTTTTTGTATGGCAATACCGAAATTTCTTTCCACCAAAGTGTACTATCTGTAAGATCCAAGAATAGTCCTATACATTTAAATGACATCAAAAGCAGGCTAGAGCTTGAATTTATGAATAGAGGGATACATTTGTATGATAATAATTATTTTTTGTATGGCAATACTGAAATTTATTTCCACCAATGTGTACTATCTGTGAGGACCAACAATCGCCTTATACATTTGAATGATATCAAATCAGACTAGAGCCTGAAATTATACATAGAAAGATAGAATTGCAATCCCGATGACAACTTTCTCTGTTCTGGAACATACTTGCAACCCTCAAAATGTTCTGTAGATAAAATTAAGCGCTTCGGCCGATCGTAGCCTCTCTATCCCGCGCTCTCGCTTGCGCGGAACGGGACAATGAGTCATGCTTTTTCGTGCGTGCACCAGACGTTCATCGTTTTAATAGACGTTATCACGTCAAAAGCAAAGCAACAACCCAAAATTGTTATTAAGTTAGTATTAGTCTACTTTGCAACAATCCGCGTTTAACATGTATGATGGTATATACTTTAAAACATGCGTGGCACCTCCCTCCCTCCCACAACGGAAACATGCACTACAATAATTAAACGTATATACCAACATACATACCAGCACCAACACGTGTTTCGCCCCGAAACGGAGCATCATCAGGGTAAGTTGACTCTACGATGGTTAGTCGGAAAGTGAGCATCGTTCACTGAGCGTGGCGTATTTATACCCAACTCGCCCACTGATTATCTAATGATGTTGTAATAATTAGTGATTAGTAATTAATTAATTATTCAATCAATTAATCAATCGATTAATTAATTAATCAATCAATTAGTGATTCACGCCGGCAGGAACCGGGTCTGACGTAATCTGGTGATGTGTACTGTTGAAAATCCTCAGTAAAGGCGAGTTGGATACATTTATTTGTTCATTCAGCAGTGTAAAACTTGGATTATTATTATGTTTTATTATTTCTAACTGCTCTAGTATACTTAATTTAAAACCCTTTTCAGATTTATGTAATATATTATATGTATGGTTACTAGTTAAACTGTGACCTGATTCTATTAGATGTTTAGCGAAATTAGACTTATCCGCGTGACCATTCCTGTAATGTGGAATGGTCACGTTACCGGGAACATATGGCCGCGTACAGGAATGGTCACGCGGATAAGTCTAATTTCGCTAAACATCTAATAGAATCAGGTCACAGTTTAACTAGTAACCATACATATAATATATTACATAAATCTGAAAAGGGTTTTAAATTAAGTATACTAGAGCAGTTAGAAATAATAAAACATAATAATAATCCAAGTTTTACACTGCTGAATGAACAAATAAATGTATCCAACTCGCCTTTACTGAGGATTTTCAACAGTACACATCACCAGATTACGTCAGACCCGGTTCCTGCCGGCGTGAATCACTAATTGATTGATTAATTAATTAATCGATTGATTAATTGATTGAATAATTAATTAATTACTAATCACTAATTATTACAACATCATTAGATAATCAGTGGGCGAGTTGGGTATAAATACGCCACGCTCAGTGAACGATACTCACTTTCCGACTAACCATCGTAGAGTCAACTTACCCTGATGATGCTCCGTTTCGGGGCGAAACACGTGTTGGTGCTGGTATGTATGTTGGTATATACGTTTAATTATTGTAGTGCATGTTTCCGTTGTGGGAGGGAGGGAGGTGCCACGCATGTTTTAAAGTATATACCATCATACATGTTAAACGCGGATTGTTGCAAAGTAGACTAATACTAACTTAATAACAATGGATTTCCGCAAAGTAACGCCTGATACTATTAACTATACCCAAAATTGTCCCACTACTGTGCTCGGGATCTCTTCTCACAATGTGAGGGGTTCAGGCCATAGTCTACCACGCTGGCCAAGTGCGGATTGGTAGACTTCACACACCTTTGAGAACTTTTTGGAGCACTCTCCGGTGTGCAGGTTTCCTCACGATATTTTCCTTCACCAAAGCAAGTGATAATTATCTTATTAAAATGTTTATGCGCCGATATCACAATATAGGTAAGTACCTATATCAAAATAATACCTAGGTTTCATGTTTATTTAATAAAACTACCTATTAAGGAGGATATATTACATTTTTTTAAATAGGAAGAACAGGTACCAAAGTTTAAGTGTCATGTTTGTTTTTATACTTTATACTAGCTGCCCGGACAGACTTCGTTCTGTCAAAAGTTAACAGTAAAAATTAAATATTTTTTTCCGAGTGATCACGTTATTTATATCTCAACAATAAACGACGATTACTTACATAAGTTAATATTTAATATTTCTTAACATTATGACTACTGATCCTACTTTCCATTGAAGATTATGAGGTGTCAATCCCGGAAAATTTAACGATTCTGGTGGATAGTTATTATTATTATTTGCCCAATCAACTGTATGTGAAATTTGTATGTCTTTAATTCACCGGCAATTTCATTTTGAAGTTTATTTCATCTACATCCATAATTTTGGCAGCTAATATAGCACGTTCGCTCAGCCACAAATGATCTTTGTAATTTTGAGAGACGTTTGGGAACACGTTTTGTATGAGCTCGATTATTGTTTCATTAAACTGACAAAAATATAATGCAGCCAGTCGAATCATTAACAGGGATTTTGCCATTACCAAGATCAATGAGTTGCTTTGAAAATATTTCTCCAGATTGATCATTTTGCTATCGTACATGTATATATTCTTGTTTCAATTTAGTATCTTTACGTATTTCCACAAAATGGAGGACTTTGAACATCATCAAATCATCATCATTGAACGTTCATCCGCTGGCGTTGATCGAGGAATCACTGGTAATGTTTGACGGAAATCTCCTGCTAATAAAATCATCGCTCCACCAAATCGGTTTCGATTGTTTCGTAGATCTTTCATAGTTCTGTCTAATGCCTCCAAAGACTTTTTATGTGCCATCGTGCATTCATCCCACACTATCAACTTACATTGCTGCAAAACCTTTGCCATTGCTGTGTTCTTTGAAATGTTGGAGGTCGAAGTTTCATTGCTTTGAATATTCAATGGCAATTTTAGCGCTAAATCGGCTGTTCGACTGCCTTTCAATAATGTGGCTGCAATTCCAGATGAAGATGTACCACCTGGAGCGTCCAAATAGTAAATTCCTCCAGTTCCATCATTTACAAATTTTTGTTGTTGGTTCAATAGCGGAACATTTATTCTGATTCCCTTAAAGCAACGTCGTGCATTGGACGATTAGGCACGGCCATGCTTAATTGAGATGATACTTTGTTTGACATCATCAAGCACATGTATTCAACTATTATTATCGTTGTAAATTTCTTCTGTGTATTGTTAATGTATATTCCCTTTTCTAGTGCGCATTTGATGCAAGATATCGTCACACATATCATCTTTGTATTTGATTCATAAATCAATTTGGTTTGACGGGAAGCATATCGATATAATTATAGAAAACAATGTTCGTATTTGCTGAGGTTTAAATGAAATTACAGCATCATTTGAGGTTTGATTCCAATGGGAATCATTTTCTAGCAGTGTTCGGGCAAAATCATCATTCTGACACATACCAAAAAAACTGGTCAAGGTTGTAGATAGTGGTTGAATAACTCGTTGTAGTACCTACGTTCTGTGCAGTGAATAATACTCTTTGGCCAATTTCTAAGTTGACTGCTAAATGAACTACAGTGGGGGATTCTTTCATGAATGGGAAGAGGAAAAATGCGCGAAATTGCTTCATTAATACTAACGTAACGGCACATTTGGTATTGGTTAACTTCATCAACAGAAATCTAAGCACTAACTCCAGTCACAGCCATATCGCTTCCTTTTGTTACTTGCAAATGTATTTTAAAGATTTTACAGAATGGCAAGATTCAACGTTGATGTGCGCCTTGAAAGTCTTTGATAGGATTGGTGAATAAGGAACAATGCAACGATTATCAATTTCGATATTTTGTTGATTTACGTTTACACAACTGTTGATCTTCTTTTATCTGCAGTTGATCGGCGACGATATAGCGGATAGCCATCATTCCCGGTAATTGTTTCTGCTACTAATTCCCGTGGATACCGTTTCGAATAATTACCATCTACCATTCATGCTGAAACATTTTTTTATGTGAAAAGAAAAGTATTGTTTTTTTAGTATTGTTCGCGCATTTTTTTATATTATAAAAACCTTCCGTGGACTCCAAGGAACATACAAAGAAATTTTTAGCTGAATCGGTCGAGCCGTTCTCGAGTTTAGCGCTTAGCAACATCCATTTTTATATATATAGATAAGTTTTGTTTAAATTTAAATTACCTACGTTTCAATTTGTGACTCTTTCTTTCCTTGTCAATTTGAGACTTTTTAAATGAGAAGGTATAGATGTTTGTTTGTAACCTCTCACTCAATCGTCTCAGGAAATTAACCAATTTGGATAAAATTTGATACACAAGTAGACGATGGTGACCATCAGGTAGGCAGATTGCCTGTCTATGTTATAAAAAAAGTAACGTTTGGATTGAGGGCCCAAGTAAAACTGTGATAAATCTGTTGTGTTATTTACTAGTATTAGTAGTATTTAGAAATTCTTAACTAAATTCTAAAATAAAAATTATTGACACAAAGGTTAGGTACTTTCTGAGATTTATACTATGCCACTTTATGTAGGCATCTGAACTGAGGGCCCAATACATTTTCACATAAGGGTCATTCTCATTTTTGCGGAAAAAAAATGTGCATTGGTTTTAAAACATGAATGTTGAATTACTTTTAATGTTTTTTATTGTAGAATTAATCAAAGTAGTTAGTATTTTTAGGATTTTTAATAAAAATAATAATATATAAATAGATTTTTAAATAATCCTCAAAAATGTGACGAAAAAGTCACCTCCATGTCGTGTGCAAAGTCGATTTACGATGACACAGACCTGAATAAAATATATTTTTCTCTTCTAAATTAGCTAATTTATATTCTTCCACGATACCCTATGAAATAAACTTTATAGAAAACATTAAGTAATTACAATTTATATAAAATATTAAACTTTACGTATTGAATAACATTTGTGCATGGATGAATGATCACCTCCATGGGTGAACTTATTGAACGCAGCTGTTATTCATTAAATCGGTGAACACAGATTCTGACCGACTGTAGACAATCAACACAATGCCATCTTGAAAGTTTTTGACAGTTTGACATTTCCTGGATAATAATTTAGGAGCACGGGCCTCTAAGGTAAGATATTTTAAAAATTAGCACGCTATTTTGGTCACTTTTGTGGATTACTTGGGGCAGTGTATATTTAATTAAATTACTGTCGGGTACTTTAAAATGTTGAGTTATTGTAACCGTTATCTAAATATATTATCGTATTTTATAATCAGTAATTGAGGTTGTGATAAAACGGCTTTTATGTTTAAAATGTCACCTCCATAGATGTCACCCACGTGGATTGCGAATATCCACGGAGGTGACAGACTATCCATGGAAGCGACAATACTATGAATTATTTTTATTACTATATTTGATTTTGAATGAATTTGATGAGAATATTTTGACACAGGTTGAGATTATGGTACCCTCGAAAAGAAGCCAGGAATAGACTTTTTGTCGATGATTCTCCGTGAATAAGTATATTTTCCTATGCCATAATGAGGAAAATCTTTATCACATTTTGCACAGCTAAGTCGTCTCCATCCATCCATCCATCAGCCCTTGGAGGTCCACTGCTGGACATAGGCCTCCCCTAACTGGTCCTGAGGCTTCTGAATCCTCCGGATGCTAGCTGTCTTCTTCAGGTCGTCAGTCCACGTGGTTGGGGGGCGTTTTATGCTCCTTTTTCCGAGACGTGAGCGCCATTCGAGGACCTTTCTTCCCCAACGGTTATCGGTCCTTTAAACTAAGTGGTCAGCCCAATGCCACTTCAGGCGGCTTATTCGTTGAGCTATGTAGCTTATCCTTATTCGTCTACGGATTTCATCATTTCTGATGCGATCACGTAGAAAAATACCAAGCATAGCTCTCTGCATAGCTCGCTGTGCGACTTTGAGCTTGTGGATTAAACCAATAGAGCCGTCTCGGAGCCATAGGTCATCACTGAGAACACACACTGCTCGAACACCTTCAACTTCAGGCACTAGGTAGTGTTTTGGACGACTAGATTCATATCTTGCAGTTTCACGCAGTTTCCCGGACGCAGCCCATCCGAATTGGATTCTACGAGTGCCTTCTTTCTTGAAGTTGGACTTACCCATCTGGATCACTTGTCCCAGGTAAATGTATTCGTCTACAACTTCGAGAGCAGTGCCGTCAATAACAACTGGTACGGGTGTGACATGGACATTTGACATGATTTTCGTCTTGTCCATGTTCATCTTAACTCTCTCATCTTAACTCTCAACGGGTGGGCCGTTGTGAGGCGCTGTTCAAGTCCCGTAAAATTGTACCAAGTTCTTCCAGGAAACCCGCCAGGAGGACTATAATATCATCGGCATATTCCAGATGTGTGATGTATTCGCCATTGATGTTAATGCCACGTCGTTTCCACTCTATCAGCTTAAACACGTCTTCCAACGCAGCGATGAACAGTTTAGGGGATATGACATCCCTTTGTCTGACACCTCTCTGCAGTTGGATGGGGTTAGATCTTGTGTCGTGTACTCTGATGGATATGGTGACAGATGAGTATAAACACTTAACACTTCAACATACCGTAGTCGATCCGGCACCGCTGGAGAAAATTTGGTACCACCCAGGTCTCAATGGAATCAAAGGGTTTCTCATAGTCCACGTAGGCAACACATAACGGCAGATTATACTCCTCGGCTTTTTTTAATTTGCCGCAGAGTATGTATATTATTATGGTCTACGGTGCTGTAGGCTTTTCAGAATCCTGCTCGTTCGGGGGGCTGGAAGTCATCCAGACTGCATGCAATGCGATTCGTGAGCATCCTCGAAAACAGCTAATAAACGTGTGACTTAGAAACTTGTAATGGGCCTGTAATTCTTCAAAAGGGCTTTATCGCCCTTTTTAAAGAAGAGCGTCACCACACTTCTGCCCCACGCTTCCGGGGCAGTTCCAGTATTGATGACGGAATCGAACAGTTTTTGGAGCGCCACTAGAAGGAATATCCCTTCAGCTCTTAGTAGCTCGGTTGTGATCACGTGAGAGAACAAAACTGATTAAGAATTGATTAGAGATAATTTGAGTTCCTATAAAAATTGTTGATATTACAAATATTACTTTAAGATGTGTTATATGTACGTACCATAGTTTAAAAAAGTAAATGATTAGAAAAATTAAAATATGAAAATAAAAAGTAAGTTTTATTCAATAATACCTCATTAAATATGTCAAATAGAAAAAATATGTCACTGCCATGGATCAGTGTCACATCCATGGAGGCGAGTTTTCTTTTTTCCTTATTTTCGCGAAAAATACTGTGAAAATAGCTCGGCTCATAATTGGTACAGGTTATGGGATATGATACCTTTCATTTGAGACCACTTTACATCATATCAAAAACAACTTTTTTTTTTAGTACTTTAAAGTCACTTTTTGAGAATGGTCCATAACAGCTTTGATTTACGTCAAAATGGTTGTTTGTTTGAGTTTTAACTAAATTCCCTATTTTAAGCTACGCCAAGGAAAAAGTGGGCTGTGGGCCCTCAATCCAGATGTACACGCTTGCACCCTGGTATGCCAGCATGATTGGGATCCAGTACCTAGTCAAGGACACCCCAGAATGTCGTTTAGGCAAACAGCAGGCTATCAAGTACGTACATAATTATTATCGTTCAGTGAGTGTTTACGTCAGATAATTCATAGTTAGGTGGCGCGACACGTCGCCAGCCTGCGAATCGGTGGCAGACTCCGCTGAGGAATAGGGCACCGAGACCACCGAGTAGTTTGACTAGGAAGTTGGCAGGAGCCAACACAGCCGTTTTTAGCCGTATTGGGGCGGCTTAGAATACTAACCCCAATTCCACGTCGGATGGGTGGCGTAAGAGGCGACTAAATCCGGCCCGCTGGTGGTAGGGCCCCTCGAGCGATTATACTGGTAATATTGATTTTAATAATTGTTAATTAAGGGGTTCGCCTGGATAGCTTGGTAGCTATCCATCCTTGATCATGAGTCAGTCGCCAAACGACTCGTCGTGTTCCGGCTGGGGGCTTAAGAGCCAGTTCTTTCTTTCTTTCTTTCTTTTTCTTCTCTCTTTCTTGGCCGGCAACGCATCAGTGATGCCTTTATAGAGTAAGAGCCCAAAGCGATCAGACATGACTTATTTTTACATTTTTTCTTCTCCTTGACAAAGCACCTTTCCGAAAAGCTGGTAGATTAAAAAATGACGTGCTTAGGTGTATCAGTGATACCTATATGAATAAAAGATTTTGATTTGATTTTGATTTGATTTGATTTACATGAATGAAACCTTAAACTACTCAGTAGCGTAGGTATAGTGTACTTTGAATACCTTGCGTGCTTGTGAACCTTGCCCTGTGACACCAGCAGTCTAATTCACGTAACGTTAAGACGCATCGATTAAGTTGCAGCGACGCTGCAATCAAGTTGCGGTAACGCTGCAATCAAGTTGAAGTTTAGCGTCTAAACCGTATTCTCGTAATTTTTGAACTGCGCGTCAACTGCACGCAAACTGCGCGTGAACTTCACTTCTCCTGCACGCATCCTGCGCGCCTGCCAAACTTTTCTTCGGCTATATAGTACTCTGTGTAAGTGTTGTCATATGAGAGAACAAATAAACTTGATATAACAATAATAATCAAATACAATTTATTATGTTTCCATTAAAAAAGTTGAAGAATATTTACTTACTATCCCAATAATGATTTTTGTGAAATTATTAATTGTAATAAAAAGTAATGATTTGTGCTTCAATTCACAAAAAAACGTCATAATTATGTTACCTCAATATGGCAGAATGAAGCTCTTTGCTTTGCCTCGCAATGCAATTACTGCAATTAGTAATAAAAAAGTGTCAAAACAAACTGCGATCGGAAACACGCTGTCTTGACGCGCATCAACAGAATACCTTTATGTGACGTGAGCGTGTTTGACAAGCGCTCGTGTGACGTGAGCGTATTCGACAGCGTTCGCGAAAGCTAAGAGAATACGGAAAGTGTTCTTTTGATCGGAACGTCACTGCAACTGCACTGCAATCGAACTTCTTTATTACGTGAATTAGGGAGCTGGGCAGGTACCAGGTGAGAAAGGTAACTAAAAATAAGAGTTATTTTACTTAAATTGGTATGGCTGATTTTTATATATATTTTGTAGAATATTATTCTAAACTAGTATCGTAAAGCGTCAGACACTTTTCATGGACCAGAGGGATTGTCAGACGCTATAAACGCAAAAATTGACGAATTTGCTTAGCGCCTGTGAGAAAGTGAATAGTACGTGTGTGCACTATTTACGTGTAGACCAAGTGATTCGCCAGTAAGCGTTATTTAAGTGCATTACGTTGTTTGTTACCCTCATCTTAATGTGAAAAAAAATATTCTTGTTCTAAGCATGTATGGCTATAAGTTTGCCGGCTATTACCATAAAAAACGCATATATACCTACATACCATTGAATTGGGGACAATATAGTCATGTGTATGGGTTATATGTGTGTATAGGGTCACCTCTTACATACCTACAGTATGTTTCTACCAAACTACATATTTATTTATTGAATGCCAGCATAATGTACACTGCTATGTCAGTGATTCTCAAAAAATGAGATGTCTAATAAATAATTCAGAGAACACAATGAATCATTGGATGTACCTAGGTATGTATTTTTAAGTACCTAAATATAATCGACAAACGTGCGGACCAGCTTTTAGCTAGGCAGTAAGAGTGGTCACCGTAAGTTTTTGGTGTTGTCCTTCAGTACCTAGGTAATACCAAAGGTACCCTATTGTCGATGTGTAGCTGGGCTTTAGATATGGGAAGGGAGCGGGAAACCGGAAACCCGTTACAGTCCCTGGCCAAATTATTAGGGATTAGGGACTCTACTCAATACTGCTTAACTGGTTTTTTAACAAAAAATTGGTTATAGTCCCGGATGTATATTCTAAATCATCATCAACATCATCCTGCCCATTTTGCAATGATAATGATAAAAGAAATTAAAAACTACTGAAAAAATTCTGTTTAAATATAATCTCAATCTTCAAAAATCATATTTGTTGTTTTGTTAGTCGAAACCAAAACAAATAATGGTAGGATGAAACCCATTGGAAAAGTTACGAGTGATCTGAGGTCAGAAAAGGGGGGGGGGGGGGTCTACAACTTTTGCATTTAGGTCCTAACACTTATTTCATATAACCTCAAAATTTATGTGAAAAATAATACAAAAAATAACCAAGTTTTTGTTTTTTTATTTTTAAACGAAATTGGCTAAAACTTACCTTTTTATGTCCCAAACACACTGTATTTTTTGTTTTAAAATATTTCTTTTTTCACCTTATTTTGACTTAATATCGAAAAAGCACCCTAATTTTCAATAGATCTTTTTAAAACACCTACAACCCCCAAAATTCCCGACTTCAGAACGCCCGTAACTTATTTTTCCTTTCATTTTTGTTATATTGTCTCTTCTCAACTTCGGAAAGACGTGCTTATGTGGTGTACTTTTAAAATGTAAGACTTGAATTCAGGAATGAATCGCACTGACTTTGTAGTTTCTGCTGGGAAAAACATCGACTAGGTATAGTGACTGATAGTAAATAATACACACATTATTTTTTATATATATCTATATTGTAGGACTTAGATACAAGTATGGTAAGGGTATTTAGCATGTTAGGTAAATTGTAATAAGTACCTACCTAATTATGACTACCTACTTGCAACATGGAAGTATAATTTAATAGAAGAGACATCTCGAACAAAATGTGTGTTCCCGCCGCGCCGGGAAGTTCTATTTTCAAAATTGAGCCCCCGTTCACCTTTCAAAGTCAAACGAATCCATTGGAAATGCAGCCGCTCGGCGCCAATTCATTGGAACATACATTGTGTTCGCGGTGTCTGTTCTATACGCTAGTAATAATACTTCAATGACTTGCAATTAGTTATGCTTAATAAATTGAAGTTAAGGTTAAATAAACTTTATTCTCATTATGTATTAAAGTATTTACTACATGCGTAACATGAGATATTTTAAGGTTCTAAACTCCGTTTTTTAATTCCGCAAAGTGAATTCTAAATTGATACATGCTAGTGTCAAATGCAAAAACAATGTTGCCTGTGTTTTTGCTACTGATATTTTCATGATTCCGGTTACATGAATCGTAAGATACTTATTTGTTTAACCGGTTAATTGTACTTATTGTACCAAATTTTTTAATCAAGATTAATGATAGATTCAATTATTGATAAACTTCCTAGGGTGGCGGACTTTTCCGATAAAATATTACCACTAAATTAATGGAAAAATGTATAATTAATAGAAATAGGTAGCGATACGATTATATTTGAATTTCTGAGTCGGGGGCTCGGGGCATATGAAATAAGTTGCGTTTTAATTTTGAGTACCTCGATATTAGTTTTTATCACAAAAATCGGAAAATACTTATTACCTTTTACCGATTGTGGCACATCACTGTTTATAAATCAATAAAAACTTGCAATACTGGAAATGTCAATTTGCTTTTCGGAAATGGAAAACTGAGTTCAGGTAGGTACTTATTTTAAACTACCTACTTACCAGCGGATACCCGGCGTGTGCTAGGTACTACGCTATGAAAATAAATGCATTTTGTTTATTTGTTTGTTTCTACCTATGTCCGCTATAGACTCTGAAACCTCGAAAGTCGAAAATCGAGTTCACGAATGGACCGAATGTGCCTAATGCATTGTTTTAGTGGTACAAAACCATCTTAGCAATATTGCCTTTTAAATGAAAACGATTTGGGACACATCGGTTGGATGGTTTCAAAGTCTACTTATAAATGTCATAGGAGGTGAAATTAATTTTTGTGTTTTATACATATATTAAAATCTACTTACAGTTAAGCGTATTCCATTGTGGAACACTAATCACAACACAAGATTTTGTATTACTTTTAACAATAATATAGTTAAACAGAATAATTTACGAACATGGATAAGGTTAGCTGCAACAACTTCTACGATAGGTAAGGCGCTCCACCCACTGCACCGCGCACCGCGACGGGGCGCGGGATTTCAGATTTTACCATTGTATGCAATTATGTCAATTTATATAGAAATCACGCCTAGCACAACACACTGCCGACTGCCGTTGTGTTATCCGTCGCTCTGCGCACCGCGGCGGGACGCGTCTTCAGTGGGTGGAGCGCCTAAGGCTGTTTCTCGGTGGTCATGCTAGCATTTCATATTGATATGACCAACAAGAATAGTTTGTATTGGTGGTCACTGGTCATACTCCCCATCGGCGACCGAATAAAACCATAACTATATATAAAGAATTTTCCTGCCCCCTGTACCAAATATAATATAGTACAGTCAATGTCAGCTATACGAATAACTAGGAATTATTTTTTACTAAATATGTAAAACTTTTGTTAAAAATAATAATTACGCAGGCAACTTAGGAAATCTATATTCTATATAGGTATACTTATACTTTAATAATTATTATGAACAACAAAGGGGTAGAAGATCAGTTTGTCATATAGTTTAATCATGTGTTTAATAAAAATGATTATTAAAAATGATATTTATATTATCTAGCATACCTAGTCTGGCCATAAATACTGTTACATAAAAACTTTTCTTTTTTTCAGCTTATTTTGAATTTGGAACACGTAGTTATATTATTTTAAAAACTTCTTTCGATTTTGCGCCATTTCACATACTTTTTCGTGTTCATTATCAAATTACAATATGGAATGGGGTGTTAAAGAAAATAGGATTGCAGTGATCGCCTTGCACATAGTGGGTATGGAGCCGTCGGTCATATTCCAGATACTTCAAAAGCTTGGTATCAGCCGTATGTTCGTATATCGTACAATCAACAGATACAACAACACTTCGTCTGTCGAAGACCAGAAAAGATCGGGGCGGCCGCGTGCTGTTAGAACTACAAAGGCTGTTAATGCTGTTAAAGCCAGAATTCATCGAAACCCCATTAGGAAGCAAAAAATCTTATCGCGAGAAATGAAGATCCCCGCTCTGTCGCGTATTATAAAACAAGACCTGAAGCTTGGTGCTTATCGTCGATATACAGGACATGCCCTAAATCAATCTTTACAATTAAAGAGAGTGGATCGATCAAAACGCCTTCTGTCGCGATACGCAGGTGAAAGGCACAGAAATATCCTCTTTACCGATGAAAAAATTTTCACGATTGAAGAACACTACAATAAGCAAAAATATAAAGTGTACGCTCACAGTTCTAAAGAAGCTGCTCAAGTGGTCGGGAAGGTACAACGTGGTCATCATCCTGCGTCAGTGATGGTTTGGTGGGGCGTGTGTTATCAAGGAGTCACAAAACTGCATTTTTGCGAAAAAGGAGTGAAAACTTCAGCTAAAGTGTATCAAGATACAGTCTTGGATCATGTTATGAAACCTCTCAGCAATACTCTTTTTAAGAATATACCGTGGACTTTCCTACAGGACTCTGCACCTGGTCACAAGGCACGAACTACCCAAGCCTGGCTTGAAACCAATGTTCCGGACTTTATAAGAGCTGAAGACTGGCCCTCATCTAGCCCAGACCTCAACCCTTTAGACTTCAAATTATGGTCAGTTTTAGAGGACATGGCCTGCTCTAAACGACACGGCGACATTGAGTCTCTTGAAAAATCTTTGGAGCAAGCAGTGGCGAAATTTCCCTTGGAAACAGTGCGTAAATCCATAGATTCGTGGCCAAACAGATTAAAGGCCTGTAGGTATACAAGCCAAAGGTGGCCATTTCGAATAGAATAATTTTTATTTTTTGCTGAGACTTTAATAAATATGTAGGTATAAATTTTATTAATATTAGGTACATTACTTCATTTTAAAAAAAGCATTTTCATTTGTAACAGAACTTATGGCTGGACTAGTTATATAGTAGATATCGGATCTTAAACCAATATGGCCAACTGTTGAGCGTGGAGCAGTGTATATAACGATCTAGAAGACTAAATGTGGCACTACGTTTGTAGGTACAGGGTGCGGCAGAGAATCTTACTTTTTGAAAGGGTAGATAATAAAAACGAAACTATTGCAGACATCGGTATAATTCTTTTTCCCCTTACAGATCACCTGATCAATTTTTTTTAATGTTGTTTCCAAAATTATATCTATCGAAATGACGGCCGGCATTGTCTACGCACTGCAGAGTCTGCAGATCGAGTCGATATCTGAAGTTTCGCGCCACTCTCTTGTGTTTCAATGTTCATCTTCAGGTGAGCTAGGGTCCGTGATCGATCGTTGTAAACTATGGGAAAAAGTCGCATGGAGCCAAATCTGCAGGGCGCACCGGTCAAGGGATTGCCTCTGAGGTGGCCAGGGAAGTATTCGCTCAACCACTCCATCGACGGCCGTGCTGTGTGGACCGTGGCTCCGTCTTGTTGAAACCACATATCTCCGACGTCAATTTCTTCCAGATTTGGCGAAGATGGAGCGGCAATTACCAACGTATGCGACGGCGAACGTGTGATGCTCTCTCGCCAAGCATGATCGGGATTTGGGGGGGACAACAATTGAGGACCCACACGCTCTCGGAGTCCGAGATGTAGTCCGTATGGGATCATCCCATAGACTCGGACGCACAGGGTGTGCGTGCCCAGCACCCTACCTTCACCCCTTGCCGTTTGGCGGATTTTTCAAAAAGTAAGTTTCTCTGTCGCACCCTTTATATCAAGTTAATATTATTTTAATGTATATTTATTGTGTAGATTTCGTAGTAATTTTAATATGATTATTGTAAAACATGGTTTTAGTATCTTTTTGTAAACCCTTTCATAATTATTTTTGTTTTTAGTAGAAGTTATATTAGTTAACAGACAACATAATTACAGGAGGATTTAAATCAGTATCTCACTATGGGGAACTTCAGCCATGGTTAGTAGACAGCACTCCGTCTCTTTTCTTGATTAAAGCGTACCGTACGATAAGAGCAATTCCGAGTGCAACAATAACACAACTTATGGCAATTGCGATCGGCAAAAGAATGTGCACTAAGTTCAGGGTGTTGAGCAGTGCATTCTTTATTTCATTCACGAATTCTTCTGGAAGCGCCATGCCCTGGAAACAAATAATGCAAAAAATAATCGTCTAGTAGTGTACCTAAGTATCCCGTGCTTAACCCAAGTGGAGAAACTAAGTGAAACAGGGCCCCAGACCTTATTTTAAATATAAACGCCTCACTAAACATCATTTTTACAACATAGATATAGGTAGGTAAGTGTAAATATTTTATAGTGAATAGAAATCCATATTTCCACTTAAATGTAAAATAATGAGTATAATAAATCATTATAATAATAAATATCTATATAATATTAATGTTAAGTGGAGGGGCGTTCATATTTAATAGTGTATCTCTACTTATTTTGACCATCAATCACCCACGTAAATATCGACTTACAATTAAGTACCCTTTTATTAGTAGATTTATAAGACTGACTAACTAGTAATGAAAAACATGTGAATTTTAAAACGGATTTTATGCGAAAGGTCAAATATCAAATGGTCAAACTCGTAAACGTAACCATTTATTTGCACCTTTCTGTGTCATTTGGAAGAACAATCAAAGCGATACAAGACATTGGGCAAGTGCGGATTGGTTTCAGATAATATTATGTAGGCATTTACGTTTTATTTCACACAAAATATGTTGCTCCGCCGTTTCACGAGGTAAGATTTTGACTGATCTTTCGCTTTAAAATCGTAGTTCTATCCCTGTAAGAGTTGCGGAGCCTGGCTTGTATCGATAGCAAAGATTCTTAACTCCTACGAGTAGTGCAAGTAATGTTAATGTGTATGTGAATAAAATGACGTCAAAGAAAAATTAAATGGTTTGAAAACAAATGAATCACAAAATTCAAAACGGAAATACTTGAGCCTAAATTTGAAATAAATTTGAATTTTAACTTTCAAACCAAATGCCACTTAACTGAACTTTGAAGTTGCCAGTTCATCAAAACGCTAATTTCATTATAATTATGTAAGGACCAAATGTTACGACGACCACACAAAGAAGTAGATACCTTAATGTTTTCTTACCTCCTCAATCCAAAATACAGGCATCAAAGTGGTGCGTAAGTTCTGTGTGGCGGGGATAGAAGATACTGGCCGCGCGAATACATTGAATTGGGCTCTTTTCGCAGCTCTAACGACTGTGCCTGTCAGCTAGAAACAAAATAAGGCGAATGAAAATTTAGGAGACCTTCGGGACCTATTAGTTATACTTAGTAATAATATTAGAATTAAGAAGGAACACTAGACAAAAATCAGACCAAGGTCCGGGTCGGTGTACGGATGGTTTGTAAGTTAATCGACTATTAGCTTAACTTTGATAGTCTAGAAGACGGCCGTATTTTTCTCATATATTAAAGTAACATTATTATAAACTAATATAGGGTATAGGGTGAGTGGGGGAAGATGAAAAACGGGGTAAGACAAAAATGCATCAATAAAGACAGATTTTGTGTATTTTATCCAATGCAGGCGCAACATGCATAAGAGCGCCATTTCGTTACGTCCCACACCTCAGCCGGCACTTGTCGTTTTGAGGGATCGTTTTTGTGTAATAAGGGAATATCTACGATGTGAATTTTTCGCGAGCAAGTCGAGTGTTTTTATCTTACCCCGTGTCGTGTAACTTAATTTACGAGGTAGGTACGAGTTTTTTATTTGTATACATACTTATTATTTTTAATTGGTAGTTATGTTGCTATGTCTAAATATTTTTGTATTTTAGGATTTATTGTAACATTCCGTCTTTACGTTTTACTTTGAGATATGATTGATATCTTTCATTTTCTGTATAATCTTATCCAAGTAAAGTGAAAAGTTTGAGAACCTCTAGTTCAATCTTTCCCCGGCGGGGCAAGACATTACATACATAGACATAATTATAATATTGTATTACATACTGGTTCTAAGTCAACAAATATCCTATGATCTTCTTCTACAGGGTTCATGCCCAGAAGTCCGTTTCTGTACGTAAAATCTGCATACAGGAAGTGAGGATAAGACAACACCAGGAGAGTGCCTGAAACAAAAAAAAATGGATCTTTATTTTGGTTTAATACATATAGAATATCCATTCTTACCTACTTACTATCCTACAAAATTATTTTAAACGTGAAAGTTGGTGAAGATTTACGGATGTTTATTGTTTTTCCACATAAACTAATAAACGACAACACTTGACACACGGATAGTTTACAACCTTGATTAACGCAGGATTATCCCAGGAAATTGGGCTTTCAGCGTGAGATAGGACGTTCTATCAAGAGATTACTAATAAATATTTTGACTGTTTTTATTTCATAGATTTACCGAAGCGATAAGAGAAGATTAACAAATACAATAATAATGAAATTGGAAATTTGGTAACAAGTAAACAAAATTATTCGCTGTAGTATTGAGTTATTGACCGTACCCTATGGCCGGATGGCCTAATCTGCAAAGGATCGGTTCGTAGAACCGGAGATTGTGGGTCCAAATCCTACCAGGGTATGTGAGTTCCGCTTTTTGCCTTTTTTTCATTTCGTCTAAAAAATTTTTATTCCATTTTAAAGGGCTTTGTCGCTAAAGCGATTATGACGCCCTTTCGTCTTTACATGTAGTAGTTGTAGGTAGTATTTACGTGCAAAAGTATAAGTAGGTATATAGTATTTAGATAAGTATATAGTTGACTTATATAGCTCGTTACGACACCATTAGCTAGGGTAACACATCCACTCGCGTCTACGACTCTTACGTGACTGTCCAGTGTCGCCCTCTACCCGAAATAAAATAATTTTTACTATGACTACAAAAGTGGTACAAATATTTCATTGTGAATTACGGCCGATTTTCAAGCGTAGAGTGCCCTCTGGTAGTACATTTTAAAAAATATAGCAAAAAAATTATAGGCATTCTAATTTAAGATAAGCTAAGACCAAACTTTAAAACTACAAATCGGTTAAGAAAAAAAATAAGTAACCTAGCTTCGGGGACGGGTATTGCGCAGCTTTCCTCTATACTTAACAAGACGAAAAATTACGTGACGATGGACTAGTTGCGCTATTTTTACCTAAATGTACCTAATACTACCTACCTAACTTATTAAGTGAAAGTGAACGTTGTTCGTCGCACACTACTGTGTTTACTTACTAAAATGTTGAAATAAAGGTTTAAGAAGGGACTCCCTCTATATGCCTCTATCATCAGCCCTGTTGTTTTCCGTCTTTACTTTTGTGATTGCGCTCTTGCACGACTCTGGGTTTGATTAGACGACACGCTACCATCACACGTAACGGGTGTTGCCATGCCATGCCTAGTGCCTACCGGCCGTTGTTCTTCCTGAGTCGATAATGGTCTTCCACGTTAGCATCTGGGGGCCTAGCACAATCTCTTAAAGCAGTATTAACTTAATAATACTTTGGATTTTCATACTACAACGTCCGTAAAATAAGTATAATAGGTATGTGTATTGTGTCAAAAGCGGCAACCGAATATGTTCGCAGGTCAAGAGTATGTAAGTACATGACAGACTTCCATGTCACTCTTTGTCTAAATTCAAACGCTGCTAGACGACGACGTAATAATATTATTATAACAAAATAATGCAGCCGCAATGCAGCCGCCGCGGCGCCGCCGCCGCGACATTTCTACGTGGCACGCATTTAAAGCTGATATTATTGTCAGAGAACTTGCAGCTACCTTTATCTTTATGTAAGTATGTAGTGTCCTCATGAGTGAGCGTGAAATGAGAAGCGGCTGTAGTGATTTGTGATAGGATGAACTAAGAATAAACCAAACAAAAATCTTTGACCCCCAACCAAATTCTTGTACATAGATGATTTAATACATACGTTGGAATTTAAGGTTCGGCGTATCTCGGTATTTTGCAAGTAATTTTAAAAGTATGACAGATCAAGTAGTTAGCACTTCTGTGCAAGTGCTATCTGCTCTCTCTCAGCTGTCCTCTCCTTTTGTTTTTATACCGTTCACTTATTAAATTTCCATCTTTGTGTCGTTGTACTGCACAAAAAGACTCAGATGCCTCAATCGCGCTTCAAAGCAAGCTGGATCATTGGAATTTATTTATTTCTATAAGTACCATACAAAAAGTATAGGAACAAAGGCGGACTTAATGCTAAAAACATTCTCTCCCAATCAACCTTCGTGCAGAAATAAATAAATAAATAATGTGTGTTGTTCATAGCCCCACACTAGGATTCACTGTGTCGTGCCATGAACAACACACAACATAGACAAGGACATTCACACCCAGACCGAGAACAGAAATTCAAGCTCATCATTCAAATTTCCGCCTCGCTGGGAATCGAACCCAGAACCCTCGGTGCGGCGATCCGGCATGGTAACCATTGCGCCACACGGGTAGTAATAAAACAACGATGGCAGTATATTTTTTAAAGAAAAAAAAAAGAAATAGGTACCTACACTGTATAAATAAATGCAACACATCTTTATAAAAAGTCGGTGTTGGCTACAAGTTCGGGATTGCGGTTCCCGCGTTTTTCTTTGCTACGATGGAGCTTAACCGCGAACATTTGCATGCTATGATATTTTATTAACCGACGAAAAAAAAGGAGGAGGTTCTCAATTCGACACGTATATTTTTTTTTTATGTATGATCACGCAGAAATCGGCACAGGGTGGTCCGATTTGGATGATTCTTTTTTTATTGGATAGGGTATTTGCTGAAGTTGGTCCCATATTTTTTTGAAAATTTTATTCCCACCCTAAAGGTACGAAAATAGGGAATGATTGATTATTCACCCGCTTTTTACCCGGAATTTTTACATGTTAACGCCAATAACTTTGTACTGTATGATCCGATTTCGATGATTCTTTTTTTATTGAATAGTGTATACCTTGAGGTAACTCTTGTTTAAATTTCGAAACAAAATTTTACCCCTATATATTATTATAATATATTATTATTATATATTATATACAGGGTGTCCCGTAAGTAGTGGATCAACCGAAGGTGGCAGATAGCTTGAAGGTTGACCTATCATATGTCAAAAATTTACTTTTGTAAAAGTGTCACCGTTTTCGAGATATTGACCATTTTTTAAAATTTACAAAATTCGGCTCCTTTACCCTACTTTTTCCTGTTGAGTCCACAAATGAGCAGATATTTTGATAATTTTTTTTTCTTAGAGCTCTCAGATAGTTGCTTTATAATTATCAGTATGTAATATTGTTGAAATTATTAGGGAACGCTGAGAAAATAGCGTCTACTTTGGATATTTTTGTTTTTGATTTTCTTCGACACAACTTTGATGCGAGGTGGTTGAAAAAAAATGTACTGGGCAAGTATGCTCCGGTATTTTAAAAACTTGTCTGTTTAATGCAAATTTTAAAAAGGTACAATACAGACCACTTTCATAGGGAAAATTTTCAAGTAAAAGCCATTTTAGTGTCAAAGGTGTGAATTTAAATCAAAAGTAATTTTATTGTTTACTGTTATGGGATGAAGTTTTTCAATGGTTTTTGCTTAATATTACGTTACGTTAAATTATTGCTCTAATAAATATTTAAAATAATGATTATTATCTGATATTCCAACCTTATAAAGAAATTACAAATTACTTGAAAAATATTTTTTATTTCAAAAATAATGCTATTATTTACTGTGTTTTTAATACTAGATGATCAGGAAGCCTTGTAAATTATTTTTTAAGATTAGTTTTGTATGAATATTCAACAAAAAAACAAGAAAAAATGCAAGTAAAATTTTTATTTTTATTTATTTTATCATATAAAAATAATCTTAAAGCAATAATTGAAAAGGTTTGCTGATTATCTAAAACACGGTAAATAATAGCATTATTTTTGAAATAAACAATATTTTTCAAGTAATTTCTGATTTTTAATTTCTTTATAAGGTTGGAATATCGGAAAAAAATCATTATTTTAAATATTTATTAGAGCATTAATTTAACGTAACGTAATATTAAGCAAAAACCATTGAAAAACTTCATCCCATAACAGTAAGCCGACCATTTAGCTGGCAGGTCCCTCTCTGACACTTGACTCGAACCACTTATAAGCCGAATATTTTGTAAACGGATACCTGAATCAAAAAATGGTCTTTTCAGACCCATAACATTTTTGAAAGACCTTTTAATGATACCCCATTCTATAGGTTAGAGAAGAATAAAATATTCCTCCCACTTTACCTGTAAAAACTTAATCGTGATCACAGCATTGCTAGATTTTAGAGTAAAAACGTGAAGTACATAATGGGAAAATCCTAGGGTAATTATTGAATCTCAGACAGAGGGCTTGTGTCATCGGCATAATTAAACTCTTCCGACAGTAATCCCTCCAGCGAACCGCACTGGAGCCTGTGTTGGATTACGCCTGACCTCCTCTATTACGAGGAAATGGTGACCTACATTTAGCTGCTAATGATTTAAAGCGGATTAGTACGCAATCGCATACTGGCTGGGATAACCTAAATAGATCTAATGCAAAAGAGCGTGGCTTCCTTTACGTGAAGATTAAACTTACAACGAATATATGTTGGAACTAAAAAACAAAAACAGATACTTACAAACAAAAAACCGCCCAAGTGCGTGTCGGGCCGCGCAGTGTACCTAATCATTGCTTGTATTCATTACGATACTAAAAAATATGTTGTAATGCAATCCCAGCTGAGATTAAAATAACTGCAATAATTTAAATTATACAACTTCAGAAGCACGTTTCCAAAATATTGTAATTTGTAATGCGCACCTAAAAAAATTCAGGAAATTCCTCCATTCCCTTTCAAACAATCAACGCCCCGACGCGACGCACGGCGGGTATCCGTCCCGACACACCGGTCGTTTTTCTGTTACCGATTGTCACACTCAAGTGGTTTTCACTGATATATTGTATTAAGTTTCATCTAAATATTTTTTTCTGATTTGGGAAATATGCATTAGGGCATAGGTTTTCAAAAAGATACCGAAGGCATATTTGTACAGTGTTATCCTAATATACCTATTATTTAATATTTTAAATGCCAAAGCAAGTATAATAAATCATCTGAATTTTTATCTCAAATCTTTCTTATAAATGACCACTTCGTTATTAATTACATGGTTTGGTAAACAAATAATTTAAAGTTATCTATTTATTAGGTATTATTTACTACACAATTCTCAAAACCGGTCGTCGCAGGTGATGGTAACTTCCGTGCATATTTACATATGCAACAAACATCAGTAAGACAATCTTGGTGATTACATATCATACATTACTACTTCACATTCTAGTAAAGCAGGTATATACCAATTACTCGACGAGAAAAATTATACTTGGTAATAATTAAGTATTTGTAATGTGCAAATTACTATCCGTTTGAGCAAATGTCATCTACGCACGATCTATATGTTAAAACAATGATGAAAAATATAAAACCAATAACGAATGACTTGTACGTTGACTTTCAGACTTTAGTTATTGGCCTACAACCAGTAAAGAGTAGCATTTTCCAACTTATTTTTAGTTTTCAGCACCACGTAGAATTTTAATAAACATACAGTTACAGTTTACAGTTACAGAAACGTTTACCAGAATAAACTGAAGTAAATCAGACTCATGTTTGCATACGTCGTTTAAATATTAACTAGAGACCCGCTATAAAATCGAAATTCAACCATAATACTTAATTCATATTGTGAAAGATTACTTCACATTGACACTATTCCATATTTTATTTTGTTTAATAAACGAGTATACCTTAAGATCATCACAATATATCATCATCAACATAATATTGATCGTTAACATTATAATAATATAACACCTATTATTTATGAAATTTAGATAGTAATAATAAATTCATAAAAAATGGTTGTCATGACAAAGCTCCGCTCCGCTCCACTCAACTACGATCACCTACGGCATCAGCTACGATACGCCGCGCTCTCGCTCGCGCGGAACGGGACAATGAGTCATGGTTTTTCGTGCATGCGCCCGGCGTTCATCGTTTTAATAGACGTTATGTCAAAAGCTCCCAAGCTGCAAATATAGTTATGTTTAAAAAAATATTGAGCATTTTCGTGCTTCTTACAGAGAAAGTGTTTTGATTCTCAGATAGCTGACGATAATTTGTGGTTATATGGTAGATAAGGTTGGTTATATGGAGAATAAGAACTTTCAATGATTGGCCTCATCATCGACTCTTCCATGCCGGTGCATCGTGGTGATTTAACCATCTAAGCTATGAAGAATAGTTTCTGGAGCTTTAAGCTATATTTCTTTTAATGTTAGGCTTAGACACTACACACTATGTCCCTAGTCAACAAAACATAAGTATTCCCAGGAAAAACAACTGTGACGCAAACATTATTAAAGACTCCATTTAATATTATGGTAGTTTCAATAAAAGGGTAGGTGTGAGGGGATATCGCATGCGAACGTTTTATAAATAATCAAGAGTATTTGGAACAGTGTCCAGTAATTGAACTTTTCCATCTGGGAGTCCGCTTCGCGCTGAAATTAAAGCGGCGCCAACAGTAGTGGCAGCAGCGAGGAGCTTTTTTAGAGTATCAGGTTAAAACGATTGAAGTGCGTGTCGACAAAGGGGCCTCCTCCAAAAAGCAATCCCGAATCTCGCGCTATAGCAATTGGCCCGATACAATATGCCTTTATCGGGAACTTTATATGTATGAGTACATTTTTTAATGGAAATAGTAACCTGTGGATCATTGTATCATATTGTTTTAAACCGTGACTTTAGATAGATTAGATTAGCCGCTTAATTATAAACTGCTTAGGTTTAGCCGCTTAGGTAACTAGCTGAGGTTTTGTTACTGATACGAACGTTTCATTAAACTATTTTTTATACATTTTTAATTGTCTTAAAATTAAAATAAATACAGTTTATACTACATTTCACATGAACATTTCATTAAAGGAGCTTACGAACGTATACGTACATTAATTTCCCTAGTAGTCATCTACGTTTATCGCCGACAGAGCCACGGCAGCGATCGATAGAGCTCAGCAACTTCATAAGCACATGGAATGGAAACACATCGCATAATAATTAATACGTTCATGGGGTTGATGACCATAAAATAAACGTAACTTTATCGCTGGATATCCGGCTACCGGATATTGTGTGATGCATATTGTGGTGGATGCACTACAATTTATCACTTGTTAATTTTGAGTACCTACTAAACTAATTAATAAAACAAACATTTTTGACGTGCGATTATACACGGTGTAACAATCTACCACCCCTGTCACACCGCGTATAAAATAAACGGTGTCCATAACCTATTGTGGTATGATTTGCTTTGTGTAAAATGAGATTTTATTTTTAATTTTTCTATCCGGTATCCGGCCGGATACTGAATTACGTTTTCCGGCCGGATAGTGAAAACAAGGCCGGATAAGCCGGATACCGGATAGTTACCGGATATCCGTTTCATCTCTAATTTATATAGTAGGACCTGTATTCATTTCTACTCACCTACTTGAGTAATTAACCAATAAAATTTCACGTTAAACAACATTAAAATAAAGTTGATCTTGGAGGATGTGCCAATATTGTGTTAGTATTGGCATTTGCCGGGCCTTACTCGAAAACTTTAAGTTCTTCCGTAATTTCAAATTAAATTGTTAAAATTGGTAAGGCCTGACATGGCTAACATGCAATTGATCGGATTAGTTTTCTTTTGATAACAGGTGCAAATTACCGTTTTAATTTAAAAATTAAAAATCATTATTGCTAATCGTACAAGTGGCAATATTTGTAATTAACGCCAGCCTGCGTGCGTTTACTCAACGCGTTGGAACCCATCAACGCGCTGGAAATCACTCGTGTGTGCAGACTGTGCAAAGCAACGCTTCGCAGTTCGCATGCAAATGTTTGAAGTTGTCCGCATGGGTGGCCGATGTCCATGTCGGTGTCGCACGTCGCAAAAGTGAACATTATTAACGGATAATACGCAAAAATAGTCATGGACGATTCCAATGCTTTTGTTACTTCTCAAGGTATAAAAATAAATATGGATTTTGGCGCATGACGAGTTAGAACAAACTTTTGGGGTGTCCAATTGACCCCTAAATCGAATTTACCTAATTATGCAAACGCGGTGTCATTCGAACGAGTCAGTATTTTACATTTATTTGAATTTAAGAATTCAATTTCTTAGAAACGTTCTTACAAACGTATACCTAAGTTTTTATTTACGTGCTATAATGTGTTTTTGATATTTCTCCGAAGATGTGTAATATATGTATACAGGATCAATATCCTGTTTTGTGTTATTGTATTGTGATTCATTATTTGAAGATATTTTAGGTACCTAATTCGAACTGAAAATGTTACTTGAATAAAACTGTTATGTTTAAACTACTGAACCGATTTGAAAAATTCTTTCACTGTTGGGAAACTAAACTATCCCCGGGTGACTATGTCCACATTATGCTATATTATATTTTCAAAAAACTAGGGATCCTTAATGAAAATCCAATAATGTAAACCAAGGTGTAAAAAAATAAGAAAACCGAAGCAAAGCGAGGGCGCTTACTCGTACCTACTTACCATATAAATCCGTACAACAGTTGGTACCACGTGGAAATACAAACATGCAAACATCTCCACAAATCACATTTTTGTAATACATAGATAGGAATGAAAATAATAGCTTTCTGCACTTCTTTTCTGCACTGCACTGCACTGCCAATTTACTGGGGATTAAGGTTGTCAGTGTCCGGGAATTCTGGGAATGTCCGGGAATTCAGCGTCTCGTCCCGTTTCCAAAACCCTTTACTGTTCCAGATTCCGAACTACGTATGTAACCACCTCAATCATCATAATAACGACAGAAAACTTGTGGCACATAGGTTAAGGATGAGCTTATCATTTCCTTAATAGCATAATAGTGCGTATAATAAGTACTATTATGTCTTCTGTGGGTGTATTATATTATGTATTCTGTGGTATAACGGAAATACTATTTCTTGACCTTCATGTTGTCCAACTAATTATAAGTTCTGTTTAAATATCACCTATTCAAACTCAGATTGCGCTTTCATCTTCCTCTAAATTGTTGTTTGTTGTTTTCCTTAAGTATAAATTATTTGTTATTTTCCTAGTAAACCTTTAACTATTACCCAGGGTTGACTGGTGGAGAATGCCTTAACAGGCCCGTGTAAGTCCGCCCATTGTAATCTAGTTTTTTGGGCTGACAATAAAGAGTGAATAAATAAATTATTTTTAAAATTTTCGTTAGGTTTACTAGATTCAGATAGCACTACATAATTATGTCTGAGTCATAAAAAGAAAACGATCCATGATTTAAGAGTAATAAACATGTAGCTGTCAATCTTTTAAATTTGCTTAGAACATAAATTACTTATCTCGTAAAGATAATGATTTATCATATGTACATATCATAAAACTATATTGATCGATTTGTCTACGCAAAAAATTAAAATAATATATTATTTGGGCTATTAATATTTCTAAGCATCCCTTGTTGGGTTCGAACCTCGACTTTGTTAGATATCTGATGTGTTAATGTAGATGTCTTATTAGGGTCTGGGCTTTACTACCTGTTATTTCGTAGCCGGCTCCCACACAACATTTACCATAGTAATGTATATTTTTATACCATCAGAAAGTAGAGATTTCACCGAACAAGAAGCCCACTGACTTTTTTAAAAAGCGGATATTTTGACATGACCGATTGAAAATTAGGGTGCTTTTTCGATATTAAATCAAAATAAGGTGAAAAAACTTTTGTAAAAGATAAAAATAAAAAACTAAAAACTTGGTTATTTGAATTTTTCACATAAATTTTGAGGTTATGTGAAAAAAGTGTAAATACAAAAGCTTTTACCCTTAAAAACTCACCCCACCTCCCCCCACTTTCCGACCTCAGATCACCCGTAAATTATTTTTCCTTACATTTTTGTTATATTCTCTTCCTTTTTCAGTGGGTTTCATCATAATATTTTTTTCATTTTTTACCGTTTTCAAGGGCCTCATCCCTGGTCTATATAATGTATATGCAACCAGGTGCCTAAGTTATGAAATTACTTTTGTCCAAGTTGGTATTATTTAAGTGTCCAAGTTGGTATTATTTAATGGAAAGTAACTAATGCGGCTATCGTCGCCTATGGACATCAGCAACACCCACGGTATCACTAATGCTTTGCCGGCCAAGAAAGAAAGAAGAAAAAGAAAGAAAAAACTGACTTTATACTAACGATGTCTGATAAGTGATTCATACAACTGCGCGATGACCCGTCCCTGAATAGAAAGATATGCTACAGGCACCCTCACTATTTACAGAATCTAAAGGCGCTTTTCAATATATTTTCAACATAAATGCACTCAAAGCTCGCATTCACGTAGCCCGTAGCATCGTTGAATGCTTTAATTTCGTCGTTGAATGAAACCTGTAATAATTAAGTAGATACCCAAGCATTTTAATATTTCTAGCACTCAGACCTTTACATTGAATAGCTTCACTTGAGTTCGCGATTTTCACTAAAGACCATTAAAATATGTAGATATTATCTAAGTACACAAGTACACTAATGTTTTAAAGAGGTAGGTAAAGTTTGTTTGTAGGAAGTTATCTCAGGAACTACATGACCGATTTTGAAAATTTTTTCACCAGTAGCAAGCCGCATTATGTGTGACCAGCAAGGCTATTCTGTTTTGTAACTCGACAGCGGAATCCGCGATGAGTGTCAAAATTCCTGTCTTTAGTAGTGCGTACTAGATGATTAGAGAACGACATATCAAGATGATGCAAGTTCGCTTTCGAGTCTCACTTGAGTGAGCTTTGATTTCAAGCTTGTATTTTATAATTCAGTGAGCTTCGATTTCGAGTTTGTATTTTTGAGAATAGTCCTCCAGTAAGTACCTGATTGATATTAGACTATATTTGATTATGATTAGTCAACTAAGCATACTTATCTTAATTACAGTATTTTGATTTTTGATTAATAAAGCTATTGCAATATAAAACATGTTGCAGAAGAACGTCCGCCGGGTCAGCTAAATCTCTCATAGGTAGGTACTATCATTCGCAAACAATCGCAGGTGAAATTAATTAGACTATGTTATCAGGTATAAATTACGAATTCAGTTTTCGTCCTCCTCCCTAGCCAGAGCGTTAATAACGGCTTCAACCGGTTAGTTGCCCATGTGAAAATACCTAAAGAATCCTCTTCCGCACTGCTCCAGGGCGGTATGGTTCTGGTGTTAGTCGCTATCTAACTACCATTATGACTGTGGGAAGCATTTTTCTGCCGAAGACCTCCGATATGACTTAGGGACTGATACAACTACCTACCTATAAATATTGACAACAACTGGTACTGAAATTTATTTATTTATGTGGTCAAGCATTAACTTATTTTAAGTAAAAAAAAAAACGTCCCCACCGAAACACGGACACGCTTAAGAAATGTATGCCAATAGCGGTTACCCACCCAACTACCCATGGTTCATTCCCACTAGTGGCCACTAGTTCTAGTCCTGTCGTAGAACTAATGGGAATATTTTTTCTCACTAGTTCTACCGTAGCCATCGCACCCGCCGCCGCACCGGGCTATGAAAGCTGGCGTCAATAATAGCAATAATAAAACAAAATGATCCAACCTCTTTTTGACATCTACATACCTACTGGATACTATATTATGTCACAATGGACTACCGTTTTAATTCAGAATCCGATCCATTGGCGTTCCATTAAAATGATGCGTTTAATGTTAAGTTATTATTTGTTAATGGCCTCATAGCTCATTCCAGCTACTCACGTGCTCAATACTCAATACATAGCTCAACCCTCACAATACCTGAACGTAATTAAGTGCGTATTGATTTTAGGACATCCGGGAGAGTTGCGAGAGCTTCGTGGGCATGCGCCCTGCCCGGACCTAGCTCCGGCGTGCCTAGATGCAGCTGCGTTCTGTGTACAATGTATATTCAATATACCTACATTTATACTACGTATAACAAACATAGTTTGTGTCTTTGTTTGTTTTGTTGTTTGTTGTCATTATTTGTGTCAACTTATGTAATAAGAACCTCCTGAAAATTGAATTTTATTTTATGCCATAATTTTCAGTCTTCCTGTAGAAAACACACAGTTTTCGTTTTAAATTCAGACCAAAAGAGATTAAAAAATTCTTTTTTTTAGTTGGATTTTCTCTAAAAGCATGTTTTTTAGTTTTTTTTAAACTATTATTTATTTTTCTTCAGTATCGTATTCATTCATTCATTCAGTCCAATTCAATTCAAGAAGGGTATTGATAAACTGCTTTGTTCCCACTAGTTCGATTCGTTAGTTCGATCGTCGAACTAGTGAGGATTTTTTCTCAGTAGTTCGACCGTCAAACTAAATAATGATTGACACAGTGCTACCAAAAATTGATAACATGGCTGAAATAGTTCGATTACCAGAAATAAAAGCACTTTTTTTTTGCATAGAAAACCTATGGCTGGCTTCAACCCATTCACACAAAATTCTTGAAAAACGCAGTTTCAAAGCCTCATCAATTCCATTTCTAAGGCTATTTTGATGATATTTTCACATTTATATTTCTTTTTACATTAAAGTTTATGAGTAATCGAATAAGAAAAAGGTAAACCTCTCCATTGGTCAGTCTCGTAGCGTGTAGCATTAATGTAGCTGAAAATTTTTGGTCAAATTATGTCTTTCTCAAACCTATTAGCGTAGCGTAACTATTCATCAGAATTAGCTACTTGACCCTGCATTTATTATAGCGCATGGTAAACTGGATATCGGACGTTCAATCTGGGCCAAGACAATAATTGATTTAATACAGTTAACAGAAATCCGATACAAGGTTTACTCGATAACATCTTAAATAGTGCGAATATAGGCCAGTAGGGGAAGTAAGCCCAAGACGGGTACCCCGCCTAAAAAGGGTAGGCAATGTGACGTTGCCAGATTGAACGCTGGACACGCTGCGAATAGTGCAACAGCCGCTCCGCGCCCCGCGCCTCCTCAGGCAGTCAATCGAAAACGAAGCAAAAAGAAACACGTGCGCAGGGACCAAAAATATTTTTTCGTCTGTTTCGATAAAAGATTGCAAGGTAAGTTCACATTGATTTATGCTTTTTCTTAAATGTCAATCTAATAGTGTTGATTCAGTATCGAAAAACATGTATTCAAGTATGTTTTCAACAATAACACATGGTTTTAGAATTAATATTTGAAGGTTATTTTTCGAATAGTGCAAACTTTTAGCTAAAAGGCAAAATGAGTAGGGCAAAATGAGTACTTACCCGTTTCGCCCTGGACTCACTTGTTTTTCCACAAACTATACTTTTACTGAAATATTGCATGTATATTTTTATATTTATGAAGGCCTTAATATTTTTTTATAGATGGTGAACAAATACAAAAGAAAAACAAACCAAGCATCTTGGCGAATGTCATGGCAATAGCACAAAATATGGCAGTGATAGATTTGTTCTATCACTGTCGCTCTTCCGCATATTGATTGGCATGATGGGAGAAATAGCAATAATAACTTGGTGTGCATGATCGTAATATGGACGTCCCTGTTGTGCCTTATGCTGGGTGCCGAGGAGTAAATGGGACCGCACATGCTATGGCTTGTGCAGTGTCACTGACGTCGCATCCTCGAGGACTTCTGTGCGCCTAGTACTCGCTGTTAATAGCAACAAATGCTATGCAATAGCTTTACCGCGGCAATCCCCGAGTGCCACACGTTTTTTTTTCACTGATTATGATGTACGCTGTACTCAATTTAGAAGACTGATATGTTAGAGATATATTATGAAAGACTACCTTTAAATCATTTCGACTAAGTCAATTTTGTAAAAATCCTACACAAATTTAATACTGTGATTAAAATTTTTGCAAAAAAAGCAAATATTTATTGTTTTATTTTATATAAACTATATAATCTTTCAATTCTACTAGCTTCTTTCAATTTCCTACTCATCTTAGGCCGGCCTTCCGTTTTGCCCGAGTCCAGTACCCGTTTTAGGCCCCCCTTCCGGGCAAAATGAGTTTTTTGAAGGTTTATGTTATTTGCTCATAATAATTTTGCTGGTGTAGTATTAAGTAATATGACCTAATTTTATCAAACTATACTAAATTCCCTTACACGCATCAACTTAAGTCTTCAGAAATTATGTTATTAACACACTCAAACTTTCATTTTACCTTAAGGTATCCGTCTTGGGCTTACTTCCCCTAAATTGACACACTAGCTGGCTTTAGCGCGCTGCGTGCATCATTATTCCAGGTTTTCCAGAAACAAAAATAAGCCTAGTGTGTGTGAGTTCGTCGTTAGGGAGCATCAGTAATAATAAAATTTATCATAACAACTTAACAGTGCTTAACTTGGCTGAAAATATTATGTAATGTATGACAGTAATAAATTCAATCCAATATATGTAACATACCTACTTACCATAAATTATACTCGTATTTGATTTTTACATAATTATCTATTCAAACTACAAAACTTTTGCAATAAAAATAAGAAATAATGTATTATTTTATATTATGTATGTATTACTTTATATGTATGTACATTTTGTTATTATGTATTTATATATGTATAGTATAGTATGTAATTTATTTATTTATTTAATAGTTTATGCACACCATACAGTAAACTTTTATTTTACTTTTTATTTTATTTTATTATTATTACACTAAGTTTGCCTCATTATATCTCTATTCCACTTATGGGCCTGGAAGAGATTTCTTAATAGGAATAAGTAGTGCCCTTGTACAAACTGTCTCTTAAATTCTACAAAATAAATAAATAAAATAAAGAAGTTATTAGAAGTGAGACGAGAGACATAGGTAATAACATCTCTCGCTAGTTCAACGCAGTAAAATTATAATGAATGCAATAAAAATACTGACATTACATTATTTCTTCAACATTCAGTTCAGAAGTCCACTCCTCGAGTTAATGTGCACCTTCCCTAATTTAAGTGGCTTGTACTGGTCAGTCTGTCATCCAACTGGTTTCTAAATTAAATATCTAAAACTAAATAGACATAAAATCGAACACTTACAACACTAGCAGGTTCTAAGTGAAGGAAAGGAAGTAAAAGTTTTGTCGTGTCCGACCGTCCGTCCGAAGCATAGCGCAGAGACCCGTGCTTGGAAGCTGTTTGGTATGGATAAACATATTTATAAAAACTACAAAGGCGTAGAATACATTTTTTTCGGGGTACCTTCCATACGGGTAACGTGGAAAGGTTTTTTTGACCCTCTACTTTAAATCCTTAGGAAATCAATCGTCAAATTATCCTCAGTAAGTTACCTAGCATCTATCAAAAGGTCACAAGCACAACATACCGCAATGCAATGCGTTGTCGGCGTTGTCTCAATTTCATCATAGCATAGGGCATCGTTTATACGTCGGACGTGGGAAATTTCCACAACGCGTCAAGTGCGACTAGAGCGATGTAGATTTTTGCACCGCGGTATTGTGGCCTCGCCCTTATTTCGTATTGTTTAGGGTATTGCAATTAAATTGTATTGTTATAGACTCACTGTAATAATTTTAATTATTATGACATTTAATAAGCATAAAATGTTACAACGTAGATTATGAGGAGTAAAAAAGGGTCAAAGGTTGCTAGAACTTCATTGTCGTGACGTTGAACAGTTTGAACTTTGAAAGCCGCTAACAAGTTTAAAGGCTACGACGCCGACACGCCGCGACGGTGATTCTTTGAAACACTGTTTTGTCATGTTTTTAATAGTAGATCACATAAAAAGTATTATCAAATTCAGTCATCCACTTTAGGTAGAATGTAGTAAAATCTATCGATGCCTAACGAACCTAATTTTAAAAACATATCTTATTTAAAAAACAAGAAAACTTATTAAGATGGTGCGTCTAAATGACGTAAGGAACGTTGCAATATATTATTTTCGGCAACAGTTTAATGCGAATATAATAAAATAAAATATATTAAAGTTAGTAAGATGTACCTATGTAGGTATGTATCGTTCCTCTATATGTTTCTTGTAATTATCAAAATCACTCACTTGTAAATTTTCCGCGACTACAGTACTCAATCTGACATCCATGTATTTGTGTACTCAACGTCTTTATGAATATTCCTTTGAATATACCATCTCGTGATTTCTCTTACCTGCCAGATCCATTATGGAAAGTTCGGGATTCACCGGCGTGTAAGGCGTGTAATGTGGCCGCTGGTTTGCAACGCTTGTTAACATAATTAATTTGGCTCTGTTTATGAACACTGTGAAGACAATATGTCATTAAGTTACGTTTTGGAAATTTAACATAATCTTCGCATACCCTACTTGAGTTCTGGAGCTATTTATCCATCCTCGTAAATTTATGTTTTCTCGGCTGATTCTCTCCAGGCTCGCCCATCTGTCCGCATAAAGCTTTTAAGGCCCTACAACGCCCTACAAGGCCGTAGGGCCTAGGCCCAACAACAAGAAGCAGATATACTCGCATAGATACAGAAAAAAAATATCTAAAAATTAGGTTTGTTTTAGTATCTATGTCTATCAAAGCCATTGAGATTTCCAAAACACAACCTACGTAACACAAACGTATTCAATACATAGTTTACGAGTAGGTACACCAAAAACAAAGAAACAAACACGGGAAACAAACAATTTTGTTTGTTGTTTTGACAGCTAGGTAATTGCTTGAAATTGAATGATGTTGATATTGAAGTTCCTGAACTCATAAAAGGAAGATAATCACATTTTGAAATTCCTTACCTACCTCAAAGCTAAACGCATTATTCATTCGTTTATCGTCTCTACCGTCTTTATGTGCGTGGTGTGAACTTTCATTTTAATGTTTCTTGACATTGTAAATTATAATTATAGGTACAGTAAATAATAATAAATTATGCAAGACAAAATCATCATCATAAATCAGTGGAGCAAAATATTGTTTTCCTGCACCTGTATGGACCTTCATTTGGATTTTTTAAATTAATGTTATGATTATTCTATACTTTTTGCATTTTGCTTCCGGTCTTTAAAGGGCAACTTAGATACATATACTCTTTACTCCCCTTCTACTCGTCGAGGCCTTAGGGTTCTGTAGCCTCTTCAGTTTTAAGACTCCTGTCCTATAGTGGGCTATTAATGGACTAAAGCCACACTCGTGCAATAAAATAATAAGTTTAGTTTATTAAAATCGAACCGGTGTAACAAGATGTATCGCGCGGGATCACTTTCCGCATGTGATAATATGAATTTTAATTATCATCATTAACCTTAAAACGAGTGGTCTAATCTCTAGGTATACATGTCTGTGGGTCTAATCAATGACAAGGTTTATGAACCAAGTTATATAATTTCTTGCATTAAGACATCGTAAACCGTCTCATTTTTGTAAATAAATAAAATTATATTGATTCATAAATATAATGTTGGAAATTATAGTATCGGTAGGCGGTCAATTTTAATTTTTCGTTTACAGCAGGCCAATATTTATTATGTCAAAGGCCACACGGTCATGCCGAATGGCGCTAAACAAGATGATTTACAAGTAGTATTTAGTTTTTTTGGTTTCGTCTAAAACCAGTTACCGACAAGGAAATATACTAAATTAAATTAAATTAAACACCGACCATATTACACTACTATGTATTATTTTTATTGAAATCGTTAAGGCTACCGCGCTTATTGTAAATATATTTATTTATTTAAAACTTTATGCCCCATACATATGTACAGATGACAAAGGCGGATTTAATGCTAAAAGCATTCTCTCCCAGTCAACCTACAGGCAGAATGCTTATTATACCTACTGTCTATTACTCGAGTTAACGAGATTAACGTTAAGATAATCCCAAGCTAAGCCGTACTCACAGCGGCTACAATTATTAAAGTCGAGCGGCGGTACGTACTATACGGTTTGATTTCATATAAAATGTTTCACTAACAACAATGCACTTTTAGTCGATATTCCCATGTTGTTTATAAATATATGAACAGCACTTTTCCTTTGCCTGTTGCATTGTAAACAGATGGGTTACTTTTCTCTGCAGGTGACTGTACCATAACAAGTGAAAATCAATTAAGTACGTTAAGAGTTTAGTTACATTGTACCTACTCACCTACATTGTTCATGACAATAAAATTGTACGTAACAATTAGTAGGTAGGTACTAATTATGAACAAATTACTAACGGCCGCACTCAGAGTCATTTTACGATTACTTAAATCGCTCCTTAATACAGAATTTGTATTGTAATACTGTACTAAGGAGCAATTTAAGTAAACGTTAAGTGAGTGCGCCTGCAATACTCAAATATTCACGTGAAACAATTTACGTATTTTTCTAATAAGTAAGTACTCTAAACATGTTTGTTTTATGATACCATGTAATTAATCTCAATAAAATGAAATAGTTATTAACTAGTAGGTACATGTATAATATTTTCGATTATATTCTTATTAAAATTATTGCGGCTGATTTTGAGATTTGGAATACTAAAACCATTGCTAATGCAGAATTTTGCACCGCATATATATTATAAATAAAACGACAGTTAAAAAATGATATTATTATAATAAATGCTTTTTGGTTTATAATGAGCAATTATATAAACTATGTGTATGCATAATTCTAAACACGTGCTTTGTTAGGTTTGACTTCTTTCATTTTTCGTCGTTTCTTGTAACGCACTTTTAGGGCTATCACTTTTTATAAAGGTAGGTGCATGCGTTGTAGTTCCCCCTGCGAATATTCTGAAACCTAAGCCACTTTTTCTAAAAGGTGTGAAGCTAAACGGTGATACTGCTGGGCGTTTCGTTGGATTCAAATACAAATCGAATATTGATTGGGTACTTCTGGCAGTGGTTGGAGAAGAACGTTCTGTAGATGTTACTGTGCTAGTTCTGCTCTTAGCAACTATAGTTGGATTCGCAGTCGATCGTAAGTTGAATGTATGTGTTGTAGAAGATGGTTTCGATGTAGTCGATTGTACTAACGTTCTGATTGAACTGGTAATATTGCTTGGTCCCAAAAATTTTGTCGGTACTTTAGTTTCGAGCCAAGAGCGGGTTCTTGTCCACGGAATGGGAGTAGTAAACCGAAATTGTGATTCTTTTATTGAAATATCTTCTTTTGATCGAGCCGTTGGGCTTGACGAAATGTTTTCCGTCCTTCGTGTTGTTGATGACGGTTTCGATGTAGAAGTGGCTGCAGTGTATTTTGAAGTTGTTCTCCATGTCCGCCAGGTCCAAGGACTTGACGTTGTTGGTGTTCTTGCTGTTGATGATACACCAGGCGGTGTTGTAGTCAATGGCTGTGATTTATAAACATTAAAAGGATTAATTTTAACACTAGCAGTCGGTGCGACACTCGTAGAAGTGAAAGTAATAGGTTCTATTGATTTCTTATCAACAGAGATACTTTCTTTCAATTCAGAAAAGGAAGATTTTGTGGTATTATACAATGATAAGCGTTGTTTAATTGATCTTGTTGTAGAGTTTTGGTCTATAGATGTTGTTGTGGACGAAAATCTCGCTGTCCTTTCTGTAGATACTTCAAGTGCAGTCGTATTTAGGACTGGCTTGGCTGTATTTACAATAGGAGACTTTGTTGTTTCTTGTTTAGCAGTAACAGAAGTAAATCCCGTAATCCATGAAAATGATTCAAGATTTTTTTTTGAAGGTTTAATTGTACTTGATATTGTTGTCGATGATATTATTGTTGTGGGTGGTGGTGGTGGTGTTGTTGTGGTTGTTGTTGTTGTTGTTGTTGTTGTTGTTATTGTAGGTGTTGTTGTTGTGAAAGGAATGTAAGCCTTAATTGTGGATTTAGGTAAGTTGTCCCGTTTACTGCTGTTTTCAGTTGATGAAATATAAATATTTCTTGGCGGGATTGTAGACAACGAAATTGTTGAAGAATCTGTTTTCTCAATAAATTCGACTGGTTCAAATATTGGACGCAACTTTTTTCGTCGAAATGAATTTGATTCTATTTTTCTAGGTGAAGGTGGTTTTATTTTAGGCAGAGGCCATGGAGTTGTAGTGGTTGTCATTGTCGTTGTTGTTCTTCTTCTGGTCGTGGCCAACGTCGTTGTTGGATACTGTCCTATAACCCTTTGATTAAAGACTGGCAGTTTAAGTTCATCTATGTTATCAATTTTATAGTTAAGCCAATCGACTTTTACCTTATTGTTATAATTCTGTTCGAATTCTCTTTCGTAATTTCCACCAAACACTGAACTGATAGCAAGATAGGGAGGCAATAATTCGTCTATTTTTTGATACGTTGAGAAATTTGTCACATTACGGTTTTGAGGTTTTAAAACACGAGCTCTTCCATTTGTTCTCACTGAAGGCGTTTTCACTGAACTTTCACAATCGGCGAGGTACTTTTTTGCATTGTGTTTGCAATGTTGGGGATACACTACCCATGCTAAAAATCCGTTGCCCTGAAGACGGGTATGTTCCTTGTAAATCTGAAGAGCGCACTCAACATCATCGTATATGTCGTCGTCCCGGAGCGCGCTGCACGGCACGCCGCAAACCTTGCCCGCGCCGCACCAGTAAAGCTCACTGATCTGCAGTATTCCATGGTCTCCGCTGTAGGGATTGCGGGCGGCGGTGTCGTACCGCGACTCGTGGAAGGCGATGCATACCCAAGTAGCGAGATGTTCTCTCCGTACTCCGAAGCTGAGTAAATCGCGTGCTAGTTCGCAGCGCTCGTAAATGCGCGCGTCGGCGAGAGCAAGGAGCGCGCTCGATAACAACGCGACGCCGAACATGTCAATGTGCGTTTGCGCGTTGTGCGCGCGAGCACGCTTTTTTACTCATGCCTCCCGCCGCGCGCCCGCACTCTATCTGTGTCACGCCCGTATATTAGTGATAATCTTAATTAAAATGAATAAAGCCGGTGAACTGAAAAATGCAAGCATGAAATTGTCTCCGATTTAATATCTCGGAAATCGGTTAGTGATGAGCGCGCGGCGGGACACGGAATGGACAGTGCACCGGTGAAGGCGGCCGGCAGTTTGCCTTGAGGGGCACGCGTCACTGTGCCACACCAGCGCTTGTCAACATCCAACGAATCATGGAACACTAACCATAATATGTATTTAATTATTAGATAAGTAGCAGTGTATCTCTCTTTCTCATATTGTCACCCGAAATACGAAGGATTCGGAAGACAGGTTAAACACGTTATAAATCGGCTGAGGTAGGACTATTTAATTAAAAGCCTAAAATAATACGTTTAACGTTATAAAAGTATAGCTGCGTATATTTGTTGATATTCAGAACCAGTTATTAATAGAAAAACCTTTTGACTGTGTTGAAGCTTTCCAATCTGTGCACTGATATTAGGCTTCGATCGAAAGCTCTTTATGCGTAAGTAAACTGCCAATCAGGTATATCGCATGCAATCAGTCATTTCGAATACCAACAGTGGTTGAGATCCGCTGGTCTGTTGAAATATTCGGTTGTTTCCGCGGCGGGTCAAGAGAAGAGGTGAGCCGGCGGCCTTATCCGCCGAATTTAAGGGGAACTTATAATAACACCGATCCTACAACATCATACAACAACGATGACGTGTCGTCACGTACGACACCCATCTAAGAAAAGGTATTAATTGTGTTAGCACCTTTATCTATAAGTAAATCATTAAAATTATGTTTGAGATAAGACACTATAATTTTTGTGACATCGACAAACTTACTTGAACTTTTGCACATTACAGATACCTCACACCTGCATCATAACGATACATCTTCTACACTCGTCTGACAAGTATTCATTGTGTGAGACGCAATATTTGTCTACCGCTTAGCTATTAATTCTATTATTGGGTGCGGCGACAAACATACAGAAAGTCAATGACTATAAGTATTAATGTATATTTTACGCTGTGATTAATATTATCAGAATCTGTAGTCGTGCACATTATTGAAACATTAAATGGTTATCAATGACAGATATTATGCACATTACGGTAACTGAACTTGAAAAATAATTTACAGTTAGATATATCCCTCATTTGAATCTTGGCGTTAAAAATATCATAACGATTGTGTCGTCATTTTTTGTACCTTTGTCCTTACTATGTTGAACAAAAAACAGTTATAACTGTTTTACTATCCAACAACAATAATATTATAAAATTGACAATTGAACAAAAAAGATTTTCAAAATTTAAGCCAAATGTAACTTTGCGAATTTTAATCTTCCTTTTCACATTAATAGGAAGTTCTAGTGTGGAAGTTATCTATATATATTATAAAACTGTAACTCGATAATGTCTGTACATTGAAGATATTTATGAAAATTTGGTATCAGGGGACTATATAGGAGCAATAGATTGCAAATCTGTCATTTTTAAAAATCTTGTCTGTCTGTATGTTTGACACCGCATCACGCCAAAACCACTGGATGAAATTGAATGCGGTTTTCACAGTTGTTTTACTGGTGGTCTAACTTAGAATCTGGTGTATGTTTTATCGTGATACGTCGCTTAGAAGCCGAGATATCAATAAATAGGACTTTTTGATATGCCACATAACAGTAAGAAATACTGAAAGTGCCCGATACAGGGATATAAGAGACTGTTTAGTATCGGAAATATACGTTATTTCTTCAAAAAAATCAATGCGTACAATTTCTTTTTAATTTATGATTTTGCAGTGAATTAGTTCTGCTAATCAACAACAGATGTCAGTTTAGGTAACTAGAAGCCATAATTAAAAAATGTAAGTAGGTGTGAAAACGAGTCAATAAATCTTTTATTGAAATTAATGTGTAACTATACATATTTACAATATTTAAAACATTGGGGTTTTAAGAAATTAATTACCCTACTCAATCAATAACACAACTATTTATGTTAGATTGTGCTATCAGATTCCTATATTCAATTCGCTGTATGATAGTGTGGGTTAGAGTTAGTGATAATAAGGACACAATTTAGGAAAATTTTATTATCAAATATTGTTTTTTCTGTAGATAAATAAAAATCTTAAATTTTGACAAAGTATTACAATTTAGATTTTCTTATTGTGATGTAGGAAAAGGCACATAGAAAGTAGATAATATTAAAAATACAAATCACAGTAAGTAAGAAATTAAAATATTTGCGAATAATCGTCTACTGGTGTCACCTACTGGTCAGTGCGTACCAAGCCGGCCCCGCATAGGCTAATTATGACCGGACGTGAGTGCAATACAAATAACTAAAATATTTTTGAATTTGCAAATAGTCTAAATTCATCATCCTCCATGGATGACTAAAAGCATCGTCCGTGATCAGATCAAACTAAAGGCATATCACCCATTGGTTGTTATTCAAGAAAGAAAACAAGAATGAAAAAATAATAAATTATGAAGATGATTAAATTTCCATTCTGTTAAGTTTAGAGGGAGTTATTTATGATTTAGCAGTGAGTTATCTATTATATAAATAGTAGTAAAAATAAACTAATGTTATGGTAATGCAGGCACGCTGTTTAATCCACCAATGGCGAATCAGTTCAAAGAATGAGTTTCTTTTGAAACGTTTTATAGGTATAAAATATACGTCTGGTATTTCGGCCAGGTTCTTGGACACTTAAAAATCCCAAAGTCATTTAGGAATAAACTCAGGAGAAGTAGAGTCTCCCGGTTGAGAGGCGGGCCCTGCTGTCGGGTAGGGGATGCTTTCATTACCATAAATCTAGCTGGTACCGCGGTTGTGAAACTCCCCAGATAGTCGGGGGGGCTCTTTTGACTCTTCACGCAGAAGCGTTTACCATTTAGCTCTCAGGCAATCAAATACGGAGGGGCGAGACGTCCCTGAGCGACTCATGTAGCCCGTGGTCGGCGCGATGAAATATTGACCGGGAAACCTAAAATTTGTCGAAGTCTATGAATAAATAGGAGCAGTCCAGTATTCCAGTAGTCTGAATTAAACTAGCATTTATAATCTCCAACTCCTACAATCTCCTGGTTTAATTTCGGGGAGGTGTAGTCAAAGTAAAACTTTTTTTCAGTTGTCTTTATTTATCTCAGTATATCTTAATTGACCAGGGCTGAAGCCTTTGAAAATGGTAAGTGAAAAAATAATAGTAGGATGAAACCCATTGAAAAAGGAAGAGAATATAACAAAAATGAAAGGAAAAATAATTTACGGGCGATCTGAGGTTGGGAAGTGGGGGGGGGGGGGGGGGGGGGTTGAGTTTTTAATGGTAAAAACGGTCTACCTCGATTTCCGGCAAAACTACAAGTCCTATGGAAAATAGTTAAAAAATGGCAAAGTTGTAGGTAATAGAAAGATCTACAAGTTTTCGATTTACACTTTTTTCCATATAATCTCAAAAATAACCAAGTTTTTGGGTATTTATTTTCTTTTACAAACAAACAAATTCATGAAATTTGGTGAAAACTTAACTTTTTATGTTCCAAACACTGTAATTTTTTTGATTTAAAATATTTCTTATTTCACCTTATTTTGACTTAACATCGAAAAAGCACCCTAATTATTTTCAATCGAAAATTCTCACGTCAAAATATCTGCTTTTTAAAAAAGTCTGTGGGATTTTTTTCTTTGAAATCTCTACCTTTTGATGGTATAAAAATTCATTATTATGGTAGCCGCTACGAAATAACAGGTGGTAAGGCCCAACCATAGGCCATATTGTATTAGGGTCTGGGTTGGGTTGGGTCTGGTGGTGTATCTTAGAGACAGACTATGTAACTCCAGAATGGGTGAGAATGTTATTCTCTAAAAATATTTGTTGATGGTCACGTTGACATAGCAAAACCAGTACAACATTGAACAATTCAAGATGTGATGGTGTACGTGTATATAAAATCCCACTAATATTTCTTAGGCGCACCTACGAGTATAATAAGATATTTTTTTACTCTCGCTAAACCGACTAAATGGATTTAGATGAATTTTGGCTCATAGATATTCCATATCCCGCATCAAAGAACAGGGTGCATGTTCGTCGGGATCAGGTCGTTCGAGTTCGGAGATGGATCAGCTTCTTCATCAGGTCAAGAGTATAATTTAGTTTGGAAGTTGGGTTTACAGGTTATTTATTGTTTTAGGGTTTTGTTCCTCAAAAGAAAAAACATAACCCTTAAAGGATCACTTTGTTGTCCGTCTGTCTGTCTGTCTGTCGACCTTATTTTCTCAGGAACACGTGGAGATATCATTCCAAAAAACTTAAACTTATTTGTATTTGGTTAATTGATCACTATGTCCAAGCATAGGAACGACAGTTTTACAGTGGCAAAGTTAAGTTTGTTACTGAATCATTTGATATTGCTCTTATGTTCGGTTCTCTAAAGTACAAAACCCTCGGTGCCAAAAAACTCGCATTTCCCGGGATGTTTTTTAATTACTTTAATTTCATTCTCAAGTCCACGCAGACGAAGTCGCGGGTAAAAGCTAGTCATGAAATAAAATGAGCCTCAAATTTGACAATCAGCTGGAACAATGTCCCTACTCACGTAAAGAACGAAGAAGGAACTACTAATAGGTACTAACTATTGCTCATTTCAAGTAACTGATTATGAATTTTCCACCTCATATATGTAAGTATAAAGATATAGTATAGGATATAGGGCATAAGCATAAACGCTCAATTTATAATCGAACGGAAATATGGGAAGAAATATATCAAAATATAACATCGAAAGATTTACGTCACTAACTACTTGAAAGATTTAAACGACTAGGAAAATGAAGTCTTATGAAGTAACAAGGTGAAGATAATTTAAATAATCTAAATTTTACTAACAAAAAATAACCGACTTCAAAGTCTCAAAAACTACATAGTTGTCAGATCTCGTTCAAATTTATGTGAGACCACATGACAAGCGCCTGCTTTCGATTAAAAAAAGAATCATCGAAATCGGTTGGCGTGATATTGAGTTATTCGTCAATTTGTCGCGCACATCTTAACACAAATTTACGACTTATGTAGTTTTCTCATGGATGCCGTTGTCAGATCTCAATAAAATTTATGTGGGACCACACGACAGCCACCAGCTTTCGATTAAAAAAAGAATCATCAAAATCGGTTCGCCCAGTCCAAAGTTCTGAGGTAACAAACATAAAAAAAAAAAAAAAAAAAAAAATACAGCCGAATTGAGAACCTCCTCCTTTTTTGAAGTCGGTTAAAAATGTCTGCATAAACGACGAAGATATGTTTTAGAAAGAAGAAATGCGGCAAGGAAACAGCTTTGCAAACGGTTTCAATCAATTTAGATATTCAGCATATTTTAAAGATATATTTTTTAAGGAAATATTCTCCCGCCATTAGTGTCCCGTAATAAATATAACATTTCTATGGTTATAAGAAGATTAAGAACCGTTAGGAAGCTGTTTGCAAAATATTATTTTGACGCTTTGAGAATGTAAAAAAAAGTATGTCAACAATTGTACCGAATTTCAAAGGAAACACATCGTGAGCTTAACAAGTGAACGATAAATAAAATAAATCGTCAAATACCTAAGGCAACGAAAGTTCATCTTACACCTGCAGAATCCTACACCGAACTTGTCCTGAAACGAACTATGTCAGTTATTCGGAAATGTAAGCAGAGGCAAAAATTACACTGAAGTTCTGATTTACATTTTGGTATTTGCCTGCATTTAATTCCATCTGCTCCCCTGCTTTGTGTTTCAGCACTGAATAAAATATTTCATAGCATCAAATTGCCTTCGGAAACAGTTGAATATTATATTTGCGAGTGACTTCGAAATAATAGAGGCTATTCACACTATATATATTATATATCACTATTCATTTCACCTGACTGAATTGAAGTATATTCGACCGTCCTTCGTCGCGGGGTCCGTTTATTATGTTGGAATATTCCAACGCAAATAAATTCTGTAAAGGTGAGATAAACGGTCTGCACAATGCTGAGAGCGCGATGCCTTTGGTAAGAGTTCTTGAGAGCGAATAGGAGGAAATAATTGTCTTGGATGCAAAGAATGAGAAATATAAAATTTGTGTTTACGGTTCAGTTATTTTCCCAACTGCAATTTCCTGACAAAGTTTTATGCAAATGAGAATCAAAGGAAAAAATCTTTGTTATCTATTATATTAATATCAATTAATATTATAAATAAAATTAATACAATGATTTTTATATAAGAACTATTTACGGTTATGAATATAAGAATTAGCAACCCGCCCTCCCTTCGCTTCGGGTAGGTACATACATAGGGGAAGGCCGGGCATAGTGAACAGCCCAGGCAAAGCGAATACCCTCTTTTATTTTAAAATGGCGGGCCCGAACGCGCTACCTTCTTGCTACGAGGTGCTCCCCGCGCCCCTCAGTCGTGAACAAACTGAGCTAACGCATAGTCACGCGTCATTTGCGAAAAAAATAACAAAAATTAAAAAGTGAACATTGCTTACGACTTTTCAATGTACGTAACTTTGTAATCACTTATGTTTATATAGTAAATCTGTATTGGCTTGATTCTCTCTTCAAAGTGAATTTTTCCTTGCAGAAATACTGTTAGTATTATTGGGATTCTGTTTCTCGATTTCATTTTAGGTTGGGTTAAATTAAACAAGTAACCGTTGGGCAAAATGAACACAGGCAAAGTGGACACTGTAGCGACTTTGACCAACAGTGTTCATTTTGTCCGCAGATTTAAAAATAATCACTTTTCTTGATTCCACTTTACACGTCTCAGATATAGCGTCATTCAAAAATCTTTCACTCATATAACTCCAAAAAATATGTTTAAAAACACGCCCAACTCCTCCCTCATATTCCTGTCGGTAACCGCAAAAGAAAATTTCAAAAGCCTGAAGTACTTACCGGCACAGGAAGAATAGAAAATTTAATTTGTTAAAACAAGTGCCAAATTTTTGAGAAACATTGAGAAAGATTTAGATACCAAAACAAAGAAAAAATGCTGACATTACTAAAATGACTAAAGCGACCAAAAGAACCCTTTTGGTCGTTTTAGAAACAACTGAAACTGATTAGCTGTTGCATTATTATTGTTTCCTTTAATTGCATATATTTTCTTTTAAATTCCTTGGTAATCGTTCCTTAATTATCCGTGTGTTCACTTTACCCTATGAGCCTATCCACTTTACCCGGTGGATTGGGCAAAGCGGATAGCGGTACCAAGTTTAATGTGATTAACAATTTTAGGTAAAGTACTGATGTTATATTATTTTTGTTGATTATATTTAAAAGTTCATTAAATACTGTTCCAAACTCAGTCATTATTTTTTATCTGTCTGTATCGACTCCCTTACTATAACCCACCAAAGGTTAAGGTGTCTACTTTGCCCGGCCTTCCCCTACTAACCCAAACCACCTTAACTTTATTATGTTATTATCCATGTATATTTTAAATTTCAGTCCACACAATACATCAAACTCAACAATTAATTTGCTGTGTAAATTCTGATTGTATTGTGTAGTATTTGTATTGCTCGAACCGATATGGATTTATTTCAATAGGTACTCCCGTTACCTCGTTAGCCAGGCTTTTATGAAGTGAACTGGAATAAGGTACCTGCGATAGATTCTCGTTGCAAATATGACAAAGGACACTCCAATTATTACCTATCTCAATTCAGTAGAGTTATTTTGAATGAAGGGGTAAAAGGATTTTCTGGTTTTAGTTTCCCAGGTTGATACCTAAAATCATCGGTTATTCATCGGTTATGCTGAAGCTACACAGAAGCTTTTTCCTGTGACCTGCTAAGTAGAAACTTTTTCACGAGAAGTTCACTTAAATCTATATTTATAAGACACAAAAAATGTTTGAACGATATCCTTCATAGACTCAAAGCATCCAACCGACATGCCCAAGAGGCTCCAAAATAGTTTTATTTGAAAGGCAGTGTTTGACACCACTAAAGTAAAGCATTAGGCACATTTTCGATTTTAGAATTTTCCATACAAAATCTTCTTGCGTAGTAGCACACGTCGGGTATCCACTAGTTCACTAGCAAAAGAAATACCGTAATACCAATCATTTTTAGATGTCTTCGCTCGTCGCCTGTACGTTTTCCAAGACGTTTGACTCTTGAAATGCCAGGAATGAAATATTTAAAACGGAAAATGTGAAATTGAGCGAGAAGAAATTGTGACATTTAAAAGTTGAAAGGAGAGACGCCGATTCCATAGTAACTCTTGCCTAGATAGACATGATTGAAATTGCACCCTCGCCCTGTGAACCCACACCACCCACGCCACCCACGCTTCGCCCACCTGTAGGTGTAGGGGTAATTCCTGTTTGCCCGTGCAGCTTGTTGCAGTGGGTGGGTGCACGGTTGAAATTAATTTTAAAAATGTCGATAAGTTTTTGTTAACTCAACCTATTATATTTTACATACTATCTTTTTAATCTATTTACATGATATTATCTAATTAGCCACATTTGTGTATCAACAAATTAAGTACCTAGATTCTTTATAAATTGGTTGTCAATTAGATCCATTGCAAGAGGTTTAATTTCTCCAATTTTCAACGGCTGCCAGCAACGGCCAACTAATGAAATCCTAGAATGAATCACCTCAATTTAATCTGAGGTCACACCACACTCGTGTCAAGATTGAAAAAAAAATTATAAAGATAGAAAAATTAAAGTTTATTAAAAATTACTAACAAAACATCACGTCTTAAATTAGAATGGTAAAAACTACGTAGATATAATTGATCGGCACACTTGGGGAAAGAGCTCATTTTTAACAAAAAAATAATAAAAACGTTTAAAATACTGCAGTTTTTTAAAATCCAACATTTTCCTTTTGCCGTATTTGATAATTGTTAGCCAATTGTTAGCAATACTATCGAATGGTGAAATAATACAGGACGATTTTTTTTTCGAAATCAACGGGTTTGATTCCTGGCCAGGAATATCAATTTTTCAAAAATCTAATAATGTACTTTCAGTTTTTATCGAAATCGGCCCCAAGACTCATTTGAGCATTTTTTACTATTCCTCGTAGTTTTGCATTTGGCACCATTTTCGATTTTCCACGAACACTTGAAAAATTCATCGTGTATACCTAGTGGTTTTCGAGAAACCAATTACCTACATAGGTTCACCTACAACTCCTACAAGATAAAGACAGATAATAAAGGGAACCATATTTGACATGTCTCAATAAGTTATATGATGGTACAATAATGTATTCTGTGCTTATTCTACAGGTAGGAATATCGCGTTCAAAATAACTAATTGTAAGTTATTTTCTATCTTCCAATGAAATAGTAATGAAATATTAGCACCCAGGGTCCTGTAATGTAACCGAGTTTAGCTGTTACCTTTCAATTCAATCTATGCCGCTCAGCGCGCTCAGTTCGTTGTCAATAATAATTTCAACTTGCTGTCTACTGTTCAGATTTATCGGCGTTGAATTTCATATCGCTTGTTATGTAACGTTTTCCTTGACTTCTACCTTGTGAAACCGATTTTGTCTACTGAGAGGACTGATAATAACATAGGTATCTACTGATTTTAAATCCACTCAGTCAGACCACGAGGGATAATTAACAATAGATCTACTAGTAGAACAATTTTATTAATAGTAGAACCACAAAACACCCGTGTCTAATAATGTGCGTAATAAAAATCGCCTTTCAAAACTTTTTACTAATGCGGGGGTTAATGACCTCTGTTGCGGGTGACATGGACATGGGCAACACGAAACAGCCTCAACACGGAAACAAAATGTGTAATAATTTTATCTTCCACTAAATGTCTGTCCGGCCGGGAATCGAACTTTCCGGGCAGGGTATTACTAGCTTACAGGGTTCCCAAAAAAAATTTCGAGTCCTTTATTGCACTGCTGATGTATTTCAGCCTCACTGGTTTTATCTGTAATATTTGCCAGTACCTACGGTCTGTGGATTACGGTAACGAATCCGTTTATAACAGACGGAAATGTCGAAACTATACGAATACCGATTCCACCGTGTGTGAGTTATAATAATAATTATTATTACACCACTGACGACGGAACAGTTTGTGCAAACTGTTTGCGGTGCCGGCATCGCGTTAGCGCGTAGCGATGCGCGACTTTGAATGATTCCAGTCGAATTATTCGACTTAGTAAATCATTCGACTCATTCGAATAATCTATAAAAATTAGTAACTAATTTGACTTGAGTCGACACAGAGTACGAATCGTAACCTTTCATTCGACTCGGAACTTTGTTAGCAGCTAGCGAACGGCGAACTCGGCCATCCTAACGAAGAGTGCAATAAGTCGAGTTTTTGGGCAAATTGACTTTAGACCATATTACTAATGACATAAGGTCTTAAATCAATTTGCCCAAAAACTCCATTGAATGAAGGAACTTGAAGGAAGCGACTACTACCGCACGGCGGCGGAGTGGTGAACGATAGACATGGGCGGTTTAAACGATAAACAGTTTAAGTAACTATTTATTGGTATCAGGTGCCTCAATAACTATTTATTGAGAGAAACCATTTATTCGTAAATACGAGGTATTGCGAGTTAGGAATAATATATTTATTTTAAATGCAACTGAACAGTATATCGCCTTTATTCCTATTGCAATAAAGTTCGCTATTAAGGATTTAATCAGTCCGTATACCGACATTAGCGAGAATAAGATTATACCGATGATACCGTAAAACTGATATACCGAGTAAACATTTTAATAAATAGTTTTTTAAATAAACACTTTTAAAATACTTTATCGGCGACAATAACAATAAATAGTTATGGTATTACGAAAACGCGTACCGAGCCATGTCTAGTGAACGATCATACATAATTAATAATAATGATATTCATTCCAAACTGACAACTGGCTACGTGACAGTGTTGCCAACCTCGACTAAGCATGCCCCCCCAGCGTCATCTCGAAATTCCCCTCTTTCCCCCTAACACTATGTCTAAGCAGTAATTTATTTAAGTAAGTAAAAGGAAAAAGAAGTTCACCAGGATAAATTGAATTAATTCATCAACCCAATCAATGATCTTCTAAATACGTTACAAAACCCGGCATTAAAATTTCGCCCTCGAAAATTCCTCTAAAAAAAGGTAACTATTGAAACATGCGTAAAAAAATTGTACCTCTAGTGTATGCTCCTAAAAAATATGGCCCCTAAAGATACCCATTTTCATCTAACTTATCCCCAAATTTAGGTGGAAAATCCCCAAGTTGGCAACACTGCTGAGTGAGCGTCGAATGCGCGAGCGACTCGACTCTTAGAGCGGCTATATTATTACTGCTATTAGATTAGTTACTAATTTAGCAGTCGACTAGTCGTCAGCGTCGAATGCGCGAGCGACTCGACTCTTAGAGCGGCTATTAGATTAGTTACTAATTTAGCAGTCGACTTGTCGTCATTCGAATACGAACGTTAGTATATTACTAATATTCAAGTCGAATACGTACATTAGTAGTCGTAGATTATTCGAATAGTGAGATCATTCGCAGTCGCGCACCTTTATTAGCGCGCGTCCGCTCCCTTGTTCCTCGTGTCCTCACCGCTCTTAATTAATGCTCTCCTGGACACAAACCCTGAGTGTGAGAACGACTAAGTTTGAGATTCGGTGAGCTAGATTTATGAACGAGTTGTCTTTAATTAATATACTTAATTGGTGTATACCGTTTTAATTAAAGTAAAATAAATAATAATTACTTTGTCCGATATCTTGCACCTAGCGCAATACTGAAATATGTATTCAATAGAAACCCATTATCGAATTTTGATAGAGTGTATATGATACTTAATTTTCGATAAAATTATTTCAGGCATGTCACCCACAGGAATAGGCTTTTCTGGTGAATTTAATAAACAAAAGAGCGTCGAATTGGACGACTACACGAATATAGTTAGTGTGTTGTACAAGGATTGGTGGGCCCCACAACCCAACCCTAAAACGGACACGTAAACGGTTGTATGTGAGTGAGTCAAAGATCAGCGACTTACCTGCGCGCTCTATCTATACTATACTACATACCTATTCTGAAGGAGTCACTCGTCTGTCTGTACAGTCTAGGGATTTAGGGTCCCCAGGGGGTGGAAACTAAACACAAAAGGGAATATTCAAGTAAGTGGTACGCGTGTTCCGTCGCGTGACCGCCGATTCCACCACGCACACAGTAAGCGGTAGGCAGCACCAGTGTCGTCGCTGCAGCCAAGTCTACCGTTTCCACTAGGGTTGCCAGATGGCACGACTGAAATATCTGGACAAAACTGTAAAAAATCTGGATTTGTCGGGACAAAAAAAAAATTGTATTGGAATTGTCGGGATATTTTTAGTTTGTAGGGACTTGTATTTTATTGGGACTTGTCTGGACATCATGTGAAATGTCGGGACAATCCAGACGAATCCCAACCATCTGGCAACCCTAGTTTCCACTCAGGTAAATGCTAGTATTTTCCACCACAACGATTACTAAACTTGTAAAAACCCCGAAACTATAAAATAAATCCGAATATTTCGGGACCGTGCTATCTGTAGGTACATTTTTCCTTGACAGATTTTTCTCGACTCCCTTTTGTTTTCTTTCAAATCAAAATACGAACCCGCCGCGAGTTCAACTGCCAGTTTAATTTTTATACCAATACACCTGCCTATTCCGAACAATTAGAATAATTACAAATAAACGCACACATAACTCCATAATTTATACTTGTTGTATATTTAAGAATTGCTTAATGCTTAGTAAAAATATCATACTGTATATCATAATGTATGTACATAATATTCTGAAACCTACCGCGTATTCCATAAAATATATATTTGCTTAATGAAGCTTCGGTTAATATGTTGGGAAATAAGAGAATGTAATAAGAGAATTCAAGTTTATGATGACGTAAGTTAACGCTAAACTGCGTATAGGTACATCTTAACTTAACTTTGCCTTTCAAATTTTAAATTAGTTGAAAGAATTTCAAAGACTTCATTTCACCCTTGTCATTTTGTAAAGTGTTTACACAAAATATTTTTGTTGTTGTATAACTGCTGCGTGCGTTAGCCTGATGTTTAAAAAGTATCCCACGCACAGTGCCCACGCTTCAGTCTTCAAATCACGTTTAAAGCTTGCACGTGAAAACACTTTTAGAAATTAATCTTGACTTGCTTCAGCAAACAAAAACGTCGTGATGAAACATTATTGGGTACATTTCAATCTACAGATATTAAGATTTTCTACTAAAATTGCTGCAAGGCCGAGTACCTAAGTACTTTTACGTGACTTCAAATAGTATTCCTGCCTATTCATCAATAAACTATTTAATCTCTGAATACGAAAAATTCACGGCAGTAGGTATAATATAATTATGATGAATTACTACTATTATGTAGAAGCTGAAAAACTTAGGTAGTCTGTACCTAGTTGTAATTAAATAGACACTGACTACCTACTACTTACTACTGGGTCGCAATATCGGTGTACCTAATACCTAAATATCGTGAGTACCCGTATTATACTCATACACGTAAAAACAAAGATCTTAATAATATAATGGTAGAACCGATGCTTTTTGGCGATCGAGAGAGGTGCTCGTGACTAATATTGCAATGTACAGTCTTCTTGTGTTTTCACCAAACTCACTGAAGTGGACTGAATGGGAAACCGATTAATCAATTAAAAAGGTCATCTAGTAAGTAATACAGTTCTACATTGAGAACTTCTCAAAGACATTTCACCGTCCATTTGAAGATTTCTAGCGTTTCTTGGTTGCGCGAAATAAATATAATAATAAATTAACGCCTATCCTTACACACAATTATATGGCATAAAGTGGCTTGAAAAGGCCAGCCATGAATCATGATGCGAGAAAAACATTTTTGTTTTTTTCCGGGAATCGAACCAGGGAAACGCCACTCGACGGACTGGCTGGATACCAAGAGTTTTTATGACATTTGCAATAGTCTTAAATATTGGTTTCTTTAACAGCCGGCAACGCACCAGTGATGCCTTTGGTGTTGCTGATGTCCAAGGGCGACGACAGCCACTTACTATCAGGTGGATCGTAAGCTCGTTTGCCGGCTATTTCCATAAAAAAAACCATTAATAAATAAACCACATCAGTACCACATAATACAAGTTTGTTTAAAATGTTAATCCGACTATATGTAATTATGGAATATGAGCAATTGTTAAGCGCTCGCTATTCAGTTAGTGTACGTGCATTCACTGTCGTGTGATGTGTGTATAGATACAGCAGGGGCTGAAGGGAGGCTTTAGGGGGGCTGAGGGGGTTGCAACGTATCGTCCGAAATGGATCGACATTTGTACAATTGAAACAGTATCATGTTCTGTAGTGAGTTATCAAAGCTGCAAATGCCGTGTACTGACATGACACTTCGATTGGCATATGAAGATTTGGTTTCAACGTAATTAATCTGCTTTTAACAATCATGATTGTGTGAAATATTCATTCTGTGTATAAACATTAGATTAAGTAAGTCACTGTATGAGCTGTTGTGGCATCCAATCCAAATATTGATAAAATTCATAACTCTGTAAGTTTGGTTTTATGTGTTTTATGTATTTTCCTCCCGGTAGTTAAACATTTGCGGTTTAGAATTGAGGTAATAGGGCTGAAGAAGCTGTGAAGCGAAGGTAATCTAGTCACAAAGAGTAAAAGAACCAAGAATATAAGGGAACACAAGCGCTAATGATTTCCAGAGTTCCTGCATAGAGTTACGAAGATAATATTTTTAAAAATATATTTCCTTGAATACTTACAGGCTGCGAAGCTAACGTTAGCGCAAAGATAATCCTTATTTCTCTTGTTTCGCAGAATATTGCATCCTTCTACGAAATGTTACTTTGCATAGCGTCCATTATTGGAGTGGTGTTTGAGTTCTCAAAGCCTTTTTCCAATATTATCAACAGTAGTAGGTACAACATTTCTGGAACGAAGTTTATAACGCGTTTTGCCGTAGGAATAAATTGGCGAAAATTGTTTATTGTGCGACACACGACTTGACTAACGATTTGCTAAATCGATAATTTTTTACTAAAAAGCGAATATCGCGCATCCTGCCACAAGTATAAATAATTTTATGCTTACTAGGTTTCTTCATCAACTGAAAACTTAAATGTAACAGATAAACTGAATAAAGATTTTTTATTATTAAAAATACAAATTCTATAAATATTTACGAATGTAAAAAACTTAATTTAATTAAATTTTTCAATTAATTAAACATGACGCAATATCACTAAAAACCTCGATAGAAAATCTTATTAGGAGGTAAGAAAAAGAAAAACGATAATCTATGAGCATTATGATTATTTTTTGTAGCTTGATCAAGCATTGTTAGGACTGATAAAAAATTCTATCAAAC